>CM077644.1:57746040-59165207 GCA_039707465.1 Rhabdophis nuchalis | reverse complement strand
AAGTGCTATTGCTATTGTAGTGACAAGCTATCATCCCCCTTTCTTTTTAAAGAAGTCCCTGTGGTGAATCCTCACCTTCCAACAAAAATTACACCTTGGACACAAATCCAGTCTCACCACAGTCCTTCATCGCAACTTTCCCCCCTTGGCTTTCTAGAAGATTCAACTCATTATCCAGCTGCTGAAGTGGAGACTTCTCCCATCCAGAATAGCCCTTGGAAAGAAACTAGTTTGGACAAGCCCTATGAGAAGGCCAAGAAGACGATGGGGTCCAACAGCACACTGAGGTTACACTTGTTCACTAGATCTTTCTTCTGTGCTTTTTTCTTTGTGAAGATGTCTCCATTTGATTTTAAAGTGTTGAGGTGAATTTGTGTAAATCATAACTTATAGAGGAGCAATACGATAACTTGCAAAGTGTATTTGCAACTGTTGAAGACAGGCAGGTTGAATTAAACTTTCCGGTTCAAATCTCAATTTATTCATTGATTCTTAACATTATCTTTCTTTTCCCACTATATTAAAATTGCACTAATCTACCTTGTTACATCCTTTATAAGAAAAGATAAGAAAAGTGTCATTGGAATATTTTGTAACCTGGGTGTATTATTAATAACATCTCTCTACCTTGATTAATAACCACTGATAACAGTGATAGACATCAAATGTTTAATGATGACTATTTTTTTGCAAATATCACTTAATTGTGCACCTACAGATGAAATTATGAATTAGCATAGTAAATTGGTAGTTAGATTATTTTGAATTGCAATAGGAAGTAGATTTAGGGAAAGTTGTGGTTCATTTTAACACTCTGATTTTATCAGTGGCAATAGTATAACGATTAAAAAAAAAGAACAATTCATATTTTGTGGAGATGCCATGTTAAGAGCATTTCCTGAAACTTTTCCCCCCCTGCTCCTGCAGTTCAGGTAGATGGAAGATTGGAGACAACATCTACAGTATTTACCGGTTGGACCCTGTCTCTTTAGTGTCTGTCTTTCATTACAAGACAAAAATCCATTACAACAGGGGTCTCCAACCTTTGCAACTTTAAGTCTGAAGGACTTCAGCTCCCAGAATTCTCCAGCCAGCAAAGCTGGCTGGAGAAGTCTGGGAGCTGAAGTCCTTCAGACTTAAAGTTGCAAAGGTTGGAGACCCCTGCATTACAAGACAAATATTAGGGAAGTTAATGGCCAGATAATACCAATTTAAAATTATAATTTTGAAAAAGACAATTAAAAGATGCCAGCATGATTTGGCATATTGCAGGAAAGAGATTGTTCCACAAGACAGGTGCCATCATGGATACTGCCCTCTTCCATGACAATTTCAAACAGCAAATACCTCTTCTCCCAAAATTGTAGATGCCTGAAAAGGTAATTCACTTGGAACCTTGTTTCGGGTAATCTGATCCCAACAAACTTGGAACTATCTATACTCATACTAGCACCTTGAATCTAGCTGGATGGTGGACTGGCAGCACTGGTGTAATATGTATGGAACTCCAGTGAGTATTTTGTACTGGCTGATGGAAGCACCTGGTCGCTGCCCAAAGGCAACCCCTTATATAGGTCCATGACTTAGGACTACATTTGGGATCAAAATGCTCTTTGAGGAGCATTGACCCAGACTATCAAGAGTTAGCTAAACCTGAACCGTTGTTTTATTGACATTCTTGAATCTTCAGTCTTTTCTTTTGCTTCTGTTCTGTTTCAGAAATAATGGGGACTTTTAGAGACCTTCACCAGTGGCCCTTGGTGTGCTTGTAGAAAAATAATGATAACTGGAAAGTAGACAGAAAAACTATTTCTTACTTTTTATCTCATTGTGTTCTGTTATAGCACAACAAGTATAAAGCCCCCACCGGCACCAAGCCCTTCCATTCAGAGGGCAGTTGAGACACATCTGTGTCACTTAGATCCTCCTAGGAAGCTGGAAGTAAGAAGACAGGCTGGTTCCAGTGCCCCTCCAACCCCAGAATTCCCGGAAAGGAGAGGACAGTCTCAGCTGATAAGGTACTGTATTACAAAGCTTTAGGTACAGTATATTGAAGTATTCCTATGGTTTAACATGCTTTAAACATGCAGTTTAAACTTGCTTGTGATAAACATATATCTATCCTCTGACAAAATTTAAAAAATAAAATATAAAAATAATAATTATAAGTTATATATACATACATACATGTGTGTATGTGTGCATGTGTGTGTGTTCCAGCATGACTCTTGAAAGCCTTGAGCAATTTCAACCAAACTTGGTACACAGATGACTTACTCTCTGGAAATAAATACTGTGGGCGGTAAGACACCCCTTCTGTTACCATACAGCCTGTTGTGCCTTCAGATGACTTCTACAGTACTGCTGTAAAATGGCTTCTACTGTACAGTGGAGTTGCCATGGTAATGGCTTCACAGTACTCCACAAGGGGGCTCTCTCTGGTAAGGGGGAATATCCAATATTAGAAATTACATTTGGTCCGGACATTTCCCCCCTATAAATAAATACCCAGACAATGGCGGGTTATCAGCTAGTAAATAAGTAAACAAAGAGAAGACTCAAGCGACCACTGGGTCTTTTTCTGCTCTCAGTTTTCTATGTTTCCATGATTACCTTGCCTAATCCAACAGTGGATTTTGACAACAAGCAAACACTTTAAAAGTATATTGTAAGAAGAGTAAATTAAGTTCATGCAGACCTTTATGCATGTCCCAAAATACAGAACCTTGAGAATCTTAGCTTTCATTTTAAAAATGTTTCTAGTCTTTTAACGCATCTGAAGGTAGCTTTGCATGAGAAAATAGTGTTCAGTGAATACCGTCAGCTAGAAGGAGGAGGTCAACAGAATGAATATTATAAACAAAATAAATAATAAAATAAACAAATAGATGGACATGGAGGGGGGGTTGCAAATTGCAAAAGTTTTATTGGAATGGAGAGAACCAGGGGTAGTCAACCTTTTTATACCTACCGCCCACTTTTGTATCTCTGTTAGTAGTAAAATTGTCTAACCGCCCACCGGTTCCACAGTAATGGTGATTTATAAAGTAGGGAAGGCAATTAAATTAACAAAAGGAAAGTGTTTCAGTATCGGACAAAACCTCTACCGCCCACCATCAAAGCTGGAACGCCCACTAGTGGGCGGTAGGGACCAGGTTGACTACTACTGGAGAGAACTATACATCACATATTGCCCTGAAATGAGAGATGTGAAAGAAATGGTATAAGGTTCCTGCCCACGCAGGGGATTGGACTAGAAGACCTACAAGGTCCCTTCCAACTCTGCTATTGTATTGTATTGAAAGGTGAAACATTGAATATAAATATGTCTCTACTTGAATCTATTCATAGTTCCATATAAATGTATATAAAATAAAATAAACTATCCACTAACATAGTCAGAAATATAGCCGTAAACATTTCCTTAAAACAGAGGTGTCCAACCATGGCAACTTTAAAACCTGTGGACCAATTCCCATAACTCCTGGTGGGAGAATTCTGAGAGATGAAGTCCATAAGTCTTAAAGTTGCCATGTTTGGGCACCCCTAGTTTAAACAGACATTTATGGCGTAGGCATGAGATGAGATGGGTCCTTCATGGAGAAGGGCGGGATATAAATCGAATTAAAATAAATAAAATAAATAAATATAGGAAATAAGTAGAATGCACGGCAGACAGAATGAAAGTTCCCAACTCCATGTTTCAAGAGTATTTGTGTTAAGCAACTTAAGGTTTTGAGAAGATAATGGCATGTTGCTGCTTTTTCCCATGCCATCAAACAATTGCTCCTAACATTTGCAGTCTTAACTAGTTTATTCTGGCTCCACAGGGTATGTTCCACTCGGGAAAGTTTGGAGTCCCGTGGAAGAAGTGCCTTACCCAGGCGACGCCCCACCTACTACACCGTGACTGTGCCAGAGTTCTGTTTCTCTGCATCCAACCCCAGCCCTGCTCCAAAGGCCAATTTTCACTCTGCTTCAGAAGATAGCAGTTCCGATGTCTCAAGCATCTCTTACACAACCTCTGCCGGTAGCAGCAGCCCAGACATTTCCTTTATGAAGCCGGCATCTGTAATGTCTAAAGAGGAGCCCACGCAGCTCTTCCATAATCAGGTCTGCAAGGGACCAGAAGCAGAATACCACCGCCTGTGTCCTCAGAACCTGCGTTCGGGGCCAGGGTTTTTCCCTGCCACAGAACATGTGCCCAGTAGCCACCTGACTGCTGGGAGAGAGCTCTGCCATGGTCGGCCATCTTTTAACCATGGCAACTCAGCTCACTTTGCCTATAAGGAAGAAGGCGTGCCGGTTAGATTCCACAGGTCATTTGTATCCCACAGCAGGGTGGTTCGCACGCCGTCCCTGAAGGACTTTGTCCCAGTGGGTCCACGCGTTCTCTCCAAGGCGGCAGTGACGGAAGAGTTAAAATCCTGGCATGAACGAACCCGGCTGCGCAATGCGCGTCCACATTCGCTGGATAGGCAAGGAGCTTTCCGCGTGCGCAGCATGCCAGGCAGAGAATTGCATTCGCCGTGTTCCTTGGGGCATCAAATTCAGGTAAGAATATAGAGCAGCTCTCTAGGGAGAAGGGAACAAGCATCTTCTTAATTCTCTTTGCCTTGCCCCAACCTGGCAGCTTTCCTACAGTAAGGACGGTTAGGTTAGCCAGTGTTCTTGAACTCTTAAAAATCCACAGTAGAAGTGGGCCAATTACATGTGGGTTCTCCTCTCCTGGCTTCTACCATCTGGATACACAAGAAAGAACAACTAAACTTAAGTAAGTAGAAAAAATGGTGGAAGGCTTTCTACTGAATTTGATGAGTGGCAACAAAAATGGAGAACAACCCATGTTGCTATCTACCACCAATGCAGGTTCATTTTGGATATAAATATGCAGGCCAGGAAATTTTCAAGGGAAAAAAATTGCTTTTTATTCTTTTTAATAATAATAATAATAATAATAATAATAATAATAATAATAATAATAATAATAATAATAATAATAATAATAATAATAATAATAATAATAATAATAATAATAATAATAATAATAATAATAATAATAATAATTTAATTTATAAACCACTCTCTCTCCCTGAAGGGACTCGAGGCGGTGCACAGGGAATTTAAAAATACATGTATAAAACCACAAACATAATATAATATTAAAATGAATTAAACTAAAACCCTGTGCTAAAATCCCATATTAAAACTAAAACTAAACCCCTAAAAACCCTAAAAACAGTTCAATTACCCCAGGCCGGTCAGGCAGAAGAAGTGAGTTTTTAGTTTTTGATGGAAGGAGCGAAGGTCCGTAGTTGTTCTAATTTCGGGGGGAAGGTTGTTCCAGAGGGTCGGTCCCACCACAGAGAAGGCCCTTCCCCTGGGCGTCGCCCGCTGGCACAGCCTAGTGGACGGCACCCGGAGAAGTCCCTCTCTGTGGGAGCGAATTGGCCGCAGGGATGTATGGGGCAGGATGCGATCCCGCAGATAGCTAGGTCCCGTGCCATGGAGCGCTTTAAAGATGATAACCAGCACCTCCTCCTGCTTCTCCAACTTTGGAATACATAAGAAAAAGAGCTTATGAAAAATTCCCAATTATTTTTGTTTTAAATATGTTAATTCATTAAGAGGTGAAAGAAATTAAGATATGGTTGGAAATGTGCCAACTCAAAGAGTAAACAAACATGCAGAACTGTAAGAAAATTTGTCTCAATGTAGGCTAATTTTCTTATTTATGGAAGATTGTGAAATTTATAAAATAATCAAAATCAGGGATCAAAAGAAGTAAATCACTATAATCACCACCAACAATGGGGATATTACTTTAGGTCCACTTTTGTTTGTGCAAACCATGCTTTTTAACTGCATAACAAAGCATACTTTTATAAGCAAGCTAACTTATTTATGTCGAATAGACTTGATGATATGACAGCTTCATATTTGTAAAATTTGTTAGAAATATATGCAATTTTACATTTTTATCTACTCTCTTCCAATTTCTGTTTTTGTCTCCATTCATGATTTTCTGGTTAACATTTATTTGATTTATGTGTCACTATGTAGCAATTTAAAAAAAAACATATTATAGATTTAAAAAGTCAAATTAAAAAAACACAAGGTAAATAAAAGCCAACAAATCAAAAACCAAACACAAGCACACCCCAAAGGGCTTCATCCACCTTAGCCCAGGGCCTGAGAAAGCAGCCAGTTCTTTTAATATTAGAGCTGTGCCTTCTAATATTGTGCTTTGGAGTTGTTGGTGCTCTCTGAGCTTGGTTGTTTTCTTGCAGACGTTTCATTAACAGACTAGATAAACATCATCAACACAGCTGATGTTACCTAGTTGACTAATGAAATGTCTGTGAGACAACAACAAAGCTCAGAGACCGTATATGCAAGGACAGCGCAATTCAACCCTGAGCTTTTCTAAAACAATAGTTTAAAATGTCACTTTCCAAGTAAGATACAGTAGGAGGAGTTGATGTTTAGGACACTTCTGGGTTATCAATGTCAAGGGGAGTTGCTTAAGCCTATGACAGTGATGGCTAACCTTTTTTGGCTCGCGTGCCAAAAACGGAGGGAGCGCAGGGGGGTCGTGTGTGGGCGTGCCACACCCATAATGCCGATCCGCTCCCACAGAGAGGGCCTTCTCAGGGTACCATCGGCCGGGCAATGCCGACTGGCGACACCCAGGGGAAGAGCCTTCTCTGTGGCGGGCCCTGCCCTTTGGAACGACCTACCCCCTGAACTTCGTACCATCTCGGACCTCCGCCTCTTCCGCCAGTGTCTAAAGACACATTTCTTTCAGCAAGCCGGCCTAGTGTAACCTCCCGTCGGGGCTATTTTAGATAGTTTTAAATTGGGGATTTTAATTTGGATTTTAGCATAGGACTGTAATTTAATATCTTTTAAATTTTGTATTTTGCCTTTTTATATGTTTTAAATTCCTGTGCGCCACCTTGGGTCCTTCGTGGAGAAGGGCGGGATATAAATTTAATTAAATAAATAAAATAAAAAATAAATGTGCGCGACCCCCTGCTTTTGGCGTGCTTTTTTCGCCCTCCCCAGGCTCCAGAGGCTTTCTAGGAGCTTCCCTGAAGCCTCCAGAGGGTGAAAAACAGCCTCAAAAGAAGGCCTAAATCAGCTGGCCAGCGCACACATGCGTGCTGGATCTGACAGGGCAACGCCTCGCGTGCCCTCAGAAATGGTTCCGCGTGCCACCTGTGGCACCCGTGCCATAGGTGCGCCATCACTGGCCTATGACAAAGATTGAAATGACCAGATGCTAATCACTAAATTTTGCCTACTCTACTTCTACTGAACTCATCCCTGATTGATAAATCTCATCTATTGTTCAATTTAAGTTTATCTGGAACTGGTGAGAAATGGTTAAATGGCACACAAGCTCCTTTGTTTTGAGCAGGCTTTTTGCATCTAATATCTTCTGGAGCAGTGGTGGGATGCCAATTTTTTTTACTACCGGTTCAGGCACACTCGCGCACACACACAAAACACTTCTGCGCATGTGTAGAAGCTTATGCGCAGAAGCGTCCAGGCGAGTGGGCGGAGTCTCCTACCAACGCTACTACCGGATCTGGGCCGAACCAGGAGCAACCCACCTCTGCTCTGCAAACTTGGTCTTCCACTCCCACAATTCCATAGTCATTCATCTGGAGGCCATCTGGTGGAAAAAAACTGGTTAACTGCTTTTGAGGGTTATAGCAAAGGCAAGGGCAGGGCTGCAAGCTAGAGTGAAAAGTTGAAAAAGTCCTGAAAGAAGACAGGGGCAAATTTTGTATGATTGACAAGAATGACCCCAATTTCTGGCCATTGCCATGTAAGTCGCCGGTTGTCAAGTTGGACTTGAGGGAGTATTTATCTTTGATCTTTGCCATGGCAGAGGATTCTGGGAATGCTTCCGCTGCCTCCTTTCAGAAAAGTAGTCCTTGAAAGGCATCTGTGCGGTATGGATCATTTTTTGTTTGTTCTAGATTCCCCTCCCTCTCCCTTCAGATGTGTGAATGTTTCATAAGAGTCAAACTTTGGACATCTCCCTTGCCTGCAGCGCAGGCCCACACCATGCAAGTGTGAGCTTGCCCTTGGTTTCCTCCTCTCATAATCCCTAATGCTTACCTTCCACTCCTTTGAAACAGAGCTGCAAAATTGTTGTCCTAGGAAGTGGTTGCATGAGCTAGAAAGGCAGGTTCTTGAACAGCTCATTGCATTTCCCCCCCTAATCTATTTTAAAGTAGAACACTGAAGCCATGCAGCGATGTCATGGGAGATTAACCCTTCGCAATGCTCTACCACCCGTCCTGAAAGTCCACTGTTAAAATCATGTACTTAACTGGATGGGTTGGTTTGCGAGCTTTGGAGTTAAGAATTCTAGGCGCAAACTTAGAATCCAACTGCATGAAATCTGTTGCCTTTGTTTGTTTATTTTCTCTGATGGGTTCTGGGGGTGGCGTTTCAACAATCCAAACTTAATATATATATTTTCCCTTAAAATAAATTTCTATTGAACAATAATTCACATAAACATTGAACAAAGACTGAGGAGTTTAATGCCTCCTCCAATTTTAGTCTAATTCATCCCAAGCTGATAGGTCTTATACACATCTTACAGTCGTCTTATAAATCCCTAATTCTCAATATTTCTCCTACACTTCTAATAATAGCTGTTTATTAGAGTTTATATAGAGAAAAAGATTCAAAGAACAAATTATTGACTAAATCTTAACCACTACTCCCATTAAAATCCGACACTCTGTTTCCCAGCCATAGATACCAGAAATCCCAACTTTTATTAAAAAGCGATTCATTTTTCCCTTTAAGAATATATGTCATCCTGTCCGCTTCTGCACATCGTAGAATCTTATCCAGGACTTGTTGGTTCGTTGGGATTTCCTTTGACTTCCAGTATTGCGCGTATGTCATACGTGCCGCTGTTGTGATGTGTATTAATAAGTACCATGCATCTTTAGGTACTTCTCTTGGCTTTATCCCCAACAGAAATATAACTGGGTCCAATTGAAAATCAAATCCTGTGATTTCTGACAACCAATTTTTGATAGTAGTCCAGTACCTTTTAACCTGCATGAAATCTGGTTCACGCTTATCAGCCTGAGAAACACTGCTTACACAGTGTGAGCATCACATTAAATGGGCTTTAGTCTGTAACATCATGATTCCATATTACATATGCTAGTCTTGAAGATTCCCCCAGTGCTTATTGCATTTGCCACCACAGGCTAATGTAGCTGACCTTCTGGAACATCTAGCCTGATAATTGGGCAATTGACTGTGAATGAATAGACACCTGGTGGGTTTCACTTCAGTTGTGAAGTATTTCAGTTATTAACAGATTAACAGAGACATTTCCGATTCTTGATGTTTCCTGAGATCTGATATCCATAGTTGTTTGACTGCAGAGCAGTGCAAGTAGAATGGGAAATTCTAAAACATAAATTTAGTAATCTGTAAACCCCCATGCAGAGTAGCTACTCTATTGCCATGTCCCTGAATTTTTTCCTAAGAGGTGCTACTGATTTTAGCAGTGCAATGCATAGGAATGGTCCATCTGTTATGCCATGTTCTCTAAATCAGTCTTGATGTTAACATGCAGACTGTTGGACAGTTTAAGGCAGAAGGTGATGTAATTACCGGTATCTCTATTTGTCACATAGTTTCAACCCCCCCCCCCCCTTTAATAAATTAGTTTCTTAATAGAAGCAGTTAGATCAGTGATGGTGAACCTTTTTGGCACTGAGTGCCCAAACCAGAACGTGTGTGCATGTGCCAGAATGCTGGAAACCCGAAGGGCAGCTGACTGGGCTGCACATGCCTGCTTTTGGGGCATTTTGGGGGCATTTTCAGGCTGTTTCTTGGGCCATTTTCAAGCCGTTTTGGGGCTGCTTTCCAGCATTCCAGGACCTGGAAAGACCAGCTGGCCGGCGCATTGGAAACCAGAAGAGCAGCTGGCAATGGCACGCATGCCCACAGAGAGGGATGTGTGTGCCACCTCTGGCACGTGTGCCATAGGTTCGCCATCATGGTTAGCTCCCTTAGATAGTGAATTATAACGTCTATCCCATTGCAATTCTATGGCTCCATGTTCTGGTGATTTTATTACAGTTTTATCTTAACATTTTATCTCCTATATTGTAGTGGGTGTGTTTGTGTATGTGGGTATAGACCAACGATGGGCAAACTTTGCAACTTTAAGTCTGAAGGACTTCAGCTCCCAGAATTCTCCAGCCAGCAAAGCTGGCTGGAGAAGTCTGGGAGCTGAAGTCCTTCAGACTTAAAGTTGCAAAGTTTGCCCACCCCTGGTATAGAAACACACACAAACACACACAAACACACACACACAGAGATGCTTTATTTAAATGAAATTTGTATATCAGTGATTGCATGTTTTCTGCAGATTCCTTACACTAAATAAAAATAAAATAGACAAATTGCAGTAGTAACAGATTAAATAGGTAATGGGAAGCCCTGCTAAAAATAAGAGTTTTATTAAAGGTTTTCTTTTGAACTTTCAGGTACCTCGTGTCCATATCCTCAAACGCTCTCCTGAAGGAGCTCCTGTGCAGGTCTACGTCCCGGAAAATGGAGAAATCATTACTCAGGTTTAGAGGCTGCTAGACTCTGGAAGCATGAGCAGGATGATTACCTCTTAGGCCCTTGTCTGGGAGGGGAAGAAGAGGCCTTCATTCAAGTCTTGACATGTTCTTGCATCTTGTGCTCCTTCTATTTCGAAGAGAAACTTTGGGACTTGTTCTGCAGGCTACGTGAGACCATGTTCCTAAGATGAATTGAATCAGTGTACTGGTGACAACAGAATTTACGTTTCTTGTATTATATGAAATATAGATCAAAGTAACTAGGGTTTGTCTGCCTATTTATTCTCTTAGGTCTGTGCTGGAAACAACTTTAGAGTATCTATAGATTATGGAAATGAAATTAGTGTAGGATTTTTGTAGTCAGAACTATTTCTGACTACAACTTACTTTCTGGTGGAAGTAGAATGTATGTATACCTACCCAGGTTCCTCTCCAATTACTGGATTTGCCTTCTTTGTTCCTAAAGAAAACTACCCGAGGCAGCCAATGGTCTGCCTGAGTGTATTTCATGCTCTGCTCTGTTATTCTTTAGACCAAACTTGGGAACTTTAGGACTTGTGGCCTTCAACTCCCAGAATTTCCCAGCCAGCATGGCTAGCTGGGGAATTCTGGGAGTTGAAGTCCATAAGTCTTAAAGTTCCCAAGTTTGGACACCCCTGCTTTAGACTAATCTAATTCACAAATCTGTGGACCTGTTTTATGAATCATTTTCAGTTTTAATGGAATTTTGTATTAAAAAGAGGTCCATTTTGATGGATGAACTACAAAATCCACTCAACGTCTGTATGCAGTCCTCATTAAATTATGGAATCGGGGTTGCCTATATAGAACAAATTGCATGTCACATAGTTGATAATCATCTAGCACTGAGCCAGACAACAGCTTTAATTTTATTGCAGAAGAGATTAATGACTGGTTTGTCGGCTGTAAGAAAACAAGTCGCTATTTACTGACCTCTTTTGCAAGAAACAAGATGGTTTGCACAAAGACATATGCAGAGCATTACACTTAGGTCCAGAAACTAGTCTTATAGGTTCATAAGGTAATTTAACTATAAACTCAGCAACATTAGAGTTGAGCAACGTATGTGTGGAGTTGCTAACCTGGGGCAATCTGTGTCTAATTGGAAACACTTGTTGGGCTGTTTT
This sequence comes from Rhabdophis nuchalis, assembly GCA_039707465.1. Classification (NCBI taxonomy): domain Eukaryota; kingdom Metazoa; phylum Chordata; class Lepidosauria; order Squamata; family Natricidae; genus Rhabdophis; species Rhabdophis nuchalis. Next base: position 59,153,434 of record CM077644.1, on the reverse strand, counting down.
GTTTCAAAGATGGACTGAAACATGGTTCCTCTGGGTAAAAGTGGGTCAGGGAGGGGAGGAGCGGGGAAAAAGCCAAGTTTGAAGGAATGTGCAAACTTGTGGTAGTGACAATGTAAGAGGACAGAGGTGGCGCTGGAAAGATCAGAAGCAGGTGGGCCAATGTCACATTGAAACTTTGTGATGGTAGCTGAGTGGAGGCAAGAGAAGAAGAGGGCAATGTATAAAAAGTACTCCACAATCCCTCTGAATGCTGTTTTAGCAGAAATTTTGGCCAATGGAACTCTGGGTTTTGTCCCTACCAAGCCGCAACCAATCCAAAACACTTGGCTTATCATGGATCCCAACCAAAACATTCCCATCCCCCACAATATTTTCTGTATAACCTTACAGCAAACTGAAGCCTACAGGGTGGAGATAATATTCAGTCCTTCTCAAGGGTATATACTACAGTTCTAACTTTTGGTAAATTATTAGTACTGCCAACTGCTTTGCTGTCACTGTTCTAGGCCTTTTGGCTTCATTAAAAGTAGAAATCAAGTTAAGGAAATGTTTGGCCTATTCACATTATTTTTAAACATTGTCGGCATTGTTCTGATGACTTGGTCAAGGGGAAGGAGAAACAGAAGACAGCCTTTTGTTAGTAATTGTAATTTTATATAAGTATTAAAATTCAATATCTTCAAATGACATTTTTCTTACCCCAATTACTCTGTATGTCAGAATTCAAACTTGTCCTGTCCATTTTTTCAAGGTTTTTTTTTCCTTCCACAAAATGAGAACTAATACCTATGGAAAAAATCGATTTCACTTCAACTTTATATTAAAAATTGCATTGAGTTTGATTCAGCCCAGCCTAGAACCTTTATTGCCCAGATCTCTGAAAAGAAGTCTTTGTGAACACTGAATGATTTACAAAAGGCGATTTGTATAACAACAGTAGTTTTGAGCCTCATGGGGCTGCTTCATTCCTAATCACTAGAAATGTTTTTGTATCATTCATCTCGCTTTTCACACTTCTGGTTTTGTGCACTCAAGGAATAGTTTAATATAGAAAACATTTAAAAAGTAGTAAGTCTGCTACCTTAGAATAAGTGTAGACTTTCTCTCTGTTGTTTTCTTCATTTTAAAATTGAAAGAGGGGGTAATTTTGCCTGAATACATAGATGTTATAAGGCAATGGTGGCAAACCTTTTTGGCATCAATTGCCCAAACTGGAATGCGCATGCATGAGTGTGTATGGGTGTGCCGGAGCGCCAGAAACCTGAAGATCAGCTGGCTGGTATGTGCATGCCTGCTTTTTGGCCATTTTTCAGGCTGTTTTGGGGGAGTTTTCAGGCTGTTTTTCAGGCCATTTTTGGCTCAAAAAATGGCTGGAAAACAGCCCAGAAAGGGCCCTGAAACAGCTCAGAAAACAGCCTGGAAAATGGCCTGTTTTTGGGCCGCTTTTCGGGCCATTTCTAGGCGGTTTTCTGGTGCTCCAGCGCCTATGAAGACCAGCTGGCCGGTGCACATGAATGTGCTGGAAACCAGAAGAGCAGCTGGTGACGCCGCGTGTGCCCACAGAGGGCTCTACGTGCCACTTCTGGCATGCGTGCCATAGGTTCGCTGTCACGGTTATAAGGCGATAAAAGAGTTTGGAAAGAAAAACGTCTTTTTAAAGTTAATTTCTCTCCCTTCAAAGCCATTCCCTATGCAGAAATCTTTCCGGGCAAAGAATAAATGGGAAGGAATACTGGAGGACTATGAGCTACTTCATCAGATTAGGCCTGTGAGACTGAAGTTTTCCATGTCAGCTCAGGGCTATTTCCAAGTTCTTAGCTATTTTTAATCCTTGCATTTGTTCTGTAATAGCTTAGGGATCCGGCTTCTCAAACCCGCAAGCTTCCGATTTAATTTTTTGTTAAAGGCTTTGCATTAGACTTTTAATGTAAAAAACAGACTTGGGACTTCAGTTGAATAAATTTATTACCAGGAGGAACAAAAACATTCATTGGAAAACCATGTACATCAGAAACTTTAAATAACTTACATTATTTACACAGAGGTATAAAATATTACATACATTGTATCCTGACATGCACACACGCACACACAGACACACACATTCACACTTAATACCATTTTGCCAGATGACACAGCCCTCACAGAAGCCTCAGACAAGCACCAGTGTTTTCCACGGGTACAAAACCCGACCTTTCAGGATAAGGAAAGGCACCTGTTATTTGAAACAAAATTTCAACCTGGTCACATCCAGGTAATGCTGGGACTGCAACTAAAACTACCGTCCCAACCCTGGACTGAGGTGGCTGGTGTACATTAGTACACAATCAAGCAGGCTTCTTAAACTGAGAGTTTAGCCTTAGGGACAGCATGATAACACGTTCTAAAACATCCTTGCAGAGATGCAAACCCATTATTAGTCTCATTAGTCTTATTACGGTAATCTGTTGTTCAGTTCTTGAAAATTATGAGAGAGATGAAATGTCCATTGTTGCTTATTTTGTATCCTCTCAATTATGTGCTTCAAGTACAATCAACAATAGAGTAAATTATACTTACAAAACCCAAGAAATCAACTCGGTTCCCCTTCTTCTACATCCATGGGATCAGAAGTATTAAAAGAGGCAAGGTTCACCCTCCCGTCCCAAAAAATGGAGAATAACCCAAAGGACAAGAATCAAGAGCCACCCAAAACTCTATGGTAAACATGGGCAGTAATTTAAGAAGGAATGTGTGGCTTCCATTAGCTTTCCTTCAATTTGAGCTGGCCACGTGAGGAAAGATGGAAGCTGAAGTACAACTTCTGGAGGACCACAAATCACACAATCCTTTATTTAACCTATAAAAAGTGTCCCCCGGCAGATAGATTTACACAAATACTGAATACTATCTTTTGTATGCTTCATATTCTTTGTTCTAAAGAAATAATGTAAGTCCACGGAGACTGGTGAGCTAATTCACAATCTATTCAAAAATTTCTGCAGGCAAAAACATTCAAAAGGGGATCACAAACTTCAGTAAACAGCAAAAACAAAAGCGGGGAAAAAACAACAAATTGGGTTCCATGTGCAGAAATAAAGATTGTGCTGATTTTGTGGAAGATTATTCTCTTCCAATCTTGGAATCGTATGACCCACCTCCCCCACTCGGTTTAGAGTGCTGAGTTAAGACAAGACTGCAAAAGACAGTAAAATGCAGTGAATGCAGTAAACACATTGCAGCCTTAATATGCAAATGCTCCCTCTGAGATTATACAGAGGGCAGCTTCCTTTCATCATACTTTCCGCTTGAGCTTAGAAATTGGGACCAGTGAAACGCTGCGTTTCCCAGATCAATTCAAGTTCTATTAACAAGGGGAAAAAAAACCAAAACAAAATGAGAAAACACCTTGGACCATGAGGTAGGTTAACTCAAAACAAGCTCTCGCCCTCTTAAAATCACAGTCACACACCTCTCTCTGCTGCCCGCTGCCCCCTTCACCCCCCAATTGCACAAGACAAAACACATAATCATTTGAACACCTATTTAGAATTACAATACAACTTTCCACTTGGATGGAAGAATCAGCAGCTTAAGTGTAGAGAAAGGGATTTCCGTAACACAAATGAATGGACAGAATTCCAACCTAATCCAGGGCAGTAGAGCAAAGACTCCTGCAAAGTAAACGCAGAGCTGTAGAATGGTCCAAAGCATTCAGAAAGCAAATTGCTTTAGCCTGCTGGTCCATATTTCCCTACTAGCGAATGGCTTTCCCAAGTCTGCTGCTGAGCGATCAGTTTAAATCCTTGGTCCTCTGATGGAAGAGTACAACACAAGTTAAAAGTTTAAGGATGAATCCTATAACAATGTGAAGAGCGCTTGATCAATCCTTCAGAGAGGCTTGGGCAGCCCTGCTAAATTGCACACAGACAAAAGGTTCTCCCACGCAGTGATGGATCTTCAAGGGCTTAAGCCAATGTTTGCTGCTAAAAAGCAAGTGCAGTGAACAATATCCTCTGAAAAATTCAAGTTTCTAAACACAGAGCATCAACTTTTATCCATTTGCTCCATATTGTAACATGGAAATGTGAATGTTTGAAAAAGATGTAAACAACAACAACAAAAAGATGTTGGGGGTGAGATTGAGAGGGGCAGGCTCATTATCTCCCCAGTAATACAGGAATGCATTGCAACACCCTTGTGCTTAGCATTTCAAATCTTCCTTACCCTGTTTGAAAGCTGGAAGGGAAGGTTCCACATTTTTTCTGTTCCCAGACAAAGGAAGAGGAAAAATGTCCTTTTTCATGTGATAGGGGACAGTTGATTTCTGTAGTCACTGCCATTTTGTTATTGACATATAATAATTTGAGAATGGGATGAGAAAATGGCATGTCCAGGCTATGTCTTTGCCGGAATTGCTGAATGATGGCATGAAGGAGAATCCTAAATGTATTTAATTAGGTCTCCATTTCTTGTTGCTTATCTAACATTTAGAAAAAAATCACCCAGCTTTTTTAACTGGTATTCAGGAAACAACAACTCTTCTGAAGTTATCAAAGTTCATCAAATCAGTTACTAAATATATCGCTCTGTATAATACAATTGTTAGTTGTCTTTTTTCTTTTAATACTGTCATTCCAGGAATCTGGGAAAATCAACCTCAAGAGTATTTGGCAAATGAAATTCTGAATCTATAGTGACCACTGAGAAACACTACATTATGTGCTCAAATTAATGTGGCTCATTTTCTTGCATTCTCCTCCAATCCTTCCCCCTTTCAAAAAGAAAACAATTAGCAATTCACAGATAAAAGTAAGAAATAAAAGTCAGTACTTCATAAATCCTCTTGAAAGACCAACTAGAACAAGGAATACCCCCTAAAACATAACAATCAACTATCCAGGAAGGAACTGGCAACACTTGATTTTCTCTCTAATTGTTTTCACTGTAATGTCTTATGGGCATAAGCAGGATATAGGCAGTTCCTGGAGAACTGGAAACCACGGGAAAACCTCGTTTAATTATACAAGGATGAAAAATCTGATTTTGATTTATAAAATATTTTGGCTGCTTTTTAAAAAACAAACAAACCCTATTTTGTAAACTTGTCAGGTGGATTCTGACTGAAAGAACCTCAACACCAAAATTTTGTCTTCGTTTTTGGCTCTATTTTACCATGGCTGCCACCATAGACATCTGACAAGGAAGGAGACTTGAACATGTAAACGGGAAAGGAGACTTCCCTTGCCCTCTCCAACCCTTGTACTTGTCAGAAAACCAGGCACCCATCTCATCCTAAAGCCCTGGGTGTGAGAGATTAAATTCTGTTTCCTAGCCAAGCTCCATCTTAGTCTTCTTAAGATCATAGCTGTTTATCTCAACTTCTAGTTGTGCTGTTCAGTAGCTTCCTCGCACTCCAGAGCTTCACTGTGCAGTCACTGGGAATAAAGGTAAAAGGATAAGAATGTGAGGAAGAGCCATAAAAAAGCAAAGCTTGTAACATTTGAAACCAAGGCATTACATGAAGTGAGAAACAGAAAAAAACCTAAAAGCCAAATTACCTATTGCATTAAATGTACTTTAAAATGGCATACTTTAAAATGGCATACCAGCACATTTTCATTTTCAAGGGAAAGAACTACAGGGGTTCCCGATCTGAGCCCTTTGGTGCTTTCCTGATATAAGCCATCATTCTGCTTATCTGCAATAATTTCTATTTCTTCCTGAAGGTGCTATTTTATTTGCAAATTGCAACTCAGGGAATAAATTAGATTTGGCAGATCTGGAGGTAATTTAACCTCACCCCCATATAACTGCTTTTCCTTCAACATAAAATTGACTTACTTAAGCATAGTTTTATAAAGCAGGTTCACTAAAACATATTTTACATTAGTTTGGATACTGTTATTTTAATCTGCCTATGGAGAGGTTTTAGGTTTCTCCCATCTTTCGTGCTCTTGTGACACCCAAAGGCCTAGAAACGACTCTTGAGTTCATTATTCTATTCTAATACATGTGGTATTATTATATAATGAATAATCTTTTTTTTTTTTTACTAGATTTCGATTCCATATTTCCTCTAGGAAATCCAGATGGCTTACTGATGGTTTTCCATTCATTTTAACCTCTCAGCAACAGGTTGGGCTGAGAGAGAGAGAGAGAGTGACTCAAAGTCACTCAGGGAGCTTACAAACTTGAGGATGCTGGGGGTTTGCAGGGGTTTAGGAGAACCTCTAGCTAAGATTCTGTGTGGCTTGGAGAAACCCCAAATCCCACTCCCGACTGGCGAGGCCAACCTTTCCCAGGAGTCCCCATGCAGCCTATTTTGGATGCAGGTAATTGCAGGATGGCTCGGAAAGGGTGAAAAATGGGCCTACCAGAAGTTCAGGAAGGCCAGAAATGGGCCCCTTTCCGACCTCCAGAAGGTCTCCGGAGCCTGGGAAGGCTGTCTCCCCCCCACTTTTGGTGCAGGAAGCCAACTAGGCATGTCCATTATGGCCACGCCCACCCAGTAACCAGGCTGAGAACCCCTTGCCAAGATTTTCAAAAATTTTGAAGCCCACCCCTGGTTTGAATCTATCTCATCTGTAGTCCAACATTTTTCATTGCTATATCCCCCTGACTGGCTCTCATACTGCAAAAATCAGTGAGTTAGAAGAATAGGAACCCTAACCCTCAACCCACTGATCCTGAACTGATTTTACTAGGAACAAGTTTAACCCTATTTCAGTATGACAGGTTTCCAAATACAGCACAGACCATTTGACATCGGAACCAAATTGGCAAAGTTAGGGAAGAATAGAAGGTGCATTTAGGATGCCCACTTAGGAGGTAAAATGGGGAGTGAATTCTCTCTTAGAAGACACCTTCACTTACTGTCCCTTCAAAGGAAAGAAAAGCAAGTAAGCATTGCATACCGTCAAGAAGCAGCTGAAATCAGCTCCCAGAGAGAGGGACAGGGAAGACAAAGAGAGGCAGGGAGGGAGAACACAGCAAGAAAAAGTAAGCAGGAGAGTAGAGAAGAAGGAGGAAGATCAAGGCAGACTGGTGGCACGGCCCTTGATGGCAAGGACGCGTCGTGGAAGGCAGGGGGTGAGCCCAGGCACGTAATTCCATAACTTTACCCGACAGTCACTGTGGCACAGAGAAAGAGAAACAGAAAGAGAAGGAGAAGAAGAGGAGAAAAGGGAAAACAGAAAAGGGAAAAAAAGAAACATGGTCGGAAAAGCGGAGATCAGAGATTGATTGCCTTAGGGAAGAAAGTGAATGATGTATTCTTAGTTGCCTCCCAGCCCCCCCCCCCCCCAGCCCCATTAGATGCACTTCTGCCAAGCCTTGAGCGCTTGCTTGTTTTCCAACCCCAGCTTTGTCAGAATCATGTCTTATAATGGCAGGTTACCAAGAATCCCCACTGCTATCCTCCTGGTTTCTGAATACATAGAAAGAAAGAAAAAACATTTAACTCTGCCTTAACGAAGTATGCATTGACTGATTCAGTAAGATATTCAGATAGCAATGCTACATCTCTCAGGATTTCTTTTTGGGGATCATTGAAAGTGGCTATTCACTCATAATGGCATTATATGAAGAAGCTATAAACAAAACAACTCTCACAAAAATTCTTCTTTGGTTTAAAGGTGAACTGCCAATGGCTGCAGCTCTATAGAAAGTGGCGCTCAATGGAGAGTCACTCACTCACCCACCCGTGCCTCTTTTGGCTCCCTCCCTCAGTCTTTGGGCTCTAATGAAGCAATATTATCTTGAACAGGTCAATCGTACATCATGGGATCAAATTCAAATTTCAAATTCAAATTTATTAACCGCACCCTCTCCCCACAGGGACCCGGGGCGGTGCACAGGAGAAGCTAAAAACAATATACAATAAATACAAAATACATACTTTAAAATAGAATTAAACAGTGTTACCCGTGCTAAAAATAATTAAGATTAAGAACCCATTAAAATATTTGGAATCAATAGACAGGGAGAACTATTCAAGGCCGGCCAGTCGAAAGAAATAGGTCTTCAATTTTGCACGGAAGGAGCGGAGGTCAGTGGTCGTTCTAATATCAGGGGGAAGGTCGTTCCAGAGGGCCGGGCCCGCCACAGAGAGAGCCCTTCCCCTGGGCGTCGCCCGCTGACAAAGTCTAGTGGACGGCACCCGGAGAAGTCCCTCTCTGTGGGAGCGAATCGGTCGTGAGGATGTGGATCAAGAAGGCAAAACCTTTTGGGACCCTTCCCTGGATAGAATAGGACTCTACTTAGACACTCACCTGGAAGCTGTGAAAATGTGCTTTGAATTTGTGCAGATGGCATTGATAGGACTATCGTGCCCCTTGATGTCCCCAACAGGTGTAAAGTTGTCAACATTCCAGACCTTCACTGTCCCACCCCGGCAGGCACTCAGCAGCATGGGCCGGCTGGGCACAAAGGCCAAAGCACAAACCCAATCTTTATGTGCAGGGATTTGCTGGAAGCAGGAATATAATATAAATCAGAAAACTCAGTTGCCTACTTTGAATTAAGAGGCGTTTGTTTAGCTTTTCCTAATTCTTGAAACTTTTCACGATCAGTGATACGGAAAAGATGTGCTAAAGCTAGAAAGGCAAAAATTATATCCTGAAAATGCACTAACTATTAATGTACTATTGCTATGGAACAGATGAGAGTGGGATGAATTTAATGGTCCCTGAAATAGTATAGCATCCTTTAATACAGGGATGTCCAAACTTGGGAACTTTAAGACTTGTGGACTTCAACTCCCAGAATTCCCCAGCCAGCTATGCTGGCTGGGGAATTCTGGGAGTTGAAGTCCACAAGTCTTAAAGTTCCCAAGTTTGGACATCCCTGCTTTAATAGAAAGGAATATTTTCTCCATTACAATTACCTAAGCATTCTTCAAATCTGTTCTTAGAAACTGGGTGACCCTACTATACAATTGTATGTGGGGGGGAAGAAGTGTGTCAGAAAGTGCCACTAGACATAAGATAGTTCATTCCTAGAATGCTGGATATAGGTTTGTAACATTAGTACAAATCAGATTCCACTAATACACTTAGCACATAGGGAACTCTGCCATTATATCTTCAACATTAGCTGTATCTGATTTCTCTAACTGCCTTTCCAAGGTTAATTCTCCTCTTCTTTTATTCCCCAATCATTCATAGCTTAGTGTTTTGATACCTGGATGAGTTCTTGTTGTTCCAAGTCCCATTTCTTGATCCCATTGTCACGGGAACCACTGAAAAGGATGTCTCCCTGAATAGCTAGGCACTCAATCCCATCATAATGTGGCGGCTCAAAGTTGTGGGAAGGTCCAATGTTCCCACCGATACCTTCAGCAATCTCAAACATCTGCAAAATAGAATTTCTTAGGAAAAAGAGTAGCTAATCAAGAACCCCTGTTCAAGGTGTTTTAAGTTCAAGGTGTTTTAAGCCTTGGGATCAGTATGTTGAAGGAACAGTGATAGAGAAAGAGGACCATCTCCCTTTCCCAATATTAATTTTTAAACAGGAAGATTATATGCAATAATTTTGGAACTGGAGATATTGATTTAGCTGGTATGGGCTTAGTTTGGATCATTTGTAAGAAATTTAGCGGAGAACTAAATGCAGACATTCACTAGAACTAATTGTTATAATCACAGTTGTTGAATAGCTCCTATTTTGATTTTCAATTAATTCCTTTCCCAGGAATTTATATAAAGCCACGTTGCAATCAAATGCTAACCGTGAGACCAAAAAGAGCTTAATGGAATGGTTTTATTTGCTTTTTAGTAATTTTTCATTTCTATTTGCCTGAATGTGAACAGCCTCATTTTTCTCCTGAATCAGAAATTCTCTTCTCTTCTAGATGATTGATTGATAAATAGACAGATACACACACAGGCAGGCAGGCAAGCAGGCAAACAGACAGACAGACAACAGACAAGAAAAGGTATTTGAAAGGAGAGGAACCAGACTGTCAATAGTAATATAGAATGTTCCTGAATATGCTAATAATACACTCAACAAAACTTAAATATACCTTAATGTAGTGATCTTTAGATCCTGTGACTACTAAGTCATGATTACTTGCAGTCCTATTCACCGTGAGACACATCACAGGGCCAATGTGACCCATCAGCTTTCCAATAGGCTGAAACCTATTCAACATAGAAATAAGCCAATAAATAGCTAAACACTACAACAGTGATCAAAACATTGTAGGCAGATTTTATCGGAGAAAAAGTATTCTTTTGTCCCTTCCCTATACTGGCAACCCCAGCATGCACATTCTCTGAAACATGACAATATACTTCAATGACAATATACTTCAACAACTTTTTGTCAGTCTGTTCTGAGCATTCTCATACATTTGTAACCACTTGTATAAGGTGGGTAGTCCCAGGAGTGGCTGATTGCTTATCCTGCTGTACAATTTGTAGGTCTCTCATATTATCCCACATTAACACCTCTCACTGTCCCAATTCATTGGGGATGATATGCATAGAAAATCATAAAATTATAGGACTGGAAGGGACCTTGGAGAACTTCTAGTCTGTCCCCCCCCCCCCCTCCTGCTCAAGGCAAGAGCATTATAGCAACCTAGTCAAATGGTTGTCCAGTCTATTCTTGAAAACCTCCAGTGATGGAGCAACCACAACTCTGGGAAGCAAACTATAATAGTCTAATGCACTACAGGATACAGATTAAAGAAATGATTTCTGTTTTCTTTCTGACCTGTTCAACTCCCAAATGCGGACAAAATTGCCAGTGGCTGCGTAAAGCATGGTGCCTGTGGGATTAAGTGCAATCTGATTGATCTGGTGTTCGCCTTGCACGCTGGTGATAGTCCGGGTAGTGGCCCCAGCACAGGCGTCGCCAGTGATCACCTGGCCAGAGGAGCTAGTGGACAGAGAGAGAGGGAGGGTCTGAATCATAAAATATATCTAACAAAAGTATGGATGGAGCTCAATGAGAAAACAATAGAGGTTTGCCCTTACAAAAGACTATAGAATAGAATCCCCATTGATTTATATACTGTAAACTCACATAACTAGTATAAATTATTTTTCAATCTTACTTGTCGTACTCACAACCTTACTCAATCTTACAATTCTAGCTAACTGTAGTTATAATTGTCCAGTGCAAAACCGAAAAAGTAACTCATAGCTTAAAATTTCTTTCTTTCTGGTATCTTCCTCTGCAATAAGGATTAATTAACCCATGTGATCAGAGCCAACAGTGGGTTTATACAAGATAAGATTAACTCTTCCTTCCTTAGCTGGCTTAAGATAGCCAAATTTCATGTGATGTTAGCCAGATGGTTTATCCACTTGGTTTGTTAGACTCCAGCTTCCATAATATTCATTCAGCACATTCATGGGATATTCTAGCGGGGAAATCTGGGATTTGTATTCCTACTACATCCTAAAGGCATAGGGGATCTTGGGAAAGATGACTGTAAAGCATGCAATGCAGTGTTTACTTACGTGAGAGTACGGATGCACTTTGCAGAATCCCGGATATCCCATACTTTGATGTAAGAGGTAGAGACTGTGAATACCAGCCCAGAGTCACTGCAGTATTTTATGGAAACTACGTTATTTGGATGACCTTTCAAAGATGCAATTTCTTGTCCTGTCACTAAGTTCCACATTTTGCAGCTCCGATCTTTGGAAAGGAAACAAAGCTGAATCAGAATGGCTTTTTACTCTGTGTTGAGAAAAGAAACCAGTAGTCTCTAGTAAACTATATCTTGAGGTGTGCACAGAAAACATGGAAACCATCACATTTGATTGGTCCAGGAGACACATGTCCTTCTTAACCTGGATTCTGAAACCGTCTTAATAGAAGTGAGTTACAGATTGCCACCCACTTATTTTTAGGAGTATAGGCGACTCTGAAAATGTGTCCTCCAAAAAGGTGGATTATGATATGAATCGATAGCTTTCATAATAGACATATGGTTCCCACAAAGAATCCATTCAAATATAACTCCCTTTAGAATATGTGTGTAGCATTTTCATCCTTCCAGCATTTAGGGTATCAAAACCAGACACACATACCTTTGGATCCAGAAAATAGTAATTCATCAGTAGCATCTAAGCACAATACTGGCTTGGTGTGTCCTTCAGCCACAGAAATGCATTGTAGTGGTGCTGTCCGGGCACTCCTGGAACCTCCCACAGGGTTAATGATCCCTCTTGCATGGGAGAAAACGAAACAGTTAAAAGACTGCAAGTACACTGTCTAAGTAGAAAAAAAAAAGTATTTTTCTGGAGTCCCTAGAAAGGGAATGGGAATAGAAACTCATAGAAAATATACTCTCAGTTACAAATAAGAACAAGCATATTTTAATGTTTTTCACCAAATGTTTTGTGTGCTTCTCTCTGTATGTGTGTGTGTGTGTGTGTGTGTGTGTGTGTATGGTTTGAGATATGTTGCTGATATAGTTCATGTGCAAATGGGCAGCTTCAAGATCTTCAGGCCTATTATCACTTATACCTGACTTATACCTGTCAATTACATTGACAGGTTCATGTATCTAGACCGTTTTCCTTGGTTACATATTTCAGAAGTGACTTGACATTGTCTTCTTCCCAGAAATGAGTGTCTAGCTCAAAGTCACCCAGTTAACCTCTTGCCTAAATCAGGGCTAGGACTCAAGAGTCTCTCAGTGTCTAGCCTGATGCATTTAAGTACTACAACAACTAGCTCTTAAGTAATCATTAGGTGTATTAATATTTATTAAAAGTAGTATTCCCCCTTTTGTATGTGATGTGATTCAAAGGCATCTATTACGGCCATAGAGTTGCTTTGCCATGCTTCCCTCTTGTTCTAGACTTGAGAGACAGTTTTGGTGCCCTTGCAGTGCACCCTTTCCATATACCTGGAACAGATCTGTGTTGCACGGTTATCTATGCAATGTTAATACGTAACATTCTGAGGGCTGTGATTGGTGTCCTTATTCAGTGAAATTCTAAACACACTCAACATCATCCATCGTGTGAAAAATGCTTCCAATGGGCATGCATAAATGCTTTTATTCAATTCACTGCAATTTTTCTTGCTTTTTTTCTGCTGCATCATCAACTGACTGAATTTTGTTGTTTAAATTCCATAAAACCATCAACTGACTGCTGGCAGAAAGAGTTCTGTGTCTTTTGGCTGACACCTAGAGGTAATTACGAGTAGCAGAGGCTGAGATGCAGTTACTGGGTAAATCCCAAAGGTGCTTTTTAAGAGGCACCTGGATTTTCTTCAAAGACGTTTCGCTTCTCAACTCAGAAAGCCCAGTTGCCCCTTGAAAAAGCACCTTAGGGACAACCATGACTTGGATGACTGAGAATCTCCATACACATTTACTGGGTAAATGTTACAGAGCTGGAGTTTGAGAATCAAGTTTTTCATGTGGGAAATTTTAATTATTATGTGAGAAAAAGAAAGGAGGTGCCAGGACTTCCACTGGCTGCAGAAATACTTGACTTGCCCTTTCCATTACAATTTCAATTATCTGTGTTAAGCCAAGGATGAGCTAGACCAGAGGTTCCCAAACTTGGCAACTTTGGGAGTTGAATTCCACAAGTCTTAAAGTTGCCAAGTTTGGGAACCTCTAAGCTAGACAGTTTTAAGGCTCTATGCTCCTTAAGCTGACCTAAAAAAAATGGCCACAGAAGCACAGATTCCAGTAAGCCTCACACCCAATTGTTGTAGAGATGCAGAGCTTAAGTACTGACAGAAAGGGAGGCCCCTCTAGCAGATTTGCAGGAAAAGTTGGAGCCAAGCAGATTGTTGACTCCAATGGTCACTCATCTTCCATAGATCATCCAGAGGAAAGGCTTAGAGCTAGACAAAAGGGGGGAAACCATTTTGAGAACAGGGCACCTAAAGCTGTCTTCAGAATGCTTCAGATAAGGGATGACAATAAGGTACTGACGCTGGCATAAGGTCAGGTCCTCTGCAAATTGTTAGTATTATAGGACATCTTCATGCTATAACAAGGAGACTGCGAATGAGGCTAAAGTGTACTAACTCTTATATTTTTAGCGATTGTGCAGGCTAGAAACTACCCCCTAAGTTTCAATCAACAGTTTGAAATAGGAGAGGTGTCCTTTGGTGAGTAAGAAGGCATGTATCACATGGGCAGAGAGAAAAAGACTCAACCACAATGTCCTAGGTAGGAAAAAGCTTTGTTCTTTTAAAAAGTTAGGGGTGGAACTTGGGAGAAGACAGGGCCAGAAGCTGCATGGAGAAAAGGAGAAACATATCATTGTTCTTCTCCATTTTTTTTTGATAAAAGTGGAATTTTTAGCAAAAAGAAATTTCCAAGTAAGGGAGCAGAAGGAGCCTTTGCTTACATGGACAACTATTCCCTATAGCAGTGATGGCTAACCTTTTTGTTGTTGGGTGCCAAATATGCGAACATGAGTGCACGATAGCGCACATGCGTGCCAGTACCCATAATGCAAAGCTCCCCCCCGGCCCCCCGGAGACCCTCTGGAAGCAGGAAATGGATCATTACTGAACTTCTGGTAGGCCCATTGGGCCCATTTTTCGCTCTCCCCAGCCTCTGCTTTCCTGAAACTTGGGGAGGGCAAAAATGGCCTCACTTGTCCCTCCAGAAGGCCGAAAATCAGCTTGCCGGCATGTGCATGCATGCTGGAGCTGATGGCTCGTGTGCCAACAGATATGGTTCCACGTGCCACCTGTGGCATACGTGCCATAGGTTCGCCATCACGGCCCTGTAGGAATAGCAAAAATGGTATAGTTGGAAATGTTTCATTTTTCCAAACAGCTATAAGGAATTGGATCCAATTGTTCATGCATAGTTCAGACTAGGCTGAAAGATACTAACATTTATTTAGAAACATACTCTAATCTGTATTATTAAATTGCACTGCCTCCCATTTTATAAGAGAGATCACACCATTTGTAGCAGACCGCTGCCATCTAGTGGTCTTTTGGATTTTTTCCATTTAACTAGTTATTGCTTGTTGCAACAAAGACTTTGAAGTTGAAGATCTGCCTCTATCTCTTATATTCGCCCACAACTGAACATGAAGTATCTTGTGGAAGTAGGGGGAAAGCAGCAACAGTTACTAAGCAGTTAAACTAAGTGCAGGAGAAAAGGCCAGAAAATGTATTCTTAGAAAGGATATTTGAAACTTCTAGTCTTTCACCCAAACTGCTATGGGAGTTTGTTACCCATTGTTTTGGAGGGAAGTTTGGTGACTTCTGTTCTCCAGAACAGAAACAAGCGGAGGTTGGATAAGGATCAACAAGGGAGAGAGCAACTTTTATATTGATACTGTTAGCTGATTCAACAATAGAGGCAGAGCCTGTCAACTCAGCAGAACCAAAAAGCTTTTGGGGCAAAAAAGACTGAAAGCTTCACACACATACTGGTGGTTTAACTAGGACTTCCAGACAGGATGGAAATTTAACCCACTTCTGGCTGGTGGTTTTCAACACATATAAGGAGGACAATTGGGAAGAAATCATGTTAGAGGTAGTCCTCGACTTACAACAGTTCATTTAGTGACTGTTTGAAGTTACAACAGCACTGAAAAAAGTAACTTATGATTGTTTTTCACACATACAATCGTTGCAGCTTCCTGATGGACCTACGATCAAATTTCAGACAACTGGCAACTGACTCATATTTATGATAGTTGCATTATTCCAGGATCCTGTAAACACATTTTGCAACCTCCTGATGAGCAAAGTCAATAGGGAAGCCAGATTCATTTAACAACCATGTTGCTAACTGAACACCTGCAGTGATTCCCCCAACCACCATGGCAAGAAAGGTCGTAAAAGGGGGCAACAGTCACTTAGGTTTGGTTTAGGTTACATTAGTTTTTTATACCGCCCTACTCCCGAAGGACTCAGGGCGGTATACAGCCAAAGTAAAACAGATATATAAAAGTTTTAAAAGTTAAAAAAAAACATATTAAACAATTTGGCCTCAAAATTAAAAAACCAAACAAACCCCGATTAAAATTAATAAAAATTTGTAATTTAAAATTCGTTTTTATGTCAGCCCGGCTTGTTGGGAAAAAAAAGGTTTTGAGAGCACGGCGGAAGGTGCGTAAGTCAGGGATAGTTTTTAATTCCGGGGGCAAAGTCTCGCTTAGCAAACAGACATTTTAGGCTCAATTGTGGTTGTAAGTCAAGGACTACCTGTGTATTCCAAGTCACAGGAAATGGGGCTGAAACATTCTTTAGTCAGCTGGAGGTATCTTTAGCACTCAGCAAGTAGAAAGGGAGGAAGGTAAGAAATACTACATGGGGGTCTCAGGTGGCATGCAGGATTTAAATGCAGGAAGAGAAAATAGAATGGGAGGGGAAGAACGAGGCCACAGGAGTTATATAATAAACAGTAAGTTTTATACCTCAACACCTCCGAGATAGAGGAATCACTGTCATCAGACCTAGGGATAGAAAATTAGCAGGATTATGGGTGATTAAAACCAGGTGAAAGAAAAGCAGCAGCATAAAGTCAGAAGGGTGAAGTTTGTTATTGCATCCAAGCTAGCAGGGCAGATAAAAAAGATAGCAGGCTGCAGACAGAGAGGGCTCAGGAGCAGAAGGAGCACAAGCAGAAACCACCGGCTATTTTTATAGGTATTTTCCCACTCACTAAACCAGGGGTTCCCAAACTTGGCAACTTTAAGACTTGTGGACTTCAATTCCCAGAATTCTCCAGCCAGCATAGCTGGCTGGAGAATTCTGGGAGTTGAAGTCCACAAGTGTTAAAGTTGCCAAGTTTGGGAACCCCTGCACTAAACCCTTGACCTTAAAGCCTTGAAACTTGCTTTAGGAAAAAGGAAATGAAAACACCAATGATGTTAAATGATTGCACATATATGTGGCGAAAGACACCAGACGTGCAATGCAATCTACCAAGGTTGGTGGGTTTTCATTTATTTCATTTCATTTATTAGATTTATATCCTGCCCTATCTCCCAAAAGAGGGACTCAGGGCGGCGCACAGGGACTTAAAAACCAATAATACAAAAAGTACAAATTCTACAAAATTTTAAAACAACTATGGTCAACCTCTGAGCAAAGTCTATTGTGACTTCCATGATACTTCCTCCTCACGAGAATGTGATCACTGAGGTGTCAAATCTCCTCTACAAATGGCTGTCAGTTCTGTTTCTTGCCCTGCTTTTATTTTTCTTTGAAACTTCAATAGCCACTTAGCTGAAGTCGATCTATACTGGACAAATTAAAGCATTGATGGAACATCACCCATTTTTTGATGCTACAATTCCCCTCTCTCATATCCTGTTCTCAAGAGTACAAAGGCCGGTATTTGGAAAGCTGAAAGCATATGCAATTCTTGTCCTGTTAATAGAGCAAATTAACAGCTATTTGGAGATGCTGGCAACTCAAACCTATCTTGAAAGAAATACACTTGCATCCTCTCAACATTCATGTACAGAGTTTTGAAAACGAGATTCCTAGCTGTGGGAGGCTGCAGACACGATTGGAAAGAGATTTCATGCTTCCTAGCAACCATCTAAATACACTGAAGAGAGGCAGCAATCATTTAGCAATGGAGACATTATGGAATGTATAAAATTAGATGCTGGTCCTGGATGGGGAAATGGTATAACTGTTATTTAGGTTTCTTACATATTTGGGGAAGTTCCAGGGAACTTTTGTCTGGTTGCTGTTAAATGTCCTGATTGCTGAAGCAGAGAGTTAACTCCAGTACAAATGGGAGGACACATCTCCCCCCCCCCCCCACAAAAAAACCCAAAACAAAACAACAACCCAAAACAAAACAAAAAACCCTAAATGTTTTCAGTATTGGGTAAAATGGAAAATTAGGAGAAACTGTGTGTGTGTGTTTTTTTTAGAGCCAGCAGCTATAACCATAAATTCTTCTCTTTATCCTTGGGAAATGAACTTCCTCCAAATCTCATAGTTAATCTTACTTGTCTAATGCAGAGCCCTGGCTCTGGTTGCTAGTGAGCCGAGAGAAGACATTGCGGTCATTGCGTGGTCTGCTGGGAGGGGATGAGGGAGGAGTGAATCCAACATCTGGATTTCTAGGCAAGAAAGAAAGATGCGATGATTTACTCTGATTGGAGGCTGGTTTGCTCCTTGCAAATCATCTCTCACCACTCGCAGATCCTGTTCCACCAAGCAAGGCAACTGGACGACAAGGGAAATAAAAGATACAGAGGGGCCCCTTCTTACGCACTTACCTGATAGACTGGCCCCTGTCATAGGACTTCCTCCTTGTAAGGGGTGAAGTGTCTGCGACTCGGGACTGTCGAGGGCTAGAGAGGAAAAAACGACAGAAAATATTATTTGAAAAATTCTCTTATTGGAATGAATGAAGTGCTAAGTGCCTGGGGAATCATTTGCTTCAAAACATTCCTAATGTCAGGGAGATAGATAGGATGTACACAATCTTCTTGCAGATGCAAAGATTTTGATGAAGGAGCACATGGGAGTATATGATCTCTTAGAACAGGGGTCCCCAACCCCCGGGCCGCGGACCGGTGCTGGTCCGTGGCTGGGTAGGAGCCGGGCCGCAGGGCTGGAGAGGAGGAGGGAGGAGCCCCCTGAGCAGAGCGCGCGGGAGAACGCAGGCGCGGCTGTTCACGCTGTTGGAGTGCGGCTCTTCCTCCACCCTCGTCGACGGAGGGACTCCTGGGCGCCCCCGGAGCAACCCTCCCTACCAGCCATCGATTCCCTCCCCCCCGTTGAGCCTCCCCTGCTGGCATGCCGGCCACTCGTTTTCTTCCAGGGGCTGCGGAGGCTCCGCGGGCGGGGGAGGGAACTGGCGGCCGTAGGGAGGGTTGCTCCGGCGGCGCCCA
Organism: Rhabdophis nuchalis; assembly: GCA_039707465.1. Classification (NCBI taxonomy): domain Eukaryota; kingdom Metazoa; phylum Chordata; class Lepidosauria; order Squamata; family Natricidae; genus Rhabdophis; species Rhabdophis nuchalis. Next base: position 59,134,631 of record CM077644.1, on the reverse strand, counting down.
GGAGTCCCTCCGTCGATGAGGGTGGAGGAAGAGCCCCCACCATCCTCCTGCGTTCTCCCGCGCACTCTGCCCAATGGGCTGCCCCCTCCTCCCTCATCCTCCTCTCCAGCCCTGCGGCCCGGCTCCTAACCAGCCACGGAGCCTGACAGAGCGAACGAGTGACCAAGCGCGGCGGGCGGGCTGAGGAGGCTGGGGGCGGGGGGACGGGACGACGATGACGACGACAGACACACATAGAGAGACAGGGAGGGAGGGAGAGAAAGATAGACAGAGACACAGAAGGAGTGATTGAATGAATGCAAGACAGACAGACACACGCACACACACACACACACACACAGAGTGACAGAAATGGGCGGATGAAGGAGAGAGACAGAGAGAGAGAAAAAGAGAAAGAAAGAAAAAAAGTGGGAGAGAGAGAAAGACAGACAGAGAGAAAGAGAAAGAGACAGAAAGGAAAGAAAGAGACAGAAAAAGATACAGAAAGAGAGAAAGAGAAAGAAAGAGAGAAAGAGAGAAAAAGAAAAAGAGAGAAAGAGGGAAAGAAAGAAAAAGAAAGAAAGAGAAAGAAAGAAAGAGAAAAAGAGAGAAAGGGAAAGAGAGAAAGAAAGAAATAGAGAGGGAGAGAGAGAGAGACAAAGAAAGAGAGAGAGAGAGAGAGAGAGAGAGAGAGAGAGAGAGAGAAAGAAAGAAAGAAAGAAAGAAAGAAAGAAAGAAAGAAAGAAAGAAAGAAAGAAAGAAAGAAAGAACTTATGACCACAGTTGAGGCCAAAAGTTTGGTTGCTAACCAAGATCATTGTTAAGTGAGTTTCACATTTTCCAAGTTGGCCACGCCCACCCAGTCACATGACTGCTGAGCCACTCAGGCGGTCCGCAGAATTTTCTTTAAAATGAAACCGGTCCCTGGTGCAAAAAAAGGTTGGGGACCCCTGTCTTAGAACACTGCAAAAACCAATGTCAAGGAACTAAAATAGACTCGGAATATTAATTCAGTTTCCAGTACCTTCCATGTTTGCAAGATCCCTCCTATGTGCAGAAACATTTATATTTATTTTAGTACCTATACTTATCCTTGCCAATTCATAACCGATGGAGACTAATACAGGTTACGTCATTTGTATAAACTAGGTTTTCTAAATGTTCAGCAGCCACATCCTACAGGAAGCAGTTCCTGCTCAGACTGCACAATGCTTCAGTTCTCACTCTAAAATGCGGTTTCAGAGCATATGGGACATGAACAAGCCATCTGTCTGCAACTCTTTTTAAAGCAGTTAAAGCACCTTTTCCCAACATCCTGCCGCTTGAAAGGAAAAGTGTGGCTGCTTTGAAGACTTGCAGGTAGGGATTGTGAGATGCTCTCTGAAGTACCTTTTTTGTAATCAAAACAAAAGCAAAGCTCCTACTTTCTCATTAGGGGACTCTATATATTGAACCAGTATCAGGTGAAGCTGCTAGCTGACTAAGGATTATGAAAAGAGTTTTGAGATGATTTCGTAAAAATGATGGCGTCTAATGAATTGAAGACTTCTACGTTTATTGTTAAAATTTCTGTAAAGTTGCAGTCAATAAAAAGTTGATTCTGGCCTGAATTTGATACACAGATCATTGTTTTTTCCTTGCCTGGTTATTTCTCTGGCTCAATAACTACTACCATCAAGAAAACCAAATTTTGGGTTGCTAAAAGGATGAATCATATATTGACTTACACAAAATAACGCTGAAGTACAGGGCTCCAGACTTTCAAGCCAATAGCATCTCCACTTCTCAACATGTAAGAGAACTTACTCAGAGGTCATTGCCTCTATAACATTGTCTTTATAAGAGCCGTGGTAGTGCAGTGGTCAGAATGCAGTATTGCAGGCTCTGGCATTCCACTACCAGGAGTTCGATTCTGACCAACTCAAGGTCAGAATTCCATCCTTCTGAGGTTGGTAAAATGAGGACCCAGACTGTTGGGGTTAACACGATGGCACTGTAAACCACTTAGAGAGGGCTGTAAAGCACCGTGAAGCCGTATATAAGTCTAAGTGCTATCACCATTCTATAACCAGGACTTACAATGTGCTCCCTCGGATAGGCAGGCTGATGGTGCGGGAGACTTTCTCCTTATAATAAGGATCATGGATAGAGAATCCAACACCGTCCTCTTTGATTTCCATGAGAGACGCTAATGACTTGGTGATGTTCTTGGTGGAGATGTCCAATGTGGGCCCTAGGCACTCTGCAGATACAGCTTTCATCTGAGCAGACAGTTTAGGTTCCCCCTAAAACAAAGTCCCAAAAGAATCAAGTCAAAGCATTAATCAGCCACTCAGGCATTATTCCCTGGCTGAATTTAACTATCCTTATTGGTTGGTAAAATGTAGCACAAGATTTAGATTTGAATTCAGGCAAGAGATATCCATCGTGATCATCTTAAATTTTAGGATGCAATAAGTCTCAAGAGCCATTAAGTCACTGAAGAAATTTTGGTTTAAAGACAATAAAAGAAAGGGACATACAAATAGAGAAGGATAAATATTTAGTAACAATTACCATCCCAGTTTAATGACTCTGAGTGGTTCACAATTAAAAAGCAGTAAAATTTCAAAGCACAAAAAGTCCATCAACTAAACATAAATTAACAATATACTTAGCAACCAATTTCTAATTTAAAAGAAAGCATACGCCTTGCTATTAGGCCTTGAATGTTAAATGTTAATACTTCACGCAAATTATTCTCACTGTCTAACTGAAGAGCCGTCAGATGTTTACAAAGACACGAAACACCTATAGACACAACTGGCCAAATGCAGCTTTCAACTTACCCGGCACTTGAAGTCATCCTGGCTGGCAGAACCTTTCATGAAGAAAGACTGGGAAAAGCTGCAGGATACAGAAGGAGATTTTTGGTACATGCAATTTTTATAGTAACCTATAGAGCAGTGTTTCTCAACCTTGGCAACTTGAAGATGCCCGGACTTCAACTCCCAGAATTCCCCAGCCAGCGAATGCTGGCTGGGGAATTCTGGGAGTTGAAGTCCGGACATCTTCAAGTTGCCAAGGTTGAGAAACACTGCTATAGAGAATCCAAGTGTGACCAGCCCTGAAGAGATTCCTCTAAGTGAGATACTCAGACTCTGATTTATTCCTGACACAAGCACTCCATGCTGAATTGGATTTATTTATTTTTTTGTATAAAGAATAGAGCATAGGGATTCCTTGATGACCGTGAGCTGGTTCACTGGTCAACAAAAATAATTTCCATTTCTCCCATTTTTACACGCACACACACCCCTCTCGCTTTCTCTGAGGATACTCACCTTCCCTCTGAAGCCAAACTGAATTCTGAGACTTCCTCATCAGTGCTGGCATAGCCATTTTCTATGCAGAAAAGAAACCAACATTGGGATTATATTCGTCGGCCGACAGACATCAGCACTGCTTCTGTATCAGAAGCTTATCTAGGAAAATGTCTCTAGAGCAAAGGTCACCAACAGGTGGTCCGTGAGAAAATTTTGGTGGTCCGCAGAAAAATTATTTGCATTTTTTATAATGTACTAAATACTATTTATCTTTTTTTTTAAAAAGAATTCATATTAGTGGTCCGCGGGATTTAAAATTATGCATTTAGTGATCATTGAGGTCCCAAAGGTTGGTGGCTCCTGCTCTAGAGTATATCCAAAGGACACGAGAAGGTTGGTCTTCATTTTTTAAAGAGGGCAACTTGGCAAAAGAAGACTATAATCTCCAATTTACAGAAGCAGAAGGACTGCAAGAATGAACTCAGAACAAACACACTTTCAACTTAAAAAGAGCCTTGCCACACGAACTGATTAATTCAGAGGTAAGTTTAAATCAGGGGTAGTCAACCTTTTTATACCTACCGTCCACTTTTGCATCTCTGTTAGTAGCAAAATTTTCTAACCGCCCACCGGTTCCACAGTAAAGGTGATTTATAAAGTAAGGAAGTCAATTAAATTTAAAAAAGGAAAATGCTAAGGAAAGAAAAGTGCTAAGGAAAAGGAAAGTATTAACCAATTTCATTGTAATTTTAGTACAATGACGACAAAGATTATTATTATTATTAGACAAAACCCCTACCGCCCACCATGAAAGCTGGAGTGCCCACTAGTGGGCGGTAGGGAGCAGGTTGACTACCACTGGTTTAAATCATGGGTCTCCAACCTTTGCAACTTTAAGTCTGAAGGACTTCAGCTCCCAGAATTCTCCAGCCAGCAAAGCTGGCTGGAGAAGTCTGGCAGATGAAGTCCTTCAGACTTAAAGTTGCAAAGGTTGGAGACCCCTGGTTTAAATGCTCAGTTCGTGGTTGTACTCATCACATAGCAGCCTGGCTATTTGACGTCTTTGTCATGTAGTGATTATCGTCAAATCTTGTCACACAGCAAAACATTTTTATATGAGTGTTGCTATAGAAGAGGACTGCAGAGAAGTGAGTAAGAAAACAGACCTTGCTGCACATTGTGAATGAGTGCCTGTAATTCAGGGTGAGATTCTGCTTTTTCTCGTAGGGCATCCAGAATATGATGGTTCTGAGAGGAGCCAGTCACATCTGTTTGTCTCAGACGTCCTTCCAGTAAGCGGATCTGAGCTTCCTTCTGGACTACCTGCAGGCTCTATTTTCAGAGATTGGAAAATTAAGTAAGAACTTGCTCTCTCCATAAGCTCTATTGTCACCCATAAAGAAGACTATATTATTATTTCTGCAATGGGATTCTGTGTCTTGCAATGGGTATTGCGCATAGGTGGTATTCAACCGGTTTGGACCAGTTCGCCTGGACAGGTAGCAGAAATCACAGGTGGCCCCGCCCACCTGCCCTGGCGCTATAGCACCCCATTTAAGCCATTTTATTTCTCCAAAAGCGCATGCACAGAAGGTTGTGCACATGCATGGAGGTATCTGTGCGCACACTGACAAGGAAGGTAAGTAAATACCACTCCTACTGAGACACAACCAGAAATCTGTAATCATAATATTCAGTCAGAGCTTTAAGCTTTATTCTACTTCTTAATAAAGTGTTTGAATAAAGCACAAGGACTAAAAAAGATTTTTCACTGCAAATATATTTCAAAATATTAAAAATCTTACTCCATTTTAAAAGCATTTCTCCAAGAGTTCCATGGCTAGTTCAGATTAATATTGTAACCAGTTACATTTGCTGCTGGATTAGCTATACCAATCAATTGCTAGCAGGCATCCTTAGTCTTGACTTACCTTGTCTATGGATGCTTTGAGAAAATTGTCCAGTAAAAGTCGTGCTTCAGCCAAAGAGCAGGAGCTGATCACCACAGAGGTATCTGTAGAATCCAATTCTTCCTAGTAAAAAGAGACCCACAGGGAGAAAAAATAGTATGAGAAAGTCTGGGGATAGAACATTGTTTCCCTGCCCAAATATTGGTTTTACTAGCCTTGATATCCTCTCAATAGAGTAGTGCACGAGTAGCCAATTTCAATTATTCATTCAACAAGTGAACCCACCGGGGATTGCTAGAGCCTTCTCTCTGTTTTTTCTACAACAAGAGGATTCTTCTAGAACAGGGGTCTCCAACCTTTGCAACTTTAAGTCTGAAGGACTTCAGCTCCCAGACTTCTCCAGCCAGCTTTGCTGGCTGGAGAAGTCTGGGAGCTGAAGTCCTTCAGACTTAAAAGTTGCAAAGGTTGGAGACCCCTGTTCTAGAGTACTAATGCCTTAATGGAAATAACAAATCACCAGACTGATAAGATGTAATTCCACACTGAAAAAAGAGAAAAAAAATTCAATTCTCTCAGGGATCTTATAAGGATTGCGAAACACAATAATCCCTTAGTCTCTATTGTTCCTAAGAGCAAGAAGTCCAGCTATCAGCCTCAATTAATCTCTGGCTCATACATAAATTATGGAATCCCCCCCCCCCTCAAATCCCTTGCCACAGATGGAAATGGGACACACTTTGGTCTCTTCAATCTGCATAATGGTGGCCTGGCAGTCGGATATACTGTCATTTATGTAGTCCAGATTGGCAGCCAACACTTCAATCTCCTCATTCAATTCCTGCAATCCCTTCTGTTCTTCTGGGTTCTCAGCCTGTAGCTTCCCCCTCTTTCCTAGTAGACCTTCCTGCATCAGCGACAGCTCCTCGCGTTTCTGAAAGCAAGAAGAAAGAATTGAATCGTTGTGCTAGGCTACTGTCCTGCAACAAACTCTGCCCCCAAGCCTTGCCTTCTATCCCAATGAAGACATCTACCCTTATGAGCCACCCTCCCCCACCCTTGTCACCTTGATAAGACGCTCCATATCTGATTCCAGGTTGATGACAGTCATTCTTTGCATGACAATATCAAAGACACGGCGTTCCAGTGACTGCCACTTCAGGCGGGCTGCCTTACTAAAAGTCTGATTTGCACCTTTCTTTGGGAATCTTTTCCTACAGAAGGAGATCACAAGCAAGAGTTGAGCAGCACAATCCTACCATTATGCTAAACTCTCATCCCTGCTACTCCAAGTAGTTCTGAAGCAGAGGGTGGGAAACCATTCTGAATGCTACCAAGAGGGAAGCTATCAGGAGAAGCCAAAGCTCCAGAAGGCAAGATTAGGCTTGAAAAGTATCAATATGTTCACAGATACGGTAAAGGTTCCCCTCGCACCTATGTGCTAGTCGTTCCTGTCTCTACGGGGCAGGGCTCATCTCCATTTCTAAGCCAAAGAGCCAGCAATGGCCAAAGACGTCTCCGTGGTCTGTGGCTAGCATGACTAAACACCCAAGGCGCACAGAACGCTGTTACCTTCCCACCAAAGGTGGTCCCTGTTTTTCTACTTGCATTTTTACAGGCTTTTGAACTGCTAGGTTAGCAGAAGCTGGGACAAGTAACGGGAACTCACTCCATTATGCGGTCCTAGGGATTCAAACCACTGAACTGCCGACCTTTCTGTTTTACAAGCTCAGTGTCTTAGCCACTCAGCCACCGTGTCCCCTATGTTCACAGATACCCACATATATAACACAAACAAGTATATATTTTCTGACAGATCCCTTGAATAGCTTGAAATATAACCCCAAAGTTAACACGGTATCTGACCTGATTGTCCGAGTACCATTGGCGGAAGAAGGAGAATCTCCCTGCAAAGCATTGGTTTTTCTATTCCACTGGCGAACAATGCTAGAGACAGAACGAGTACCAGATTCTGACTCTAAGGAGCTGGTAGTGCTGGTGGAGACTTCAGCACCGGGCTCTCCCATGGCTTGTTTCTGGTTAATCCTCCCAGCAACCCTATCAGTCATAGGTTTGGCTAGACGACGCAAAGCAGAGACCTGGAAAGCCAAAAGAAAGAAAAAAGAGAGTCCTGACAAATAGAAATATGAAAATAGGTTCAGGCATCAGTTTCAGGAAAAGAATCAAAAGTGATTCCAGTTATCGCTAATACAATACAATAGCAGAGTTGGAAGGGACCTTGGAGGTCTTCTAGTCCAACCCCCTGCCTAGGCAGGAACCCTATGCCATTTCAGACAAATGGCTATCCAACATCTTCTTAAAGACTTCCAGTGTTGGACATTCACAACTTCCGGAGGCAAGCTGTTCCACTGATTAATTGTTCTAACTGTCAGGAAATTAGTTCTAAGTTGCTTCTCTCCTTGATTAGTTTCTACTCATTGCTTCTTGTTCTACCCTCAGGTGCCTTGGTGAATAGTTTGACTAATAACAGCCCCAAACTGGAAGGGCAAATGGATCAGAGCAAAGGCAGCTAAATTTGGGGAAGAATTTTCTCCCATGTAACAAGGTTTTTGACATACATGGCAAAATGATGCAAAATGCCAGACATTATCTATAATCAACCACAAATGATCTAAGCCAGTGTTTCTCAACCTTGTCCACCTTGAAGATGTCTGGACTTCAACTCCCAGAATTCCCCAGCCAGCGAATGCGAATGTTTCTCAAGGTTGAGAAACACTGATCTAAGCTAAGACCAAATTTAGCAACTTCACTAATCAAGCGATGTGCTCAGTCTCTTGGTAAGAAATTATGGATTGGTCTGGATAAACAAAAAATATAATCCTGTTTAATGCTCAAAAGATACACTCTTCCACTCTATGCAGAGCTCCTGTGATTCATAAGCACAAGAGGCATTTTTCTTGGTTCATTACCTGAGATTTCAGTTTCAATGGCTATGTGTGACTGATCCAACAAACCACACTCAAGAAGCCCACGCGTATTATCCAAGTACAAGGAGACATTTCCAAATTTGTAGACTGACAAAGACTTTTTTTTTTTAAAGCAGAGATTTATCACTTGCTATCCTTGTGCACCCTAAGCCTCCACCTCACCTCTTGGGTTTTCCTGCGCAAGACGATCTCCTGCTGTCGCTTCTGAGATTCCAGAGTTCGGATCTGATACTGTAGGAACAATGGGGGAAAAATATTGACAACATCCCACAATGGAGCAATCAGGGAATAAACTTTCCTTAGGATGCTCCACTGATTGCTCTGATAAAGCTCTTAATAATATCTTGAGGCTTAATATATACTGTATGTCAGTTTGCCAGGGATGGTCCAAATAAGTGGTGGGTTTCAAATTTTTTAGAACCTACTTTGTAGGTGTGGCCTATTTTGTGGGCGTGGCTTGGCAGTCATGTGACAGGGTGGGAGTGGCCACCTTTTAAAATGTGGTGAAACTCATTTAACAATGCTCTTGCTTAGCAACCAAAATTTTGGACTCAATTGTGATGATAAATTCTTTCTTTCTTTCTTTCTTTCTTTCTTTCTTTCTTTCTTTCTTTCTTTCTTTCTTTCTTTCTTTCTTTCTTTCTTTCTTTCTTTCTTTCCTTCCTTCCTTCCTTTCCTTTCCTTTCCTTTCCTTTCCTTTCCTTCCTGTTGGGTCACTGGCAGCGGCGGGCCAGATTTACTTCCAGGTACGCCGGTGGAACCCCCTCTCACCGGTTCTCTAAATTTCACCAACCGGCTCTCACGAGTAGGTGCGAGCCTGCAGAAACCCACCACTGGTCCAAATGCTTCCTGTTGTAGTCCAATGGGATTTATGGACCGAAAGTAACAATATGATTATTGAGCTAGGGTTAATAGATAAAATTTGTATACATCCTGCAGAAACTGTGGATGATATAAGATGGGAAAACTCTGGTTTCAGACTTCCATTGCATTTTTTCCTTAAAATCTAATGTTACTCTTGTAGCACTGTTGGGAATATCCTTCTTCTTCTAGCAATTATTTCTAAGGCTGTCAGGAGTTCCTCTAATAATTGAAACCCCAGCCCCAAAATAAATAAATAAATAAATCCCTGAAGTTTAACTCCCTGCTCTTATTCAGCTGTTCTATGGTAGACCATCTGGAGAGGGGGAAGCTATCCAAGACAGTATGGCTTTTTTTTATGGCGTATTTGGAATTGCTTTCTTTTCTTTCTTGTTCATTTTTTAAAGTGGTTAAAATATTTAAACACGCTTAAAATGTTACATTTCTGGATTATATCGGTTCCTTCAGCAAAGTCCCAAAATAAAAAGTTCAGGAATCTCATTCGATAAATTCCATATTGGATATTAAACCAATCTTTTAGTTTACAATATTGTATATTTTTAAATTTACACCTCGCCTAATGTATTGTTAATTGCGTTATATTCTAATATAAAATTATGTATTTCATAAAGTTAAAATATAACCATAAAGTTAAAATATAACCATAATTTGTTTAGGCTTCCTTTTCTACAATGGCCCCTTTCCTGAATAACTACATATAGTGTAGAGATGTATTTCTATGGAATAATTTACAGATATAGATATTGTGAAACACAGCTTTATGTATGCACACAACTTAAACCACTTATGGCATGTATAAAGGAGGAGGAGAAGCTCTATGCTAATTCTACATAAGCTTCTATACTTATGGATCCTCTGACTACATCTCCAATAACCACATCGATGTAGCATAGTTAAAGTTGTCAAAGAACCCAAAGCTGAAAAGGTTGAAGAATAAGTGGGGTGGGGGGGTGGGGGACTTCTTGCTTACCTCTTGCCTACGTTGCTCTTTCTTCAACTGGGCAATCTCCCGGTTCCTCTTGGTCTCCACCATTCGCCGCCTTTGTTGCTCTTCACGCATTTGTTTCATCAGTGCTACCTGTAAGTGAAAGGTAACTCAATAGTACTGATAATGAAGAAGACAGTCTTGCCAAAACATCAAATTTAACTAAGCAAGGGTCCGCAATGGCTGGCTAGGAAATTCTGGGAGTTGAAGTCCACCAGTCTTAAAAGAGCCAACTTTGCAGATCCCTGAACTAGATAATACATTAAATTGATATCGATATAGGGTCAAGATACTATCAAGGCAGGTGTGTGGTTTTTTGTATAGAGATGACCCAAATTCAAATTTCTGCTGGAATAGCAAGATAAACACACATCTGATAATAATTACTAACTTTTTGCCTGATTGGATCTCACTGAGCCTTTCAGAAAATAAAAATGGTACAAGATTCTCCCTAAAAAAGCATGGATAAAAAAAGAGACAGAGAGGGATCATGTTTTGCCATTGTTATTGTTCAACAAATGTCCCTCCTTACACTCTTTGACTCTGGCCCATGTCCAGTACATGTAGAGAACACACAGGCAGACTCTCTGACACACACAAAAAGGCACAATTGAATTACCTTTGCTTTCTTCATCTCTGCCACCTCTGCCTGCAGCTTCTTCAGCTCTCGCTCATATCGAGACTGGTTCTTGAGAAGGCGAGCGTGCTCCTTCTGGGCAGCCTGCAACTTCTGCAGGTCACGATTCATCTCCCTTAAACGTTTCTCATAATCTGCTTTAATTTTGTTAGCCTTCTCTTCTGTATAGCATTCCATACTACCTGAGAAGAGGAAAACAAAACGAAGCAAAAAAATAATAATCATATAAATCTCTATTAAGGTACTACACTTGGAGAAGTTTCTGAGAAGGCAATAATGGAATCAAAATATGATGCAAATTAAGACAAACCAAAGGAGATTTTTCAAACAGACCTAACCTATGGCAACCATATTTGAAGACCTAAAAAACATTGAATTTCTGACACTCTTCTTCCATAACAAAAATACACAACTACATAACTAAATTAAATCCTACATTCTTCCAAAATCATAGGAATCAGAATCATAGTTCAGAAAGAATACATACCTATTCAGGAACATACCTATTCAGAGAACAACTTGAGAACTTCATGATTGACTTTTTCTCCCAAATCACTAAAGCAGTAATTATCATACTAATTACAAGGAATTCAGGTCGTCTCCCAAGCCTTACTTGGAGAAAGCATTCAATCATGCAACCTTCATCCTATTTTGAAATGGCACATTCTTGGGAATGTATAGTAATGCAGTAGTTATAATAATACTGTATAAAACTTTTTTTCTGAATATATAGATCAGTTTTCAATCATTAAAAGGTAAAGGTTCCTCTCACACATATGTGCTAGTCATTCCCGACTCTAGTGGGCGGTGCTCATCTCCGTTTCAAAACCAAAGAGCCAGCGCTCTCCGAAGGCGTCTCTGTGGTCATGTGGCCGGCATGACTAAATGCCGAAGGCACACAGAATGCTGTTAACAGGATGTTAACAAGTTATTCTGTTATGCAACACTAGGGATTCAAACCACCGAACTGCCAAACTTTCTGATCGACAAGCTCAGTGTCTCAAGGTCTTGACGACTATCTTTAAAGCGCTCCATGGCTCGGGGCCTAGTTATTTGCGAGACCGCCTCTTGCCCCATACATCCCTTAGACCGATACGCTCCCACAGAGAGGGCCTTTTCAGGGTGCCGTCGGCCGGGCAATGCCGACTGGCGACACCCAGGGGAAGAGCCTTCTCTGTGGCGGGGCCAGCCCTTTGGAACGACCTACCCCCCGAATTACGCACCATCACCGACCTCCGCCTCTTCCGCCAATGTCTAAAGACATACCTATTCCAACAAGCCGGCCTAGCCTAACCTCCCATGGGGACTTTTAGATAGTTTTATTGGGTATTTTAAAATTGGGTTTTTAGCATAGGATAAGACGGTTTAATTTATATTTTAAATTGTGTATTTATTTTTGTACTCTGTATGTTTTTTAAATTTCCTGTGCGCCGCCCTGGGTCCTTTGCGGAGAAGGGCGGGATATAAATGTAAATAATAATAAAATAAAATAAAATAATAATAATATATAGGAAACAAAAAGCATATATTTTGAAGGAAACAGGGCTGATACACACATACAACTTAAACTGATCCTTCTGGTGATCATTCATCTGACTACCCAACATTTGACAATTTTGAGAGTAAGCTTTGAGTCACACATTGCAAATTATGAATTGGCATGTTGTGGATAACTAGTTATTATGATTTTTCAGCAACAATTTACAGAGTTAAGATTATGGACAGACCACACTACTGCAATTAAAACAACTCATGGTTTGACATAAAGTGTAAATCTAATCAAAGATTTACTTACTAACTCAGGTTAGATAGCTCTTGTGCATTCAAACCAGAGCTTTGACCGTGCATTACAGATAAAAAGCTTTTCAATACCAGAACAACGCAAGCAGACTCTCTGATCAACTTGTAAAAACCCCATTTTCCCAACCAGTAAGCCCTTACTGAGATTCTGCAGCACCCTGTCTCTCTCCAGCTGAGTGTCACGGATCTTGTTCTGCAGCAAAATCAACTTTTCCTCATATTGGTGCTTCAAGGTTTGTAGGCGCCGTTGGCTGTTCTCCAGTTCATCAATTAATTTCTGTTTGATCTCAATCTCACAGGTCAGGTCAGCCAGATCAGCTTGGAAATTTGCTGCTAAATAATTGGAAAAAAAGGATACAAATAAATATTACCATACAACTTGCCACGATCTTGCACCCCAGGCAATCTTCTGATTAAGACGTATTTTCTCCATCAATATGCATCTTATATGAATCTGCCTGTCAATCAATCAATCAATCGTATTTAGTCTTGAGCAAAATTGTTGGTATTTTGAACCTGTTTTGCTTGGAGAAATTCTCATGACTTTCTTTTAAAATTTCAATCATGTGGGGCTGCCCATTTATTTAAATTATGCCACTCTCTAAAAAGTGACTCTTTCCAGAAAAATGGAGTGCCATCCAAGGAATTGGCTACTGCTTTGTGCTGCCTTCCAAAACCAAGAGTTGTACTATATTTTGTAGATGGTGAGAACTCAATTCACTACAGTCTTCTTTTAAGGCAGGAATGCCTAAGGCATTAAACTGAACATGACCTTTTCCACCCAATGTCTTCCATCATCCTATTAACATGTCCAAGGTTATATAATGCAACCCCAAAGTTATTGGGAAACACAACAAACAATACTTAAAATGACAGCATATGTCCTATGCACTGATCAATCCTAATAAAAGACTCTTATGTAATAATAATAATAATAATAATAATAATAATAATAATAATAATAATAATAATAATTTTAATTTTATATCCCGCTTTCTCTCCCCAAAGGGACTCGAGGCGGGGCACAGGCAATTAAAAATACAAATAAAACCACAGACAGAATACAAAATTAAAAATGAATTAAATTAGTCCTGCGCTAAAAACCCATAAACTAAACTAAAACTACCCCTAAAACCCCTAACCTTAGAAGAGACTACCCAAGGCCGGCCAGGCGAAAAAGATGTGTCTTTAATTTTAAATGGAAGGAGCGGAAGTCCGTAGTTGTCCTAATATCGGGGGGAAGGTCGTTCCAGAGGGCTGGGCCCGCCACAGAGAAGGCCCTTCCCCTGGGCGTCGCCCGCTGACAAAGTCTAGTGGACGGCACCCGGAGAAGTCCCTCTCTGTGGGAGCGAATCGGCCGTGAGGATGTATGTACCTGAAATTAGCATGCTGCTATGCATTCACCCAAAATCAGGACAAATTTTATTTATTTGTTCTTGACAAATATGAATGGGAAAATTATTTTGCTATAGAAGTAAATGCTTTTACTTCTGGATTTCCATTGGCCCAGTGATAGGCCAATGTCGAAAGAGTCGCTGGACAAAATTGAATTTTTAATCTGTTCTGATATGATGGTTCTCATATTTTGATCAGTACAGTGATGGCATTATATACAATGATTACATTTACTGCATGATATTTACCCTTTTCTTCAACATCTGATTCAGAATCCACCAGACTTTCTTCACTCCCTGAATCTTCTTCATCTTCTTCATCCTGGCCACCTTCTTCCTCACAGCCACTTTCATCCCTTTCCTCCTTAAATAGGAGGAAAACCATGACAAAAATAAAATGAGTTGCAATACTACTCCTTAGAAGATATCCCAATATTAACCCCTCCCAATTTCTATTTGGACTTGATGTACTGTTGTCAATTTTTGTTTGCTCATTTTACTCCAATGGGAACTGACTTTGGTGGTAATTTGGTAGGGTGAATTTTGCAATGTTTAACCAGTCTTCCTCAGCCAATATTTTCCAGATGTGCTGAGATTTCAACATATAGACAGGGTTTAGAATCGTTAACGTTGAATTACCATATATTCAGAGGCTGTCAGATGTTATCTCCTATAAATCACACCTCCCCTCTGAATTTTAACCATATTCTTCCACTGAAAAGATCAGCAAACATTAAGAATCCAAACTATGGAGGACTAGAAAATTCACTCAGAATGGGTATCCAATTGGCAGCCAGAATTGGCTGCCAATTCATTTCTGGACAAAATACAAAGTGATGGATATTATGTTTAAAACCTACAGAGTTTAGAATAGATCTAGGCCAGTGAAGGCAAACCTTTTTGTAAAGGTATGCCAAAATTGTGTGTGTGTGCACACAACCTGAACTTTTTAGTCCAACCTGAACTTTCACTCTATTTTTGAGAAAGAGCTCTTATCCTCTGTATCAAGCCTCTGCAGTAAATGGAGCCCTGTGGATGAGTGAGTAAAAGACCACGGAAGTTACACACACATGAGAAGGAAAGTCTCTTACCTCTTCTGCCTCATTCTCATCATTCTCATCTGCCTCGTTTCCCTGCTGCAACCTCAACCGCTTTTTAAACCCTTCTTTCTCTGGGCTATCAAAGAAAAGTGAATTTTATGTCAACGTTTGTTTTGTTTTTAGGCCATTTCTTTTATTCTAAGATTTCAGCCTAAAAGACTCATGAAATCTCCTCCTCCTCCATCTCCATCATCTGAGTATTTAGAGGTAGAAGGAATACTGACAGCTCAAAAAAGCAAGAACAATTCGTAACAATTCGTCCCGCAAGGGAGAAGGGCGGTATACAAATTTAATAAACTAAACTATAACTATAACTTCTGAATAGTTCCTTGTCTTGGTGTTTGCCTACAAAATAGAGATAGCTGGTCTGACAAAGAGATCCCCTTCGTTCTTTTTCTTTGCCTCTCCCAAATGCTAATTCTACATTACTAATAGTAATGTAGAATTGCTATCTAAAGAACATTGCTTTCGTTTACATCAATAATGAAAAACACCAGCAGGACAGTTAGTCTAAATATTAATCTTTCTATAGATGTTGGCCAAGTCCCTTTACTTGATAACATCTTCACAAGCCCTCAGCAAGACAGACCCATCTGTACTTACTATCTTTACACTATGTATACCAGTCTAGCAATAACAGCAGAAGCTCATCACAAGAGTGAGCATAGAGACAAGATACACAACATCTAATTGATAAGGTAACCTAATTTATAAGTATCAGTATGAGTACAATGTATGGGCAATTACATGGGAGTGATGCCATAGGGCACAGTGGTGTTTATTTCTTGCCTCAGAACTACTGAACGTTAGTAAAAGTTCTTCAGCCAGCTGAAACACAACCAATGTTTTAATTAGAGATTCAAATCTCTGATTAATAAATTAGCATTTAAATTGCTACTCTAGGGCTCCAAGAAACAGAAAAAAAGGTGGTATCAAAAGTCTGCTTGATTTCCCCCCCCCCCCCCCCATCACTGGTTTCTTATACTAAGGAGGAACTAATGATAGATAACTCAAATCCTTATAAATACACAATTCAGGAGTCAGAATGAGGAATTCTGCCAGTCACCCTGGCTCTACATTTTATCACGCTAATTGAAATAAGTCCCAAAGCAAGGATCTTCAGCAATTTTCTTTGCTGCATCACTGATTTGTGTGTCTCTGCGTCCAAGCCCAAGTTAGTCTTAACTTCTGGCAATTGCCTGGATAAATCCACAAAGCTTTCTTGACAAGATTTTCTGAAGTAGTTTGCTGTTGTCTTATTTCTAGGGCTGAGAGTGACAGACCCTAAATAGGGTAAAGTTACCCTATTTAGTCATGCCCAAGGAGGAATTACATCTCACAGACTCTATCCCAGTCACTTTAACCACTACACCACCACACCCGTACCTCTGATTACATTTATTTGTTTAATAAATTTATATAGGTGACTCTGGGTAGATGCAGACTTTAGTAATGGTTGCTGAGACACAAGAATTGGTACAGAGTAGGAAGGACAGAGAGAGGGGGGATAAACCATCCCTAGGTACTGTTATAAAGAGTGTGGCACTTAATGAAATAGGAAATATGGTTTACCTTTTTTTCCGCTGTTTTGTCTCCTTCTTCAGCCTCTCAACATCTTGCTTGGCCCACTGTAGAACGTCAGTGGCTTCAGCTTCCACCGAGGTGGCAGGGGAACGTGAATCTCCCAATCCAATTGCTGGTGATAAACCCAGGGGGTAAGGCAGCCTGGTTGAAACCCGGTTCAGATTGCGGCGTAGCGATTCATTCATAGCTTCACTCTCTAAGAGTTTTGTCCTACAAAGGAGACACACATAGACACACACACACACACAAAACCACATTGTCCGCCTCATTAGATAAAATCTTCTTTGAAGTTCTCTGGTAGGGAAAATTTATTTGCCCCAAAAACATGAAACAAGACAATACCTTATTTTAATGAAATAATTTCCTGATATTCTAAGTTCCAAAGATTACTATATTACAAGAACAGGAACCAATAAGCAAAATATGTTCCAAAATATGCCCCTCTCCCAAACCCATTTATAGAGAACTCAAAAAAAATAAAAAAATAAAAGGATGAAGCAAATTTTAAAAGTTCATCCAACTCAGATTCTCAAGCTCATAGAAAACAGGCTGCATTGCATAAAGTGTCTAATGATATCAAGGACTGATTCAAACACCAAAGAATTATCTTTCCTAAGAATTCAGCAGTGATCAAAATGTATCATGAAAGTTAGACATAGTTCTTTTTTTTCCTGTACAATGTTTTCAAGTGTAAATACAAGTTTCAAGTTGTCCTACAACATAACCTCAGGCACCCGAGAACTTAAACTTTTGGAGTTCTGCAAATAAGGAAGATTTAATCTTAATCCATCAGTTAAAAAAATTAGCAATTGTGCCTTTGTGCGTTGCTGTGGCCCAATCAGGAGGGACACAACCTGAGGGTGGAGTTTCCCCATCTCTCCCTATCCACCTACCTACCTACCTACCTACCTACCTACCTACCTACCTACCTACCTACCTACCTACCTACCTACCTACCTACCGCATGTTTCCCTCTCTCTATCCCTCTACCTACCTACCTACCTACCTACTGTATTTCTCTCTCTCTATCCCTCTACCTACCTACCTACTGCATTTCTCCCTCCCTCTCTCTATCCCTATAGCTGCCTACCTACCTACCTACCTACTGTATTTCTCCTTGAAATACAGTAGGTATTATGACATTTTGTATTATGTCATCCTGTGGCTCACTGCTCTCTCTGTATCCATCTACCTACATTTTTTACATTTCTGTTGCGTGTACCTGGCACAGGTGTGACATCTACACAATCTATATATATCATTGGTGCCATATTTGAAAGGAATGTTGTGTGAAAATTTGGAAGTGATCGGTGCAGTCCTTTCGGAGATTAGCGGTTTTGAACAAACTTGTTACATTTTTATTTATATAGATTGTCTTACTCCGTCTGTGTCTTTCTATACAAATACAGTAGTTCTGCCATTCTTGCATCTCCATGCCTGGATGACGCTGAGTTTATTGTGAGTTTATGAAATTACGGCTGTTCCAATTGTATGTTCCTGCATTTATGCCTCCTGGGCTTGCTGCATCTTTTGTGCACATACAGCCTGCTGCTCTTTTGCACTGGTACCACTTTGGGTACCACCAATACAAATGTAAAAATAAAGCAAGTCAGACTAAACCTAGCTATCTGCGGGATCGCATCCTGCCCCACACATCCCTTCGACCGATTCGCTCCCACAGAGAGGGACTTCTCTGGGTGCCGTCCACCAGGCAATGCCAGCGGGCGACGCCCAGGGGAAGGGCCTTCTCTGTGGTGGGCCCAACCCTCTGGAATGACCTGCCCCCTGAAATTAGAACGACGGACCTCCGCTCCTCCCGCCAGAAGTTAAAGACTCACTTCTTCCATCAGGCCGGCCTGGTCTAATGTTTACATTCCTAGCCGCAAAATGAAATTGTATAAAAATTTTAGGGGGTATTGTTAGGGTTTTAAGGGTTTTAATAGTGATTTTAGCACAGGGGTTAATTTAATTTGATTTTAACATTTTGTATTTGTATATTGTTGTATTTTTGGATTTTTAAATTGCCTGTGCACCGCCACGAGTCCCCATGGGGGAGAGGGTGCGGTCTATAAATTATTATTATTATTATTATTATTATTATTATTATTATTATTATTATTATTATTATTATTATTATTATTATTATTATTATTATTATTATTATTATTATTATTATTATTATTATACACTTTGTGTAGTGTGAAAAAATCCTTAGGCACTTTAATCTGTAACTTCTGAGAAATTACAAATTTCTATGCGCTTTAACTTTTCTTCTACACCCCAGAACTTTTCCTCTCCCAAATCTGAATATGGCTTGTACCCCCCAAAAACACCTGAACATAAATAAAAAAAAGTTTTTGTTTACCTGAGATCTTCAATTTCCCTGATGTAGTTCTGGATCAGAGCACCAATAGCCTCATTACCATCACCTGGAAAAAAGTACAAATAAGAAACAAAACATCAACTACAATAACAAAAACAGCTTTTAAAACTGAAGCAATTCAATTAAGAGAAAAAGCTAGGTAAAAATATCTCAAGAAAATGTAAGAAATCTTGATTACTAGGAATGATATAGGCAACAATCCTAAAACCAAACAGTATATAACAATAGTCATTTAGTTAACTTATTTTAATATGGAGGGAAAATATCCACATCAGGTTTTTGTAGATAAAATGTGGTAGATTCTCTGCCTAACGAACATGTTCCACAGTTTTTGTTAGTTTGTTTTGCAGTAACAGCATTTGGGAGAGGCAAAGAAAAAGAAAGAAGGAGATCTCTTTGTCAGACCAGCTATCTCTATTTTGTAGGTGAACACCAAGACAAGGAACTATTCAGAAGTTATAGTTATAGTTTAGTTTATTAAATTTGTATACCGCCCTTCTCCCTTGCGGGACGAATTGTTACGAATTGTTCTTGCTTTTTTGAGCTGTCAGTATTCCTTTTACCTCTAAATACCGATGATGGAGATGGAGGAGGAGATTTCATGAGTCTTTTTTATTGTTTATTTTGTCTGAGCTGCCCCTAGCATGTTTTACTATATTTTATTCTTTTATGACTGTTATTTGTTGTTTTTCATTGTGTACTCTGCCCTGAGTTTCAGGTTATGTATGTAGCTCCATACTGAATGAATAAATGTTTCTGAAGTAGCTGTTACTCCAAAAGTTTGTCTCAATACATGTGCAATGCCACATGTAATCTGTTCCTTAGTGAAGGAACTCTGTAAATTCAAAGATTCCACTGTTACTGAAGAAGTCTACAGAGTTCACTCCATGTTGGGCTTTGAGCTGGCTCTCACAGTCTCACCTGCCTTGGCAAGAATCAGGTTGGCTTCCTGGCTCATCAAATGGGTGACACGGATGTTGATTGCATCAATAGCCTCCTGCATGGCTTTCACCCGCATACGTAAAGTGGCGTTCTCCTTCTGCAACATGGCGTTCTCTTGGTACAGGTCACTGTAGCCTTCAGAGCCATCTTCTCCAATAACACGCTTACCCTTCGAGGTGGGGAGAAAACAGTGGGGAAGGTTGAATACCCAACAAAAAATTGGTTGGACATTCTGTGAGAGTAGAAGTTATAGAGCAGGGATGTCAAACTCAAGGCCCAGGGGACGGATCTGGCCCACAGGTTGCTTAGATCTGACCTGTGGGGCCGCCCTGGAAACAGTGAAGGACTTGCCTGTAGTGTCTCTGTCAGAGAAAATAGCTAGTGAGGGCCACACGTGGGTCCTCCCAAGCTCCATTTTTGCTGGCAGAAGGTTGCAAGGGACCATTCAGCTGAAAACAGAGTTCAGCAGCCTGTTTTCTCTGACAGAGCGCTCGAGTCAGCACAGGTGCCCCCAACATGAATGACATCAAGCTGGCTACGCCCATCCGAGTCACACACCCCTACTCACCCAAGGTCAAACACAACTCTGATGTAGCCCTCAATGAAATCAAATTTGACACCCCTGTTATAGAGCAAAACCATATCCTATTCTGGTACTGAGGTATTTATTCTCATATATATTGAAGTAGGGTGCCTTTCATATATATATCCTTTTGAACATGCAATAGAAGTAGTAGACAAGATATTTTTTTCTGTTTGTATTATTAGTTTTTGATTATGAAGTCTGCACAGATAGTTATAGCCATGATACGGGATAACATTTAAACAAATTACAACATAAAGAAATAAATCTACATATAAGCATCATAAGCTTGTGCCAGAACTTAAAAACAGGAGAACTGTAGACTGAAACTCAGAATAAATTTGCTTTTACAGGTAGTCCTCAAGTTACAACAATACATTTAGTGACCATTCAAAGTTACAATGGTACTGAAAAAAGTATTTTTGACACAACAATTACAATATCCCCAGTCATGTGATCAAAATTCAGGCGTTTGGCAATTGATACATATTTATGATGGTTGCAGTATCCCAGGGTCATGTGATCACCATTTGTAACAAGTAAACTCAATGGGGAAGCCAGATTCACACAACAACCGTGTTAGTAATTTAACAACTGCTGTGATTCACTTAATAACTGTGGTAAGAAATGTTGTAAAATGGGGCAAAACTCACTTAACAAGTGTCTCACTTAGCAAGAGGAATTTTGGGATCAGTTGTGGTCATAGGTTGAGGACTACCTGTATTGTCTTTCTAAATAAATAGCTAATAATAATAATAAATAAATACCAATAAATAGCTACCGTTTCCCTTAAAATAAGACTTCCCCAGATAATAAACCCAATCGGGCTTTTGAGCGCATGTGCTAAAATAGGCCCTCCCCCCAAAATAAGCCCTATTTGAAAATATTGCAACACAGCAGCAGCCATGAGGTGACCACGCTCACCGCCTCCTGCACCTCAAAAATAATAAGACCTTCCCCAAAATAAGGCCAAACGCTTATTTTGGGGGTCAAAAGAAAATAAGACCCTGTCTTATTTTCAGGGAAACACGGTAGATCTGGCAAATTGCCATAAGAAGAAGAGACATGTGAAGCTGCTTCAGCTCAAAAACATTTTTGCTTTGAAGTATTATCTTGATGTGAAAAAGTTAGTTAAACCTCCAATCAGCAGCTTTGGCCTGTTCTGCTTTGGCGCATGCAAAAGTGCAGAAAAGATTTAAAGGCCAGCGAAGTAGCCAAGATGATTCAACTTAGCAGCAATGTGCAGAGCCTACAAGTGGGGCTTCATTTCACTTCTTGGAGATACATCAAAAGGGTGCTTTATGATCTGAACCTCAATCAAAGCAAAGCTCTCCTCTGACACTTCATAAAGCCCACTTCTTAGTTACATGGCAGAGCAGAGCTGATACAATTCCTTCATTGTTACAGTTAGCAATTCACTGGGAACGCAGGATATTCAGTGACCTAGTTCACAAATAACACAATGGCATAATACAATCTGGTTTGGATTTAGCAATGATTCATTGGGAAAAGAGACTTGTTCAATATGATTTTAAAAAAATCTTGCTTAAGTATTATGTGCAAACACAATCAATGAGTTCGGGGGAATAAATTATTACACATCTGAATGTTCACATATTTAGTGAAAATACAGTAGTACTTTTTAAAGTCCCATCTTTCTTGTAAATTTCACAATTTGATGAAAGTATTTGGAGAGAGGGGAGAGACTGTTTAGCAGCTGAGAAAATTTGGAATGTACTTTCAGCTCTGCTCTTATTGCCAAAGGGATATTCTAATCCTGAACTCCAAACATTATCTTCCTCCATGAACCATGTCCTTGACTTATCTATTTACACCGAGAGAGAAATGTACTCCACATGTAGTTTCACTCCTCACAAATGCCAATATTTCACCCTGGGATCTCTTAAAAAGAGGGGGGGGGGAAAAGAAAAATTAAGTCAACTCCTATTTTCTGGGTTCACTAATTGCATTATAGATCATCATTATATCCATTTTGAAGAGAGAAGGTCAGAAACGCTTGATTCAATTCAGGGGTGTGTTCTGGCCGCCATTACTATCGGTTCAGTGCCTGAAAAAAATTGTACATGCTCCGCGCATGTGCACATTTACACTTAAAATGGTCTGCGCATGCACACAACATTAAAAAAGGAATAAAAATTGACATTTTTTCAATGAAGATTTTTCTGCACATGCAGAACAGAAAATCAAGATGGCGCCACTGAGTATAGAACCGGTACAGTCATATGTCCGCCAGAGTTACTACCTATTCGGCCGAACCGGACCGAATAGGTAGGAACCCACTTCTGATTCCATTGCAGAAAAGAAAAAAAAAAAGAGTGAGACAGCGCTCATAAAAATTGGCTTGGTTTTTTTTAAAAGAAGTATTTAAGTAGGATTATATAAAACATCAAAGACTCAAAAATATATTGAAATCACTAGAGATATTTCTATTGCTAGAAGTCTGTATTTGATTTAGGAATAAACACTAATTTCCCAGTAACCAGTGGTTACCCATGGCTTCTACTTACTGCCTTATATTCCATAAGTTCCATCTGGAGACGAGCAATTTCAGCTCTCAGGGCACTGATCTGCTGGCTGGTCTTGTCCTGATTCACCACCACTTTGTTCTTGATGTTGCGAGCACGATTGGCATATTTAAGGGTATTCAAGGTCTCCATAAAATCCCGATCTGAAGGACTCACACAGGCTATCATCACAGTTTGGCTATAAAAGAGGAGAACAGATGGACTCAAAAAACCTTCACTGTAGTGTCAGCTGTGGCCAAATAGGAATAACAAAGCAGTTGGTCAAGGCATATTTAATATTGACTTCTTCCAAATATGTTTATTCAATTTCACTGTACACATGTTGTATATTGACAATAAAGGTTTGATTTGATTTGTCTGGGAATGCAGCTCCGCAAGCATGTGCTCCAAACTATGTATATAGGATGAAGATCTACACATAAGGGCCTCACTCGTAATTCTGAAAAACACAGTTCTTCTGGATTATCAATGAATTATTAAACTATCTGCTCAATAATGAATAGGAAGCAGGGGATTTCAGATCCAAAATGCACAAGTAGTCTTTGACTTATGACCACAATTCAGCTCAAAATTTCTGTTCCAAAGTGAGACTGTTGTTAAGTGAGTTTTACCCCATTTTATGACATTTCTTGCCACAGTTGTTAAGTGAATCACTGCAGTTGTTAATTTAGTAATATGGTTGTTAAGTGACTCTGACTCCTCCATTGACTTTGCTTGATCACATTACCCCAGGAAACCACAGCTGCCATAAATATGAATCAGTTCTGAAACACCTGAATTTTGATTACTAGACCATGGGGATGCTGCAACGGTCATGTGTGTGAAAAATGTCATAAGTCTGTTTTTTTCAGTGCCATATTAGCTTTGAACGGTCACTAAAAAACCATTGCGAGTGAAGGAGTACTTGTAGATTTCAAAAAATTGTTGTAAAAAGTTTCTGCTGCCAAAATTTGCATGAAAACTATCTTAGACATATTATAGGTCATATTATATCTGCACTACAGAAGGTAATAATGACATCTGGGGGAAAAATAAGCTAGTGATGTGTTTAAAAATTCATTCTTTCAAACACCTCTGGTGGCCTTGTCCTGACTTCTGATTAAGCACATCTGTGGCCATACATGAGTCGTTTTATCTGAAATTCTCAACACCAGCAACCCCATACCAATGCTTTTGTGGACTTCCGGTCCGGCATAAGGAGCTCTATTAATGTTTGCTTCCATTTACCTATTTCCACCAAGTGAATCCTGGAGAAGGCGGGTCAACTTTGAATCTCGGTAGGGCACGTGTAAGGCTTTCTTGCTCTGATCCCCAAGGGCACTGATGACGTTTCCTAATGCTAGCTGTCAGAGAAATAGAACAGTCAGTAATTAAATTGCCTTCTTTTCCCTATTGCCTTTATTTTGGAACTGTTACTCCATAAATTCTTCTCAGATAACCATCAGCGCTCCAGACTATTTTCCTCCTTCCATTCCCTGCTTATTAGATTATCACACACATTGGCTGGGAAGTGGATTCTCTTCGCTTAAAGGAAGATCAGTCAGATAAAATAGCATAATTTTTCCAGTACAGGAATCAGCTAGACTAGGAAACCACCTTCATTGAACTACATAAAACTGCCTTTTTATTTATGAAACACACATCAGTTGAAAGATTCTCTTATTAAAAATGCCTAACCCTCACAATAATGGGGAAAATATATTTGGTAAAAATACATATTGGTCAAATATTTATGTTTTATATATGACTTCCAGTGAACTTCTAGTTAAAGTGACTGGGATTTTTTTTTTACCTCAAGAAGGATACTGAGCATTACTACTTTGATCTTTTATGAGCCATTTTCCTTTTGTTATTTAATTTTTTCACTGTTTTGCAAGATAACACCTAATTTACAAGGTCTGAAACGATCATGGTCAGATGATACTGCTTGATGCTAGATATACACTACAAAAAGTTTGCAACAAGTGTATTATATGATGCATGTTTCAAAAAGTCAATGTCTGCAGCTGCAGCTGTGTTAGGATTTGACATGAAAAAGAAACCCAGGATGCAGCCCTTTAACTAAATGTCAAAGCTACTGATTGATAACAAAAATATGTCAAACTTTCATATTTTTGTAAAGACCAAATTACTCTTTTGCAGCGACTCTGGAACTCTGCCTTCCAGAAGCCCTCCAGAAGCAACCCATAATACATTTCATAGGCAATCCCCTTTTATGAAACCTGCATGCGATCAATAGCTCAATTCTTAATCAATATGTCCAAACTCATTTTTGTGGAGACCTTAAAACTATTGAGGGCATTTTCACATGAAAACTTTACACCGCTCTTGAATAGTTTCAACGCCTGCACAATCATGCTCCAGAGTCTTGTTTGAGCAGCACAGCTGATTGGCTTCTGGCTCATCTAGAGCAGGGGTCTCCAACCTTTGCAACTTTAAGTCTGAAGGACTTCAGCTCCCAGACTTCTCCAGCCAGCTTAATCCCTAAAATCCCTCAGTATTTTAGGGATTAAGAAAATGGGCCACTTTGCTTTTTGTCCTCCTTCCTGGTTGTTTTTTAAATAACTCAGAATGAAGCAAGACTGAGGGGAAGCTGCTGGCTGAACACGTTTGCGCTAATTTTTCGCCCACTGGATAGAGCACTAGTGAGTATTTCTGAGCATTTCTTTATGTTCTGAGATGACTGCAAAGAGGGCTCTTCTCAAAATGACTGTGAGAGTTTGTGGAGTGAAGCTTCTGGCTGCGCAAGAGAATCACAAGACGCTGGACTGAATATTAAGGGACCTTAATCTTAATCTTCCTCACCAGCCGTTTATTGTTTATACCCCACCATTCTATCCAAGCAAAAATGCTTAAGGCAGCAAAAACAATTCACCAATAGAGATTCACCAACAGAAAATAATAACATAAAAAAGATATACTTAAAACATAATTAAACTACAACCAAAAATACCATATTCAGTTTTAAAAGCAATCCACCATACCAAACCACAATTGATAGAGATGCCTTCTTTAGCTCTCTCGCCTGTGGCCCCAGTTCGTTTCAACCTCTCTGAGCCAGCCAGATCAACAAAGTGGAATTTGGCTGTTCGGGTCTCATATTCACTAGTAGGCTGGGATCCATCCAGGAGACTATTTGTGTCTCCATTCACCTGTAGTAAGAACAAGTTCCAGCATTAGGTTACATGGTATAATTTGCTAGCACCTGTACCATGCAAAATATCAACTATGATTATATTGCCACAAAACTAAAAATACACCCACAAAATTAACTTGCTGCTGGCACGAGATGCCATGCTTCCTCTCGTGAGATAACGAGACTGATTCAAACTCCCAAGTTCTCATTCACTACATCCACTCAAAGTTCTTGTTGTGTCTCTAATTCCTACACTACATCTCTGCCACCAAAAATTCCACCTTTTCCATTTGATAGCAGAGGGGCAAGAGACATGTTCCATTCTGAGGTCTGCTTCCCCTCCTTATGGCCTTACCAAGTGTACAGGAGAGCAGACACGCATTTGGCAAAGGTAGATTGTAAAGATAGCGTGGGAGCGGGAACTTTGGACGTTCATCTGGGTGCTGGCTGTGGTTCGGGAGAGAGCTCCCTGTTTCAGGCACTGGATCAGCTGTAGTGAGAGAAAGGATATACTTCAGATCAGATGCAAGCTTCCCCTCCCCCCCTCTCTCTCATAAGCACGCGCACACACACACATAAAGGAAAAGTACTAATCCATCTTGCTTCAATAAGTTGCTACACTATCTTATTAAACATGGCAAAACTCTTCCCCGACCCGCCACAAGACAGTAATAATACAAGCTGAACTAGATGCTACATGCACTTAAATCTTTTTCTGAGCTACAACGGGTTTCCAAGTGGTTAAGAAGAAAGTGTTTAATCCTTTCCCCTCTTGCTGTTTCTTACCTCAAAAGCACTTCCCCAATCCCAAAGATAATTTAAGTTTCACCTCCTTCTGAATAGAAGGGTTATGCATTTGTCACAGGAAAATGTGTTTGTTAATTTCCTAAATGGCTGGAATATTTATTTCAGCACAATAACGTAGCAATACAAATCTGGTGAAACAAGGCTAATGAAGATACTTAATCTGAAAGATAGCTTGAAGAAGTTCTCTTCTGTTAGTACATAATCTTGGCAGGAGGACTTGCATGATTTATGCACGTATTTCAAATGTTTATTTCTCTTTTAAATATTGAAATGAGTGGAATGGTGTGATACAATTTAAAATTAGGACTAATTATTGTTAATAAATATATAGTAAACAAATGTGTTAATTCCAAATCTTATTATATAAAATTAGTCTTACTTAATCAAAATTTGTAAGACATAGATCTGAATTTCAAATAATAATAAACTATACAATGAGGCCTGATATATTCAGAAGAAGGGTATTCAAATGTGGGACAAGAATGAAGAAAAAAAAAGTGTTTCTCCCAATGGGAGGCATCTTTCTTGGTACTTAGAAGCCCTAATATTAAGGACTCAGCAAATGAAAAAAAAAACCTACTGTACAATGTTGAAGGACCTGGAATATTTTCAGATTCTTTCTATATTTCCCCACTTTTTGCAGAAGACTAATTGCATTACACTTCTGAAATATTTAACAACCAAATGAAGTAAGTGGCCATTCAATTTCATTTTATTTCTAATGAAACAAAGATCCAAATATTCTGACAATATACATTTAATTTTTTTGATTAATTCAAGAAAATTGTACCTAGAAATTTAAAATTTTAGGATTATAGCAGAATAAATTAATTTCTCAATGTGTGAAATTATTAAACGTTAATTGAGTGGTAATGGCTAAATTTAAAAATTTAGTACAGAGCAGAAGAATATTTATATCACCTTGGTAAAAGCACATTTTAAATTGCTAATCCCTTGACAATGGGAAAAAATTGTTGAAAAAATGAGATTCAAAGCATATATATTTATGCATATAATTGAGCTGCTTTAAAATTGCTGCTTTCTATTATTCAATATTAAATATGATTATTTATTATTTCCAATGATTGAATAATTATATTCTTTTGATTGGAAATATTAGGAAATGCCATGCAAGGATCTAAAACAAATCCAACACTCCTTGCAATTCAGTATGCTGAAAAAGATCCTACACTGGGAGAACGATCATTATTTGAATGAAAGGAAGGATCTGTATGCATAAATTCCGTGCCAGTTTTTCTCATCCTGATGCTTTGCAGGTATGTTGAATTTCTCCAGACAACGAGGGAACGGAAATCCAATAAAGCAATAGTGCATCAGGTTGGCAAAGGTACATTTGAGCATGGCAGTTGTTCAGTGTTTTTTAAAAGAACAACACTCAAGAACAGGAATTTGGCTTTGTTAATATGGTTTTGGCTTTGGAAAGAATATTTGGCATGATTTGATTCATTTTATGCTTAATAAGCATTTTGTGAGTTCTTAAGAGGCTTTGAATA
The DNA here is from genome assembly GCA_039707465.1 of Rhabdophis nuchalis. NCBI lineage: Eukaryota > Metazoa > Chordata > Lepidosauria > Squamata > Natricidae > Rhabdophis > Rhabdophis nuchalis. The sequence goes on along the minus strand of CM077644.1, from coordinate 59,106,199 downwards.
ACGGTGTAGATTTTTGTCTTAATGTTGAGAAGCCAATTCTTTGTTGGCTTTATATTTACCACAAAAATATATAGATGATTCTTCACATAAATTCCCAGGATAGCAATGTATGTTAAAGTAATGAAATAAAAATAAAACAACTTCCCAGCTGCTACTCTGTCTGTAAGAGGAGAAATTTATGGGGCTTCTATCATTTAACTACCGATGGGGAATAATCAGAAGGACAAAGTGTAAGCAGACCCTTTCCAATCCCACCCTCTTCAGTCTCTATTGTAGCTTCCAAGGCTTGTTATCTGTTAAAACTAAGACATATTTCCAACCAATCAAAACATACACGGTATCAGCTAGATTCTACTTGTTAGAACATAATAAGACTAACAATTTGAGCTGCAAAAAGTAAAAATGGAAATGTGATGATGATGTTTCACATTATGAGAAGCAAAATGAAGATAAATTTTTCATAGTTGAAAAAATGGTTTCAGTTGTGGACACCATCCAAGTAATGAATGGCAATTAGAATCTGGCTTGCAATGTTAACAACTCTAGTGAACTCAGAATGCAGCCAAGCTAAAGTCTGAAACACAGTTGAAGAATTCTAATCTCAAAATCCCACACATACACAAAATCAGTTACTGAAGTTCAATTAAAACTTAATTGAATGAGAAACTACTAGACAATACCAGGATTGTAGGCCAGATGGGAAAGTTGAAAAAGGTATGGAAGAAAATTAATGGCAAATCATTTCCATACAGTACTGTTGTTCAGAAAACTATCCATCTGTCCAACTTCACTCGAGTTCACTTTTATCTATTTTATCTTCTATGTAAAATGAAGAGAATGTATCAGAGGAGGTATTCAGCAGGTTCTGACCAGTTCTTGAGAACAGGTACCAGAAATTTTGAGTAGTTCGGAGAACCGGTAAATACCACCTCTGACTGGCCCCACCCCCATCTATTCTCTGCCTCCGGAGTCCCAGCTGATCAGGAGGAAATGGGGATTTTGCATTTCCTCCTGATGGGCAGAGAATAGAGATTTTACAGTATCCTTCTCCTGCCACCAAGCCACAGCCCCCAAGCCATGCCACGTCCACCAAGCCACACCCACAGAACTGGTAGTAAAAAAAAATTGAATCCCACCACTGGAATGTATCCTCTTTTAGTGTTTGTGAACATGGAATCAGAAACTGATAACTGCTCCAGGTTCAGTATGATGAAATATAAAACAAAGAGTTCCGTGCAAAACAATTAAATCACTTACCTCATCCTGTGAACTAATGAGACGTGATGTAACACCTGAGGTATAGATACCACCACTGGCATCTTCATGGATTTTGATGTTTGATTTTCGGTGGCGATTCTCAGGGTCTCTTGTGCTATCAAATAGATCCAGGATCTCCTCATTATATAGCTGAACAATGAAACAGAAAAACAAATTACTAGTGAACTACTGTATTGCTTTTTAAACTGCTCCACAACAAACCACAATGGGTAAACTTTTACATACACAAATGTTTGAAGATCAAAGCTTAGTGTTTTATTTTGGTAGAAAGTGATGCTGACTACAGTATCAAAAAGCCTATAAAAGAAGTAGCGAGTTTAAAATTCTGTAATTATTACAGATAGTATGAAATTATTTATCTACTTTGGTTTTAAGATTTGGTGCTCTTTATAAGAAGACAATTTCAATATTGGGGATAAAACTAAAGGAGAAATTATAGAAATAAAAGCATGGAGAGGTACAGGACTAAATGAAATACACCCTTCCCCTAAAAGCCTAACCAAAATCTGAACACTGATAGAATGCTCTATTATATTTGCAGCAGCCAGAAGCAGGAAAGTAAATAATACAATTTATTCGTGTGGCAGATCCTCAGATCTCAACAGTGTTTCAACAGTAATGAGATTGGAGGGTTATGGGAAGAGTTGCTTGTATTTTTTCTTATCATTGTTGTTAAGAATTTCTCTTCTGTTCGCAGGTTATTTATTGTATACTCTCTTTCTCTATAAGAATGATAAAAATAAGGCCTCCTTCAAGTCAAGATTGAGTTCTGATGGCTTCCTGAACACCATACAGTTTTATTGGCAATGGTGCAGAAATAGTTTATTGTAGGATTTCTTTTTAACTTCTCAGTCTTGCGTGCAGCAACATATCAACCATGTTAATATTTGATTAGGTGATTAGTTAAAAGTTGCCACCTGTTGAGACTACACAGGAATACCCTATACTTTAACTTGTATCTGAACTGAAATAATATCACTGTTCACTATTTATCTTCAAACACTGAAATAGAGAAATTCCACCCCACCTACCAGTCCCAGTTGCTTTATCAGTGAGTTTCTAAACATTTTTATTTCAAGACTCTCTTCAACACTAATATACTTACCTCCAAAAACTGTGCACTGACTTTGAACTCTGGGATGGGGACCCCCTGGTCTTGTGCAGCCTGCTTATGTGCTTGTATGCCATTGAAGAGATGGGCAATGGCTCGTGGAATTATGCCCTGCTCCTCTTCAGAATTGTTCACGTCAAAACCAGTACCCATGGTATAAGTCTTGCCTGCACCTGTCTAAAGATTGTAGAAGAAGTATTTCATGGAACTGTCTCAGGGCAAAATAAGTAAGAAAGCACATACCCTTGGTCTGTTTTGTTGGCCGTTCAAGCAAACACAGAATATCACTATCAAATTTACTCCTTGCCTGATTTTTTTAATAATATTTTTTTCATGCCACATCCTTTTGCAAATTTGTCATAGTTTTTTCATTAGCGAAAGTAAGTCCACATTATACTGCATCTCCTGTGTAACATAAAAACATAACATTGCCCTGGAGAGAAGGGAAATATGAATTTCTAAAATGAAAAGCCATTTAATGTCACAAGCTAATTTGTAAGCTTGTCAACTGGTGCCATTTTTATCAACATTAATTTACCATGTATTATTCTGGCACCTAATTAATTCATTTCAAATTCTCTCCCATCCTTTCCCAAGGGCTAGTGAGAACCAGTGTGAAGTCATGGCTTGAAATGTGAGAAAACTAATTTCAAACCCTCATATGCTCATTAGGTTGCTTTTAGACGCTATTACTGCACTCAGCCCCATTTGGCTTATAAGGTTCTATGAAAACTGAAGCATTGGTCCTAAAGAAGAACAAGTCCCTTGGAAAAATATGATTAAAAACAAGGTTCAGCCAATAGAATATCCACAATAGGATATGAAATTAATATTAGAAACAACGAGAAATGAAGAATGCAAATAGATAAAAAACAGAATGTTAGTCCCAAATGTATGCTTCATTCTAGTCATAAAAAAGATGAGTTAAGCAAATGTTATGATATATACAGAAAGATTTAGATACACTATGATGTAGTTTTGATGAACATCAATGTATGCATGCATACTAACTGTATATTAACAGATGGATGATGCCATCAAAATACTCTTTTGATCAAAAATTGTACTCTTTTATTGGCTTTGAGGATTGGATATGTATCTGGAGAGATCTTTTAGATGCATAGCTAAACATCTCATCCTTAAGTCTGTTTGCCCTGTGAAGTTTGATTGTTCCTCACTCTACAGGGGAAGCTGTTAGTCTACTGTGGCAAGTTTTCCTTATGGAAATATATATTTGCTTTCCACTCTGGTATTTACTCTGTATCTTTTCCCTAATTCCAAAGCCCAATTTTCATCATTGAAATGAAGGATTTCTGCATTGGTTTAGAAATATTTAGTTCCAAAATTTATACTAATCCATGGATAGCTTTAATGATCTTTTAAATTTCCTAAAGCTGTCACTACAATATAAACTATCTCACTCCCTGCTTATTTTACTTTGTTACCCCTTATAAAACCAGAAGAAATGTTAAACAGGAAAACAAAAGGTTCCACATTGTATAAAAAGTGCATATTTTGTTACAGGCAGAGGGAGGGACACATATAATTAAATACTAAATTTCAAATAAAAGTACAGGAGCTCTCCCTCTAGTGCAGGGGTGTGAAGCTCAAGGCCTGGGGGCTAGATCTGGTCTGTAGGGTGCTTAGATCTGGCCTGTGGGGCCGCTCTGGAAACAGCGAAGGACTGGCTCGTGGTGCCTCTGTCACAGAAAACAGCTAGGGAGGGCTCCACATGGGTCCTCCCAAGCTCTGTTTTCAATGGCAGATGGTTGCAGGAGGCCGTCTCAGACGAAAACAGAGCTCAGAAGCCCATTTTCTCTGGCAGAGCACTCGGGCCAACATAGGCGCCCCTGACATAAGTGATGTCAAGCTGGCCACACCCACCCCAGCCATACCCACCCCAGCCACACCCACACACCTGAGGTCAAAATGATGCAGCCCTCAATGAAATCCAGTTTGATACCCCAGGTCTAGTGGAAAAGTCTAAGGTTTATCTTTAAGCTCAACTTAATTGGACAAGTCCTCAAGCAGAGAATGGTTTCTCATGAAATATAGTTACATAAAGCAGGAAACATGGTCATTTAAATCATGCCAATCCCATTCTGATAAGCTCATAATCGAAACTGAAAGGAGAATACAAAAGGCACACACCTGACCATATGCCAACACAGTTGCATTGTAGCCTTCAAAGCAGCCCTCAATCAGCTTGCCTACACAAGTTGTATAGATCTGTTCCTGCCAAGTGTCTAGGTCAAAGACAAAGTCATAGGTAAATGCTTTGTCCTTTCCCAGGAGTACTTGGGGTTCCCCAGGTGTCACTGATGTGCAGATGTGGCATCCTTCAATCTTTTCCTTTGGCATCTGAGGACGAATCCTGCAACAAAAAAAGGTGCGTGTGTGAGCATATCTGTTAAGGCAGGGGTCTCCAACCTTTGCAACTTTAAGTCTGAAGGACTTCAGACTTAAAGTTGCAAAGGTTGGAGACCCCTGTGTTAAGGAATTATAAGAGTTAAGTACTGGAGAGTATGAAGTGATTATACATCAGACAGCTTTTCTAGGGCACACACAGTACAACCACAGAAATCTTCATGAAGTTGCAAATCTGCATGTTTAAATAAATATGAGCTCTCATATTAACTGTAGATAATAGAATTATGAAATTGGAAAACATTAAAACCAACATCACTGAAGTGATACAAGTACTTATAGATGCATGGTAGCATTAGATTCCATAGACTGGAAGTATGTAGATTTACCTACAAGTTACAGATTAAATATAATCAGGCAGATATGGAATGTGGGAAGAGGTACTGTTAATAGAAAGGCCTAGAAATACAGAAGGATTTTTGTCTTTCTATTATTAAATTGTACCCAGCAAGCAATGTGTCATTGCAGTTAACTGGGGTGAGAAAAAGCAGAATAAGCTATTTCTGTATCAAGATGCCATGAGGGGGAAAAAACAAAGGTGCAATTAAGACAAATCACCCATTAGTGGAACTATGCAGATAATGTAAATTATATATCAGTGAATCTATAACTAACATTTTGATATCCATGCAGGTGGGGGTAAAACTCCTTGACCTACAGGGTCCATAGCGCCTTCTGTTGGATCAATGGAGTAAGCCAACCCCATTATGGTGACATAATTCCCCATAAAACCTGTCCCCATGCCACAAAGGGCTTTAAAGTGATAATCAACACCTTGAATTAGATCTGGAAGCAAACCAACTACTTGTGCAGCTCACACTGCAATGTACTCAGAGAGCTTACCGGCTCCTGTCAAGCCCTGCAGGAAGTGTGTTGATTGGACAGCGCCTACCGGCGTTTGGCGGGACTTTTACTGCTCGTTGATTGGTCCTCCGTCTGACAGGCTTAAATAAATAGCTGTCAGGCAGAGGAGCGTTGTTGTTAGTTATAGTGAAGTGAATAAAGTTAGTTGCCTCTATCTGAGTCCAGTCTCCTCATTCATTAGAAATATAAAACATAAAACACACAACTATGTTACACAACACATGCCATCCTAGGGGTGGGCTGCAAATTTTTTAGCAAGGGGTTCTCTGCCTGGTTGCTGGGTGGGCCTGGCCATGGCATTTCCATGGTGTGGCCAGGAGACCTAGTCGGCCTCCTGCACCACTGCAGGGGGTGGGGAAGTAGTTTTTGCCCTTCCTGTGCTCCAGAGGCTTTTCTTGAGTCGTCAGGAGGGCAAAAATGGCCTCCCTAGGCTCCGGAGGCTCTCTGGAGGCTAGAAACGGGCCCATTTCCAGCTTTCACAAATTTCCAGTACGCCTGTTTTTCACTCTCCCTGAACCTCTGTGCACACCTTGTACTTAGCTGCATCCAAAATGGACCACGTAGGAACTCCTGGGAGGAGAGGGATGGGTGGGGCCAGCCAGGAGTAGGATTTGGGGGTTTTCCGAACTGCATAGAATCTTAGCTAGAGGTTCTTTTGAACCCCTATGAACCAGTGCTGGGTCCCTAACCAGTTTGCTACCGGTTTGCTGAGAGAGGGCATTTTGTGCACGTGCAAAATTTTTGCGGATGCACTATTCGCTTCACTTGCGTGTGCACCGCACATTGCTGCGCATGCGCAGTTTATTGGAAACTGTTCTGTGCATGTGCAGAAATATGCCAGCAGTGGGAGAAGAGGCCCGCGATGGGAAAAGATACCAGGGAACTGATTTGGGGATGTGGCAGGCCTGAGTTGCTGCTGGTTCCAGCGACCCAGGCCGGAAAGCCACAACCGGTTCGACCAAGCTGAGCCGAACCGGTAGGAACCCACCTCTGCTGCGAACCCCCAGCAGCCCACCCCTGCTAGGGGCAGTCAGAACTGTCCACGCGATAGAACTCTTTCAGGTTTCTATGAGTTTCAAAGCATCTGCAACTCAGATGAGCTTCTACCGTAGATTTCAACACTCATATTGAGATTCAGAGGAACATAAGAACAGGCCAGAAATTATACAAAAGTTATCTATATAGTTGACTTAAAATAACAATGAGTCCTTGCAGTCTGTTGCTTTTTATTTTTTCACTGCCTAATCCCCAAGAAATGTATTACTGCTTAAAGCTCCGATTTTATCTATTCGTTTCCTCTGTTCAGATTAGCATTTTCTTTCTTTATAATTTTTATAATTTTACCAATGGACGAAAAACCTTAGTGACTTAGTGGGCAAAATTAGATTTTGTTTTTTTCACTAACACAGCCTGTCTTTACAGTAAGCACCTGCGACAAAAGCATGACATCTTTCTGCAATTAGATGTTACTTGTCCGTATTTATTTATTTGTTCTTTTCAAAGTCAGACTCATACAGAACTAAAGCAACCAAATTGATACTTTAGGCTTGTTTTGCATCTGAAAGTGGTACAGTAAGAGCAAATGTGATAACATAAGTATATGCAGCATTTGGAATACTAAAAAATATCCTCTGCAAAAAAAAACCAAACCCTAGTTTCGGTGAGTTGGCATCCTGTTTGCAAAAGTTCTTCAGAATTCTAATAGGCAATTAAATAAGCAGGGAAAATATCATATGTTTGGGTTTGCTCCTAAATTCATAACTACTGTACCATGGGCGCTACAAGGCTAAGACAGTAAGACAAAAATAATGTAGCAAGGGCCCTTCTAATTGCTACTCCATCAAACTGGGAAAAAGCTATCGCCTTCTCAATTCTCCATGTCACTTAGTCCTAAATCAGAGCAGGATTTATACTCAACACCAGGGGTCTCCAACCTTTGCACCTTTAAGTCTGAAGGACTACAGCTCCCAGACTTCTCCAGCCAGCAAAGCTTCTGGGAGCTGAAGTCCTTCAGACTTAAAGTTGCAAAGGTTGGAGACCCCTGCTCAACACAATGCTCATTTCTCTTCCTTTTTGTCAAGGAGATACTTTCATATTGTTAAAGTGGAGTTGTCCTGGTGGATCAGAGGAGGTGGAAACAATAGCACAGGTAAAACCATTTACTTTATAACTTCTGTAAAATGCTCCTCTTTTAGTTAAGATTCCAGTTAGCCCTGATGAGTTTTACTATATATTTTCTTCTTAGTAGATTAGTATCCAGCAGGAAAACAAATCTAGTAAGGTTCTGCATGGACTATTCACCCCATGTGGTCAACAGACATTATTCCTGCTTCTCTTTGAGTTAACTTTAATCCCAAGCCCTATTTTATCTCAGTAGTAGGGATATTTTATTTTAACTATTATACGACCTGCAATTATTGCAAATGTGCCATTCAGCGCACAAAAGATGGGCAGAACACTATTGAAAAATGGGGGAGGCTTCTCCATTCTGTGCCAACAGGATGGAAGAGCAGGAGTTCCCATGACAACCAAGTTTCTGCAAGGAGGAGGAGGAGGAGGAGGAGAGGAGGAGGAGGAAAAAATGCAACCCTAAAAGAGAGCACACTGACAACGACTATATAAAACACCACTCAGGCATTTTCTCCAGTGGTCTTGACATATACAATGGCCTGGCTGTTCAGCTCTATCAGCAAAAGCCAACATTTATAGAGAGGGGAACCAACTGGGCTGGCATCCAAGGCACAAATGGCCTCTGGTCTTAAAGGGAAAGCTTTAGACCAGAGGCCAAAAAGGAGCTCTCTCTTTTCTCATCCCCAATCGAGTTTCGCATTCAGGAAGATCCCCACAGAAGGGACTTCATCCTAGGATTTTCCAGTCAACCTAGTCTTTGCTCCAAATTTGCCTGCAAAAGGAGGATACATTCTAAGATTATTCCTGAATAAATAGAAACTAAATTAAAAGCTTTCTCACGAAAAGCTGGAATAGGATCATGCCTAACGAATCTCAACCAGAAACAAAAGCAGTCCAAAAGAAAAGGTTGAAGGGTTTTTCTTAAGAGCGTTACTTTCTTTTTCAGAGGCTTAATGGCTTCCCTTCCCTTGTCAATCTGATTGTAAGGTCCCCTCACTTTGGTCAGGACAGACAGATAGGCAGGATGGAGACAAAAAGGCCAATGCATGACTTGTACTGCTCCTGTTTTATTCTGCCACTGAATCCCAATATTCAAAAGACTTAAGGCTTTTACTTGAGTGCAGTCATACAATCAAGAGAAAGAAAACTAATCAGTAACATGCATATTACGATAAACTCCAGTCAGTCAATGACTAGCACAAGCTTAAATAAACCCAAATAATTGGAAAAAAGCCTGAGCCTGACATGTTCCATCAGCAAATGCTTACCATGCAGCTAGAAAATACCATATTTTCAGGGAGAACACTAGTGCTGCCCCCATATGGTCTGTATTAATCCATGTTTGATGTGGGAAAAAAATGAGTAAATGAGAGGATTTGAACCTTGTGGATGTTTGCTAAGGCCATACAAGATAAACAAAGCATAAAACTACGGGGTGTAACTTGAGAGTCCCCGTGCTTCTCTTTTTCTCTCACTGCAAGCTATACGGTACTTTTCAGTGGCAGACAATACTGTTTGCAAATCAAAATAGATTTTAAAATTGTCTCTATTTTTTTCATCTTACTTTAATTGCTTTATGTGTTTCTTTACCACCTCAGTTTTACATCACCTTGGTCCCAAAATTCTTAGTGGCTATCAGTTTCTACTTCCAATAATTAAGTTTAAAAACACATACAAAATCAGGAAATAATAACAAAGCATCTTGTTATTTCCACTTGGAGGAGCCTTTTCTTAATCAAATCAGGAACAGCCAAATTCATACACTGATCCATCCTCAAATGTCCTATGGAACAGCCATCTCTTAATCATCTCCCAAAAGGGATGGGGTTATCCTTGTCTCCAAAAGTATGCTATTTCAGGGGGACAGATGCAGTAAAACCGAAAGCTAGCTCCTGGGTTCCCTTTCATTCACATTCTATAGCTTTTGCCAAATGTTAGATTCCACATGGAACAATCTCAAACATGATCAGGCCCCAAACATGTATGTCTCAATAGAAGGAAACCAGCACTTTGGGTTGTACCAGGCATCTCACCAGTCAATGCAACTTCTGCAGAAATGGTCTGACATGAGTATAGTAGTCTGGTGTAGATTCAATTACAATCTAGACAAGGGATAACTAAAGCCATGAGTGGCTGTCATTATACCTCTGAGTTCAGAAAAAGCTGCAACTGGCACACAAGCAGAACTCTACAAAATGTGTCCTGGCCATGGCTTCCACTTGCTTTTTCAGAAGGATCCATGGTTCCAGGGAAACCCCCAATTGTGATTCTGCCCTCTATGAGGAGCATAACCCCATTGATAGTAAATGATGGGCCTCTCTATAGTCAAAATGCTTTTTGATCAAGAACCATGCATTAAGCCTGTTTCTCCCCAGCCAGATCCCAACATCCCTCAAACAATAAGGCAGAACTTTCATGTTAATAATTTTATGACACTAAGATAGAACTTTGACTGTGTCTCTTAATTTGCCCAAGATGCAGATAAACAACCAAATATCTTAAGTATACCAATGATAGTTCTCTCTGTGCTCACACATGACTTCTCCCAGTAAGTAACTATTAAAGAGTAAAAGGGAGAAGGTGGATCCCTATGATACCTGACATCAATGTGTCTAAGGACACAATCTCGTTCCTCCACCAAACGGAATTTACTCACTCATGCAAAATCAAGCCATGACATGAACAAACAGCTGGCAATATACAATATGACAGGTTGCAACAGTGAGTGACGTTTCTAATATAAACTTGAACCCATTTAAACCAACTGGCCAAACAGGGCCCTAAAATCACCATACTGGAAGAGTAAGATATATGCAGAAAATCCTCTCCACTTATTGCTACTGTCTTACCATTTGGTAAGTGGAAAGGAGGAGGTTAATGTATTTGGGGAAATGTTTTTGAAAGTCAAACAAAAGATAGCTGAAGTCTACCAACTGCTATAGTACCAAATTCTCACTTAAAATTCAGAGTATTTCCATCGGTTAAACTAAAAAGAGAAAGACAAAACAGACTAAATATTGTATCCTAATTTGCATTAGTATAATGCTTTTAATTAACATAGGTTGCAAAAGATGAAGCTATCATTGAGGACAAGAGCTTTAGATATTAACGGTTTACTAAAAGCCTTCTATAGTACGCCAGAGTTCTCTCTTTTATCAACTGCATCAGTCATGTTCAAAAATCACATGAACATCATGCTTCAGGCATTATTTCAGATTCTGATGGCAGCACAGTTCCTTTCAAATCCAGAGAGTACTAACTCTCCATGTTCAATTTTATTTTGCAATGGATGAATGAGAACATTTCCCTGAAGAAGAAAAGCTAATCCATAATATTATCTTGGTTTCAGATTTTACATGGAGAGTTCAGATTAAAGGCGAACAAGGGCAATGGTGGGCAAAATTAAATCTAGATTTGCAATAAATTGGTAATGATGACTTGCTTCCAATTGTTAAATGGCTCTTCTTACTATTTCAACATATGACACTGAAATCAAGAAAGCTTTCAATAATCTAAAAGTAACCTAAAACACAGGTGGTCCTTGTTTTACAACCACAATTGAACCCAACATTTCTGTTCTCACTTAACGATACATTTGCAAAGTGAGTTTTGCCCCACTTTATTACCTTTCTTGCCCTAGTTCTTAAGTGAATAACTGTACCTGATAAGCTAGTAACATGGTTGCTAAGTGAATCTGGCTTCCCCATTAATGTTGCTTGTCAAAAAGTTAAAAAAATGTGATCTCATGACCTAGGGACACAGCAATGGTCATAAGTATGAACCAGTTGCCAACCATCTGAATTTTGATCACATGATCATGGGGGTGCTGCAAATGTTGCAAGTGTGAAAAATGATCATGTCACTTTTTTCAATGTTGTGGTAACTTTGAGCAATCATTAAATGAACTGTTGTAAGTCAAGAACTATGTGTACCAGAGCTGAATGGCAGTCAAATACATTTTGATTCCAAATTATTGAATTGAGAGAATAGTTTTTTCACCAGGTAGACTTTGTAGTTCTAATTTTAAAAAACAATTTGCCCTTCCCAGAGATAAAGGATAATCTTGGTTAATTCATTCAGTTTCTAAAGTCTCAGGTGCATACTGTATATACCCTGTTTCCCTGAAAATAAGCCCTCCCTCTAAAATAAGCCCTCCCCGAAAATATTGCAACACAGCAGCAGCTTCCTGCACCTCAAAAATAATACCCTGTTTCCCCAAAAATAAGTCTTCCCCGGATAATAAGCCCAATCGAGCTTTTGAGTGCATGCGCTAAAATAAGCCCTCCCCCTAAAATAAGCCCTTGCTGAAAATATTGCAACACACAAATATTGCAGCCATGAGGTGACCATGCTCAGCGCCTCCTGCACCTCAAAAATAATAAGACCTCCCAGATAATATGGCCAAGCTCTTATTTTGGGGGACAAAAGAAAATAAGACCCTGTCTTATTTTCGGGGAAACACGGGTAGGTATTGCACAAGATATTTTAACCATGATTGAACCAGTCTAGATGAAAAGTTTTGCATGGAGGGAATGTGTGTCCAAATTTATCTTATTCTTCCTTTATCAATACTAAGTTCTAAATACCAGAAGGAAAGAATCGAAAGGATTAATTTCTTTAGCAAGGCTAATTATTGCAAATTCTACAAGTGAGTCTCCTCAGCTATTAAGATCTAAATCAGTGGCTATTTCCAAACTCTTGCCTGGATTGGATTATGGAGGAGAACTTTCTCTGCACTTTATGAGAGAATCAGCAATTCACCTTGGGAACCAGCCAATTTCTTTAAACAAGTGCTCCAACATATTTCAACATATACAGATACGGAGGAAGAAACTATTTAAGTCCATGACCAAGGGACTATTACCATGAAATATAGATTAGACAAGCAACATATGATAAGGCTTTAGGGCCCCATTTATCATGAGAAAATCTATTATTTTCCCAAAAACTGACTGGACACATAAGAATACCAGCATAATCTGCATTGGCAAACAGAAAGCTGTAGCTTCTTTCTCATCTCTCCAGCAATAACCATAGCAGTTCAAGCATTGTTCTAACAATGTAAATGGATCTGGCTATATTACACATTTCCCAACATCAGTACCTGCAGATTTAGATTCAATTAGTGGCTGAACCTAATTTTTTGATATTAACAACATTCAAATATCACTGTGGCAACTCTGTAAATTGTTATATCTTCTTACTTGCGCTTAAATATACTATTATGCTGGTATTGCTATCTCCATTTAAATGACTTCTAGTTTCTTCTCCTCTCACTGTCTTTACCTAATATGCCTTGAGGCTTGTTAAATTATGTCAAGAAAGTTTAATTTAATCTTCTGCTTTGTATTAAGATATATGTATGATAATTATTTTTATCTATACATGTGACACAACCATAGAAACATATCTGCAAATGTCAGGAACATGTATATTCCTATTATTTTTCACACTAAATGTGCATCCATCTTAAGGTAAACAAGAGCTCACCATGATCTTCTAAAATTAATAGAACTTTTTCTTTCATATGGCAGAGTCATCTACCACAAAAGCAAAGAGTAATTATTCCAGAGACTAATTATATCATTATGCAAGTTGAGAGAGACATAGCCTCTCAAGATGTATGTAACCAAGATATACAATTTCTTCTTCCCTAAAGTGTATGTAGTGTACAATGTATGCCCTAAATACCCTAAGATAGTATTTCTCAACTTTGGCGACTTCTGTGGAAGTCCCAGAATTCCCCAGCCAATGCTGGCTAGGGGATTCTGGGAGTTGAAGTCCACAGGACTTAAAGTCGCCAAGGTTGAGAAACACTGCCCTAAGAGGAGTACCAGAAAAGCATATAAACCCCAAAGCCCGTTTCTATCTTACAGGCTTCCACTATTCATAACACATTTGGAGGATTGAAACAATCCTGATCAAAATAAAAATACCTTCACCCTAGTTTTTTTAAAAATATTTAAATAATATTTAAATGCAAGCTGTTTAATAATAACAGAAATTATATTGCCTTCACAGCCCTGTTGCCGTGTTCAAGACTCCCAGATGACTGCATCTGGGTTAGAATTGCATGTAAGGTCCTCTTTAGTATGCAACATCACAACCCTACCCTCCGTGTCATGTAATATTCCAGAATATTTTGACAGGACTTGGTATAGGATATTCCCTCAGAGCCCAACAATCAGATCAACTTCGCAGAGAGAGCTAGGCAATAAACAGTTACATTTGTTTGCTCTGCAAAAACCCAGAGTGCTTTTCTTTTCTACCGATCAGAAAAAAAGATACTTTAAAAAAATCTTATCAGTATGCATTTCGATATGTCAATAATCCTTAATACATTATGTAATACTCTCTTCCTGCTTCCATGTATCATTAGATGAACACTGTTGGCTGATATAGGTAAATTAAAGTATCTTCATAATTAATGTAAGTAAAATATAGAAGTTTCATGTCAATGACATTTTTAGACAAACTAATCTTATTATATAATTACAATTATAAGGTTACAAACTTAGATGATCAATTACCCTTATCCTTAACTCTTGCATGTTATCCCAAAATACATATATAGGGACTGTACTGTATACTGTAATACACTCATTCTTAAGTGAATAGAAACATTAAAATATAATGATAGGTAGGTAGGTAGGTAGGTAGGTAGGTAGGTAGGTAGGTAGGTGGCTGGATGAGTGAGTGGGTGGGTGGGTGGGTGGGTGGATAAATGATAGATAGATAGATAGATAGATAGATAGATAGATAGATAGATAGATAGATAGATAGATAGGGTTTGATATTAGAAACAATGTGGATGAGGTATTGTGGTTGTTGCATCTACTCGAATCAGTGCTCTGCAGAAAAATATATCTAAAATATTTCTACTCTGCAGCAAAAATAAGCCAGAAACCAGAATTTAAGAATGTCAATGGTTCACGCCTGTTATTTGTCTCACATGTTTGGAGCCCATAAGGCAAGAGATAGCACAAAGAAAAGCAGAACTGTCTCATACTCATTGCAGGGAATGACTTCATAACACAAACTATTGCAGCTAATGTTCTTCAAAAACATGACTCACTATCCTTCTGTTATTACAGTCTTTAACCCTGGCCTGCTCTGCTGCCCTGGACTTCTTCCTAGAAAAGATGCTGACAGACTCATTTGCAAAGTTCCCTGGAAATCAGTTTAGTCTTTCTGAATGTGATACTTGTCAACACTATTGATTAAAACAAGTCACGGTGCATAAATGTCTGGAACCTGTGCAGATTCTCAGGCAGAAATCCTTCCACTAAACAGAATGAGCTGGAGGATCTCTTGTGCCCAATAGGACTCATTGATTATATTTTATACATCTAAATCTATCTGTAACTTAAATTGGCATCATAAGAGCCTTCTTTCAATAAAACACCTATATTTATCCAAAGTCTACAATAATCAAAATGCATCACTGTTTACTAGTAATACAGTGGATGAGGCTAACAGGTTTATCTTAAACAGAGATTTTCAATAACTCTTTCAATATCTAACAAGTTAAGAGAAATGCCGAGATGCAGACTCCTCAATTGGCTTCCTTTTTCTACTGTATGCCTTCTATACTTGCCATGCCAAGCAATGTTTACAAAGGTACATATAACCACGGATGGCGCAAGTTTGCCAGGATTTTTCTATGTAATGCAACTAACAGAGATAAAATTAGTGATTGAGTGAAGTAGCAATATTTGAATTACTTGAGGACTGTAAAATTTGACTGTTAACGCTACTGTCGACCCTTGGAGGTTTGACAGATACTTCATACAGGAAGAATGTTGCCCAATTGAGAGTAAGGGGAAAGATGAGTTTAAACACATTATGGATAGCAGAGGCCAGATGCTAGAAAGGAAAGAAGAGGTCATGGAATTTCAATTTATCCATTCTAGCCTATCGAACATCAACTGTACACAAAGATGAATTGTTAGCAGAGAAATACTCAATCACACTGCGTTAAAAATGAAACCAAACATTTTATTTCAGAAAGAGAAATAAGAAGTAGTCTTCAATTTATGACTATTCGTTTAATGACCATTCGAAAGTACAATGATGCTGAAAAAGGTGACATGATCAGTCCTCAGACTTACAACCGTTGCAATGTCCCTGCAATCATATAACCAAAACTCAGGCACTTGGCAACCAACATATATTTTTCAACAGTTGCAGTGTCCTGGGTCATGTGATCACCATTTGCAACTTTCCCAGGAAGCCAGATTTGCTTAACAACCGTGTGATTTGCTTAATGACCACTGTGATTTGTTTAACAACTGTGGCAAAAAAAAATCATAAAATAAGGCTTACTTAATAAATATATTGATTAGTAGCAAAATTATGGTCCCAATTGTGGTTGTGAGGTAAGACTACCTGTAATTAAAACAACTTAAATACATGTGAACAAAGAACCCTAAGGGCAGAAACTACATGGCAGCATTTGGGGCAATACTGCAATTTCCACTTCAAAACAAATAGAATAGTAAAGCAGTAGTAGGAAAGAATGGAAAAGTGAACCAACATAGAGCATAGAATAAGAGAGTTGAAAGGGACATTGGAGATCTTCTAGTCCAACCCCCTGATCAAGTATGAGACCCTAAAGTCGGCTCTTTTAAGACTGGTGGACTTCAACTCCCAGAATTCTGGGAGTTGAAGTCCACCAGTTTTAAAAGAGCTGACTTTGCAGACCTCTACCCTATACCATTTCAGACAAATGGTTGTCCAATCTCTTGTTTAAAAAATCTTCAGTGTTGGAACCCCCACAACTTTTGGAGGCAAGTCATTCCATTGACTAATAGTTTGAACGGTGAGAAAATGTATCCTTAGTTCTAGTTGGGTTCCCTCCTTGATTAGTTTCCATCCATTACTTCTTGTCCTACTCTCAGGCGCTTTGGAGAATAGGTTGATCCCCTCTTCTTTGTGGCACCCTCTGAGATACTGATATGCCGCTATCACATCAATTCTTCTCATTAAACTACACATAGCTGCAATTCCTGCAACCGTTCTTCATATTTTTAGCTCCAGCCCCCTAATCATCTTTGCTGCTCTTCTCTGAACTCTTTTTAGAGTCTCAATATATATTTTTATATCTGGCGACCAAAACTAGATGCAATATTCCAAATGTGGTCTTACCAAGGCATTATAACCAGAAGCATTCATTTGATTTAGTTAATTTATTTGAATTAATGTATACCTCTATATTTTTGTCAATCCAGGTTTTCTAGACAAGTCACGAAATTAAAAACAAAATATAAAAGCCAAAGCAACAGATTAAAAACAATTAAAAATCAGTGCCTGTTTCAATTTGTTCTGAAATGAAGGGGTACATTTTTATGGCTATTCTTAGTATTCAGTTCTGTTTTAAGGACTGGGTTTAGCTTTCTTTAAGAGTATCTATCATTTTCTTTCCCCTGGATAGCTCAGATTATATATTTTATGGCACTCTGTCAAGGGGAAACTTCAGTTTCCACAACAAAGTAGTAGCAATCGTAATGGAGAGCCGCCATTGTTATACCAGAAGAGTCTAAAACTGAGGCAACCTCTATGGCACTTAGGACTTAGAAAGTGGCAGTCTTTAACAGAGAGCTGCAGTTGGCAAAACAGTGAAACGAACGCCCAAACAAAGTAACACAATTGAATAAATGAGATATTTGGTACCCAAACAAATGCATTTAAAAATAAACAAAGTATCTCCATGCTTTTTAAAGCTCTGGTGCCATTAAGACTAGCGGATGTACAAGAATGTTAGAACTCCTAAGTACATTCTTTCACTTTGTTAATACTTACAGAGGGACAAATTGGCTTATTTATTTATGCATTTATTTCAGTTTGTAAACTGTCCAATTTCCAGTGACTCTATTTATAACATATATAAATTTTGTATATTTAGTTTTCTCTCATTTTTAGAAAGATGGTTATAATAATAATAATAATAATAATAATTTAATTTTATATCCCGCTCTCTCTCCCCAAGGGGACTCGAGGCGGGGCACAGGCAATTAAAAATACAAATAACAAAATACAGAATACAAACTACAAAATTAAAAGTGAATTAAATTATTCCTGCGCTAAAACCCATAAACTAAACTAAAAATTACCCCTAAAACCCCTAACCTAAAAAGAGACTACCCAAGGCCGGCCAGGCGAAAAAAGTTATGACAAACCAGTTCTAAAAAATGTTGACAAGAAAACTATATGGGTTAACGTAGTCATCTGGAGTAAAGACTGATTCAAAGAGAGAAAGTGTGTGTGTGTGTGTGTGTGTGGTGTGTGTGTGGTGTGTGTGTGTGTGTGTGTGTGTGTGTGTGAGAGAGAGAGAGAGAGAGAGAGAGAGAGAGAGAGAGAGAGAGAGATGCACACCTACATTCACAAAGACCCACTATTTCTTTTCATAATATTTGAATTAAGATCTGAACTCAGTGTACAAAAGGTATCTTGATTTGTGTTAGACTCCAAGAAATGAAAATTAGATCAGGTCAGTTTAATGTGCAAGGCAAATGAAATTATTTAACTTCCCAGTGTATTTACCAAGCAAATGATTTCTTGATAAGATAGTGAGTTTTAGAGTTATCCATTTGAATATGGATTCAATATAGAATGTAGATAGATAGATAGATAGATAGATTTTATTTTTCTATACCGCGTCCTCTCCCCAGGGGGACTCGGAGCGGTGCACAGGGAAAATTAAAACAGCATAAAATATATACATAAATAAATACAATAAAAACAAATTAAATCAACTGTCCCTGTACTAAAATCCCCATTTTAAAATTAACATTCCCTAACCCCTGAGGTAGAGACTAACCTAGGCCGGCCAAGCAGAAAAAGTGAGTTTTTAATTTCTGACGGAAGGAGCGGAGGTCCGTAGTTGTTCTAATGTCGGGGGGAAGGTCGTTCCAGAGGGCTGGGCCCGCCACAGAGAAGGCCCTTCCCCTGGGCGTCGCCCGCTGACAAAGTCTAGTGGACGGCACCCGGAGAAGTCCCTCTCTGTGGGAGCGAATCGGTCGGGAGGATGTATGGGGCAGAATCCGATCCCGCAGATAGCTAGGTCCCAAGCCATGGAGCGCTTTAAAGATGAGAACTAACACCTTGAAGCGCACCTGAAAGACGACAGGTAGCCAGTGCAGCTCGCGCAAGAGCGGTGTTACATGGGTATACCTTGCGGTACCCATTATTGCTCGCACGGCTGCGTTCTGGACCAGCTGAAGTCTTCGGGTGCACCTCAAGGGGAGCCCCATGTAGAGAGAGTTACAATAATCCAGTCGGGATGTCACGAGAGCATGAGTGACTGTGCGAAGGGCGTCCCGATCCAATAGGGGGCGCAACTGGCGAACCAGGCGAACCTGGTAAAACGCCCTCCTGGCCACGGCTGTCACTTGATCTTCCATGGACAGCCGGGCATCCAGGAGGACACCCAAGTTGCGCACCCCATCCACAGGGGCAAGATGTTCGCCCCCTATGGCCAGCGATGGAGTCAGCTGGTTGAATCGGGCAGCCGGAAACCACAGCCACTCGGTCTTGGTCAGGTTGAGTCTGAGTCCGTTACTTCCCATCCAGATCCGTACGGCTTCCAGGCACTGGCACATCACCGCTACGGCATCGTTGGGGTGGCTTGGGGTAGATATATACAGCTGAGTATCATCAGCGTAGAGATGGTACTCTACCCCAAAGCCACGGATGATCTCACCCAGCGGCTTCATATATGTGTTGAACAGGAGAGGCGAGAGGACCGACCCCTGAGGAACCCCACATGTGAGGGGTCTCGAGGTCGACCTCTGCTCTCCTGCCAACACAAATTGCGATCGGCCAGAGAGGTAGGAGGAGAACCACCGTAAAACGGTGCCTCCCACCCCCAACCCCTCCAGCCGATGCAATAGGATACCATGGTCGATGGTATCAAAAGCCGCCGAGAGGTCTAATAGGACCAGGATGGAGGAGCAACCCCCATCTCTGGCCCTCCAGAGATCATCGACCAACGCGACCAATGCCGTCTCTGTGCTATGCCCGGGCCGAAAGCCGGACTGGCGCGGGTCTAGATAATCAACTTCCTCCAGGTGACGGGGAAACTGTTGTGCCACCACACTCTCAACAACCTTCGCCAAAAAGGGAAGGTTGGAGACTGGACGATAGTTGGTTAATAAAGCTGGATCCAAAGAGGGCTTCTTAAGGAGGGGCCTCACCATGGCCTCTTTTAGGGAAGCAGGTAAGGCACCCTCACTTAAGGATGCGTTGACAACCTCTTGGAGCCAGCCTCGTGTCACCTCCCAGGATGCCAGTACAAGCCAGGAGGGACACGGGTCCAATAAACATGTGGTGGCTCGCAGTCGCCCACGTAACCTGTCCATATCCTCGGAAGTAACGGAGTCAAACTCCTCCCAAACAAGATCTGTCTCGTGGCATCCCACTGGGCCATCAATGGAGGCTAACTCATTCTGTATCTTAGCGATTTTCTCCTGCAGAAAAATCACAAATTCCTCTGCTCTACCCTGTAGCGGGGCTTCCCGCACCCTCTGTTGAAGGAGGGAGCGGGTCACCCTAAACAGGGCGGCAGGGCGGTTTTCTGCGGATGCTATGAGAGTGGCACAATGATGACGTTTGGCCACTCTCAGCGCCACAATGTAAGTCCGTAAATGGGCTCTTACCTGTGTCCGGTCAGATTCAGAACGGGTAGCCCTCCATCTTCTCTCTAGGCATCTCTTGTGGCGTTTCATCACCCTCAGCTCCTCGGTAAACCAAGGAGCCAGGGTGTTTCGGCGCCACAAGAGAGGCCACAAGGGCGCGACCCGATCCAAGGCTCCCGTGGTCGCAATATTCCATGCGGCCACGAGGTCCTACATCGGGGCGCGGGTCAGGGGTATAGGAAGTGGCCCAAGCGCCGTCTGGAACCCATCAGGGTCCATCAGGCGCCTGGGGCGGAACCAAATAGGTGACTCAGGTTCCACCTCCCCGCGGTGAGGGGCAGCGGTTGGAAAGTCGAGCCGGAGAAGTGAGTGATCTGTCCATGACAAGGGCGTGATGACTATATCCCCTATACCCAGATCACTCTTCCATTGGCCTGAGACAAAGATGAGATCCGGTGTATGTCCACCCTCGTGAGTGGGGCCTTGAATTAGTTGGGTCAGGTCCATGGCCGTCATGGAAGCCATGAACTCCCGAGCTACCCCGGATGATTCGCCCGCCGATGGCAGATTAAAGTCCCCCATGACTAAAAGTCTGGGGGTCTCAACTGCCATCGTAGCGATCACCTCGAGGAGCTCGGGCAGGGCTGCTGTTACATAGCGGGGGGCCAGGTATACAACTGGCAAGCCCAACTGCCTCCCTAGGCCCCACTTCACGCAGAGGGACTCACAACCGGTAGTCTGTGGCACAATGGTCTCTCTCGGCTCTAGACCTTCCCTAATAATAACCGCTACCCCACCACCCCTGCCTAGGGCCCGAGGCTGATGAAAAGCGCGGTAACCTGGTGGGCACATTTCAACGAGGGGGAGTCCTCCCTCGTGGCCCAACCAGGTCTCCGCAATTCCTACCAGGTCCGGCTCCCCCTCTGACACAAGGTCATGGATGAGGGGGGCTTTGTTGACCACGGACCTGGCATTGCAGAACATCAGCCGTAGGCCCTGGCTCTGTACTCCCTGACCACCTAGCCTGCGGGGGTTGTGGCACTTGACCGTTTGTAGCCATCGGCCTCGTGCCCCCAACCGGGAGGATAGAACTTGTCTCCCATCGGATCTGCCTCTCCCTGCCACCATCTCAATGGGTAGGCCCTCCATGGAAACGACCCCTGTATCCCCCTTATCTAGTAGAACTAGATAAGAGTCTAGATTCTAGACCTAATGATCTCCTTGGACCACTCTTTGGATAGCCACAATTACAAACACTTTTTTAAAATTAAAAACTATGTTGTGTTCAACCTGCATTAAGCTCAGCTTCTTTTATTTTAGCTCATTCATTCCTTAAATTTGCTGCTGAATCCATATCTGCTACTTTCTTGGTGAACGATTAGGAACTTCTGAGCTATGAAGTCCCCACATTTTAATTCCCATGTCTCGTCCTAGTTTTATCTTTCGGCTAAGAGACTTCAGTTTTCACTCTACTGTGTTTTAATTCACATGAAATTATTTTAACTGTATCTGCAGAACATGCTAAGCATTTCTTGCTTCAGACTCAGCTTTTAATTTTCTTACCAGAAACAACCCAGTACATTAAACAATAACAGCCCCTACTGTTATTATATTTGTGAAAAGCAATTTATAAGTTGATGGCATTCCTACTTAGAAATCAACATTTAAGCTCCCCTTCTTTTTCTAAATAGATCTGCCAATGTACTGCAACTTTTCTGTTACTCAGATGGCATCAGAGTCAATCATGCCAGTGTAAAAAAGGAAGCGATCTTAAATAAGCTTTTATTTTTTTACAAAGATTATCAGTTGGTATCTAATCAAGAAGTTACAGTTGGTTAGTTAGCATCTAAGGCCAATCACTCTGTACTACCGCAGCTATTATTTTGCTTTAAGGAGCTTGAGTACAAAATATTTGCCCATTTTTTCTGTCCATGCTTCCTTCAAAATGGACATAAGCTGCTGATTTTAATCAAAAAATAGCTGATTACTGTAAGCAGAAGATGTAACCTATCTCTTGGGGAGATCAAGGATATGGCATGTTTCAACAAGAATATTTTTAAAAGTGGCTGATGTCTAAAGGCTGCAAGAGTTTAAATAAACTTGAAATGTACTTCCTCCCCCCCCCCCCATTTCACAAGCTCCATTTCCTGCTTCTTCTTAGCACTGAGAACTCTCAGATATTACAGGAAATGCTCAGTGAAAGATGTTTTTTGAAGTCTTCAGTACACATCTTTTTTGCAATCTGATATAAATTCTCATATTTAATAAAAAAAAACTTTAGGCAGACAATTCTAGATTAGATTCATGCAGGTCTATGTTTATGTAAATGCAAAACATTGTTCTATATAGTATTGTCGTTGGAGAACAATTCTGGAATCACTCTACTTTCTTTGATTTGTAAATGCTAAGGGGCCAAATTTATTAGTATTGCAAGTTTTCATTAGGCATCCCTGCCCATTAAGGGTAACTGAACTGGAATCTTTTAGTCCAAGATATTAGAAACACTTATAACATACGTAAAGCATGTAAAGGAGGATGTGAATAATTTTTGTACTAAAGGAGGCAAAGAATACTAGATTACAGCACAGGAAAACAGAGACCCACCAAGGTATTTGACATCTGCATAATTTTTACCCTTAGATATTATTCCTATCTTAAAATGAGACTGAATCAGTCTCATGCTGGATAGGCATGCTTAATTTAAAACTATATGCAATACAGATAGACAGCATCCTATATATATCTAATGCTGGCAACCCTGTAAACAAATGTAAGTAGTTGAGGATAATCCAAAGATTTAATGTAGCTTTTATTTACTTAGTTTCATTGTGAATTTGTGGCCTTCCTTTCAATCCAAAAATAGCAGCAAAGAAATGTATTGAGAATTATCACAGTGAATTTTCCTATTGACTGTATCTCATGACCACTCATCTGATTTTATTTATATCGATTAGCACTAAGCCAGGATTGTGTTAAGCAAAGCTCATAAATAAGCTGTTACAGCTCTACAGTTTATAAGTTATAATGGCTAGGTTCACATAAGACTCTTACACTAAAATCCCTATTGGCTTCTTCTTGGTATAATTCATGCTGCTCATTGTCATATTTTAAACCCTTCCTGGCATAGGACAACCTTCTCCAAATGTTTCTGCCTGTCCAATATGAAGAAGCAAAAGATCCCTTCGTTCAGATTGCTATCATCATGGGATTCAGAGTTGGCCTTTTCTTTCATCCCTCTCTCCACCTAGAACACTAAATCCAACTCTTGTCCCTATATTGATGATCTTGCGTCGTCCCATTCCAAGCCCATGAGCTATACAACCTCTTCATTTTAAGTATCAGGTTAAATTAATATCCCCACCCACCCCCTTATATCAGTACCATCCAAAAGCAGCTTCCAAGGCTGAAAAGTTGCTGCATTTCATCATCCATTCTCTTGGAGACATTGTGGGATGACCGAAGAAGAATTTCAGACTTTGGGAGGTGCAGTTGCACCCTCTTCTTTTACCATCCAAGGCCTCCATAGCCATTTCTCTGCAGCATTTGTTTCTCGAGTTTGTCCCCTTCACACTTGTCACTTTTCCCCTCCTGCTTTTGACACCAATTTCTTCTCCAGCTTTCAATAAGGTAGATCAGTGGTAGTCAACCTGGTCCCTACCGCCCACTAGTGGGCGTTCCAGCTTTCATGGTGGGCGGTGAGGGTTTTGTCGGATACTGAAGCACTTTCCTTTTTAAAATTTAATTGACTTCCCTACTTTATAAATCACTATTACTGGGGAACCGGTGGGCGGTTACAAAATTTTACTACTAACAGAGATACAAAAGAGGGCGGTAAGTATAAAAAGTTTGACTACCCCTGAGGTAGATGATTGCTGAGCTTCCCCATTTTATCTGGCGGAAGATGAAGCAGCATGTGCCACATTTCCTTCTAACAGTATGCTGAAAAGCCTCTTTAACTTAAGATGCAGAAACCTCATATTTTCCTCTAGAAATTGCCTTAAAAAAAAAAAAAGTACTTGTTCCATAGTTGTCAGTTTCAATCACTATCCTTGGTGGATTTTCCCAAAGCATGGATCTGCCCTTTGGAACAGTGATGACCAGAGATCCATACAGTCAGACTCCGGCATCCTTGACAAACCTCAGACCTAATCTTCTTCAAAGGCACAGGGGCCAGGATGTGTGTGAATCCACCACTGAGATTATCCAGTTTGTTTAATGGTCGTGACCCTCCTTCCTCTGGTCTTTTCTATTACTCTCTTTTGACAGATTGTATTGCTTTTTATTAACCCAGCTGGTCAAGAGTCATTTGTAAGTGGGCATACTTAAAAATTGAAATTATAAATCAATGTATGATTTTCTCCCTCACCTTTGCTAATGACAGGTCAAATGCCATAGATAACATCGCTGCAGATTATGAGTGGCAGTCACTAATCAGCACCACACCTTTCAGCAGAGAGGCAGTGACGGTGCAGTGGAAGCAGGATAGGAAATAGTTGGGAAAAGGACAGCTAATATTTTGTGCCAATTAGGTCATTTCAAGGATTGGTCTGTGTGTGTGTGTGTGTGTCTGTGTGTAACTATTTTACTAGTGGGGAAAAATCTCCAATCATTTTGAACAGGTTCATTTTTAAGCAAAAAATAATAATTCACACATTGTTCTTCCGATCAACTTGTGTTCTTTTCTTTTAAAAAAAATACTTGTAAAAGGAAACTACAAGTAGCAATTATGTTTTAGAAAGGAAATGGCATACTATAGCAAATAATGCAGAGACATAATCTTCATAATTGATAGCAGCAAATTGGTATTTTACACTTTCTAACAGAATGTGAGAAAATCCTGCTTCGTTGATCAAATTATGCAACTATAAAAAAAGATTGGAGCATCTGCTCTGCATGACAATTGGGATCCTAAATGCAGCTTGTTAGCTTAATGGTTTTATAAGTGTAAGCAGGCCTCTATAGAGAAGCAGTTGCCAGAAAAGGTGCAAACACCATAACAATCTCCTGCCTCCTGTGTGTATCTTGATTGTCCAGAAGAAAAAGCACCAACACAGATTCCTCTGCATTAGCAGTTACATCTTACCTCTTTCAGTACAAGTAGTCCTCAACTTTTGATCAGTTTGAAATTACATTGGCCTCCAAAAGTTATTTAGGACTTAAATTTGCACTTGTGTCAATCACAAATTGCCATACTATCCCCAGTGGTCACATGATGGCAATTCAGGCACTTGGCAAACCTACTCACATTTACAAGTGGTTAAAGAGATGCCCTTTGGTCATGAAATTGCAATTTCCAACATTTTTGCCAGTTTCTGGCAAAAACAGCCATCGAGGAAACTGAATTCACTTAATGAACATGTGAGTTCCTTAATGACTATGATGACTCAACTTATGACCACAGTAATAAAGCTGCCTATCTCACAAGCAGGGTACCAAGATTAAAGCAACTACAACAGAATGCATACAAAATCCACGATGGCTGGCAATAAAACCCACATCAACAGCAGCACTCATCCAATTGTATGGCATAAATGTATGGGACAACATACTGGAAACAATTCTAGATATCTTAGCAATTAGCATCCCATAGGGAACCTCTAGGTTTGCCCATGTAACACCGCTCCTGCGTGAGCTGCACTGGCTGCCTGTTGTCTTTCGGGTGCGCTTCAAGGTGCTGATTATCATCTTTAAAGCGCTCCATGGCTCGGGACCTAGCTATCTGCGGGATCGCATCCTGCCCCATACATCCCTTCGGCCGATTCGCTCCCACAGAGATGGGCTTCTCCGGGTGCTGTCCACTAGGCTATGCCAGCGGGCGACGCCCAGGGGAAGGGCCTTCTCTGTGGTGGGCCCGACCCTCTGGAACGACCTTCCCCCCGAAATTAGGACAACTACAGACCTCCGCTCCTTCCGTCAAAAACTAAAAACTCACTTCTTCTGCTTGGCCGGCTTGGGTTAATTGACCCATCTACCTCAAGCTGAATATTCAAACTGTTTTATTAGGGATTTTTAGGGGTATTAGTTTTAGACAGTCTGGGATTTTAGCACAGGGCCTAGGTTTAATTTATTTTAAATTGTATTATAATGTCTGTTGATTTTATATATGTATTTTTAATTCCCTGTGCACCGCCTCGAGTCCCTTTGGGGAGAGAGAGCATTTTACAAATTAAATTATTATTAGTATTATTATTATATGGATTTTGTTGCATTATTCAAAATGACAAGTTGTGCTATTTTAGGAACTGGAATTTATCTTCATTTACATTAATATAATAAAGCAATGTTTTACATTCCATTAAGTTTAAAATAGATGTTAAACATTCAGCATACTTGCCAAACAGAAGTAGCAAAACAACCTTCCCTGAACAGTATCCTATAAGTAAGTTAAACCAGTTCCTTGCCACCCTGGAAAATATCCAATTTAGAAAGGCTTCATAGGATAAAGATGATTATAAATATATATAGAGATAACCTGCAGGGTAGGATAGGATCAGAACAGAATAAAATGATCCCCACAATAACTTTATTTCTCTTCAAATTCAAGCTACAAAAAAATTATATGTCTCAGTCGTGTGACATGTCACAAAACAAGAATGAATGGAAGTGTAGAGCTGGGGTTTGGGGAAGTATATTATACAGGCTTCTACCAAACTAATCTTATTTCCATTGCATAATAGTGTTGATCACCAAAGGCAGAATAATCATGTTTCTTTCTGCTTTTACTATGTCACCTGCTTATCACTGGCATTTTGCACTTTGAACACTGTTCAGATTATTAAGCATTTTTGTAATGTATCTCAGAATTATCAGCATACATTTTCATGCCGATGTATGCAATGTCCATATAGGTGCCTTAAAAGCTAATTCTGGTTTCTAAATATATTTTCCAAAGCAAACTAACTTATACTGATTGGGGTTACCTATCCATCAAACTAACATGTGGCTGTTGGTTATGATCCAGTACTACAAATCCAATTATCGAGATCAATCATGGTTGACGGCTTAGAATGTGCTATGAACCCAGGAAGCTATGATTTAATAAACCATGGCTTAGCTCAAGATATATACCAGTTTTCTCAATCCCGAACTCTATAGAGTGATTGCTGAGAAATACTAGAGTTAATCAATGGATTTCATATGCAACTTGAGTCTGTATGCATCATACCTTCATTCTTAACTAGTACAGCATATATTTCCATATATATCAGGCCAGACTGAAAGGGAAAGGAACAGATGCTATGGCAGTGAATTCTTTAATTTGTTTTGCCCATACAGAAAAGAGCAGAGGGGAAAAGGATGCTTGCAGTGAAGAACAGTTTAAATGCTTTAGTTGTGCCCTTAACAAAGGAAATTCCAAAACACTTTGGATGTTTTACCTTGTCCGGTAAGGCAAGAATCCAAGACATTCCTGAAAACTCAAAGTATCATCTGAAACAGAGGAAAAATTGCAAAATTCCAAACTATGAAGCCATTCTGTCGTTTCACATTTTAGCTACAACTAAAAGGATGAATTCAGAGCAGTGTTTCTCAACCTTGGTAACTTTCAGATGCGTAGACTTCCACTCCCAGAATTCTATTGAAGATGAAGTCCATGCTGACTGAGGAATTCTGGAAGTCTACACATATTCAGGTTGTTAAAGTTAAGAAACACCGATTCAGCGCATGAAGGATTTCTGATGTCTGTTCCTATTGATAATTTGTACTTATAGAAATCTACTCCTCTAAGTGCACTGTTAGAATACGGCCAATTCCAATGATCAGCTCCAATGGAGGGCAGAGAGGGAGAGAAGAAATTAGCAGTGGTTTGCTTTTGACATTGTTTTGGCAGGATGCAAGTTTGCACTATAGTCTTAAATTGCTCTTAAAATCAACCCCTTCCCATTACTCTTTGCCACTCACTTCAGGTTCTAATATTGCTAACACTGCAGAAGGAAAAAATAGCCCTCTTGGATTCAGTCAATGTAGAGGGGACATACACCACTCTGACAAAATATGTGCTTATAGCAGAAGAATTGCACAAGCAGCAGGGGAGGGGTGGTGGTATCAGGCAAAGGTTGTTTACTCCTCCCCTCATTTCCTGCTTACTGCTAAAGGCCCCAATAGTTTGCTCATACCCTTCCATTTGATTGGTCTTCCCCTCTCACCTCAATTTCCCCTCTTAATTGTATGATGACTGCAGCATTCAAAACACTTCAGTGAAGTTTTTGACATTTCCACCACCCACATACCCTCATGTCTTGCAGTAAGAAAGTTTAAAGGAACTGCAGCTGAAATAACACGTATATGTCCTCTGACTCCTCTTTTCCTGTTGCTTCCCCCTGTGCAACATTATAGACTACGATGAAAATCTGTCTAGATTATGCAAATCAAGATAGCTGGCATAGATCTACATAACTGACTGCATTTCTAAAACTGAAAGAAAAGCTCTACACCACATAGCCTCCCTGAAGTCTGGAACTACTAACAGTCCATACTGACTGACTGGAAAATACATTAAGTAAATGTTTTAAATTTCCTCTTGGGAAATACCATAAATGTATAAACCTGGATATTTCAAAGACAATAATAAATTTTTCAATTTCTTAGGAAAAGAAATGTCATTTGCAAAAGCACACGTTGTTTGCTTATTTGCTTTAACTATAATGCACATGCTTTAATTTTCTCTGACAGTACTCCTGTAACAAAATCTATGTGTCCAGAAACTTCACCTGGTCCAGAATGACGGAACCAAATTATTATTATTATGAATAGTTAGAGAGAGGCTGCTTTCACTGCATATTACTACTGTATATATTATTACTAATTATTAGTATATTCCAACTATCATTTAAACCTTGGTCACGCGATCTCTTCCAAATTTCCCAAAAAAGATACAAAATTTAAAGATAAACAGAACATTGGAAAAGGAAAAAGGAATAACAGTAAACAGAAAAAAGAAAAAAGAAAAGGAAAAAATGAAAGAAAACAGAAAAAGAAAGACTTCTAAGTTTCATTGGTATATAGAAAGATATAAGAAAACAACTAACTTCTATTCCTAACATTTGTCTACATTAGTTTGATAATCTCAAACAATACTATTCATCAAATCCCAAAATCTGCTTTTCATTTCTTTCATTTTCTTGAAAAAACTCAAATAATGATTTCCAAGTAAAAACAAAATTTGCCAATCTTTTCTTCTTTTTCAAGCCATCAATTTAATCATCTCTGCCAATTCCACCCACTCCATCATCCATTCTTCCATCACTTCCAACAATTTCTACTGTTATTATCATAAAAACAAAGTTCCATAAGATGTTTCCATTTGTTTGCCCATGCAGCTGAAAAGAAACTTGATCTTTTTCAAATTGAAGACCATGCTTGACTTTGAGTGCCATGACCCACACTCCAACAAATAAGGAAGACAAATTAATAATAACAACAGCAACAATGGTCATTGAAAAAATAAATGCCCTCCCCAATACACAATTAAATGTTACTAGGAATTACATCTACAAAATCTGGCAGCAAAAGGACAGGGGATTACTGGGGCAACAATGAGTTTTTCTGCGAGAGCAGAACTGTACACAGCTCACATGCTCTGTCCCAAGTACTTGGTATTCCTGTTTAAAGGACCATTATCTCTCTCATGAGTAAACCCACTGGTGCCAATGGCCTACCTGACAGGAATAGACAAGAGAGTTTTATTGGTGACTGATCCCACATTGCAGAACTCCATGCTAATGGAAGGGCTGCAGGGGGTTCACAGAGGTTAGGGAGAACCTCTAGCAAAGATTCTGTGCAGTTCCAAGAACCCCCAAATCCCACTCCTGGTTGGTCCCACCCAACCATCCCTCCCAGGAGCCCCAACGTGGCCCGTTTTGGATGCAGAGAAATGTAGAGAGTGTGCAGAGGCTCAGAGGGCGAAAAATGTGCATACTGGAAGTCCAGGTCTCCAGAGCCTGGGAAGGCAGTTTTTGTACTCCTGGAGACTCGAAGAAAGCCTCCAGAGCCCATGGAGGACAAAAATGCCCCCCCCCCCCCCTGTGGTGCAGGAGGCCAACTAGGCCACACCCACCATGGCCACGCCTACATGGCAACCAGGCTGAGAACACTTTTCCAGGCTAAATTTTTTGAAGCCCTCCCCCCCTCCCCGGGCTAGTTCAATTGTTGTTATCCTTCCGTTGGGAAGCAAAAACATTTTACTTCGGTGAAACTTTGACAAACAGTTGGTCTGTTATCTGGATGCTGTATACTCTACTCATGTGTGAATAATGTTTTATATTTTAAATCCTATAATTATCCTCTATAGGACATATGTACTGGCTGCAGCAATAACTTTGGGAAAACATCCAAGAGGATGTATCTTCCCTATGATAATTTCTGGACATCACCCCCTAGCTTTATGAACCCCATGAAAGTGGTCCAACGTCTGGTAAGAGCTTTCTGTTCTTCAACAGTACTCTGAACAGGACATCAAGAAAGCAGATGACAAAAAAGAAGGGACCGGTGGGAAAGAATGACGTCTACAAACTTAGTCTTCCCTGCACTCACCCACTCTTGAGAAAGTATTTTCCCCAAAAGAATGTCATTCAGATCAGAGGAAGCCCCAACCCCAGAGTGGGAGGATTAATTTTTAGCTTGTGATCTGTACATTTGCTCAACTTTGTTACATTTCCTCTACAGGTAGTCTTCATTTAGCGACTACCTCATTTAGCGACTGTTTGCAGTTGGAATGCTGTAATCCCGCTTTTTGTGTAGTTTTCAACAGATCAGTTTCTACTGAAGACAATCTCTGGCACAGAATCTCCTACTGAACATACATTTGGAAGGAAGGGGATTGTTTTATGAACAACATTTCTCTCCTTCTGCCTTTTGTCTCAGCTTTTTATTTCTTATTCTTGAGCCAGCATATATATTAAAGATACATTAGAAAGGAAAGTGAGGTGGGGCAAGTACTTGTTTTCACAACACTCAAACCTAGACTGTTCATTTGTCCTTTCCAACTGTGCATTTTCCAGAATTTTTGGCCCCAATTTCTGATAATTCTAATAATTCCCAACCAGAACAAGCAATATGCTGTTGCTAAAGATAATGCCAGCTGGGAATTTTGGTACAGTACAACATTTCTAGAATAAGCTGGCTTGATGGGAAGCTGGCTTGATGGGAAGCATGGACCACTAAAAAGCAAAAGGTGTTGGCTTTTGCCTTGCAACCAATATTTAAAAACCTTCTGTGGCAATGGAATATTCACAATAGCAAAGAACATATTTTTTACATTTCCAGGTTAAAAAAAAAAGATTGGCCCAGCACTTCAGGTATAAAACACTAACAGACAGAAGATATGCACCACCTAGTGAAGAATATCTGTAGTGCTGCTCTCCTGTGAACTGGGCATTTTGTACAAAGTGTGCTTCCTTTTCAACAGAGGAACAAACTGTTGCTAAAATGGCAACCCTAATATGTCTGCCCAGCCTAGTACTTTTTGGAAAAAGCCCCTTTCCCAATCCATTTCCACCAACTCAGCAAATGACCAGTTCACCCTACAGAATGGCAGACAACAGCATCATTTCAAAACACTGCCTGAGAAACAGACTCTGTCTTCCCTTCGTAAAGGACTGCTCCATATTCAAATCAAATAGAAATTATATTAGATGCAGTTTCCTGATTGTTTTAAATCAAAAGCTCAAGTGTGCATGAACGCACAAAGGAGATTGCATCCTCCGTGGCTAAGAGTAACACAAAAAGGAAAGCACCATGGGAAATAAGCCTCTGCATTAACACCACCCTTTCCCTGCAACTGAGGAAAAAATTGCCAGGCTTCAGGTGAAGAGAGAGCAAAAGCACTTGTGCTGACTTTACCTGCACAAACAAAATGCAGGGAGTTGCAAAATTAGGCAAGGGAAAGGGAGATGAACGTGAAACAACCTTGCTGATGCTATTTATCCAGGGCACTGCATAACCAGAGAGGCCCCCAACCCCACCCTAATGGAGGAGCTATCAGTCACCACATATGATGGATGAAAGCACAAAAACTGACATAGGAAAAATTAATTGCCAGCCAAAGGAAACAGAAGCTAACAAGGGAAAGGAATCAACTGTTGGCCCACATGGAAATCTGACAGCAAGGGATTCATCAGAAACAATAATAATGGAGAGAAATGGAATGAACAGTCACCCACATGACAGAAAGGAAAGGCAGAAAAACAGAGCAAATGTGAAATACAGGATTTCCTTGTTTCTCTTGCTTTAGCTGCTGTCTGATGTGGGGAGGGAGGGAGGGAGGGAGGAGAGAGATTCCGCTATTCTTCCAAAAGAATACTAAAGAAATACTAAAACCCCACTCTTTGTACCTACTTAAGGGAAACAGCACAAAATCGGCCTCTGTAGAGTAGGGAAGAAGCAGCGGGCCAAAGGGATGGATCTGTCTAGTTACAAAACATGTTTGTGTGCATGGGATTATTAGCCACCTCAGCATCCAGACAGGTCCAGCAATTGGACAGGGGAGTTTCGCTCTGGGTCACCCTCTCTGCAGCGCTAACAAAGAGCCACAATGCCCACCGGCGTACGTTAGGCACGCAGAGATAAAGGGAACGCGAGGCAACTTCTCCGCCTTGGCAGCGGCAGGGCTCAGCCTCCCCCTAAGCCTGGAGGGGGGGGGAGCGCAAGCCCCTCTTTCTCCATCAGGGGCCGTGCCACACTCCTCCCGACGGTCAGCAAAACCCCGAGTCCGCAGCTCCAAGCGCAGCAAGGCAGCCTCTCTTCCCCGCCCTCCACTCCGGCGAAACGCACAAGTCGCCCTGCAAGAGCCGCGCATCTTTGCCAATTGGGGGGGACAACCCGGTTTGCAATGCACGGGCCGGTTAAGCTGCTGCAGCAGCAGCTGGAGTGGGGGGGGGCTCCTTTTGTTCGCTCTTTCCCTTCACCTGCAATGGAAAGTTACCCACTGAAAACCCCTCCTGTCCCCATCTCACCTCACAGCCACCTTGACGCTGCAGCTGTCACCCTGGGCGGCCATTCCCTTCTTCTTCTTCTTGTCTTCCCTCCCTCGCCGCCGCCGCCCCGCACCGCAGGAGAGCGCTGCCCCTCAACCACCATGGAGCTCGGTGGGGCCGGGGCCGAGGCGAGGTTGCGGCTCGGCTAGGAGCAGGAGGCGCGGAGGCTGCTGGAGTCGCAGGAGGACGGCATGCTGAGCTCCTCTCGGGTAGCGCGGGCACCCGTCCCCTCCAGGAGAGAGAGAGAGAGAGAGAGAGAGAAGGCAGCCCCGAGCGGGAGAAAGCTTAGGCAGCGTCCCCGCTTCCCATCTCGCCCGCCGTGGCGGCGGCGGCGGCAGCAGCAGCGGGACTGCAGAGGGGAAATTAGCGGCGACCGACCGAGCCAGAAGTCGAGCGGGCGGAGAGGCTTGGGGGGGGGGGGGTGGGAGAGAAGAGGAGGGAGGCGGAAGGAGG
Organism: Rhabdophis nuchalis; assembly: GCA_039707465.1. NCBI lineage: Eukaryota > Metazoa > Chordata > Lepidosauria > Squamata > Natricidae > Rhabdophis > Rhabdophis nuchalis. The sequence continues at coordinate 59,072,330 of CM077644.1, read as the reverse complement.
GGCGCCAGGACGCGGAGGCGGTCACGCCCACCCACCCCCCGTCAACTCAAAAGGTGGGGGGAGGGACTTGCGACGAGTTGGGGCGGTGGGCAGCGTGCGAGGAGGCACGAGGGACAGAGGGAGAGGGTCTCGCGGTTGGGCGGGCTTCAGAAGTTGTAGGTCCAGAGGATAAATATATATATATTTATTTATTTAAGAGCGCCGCCGCTACGGTGCACGATCTCGTGAATCGCTTCCGTTCCTTCTAGCCTGCCAGCTCTAGCAAAGAGGAAAAAATATATATATATTCCCGGAAGGGAGTAAAGAGCCTGCAAACGAAATTGCCACAGAGCTCGCCTGTGAGTGTGTAGCGTTTTTTCACAGAGATGGAAGATGGGCTTTTGTGGTTGTGGTAATAGCTGAAGCAAGGGTTACTTCGTTAACCCATGTTTCCGTATTTGAATGACACCATACATAACAGAGACCGGGTTTCTCATATTAGTCAGAGTTGGCTAACTAGGTTTGATGCATTGTGTGACTATTGCAGGCCCTGGTTTGCCTTTGGTGGGAATTTTCATCTAATGTTGTGGAGATTAGGGTTTGTGCAACAGATTAGGCTAAAATATGGCTGTATCAGTGAACTCTATTGTGTAATTATAATCAATATCACACATGCATGGATGTAAAGATTCTGTTGCCTCCTTGCTTATAGCTGAAAACCAAGTTGTGGCCTATGTTAGCCTCCATTAGTTGGAAGATTGAGATTCTCCTAGGTCAGGAGTCTCCAAACTTGGCAACTCTAAGACTTGTGGACTTCAATTCCCAGAATTCTCCAGCCAGCATGGCCATTACGAAGAGTTCTGGGAACTTAAAATTGCTTCTGAAATTTGTTCAATTGGAAAATGCTGGTCTAGTTGTAATGTGCAAAAAAGTTAGTGAAGGTGAGGATGTTCAGACATTCACAAAACCCTCCAAATATGAGACACAGCAACCTGCATCACTCAGCTGTTACTTAGTTCTTGCAATCAAGAAGCTTTGTCTTGTGTGTTTTTCTTTGTAGATGTCAGTGGAAATAATATTCTAAGTCATAAACTGGACAGGGCATCTTAAAATGCTAACATCTTCCTGTAGCTTCAGTTATATAAAACCATTGACATTGTTCTCTGCCATTTTGAAACGGGAAGCTAAAATTTTAGGTCCTGTGTCCTATTTCAGGGGTCTGCAAAGTCGGCTCTTTTAAGACTGGTGGACTTCAACTCCCAGAATTCCCCGACTTTGCAGACCCCTGTATTTTCATAAATGAATTTCAGAAATCTAAATGAACATTAGATGACAGCGAAGAGTTAGCATTCTTTGTTGCCATTTTAAGGATTTTTTGCAGCTTTGGAAACCAAAAAATATCTTTAAAAAACAAAGACCTGGTTCACACAACACACTGAGCCATAAAATTGATATGGTTCTGCTGGAATGTTCTTAGTATACATGTTAAACTTCATTTTGTTTCTGATCATTAAATAAGCTATACCCGGCTGCATTTATGCAACATACAAGGTCGTCATAAAAAAAACCCCACAATATGACAAGGTGATGTGTAAACCCAGCCCTTTATAGTATAGTCACTTAATATGTGTAACCAGGTCAAAGAAACATTACAAGATTCTCTCTCCTTCACATCCTGCCCAGTTTTTATATCACCTTACTCACTGTGACCTTCACTTTCTCATAAAATATAAAGTGCAGGCCTCAGCAAACACTTTATCATAAAATAAAATGCAGTTTACATACCTCAATAGCTTGAGTTTTCACAAAAGTCTCACTCACATGTGGCTTAGCTTGTGGTGTAAACTTTGTCCATTCAGTCATAGCCATGATTTTAGCAGTCTTCCCTTACTCTCAACGACTGGGAAAGGAGCATTCTTTTCACAATAGCTGTGATAAGTATACTGAATTAAGTCAAAGAAAGATGTAAAGCGGAAGAAGACAATCCTCATTTCCACAGAGAGTGGACTGTACATAAACATAAGCTTAATGCAGTTAACCAACTTTTCTGGGTTCACATAACCATAAACTAATTGTATAAGTTGCATCTGTACAAGCTTCAAGTTTGTGTTGCTTAGTTTATGATTCTGGATGGGTGAACAGGGTCCCTAGACAGAAAAGGATTTGGAATAAGGTTTCCTGAGTTCAGCATTATTGTAATAAAAGAGGCACACATCGCAATAGCAGGGAGGTGAACAGAGTGTTAAATTATGGAAATAAGAAGGACCAACTTAGGCTGCCTCTTCCTAGTTCCGTCAGAAATGCATTTATGTTTTCCAGCTTAAGTTTTGGCAACCGTGCCAAAGTCTACATGCCATTTATCTCCTTCAATTCATTATGGGGGAGAAAGGGTATGGGGAAAAAGGGTGTGATTAAATGTTAAAGACTGGATGATGGATTTCTATTTTAGAAGATGCTATAAATAATTTGTTCTAAGTAGCTGTATTGATTGAATTAAAACAAATCTGGTTGTGTTTCTCTAAGCAACAGCTTAATCAGTGAACTACATTTCTTTTCTACAAATACTTACCAGTAAATGTTTTTTATATTAACATATCGAACCTTGGGCCTCCTATTTAATAGTAAACTCAATAGAAAAAAATCAACCAGACCACTGTCCTTGGGCATTTTCTGATATGTCCATGGATGTCTGCAAAGCATGATGAAACATAAGTAAAGAGCTCAGCTCATTTTTTAAGGGACGCACATAAAATTTGGCAGAGCTTTAATCATAAAATGAAATTCAATGATGAAAAGAGTAAGGCTCTACCTTTAGCCAAGAAAAACAAAATGCACAGGTACAGTATAGGTGGTACCTTGCTTGATAGTAGCAACTGTGAGAGGGATCTTGGAGTCCTAGTGGACAACCATTTAAACATGAGCCATAACAGAGCGATAGAATCAAGATCACGTGAACTGTTAATACCACTTCATAATGCCTTGGTAAGGCCACACTTGGAATACGGCATTCAGTTTTGGTCGCCACGATGTAAAAAAGATGTGGAGACTCTAGAGCAGGGGTCCCCAACCCCCGGGCCGCGGACTGGTGCCGGTCCGTGGCTGGATGGGAGCCGGGCCGCAGGGCTAGAGAGGAGGAGGAGGGAGGAGGGGGCAGCCCCCTGAGCACAGCACGCGGGAGAACGCAGGCGCGGCTGTTCGCGCCGTTGGAGTGTGGCTCTTCCTCCTCCCTCGTTGACGGAGGGATTCCTGGACGCCGCCGGACCGGCCACCGATTCCCTCCCCTGCTGGCATGCTGGCCACTCATTTTCTTCCAGGGACTGCAGAGGCTCCGCGGGCTGGGGAGGGAACTGGCGGGTTGCTCCGGCGGCGCACAGGCGTCCCTCCGTCGACGAGGGTGGAGGAAGAGCCCCCACCATCCTCCTGCGTTCTCCCACGTGCTCTGCCTAATGGGCTGCCCCCTCCTCCCTCCTCCTCCTCTCCAGCTCGGCTCCTATCCAGCCACGGAGCCTGAACGAGCGAACGAGCGACCAAGCGTGGCAGGCGGGATGAGGAGGCTGGGGGGGGGGGACGGGGGACGACGACGACAACGACAGACACACATAGAGAGACAGAGAAAGGGAGAGAAAGATAGACAGAGACACAGAAGGAGTGATTGAATGAATGCAAGACAGACACACGCACACGCACACACACAGAGTGACAGAAATGGGCGGATGAAGGAGAGAGACAGAGAAAGAGAGAAAGAAAGAAAAAAGTGGGAGAGAGACAGACAGAAAGAGACAGAAAGGAAAGAAAGAGACAGAAAAAGATACAGAAAGAGAGGGAAAGAGAAAAAGAAAGAGAAAGAAATAGAGAGAAAGGGAAAGAGAGAAAGAAAGAAATAGCGAGAGAGAAAAAGAGAGATAGAGACAAAGAAAGAGAAAGAAAGAGAGAGAGAGAAAGAAAGAAAGAACTTATGACCACAGTTGAGGCCAAAAGTTTGGTTGCTAACCAAGATCATTGTTCAGTGAGTTTCACATTTTCCAAGTTGGCCACGCCCACCCAGTCACATGACTGCTGAGCCCCTCAGCCGGTCCGCAGAATTTTCTTTAAAATGAAACCGGTCCCTGGTGAAAAAAAGGTTGGGGACCCCTGCTCTAGAGAGAATGCAGAGAAGAGCAACAAAGATGATTAGGGGACTGGAGACTAAAACATATGAGGAACGGTTGCAGGAACTGGGTATGTCTAGTTTAAAGAAAAGAAGGACTGGGGAGACATGATAGCAGTGTTCCAATATCTCAGGGGTTGCCACAAAGAAGAGGGAGTCAAACTATTCTCCAAGGCATCTGAGGGTAGAACAAGAAACAATGGGTAGAAACTAATCAAGGAGAGAAGCAACTTAGAACTGAGGAGAAATTTCCTGACAATTAGAACAATTAATCAGTGGAGCAGCTTGCCTCCAGAAGTTGTGAATGCCCCAACACTGGAAGTCTTTAAGAAGATGTTGGATAGCCATTTGTCTGAAATAGTATAAGGTTTCCTGCCTAGGCAGGGGGTTGGACTAGAAGACCTCCAAGGTCCCTTCCAACTCTGCTATTGTATGGTATTGTATTTCATTGTAGCTTTCATCTTGACTTTCCTTGCACACCCTGCATATACTTCTGGTATCACCAACTAATGTCTATCCTTCTGTCAAACATTTTTCTAGGAATTTCTCTGGAGATACGTCTCTTGTTTTAGTTAATGATCTTGCCTATACTTGGTTTAATATGTAATCTGAGTGTTTAGGGTGAGGGTGAATTATATGCAAAATAATAACATTTGTAATGGGCTGTTAGATAGCCAATTTGAGGTAGTGATTAAGGTATCAGGTTAGAAACTGGGAGACTGTGAGTTCTATTTCTGCCTTAGGCATATAACCAATTGGGTGAGCTGGGCAACTCACTCTCTCAGTTCTAGAAAGAAGCAATGGCAAACTTATTTCCAAAATCTTGCAAAAAAAAAAAAAAAAAAAGGAAGGAACCTATCCAGACAATTGTCAGGAATCAACACTGACGCGACGGCATTAAACACACACACACGCACGCACACTGTTCACTGTTATTAGTGAATGACATAGACCTGTGATGGGGAACCTATGGCACGCGTGCCACAGGTGGCACGCGGAGCCATTTGTCAGGGCATGTGCCTTGGCCAGCTGATTTCGGCCTTTTGAGGCCATTTTTCACCCACCAGAGGCTGAAGTCTCCGGAGCACGAAAAACCGGCCCTATGGGGAAACCGGAACTTCAGGAACACACTTCTGGCTTGTTTATAGGGTCATTTTTTGCCCTCTGGAGCCTTCAGGGAAGCCTCCTGAAGCCTCTGGAGGGCCTCCGAGAGGGGGAGGCTATTTTCTCCCTCCCCAGGCTCCTATAAAGCCTCTGGAGCCTGGGGAGGGCAAAAAGAGCATGCCAAAAATGGGAGCGGTGGTCGTGCGTGCATGTACACCGGGATTGTGCACAAAGAATTATGGGTATGGCACACCTGTGCACGACCCCCCTGTGCTCCCCCCGCTTTTGGCACGCGAGCCAAAAAAGGTTCGCCATCACTGACATAGACTGTAACATCAGTACTGGATGTGTTGCTTATGGATTTTGTGCTGATCATTATGCAAATGAATTTTTTTCTTACATTTTTAAAATCTTGTATGTGGTTTGTAGTGCTGCAAATTACTTATGTTATCTTCTTGGACCAGTGTTCAATTTAATAGAGGAAGATCATGCAGAAAAAGAAAATGTTCATACTCAAGTTAATTGCCAATAACTGCCCATCATATTTGGTTCAATGAATTATAAGATTCCTCAGAAACATTTTATTAGTATAAGACTATACTTATACGATGGGTTTGCCAGTGTACTGTCAAACGCAGATAGTAAAATGTGTGCAGCTTGGTAGATTTATATTTTTTGCATAGATTGATACAAGCCAGTTGGTTGGTTCTTTTTGAGGATGCTAGTCTTGAATGCAGAATTACTTACCATTATGGAGCAATAGGAGACTTTCTTTTTTGTTGTGTTCATATTACATACACAAGAAACCTCAGTGAGTTCATACAAATAATCCACAGTTGTCCCCATGAGACAATTTTTTGAATGAGAGTTCAGGCTTAACATGTTGTTTGCACTCAGAAGTGCTGCCATATTAAACCAATAGTCTAACTTTTAGTTAAAAAGATCCAAAACAGAGGCTAACTGAAATTCAAATAACATATTAAATATGAAAACTCAGTTTAATAATTGCTCATAGGAAGCTAAAAGAGGTGCCAATTCATGCTTACTGAGGCTTCTGCTTCATGCACACACACCTGAGATTATCCCGAAGGTACTTTTTCAAGAGGCAACTGGACTTTGTTTTTCTTTCAAGAGGTTTCGCTTCTCATCCAAGAAGCTTTTTCAGTTGAAGAAAATTCTTGGATGTAAAGCAAACTATCTTCAAAATAAAACTAGAAAGTCCAGTTGCCTCTTGAAACAGCACCTTTGGGACAACCATGACTTGGATGACTGAGAATCTTTACAGACACACCTGAGATTATTAATTGCATGTCAGCTTCTCAATAAAGTTATTAATTGCAATATAAAGCGTGGCTTAATATTAATCCTGCTGAAGTGTTCTCCATTGTGTCATTAAAAAATTGGAAGCAACTAAATGGCTAAACAATCAACATTAATCAAGGGTAAATTATCCAAGGCACATCAGATGACATAACAATTAATGATTAGCCATTGTTTCTGTTTATTCCCCTTTTTGACTGGTATCTAAATTGTCTTTGTGATAGCCATCTGGCACTTTCTTTTTTTTTAAAAAGGGGGGTATATAGTAATTGGGGATAAAGATTGAATCTTGCCTTGCAGGCTTTTTATGTCTACAGCTCATTTATGCACACCATGCTGAGGGCCTGTGAGAAATAAATGCAAAGCCGGATGAGAAGTGATTGGTCAGCTGCAGGGGTGGGTTTCAAAATTTTTGGAACAGGTTCTGTGGGTGTGGCCTGCTTTGTGGGAGTGGCTTGCCGGCCATGTGACCGGGTGGGAGTGGCTTGCCAGCCATGTGACCGGGTGGGAGTGGCCAATTTGTATATATGTGTATATATACATATTTCAGTTAATGGTACAGAAAGAGGGGAGGGGGGGTTGCTGGCTTGTGAAACCAGCCTCAGGTAGGTCAGCGACAGGGAAGGGACTTGACGGCTGCCGGTCTGTTTTCTAAGCCTCACACCTAAACTCCGTTCAAGGAAATTCCGATTTAAATAAACAGATCGCTTCTCCCCCGCATCCAGTCTCCCCCGTCCCCTCCATTTGGCAAGGCGCAGAGCCAGAAGCCTCCCCGCTCTTCCAGCACCGACCTTCTACCTGAGAAGACGGGGGGGGGGGAATGGCGGCCTATCTCAATCGGGAGACTTTCCCAAGCGCAGCCGAAGGATCCCTCCATCAGCCAGGCCGGCTCTCCGAAGGGGTCCCCCTTTCCCCTTCTCCATGGGGGTGGGTGGTGGGGGTGGGCCGCTCACCTCGTCGCCCCACTTGAGCACGTCCTTGTGCCTCTCCCCGACGGCCCGGTAGATGTGCAGGAACTGCTGGATGCCGTGTTTGCGCACGTGCTCCGCGTGCCGCTGCGTCTTCTCCCAGCTGAGTGGAGAGCCTTGCGACAGAAGCCCCATGGCTCTGCCGGGGAGGAAGAAGAGGAGGCGCGAAGAGAGCGCGAGAGGAGGCGCGCGGAAAAGGCAACCTGCAGCCGCTGCTGCCGTGACAACTCCGAAGAGCAGCGCTCGGGCCAGGAGCCGCCGGCCAAAAAAAAAGAAAGCACACACACACACACAATCTACTTCAGGCGGCGGGAAACACCTAAGGAGAATCCACTCGCGGCTAGGCGTAGGGGGGAAGAGGTGGCTGAGCAAAGGGAAGGGGGGGAAAGGCGCTCCCGCCGCCTTCCCGAACCTCCCGCTTTGCCGGCGGCCAGTACCCTTCGCAGAGGGAAAAAGAAGACAGCTGGGAGCAGCAGTTAGCGGCGGCGGCGGCAGCAGCAGGGGCTGGGCCGGCTGGCAGGAAAGCAAGCAAGGCGACTGCGCTGTCTTCTTTTTCCCTCTGCGAAGGGTACTGGCCGCTGGCAAAGCGGGAGGCTCGGGAAGGCAGCGGGAGCGCCTTTCCCCCCCTTCCCTTTGCTCAGCCACCTCTTCCCCCCTACGCCTAGCCGCGAATGGATTCTCCTTGCGTGTTTCCCGCCGCCTGAAGTAGGTTGTGTGTGTGTGTGTGCTTTCTTTTTTTTTGGCCGGCGGCTCCTGGCCCGAGCGCTGCTCTTCGGAGTTGTCACGGCAGCAGCGGCTGCAGGTTGCCTTTTCCGCGCGCCTCCTCTCGCGCTCTCTTCGCGCCTCCTCTTCTTCCTCCCCGGCAGAGCCATGGGGCTTCTGTCACAAGGCTCTCCACTCAGCTGGGAGAAGACGCAGCGGCACGCGGAGCACGTGCGCAAACACGGCATCCAGCAGTTCCTGCACATCTACCGGGCTGTCGGGGAGAGGCACAAGGACGTGCTCAAGTGGGGTGACGAGGTGAGCGAACCACCCCCACCACCCACCTCCATGGAGAAGGGGAAAGGGGGACCCCTTCGGAGAGCCGGCCTGGCTGTCTTCTTTTTCCCTCAGCGAAGCATGGGCGAGGAGGAGGCGGCGCTTCGCTGAGGGAAAAAGAAGACAGCGCAGTCGCCTTGCTTGCTTTCCTGCCTGCCCGCCCCAGCTGGGAGCAGCAGTTAGCAGCGGCGACTTACTTCCGGGTCCACGATCCAAAGGGATCGCTCGGGATCCGGAAATTTTACGAAAGGGCTCGCGCGATCCCGGGCGAACCCTCAGAAACCCACCCCTGGTCAGCTGTATATATGAAAGCAAAAGGAGAACTCCTGTTCTGAGGTCTGAAAACATACTAGACCTAATCTTAAGTAAGTCAAATCTAGCTATGGCTACAGATTGATATTGGGATTACGACATCATGAATTTCCAACTCAGGCTGGGCATATCTGCAGGACACCAGACTTGGAAAGACTCTTCTAAGTCAACTACACATTGATTTGTCTTCCAGTGTGTTACAATGATGTGTCTGTTCAAATACATCAAAAACCTGCTTATCTAAGTTGCTGTCCATAAGAATCATCTCAAAGGAAAATGCCTGGCGGCCTCGGGAGAGAGAATTATTTTAAGAAGTCATACGTGGAAATTTCATTGTCATTTACCTTGACATAAGAGGTTGACTGATTGTCTATTCAGTGAATTTACAAAGGAATCCATTTCCAATCTTTCCCTCAACTCAAAAGGCATAGCTCTTTATTTGATAGTAATTATTAAAAGCTTCTTGTAGAAATTAGAGTTGAGAAATTGATTCTTACTTTGACATGCACATCCACCTCTGTATTGTATTGATTTTCTAAGTGTTTCTCTTAATGCATCCAAAATAGTACAACCAGTGACCAAGGCATCAATAGATTCAGGGGATCCTATAATGGAACATGAGCATTTGAAAGAAAACCATACAGAAAAAAGTCCTAAAGCAGGAGTGAGCTAATTGCAATGGCCCCGCAGTCACAGTGGGGTTTTGACTGATTTGTCATAAAAAGATATTATTTTCCATGGAATGGAGTGGTTAGACAACCATTCTTCATACCGCATAGTTTTTACCTTATACAGTAGTTTAGAAAATCAAGTCAGTCCAAAGAAACTTTCAGAAATGTATCAAATATGAGGAGTCATGATGATACAGAGCAATTTGGGTTGAGCCTCACCAAAGACCACTTCCTTTAGAAACAAAAAATCATGAATGTTTGCATATTGTGCTTAAGTCATAGAAACCTATTAGTATCACTGTTAATTTACAATTGGTATAAGAGAATATTTGTAGCCCAGGGTTGAGCTGTAACAAGCCATGATGAACTCAACATATACATCATGATACAATAATGCAAATGGTATGATAATGTAGTGATGCCATGACTGACAGAAATCCATAAACCATGTCATTTGCATATTTGTAATTTGCCCCAACACAGAATATCTGTGCTAAGATACAGAACCTCACCTCCTTATCAGACCGAAGTAACCTTTCCCATCTGTCTTGATGAATACTTAGTTCTGCTAGTATGTTAATCCAGATATTGTCATGGACTAAATTTAATTCTTCACTGACAAATAAAAAGTGGCATAAATCAGATGGGTAACACTGAATATGGCGATGAGCATTTTAAAAATGTATTTTCAGGCCTTCTTGCTTATCCACATCTGACCCCGGTCCATAACGAGCCATTAAAAAAAAACCACCTTGAAACTGCTATTAGAAAAAGCATGCTGAAATACACTTGCCTGAAAACAAGCAGACTTATGAGCAAGTCCTGCAAATATTTGTAAGGTGCCTGGAGTCACTGAGAATGAGCTGGGCAACCATATAAATGGACTTAAATAAATATTTGGTCTTCTTTACATTATTTATTCTTAAATTATTCCTGTGCTCTCCTTTAGCCTTTTGCTTGGTGAAAAACAATGACGGTATATAAAAGTAGTTCAGAACTACAATAAGACAAAGGGCAATAATGGTACAAGCCCAGCAGTGAGGCCTCTGCATGCATTTTAGAAACTGGCCTGTGGCAATAAAACAGCAAAGCAACTCCAGCTACTCAGGTCCCTTCTAGCCAAGTTCCTCCCTTTGTAACTCTAATTTATAATTAAATGCTTTGACATGGAAATGATTCCTTGGACAGCTGGAGAGATGGTTGCTTATTGCTCCAGGGTTTCCAGTAGCTCAAGCAGACTGTAATCAGAGTTTGGCCTCCAGAGAGAAAAGGGTTTGCTTTGGCAATCCCAACCCCCTTTTTCATAAGCATCCCTTTATCCATTCTCCTTTTACGAGTTAACAAATAAAAACCCAGAGAGCAGCTAGGCTCTGTTGATTCAATACCTCTCCTGGGATGCATAATTTCTCATTTGAATATCTATTAACCTTGAGAGGAAACCTGTTCTGGAAGAAGTTGGCTGCAGGGATTGGATTCTTAATATATAAAAAGGAGGTGAAGATGACTTGGCAGGTGCACTGGACAGAAAGCTATAGCTAAACAACAGCTTCCGCTGCCTTGTAAAGGGATTTAGCTATTTTTGGCTGCTTTTATAGCAGAGGTGCTAACTGATGAGGAAAAAAAGGATATTGCCTTTCATAGCCATTTCATTTATGTAACGCAATCAAGATTTAAACAGTTATAAATTTATCATTGATATTCCATCTTTCATGTGCTAAAATTATAGCAGATGAAGCTGCTACTATTAAAGCAGACTGTGATTTTTTTGAAAGTTTATAAAAACAGGATAAACCTATTATAACACAATCTGAAACAACAACAAAATATAAAACAAGAATATGCGGTTCTTTAAAGATCTGAATTCTTTAATTTAAAGAGTTGGAATTTAAATTTAGAGATTTCCTAACTCAGTGTAGTTGGAACTTGAACAACTTTCTAAATATAGATTTGGAAATTACAGCTAACCTTAATTTAAAGGTCTTTAATTTCTTAAATTTCAATGGAGTCCCAAAATTGCAAACTATTATGAACCCTTGGAATAAAATGAGATAAAAGTCCAAATTCATACATAATCTAAAATGTATAAAGTGTAATTTAAATGTTGAGACACATGCTTCAAAATTGAAGTACCTTGTACTGGGGAAAACACCGTATATTTTGTTAATGGCTTTATAACAGCTTGGAGATTTAATATAAATAAGCAGTACAATTCTTCTTCCCTATATTGGATTGTATAAATGAATGTCTCTGTACACCATTTTTCTATTAAAAAAAACCCAAGCAAACTGATCAGTATCTCAATTTCACTGTTTGTAACGACCATTTAAACTGCATTCAAATCTTTTGAAGTTTAAAATATATCAATGCAAATTCAAATATATAAAGAAAACCATTTGGGGACTTTCTGTTTATTAAAAGTGTTAGTTTTTAATCGTTTTTGCTTTTTCTCCAGATTCTCCAATATAATTTAAAGGCATTTTTCAGAATCTTTGCCAAACTGCCAAAGGGAAGAAATGTTATAATACTTTGGAAGTATGTAATAATCCATCTTAATTACAGGCTATAGATGTTATGAGACCTGGACGAGCAAGAGATTCTCTTTTCACCTGTGCAAATCTCTCCAGGAATCCATTCCTAAAATCTCTCCTAAGGCAGCCAAAAAACCCTTTTCCATCTGCCATCTCTTCTGCTTGCCTATCAGACTGGAAATCAATCAGGCCACCATGAGCAGATTGTGTAGCGCTTTCATGGTAATCACCCCAAAACACAATAGTGGCTACCACTATAGAGCCATACTGCCAAGAAAACAGTGGAACGGCCATGTTATAGGCCCTTTACAGAGATGAAGTTGAGCTTTTCTGTCTCTCCAACAGCATGGCAGCCATGTCTTCCACATCTGTCAGTTCTGCTTGGAAGGCTGCAACCATCTCGTCTCTTGTCAGCTTCAGAAAAGAATCATCTTTAGCTAGGAAACAAAGTCCCTCAGAGGCCAGTGCCTGCATTGAAGAGGGGGAAAAAAGGATTAGCTGGGTATTGTCCAAGCCTTTGGGTAAAATAAAATTTTCCTTAAAGATTAAATCAAATACCTAACTCAATTTTGTACCTCAGCGATACTTAAAGTTTTGAATTAATAGCAATAACACTTAGACATATATACTACTTTATAATGCTTTACAGTCTTCTAAGCGGGTTAACAGGGTTTGCAGAGTCAGCCTATGGCCCTCAACAATCTGGGTCCTCGACTTACCCACCTGGAAGGCTGAGTCAACCTTGAGCCTGGTGAGATTTGAACTGCCAAATTTCAGGCAGGCAGTTGAGGTAGCCTGCAGTACAGCACTCTAACCATTGCCACCGTGGCTCATGAATGAGAATGAATCAGAATGGCCTGTATCTTCTCAGGTATTTCAAAGTATTCTACTGCTGGAAGGTAATTTTGAGACCATCTGAAGGTAGTCCCCACTTAACAAAAGCAATTAGGATGAGTAACTCAGTTGCTAAGCAATGTAGTTGTAAAGCATATCACATGACATGTCTACTCACAACAGCGGTGGTGGCAGTTCCAGTTGCCATTGTTAATAATAATAATAATAATAATAATAATAATAATAATAATAATAATAATAATAATAATAATAATAATAATAATAATAATAATCTTCTTTATTGTCATTGTAATAATATTGTAATAAAATTACAATAAGAACATAAGAACATAAGAACATAAGAATAGCCTTGCTGGAACAGGCCACAGCCCATCCAGTCCAACATTCTGTCTCACACAGTGGCTCACCATTTAAATGAAATTGGTTTGAGCGCCGTGCCAACACCTGCACCAGGTGGAATACAGACAGCAGTGACAGCCACAACAGGAATCTCTCCAGGCAAACAAAAAGGCCGACAAATGACAGTTGAAACAAAATGGCCAACAAATGACCGTTGAAAAGGATCAATTGTACTTTGTCTTTTATTATCCATTTCTTCAAATCTGTTTGGCATTTTAGGAGTTGGTGGAAGAGGAGCACGTCTCTTTTTCTTTTTTATTTCTTGTTGCAATGGACTTTGAGGAATCGCACTTGGCATTTTTTCTTCTCTCGAATCCCATGCAATCATTAGGCCCGGTCATGACTTCCTGCCCATTGGTTTTGCTTTTTTGAAGCTAGCACTGAAGATTGCCAAGATCCAGTCAACTGACCATCACTTGACTGGAAAGCTGTGGCTGTCAAAATTGCAAGCCAATTAACAAGAGTCTGAATCACGATCGTGACTGCAGGGATAGTATGACAGCCACAACTACAAAGAATGTTGTAAATACATTCAACGCTGCTGTAAGTTGCAACGTGATGTAACCATCACTGAAAAAGTGGTTGTTAAATGAGGACTATCTACAAATCAAATCTTCCTCCAAGCAGGGATCTGCAACTACATCATTTATTAGTGCTTGGCTTACAATAAAATAAGATAACCTTTATTGTCATGTTTTTTTCTCTGGCCACTCTGGTACACATTAAAAATGAAATTCTGTTGCCTGCTCTCAAAAGTGTACACATACATAACACACATATAGATATCCTATATACATACATATGTATGCTGGTATTGCTGTCTTTGGGTGTTTTCCCATGTATATAGCATGGAATTGTTATTGCAACATTTCGGCAAGATCTCACTTGCCATCCTCAGGCTTCCGTCCGAAGCCTGAGGATGGCAAGTGAGATCTTGCCGAAATGTTGCAATAAAAATGCCATGCTATATACATGGGAAAACACCCAAAGACAGCAATACCAGCATACCTACACCCGTGAAAATCTACGAAAGCATACATATGTATATATCTACAGCCTAACATATAAATACATATAAAATTAATCACTGTCCATTTTGAACACATAGTGGAGAGAGGACGTCTGAAATTGACAGTATGTTATTAATACTGTAATATTATTCTAAGTCTTAATTTGATTTCTTGAAAAGGTTTTTTATTTTATTTTAATTTCAAACCTATAACCACGTATACCATTACATCTGAATAGAATTTATTTTGTATTGTCCATTATTATATTATTCCCTCAACCCAGAACAGCTATCATTTGCTCTTCTGCTTTCAATACACCATATTGTACCCTATCTCCCTCTCTCTCTCCTCCTCCCTACCTCCTTTCTTCCCTCTGCCATCCTGTCTCCTCTACTTCCCCTTCCTCTCTCCTTCTCCTATCTCCTCTTTCCACTCTTTCTCTCCTACTTCTCCTCTCCCTTCTATTTCCCTCTCTCCTGTCTCCTCTGCTCCTCCTTGCCTCTACCTTTTCTTTCCACTCTCTCCAATTAATTTACATGGTGTATTCCGGCATTTGAGCACACTTTATTTAATATTTGTTGGTATTGATAATTACACTCCAATAAACATCTTTCATATTTATACTTTTATATACATCCTCTTTTTAATGGTATACGTATTTCAAAATTCCATTATTTGACACCCCCACTCCAAAAAGCCTATTTTTGGACAAAGTGTGAGCTGGATTCCCGCTTAACTCATACCAATTTTACATACCATATTTTTCGGAGTATAAGACGCACCAGAGTATAAGACGCACCAAGGTTTTGAAGAGGCAAATTAAAAAAAAAGTAGGTAGGTATATAGAGGGATAGAGAGGGAGAGAAAGAAAGAGAAATACAGTAGATAGGTAGGGAGAGAGAGAGTGTGTGTCAGTGGTGGGTTTCAAATTTTGTTAGAACCTACTCTAGGTGTGGCCTATTTTGTGGGTGCGGCTTGGCAGTCATGTGACAGGGTTGGAGTGGCCACCTTTTAAAATGTGGTGAAACTCATTTAACAACGCTCTTGCTTAGCAACCAAAATTTTGGACTCAATTGTGATGATAAATTCTTTCTTCCTTTCCTTTCCTTTCCTTTCCTTTCCTTCTTTCTTTCTTTCTTTCTTTCTTTCTTTCTTTCTTTCTTTCTTTCCTTCCTTCCTTTTTTTCTTCCTTCCTTCCTTTCCTTCCCATTGGGTCACTGGCAGTGGTGGGCCAGATTTACTTCCAGGTACGCCGGTGGAACCCCCTCTGACCAGTTCTCTAAATTTCACCAACCGGCTCTCGCGAGTAGGTGCGAGCCTGCAGAAACCTACCACTGGTGTGTGTAGGTAGGTAGGTAGGTAGAAGGATAGAGAGACAACTAGAGAGAGAGAGAGAGAGAGATACAGTAGGTAGGGAGAGAGATAGAGAGGTAGGTAGGTAGGTAGGTAGGTTGATGTTTCTAAGTGTATTTATCCATGTCCTGGAGAAGGAAATAGATGACAAATCTTGCACTCTCCAAACCTCCCCAAAATGGCCCGTTTCTACGCGAAAACGGAGCCATTTTTTTCCAAATAAAAAGCATGAATAGCCTTGGGGGGCTTGCAGAGTGCTCCAGGGGCAGTGGGGGTGGGGGTGTCAAAAATGAGCAAAAAAACAGCCCATTTATCGCAAAAACGGGCCATTTTTGTGTCAAATAAATTGCATGCATAGCCCTATGGAGGCTTATAGAGTGCTGCTGGGGGCTGGGGAGGGGGGGGCAAAAAACAGCCTGTTTTAGGCTCATTTCTGCCCTCAGCCCCCAGGAGCTCTCTGGAAGCCTCTATAAGGCTATGCACAGCTATTTTAGTGAAGAGAGCAGGATTTCAGGTGGCAAAAAATGCTGTATTCGATGTATAATACGATGTACCCAGATTTTCAGCCTCTTTTTAGAGGAAAAAAGGTGTGTCTTATACTCTGAAAAATACGGTAGTTACCGGTATATATCTTAAGCACACCAAATGTTTAACTCTCCCATTAGCGCTTCAGTTAATTATTCTCCTTGGGCATATTTTCCAATTCCCTCTCCATTTTTCCAATATGGTTTCTTATTTAATATTTATACTTAATAAAAAAGAAAAAAGTTCTTCCTGTAAGCATCCGCATATGATAACATTGTATTTAATTATATACATATTATTTATCTACAACCAAATAATTTCTTATTCCTCTGTTATTGCATATCATGTAGTATATAGTAAATGAATCAGACTGCCTTTAATTTTAATTTGATTTCTTGAGTTCACTACAATGCCTGTGTTAATACATGTTAAGTCCCCTCCCCCAAAGGCTTACTATTATGTATTAATATTGGAAAATAAAGAAAAAGAGACAACCAATGTTGGCTTACAAAAAGGGCAATTTTTACATTAAATCAGTGTTTTTCAAACCTGGCAACTTAAAAATGTGTGGACTTCAAGCCCCCAAATTCCCCAGGTAGCATGCCCCTTCAACTCCCAGAATCCCACCTCCCCCAGTAGTACTTCACAATAACCATGGAAGGTTGAAGGTTCTCCTGTGATCAGGGAGAATTCTCCTTTGTTTATGGATTAGAAAAAAATTGAGAGCAATGGCAGACTGCAACTGTCCTGTTATATCAATTTTAAAAATATAGAAAAGTCTTTATGAGACAGAAATATTTCAAAACCCAACCTTTTTTTTAACAATCTGAGGCATCTGTACTTCCATTCCATAAAG
Organism: Rhabdophis nuchalis; assembly: GCA_039707465.1. Taxonomy (NCBI): domain Eukaryota; kingdom Metazoa; phylum Chordata; class Lepidosauria; order Squamata; family Natricidae; genus Rhabdophis; species Rhabdophis nuchalis. The sequence goes on along the minus strand of CM077644.1, from coordinate 59,055,265 downwards.
GAGGATTTTTTTGTTATATATTTCAGAAATCAATTAAATGCCACCACAGTACTCATGAGATTTATAGGGTATAGGCAGCATATACCCTAGCAGCCATCATATGGATAAGACCACTCCCCAGGCCAGGCAGAAGGATAGATCAACTCCCAACCTTGTTCTTTCATTTGTTAAAGAATTCAGCAGCACTAAATCAGAAAGAGTCAGATTCAGTTCAAAATAAAACAGATTTCATTTAGTAAAATATATCAGGAATCTTATCCTTTAAGGATAATTTCCAGGTGGTTCCCTGGGATTCATAGTGGAGTCCAACCTTGACTTTTTGCCAGCCTTTTGAAGGGAAACCAAATTCATACAACATAGAGTTTCCTTAGGTATTTGGAAAGCTTCTGGGAAATTTCAATCAATATCTTAGCTAGGTTGATCTGGGGTCCTCCAGGTGATTCCTATAATACCTATTCAGGAGGCTGTGCAATATTTCAGATTCAGTTCAATGCGGGTGGTTCAAAATACATGATTGCAGCACAGGGATGAAATCCAGCAGGTTCTGACAGGTTCTAAAGAACCGGTAGCGGAAATTTTGAGTAGTTCAGAGAACCGGCAAATGCCACCTCTGGCTGGTCCCAGAGTGGGGTGGGAATGGAGATTTTGCAGTATCCTTCCCCTGTCATGCCCACCAAGCCATGCCCATAGAATCTGTAGTAAACAAATTTGAATTTCACCACTGCTGCAGCACCACATCACATAAGTGCAGCAGAGTCTCACTTAAAGTAGCAACACAATCTGGGGAACAGTTGTCATGTTTTTAATGAATTCTAGAGAAGTGCTGTATTCATGTTCACATTCTCAAACATTGATTTCAATCCAAACCAGCTCTGAAAACCCTGCACAATCCTACAGTTTAGCGTAAGAGTCATAGAGTCATAGAAAAAACCAATTGGAATATGGTCACTTTGATATTGACATGCCTGTTCATGCCTGCTTATATAGTCTTTGTCTAGACTAGTGTTTCTCAACCTTAGCAACTTTAAGATTTGTGCAATGCCTGGGGAATTCTGGGAATTGAAGTCTATGCAAATTGAGAAACACTGGTCTAAAAACTGGTCAAGCAAATGGGGAAGAGTCTCTCTGTCTCTCAAGTTATGTTCTTGAAAAAAGAAGAAAAAAACCACCAGTTTCCCCTGCCAACAGTTTATGCTTAATGAAAAACTTTTTCATATTAAAATTCCATAATTTTAACAGATTATTTAATAAATCCTATGCTATTTCTCCCCTCAATGCCTCTGAATATAAGCATGAGGCTGGGGCTTTTTAATCCAACTCTGTCTGCTCTTGAATAAAACGTATTTGAGGTTTTATGTGACATAACATAGTTACTTTACAAAAATAATCAAGGTAGAGCTTCTTCAAAATTATTGACATTTTAAGCCAATCCTACCTCATTTATCATTTTTAAACTAGATCGCAGCTACTGTGATTCATACACAATAGTTTATATCTCAGTCTGTTATTCAGGGTCAGGCACTGCAGTTTGTCAGGGTTTAAAATCTGGGTGAACTTAACCAGTTATGGTTTCTTTAATAAGCTATAGATGAGCAAAGTATGGCTTAGTGTAATGCATGGACCCAATTATTATATTCCTATTCACTGTATATCCTCAATCTTATACAGACCCCAACTATTTGCCCACTGATGTACCTCTTGAAGGAATTGAAGAGTAGCTGGGGTTGGGGCTTCTGGGTTCCTTGACGTGCTTTCTTCACTGTTGCTTGTAGATGATAAAACTTCACCATGATCTGTGTCTTGAGGGACAGTGTTCTTGAGAAATTGCAGATTGAAAAAAATGAAACTATCTGCATGGAAATCCTTTGACTTCACTGCCAAAGTTTAAGAAAAACCCTGAAGAATGCAAGGTGCAACTATTCCCCCCACCCTTTCAAATCTGCAATTGAGGTTCAACTTGCTGTGTTAGAAACAAGATATGCAAAATATATATGGAAAAAAAATACTTTGTTTATACTTCCCATAAATGCTCTGAGCTTATGTTCCTTTTACTAGAACCTGTTCAATGCAATTGAAAAATATCCTATTGTAGCAGTCTAAATTCTTATTTTTAGCTGCTCCTCCAATATTTTTATTAGTTTTCTCCCATTTTATTTCATAGGTTCATATTTATATGGTGAAACATTGCTTTTTTGCTATTCAGAAATAAAATTTCCCTAAGTCAGATGAAAAACTGAAAATTATGGGCAATTCAGAATGTCTGTTTAAGTGGTAATATTATGTTACTCTTCCCTTAACAGTAAGCAATAAAGTGGACTAAAACTGCGAATAGTAATCTTTAACAGGTATTATAAGGAACACTTTGCTAAAAGAAGCTTTATAGAACCTTCGTTATAGAGAAAGTAATGGTAGGGTAATACGATACTATATAAATTCTATTACTTTCTCCTAATTGTGAAAAAAAACTACACCCGAGCAAAGTAAAAGTATTCTAGCGAAGTAACTATTCACATATCCATTATGGTCAATTGCTGATAAAATTGGAAGTCTCTTCTAGTCAAATGTGGATAAGTTAATCAAGTGTGAATAAATTTAAACAATCTGAGTTTACATTTACCTGTTGAGTAGGAAATGGTTGCTCTGAAGAGCACCTGACATTGTTTGCTGATAATTTGCTCATTTCGTCTTTCTGCTTTTCATGTTGAATAGAAGATCGTTTGACTGGGGGAAAGTGGGAAACAAAAAAAAAAGATGTAATGATAATAGGGATACATAGCTGAACTACAAGTAAATGACATAATGTTTTTATTAGGCTAATAACTCTTGTCCTAGAAATATGTAAATATATGCAATATGTAAATCATTTTGTTAGAGCAACAATTATCTCCCAGCCCCAAAGACAAGAATTTGAGACTAGTGGAAATCTCCTGGTTTGGGGCAATCTTGCATCATTTGGACAAGAAAGAGAGTATCAGACAGAAGGAAGGTTGGCAGAACTCACTGAGGTGAGATGAATGAGGAAATGTTGGTACCATCTTCTGGTCGTTCAATTCATTCTCATATGTCATCCTGTGAAGCAAAACACTAATGATTAAATCCTTGTAGCCTATCCAAGTCAACTAATTAGTCTTCATTTGATAATGCTTTTAAGTGAAACATAACAAACTATCCTGGTATACTGAAAAACTATTCTGGGATCCTGATCAGATACTGATGGTCCTTTCCATTTTATCATTTGTTTTCCCGTATATCTGTGTATATTTAACATAATTGATGCAATACTGTAAATTGCCCATTTGTGATTTACCAGTTTACAAAATTGATGGTGCCTTAAAATCTGATTACCAAAGACTGACTGACCATGAATGGTTGAATTCAGGTGAAACCATGATAAGATCTGCACAATCATATGACATCAGTTTACATCTATGTATACTGAACTATAATAGTTGTTATAATTCTACAATAATTTCTATAGTCTGAAAAAAGTATTTTTTGGAATGCTTTTGTTGTTTCTTGTGGCATTAATAATGTAATAATAATTTGAAATCATCAGCAGTTTTAGCCACTTCATTGCTAATCCCAATTTCAAAAAATTAATGAAGCAATAGTGTCAGAAGGGATCCTTCTGTTCCACTGTTTATATCCTTTTGTTCCCAGAACTATTTTTTCTACTTTGTGTTCTTTAATTAATTACTAGTCCCTAATAGGAACTGCCCTAATTGAGATTGGCCATAATAAATCTTTGGTGAAGAACTTTAGTCCTTGTAACCAGCCGCTGGAACATATGCAGACTCTAAAGACAGACAGAGAGAGCATTAAGCTAATCGACCTATAATGTCTGGAAATGATTCCTGGAAATATTGGTTAAGGCGACCTGATTTATATCTTTTGTGGTAAATGCAGAGTCCTTTTCATAAAACATTATTTTTCTTTTACACAATGTGTTAGGATGCTGTTCTGTTTCATCCTGTATGGTTTGGAAAAGGACATCTTTAAAGCATTTCAGGTCCCACCTAATTATTCATACCAGAGTATTATTCTGAAATGAACATTACTATCCAATTTTGGATCCTGATCCTAACTACTGTTCCCATTTTTATCCCAACTTTAGTTCTTACCGTATTATTGCATTGTTGTTGGCATTACTGTTGCTGTTGTTCACATTGGTGCCTCTTGCAGGTGGAAAGTCCTCAATGAATACTGGGGAATCTAATTCTTCACTACCCATCTCGGTAAACTGCAGAGGTCTTTGGCTGGCCATGTGTGGTGGAAGGGGGCTGCTGGGCTCGATGAAGTTCTCAACCTGGCCAAACAAGCCCCCTGTTCTCTGAATTTAAGGGAGAAAGGGAGAAAGGCGGTCACCTTGTTTTTCCTAAAGCCATTTTGTGTTTCAGCAGCGGAGAACTGAAGAAGTTGTAACTGAAAAAGCTCAAGAAGTTACACTTCTGGTAAGCTAAGGCTCAAGCTACATTAAAGGTGTTTAGTGTGTGTGTTGCATTTGTGCTGATAAATAAGTAAATAGAGACCAGTATAGATCTATTTCAAGCTATTTAGCTCTCATCAGCTAGCCATACCCTTACTGGGATTTGAACCTGGGCTGTTTTTACATGTTAGGCAGTTGTATTAGCCACTAAGCCACAAGCTTTCCTCCCTTTATCAGCTGAGCCAAGGAAATCAGTAAGGGTTATTTCAAAGCACCTGATATATCCAAATATGGGAGGGAGCATACTGCTTCCCTTTCAACTAAACTTGGCACACAGATGACTTACTCTCTGGAAACAAATACTGTGGGGTAAGGGTGTATGTTCTGTTAAGGTATAGCATGTTGTGTCATAAAATAGCTTCTACTGTACTGCCGTAAAGGGGGGAAATCCAATATTAGAAATTACGTTTGGTCCGGACATTTCCCCCTATAAATAAATACCCAGAGAACCCTGGGTTATCAGCTAGTTTAGAAATAACGAAGAGAATAAAGGCCCTTCTGTCCTTTATAATTCTGATGCTTATAACCAAGGAAACTGTATATGTTCTGGACAATGAATGATTTTCATGTGGGGAGGAAGGCAAAAGTGAAAGAGGGAAGTATCTGTAAGAAAGCAAAGGTCACAGCAGCAAAAATGCAGTTTGCTGCAATTTTTAGATAGAAAGGACCTTTTAAATTAAAGAATAGATCTGTTCTTAAATCCCTTCTGTACTTATACTCACCCTGTAGATGCCTTCTTCCATTGCTGCCTCTACCATGGCTCTTTCAAGTTCCTCCTCTGCAGTCAGATCCCCAGAGATTGCTCTTTTGATCTCAGGAGCAGCTTCCTCTTCAATGGTCCTTAAGCCAGCCTTATGAGAAGTGAGGTGGAATCCTTTAGCGTTGGAAGGGCCCATTCATACCAAAATGGGAAAGGGATGGAGCAGATACTATATATCCTCCAAGAATTATTAATTTTGTCCTCCCAACCTTATTCTCCTGACCACCTCTGAGTTGGACAAATGTAATGCAGTCAGTCAGTGGCGGATTAAGGCTCACTGGTGCCCTAAGCACTGACAAATCTTGGTGCCCCACCTCCTTTGTACATACTGTACACATCTTCATTGGTTTTTTTTTTTCTTTCTCAACTTTGTGGTGCCTTCTTGGGCCTGGTGCCCTAAGAACGTGCTTAGTTTGCTTAATGGTTAAGACACCACTGCAACCAATGTGTTGCTGCTGGTTCTGAGCATGATTTAATAAGATAGAAAGCAATTGGGGTAAAAAGCAGTAATTCAATTGCTGACAGGACAATCACACAACTGCAGAATAACACCAGCTCTTGGCTCTAAACCCAGTTGTGTTGGTTATTGTTTTTAACACTCTTTACAATGTAGCATGATCAGTCTGAAATACTATTTCTTTGCTGCTGTCTGTCTTTTTCTGGTTTTCTGGATTCCGAATAGCTGTACACAGTCCCATTGCATTATTTATGCCAGTTAAGGGATAATATGAGTAGATATCTAAGCATCTAGGTTGCTTAATACTGCTCTAAATCAATTGCTAAGCATGCCAAACCCAAATTCTACAACTTCTTTAAAGACGGAATAGCTATATATATATATATGACCATAAATCAAAACTTTGGAATAAAGTAAAATTGTTTTATAGCTGATTCCTTCTCCACGTAGATAGGGAATGGAGAATATTATGATACCTAACACTTTGCTCAGGTTTGTATAGACTCACACATACTGTATAGCAGGGGTCCCCAACCTTTTTGGCACCAGGGACCGGTTCCATGTTAAAAACATTCTGCGGACCAGTGGCCATGGCTCGGCCAGCGTAGAGGGGGAGCGGGGGGGGGGGGAAAGAGGCGACGCATGTGGGGGGGGGGTGAGTCGGCTCACTCGCCCCTCTCGTGCCCCCAACGGTGCAAGTGACCGTGCCTGCGCTCTCCCGCCCCCGGCACGCACTCTGTCCAGGGGGCTGCCCCCTCCTCCTCTCCGGCCATTTCTAAGAGTTGCGCCACTCACTGCGGCCCGGTTCCTATCAAGCCACGGACCGGCACCGGTCCACGGCTGTATAGTACATGTTGCATAAAGGAGGGTCAATTTCAGACCAGAGCAAACAAAGTGTTGAAGAAAGACTTGATTATAAGCAATTAGAGGAAATAAGATAGATTGCTTGATAAACAAATCATAATACATTTCTCAAAGATATTAGTACATACTGTAGCTCTTAAAAGTTTCCCAAAACATACATGCTAAGAATGCACATTTAATTTAAGCCCAGTGCCTGAACAGAGAAATTTTCACTGGCCCTCACTCCACTGTAGGTTGAAATATTTCTGCTTCTTAAGAATTTGTGAAAATATGTAGCGTTTCTCATATCAGTTTTCTATTTACCTGGATTTCAACAGCATTTTTCTTAGGTCGATATCCATAATATTCTTCCTGGCGCTTAATAAATTTTCTGAAGTGCTCCTGGATGAGGAAAGTGGCATAAAACTTTCCCACAGTAACTTCATCATCTAGAAGAATATATACAAATGTAATTATGCAAGAGATGCACAGTACATATGAATTTATGTACCAAGCTACTTTCTAAACATGAAGTTTTATGAGAATTTACAAGTAGAACAATCAAAAGCTTCTTCACAAGCAATAGAAATGTAAATAAAGATCAAAAGTCTTTTGATAATCTGAGGACTCACCTCCAATTGGTGGAATGACTTGATCTAAGAGCTTCATGCTGGTTCTCTTCCAGATTTTTTTAATAATCATCCTCAGTTCTTCATTGGCTTTCTCAAAGTTGCCTACAAAGCACCCATCATACAAAATGATTTATACCAGTACATAACTTAATATTCAGGGTTCAGTTGTAGCTTAACCAAATCAAACCAGAAAAACAGAATAACAGAGTTGGAAGGGACCTTGTAGGTCAGCTAGTCCAGCCCTGTGCCCAAGCAGGAGACCCTACACCATAATAAATACCGCTTGAAAAACCTTGAACAAAAATTCTATCATTCTGTATATGTGCAAGAAACACAAAAGTCCTCTTTCAAACAGAATTACATGATTCAAAACGCAGATAAAGTCTCAAAGTTCTTTATCATGGCTAACTCTGGTTTGTGTTTACCAATAAGGAATATCCAAACCTTGGTTTATGGAAGCATTGGAAACAAAGTGCCCCTGTATCTTCTCTGCCACTAGCATGTGGCTCTTTCATGATTTAGTATTTTATATCAAATTTCTTCATTTATTTAAATTTAGAGGCCATCCAACTTTTAATGGCAACGAGTGGTTTATTTTATTTAAATAAGGCTGCAACTAAAGGTCAATTTAAATATTAGGGTGGTTCAAATCTTCTATAATCCTAGTCATGGATGAACGTGCTAGTATTTGGGGTTTTAAAAAAAAAACTCAGGCTCTTTAAAGCAGGGGTCTCCAACCTTTGCAACTTTAAGTCTGAAGGACTTCAGCTCCCATAATTCTCCAGCCAGCAAAGCTGGTTGGAGAAGTCTGGGAGCTGAAGTCCTTCAGACTTAAAGTTGCAAAGGTTGGAGACCCCTGCTCTAGACCATTGCATCACAATGTCACAAGAGGCACAGCAGTTTAAACCTTAGTTTCATGATAAATGGGATGTATATTTGATACATAGGAATCACTAGAATTCTTTCATAGTGGTATTGTTTGCTTTTCTAGCATAAGCCACTTATCAGAGCTCCCATATTCTAATATACTAATTTATCTAATACTATTATGAAACTATCATTATTATCTATTCAGTGCCAAGCAATCACCATTTTATTCTCCCATCATTATTTTTATTTACCTCATGCAACTTTTCATAAAATCACATTAACTCTCCCATATTATTCTTCTACTTGTTCCTCATCTGTATCTCTTTTTTATAAAGCACATTGGACACATAGCTGGCTGGAAAAGTCTGGGAGCTGAAGTCCTTCAGACTTAAAGTTGCAAAGGTTGGAGACCCCTGCTTTAAAGCCCTAGAGCTCTAGCAGCAGTGTGTTGGCACAGATCCCTACTGAAACTACTTATTGTAATTTACGACAGATGAAGTCTTGACTCGTTGAGGTTCTTGTGATTAAATGCACTAGAAAGGTATTAATTATTATTGATTTATAGCATCTACTGTTGGCCTTATGTAATTGTGCAGTAATGGATTTTAGTGTCAGCTATTTTTCTATTGGTATATAAGGTGATTAATGTTCTTTCCCATTCATGAAATAATAACGAGAAAATGCAGTGAAATTATTCATGACATAACATTGGCAGTTTCTACTCTTACCTTCTGTCTTGATCTTGAGAGCAGTTCTCACCAGAGCAAAGAGTGTGGCATTGAAAGTAACTGTGCCATCACTGTTCAGCGGCATATTCATGCCCACTAGGCGCTGCAAAACACACATAAATATATGCCAGAAAGACAAAATGTTATGGTTGGATTTACACATACTGTAGTACTATTTCACAATCTGATATGGTTAAAAAAAACCCTAGTTTTGTATGATATGTGATTGCAGCTTTTACATATAAAATGTAAATTTAAATTCAATTTTTTATTAATTTTAATCAGGGTTAGTTTGGGGTTTTTTTCCACGTTTCGGCCAAGGTTTAATATGTTTTTTTAAAAGCTTTTAAAACTTTTGTATATTTGTTTTTATTCTGGCTGTACACCGCCCTGGGTCCATCAGGAGTAGAGTGATATAAAAAACCAATAAAACTCAAACTCAAAAACTCAAACATATACAAACAAAATTTTAATAATCTGGGTCAGTCATTGGGACCAAAGGTTCTGTCTTCCAAGCTTTGGGACTTGTGATAGAACTCATATTCATTTTAATATTCATTACTTATTGAACACTAAGAAACAGGATGGAGCACCAGTCTTTCCTGGTGCCATTTTGGATAACAGAACAGAAATGAGATGGGGTCTACATAGCATCTTTAAGGAAACATTGTCTGTTAGCCAATTACCTTGCAAGCCACACGGTGTGGACAAAATTTCCCAAATCCCAGGGGAGGCTGGATTCGTCTCAACAGTGTTACCACATCTAGATGCTTAATTCGGCCCCTGAGGTTAAAGCAAACATAGTCATATTTTATACATCTGATGCAAAAATAGAACTTTGATCCTTAAGGCATAAGGCAGAGGCCACAATTTAATGTCCCTTTAGCATTTTTTTAAATCATAGTGAATCAGCACACATTTTGGTTTTATGTGTTTGCCCAGCTAGCATCGTCCATGACCTGCAGCATGTGTCATAAAACATTCCTGGAAGTAGCTGGTAATTTTCCCTGTGGAACAAATCAAAACTGGGAAATTAGCTATACAAACTCCAGGAATCTCTCAATTCCTTTCAAGCCTTGTAGATTGTCATTCTTTACAAATCAGGGGTTGCCACAAAGAAGAGGGAGTCAAACTATTCTCCAAAGCACCAGAGGGTAAAACAAGAAGCAATGGGTGGAAACTAATCGAGGAGAGAAGCAACTTAGAACTGAGGAGAAATTTCCTGACAGTTAGAACAATTAATCAGTGGAACAGCTTGCCTCCAGAAGTTGTGAATTCCCCAACACTGGAAGTCTTCAAGAAGATGTTGGATAGCCATTTGTCTGAAATGGTATAGGGCTTCCTGCCTAGGCAGGGAGTTGTACTAGAAGACCTCCAAGGTCCCTTCCAACTCTGCTATTGTATTGTATTGTATTAAATCTGATTGCGACATGCAAATAAAACAATATAAGCAGATTGAGTAAGGCCATCATTTGCTTCAAACAACCCACACAGCCATAACATGGTTTGCTTGGATCAGCATTTAATGCAGACCAGTTACAGTTTGCCAACCAGAGTTTCTGGCTTGAATATGGTACGAATCAAGCCAATAGTGATTTGGTCAGTAAATCATGGCTAAACAAGGCATACTTTAGCATAATATGCTGCCCCAGACAATATATGGGTTTGAAATCTTAACTTTCAGTGGAAGATCGTGACTAACCCCAGTTTCCTTGCAAGACTGCCTAACATAAGGAGAAGTCAAGACAATCCCATTAAGGCATGAGTGTTGGGAGTAGTACTGACAGCCTCCTCTTTGCTTCTCTACGGTGGACAGATTTATACAGTCAGGCTTTTACACTAGCTTGTTATGTTAGATATAATAGAAAACACTATCTCATGTTGAAATAGTTGATCTATTTAAGATACAGATTTGGAGGAGGACAATCTCTTGTGTGCCTCTAGCAGTAAAATCTTTTCAGCACTTTAAGCACATTGCTGTATGATAAACACATGCTTTTTGGTGATATCAAATATAACTTGTGAAAGATAACTCTTAAGAAGAATTATTTATCAAAGGATATTGAACATCTATAATTCCATGAATGGTCCTTGATGATACTTATTCTTGAAAAATCCATTTTTACATCTAATGCAGCAAAGTAATAATCGGGACTTCCTCTGTCTCCAGAACAGCTAGCCATTCTAAATTTATTGTTCAATATCTTTAAAACATTGATTAGCAAAGTTGTTGGTAGACAAATGGATGCTCCCTTCATTTTTAACAGGAAACCAACAGAAGAAAATATATGTAGCTCATGATTGAACTATAGAATTCTTGGTGTGTTCTAAGCTTTTATTTTATTTTATTAAAAACATCAAAAAGAAACAAAAAGGCCAGAGCACATTCTTCCTCACAGCCTATACTCAGAGAAGCAGGGATTAACTGCAAAGAAACAATCAAGCAGAAAACAATGACCTAATCAAGGAACAATCAAGAAGAAAAGCCTACTGCCATCAGCAGTGGCAAGGTAACCTGCTGTAAATAAACAGGAATCAAACCCCACATTCACTAGCACTGCTGATGTTACCTAGTTGGGTAATAAAATGTCTGCAAGTGAACCAGAGAGAGCACCAAGGACTTCACGATTTAACAGGAAACTTTAGAGCACAGGTGTCAAACTCGCAACATCATGTTGTCACATGATGTATCGTGACTTCCCCCCCCCCCCCTTTGCTAAACTGGGAATAGGGGTGGTCAGCACATGAAGCATCCAGCCTGTGGGCCACGAGTTCGACACCCCTGCTTTAGAGATATAGGCTGCGGTCAATGCTCAAAACAAAAATAGGAAATTTAGCCCACTAATAGCTATATTAGAGTATAATCATAATCTCCCTCTTAGACTATGTTACCATATTTTATTATATCCCTCTAATATTCCTATTAGAAACACATTGCAAATAAATGAACATATATTCCAAGAAAGTGTCTTGTGATTAGTGTTCTCCATTTAAGACTGAAAACAAAGCAAAAGTATCACCTTTCTCATTCTGTAGATGCATAAGTGAATATGCTCATTTTAGATAACATTTTTAAAAGAACCTAAATCAATGAGCTTGCTTTATAATTTTCAGTTGAGCTGTTCACAGCAATCTACCAATAGAGAGATTCTCACGTGGCTTCAGGATCATATTCTGCCCAGATTTTTTTGAATTCATCCAGGTGGTGGGGACCTAAGATGGACCAATCCCGTGTGAGGTAGTCAAAATTATCCATGATGACAGCAACAAAGAGATTGATAATCTAAGGAGAAATGTATTGGCACATTTTAGGTAAAGGTGACAGGAGACAATGGAGCCTAAACATCATCCAGAGGTTTTCTTTGGCATCAGAGGGATCCATAGTATTAAACTTTTGACTGTGCTATAAAAACTAACTGGTTGATGTTCTCAGACAAAAAAACAATATTCCCATAAATTCTGGCTTTCATGTATATGGATGGATTCACAAGATAGACACCAACTAAAGTAGTAATTAGGACATAAGCAAAAAAAAAACCCCTGACCATTATAAAAGGGTGTTCTTATGAGCACAATTCAAAATTTAAAACAACAATCTTCAACTTTTCGTTTCTTAAATGCTTCCAATTACTCAATCAAATAATGTAAGCTGAAAGCAGAATAAAAAACAGAATAAAAACAGAATAAAAAAGAATAAAAAGGCCCACTTTTCCCAAGACTCTGCTGTTGGATTTATCCATTGAAATGAGCTTTAAGAACATAGACTGCAAGTTTCTTTCTCTTTCTAATAGTAACTTTCCTCTAATTGTTGCAAAAGGATAAAAGCATCTTTCTCAACCGCAAATGTATTACTAAATACATCGGGGAGAGCTGTCCCCCTTGCACTGGTCTGATTCTGCAATTAGAATCAACAGACCGACCTGCATCACTTCATCCACTTGGCTACCTGCCTTTTCTAAAAGTGAAACATGTACCACCAGCTCAGATGCACTCATAATATACCACAAGAGAAGGTACTATCATCGCATCTTTGATAGATTCACGTATTGCACCAAGCCGTAACAATGTACTTTGGTATGAGGGAAAGTTCTGAAGGAGTACCATTTAAATGGTGGAAGAAAAGGAATATTCCAAAGTACCGTTTTATTGCAGTATAATATTGCTTCAGGGATTATCTGTCTGGACATTTGAGAAAATTCAAACAAATGTGAAATCCGATATGGGGGCAACCTTAAGAATCGTGGTGGCACAGTGGTTAGAATGCAGTATTGCAGGCTAACTCTGCTCACTGCCAAGAGTTTGATCCTGACTGGCCCAAGGTTGACTCAGCCTTCCAACCTTCTGAGGTCAGTAAAATAAAGACCCAGATTGTCGGGGGCAATCTGCTGACTCTGTAAAATGCTTAGAGAGGGCTGTAAAGCACCATGAAGCGGTATATAAGTCTAAATTCTATTGTTATTGTGAACATTATTTGAACTAATAAAATAGACAGAAGCAAGGCTTTGCTAATCTCCTTCCTTCCTTCCTTCCTTTTATTACTCCAGAGTTGGCCTCCAATTGTCCTTCACAACCAAAGGAAGTCAATTAATCTTGATACTTGTGACCTAATATTCCTTGGTTCCATGGTCAGTTTAGTCAAGTTTACATTTCAGTGAAGTTGAGGATCATAGACCATGAAGAGCTCTAGAGACTGGTGGTCAGCAGTTCCTAACACTAATTTATGGAAGCATCTTAACAGCCTGCCATCATTTTTAATGAAATGAGCTATGTGCAGTCGCTGGGGCAGTCTGGGGGTAAAAAATAGCCTGTTTTTCACGTCTCAGAAATAGTTTGAGAAAGACACTATGGTAGCAATAGCTGCCATGATCTACAAATATATTATTCTACCTCTGGTCAAATAGTTTTTGCAGGTGTTGAAACAGAATGAAACCAAGAAAAAAGATCTGTCCAGAAATGATGAACAATGCCTATATCACATACACCACTTCCATAAACCTTTCACTGTGTGTGTGTGTGGGGGGGGGGGGAGCCACATAGTCTGTTTCTGATCTTGGTTTCACCTTTAATATTTTGGCACGAACCTTACAACCGCTGTATTCTGGCATTGGAAGGTGTAGCCAATTCACCCACCCCCTCACATGACAGACACAAAAAGACCTTTGCAATTAAAATAATGTACATTTCTAATAAAGGAGAATATTTGTAGCTCAGGATTGACATGAGGGGTCCTTGGTGGTCTCTGAACTTGCTTGTTTTCTTCCAGATATTTCATTATCCAAACTAGGTTAACATGTCAGTGCTAGTCTAGAATACAACCCACAGACATGCTGGGAAAAGAAAAAACAAACTGCAAAGCAAACTAGACCCAGCACTGATGATGTTACCTAGTTTGGATAATGAAATGTCTACAAGAAAACAAGCAAGCTCAGAGAGCACCCAGGACCCTAATGTGCATTTCATTAACATGTTACAGTGTAAATCCCCAGAAATGTGAATTGGAGGCCACTTCAAATCACATTACTCCTAATGTACTGGAATGTAGCCAACCTAATCTCCCAAATGCATCATGGCGCAGGGTAGGGGGTAGAAACCTGTACACTAAATGTGAACTTAGGAATTAAGTTCTAGTGGCTAAGCAACCAACATGGTTAAAGGGGGGTATTTATGTTCTGGAAGAAACCCCGAGCTTTGCAATAGTAGTGGGAAAACTGTAGAAAAAGAAACTACAAACGTAAACAGTTCAATAAGAATGAGAATGTTCACAAACAAGAGGGTGTGGAATGTCTGTTTGGGAGAGGATGTGGCATGGAAACCTGGAGAGCAAAAGGGAGAATGGGATGAATACTGAACTGAACATTGGTTGGATTGATCAGGGGCATTAAATGCTGTACCATTTCATTGCATATCACCCTTAAATTATTAATCTTTCTGTACAATATTATTAGATTATAGATGCACTGTCTTCCTTTCAACTATTGTTCCTATCCAAATATTTTTCTTCCCCAACTGTGAATAACTCAATAACTGAATGAACTCCACCCGTTACATTTAGTTCCTGTTCTGATGATATCCCATTTATCTATATATTGCAAATATGTGTTGGATGCACACAATATAAGAGCTGTTATGAGAAAGAAGGAAGGGGAAAAAAACATACCAGGAATGCACACAGCATGTAAAAGCTTACAAAGTAGAAATAAGCAAAGCCTGAGCCACAGGTGTATTCTTCTCCAGGAGCATAATCAGACTCAGGGTCACATAACTTGCCATAGCTGGCACCTAATAAGACCTCTTGCCAGGCCTCACCTGTGGCACACCTAGAGAAAAAGGGAAATTAAGGCAGGGCAAAATATGATCGACGAATCTAATCCAGAAGGATTATAAAAATAATTCATGGATGTAATTAACATTTTTAAAAAGTACATACCGGTAGTACCAATCAGAATTTTTTTCTAGATTGAGCTGCAGGAATTATAATCACATTCATACATACTACCCTTTCCAATAGCAGTTCTCATTTACTTATTGATTGGTCAAATGTTTTAGAAGAAATTGAAAAAATAATAACTCAAGGATATTTAGAATAATTGTATCTATCGTCTATCTATACCTATACCAGAGGTGGGTTTCAACATTTTTTAGAACCTACTCTGTAGGTGTGGCCTATTTTGTGGGCATGGCTTGGCAGTCATGTGACTGGGTGGGAGTGGCCAACTTGTAAAATGTGGTGAAACTCATTTAACAACGCTCTTGCTTAGCAACCAAAATTTTGGGCTCAATTGTGATAATAAACTCTTTCTTTCTTTCTTTCTTTCTTTCTTTCTTTCTTTTCTTTTCTTTTCTTTTCTTTTCTTTCTTCCTTCCTTCCTTTCCTTCTTGTTGGGTCACTGGCAGTGGCGGGGCAGACTTACTTCCGGGTCTGCTGGTGGAACCTCCTCTCACCGGCTCTCTAAATTTCACCAACCGGCTCTCGCGAGTAGGTGCGAACCTGCAGAAACCCACCACTGACCTGTACCTATATCTACATCTGTCTGTCTCCTTTATTATTTTTATAGATAACTCAAAGTGGAAAATAAACACAATATACCTTCCTCCTTCTATTTTCCCCACAATCACAACTCTGTGAAGTTGGGCTACGAGATGGTGACTGGCCCAAAGTCACACAGCTGGCTTTCAAACCTAAGGCAGAACTAGTACTCCCAATCTCCTAGTTATAGCCTTGTGCTTTAACTACTGTTGAGTTTACTGCCCATTCCTCTCAATATATTGGGAACAGTTGTTATTTAAATCATTACATTTCCCCCACCCACCCCACCAATTGGCAGGTTCGCCACCACAGAACACTAGGAAACCAAAGTATGCATTTGGCTGGGTCAGTGGCATTGAAAAGTGTAGGAAATAGTATTGTTGAACATTAATCCCTTAAACAGGAATTGTTTTATTCAAACATCGTATTTAAATTACACATTTGTGCTAACTTTAACAGCAGCCTTGATATCTATAGAAAATGTACACAGGACTATGTTTTTGAAGATGATACGTGTACTTTTTGGATCTTAAAGAATCTTCTGTCAAGAGAGGAGATGCCACCAATAAGAAGGAAGAAAAGGCTATTCAAGATAATGTGGGGCCTCAGCTAAAAACCAAATAAGCTTAAATAATACAGACCTGAAGAGCATCAACACTGCTTGTGGGAAAGTCTGAAAGTGGTTGTTCCGGTTTATTTGAGTTCCATCTACCAGTGCAATTTTCCCAAACATCTATAAATGAACATGCTGTTGTCAGAGGCAAAACCTTGCAGTTTGTAACCATTCCTTTATGCTTTGCTCATATTGGATTCTACTTAAGCTATTTAATTTAGGTGGAGGGCTTCTTTTGTCATCTTCCTGACTTAAACATCTGGTCCACCTTTTTCAACAATATTTTTTGTAGTAAGGGGAAAAGAGAAAGCAAAAGCAGTAAAAACAAGGGAGTGCTGTAGGTAGAATATAATAACACCTGGGCTCCTTGAGAGATTCCATTTATAGTAAAAGCCATGTCTAGAAGCATCCCTTTTCTTTGAATTTTTTCAGGGAACTAAAATTGTTGTTTGCAATCCTCCATTAAGAAACAGCAAGTGCTTCCAGATGATGTTTCTCTCATACCTTCTCACATTTTCTGAAACAAATGGATTCTCTTTCCTTTGTAACTCCTATACTGTTCTGTTTCTTTTATCTTTTTACTTTCACCAAAATACCATTAAGGGGCCCCGGGGAAGGATAGAAATAAATACCCAAGAATTATGCTAGGAATCCACATTTGAAATTATGCTAAATCCTATTGAAGAATATCCTAAGTGATAGTATTCTCACTAGTGCTAGGTGATGCAACTATTAAGTAAGTCATGCCCAATTGTATGACCTTTTATTGCCCACATTAATCCCTTCAATTATTAAATTATGTAATCATTAAATAGAAATAAAATAAATAAATAAAATAAAACAAACCCAACATCCTCCATTCATTTTGCTTGTTGGAAGCTCCCTGGGAAGACCCTAAATTTTGATCCCGTGACCATGGGGATGCTATGATGGTCATAAGCATGATGACTGGTTTAAGTCATTTTTTCCCAGCACCATTGCAACTTTAAATAAATGGTTATAAGTGAAGGACTACCAAAAGTCACATGATGAAAGAGGCAATCAAGGAATCAGTAGTGGGGCTTCATTGCTGAAAATGAAGAAGTTGGATGCTTGGGCATGAATGACATGCAGCCTTCACAATACTTTTCAACATGTATTTGGGGGAATAGAGTTTTAAAGTAAGAAAGGCATCAAAGTAAGGTAATTATGGTACATTAAGTATGTCTTATGGTGCATCAAATTATGGTACATCAAGTATGTCTCTTCCATTTAGATCAGGGCGGTCAAACTCCCAGCCTGTGGGCCAGTTGCATCACGCGCTGGCGACACACATGCCTGGTTTACCAAAGGGGGTAGGGGAAGTCCCAATATGTCACGTGACACCACTGTGACAACATGAGTTTGACACCCTGATTTAGATTATTTATAATTGAGATTTAGGGAGGGATTGTCCAATGAGGCAATGCGAGCATTTTTTTTGCATTGCTTACCTGCATCCCAATCACAGCATAGATGAAGAACAACATTACGATCAGCAAGGCCACATGAGGTAGTGCCTGGGGATAAAGAAGAGAAGAATCTGAAGGTCATCCTTAACTGCAGATGAGCTATGGGTTGGAAGGTATTGAAGTGCTATATATGTGTTTCCACTTCACCCAGCCTATTCCCAATTTTAGGATTCTTCCTTTGCTTAGATATGAGCTTGCACATCCAGGAAGATATAATTACCTGGAAGGATTTGATAAATGTCCAGAGTAAATTTCTAATGCCTTCTGCTCGACTCAGCAATTTTACCAGTCTTAGGACCCTGAAAAGCCGGAAAAAAGTGATGGAGATACGACCGTCGTCA
This sequence comes from Rhabdophis nuchalis, assembly GCA_039707465.1. Taxonomy (NCBI): domain Eukaryota; kingdom Metazoa; phylum Chordata; class Lepidosauria; order Squamata; family Natricidae; genus Rhabdophis; species Rhabdophis nuchalis. The sequence goes on along the minus strand of CM077644.1, from coordinate 59,037,018 downwards.
TCAGGATCTATGGCAGGAACCTATGGAAAGAACACATCTCTTGCAGTGGAAGAAGCAGACAGAAGGAAGTAAACTTTATTCACTGGAGGACTCTCTTGTATTCATTAGTGTTCCCTAAAATAAGAGAGCTACAATCTACTGTTTAATTGCAGAAACACCATTCACATGATATTTCTAAGAGCGGAGAGTTGTTAACTTTCTCAGTTTTACTCTTCTAGACCTACCTACCACCTATTTTGGCCCCATGTAAGTCTTGATTTCAGGCACAAGGAATGTTTCCCAATTCTGCTTTAAAGCTTTATATACTGTAGATGAGGATGTGGAATGACTTTCAGCCCTTGAATTAACAAACAAACAAAAAAATCATAGGGGGAATCCATGGGAATATTAGTAAGTTCATCTTCAAAGACTTTTGACTCTTTGAAGGACACAGACTTGTATTCATCTTTTAGATTATGTGTTTTTGGCAGAATTTCCAACTCCCTCTCCTTACAGAAGTCCAAGATCACAAAATTAAATTAAAGGCTCTAGAAAAATTCAGACACTTCTTTCAAAAAAGGATTTACAGTGATGTGTCTGTGTCTGTGTGTGTATGTGTTGTGTGAACCCAGCCACTGTGGTTTGTAAACCAAGGCTTATAACTTAGCACTATGTACTAGGTGTATATATTCAGTAAAATGCATAAAACACTGTAACTGGGCCAACATTTGTTTATTATATATTTCAATATAGGAAAAACTCAATCAACCAGACTCAATGGAGCTATCAAAGATCCATTGTCTACTGATATTTTCACTGATAATATCTCACCTTGTTTCATCTAGCTTGATCATTCCTGTTATGCTTGAATTTTTGCATGTAATCAACAAACTACAAAATAGACTAGGACCCAAGTATCTGAAGGAATACCTCCTATATACTAATTTATCCAGGGACTGAAGTCATATTTGGAAGGTATTCTCCAAATGTCCTTAATCTCAGAGTTACAACAAGCAGAACTAAGGCAGTAATTCTGTTTTTTTTGTATTTTAAGTCCCACAAGTTTTTACTTGAGAGAATCTAGATCCCACCAACAAGGATATAAAAAGTCATTTTTTGCCTAAGGGACATTGCAATGTTTACGGAAATCCTATTATTGTATTTATCATTTAAGGAAGGTTTTCAAAATCTGAATGACTCATGTATGTTCCATCTATACAATTTTGTGTCTCAGCTATGATATATCACTTGTTTGGAACAACTGCACTAAAAAAGGATCTTTCCAGAAAAGATATGAGAGCAGGATCTTATATGGTCACAGATAAAGAGTTCTTGGAACGTTTCAGTACCAAAAGCCAGTTGAACATCATCCCTTATGTCCCAAGAAAGTGGCCTCTAGACCAGGGGTCTCCAACCTTTGCAACTTTAAGTCTGAAGGACTTCAGCAAAGTCTGGGAGCTGAAGTCCTTCAGACTTAAAGTTGCAAAGGTTGGAGACCCCTGCTCTAGACCATTGCATCACAATGTCACAAGAGGCACAGCAGTTTAAACCTTAGTTTCATGATAAATGGGATGTATATTTGATACATAGGAATCACTAGAATTCTTTCATAGTGGTATTGTTTGCTTTTCTAGCATAAGCCACTTATCAGAGCTCCCATATTCTAATATACTAATTTATCTAATACTATTATGAAACTATCATTATTATCTATTCAGTGCCAAGCAATCACCATTTTATTCTCCCATCATTATTTTTATTTACCTCATGCAACTTTTCATAAAATCACATTAACTCTCCCATATTATTCTTCTACTTGTTCTTCATCTGTATCTCTTTTTTATAAAGCACATTGGACACATAGGGACAGTATGTAAATATTTAAAATAACCAATAAAACAGCATTTACCTGTGATGTGTCTCCATTGCTGTAGGCTTCCTGGACTGCCAGTGGCTTGGTCTGTGAATATATTTCGTGGTAATGAACACAGCAATGGTTGCAACACAAGTAGAGGTAAAGGTTCAGGACCAAAAACATGCTAAACTAAGGGACTGGATAAAACTAGATGGTTGATTTCATGCTGACACAGAGGGGCTGGAATACAGGATGGAGATTCATGCCACTATTATTATATTTAGTACTAAGCCTAGCAATCCCACCATGGATTACTACTGATGGACTGCTGGCTTGTACTGAAACAAAGAAAGTCATTGAAGTCTAGAAGGAGTAGATTCATTTTGTCAGAAAGGAAACATACACATGATAGGAAACATCAAATGATTTGATTATTGGAAAATCTGATACGATCATAAACCTAACCAGTACATATACAGTTGTAAATATAATGTTTTCCCCCCAAGGAACATTAGGATCCATATATTGAACTGTTATGGCTTTCCTACCAAAAACAACTTTCCAATTACTAAATTGGATACATACATGCATACTTCAGTAGTTGGAAATTTATTTTTGGTCATAACAGTTCAACTGGTTTTTTTCTGTATATTCATCCTAATATTTGGCATATATCGGTATAATGCAGGCATGTCCAAACTTGGGAACTTTAAGACTTGTGGACTTCAACTCCCAGAATTCCCCAGCCAGCTATGCTATGCTGGCTGGGGAATTCTGGGAGTTGAAGTCCACAAGTCTTAAAGTTCCCAAGTTTGGACATCCCTGGTATAATGATTACAGCAACAAGGATATCACATGTTCAATGCAGAGTAAAACTCAGAACTGCAAAGTAGTTTATATGGGTTATTTCTAAGTAGCGTACATTTGCTACCAAACTGATTCTTAGATTTACGCTTCTGCAGAGAAGCAAAAACATAGTTCATAAATCAGTTTCAGTCCTCAGTTCTTAAGTAGACTTGATCCTATTTTATGTAAAAATTCCATTGCACCTGACCTTTTTTACATTAAAAATACAGAAGCTGTTTTTATGAATTTTAATAGCTCTGTTTAAATGTCCATTTCAGCAGTTTCAAGTACCAGGATTTTTTCCCCAGTAAAATTTCATTGATTCTGACCAATAAGCACAGATATTACATTATTTAATATCATTACTTTGGTAGCAGTCCATACCAAAAAGAAATAGGTTTATGTGAGCTAGATAATGAAATATATTTTCTTATTCCTTCTATTTTTCTATTTTTATCTTTTCTATTTTTATCTTTCTATTTATCTTTTCTTTCTGTGTGTGTGTGTGTATTTTTTTTATTTTTATTTTTGTTCTATACTGTTTTCTTTTTTTAAAAAAAAGTTTTTTATTTGTTATATTTTGAAACACAACATAAAAATCCTTAATCTCACGTTATAGAAAGTGTATCAGCTGATTACAAAACATTTTCCTACGTCTCTTTGATATTCATCCAGGTTTCATATTATTTCATATTATTTCAAGTGTGTCACATCAAATATATTTGTAGACTTTGTCTTTTCCATGCCTTCCTTAATTAATTATAATTGTATTATACGTCCTTCATTTTAAAACATACCAATAGAAACTTAAAAACATAGCCAAATGTTGGCATCATATTTGTTAAGTCTACTATTCTCCAAAATCATTATTCCCTGTAGCCTATTGTAACCAAACATCAGTAATATTTACTCATCTCCATTAAATAAATCTTATTCAGTATTAAATCCCAATTACCACTTATAAGTATGCATAAATATACATTTATTATCACTTTCAATTGCTTGTTTAACTATGTCTTTTATCACTAAGTTTCCCTAATCTCATCTGGTTTTAAGTTAATCTTTTATCTATCAGCCTGTATCCTTCCAGTAATAAAACAACATCACATCTTCTGCCATTTGTGGCATTTTTCTTCTGAACATATCCTTAATCCAATTTGTATGGACTTCTCTTTGCAGTCCATCATTTGTAAGTTCTTTCCTGTCATTTTGTAGCCCCTCCTTTTCTTCTTCCTTTATCAGTTTAATTTTAGGTGTCAGGGTTGTTATCAAAGGTGTTACTAGTAAGGTTTCTTTCTTTAGTATCATAGTTCTATACTATGTTTTCATTGTTTGTAAGCTGCCTAGAGTAGCTATATAAATTTTCTAAATAAATAAATAAGTAAATACTTACACCACAAAAAGTAAACTAGGAAAAAAGAGCCTCACCCAAGGAAACTGCAATGTGCTTAAGTGATTCCTCAATAACAGCTGCTCCACAGACAAGTTCCCCTTTATCGGCATTATTTCTAAAGGATCATAGTTTGCTTTCCTACAGACCCGCTTTGAGCATTAGTTGCATGCAACTCACACTTTTACACAGCAGCACACAGCAAGAAGAAATAATCTAGGAAAGGAGAAAAGGGAAATGTGGAACAAAATGGTGTCCACAACAATGTCATGCAGCTGATATTTACAATGCCATCACAGCCACCGCTTAGGCAGTACAATCCACCACTGGAAACAAGAATTGTCTGTCAAGAAAATAACACAGTCAGCCAAGTGCAGTATAAAAAATATGGAGAGAGAAGTTGGAAACAATGATTTGGAGAAAGTGAGGGATAGGAAATGAAGGGGTGGGTGGACTGGTGTTTCACAGAGACATCATGAAAGAATCATATTAGAATTACAATGGGACGGAGAGGTAGAAAGGAGAAGGAGAAAAGGATTGGACAATAATGAATAAAAAACAATGACATGAAGTGTATTAAGCTAGTCGTGTTTTTAGCAGAACATAGAAATCTAAGATAATTGGATAAAACTAAGAGAAATCAAGCAACCTCTTTGAATTATGTAAGATATATTTCTTCCAAGATTAGATGCCTATAACTGTCTATGACACATTATCAGCTACAGTCAAACTGCCAAGAGACTACAAGTGAATTAAATTTCAAATATAGTCATGTGTTGGGTACTTCCAGAAGAAATCAGGATCTATGTTCCGTCCTATTATGGCTTATCATGGTCAGATTTTCAGAAAGACTTATTCTCAGAATGTCTCCCTTCTTATTGAGTTTTAAAAATAATAAAAATCCATAAAAATAATACAACAATTGAATAGATAAAAGGACAGAACTGCCTTTGTACAAAAATTAGCAAGATGTTCTATGACAAGTTTTTTTCATGATTGTATGTTCATTCCAAATGCACTGATCAGTATCCACATGAAGATATTTTAATATTTCCTTGTAAGACTTGGGCTTCCTGCTAGGAGCCATTATGCATCTCCTTATATGGCTGGCACTTTACAAGGTCAAACTCCTACAGTTCTCAGGCTAAAAAAAAAAGCTATGTCAGCATAGATCAGGAGCCTTCCAAGACCACCAACAGAACTACCAGGATTCATTAACATAGAATTGTGGAAGGAAAAATCCTAGAATGTAAAACTTGGAATATAAATTTATATAGATCTTTATTATGTATTGATTAGATAGATATTCTCTCGTGTAAAGATTCATCCTGGTCTGCAATAAAGAAACTAATTTTACTGAATGGCACCTGTAAATTTTAGCCAAAATTTGAAAAATATTTAAACTGAGGTTTATAGCTATGCTTGGTATAACATCTGAAAATCCTAGCATTAGTCTAACATTTGTGCTTTAAGCCTGCTACATATGGTCACATTTAATGGAACAATATTCTAATGTGTTCTTTCTCTTTTACTGGGAATAAACCTTATTTGAACAATGAATATATGATTCCTAGGTCCATAGATATGAACCTTAATGTATTCATCATTTGTTTCTGAGCATAATACTATCAGACATGAATTCTATTAGACGATCTAAAAAATTTATGAAACACAGAGTGTATTCAACATCAACATACAACTAAATCAGACAAAGTGACTAGTGTATGAAGAAGGATAAAGGAAAAGCATGTTAATTTGGTTTGAAAACCAAAGATACAATGTTTTGAGAAGCTAAACAGACGTTTAAAAAATATTTTTGCTTTTTTATCAACCAAGAATATGCAAAGCAATCAGCATGGAAGTATATCAAGATGATGTTTTATGAGAGTGATGGTCCTTTTACAATGTACAATTTATAACTCATAACAGTTCAGGAAAAAGTATTCCAGTGTAACATAAGAAGGATGAAATAAGGACAAGAAGAATTTCCATCCTTGATGGTGAAGAAAATGGCAGATTCCCAAAGCAAGAGAATACTTACCAGGCAGCTGCCAGATTCCCCCTCTAAATTTCACTGAATTTGATTCTTTTTTAATGTTCATTTTCTATGTCTATTTCCCAAGTGTTTTAATGAGTCAAGTCATGTGTAGTGGATGCAAATTGAAAGAGTTAAAGTCTGTACATTTGGTAGATAAAAACTCGGGTGTTTCCAGATTAAGAAACGTACCCATGATAAGGGGGAAAAGAGGAAATTTCAGTTGTGACTTTTGATGTATAATCTTTCCCTTAGCTCTTTGTGTTTAGACTTGAGAAGAAAAATTCTAAGACAGGTTGATCTTTGTGTTAGTGATGTATAAAACTTTGAAACTAGTGATAAAGCAAATTTGGACTATAAAGAAAGTATATATATGAAAGAAAACAAGTTACAGTGTAGGTTTGTAATGATTTGAGTAATTCTGAATAAAACACAAATACTACTGATGAGTAATATTGTAGATTTTCATACGTGTACTAATCTTGTTTCTAAAGTGATAGCTAACCATAGCTGTAAACAATAGCAATGGAGCCAAAGGCACACGAAGACATTTTTCATCCAAAGCTATGCGCTTTCTCTCCTTTATACGCATATTCAGTGTTGGAAAATGCATATGCAATTCCACTTATAGTATATATTTTAATATGCTTGTGTATATATCATAGCGTCCATGCACATGTATGCAAAAAGCCCAAATTATGCATGTATATCTTGCCATAAAGACAGACGCAATAGAAGCACATATAATAAGCAGATGACATATGGTTGCCATGGCCACCAGGTAGAAATTCTCTGCTGGTACCATGAGGCAAACCATTTCAAGAGGAATTTCATATCACAATTGCCATGTATGTATGATTTATTGAAGCTCAAGGTTTAGAGAACACACAGATGCCATAGGAGAAGTGGTGCCCCCTGGCTATGATATATCAGTCCTTGATCAGTAAAAAAAAAATCAAGAACAAATTATCTTAAGATGATTCTTGGAAGGTATCTGAGGTTTGCAGAACATGATCTACTCAAACTCTAAGGGATCTGCAACCCATCAACTAGCAAATGGCAAGGATGACTATCTCCCACCAGAAGAAACTGAAAATGATTGAGGCTGTTGTGATTTAGAAGCTGTATTTGAACATGCAACACTCATGACATCTGTGGGAAGCTGGGAAACTGTGGCTGCCTAGTAGTGACAGTTGTTTCCCTTCCCTTCAGTCTAACAAGTCATTCCGACTCCTTGTTTCTTTCCAATACAATTATCCTCATAGCACTTACATCAATCTGACTCAGGATGACATCAATGATGCTGCCGACAACTATGAGAAAATCAAAGACATTCCAGGGGTCCCCAAAGTATCCCTGGAAAAGAAAGAAGAATTTAAACTCCAAATACAGTAAATAGATTAAGCTGGAAAAGGTAGGTACCTTTTCTGAAATCTTTTCAGTCCAAGAATCAGTGTTGAATCTTTTAGCTTATTATTGTTACCTATTTAAACAAAGTAACAGATATATAGCCCACACAAGTGGTCTTTTAGGACCATCCTCACTGAAGATGGCCTGTGTTACTCCAACCGAAGGTCGGGCTGGCTTTCTGATAGAAATTGTGATCCATTGATTCTCACTCACCTTTGCCTTGAAAGCTATCAGTTTAAGAATCATCTCAACAGTAAAGAGGAGAGTGAAAACCACATTGAGGACATTTGAGAGCTGGTTCATCATATCTGATTGGTTATAATGCTGTAGAGATAGTGGAAAAGGAGACTATTTAGAAAACATGGCCTTTTTTTGAAGAATAAAGCTTTTCATTAAAGTCAGAATCCCTTTGCTTGCTTTCTCTTTGTTTTCTTGCTTACTCTGTCTCAAAATAGTTAGACTGGTACTAAATGGATTCTCCTCTTGTCCTCTTAACTTCTCCTGATGCTTTTGACGGACATGTTTAACAAATGCGAAAAGTGACATTTTGTCCACAGACATTTTCTTTGGGAAATTAAACCTCACAGACTGCAGCATTATGAATGAAAAATATGACCAAGAGGACACCGGGCAAATAACATTCTTTGACCACATCATCAGTGTCACAGTTTCAGCTGAAGTGCCTTGCAATTAATGTAAGGGAAAGATGGAAAATACATCACTAACTTCAAAGCAGATAAATAAGTTAAAAAGGTAAAGGTAAATGTTTCCCTCACACATATGTGCTAGTTGTTCCCAACTCTAGGGGGCAGTGCCCATCTCCATTTCAAAGCTGAAGAACCAGCGCTGTCCAGAGATGTTCTCCGTGGTCATGTGGCCAGCATGACTAAACACTGAAGGCGCATGGAACACTGTTACCTTCCCACCAAAGGTGATTCCTATTTTTCTACTTGCATTTGTACATGCTTTTGAACTGCTAGGTTGGCAGAAACTGGGACAAGGAAAGGGAGCTCACTTCGTTAAGCGACGCTAGGGATTTGAACCGCCAAACTGCCAACCTTTCTGATCAACAAGCTCAGCGTCTTAGCCACTGAGCCACCGCGTCCCTTATAAATAAGTTATGTGCTCTCAGCTGTTGGCTGGGATGAGATAAAGGTTGCATCATGTGGACATGTCTTTAAAGCATTGCCAGCAAGGCATCTTCAAGGTAAAATGAGTGGGCATGTGGATGAATCCTGTGTTTCAGGTTTCCTTCAATAGGCAGGTTTGTCCCAAAATTTCATAGTTCCCGCTACTGCCACCACCATTCCCCAGCTGAAAAGGAGTTCTTTGCATCCATACCTGCATGCCCAAGCAGATGGTGTTCAGTGTGATCAGGAAAAACATGAGGTACTCAAAGTAGGAGGAGGTCACCAAATACCAGATCTGGTATTGGTAAGGGTTCTTGGGAATGTAGCATCGCAGAGGCCGTGCTTTGAGGGCATATTGGACACACTGGCGCTGGAATGAGAGGCAAGGCAAGATGTAAAGAGGACAGAAAGGAACAGGCTGTATTTACTTACTATACTTGCCTCAATTTTCTGAGATTGATCAGCAATGCCAAGTGTTTATTCTTGCTTGTTCTCTTCATAAACACAATGCTTAAACAGATTGCTTTCCAACAAATAGTTGTCAGAATGTTATCTATCTATCTATCTATCTATCTATCTATCTATCTATCTATCTATCTATCTATCTATCTATCTATCTATCTATCTATCTATTAGGTGTACATATGTATTTGTTAAGAGCTATATCCCATCTTTTACACAAGAGCATGAAAATGACCCTTTACTGGTAGTCCTCAACTTATGGCCACAGTTGAGCCCAAAATTTGTGTTGTTACGTGAGTGAGACATTTGTTAAGTGAGTTTTGCCCCAATTTATTACCTTTCCTATGTTGGTTGTAAAGTTAGTAACCCAGTTGTTAAGTGAATCTGGCTTTCCTATTGACTTTGCTCATCAAAAAGTCCCAAAAATGATCACATGACTCTGGGACACTGCAACTGTCATAAATATGAGCCAGTTACCAATCATCTGAATTTTGATCCTATGATTATGAGGATACTACAAAGGTTGTAACTGTGAAAAATGATCGTAAGTCCCTTTTTTTCACTGCCATTCTAACTTTGAACGGTCAGTAAATGAATTGTTGTAAGTCAAGGAATACCTCTATTTTATCCTCATAATATCAAACCTGTGATGTGAGTTGGACTGAAAGAATGACTAGCCCAAAATCACCCAATGAGTTTCCATGGCTGAGGGGGCATTTGAACTTGCATCTATCTCTCTGTTCCCAGTGCAAGTTCTTGATCACTACATCACAGTGGTGGCCTCTCATATGGAGACCCTCACACTAGCTTCCCTGAGCTTCCAAAACATGGGCAATACGCTCCATGTTTATTCTTCTTTTCTTCTTCTTTTCTGGAAAGAGAACGTGTGGGCATTTCTACAATTGTATGAATTTGGCTTGCATTGGAGTGAACGTCTTGTGTATAGCAGGCAAATAGACATTAGTTCCTAATGAACTAATAATGTTATCTAGTTTGGTAATGAAACGTCCATAAGAAAATAACCAGGTTCAAGAGAGTACCAAGAAACCCACAGTTCAATCCTGAACTACAAATTCTCTCTTCTATCCAGGCTTTAGTTCACTTATAAATCAAATGCCTTAATTTAATTTAATCAACAAATATCCATTCAATTAATATTAATATGTTTTTCTTCGCCCTACCCCACTGGAGCATGCACATCTTCAAATGTGTCACACGTACTGGGGGGGGGGGGGAATTTTTAGGACTCATTTCAGCTAGAGTTAGCATTAACTCTAACTAACTCCGCTTCCTACCAAATACTTCCCTTCGACCAGTCCGCTCCCACAGAGAGGGCCTCCTCAGAGTGCCGAAAGGCAGTCAATGTCGGCTGGTGACCCCCAGGGGGAGAGCCTTCTCTGTGGCAGCTCCTGCCCTCTGGAACGACCTGCCCCCCGACCTCTGCACAACTACGGACCTGCACCTGTTCCGCCGAGCCCTGAAGACCCATCTTTTTCGTGCGGCCGGCCTGGTGTAGCTTTTAATCTGGTTTTATTGGGGTTTTATTGTACATTTTAGAGCAGGCTTAGAATTTAATTTATTTTTAGCATAGGTATTTATATTGATGTTTTTACTGTTGTTTTTATCATTGCCTGTTCACTGCCCTAAGTCCCGCAAGGGAGAAAGGGCGGTATACAAATTCGAATAAATTGAATTGAAATTGAAATTATAAGGACATTGACAAAATAAGGAATCTAAGCAATACACAGGCTTAACATGTATGTGGTTTATGCATATGCATTGCCCACACATGGACAGTAGTTATTTTAAAATTAGATTACCTTCTTTTCACATACGTTCAGTAAATTGAATAAATAAATGAATGAGCCAGAATCCATGAAAATATATTATGCAGCACTCTTAGTAGTCCAACAGAAGAAACAAAGCCAATATTCAGGGCAAGAAGATGAACTGGACACACATTTTAGAGTTTACTTGATCATAGCCAACCAAATTTTCCTTCCTGCTTGAATAAGAAAAGTTACAGACTGCACAGAGCTGCTGTGCTCAGATCCTTTTATAATCCTCCTATTCACATCAAATACGGCAGAAATTTTCTTTGTGTAATTTCAAAGTTTGCAATAGCCAAAATTTCTGACTGAATGATGTAACACTACTATATTCAGAATGCAAACTCCAGCATCTAATTTTGAACTATGCCCAACTAATACCTTTCCAACTGTTGATGACACATGACACCACAAAGCAAACATTGCCCCCTAAGTAACTGCATGTGATGTCCCAACACAAATACAAAAGAGGGGACTTGTGTAGTATTGTCACGATATATGTTCTGCCATTTAAATAATATTGCAATTAGAAATGGATATTTATATTTCTCGCCTCAATCTCAGCATTAGCCTTGCATTTTTGGGATGTTCACACAACTCTTGCCCCTATCTTTGATATGCGCAACCTAAAATCTAGGAGTTGTCACATCAGTTCTGCCCAATAGATAGGTTTGCCATACCTGGTTTTTGTTCAGCTCACAGTCTTTATACTCAGTTTCACCCTGCTCCTGGAAAGTTACAATGATGAAACCTACAAAGATGTTCATCATAAAAAAGGCAATGAGAATGAGATAGATTATGAAGAAGATAGCAATGCCCATACGATAGTTGTATATAGGGCCCATGTCTTCAGTGTGCGTATCAATTGCTTTATACAATAATCTGGAAAAGAAAGGATAGAGATTCCAAGTTAATCGACATAAATAATTGAGCTTTCAAAAAAGTTCAATCTTAACGAGTTTCTAAACAATTAATTTAATTGTTTAAGTGAATATATGTACACCTGTAACACATATTTGTACACACTGCTGATAAGATCATTAGTGATGTGCCTGTTCCTACCTATAATAATAATAATAATATTTAATTTGTAAAACCGCTCCCTCTCCCCACAGGGACTCGGGGAAACCCGAGAAAACATAAATCACAATCTTAGTGCCAAAAAACCTCTTTTATTTATACGGCTGTGAATTATGGTCATTCACAGCCCACAAGGCTTCATAAACAGTCTATGAAGATTCCAACAGATGTCTGCTTGAGTTGCTACAGTCGTTCAGGAAAATGTTGATAAGTACCCACATGATCTCCCTTGAAATGCTGCCAGAGACCTAATTGCCAATTAGTTTTGCAAGGCCAAACCTAGCACAGAGTCAAACAAAGCTTGAACCGACCAGATGAACTAATTGCTTCCTGCAAAGGCTCACATCCTGTTCGCTCCTTTTTTATGTCTTATGGGAGGGGCCAATCATCTCCAAGCCTTACTCCCAAGTTGACCCTGTTTTCTTATTTGTTCTTGCCTTCTAGCAGCTCTGCGCATGCACACACTGGGAACAGGCTCCCATTGTTCTTCTGCCTCACTGATGTCAGGCTTTGGAGGCAGCACATAACTACCAGCTGGCCTTGGACCCCTCTCTGCCTCCGACACAGAGCCCTTGTCTGAGCTGTCCCCAGACTCCAGGACTGGTCCATGTTTCTCCCGAACCTCCTCACTGTCCTACTCTGTGGCCTCCGGTGGACCACAACGGTGCCCAAAGCTTCCCCTTTCTGTGCCATTTCTGTGCCACTTTGCTTATACAATAATAGCTAGGACAAGAGGAAACAGTGGCATTCCACAGGATTCCACTAAATCAGTTTTCCAGAGCTGATGGGACTATATCATGGCCACTGAGAATTCACAGAGCTGAAGTCTAGTACATTTTGAAGGTACCATGGAGATGATGGAGATGATTATTCTAAATATTCCTAGCAAATCTCCCCCCCCCCCCATATGCACACATATACACACTCTTTCTCCATAGTGGATTCTGTACTCACTTAGGCCATCCTTCAAAGGTGGATACGGTGAAGAGAGACATCATAGCTGACAAGACATTGTCAAAGTGGAATTCATTGTGCAGCCACCACCTTTCTTTTTCCACAACCTGTGTTGGATCAGCATCAACATACTCAATGAAGTGTCCCCTGGGATGAGAATCCATATATTAGCTACAAATAGCCTATGTCATTAAGTGATGCCTACTTAGAAATACTGTAAGCAATTTTGTTCAAGGGATATGCATTTCCAATTAAATAAGTGTACTATTGCAACCTTAATTTCAATTCTGTTGAACCAGCTGCTTATTTTTGGCCTTCAATATAGTAAGGAAAATTTTATTTCAGTTGATCACTTATGACTAATTGATCCATGGTTCAATTAATATTTTATATTTTCTTAATATCACAGTGCAGGAAATAGCATAAAGATGGCTTCTGCCATCTACAATTTATTAAAGCTTTCAGAAACAAGTGCACTGGACAGTAAAAACTAGCAACTGAATATCCATTATGGAAGATTAAGAAAATATATATTATCAGTTTAGAGAAAATTCAGATGGTTATTAGCTTACATTGTATTTTTTTTATTTGTATAAGAACAATTCATAATAGTAATATTAGTAATAATAATTTCTATTATAAATTATATTATAAATTATATAAATTCTAAATTTATCAGATTTGAACATTCTGATTCTACAAAAAACCACCCTACTTGGAACAGCCTATATCCTCTGATGTTACCTTAACAGTTCCTAGGTCTTTGGTTAGGACTCGAGCTGTTGAGCTATCAACCAGCCCCAAAGGCTGTGAATCTCACCAAAGATTAGCATAATAATAATAATAATAATAATAATGATAATGATAATGATAATGATAATGATAATGATAATGATAATGATAATGATAATGATAATAATAATAATAATAATAATAATAATAATAATAATAATAATAATAATAATTTTGGCTGCTCTTTATTTTTATATTTTTTATATTTTTTATTAATTTTCTATTGTTTAGATTTGTTCGTGCTTAATACACATCATGTTGTTTGGATATTTAATTTGTTTAATGATACAGATTACATTCTGAATCTCCACCCCTTTTTCCCAACCACTGGTAAAATAAATTCTCTGTTTGATAATATTCTTTGTCTTCTTTCAGTTTAATTTTCACTATAAATCTATCCATTTCTGCACAATCTAGTATCTTCCAAATTATCTCTTCATCTCATGGTGTATCTTCCAATATTGTGCGAATATAATCCTCGCTGCTATTAAGATATGCAATATTAAATATATACTGTGCTTAGTTTTTCTGGTATTATGCCTAATAAAAACAGTTCAGATTTAAAATCTACATGTTTCCCTATCATCTTTTCTAATCACCTGTGTATTTTTATTGGGCTTCTCTTTAGGTGTATTCTAAGAGCTTAAGGCGGTGATGGCTAACCTTTTTCTAAAGGTGTGTGTGCGCGCGCTATTGTGTGCATGCCCACCCACCTGTGCATGGGTGAGCGATGCCCCCTGCATGAATGAGTGATCCCCATGTATGCACATGCGCCCCCCCCCGCGTGGGGGGAGATTTTCACCCTTCCTTGCTTCCAGAGGCCTGGGGAGGGTGAAAACGGTCCCCTTGGCTCTCCGGAAGGCTGAAAATCAGCTGGCCAGGGTGCGCATGCACGCTGGAGCTAAGGACTGCCAAGACCTGCCATGCCGGCCAATATGGCTCCATGTGCCACCTGTGGCATGCGTGCCATAGGTTCACCATCATGGGCTTAAGGGATAGGAGGAATATTTATCAAATTTTAAAATCCAAATCTCACAGAAAAATAAGATGTGAATCTTTCTAACTTTATCTCTCAAAAGTGCCTAAATGTTAAACTGCCTTGTGCCTAGAAATGAAAGGGAAACTATAGGAGAACAGCAGGCAGAGTTGGGTGTATGTGTGTGTGGGCAGAGCTAAATGCATCATTAGCTTAGAGTCTTTATGTTCCCACAAATGATCCAAATCCAACCCTTCCTGAATTCTGTTGACCCTTATTTGGCGCCAGTTCAGCGTTGAACTTTAGTTGGCTAGATACTTGTGTGTAGACTTGAATAAATCTTCTGTGCTGCAACTTAATGCCTGGTCCTGATCCTTTGCACTGATAATCTCCTTGAATCTGACCCTCAGGAAAGAATCTTGCTGTATCAATATGTTTCTAAACAATAATACACAGCCAAGGGGAGGCAGACCTGCATTCCGATTCAGTCATCTTAGTTGGATCTGTACAGCTGTAGAACTTCCCCTATATTTAAAACAGAAACCAAAATGATTATTAATTGTGTTAGTCTTACATTATAGAATTATAGTGCTTCCCAGATTGTACTAGATTTGACTTGTCTTCAAAAACGAGCATCTCCCACTACAAATGGATCAAAGATGGGTTTCTGTTCTTGAAACGGAGGTGAAACAATCCCTGTTTCCCCAAAGAGTTTATTGATTTTTGACCTTGCTGCCATACCAAATAGTAAGAGCATTGAAAGAGACTAATATCCTCCCAGTCTTATCTACAACTGGATGGGTGGTGGGGGAGGGGGAATACCTAATGTGCTAATATTATTGTAGTATATCTCTAAGCATTAGCATTTGCAGGCTAACTATTAGCATGTGGACTGTTATGTATGCCCCTAGAGCAGCACGTATTATACCTTTGCTCTTTGAGCTGCATTGGCTGCCAGTTTGTTTCACGTCCAATTCAGGGTGCTGGTTTTAACCTATAAAGTCTTCATGACAAGGGACCAGGTTATTTGAGGGACTGCTTCTCCCCAATTATATCAGTCCAGCCCAGCAGAAAGAGCAAACTATGGATATCATCTGCCAGAGACCTACATTTGGTGAGTCCCAGGTGACAGGTTATCTCTGCCATGGTCCCTGCCTTCTGGAACATTCTTTTTCATACCAGTAATAGATCAGCTCTATGTTTGATGTTCCAGAAGTCCCTCAAGGCCTATTTTTGCCATTAGTTTGGTCTGTGGGTCCCAGCAACTGGAGACCTGTTTAGATAGCTCCAGTATTGAGGCTGAACGTATTCATTTTTTTCCTTCTTGGGATTTGTATATATTTTTAATTTTGATTTTTATATTTTTAGATGCCCGTTTTTTAAAATGTATTTTTATTTATTATCATACACTGCCCAGAATCAGTTTTTGTGCGTTGGGCAGCTATATAAATTTGATTAATAAACACCAGCTGCTCTTTCATGTCTTCAGCTGCATAGTCCTGTCTAGTTATGTTTGCTTCAGATCAAAGTTATCCCTTGTATTCTGTTCCAAGATTAGTATGGCTGGGAAAGTTATAATCCCAGTACTTCTGGAAGGCATCACACTGAGACAAGTGGAATAAACTCAGAAAAACAGGATTATTGAGTCAGCAACCTGAATCAGTGATGTCCGAGAAATTAAAACAAAAAACAAAAAACCCCAGACACCACACACCCCCAAAACCGCAGACACCCAATTATTGCCAACAGGTCCACATTACATGCCTATGGAACAGGACAAAATGGGAATGAATTCTTAGAAACACTTTCACCTTGAAAAGCTGCACTGCAATGCAAGCAAACATGAACTGTAGCAAGAAGGTGACAAGAACAATGTTGCCGATGGTCTTAATAGCCACAAAAACACACTGGACCACATGCTGCAGAGAGAGAGAGAGAGAGAGAAAGAGAGAGAGAGAGAGAGAGATTGCTTTAGTTTATCTGTTCGATTATCCAATGTCACAGCAGCCATTAAGAGATTTATAAATCTGATATTCACAGTTCCTGATATCTAGAGTTTGCCACATTGGGTAAGGTGTAAATCAGAGGTGGTATTCAGCAGGTTCTGACCAGTTCTGGAGAACCGGTAATGGAAATTTTGAGTAATTTGAGAGAACCAGTAAATACCACCTATGGCTGGTCTCGCCCTCATCTATTCTCTGTCTCCTGAGTCCCAGCTGATCAGGAGGGAATGGTGATTTTGCAGTAACCTTCCCCTGGAGTGGGGTGGGAATGGAGATTTTACAGTATCCTTCCCCTGCCTCGCCCACCAAGCCACACCCACCGTGCCAGGCAACGCTATGTCACGCCCACACCCACAGAACTGGTAGTAAAAAAAAATGAATCCCAGCACTGGTGTAAATATATGCCATAGTTCCACTTCAAGCATTCTAATAGCTTATAAATGGCATTCAAGACTTAGAAATATGGACATACAACACACTTTCTCCCTGTTTATGTCGGGTTGATGTTTACCTTCAGTCCCTTTGCTCTGTTAATAGCTCTCAATGGCCTCAGGACCCTGAGCACCCTCAAGATTTTCACCACTGAGATGGTACTGGACCTGTTGCAGGAAATGGGGAAGATACTTTGACTATGCTTTTGCAACCTTTGTGGTTACATTCATAGTCCTGCTGTCAAAGGCACAGTGTGCTTAGGAAGATATGACCTTGATGTTATTTTTAGGAAGGGCTTGGGGCACTCCCAGAATAGGAAGAGAGGTCAGACAATTCTATGTGGCTGCCTAATTCCCAGCATGCCTTGTGAATACTCATCAGAGGAGAACTCCATAAAAGACATGCTTCAGGCTATACATCCATAACATTTCCCCCCACCCCACCTCAAAACTCAGCTCTGCTTTCAGGAATTAGATAACAGTGAAAACCTTCAGGGATTGATGTGGCAAATAGTAAGTGGCTTCATTTAGAAAAGAAAGAAGTACATGCACAAAATCTGCCTACTTTAGAACACAGAAATATAGAAGGATCCAATCCAAGTTGGTTACCGGGATTGACCCTCTGGTTTCAGTGACCAACCCAGATTGGATCCTGCAACATTATCCTGGGACCCCGTGTATTTGCCTTCATTCGTCTCATGTAGTATTGGGGGACCAAGTTCTTCTTAAGCCTCTTTCTCCCACACTTTTGCATCAACTTCTGGCCATTCATTTCTCAGCCTTGAGATTAGAGTGCACCTGCTCTGTGTTTACACAACAGAACTGCTGGTCTGAGCTGGAGTGGTTCCTGTCCTGCCAAGTTTATACCTGATTTCAGATGAAAACAGAATAGCTATCAGCTTTAAGTATCAAGACAGGGGCAACATAGGAACGATAACCTGCAACATTCAAATGCTATCTCCAGAGGTCTCAGCCTAGAGACTAAGTAAAGATCAAGGTAAAGGTTCCCCTCGCACATATGTGCTAGTTGTTCCCGACTCTAGGAACAAAAGAATCCAAAAACATTGTTCAAACTCTTTTATCTACCAGTTACTACAATCAGCCACTGTAACTAAGAGAAACTTTGAAGTTTCTCTTAGTTTAAATTTCCTCTGAAGAAAATTTGTGTACACAGGAAACAAAAGACAAAAAGTACATCTGTGCAGTTTTCAAGTCTTTGCATAACCAGCAGTCAATTGGATTAAGCTGTCAGGGCTAAATATACCCCTAGTTTTCATTTTGATTTTTTTTTTCTGGCTAAAAGGAGGGATAAAAATAAATTTCTGACTGTCAATATTTTGACCGACATTGGCTGTGAATATTGCTATTAAGGAACATCAGTTTCCAAGTCATGAAGATCTCAGTTAATGAGCTGTGGTTAACATGTTTTCATAAAATAATAACTACATTTTGCATTTTCAGAAATATATTTTAATGTTCCTACATTTTATATTCAAAGTAGCCCTTATAGTGCAGCAGTAAGTAGCGTGGTGCCCTTCAGATGTGCTCGAATAAATCTCTCACAATCTCTTACCATTTGCCATGCTATTTACTAGTGGTAGAAGTTGCTCCAAAATATCGGGAAGATACCATCTTGTCAAACCCGCTGGTAACCAAACAAATGTACTTTACAAATATTCATATAACCAATCCCATGTTACTCTCCTGGGTTATTGGATTACTATAAATGGTGCATGGTCTACAACAGGGGTCCCCAACCTTTGCAACTTTAAGTCTGAAGGAATCATTTCCCAGACTTCTCCAGCCAGCAAAGCTTAAAGTTGCAAAGGTTGGCGACCCCTGATCTACAAGAAATCCCTGAGTGACCTATTGGAAGCCTTGCCTGTCTATGATCTACTTACTCAAGTTTCATGGAGATGAGTGAGACAACAACTACAAGCAAATCTAGAATGTTGAAAGAATTACGGCAGAAGGATCCTTTGTGAAGAAATGCACCATAAGTAGTCATCTGTAGGAATCAAGAAGATTCAATTAGCTTTGATAAATCTAGCATTGTTTTCTTTTTTCTATCTGAAATTAAGACGATCTTTTGGAAGAGTATCTACTGTTACACAAAATGAAGCAGAAATCAGGGGATGAAATAAATTTAAGAGAGTAATTAAGACTAGAAGGTAACTGTATTGGTAATTAATAGCAAACAAAGTGTTGATGGCAGTGAAAAGGCCATCCATCCATTTGTGGGGTACCACAGTGCTTGATTTTCTCTTCCATTTAATATCTACATCAGGCTACTGAGCAAGGAGTTCCAATGGTCTGAAGTGAGGTAGCATCAATATACTGATGATACCCAGCTTTATGTCATCATCCCATCAGTGATTCTATTGATGTCCTCTCCCAGTACCTGAAAGCTGTAAGGGCCTAGATGGGGCACAATGGGTATCCCAATGCTCAACCCAAGCAAGGCTTTGGATACTTGGGTGTTCTGGTGCAAGGGCTTTCCACATTTGGTCTTGGATAGGGTGGCATATCCTCAGATGGATCCATTGCTCAATCAGGTCCTTTTGGACTGACAGCTCCTGCTAGAAAAGCAGTGGCAGCTATGGCTAGGATGGCCTTTGCCCACCTTTAGATTGTGTGATAATTATGCACATTCCTGGACCAAGAGACTCTGCTCACATTCATTCATGTTCATGACCTCCCATCTGAATGTGCTCTACATGGAAGAGCATTCAGAAGCTTCCATTCATGGGGAATGCGGTTGCATAGGTAAAAGAATTGTAACAGGTATTCAGCACATGTAACACATTACATTGTGAACTTCATTGATTTCCAATGTATTTTTGGGTGCTATTCAGGGTGCTGGTTGTCATCTTAAACTCCTTCATGGTTTGGGATTAGGTTACCTAAGGTATCTAAGGTACTATCTTCTCCTAGTTGTTTCTATCCATCCAATCCAATCCAATCCAGCAGGATGGCATGTTCTGGGTTCTTTCAGCCAAGGCATGCCCACTGGCAGTGACTAGGAGGTATGCCTTCTCTACCCCCTAACCCCAACCCATCTTTGAAGCAATCTCGACCTTATTGGTCTTTTGTACGTAAGGCCTTGTAGACCTGGTTATTTGCCCAGAGTGTTAAGGACTCTGTTTCATGTTTATATTAATATCTAAAGTTAGGATTGGCTGCTACAGATGGCTGCTACAGATATTTATTTTTTGGTATTGTGTTTGTATTATGCTTCATTGTTCACTGCCCAGGAGGACTTATTTAAGATGGGCAGCCAAAGAAATTGAATCAAGAAATATCCAATCCTTCCAATATAATTTTGAAAGAGAATAAGTCAACTCACCTTTAGAATAATTTCCACCGTAAAAACAGAGGTGAAGCCAATATCAAAATATGATAGAATCTGGAGAAGACCCCCCACAAAGAAACAAAGAGTTATTTTTGTCAATAAATGCAGTTGCAATTCTCCCAAAACTCACCCTAAACTCAAGAAAAAATATGTGAAATTAATTGGCAACAGATAAAAATATCAACATTTCTACTTACTTAAAACAAATTTGTTAGATCTTGAATGAGGTATAAAACAAAGCTTAATTATGATGCAGTTTCTATAAAGCCTGCAATGTAGAAACAAGGACCTGAGTGGGCTATTATATTAACTATATAATGACTATTACTGGATACTTTTCCATCAGTAATGTCAAGATTTGCTGCCTGAACATTTTTTTAAAATGTTCAGACATCTTAAACTAAAGTTGAAAAATATGAAGGTGCATATTTTTTATTTTACATGTGCTATTTTCTTTTTTGCAGTGATAGGTGCTTATTGGTTTGTTAAGTACCTCCCTATTTTTTTTTCTTTTTAAGCAATTGGATAATTCATATATTTCATAGCTGAGTTTATCTTGGAAACAAAATGATTTTAAACATGCTTTACGTTAGTGAGAATATGATACACAGAATTAAAAGTATCTATGTTTGATAGCAGAAATTTCTATCATTACCTATATATCTAGTGGCAGTTCATATTTGCAAACCTGTCTCTTGTTTTGATCTATTTTGCCTTCTTATTCGCTTTGACAAATGGCTTTCAATGCTACCAATCTACATAGTGCCATTCACTGCTTGCACGTAATCCCACCATAAATGTACAACTTTTTAGTGCCATGCTCCCATATTCTTGCCTTTGTCTCAACCCTAAGCCATACATATCTTTAGCTGTACAATTGTTAAAGTAGTGTTTTCTCCCTTATCCCAATATTATCCAAGAATGCCTTAAGGCAGGGGTCTGCAAAGTCGGCTCTTTTAAGACTGGTGGACTTCAACTCCCAGAGTTCCCCAGCCAGCATAGCTGGCTGGGGAATTCTGGGAGTTGAAGTCCACCAGTCTTAAAAGAGCCGACTTTGCAGACCCCTGCCTTAAAGTATATACAATTTGCTCTGCTTTGTTACCCAGTAATTTGGAGGGAAGTCAAGCGATGCAGTGACCTGAAGCAGTGGCAGGATAGCTCTTGGCAATGGGGACAATAATTTTCACAACAGCACAGCTGAAGTATGATAGAATATCAGTTTAGTTCAGCATCATGGAGGGGACCCAAGAGGAAGCTAGAAATATATACAAGTATTTTATGGCTCTGTCTGGGTCAATCTTGCCCAACCTGATGTCCCCCAAGTTGTCGTGTGATGAGATTATAACTTCTCTAATTCCTAGACAGCATTCTTGGGATTGCTATTACAAACCATTGGAGAGTAC
Organism: Rhabdophis nuchalis; assembly: GCA_039707465.1. Lineage (NCBI taxonomy): Eukaryota > Metazoa > Chordata > Lepidosauria > Squamata > Natricidae > Rhabdophis > Rhabdophis nuchalis. Next base: position 59,015,091 of record CM077644.1, on the reverse strand, counting down.
TAGGCTGGGGAAAGATGGTCTGTAATCAGCCACAGGTACCATGCTACTGGTAGTAGTAAAAAAAACACCTGATTCCTGAATGAGTCTGCTCGAATTGGATCTTCTGCTGCCAATGAGACGCTGCTAAGCAGGATGAAGAGGAGGATGAAGTTGGTGAACCAGGTGGCATTGACAGTCCTATGGCACAGCACCCGGATCCTGGAAAGAGTAAGACATGGAATGAAATGTGGAATGGAATGTTTATTTGTATACTGCTTCCTCTCCCCGAAGGGACTCGGGGCGGTGCACAGGGAATATAAAACATAAAACATACAACAATATAAATATCTAAAATTAAATTAAATTACAATGACCCTGCACTAAAACCTAAAAAATGGGGAGAAAGAGAAGTAAATACATATTGCTTAAGCTGGCATTCTGATCAGAATACACCTGAATGAAAGCTCATACATGAACAGACAGGGGAAGAAGAACATGCTAAGAGCAGACCATTTACTTAATAGGAAATGGTGGGGGTCCGTGTCACTAACGGGTAGGGCAGGGATGGCGAACCTTTTTTGGCTCGTGTGCCAAAAGTGGGGGTAGCGCAGGGGAGTTCTGCGTTGGAATGGAATGGAATGTTTATTTGTATACTGCTGCCTCTCCCCGAAGAGGCCCTCTGGAGGCTTCAGGAGCTTCCCTGAACCCTCCGGAGCATGAAAAATGGCCTCAAAAGAAGGCTGAATTCAGCTCGCCAACGTGCTCATGTGCGCTGGCCAGCTGACAAGGCAATGCCTCACGTGCCCTGACAAATGGCTCTGCGTGCCACCTGTGGCACGCGTGCCATAGGTTCGCCATCATGGGGGTAGGGTCACAACATGCATATGGGTAGGTCTTGGGTTTTATGCTTCTTTCTGGCTTACAGTCCTTTGAATTCCCTTAAAGCTTGCACTATCATTTTGTTGTCTCCTGGGAGTTCAGTCAGAGGCAGCTCAGAGAATCTGAGAGGATGGAAGTTGCCTCCCTGTCTCCCTTATATTACTAGATAAGATTTAATTTCTGACTATTAAACAGGGAGGAATGTTTACCAGATTGCAATTTATTTCATTTGTATTTGTTATTTGGCCAAAAATTAAATGATGGCCTTGGGGCATCCACCTGATGTTTTACTTGTATTTTAATCCAGTTCAGAAATGGAACTACAATGGAAGCTTTTCTAACTTACAATTTTCTTAAACAGGAACCAGAGTTGTACAGTATTACAATTCCATGTCTGATTAACAACATTAACTACCAAGAGGTGGCTGCTCTCTTCCTATGATTCCCATAAGATTATGACCCTTGCAGAAGTGACTACACTTCTCCCTGAAAGCCAGTTGATCCCCACCCTGCTGGTATTTCATAGAGCCCTGAAGACCAGGCTCTTCGCCCAGGCCTTTGGAGAGGTTGACTGAGGCCTCCTTCTTCAGGTAATATAGAGGTACTTGTTTGTTGCCTGATTTGTATAATCTTTTATTGTTTTTTTTTACCATATTGTTTTAATATTCTGGGTGTGTATGTTTTTTTGCTGTGAAGTGCCCAGGATTTTTAAGAGTCAGTAATGATTAAAGTAAATAAATAAATAAAAGAATAAATACAAAGCAGAATCCATGCTTTGATTGTTGTATTAAAAATCACAACACACTTCAATCCTTTTTACATTATTGTGACTGAGAATTTATTACCCTGATTCACTAAATGTTCGGGGCTCACTGTTACATATGTTAAATCGTATTCTTCTGCTCTGAGCCAATAATATGATAGATATTAGACAGCAATTCACTCAGAGGCTAGCCTTTGATGCTAGAGATTGGGAAGGCTGAAAGGAGATTGGTCATACCAGCAAAGAAGTATCTTCATACAAATAGGCCAAAATTAATCAGGTGACCATCCAGAAATTCCTGAGCTGTTTCAGACATTAGATCTGACTGGCTAAGTTGCCATGTTGTATAAGAGGCAGAGAAACTGTCATGCTAAGAGTTCCAAGCTGTTCAGTAATATATAGCATATTTTTAACATAATTCTTCCCATCTGTGTAATACTGAGATGAAAGATATTGCACCATTGTTATTTCTGTCTCCAAAACTTACACTCTATCCATTTTTGAAAGAAAAACAACAAAAATGTGAAAATTAAAATATCATTTGAGAAGTAAAAATCTTATAAGGCATTCAGTTCTCCCACTTCAGTACTTTTAATGGCTGCAGTAATAAGCTCTGATTATCATTCATAGAGTTGGAAGGCCAATAAGCTTGTTAAGAAGAAGGAAGAAAAGAAGGAAGGTGGGAGGGAGGGAGGAAATAGGGAGGGACGGAAGAAAGAAAGAAAGAAAGAAGGAAGGAAGGAAGGAAGGAAGGAAGGAAGGAAGGAAGGAAAGAAGGAGGCATACTTGTTCGTTGGGCTAAAGATGAAGAATGAACTTGCTTCAGGCATGGGCACTGCTTTTTCCTTTAACTGCAGCTCAGCTAGGGGACGTGGCCTAGGACTCAGGGGGATTTCAGGTTCATCTTCCTCATCATCACCTGTAGGAAAACAGTTACGGAAAAACTTAATGTTCGCCTTTTTTCTGCTAGCAATGAATTGTAGATTTTTAAAAAACTCCTTATTTTTGTACTATTCCAACAACCATGTCCTTTCCAGTCTTAGGTCCTACTAAGACTCAAGAACACTAACTGCCATGATAGATAATATACTTAACACAAATACTTTCCTTCTCTTTTATTCAACATGCGGCAAAAATAAATGGCACTGAAATCTTCTTACCTGGAAAGTCTGCAGAAGGGTACGGGTCCTTGATTTCATTGACATTTGATTCAAACTCATCCACTTTTAACTAAGCAGGAAAAAATGAAAAAGCAAATTAAGTGCTGCAACTCTGTTACAATATTGCTGAACAGAACTACTTGGCTGAGACTAAGACCAGAGCAAAAAAAAACTGATTGATTGACAAGCAACCCTATATTTAAATGAAAGCAATTGAAATGGCATCCAGGTCTGCTTTATACACATATGGACTTATTTGTGAAATCACCATATGGTTTGGTTTATATATGTCGTTATATAACATTGGATGGTTGTTTTATTGAATAACATTCTATTACATAAAGCAGGGGTTCCTTTTTTCTTTTGCAATCGCACGCTCCTTTACTGAAATCTTAATGATACACCTCTCTTTAAAATCCAAACACTACAATGAACACAAAGGAACAATGAAAACAATGCAAGGAAAGGTTGGGAAAGGTGGATTTATGGTAACAGTGGGAGGGAGGTACAAAACTTTGGGAAATCCTGCAATAAAAGGTGCATGCTTTTTAATAAAAAGTAAAGAGACTTCTGGATGTGAATGTGCCCTCCAGAATATTGTGACTGGAATGAAATAGCAAACGCATATCACACCTATTTTGGAACCAATGTATCTTTTATTAATGAAGTTTTGTCAACCTCGATGTAAAATAATTGCCTTCTTTGGGGAAAAAGTGAATGAGGACTTCAGGTACCATTATGAGATGCGCTCCAGTATGAGTCCGGAAGCTCGGAAGAAAAACCACTGGGCCTGGTGACCAGCCCAGATAGGATCCTTTTGTCCTTAAGACCAGTATACTCTCATTTACTGTTCTCAGTCATAGCATGATTCAAATGATTAGTCTCAAAAACAAGAGGGTAACTCAATCCCCAAGGAATTTATTTCTCAGGAAAATTCATCTGATGGGAGTGGTAACTTGTAAATAAGTCTTGCAAACTTTCTCAGTGTTACACTTTGTTAAGATGAGTAACGACAAGAATGCCTTTCACAAACTGCCTTTAGCATTCCCAACCTCAGGTGAGCCTTGTTTTTCTTCCCTGCACTGGGATAATGCCTCCTACTGGGAAAAAGTCTAGAACAGACTGGGGAAAAATATGAATAAGCTGAGTAGACTCTGGCAAAAAAATATCTAGGATAGTGCTTACTATTTCTGCAGAAACCTGGTAGAGGATGAAAGAAACTTTAGAATATGTGTGAGATGTTTAATGCTACAGACACACACACACACACACACACACACACACACACACGATAGATAGAGAAAAAAAGAAAGAAAGAGAGAGAGAGAGAGATTTATATTTGTGCAGCCTCAGTATTATTAAACAAACTATAATCAAATGACAATGGATTTAACTGAAAAGGAATAAAAACTAAGTACCGTATTTTTCAGAGTATAAAACACACCTTTTTCCCCTCTGAAAGAGGGTGGAAATGTTGGTGCGACTTATACACAGAATACAGCCATTTTTGGCCTTCCCAAAACCTCACCCTGCACATCCCGTTTTTCAAAAATGATGCGCGGAGGATGTGGGAGGCCTGTAGAATGCTCCTGGGAGTTGGGGAGGGCAAAAATGAGTGAAAAATGGGCCCGTTTTTCACAATAGGGGTGTTTTTGCCCTCCCAAACCCCCAGGAGCACACTGCAGACCTTCCAAACACTTTGCATGCCCCATTTATTGCTCGTTTTTGCCCTCTCCAGCCCCCAGGAGTGTTCTACAGGCCTCCCAAACCCTCTGCACAGACCATTTTTGTGAAAAACAGGTCTGTTTTCTCCAAAAACGGGCCCAGTTTTCACCTCCCAAATCCCCTGTGTGAGGTTTTTGCCCTCCCTGGCCCCCAGGGGCACTTTGCAGGCCTCTCAAACTTTCTGCATGCCCCGTTTTTCACGAAAAATGGGGCATGCAGAAAGTTTGGAAGGCCTGCGGAGTGCTCCTGGGAGCCGGGGATGGCATAAACTTTTTAAAAAAATATTTACCTCTTCAAAATCTTGGTGGGACTTATACTCCAGTGCGTCTTATAGTCTGAAAAATACGGTAAATGTTTGTGATCTTAGAAATTTTCATCATTAGGAGAAGTGAGTTGCATATTACAATATTGTCTGTTGTTTTCTTTTTTTTAAAGAACATTTCTCTTCAAAAGTTGGGTGCAAATACCTAGACAAACAAAGAAATGGCTAAAGAGATGAAGTGCAGCACTGGTAGCTGCCATCCTTGTCTGACCTTAGCTGTGGTGGGAATTCCTTCGCCCTTTGCTTTCTGTTCCAGTTTCTTGGCCAATAATAGCTTTTCTTCTTCAGATTTTTCAGGATAACCTCTACAGAAAAGAACCAAAAGAGCAAGGGGAAAGGGAAGAGAAGCCAGATAGAATGGAGTAGGGGAGGGATATGAAAGAAGCTTAGAGTTACAATACTTGACGTAGACCAGTCTAGAACCCCAATGGTATAAATGTCAGGAACAGCATCAGAAGGAAGAACTGACCTGGTCATTTTCTTCCACATCTTCTCTTCAGCTTTGGCTTTCTGAGCAGATGTTAATGTTTCTGCCTCAGCCAGGTTGTCCACAGCAATAGCCAGAAAGACATTGAGCAAGATATCTAACATGGGGTGGGAGGGAGAAAAGCTAAGGAATTTTACAGTGTGGATTTACTTCATACAGAAATGATGGATCAAGACTTCTATCATTCTCTGAAAGTTTCACTTGATAACAGTTTATACCTAGCCAGTTTCCTGATATTATCGAATCTGAAAGATTGGAAGAAAATCAGGGCTTAGGAAATGGAGATATGACCATTATTGCAAAATGTGGGTTATTGTTCCTTTTTGTCAAAACTGTGAATAGACAAGGCCATCCCTTGGGTGAGGCCTTCTCAGGTGAGGAAAGGCATTGGCTGCTAATCTGAATCCAACTCAGACTTACTGGGCAGAAAGTCTTAATGAGCTAAGAGTTCATTAATGGGCAAATAAATTCTTCTCTATCTATTGATTTTAAACATTTTAAATTTCTCCTATACCAGGGATCTGCAAAGTTGGCTCTTTGAAGACTGGTGGACTTCAACTTCCAGAATTCCCCATCCAGCGAGGCTGGCTGGGGAATTCTGGGAGTTGAAGTCCACCAGTCTTCAAAGAGCCAACTTTGCAGACCCCTGTCCTATACCAATAGAAGACAAGGTGACCCTAATCTTTTTTAATCTAACCCTAACACTTATTTTTTCCATAACGGAGACAGTCGGAAGTCAATGCTTCTTTTTCTTTTCCTTTTCCCTGTCTTTCTCCACTTCCCCCCCCCCCTTTTCTCCTCCACTGGTTCTCTATTTACTTTTGTATTTTGTATTTTACAATACTTTATAACTCAATAAAAATGTTAAACTCAATAAGACTAAGGTGGGATGTGGTCAATTAAAAAAAAGTCACACCACCACAAAGCATCAAGCAAAACAAGCTATGGTGTATTTAGCAACATTTAAAGATGTAGATCAGGGGTGTCAAATTCGATTTAATTGAGGGCAGCATCAGGGTTGTGTTTAACCTGAGGGGCTGAGTGTGTGTGGCCAGTGGGCATGGCCAGCTTACATGGCTTCCCCGAGCTCTGTTTTTGCTGGTACAGGATTTCAGGAAGCTATCATGGCTGAAAATGGAGCCCGCAAGCTCTGTTTTCACTGGCAGAGGCACCACACCTTTGTTGTTCCCAGGGTGGCCCCCATGGGCCAGATGTAAGCACCCTGTGGGCCGGATCCAGCCTGTGAGCCTTGAATTTGACACCCCTGATGTAGGTGAATAGCAGGGCCAGCGTAATATAGTGGTTAATGTTGAGGTCCTCGACTTGCGACCGATCCTCGACTTACGACCGGCCACAAGTCTTCGACTTCCCCCTTGTAGGCTTGGTAACAGCCAGTCGCGTCTGATTGGCTCAGATGCGACTGGCTGGAATTAGGTTGCCAGGCGTCCTGATTGGTTCCCCGCTTGACAGCTCTTGCTTAAATAGCTGTCAAGCGGGGAAGCCCCTGTCTACCTCACCTTTTGTACTGTGTACATAGTTCTGCTATTCTAAGTGCTTTGTGAGCAAATAAACGGCTAATTTTGCTTGACTAACCTGTGTCGGACTCCCTCAATTACCGAACTCAACAGTTAAGGTACTGCACTGGGAGCAGACTTCAAGTATGCAACCTGACCATGGAGTTTCCTGCCTGACTTTGGGGCAATCACACTATCCCAGTCCAACATGCTTCACAAGGCTGTTGTAATAAGGATAACATAAGCTGAGATTCCATTGTATGCCACTTTGAACTTTCAAAGGAAAGAAAGGAAGGGATAAAATGTAATACATAAAGAAATAAAAATATTGGGACTAAGTCCTTTATCTGTATCCATAGTGGGGATATTATTTCACATGACTATAAAGATAATATATATCTTAGAATTTTTTTAATGTTTGCTTTTTATATTAATAATAATAATAATAATTTAATTTATAAACCGCTCTTTCTCCCCGAAGGGACTCGAGGCGGTGCACAGGGAATTAAAAATACATATATAAACAACAAACATTATGATACAATTTAAAACGAATTAAATTTAGACCCTGCACTAAAATCCCAACTATCTAAAACTAATACCCCTAAAAATCCCTAATAAAACAGTTTGAAATATTCAGCTAGAGGTAAATGGGTAAATTAACCCAAGCCGGCCAGGCAGAAGAAGTGAGTTTTTAGTTTTTGACGGAAGGAGCGGAGGTCCGTAGTTGTTCTAATTTCGGGGGGAACATCGTTCCAGAGGGCCGGGCCCGCCACAGAGAAGGCCCTTCCCCTGGGCATCGCCCGCTGGCATAGCCTAGTGGACGGCACCTGGAGAAGTCCCTCTCTGTGGGAGCGAATCGGCCGAAGGGATGTATGGGGCAGGATGCGATCCTGCAAATAGCTATGTCTCGAGCCATGGAGCGCTTTAAAGATGATAATCAACACCTTGAAGCGCACCCGAAAGACAACAGGCAGCCAGTGCAGCTCGCGCAGGAGTGGTGTTATATGGGCAAACCTGGAGGTTCCCATAACTGCCCGCGTGGCCGCATTCTGGACAAGCTGCAGTCTTCGGGTGCACCTCAAGGGGAGCCCCATGTAGAGAGCATTACAGTAGTCCAGTTGGGATGTCATGAGTGCGTGAGTGACTGTGCAAAGGGCAGCCCGGTCTTCTATATTAGCATAGAAGAACAGACTTGATAATGACAGTAAATTAATAAATCCAAAAATATTATTCATATACACCCCTGATGTGATGCCCAACATCATGCATGGTTATGGACAAAACAATAAACAAAGCAAAAAAAAAATTTCCATTCCACATTTTAGCAACTGTGTGTATAAGGGCAAAGGAAAGAGACAGCTGATATTCAACCTGCTAGTGTGCAGAACAAAATCAGATAATGAAAGTGAAATCATGATCATATGTAATAGGAACTTGTCTTCCTCCAATGATCAAACTCCCATCAGTATTTGAAACTATTGAACACCCTAAACCAGTGGTAGTCAACCTGGTCCCTACTCATGGTGGGCGGAAGGGGTTTTGTCCGATACTGAAGCACTTTCCTTTTTTAAATTTAATTGACTTCCCTACTTTATAAATCACCATTACTGTGGAACCAGTGGGCGGTTAGAAAATTTTACTACTAACAGAGATACAAAAGTGGGCGGTAGGTATAAAAAGGTTAACTATCCCTGCCCTAAACCATTATTTTTTAACTTTGGCAATTTTAAGATGGGTGGACTTCAACTCCCAGAATTCCCCAGCCAGCTCCTACCCCTGATATAATTATACATTCTTTGCAACTTTTTCATGCACATCCTGCTTCCATATGGAATCGCTAACTTGCATAAAATAGAAGATGGTAATCTACTTTTTCAAGTAACTGAGGATCTTCTATTTATGTTAGTGGTCACTATATTTTGAAAAGGGCATTATTGCATTGCATTTTATGGTAAGAATACAAAATGAACACAAATGAAGCGCACGCTCAACGAACCAGTTGTCAGACCGGTTGAATCACACCACTGCTTTACACTCCCTCACTAGTCAAGTATTTAAATCTATGGACACTGTTTAAAGAAAGGATACAATTCCCACACACAAACAGAACAATGAAATAAATGCAGACCAGCACTCCAGGATAGACAGGCCCTCCATAAGACATAATCCCATTGTACATGATAGAGGTCCAGTCTTCCCCAGTCAGGACCTAGGAAGAGACAAATAGTTTGAAAGCATCAGAAATCATGTAGAAATATTTGGCTTCCAAACAAGTGAATGTCTAAATCTCCTTCAGCGTGTTGGAACCTGGGTAATTGAACCGATTAATTATGAGTTCAGCCACATTTCCTCTGGGACTTAGGAGAGACGATTTCTCATTGTTGGGAAACTCCCACCTTGTCCCACTTCCCAGCTGCTGAATGTCTTCACTCTTTCCTATAGCCAAAGCACTGTTTGTTACTAGTCCTTTGCTCCCTCCTGCATAGCGGCCAGTTGAGTTCTTTCTTCACAAAGAAAAACAAAGGAAGGCAGAGAGGAATGAGGGGAGAAATATCAATCAAGGCTTATGATTGTCCAGAAACGTCATATGTATTGTAGCAATGGTGGGTTGCAGGAGGTACACCCTGGTACGGGCGTACCGGAGCCTGACCGGAGCACTGGATACTGTTCCAGTACGGTGCTCCGGAGGGCCCACCCACCTTCCCTTGCTTCTTACTATCCTTTTACATCTTCAGCATTTCCGTGCATGCGCACAGCGCATACAGCGCCTGCGCGGCGCTCCGCTGAGCAGCTGGAGTGTCACGGAGGATCACAAAAACACCAAGATGCATGCGCATGCTGCACATGTTTACTTGGACACCCCTGGGCCTGTTTCAACTGTACCAGTTGGAATGGAATCCGGAACCCACCACTGTATTGTAGTCACATTTTGCTTGCTTTCTCCCTCCCTCCCACCTTCTCTCTCACTTCCCCCCTCCCACCTTTTCTCTCACCTTCTCTCTCTCTCTCTCCCTCCTATCTCACAGAGAAAGAGAGCGAGAGAGCGAGAGAGAGAGAGCACCCAATGTCCTACTCATTTCAGAAATTAGCCCACAACCTACTTTCCTGATGATTTACCCGCTTAGACATCAAATTTATTTCAGAAATTGATTCTTTGTCTAAACAACCTTGACTTCAGCTGTACCTGGAAGACACTGATGAGAGCCTGGGGGAAGTTATCAAAGGTGCTGCGTCGTATTTCCGTATCATCAAAATCAAATCGCCCTCCAAAAAGCTGCATCCCTAAGAGGCCAAAGATGACCATGAAAAGGAAGAGGAGGGTGAGGAGAGAGGTAATGGAGCGGACAGAATTCAACAGAGAAGCCACTAGGTTGTTCAGCGAGGTCCAATACCTAGAGAAAAAGAGAAAGATTATAAGATTCATTATCATATCAGAGAAAGTGTGGAGTGTATGCAAATCAGCCAAGTTATCTAGCAGAGTAAGATAGGAATCTAGAAGGGTAAGATCTAAATCACTGTTCTGATCAACTACAGGTTGTCCTCGACTTACGACAACTGAGCCCAAAATTTCTATTACTAAGAAAGACAAGTTTGCTTAGAGTTTAGAGTTTATTGGTTTTTTTCGTGAGTTTTGCCCCACTTGACAAACTCTCCTGCCACCATTGTTAAGTGAATCACTGTAGTCATTAAATTAGTTAACACAGTTGTTAAGTGAATCTGGCTTTCCCCTTTGACTTTTCATGTTGGAAGATCGCAAAAGATGATCATGTGACCAAGGGGCACTGCAACCGTCACAGATACATGCCAGTTGCCAAGCATCTGAATTTTGAGCCTGTGATCATGAGGATGCTGCAAGCGTCTTACATGTGAAAAACAGACAAGAATCACTTTTTTCAATGTCATAACTTCAAACAGTCACTAAATGAATGGTTGTAAGTTGAGGATGATCTGTATTATTACAACTGCCACCAACAGCTTATTTGTTCATAGAAAACCGAATTGCAAGTTCTCTCAATTGGTGCCTTTACAGTTGAAGATGGCCATCCAAGAGTCTAGCTCAGTGATGGCGAACCTATGGCAAGGGTGCCACAGGTGGCAGGCGGAACCATTTCTGAGGGCACGCGAGGCATTGCCCTGTCAGCTCCAGCTTTCTTGTGTGCACTGGCCAGTTGATTTAGGCCTTCTTTTGAGGCCGTTTTTCGCCTTCTGGAGGCTTCAGGGAAGCTCCTGAAGCCTCTGGAGGTGGGGAGGGGAGGCTGTTTTCACCCTCCCCAGGCTCCTAGAAGGCCTCTGGAGCCTGGTGAGGGCGAAAAAAGCGCGCCAAAAACAGTGGGTCATGCACATAGCATTATGGGTGTGGCACGCCCATGCACGACCCCCCTGTGCTCCCCCCGCTTTTGGCACGTGAGCCAAAAGAGGTTAGCCATCACTGGTCTAGCTATTTTAATAGATGGATCGGAATATATTCAGTGTAACTCCTTAGCATAGCACAGTATGTATAGGCTATTTTTGTCTGAGTCCTCCTATCACCTCCCTTCCTTGGACCCTAATAGAGATGGATGGGTATCTAAGGCTACCTGTCATGAGGGAAGGGGCAAATACCATCATCCAATATCTGTTCAGCCATAACAATAAGCCCCACCCTTTGATAGGTTGGAATGGACTGGATGGCAGAATTAATCACTGTTTAATCACTAGGGATCTTTTAAATTGCGTGTCTGTCCCAGATAATAAACATACTTTATCACAAAACAAGAAGCATAAAAATATAATTATCAACTTAATGATGAATTAAATTCTAACAACGTGTTTCAATAACAACAGTAATAATAAAGCAGCAAGTGAATCAAAATTAAGACACTTCTCTCAATATTTATTTTATTACTTTCATCTCAACTGAGGTATGAAGATGCTGTAATCATCTTCCCTGGTCAGGATGCCCTGAAGAATAAATGCAGCAACTGAGATATCGCTGTTCTGACTCTCGGCTGTTAAGGAAAATCATTTGTTCTTTTTTTAAAAAAAAAACAAGTCATATAATCTTTCTTTTAAAAAAAAAAAAATCCAATTTAGCAGCCACCATAGTTGCATCTTGTGGCAATGAATTCTCCAAAATCATTTTTATTGTGTGAAGAACTATTTTCCTTTCACTCTATTAGATGGATCAATATGAATCAATTTTTTGGAGTACACAAGTTCTAAAATATAAGTAGTATACATGGGCAAGGACTTAGGGATCAGAAGAAAATCTCTCTCCCTCTTCCCCCCCCCTCTTTTTCCCTCCCCCTCCCCTCCCCCCCCTCGCTGTAGCTTCCAGGCATGCTGAACAGTTTTGACTACAAAGATGCACATCTAACCACCTTCGTTGTCATATATCTTTTCTTCACTGCCATGTTGGATCTGACTGTACTCTTGAATTTTATACGGCCAGACAAATCAGACATCAGCATATATTTAAGGTGACTTGAGAAGAGAGGAGTAACATGGACAAGTTTCAATGTTAAGGTTATTGAAGCATAATATTCCTTAGAAATATGTTATTGCTTAGAGAGTTTATGCTGCTGTTCCTAATTAAAAGTCTAGGCCATGTATATATGTATGTATCTATACATACACACATTCTGGAGTAAATAGATCTATATATTATAACAAGGAAAACTCTCTCTCTCTCTCTCTCTCTCTCTCTCTCTCTCTCTCTCTCTCTCTCTCTCTCTCTCTCTCTCTCTCTCTCTCTCTCTCTCTCTCTTAGTTTTCCTTGCTATATTGATCTATTTACTCGAGAAATGTAGCTCTCAGCATTGACTGAGACATTCAATGTACACACTGAAAGTGCCCTCTAAATGGAAAACCCCGTGTCCTTGTGCACTCTGACTTCATTTAAAAAAATAAAAGACTTATGGGAATAGCCCAAGGAAATACTTTTATAAATAGCTATAATATGTGAATGGGATGTTTTTCAACAGTGCTCTGCTTCTCCCAGAGAGGAAACTCACTTAGTTATCTTCAAGAGTCTCAGCAGTCGAATGCATCGCAAAACAGAGATGCCCAGAGGGGTCATGGAAGTGATCTCTATCAGGATGAGCTCCAAGATCCCGGTACACACCACAAGGCAATCAAAGCGGTTGAAGATAGACATGAAGTACTGACGGAGGCCCAGGGCATACATCTTCAGAATCATCTCCACCGCAAAGAGGGACAGAAGTACTCGGTTAGCCACATCTGTAAGCAGAAAAGCTTCACTAGTGATGAATGGACAGGATATGTTCTGGCCATCAGGTATTCCTCAAATGCTCAAATCCACAGAGCCAAAAGAAAGCCACAATGGCACTCATGATGATGTGATTGATGCTCTGCTCATTGTCATTTTGACAGCTCTGTGCAGACCACCACCCCCCACACCAGTTCTTCTTTGAGGATTGAGGAGAAGAGCTAGAGTTCATTGAAGAGTAATCCCATGCTTCTCATCATGGGAAGACACACATGCAACTTCATATATCATTTTTTGGCCAAAAGCACAAGAGGATGGAGAAGTAGAGACAAGAAGATTTATTTTAAGATAATAATGTATTTCAATTGGTGATGGAACAGCAAATAAATCAAAAGTGCTATGAGAATGTAGTTGCTAATAGATATGAGACCAGTTCATTGGGGAAAAATAGAATTTCACGAGAAGTTAAAGTTTGAACAGACAATGTGACAATGACAATGTCACGCTTACCTGCTTTTAATCAGAATATGAAAAGTACTGAGAAACTAAATGCTCAGCTCACCTTGGGCATGGGTCAGCCAATCAGGTTGATTATGATGCTCGGTAGCTATGGAGATAGTATTCAAACCGACAATCAAGATCACTGCCCAATAGAAAAAATTTGACTTAACAATTTCACGGCATTTTCTGCGAAAAAGACGGTTCCATCGTCGCCAGTGCCGACTAGAAGAGATTTAAAAGATAAGGGGAGTTAGATCTATTTCCCAAAACCAGTCGCTACAATGGAGCCCTATAAAACAAAGACATCTGAATTCCAGATCTTTGCAGTGTTTCTTAACCTTGGCAACTTTAAGACGTGTGGACTTTAATTTCCAGAATTCCTCAGTCAGCATATGCTGGCTACCGAATTCAGGGAGTTGAAGTCCATATGATGTAAATTCGCTTGAGAAACATTGCCAGGAGAAACATTTTTTTTAGAGGGGGTACTATGGTGCCAAGTTCTCAAATATGTATTATAGTACTTTCCTCCGTTATTAATAGAAAACTTTTAAATCATACTTCCCTACAATGCTATCATCCAAGTATGTTGGATTACGAACTGTACCATTTACTTCTTTACCAAAAATATGCAAATTTCCCACTGGTAATGGTTTTCTAGAGATTAAGTTAAAGAGTCCTTCAAAATGATTTGATTTATGTAACACCGAACTACAGAACATGAATTTGGTCAAATTTTAATATCTCTACTTACAAGAAGAGGATCCATTTATTCATGCCTTCAATCTCATATAGGCTGTCTGTCTCTGACCCACCTTCATCTGATGATCTCATTCCTATGAAATTTAAACACAGGTAATACATTTGCAAATTAATTGATGGAGCTATAGATTATGTTACCACAAAGTTTATTTACAGAAGTAGATGTTGTTAACAAATATTGCAGAGTTCAGCAACCGTGTTGAATATACATACTGATGATTTTTATAATCTATATCTCTGTCTGTCTGTCTGTCTGTCTGTCTGTCTGTCTGTCTGTCTGTCTGTCTGTCTGTCTGTCTGTCTGTCTGTCTGTCTGTCTGTCTGTCTATCTATCTATCTATCTATCTATCTATCTATCTATCTATCTATCTATCTATCTATCTATCTATCTATCTATCTATCTATCATAATCAGAAGTAGGTTGCTCCCAGTTGGTTCCAGTTCAGCCAAGCTGGTAGTAGTGATTTGGCCTAGGTCGCAGAACCGGCAGCAACCCAGACTGGCCACACTCCCGAACCAGTTCCCCGGTATCTTCTGCCATTGCCAGCATGTTTCTGCGCATGCACGAGCAATTCACGGCATGCACATGCTGTGAACTGGTACCAACTGGTAGCGGAACCCACCCCTGATCATAATAATGATCAGTCTCATGATGACAGCAATAGTTCACCTAAAAGGCAAGCATGGATATTTGCAAACACCATAACTTAAGCCGTGTTTTTGTAATTCATTTTTATATCCTTTTCCAATATCACCATTCTTGCTGTGTTTCAGAATGGTTATGCTGCTTAGTTAGGCTCTTTCACCAAGCAGCTTGTTCTGGAAGCTCCTGTAATTAGAAGTTTTATTGCAGAATGCTCTGGTTCATAAAATGTGTACTACAAAACTAGTTGGGCATTCTTGCTGAAAAAAACACAGCACCTTCACCGTGTGTCCGGTCACTGTCCATGACTTCTGCATGAATAATCCAATCCATGTAGCCTTTCATATCTTCTTCCAATTGCTGCTTCTCTCTCAATTTCTGGAAGGTACCTCTTGATTTAGCTTTCTCACGCTCTTTGGTGAACTCCCTGGAATAAACTCAGATGAGCACTAGCAATGCATAGCATAGCAGTTTACTAAGAATGAGCAAGGAACCCCCTTAGGCAAGACATTGCATTTTAGATTCAAAACACATAATGAAAATGCCCCACTTTTACCTGTGTGGAAAATATTCCACAATCAAATCAGAACTTTTAGATTTCCCGTCCTAATAATAATTAGATAACCTTTGGGCCTACATTTTCATTTCAAGAGTTTTCCCTTCATTTGAACTATTCAGTTTGATTTTCATGTCACTACTTGTAAGTTACAAATACAGAGGTAAGCGGAGGCAAGTCTCTTCAGAAAGTTAGAGAGATCTTGACCATTTACATTCTTTTGAGACAATATCATTTTTTAAAAAAAAATCACAAAAATGAGGACTTAATAAAGCATTCTTCCTTATTGTGAGGCCAACTTTGAACGTTAAAAAAATAAGGAGTGTCTTTTTGGGCCATTCATTTAAGCCTCCTGCCCCATCGATTGACTCAGACTGAAAGGACATTGGGGTAATTTTACAACCTACAAGTAGAATTTAAATGATTTTATTTTCTGAGAATGGATTTGCTGAGGTATGTAGAAACAGCTGTGTCCATCTATTTTTAGTCAAAAATCATTAAGAAAAGATTGTGAGAAATGTGTCAGAAAAGATTGCTTCTGAAAATTGCTCTCGTTTCTGAAAATTGCTTACCCACTGAGCACACCCAGGATGAGGTTAAGTATGAAAAAGGACCCAAGTAAGATGAGGCTGACAAAGTAGATCCAAGGCCATTCATTCCCAATGGCATCATTCACCTAAAACAAAACAGAATCTTAGATGCTGTTATACTAAAATCATCATTATTCCCACCTTTGAAAAATCTCCACTACCTTTCCAGAAAAATTATGGGGAGACAAATCAAACAAAGGTGAGATTTTTTTTTTTAATCCACCTTTATTATTTTTTATAAATAACTCCTTCTTCCTCCTACTTTTACCACAACATTAGAGGACATGAGTTAGAGAAAGGCAACCACAGAACCTCAGGAAACTGAATTGTGCCATCATTTTTCATTGTTGGATTTTTTTACAGGCAGGAATTATTGTAGCTAGTGTATGAAAGTAGCTCAAGTCATATGCAACTTGGGTGAGGGACAGGGGTGGGTTCTGGATCCCATCGCAACTGGCACGCTGCAATGGGGCCAAACGTCCACCTCAGGCACACATGCTGTGCGTGTGTGCACATGCAACCACCCTGTGATGTCCCAGCTGCTCAGCGAGGTCGCACGCGCGCCGTACACTATGCGTGCATGTGCAATTGGCCCATTTCCCTCAAACAGAGGTAAGGACCCACCGAAACACCAGCTGCCACCGGTACGCCCATACCGGGGCGCACTGCTCGGAACCCACCACTGGTGGGTGGGCAGTACAGTCATTTACTTCTCAAACTGAAGATGCAAAGTACAAGGTTATCAAATAACCTCATCCCACAACTTCATATTCTATGAATAGAATAGAATAGAATGGAATAGAATGGAATGGAGTGGAGTGGAGTGGAGTGGAGTGGAGTGGAGTGGAGTGGAGTAGAGTAGAGTAGAGTAGAGTAGAGTAGAGTAGAGTAGAGTAGAGTAGAGTAGAGTAGAGTAGAGTAGAGTAGAGTAGAGTAGAGTATGATAGAATTGCAAGCCATAAAAGTGGTGGATGATGGGAGCTAAAGTTCAGTATAACAGGAGAATCCCAGAGAGAGGAAATCTAGGTTAAGAGCATTATGATATTTCATTGGTATTTGACATTGAGAGACAGAGAAAGACAACACACCAAATGTGGTGTATAGTAGTGGTTAGGATGCTGGATTAAGAACTCATGCAGAAGCTGACTTTGAGTCAGTCAGTCTCTGACAACGCTAAACGACCAAGTTTGAAAATATCAATCTAGCAACCTGCACTGGATCAGTGTGTATGGATAGAATAACAGAGTTGGAAGAGATCTTGCAGGCCTTCTAGTCCAACCCCCTGCTTAGGCAGGATACACCACTTCAGACAAATGGTTATGCAATCTCGTCTTAAAAACTTCCAGTGTTGGAGCATTTAGAACTTCTGGAGGTAATCTGCAATATGATCAATCTGGCCTAGACAAATATTATTCATGCTCAGCCTACCCAGTAAAGGACTTCAGTCCAGCTCTCCATGGAGATACATTGGAAAACAGTCAGCATAGAAAACCCAAAGTTATCAAAGTGAGTGATACCATGGTTGGGCCCTGCCCATGGGCCCCTGCACACAGATCCAGGAATAGTGCAGGGGCGTCCATGGCCTGAGGTAGAACATGGAGCTGGCTTTACATGTTCCACGGTGGCGAAGATATCTGAGGAAGGAAACAGAAAGGCAAATATGAGTATGAAGAATGGCTCATACCTCTTTGTACCCATACATCTCAATATGTGTTTAGTCTCTAGTTCTAACTGAAACTAGTAGTAATTTCACACTTATCTTCATGCAGAGACACCAAAATCAGAGGGGTCAATCCACATAATTCTTATATTTAATGTATTATGATTACATTAAGCAGCACATTCCATACCTGTCCCATTGTAATAGCAGGTCTTGTGCATTTTGCCCTTGAAGAGATCCTGGCCCATGATGGCATAGATAAGAAGCATGAAGACGACAAGTACAAGTATATGGAATAGTGGCAACATGGCCTTGATAATGGAGTTTAATACTACTTGCAGACCTAAAGGAAGGAAGAGAACTGGTTGTTACAGTTGCTATCATATTTTGTTATATGACCCCACTGATGACTTTAAATGTCATGCCCTGCAACATGCTGTGTGGTAACTAATACAAGATGATATGCTAAATTTCATAACAACAGATACAACAGATCTATTGCTGTGAGACCTGAACCTGTTCTCTTCAGAAAACATCTTAAATCAGTTTCATTTCTAGATCATAAGATGTTAGTTTTCCTTCGCTATATGTTTTTGAAGTAGAGCTTCCATCTTTCACATTCATTGAAACAAATTGAAATAGAACATCTGGAAGTCAGTATGTTCTCCATAATTTAAAAAATTTCAATTCTAGTGTAAGGTAATATTGTCCAGTCCTGGCCACCATTATGCAATCTTATGTGATGAATAAGATGTCCCTTGCTTACTGGTTGCTTCCTCTGCTTGCCAACTCTTAAAACTACTGAACACAGAGATGGGTGGCAAATAAATTCAATCAGTCAATCAATCAATCAATATTTCAGAGCCTCACAAGAACTTGTCAACAGCTAATTCTTAGTTTAGGCTGCCAGGCTGGACTTTCCTTGAATCTAGCAGTACATGAATACAGTAAGAAAATGGCACAGTTTTAACACTATCTCCTTTGGGCTATGTCTGTTGGCCTCCTAATTTCTAGAAATAAATTCAAGTGACAACATATTTATATTAATATATTATTTCTCAGTTGACCTATGGGTGAAATGACTCACAGGAATTGTATCCTTTCACTGTTTTGGCTTCCTACAGCCACCCATTTATCAAATACCAAGGACATTTTACTCACTTGGTATCCCTGACACCAGACGTAATGGCCGTAGGACTCGAAATGCCCTCAGAGCTTTGACGTCAAAACCACCTTGCCCGCTAAGGAGCGCGCTCTCCATCAAACTGATTTTCTCCAAAATCACCGTGAAGACCCTTCAGAAGAAAGGGAGAGAGAAAAGGTACAAGGTGGGAATAATGTAGAACAGGGGTCTCCAACCTTAGCAACTTTAAGCCTGGCGGACTTCAACTCCCAGAATACCCTAGCCAGCAAAGCTGAAGAGTTGAAGTCCCCCAGGCTTAAAGTTGCCAAGGTTGGAGACCCCTGATGTAGAAGTCACCAGAGGAAGCTAAAATATTAAAAGTTGGCCTGCATAGATGAAAAATCTTCCTCCAGTAGAAGCAATAGAGTTTTGCTTTTATCTTTTCCTTTGAAAAACTGTAGCTGCTTAATGAGATTTTTCTACATCGTGTCACAAGGGCTAGCGGATCTTGTTCAACTGAAGGTCATTTTGATGAAGTGGCGGAAATGGCTTTCATTGACACAGTAGAAAGCTGCACAGCAAAAATATATAGTTTGCTCTCTGTTCCTGTGTGGATACTTTAATATGTTTTCCTTTTGATAGTAGCTTTATTGGAAAAAAGGTAGCAGAGTCAGCTTTTTATGGTTTGCGTCCTATGGTAAGCTAAATGACTCATGCAGGAAATGACCACCTGTATTCATCTTTGCAATGTACTGATAACAGACTGAATACAGAATGTATATACTGGATATAAAGTTGTGGTTTTTTTGCTTTGAGTCAGATAAAAATGATGGTTTGGGATGATTTTGTATTGCAGCAGCTCCTGTTGTCAATGAATGGGGAGGGTAGCTGTTCTCCAGTGATGGCCAGAATCTCCAGATTGGGAATCATTGAGTGGGGGGAAAATAAGTTCCCATAGGATTCAGCTGACCCACAAAGGCAGGGGTGTCCAAACTTGGGAACTTTAAGACTTGTGAACTTCAACTCCCAGAATTCCCCAGCCAGCAGAGCTGGCTGGGGAATTCTGGGAGTTGAAGTCCACAAGTCTTAAAGTTCCCAAGTTTGGACACCCCTGCACAAAGGCTACACATTTCGGCTATATGACTCATTAGATTGCTCCCTTTGGTCAGATTCAAAGTTATCTACTAAAACAGGAGAATAAGCAACGTGCCATTCCTGTTTTTATGTATGTGCTAGCTGGTAACCTGGTGTTGCCTGGGTATTTATTTATAGGGGGGAAATGTCCAGACCAAACATAGTTTCTAATGTAGGATTTTCCTCCTTACCAGAGGGAGCCCCCTTGTGGAATACTGGTGAAGCCGTTACCATGGCAACTCCACTGCGCTGTACAGTAGAAGCCATTTTACAGCAGTACAGTAGAAGCCATTTTAAGGCACAAACGGTTGTATCTTAACAGAACACACACCCTAAGGGGTGTTAGAGGTGTCTTACCCCCACAGTATTTTTCCCCAGAAAGTAAGTCATCTGTGTACCACGTTTGGTTGAAATTGCTCAAAGTATTCTAGAGTTATGCTGGGACACACACACACACACACACACACACACACACACACACACACAGCTAGTACAGGTATATAATAATTAAATTGTTCGTTAATAACTTACAGGGTACTGTGTAAGTTTTCAAAAATAAACTTCATTCAAATAATTTTACTTTACTAGGTTTTCCCTCCACCACAGAGAGACTTGAATAAAATGACTTTGTTTACCCCAAAAAGACTATCGTAAAATCCAATACATTCCAGCCATTTCGGAGGTAAGCATCTGCATGGAATAGAAACCCATAGGCAATTATCTTGAGCATTGCCTCAATGGCAAATATTATCAGGAAGAAGTATTCTAGCTTCTCCTGCAAGATATAGAAAAAAGAGGAGGAAAGATGTACAATATTAGTAATATACATTATAGTTTCATTTAGGTTGCTTGTATACTATGCTGCTTGAAAAACATCACTTTATTTCTCTACAAGTGACATCAGTCATTGTTTTGACTTTTAAAAGACATGAGCTTGTGAGGCCTTACAAATAGAAAAACAGAAAACTGACAGTACAAAAACACCTAGTGGTCCATGGCAATGGCGGGTTCCTCTTCCTGTCGCTACCGGTGCGCTCCTCACAGGGCCGGGCATCCTGTTTGTGCACACGCTGTGCACATCGGCACACTCCACTGCCCCTGCAACACCCAGCTGCTTGTCGGAGCTTGCGCAGGCATTGCACGCTGTCTGCGCATGTGCAATTGGCCGGTTGCTTTAATAACAGGTATGGAATGCGGGTGGGCAGATGGACCAAACACGCCACCATTCTGGTACGCTGTCAGCTGCTCCCAGCTACTACCGGTACGGTTGTATTGGGCTGTTCCGGGCGGAACACACTACTGGTCCATGAGACATTTTTTGTGGGTTTTTTATTATTTATTTCTTTTTATTTATTATGGTTCATCACAGTCATCCAGATGTTCAGACTGGATTTGGCATTTTGTTTGCCTATCAAGTCCTTCCGAAGGACCTAGGATAGGCAGATCTGGATGCTAGATGCCAGATATTGTCACAATTATTATTTACCTTTTTTAATTTTTAATTTTAATTTTTTATTTTATTTCGTAGTCTTCGTCAGTTGGTGGCTATGTGTTTATCCCAATGATTTTAAACCCAGTTACTGATGAATGACCCACTATCACTGTTGAAAGTTTATTCCAAGATTCCATTACTCTTTCTGTGAAGTCATATAATAATAATAATAATAATAATAATAATAATAATAATAATAATAATAATAATAATAATAATAATAATAATAATAATAATAATTTAATTTATAACCCGCTCTCTCTCCCCAAAGGGACTCGAGGCGGGGCACAGGGAAATTAAAAATACATATAAAAACCACAAACAATACAGTATTTAAAAGAATTAAACTAAAACCCTGCGCTAAAATCCCATGTTAAAACTAAGGCAAACCCCTAAAAAACCCTAAAAACAGTTAAGGTATCCCAGGCCGGCCAAGCAGAAGAAATGTGTTTTTAATTTTTGACGGAAGAAGCGGAGGTCCGTGGTTGTTCTAATTTTGGGGGGAAGGTCGTTCCAGAGGGTTGGGCCCACCACAGAGAAGACCCTTCCCCTGGGCGTCGCCCGCTGGCACAGCCTTCTAACATTACTTCTGAACTCCTCTTCTGTTGGTTTGAGATTATGCCCACGTGCTCTTGATTTTTGCTTAATATTGAAAATACTGCCTTCTAGAATCTTACCCACACCCTTAGTATAGTTAAAGGATTCAATCATGTTTAGTTTAGTTTAGTTTAGTTTAGTTTAGTTTAGTTTAGTTTAGTTTAGTTTAGTTTAGTTTAGTTTAGTTTAGTTTAGTTTAGTTTAGTTTAGTTTAGTTTAGTTTATTGGTTTTTTATACCGCCCTACTCCCGAAGGACTCAGGGCGGTATACAGCCAGAATAAAACAAATATACAAAAGTTAAAAAGCTTTTAAAAACATATTAAAACCTTGGCCGAAACGTGGGAAAAAACCCAAACTAACCCTGATTAAAATTAATAAAAATATGAATTTAAAAAACCATGTTTTATGCCAGCCCGGCTTGTTGGAAAAAGGTTTTGAGACCACGGCGGAAGGTGCGGAAGTCAGGGATAGTTCTTAATTCCAGGGGCAATTCATTGTCACCCTTTCTCTTTTGTTCTCTAGGCTCTACGTATTCAATTCCTCCAATCTCTCCAGATATGTTTTGTCCCTCAGACCTTGCACCATTTCTTTTGCCCATTTCTGGATTCACTCAATCTTATCAGTACCTTTTTTTAAAGTGAGGACTCCAGAAACTCACAATATTCCAGATGTCCAAGTTCTTTGCCTGGGCCAGTTTATATTCATAAGAATCTAAACCAACCCAAAATGTTAGCCAGAGCACCGGTGCTGTATTTTGTATATATATAAAATGTATTAAAGTTCTGCTGCCAAAATCCTAATTCCTTGTATTTTTTTTTTTTATTATAGCACATGAGAACTGTTAAGATTGAATGCAGTACACCGAATATAGCTCCAGGCTCGTCTTTGGTTTCATCTGTGGATCTGTCCGTTTATAGATGCCATAGTAAGTATTGTTCTATTGCTACTACATAATGGCAAATATTTCTTTTTTTAATACATTGGAAAATACATTGCTGATTTACAGTAGCTTTCTCCCATGGAAAACAATTGCAAATTCTCTTGTTTATTATTAGCAGTTATTTGCAAATAAACAAAGACCATGTTTGGAAGTCACATTTGAATTGACTGAATGGGAAGGCTTTGCATTTCTCTAATGTAGTTGCAAACAGAAATATTTGCTTCCATTTCTGTCATCCACACTGACAAATGTGGATGACAGTTAATATAGTTAAGATAATACAATATAAGGATGAAACAGTAAAGAGCAATTAACAGAAAGTGGAAGAAAAATGTGTTAATAACCTTACTGGAGAAGGTTTGTTTACTATGACATGACAACATAGCCAAGGCATCTTGTATTACCTTACAGATTACTAGTCTTGTGTATATAGTTTAATGATCTAGAAGATCATATAATGTGATATTAATTTACATTTACACATACTGATATGCTCTGGTTGCATATATGTACAGTATGATAGTCAGAAATATACAACAGCAATAGCACTTAGACATATATACCGCTTCATAGTGCTTTACAGCCCTCTCTAAATAGTAAATAGTCAGCATATTATCTCCAACAATCTGGCTCCCCATTTTACCAACCTCGGAAAAATGGAAGACTGAGTCAACCTTGCGTCGGGCAGGATCAAACTGCCAGCAGTCAGCAGAATTAGCCTGCAATACTGCATTCTAATCACTGCACCACTACAGCATATAGTATGTTCTTACAGTTTAAATCATGACATTATGATTTTACACCAACCTTAAAGTACAGCTAAATAAAAAGAACTATCCCACTGTAAACTACTTTCTGATCCAAATTAATAGTGAATCTAGTTATGAAAAATAGGAATAGAAAGTAAGTACAAAACTCAGCTGACATACTGTACTAAAATTGAGTTTTTAATCAAACTCTGAGGTATAAATACTATATAATTCATACAACTTATTTCTGTGACAGAAGAAAAGACCCCCAGGAGTTGCAAAATGGCAATATTGGTGGCACAAACATTTTCTCTATTTCTAAACGATTAAATTCTAAAAAGGTGCATTTATCTGAGCTGTTTAAGGCTAGGAGACCTGGGCTGCAGGAGTCAACTCTAGACAACCATTAGACAAAACACAGAGATGAAAAACTCTACTCCCCCAAAGCAGTAATCTAATTTCACATACCTATTATGAGAAACTTCCCTAAAACATTTCTGACAATTGATTCTGCCCAATCTTCTCTCTATACTACTATCCCCTACATATCTGGAGCTGGGAATATTAATTTTAAAAAGGATTAAGCATGTCAGAACTGTGCTCCCCAACCTCCAACAATGGTTCCCCTGCTTAATCGTTGTCACTGTCAGGAAATTCCTTCTTAGTTCTTAGTTAGTTGGATCTCCCTCTGATGAACTTCCATCCCTTGCTTTTTGTCCTGCCCTCAGGTGATAGGGAAAATAAATGGATGCCCTCTTCCCTGTGGCAAGCCTTCAAGTATTGGAAGACTGCTGTCACGTCTCCTCACAATCTTCTCTTCCGTAACCTAAGCATACCTAGTTCCTTTAGCTGTTCTTCAGATAATTTAGTGTCCAGATTTCTTGTCATTTTTGTCGCTCTTCTCTGCACTCTTCTTAGGGTCACAGCATGTTTTTTTTTTTAAAGTATTGAGTCAGTGTGGGTTTCTGGCAGAAATGGAAGAAGTTGCGATATGGAAGATATCACCCAGGGAAAGAGTAGCTGGCTAACTTGAAAACAAGTCCATTTTCAACCCCTCTGTGCTGCAGGTGACTCTTTCAGCTTCTTACAGCTGCAATTCACAATCAATCTACACCCCCCCCCCAACACACACACACACACACATACACTTAGGAAATCCGGGCCTTTTTCAGGGTTAGGCAAGTTTTAGCTTGAAATTGAAGCTGACACTGATGAACAACATGAAGGTGATAGAGTTATCTTTCCTGATTACATCTACCTGTATCACTAGATCAGTGTTGGGATTCAGCTGGTTCGCACCTATTCGGGAGAACCGGTTGTTAACTTTCTAAGCAGTTCAGAGAACCAGTTGTTGGAAGAAATCTGCTTTTGTTTTTTTCCACTTTACAGGGCTAATCCTGTAAGGAAGACAGGAAGGAAACATTCTGGTGTTGTTTCTAGCCTAATCTTTATTGCCCTGCTTACAGAAACTGCCTCTCTGGTTAACCCTTATTCCATTGTTACAGCTAAGGCGAAGTGCCCATCAACTTGTGTGACGTCGAGTTGGCCATGCCCACACGGTCACATGACCACTGAGCCACGCCTACTCAGCTGGTCATTAGGGCAGAGAACCGATTGTTAAATTATTTGAATCCCACCACTGCACTAGATCCAGAAGAGAGGGCATGGATTCCATCAACTAGTGAGCTACACTTGGTGGACCCTAGACAGCTGGACGTTTCTGCTGTTGCACCTGTTATGGAATATCTTCCCCCCTTGAAATCAGGTTGGTTTCATCACTTTTGATATCCTGAAGGCATCTCAAGACCTGGTTGTGCCATCAGCCCCGGAGACTCCAGGTGAATTATTGTGGTGGCTGTGTTATTATTAACAATTGTCTGCTCAAGAATTCCTCTTTTTAGTTTCATTTTTATAGCTAGCAATGTTTTTAATGATAATAATAAAAATAGCGGTTGCTGTTTAGCATTCACTAGTTAATTAGCTTTGTTGTACTCTGTCTGAAGTCACTTGTTTTGGATGGCTGCATACATTTGACAATAAACCGCCCCGAGTCCCTTTGGGGAGAGGGGGCGGTTTATAAATATAATAAATTATTATTATTAATTATTAAACATAAACAAATAAAAATGTTAGTGAACTAATTCCTAGGGGAGGGGGGATATCTGCTAAAACAGTCAATCAATTATACAGTAGTTTTGACTACCCCATAGTTTGAATTAACAGAAGGGCTGAGAAGATGCTTGTCATATCTAATCATCTCCTGAGTGACTTTTACCAGAATTTTAACAAAGAAGAAAGTAGACACAATCTGGCAATAATTAGGGAGAGTTAAGGATGAGACTGTGGTCCCCTCCCCATACCTCTCTGCTATTTCCTCTTCCAAGTAAGGAGGGCTTTTTTCTAGCTTGTGATGGCTGTTAGACCCTCTGAGTCAGCATTTCCAGGAACTCCATGAAACCTAGTTTGGCTTTCTCAGCTGAGTGGGTGGACAGGTTTTAAATAGGTCCCCTGTGCCTTTAAATAGCTTGCATAGCATTGCTGGTCAGTGGTGCATGTACACTCTGCTCATGTCTTTCCTATTCCAATGTTTCTAAAAAATCAAGAGGCTGCCACCAGATATCTTTTCTTCCTAAAAAGTGCTAAGTCCTCATAGCGCTAAGTTATAAGCAATGGATTAATAAACCAGGCAATTATGGTACCCAGTTACAGTTCTGGTTTAATATGGTTTATGTCGCTATGTTTACTTTCTTTTCTTTTTCTTCTTTGAGATGAAGGTGATGATGGAACATCATCAATTGTTCCCATCTAATGTTTTATTGTAATAAATCTTCCATTATCTTTCCATTTCAATGTGTCAATATAACAACCTGAATTTGGATCCTTACATCCTTTCTACCCTACTGTTTTTTCATTGCATCCTTATCCCCATTCCAAATATTTTGGCTGTTCTATTATAATATTGTAATACAAGTCTTCCAGAGTTTTGTCGCAATATATATATATGCTGATATCTGAAGCAATACCTATAATAGCTGGCCCTGTGAATACACCTTGTATAGATTAGTGTACAGGTTAGATTAGAGCAGGGGTCTCCAACCTTGGCAACTTTAAGACTTGTGGACTTCAACTCCCAGAATTCCTCAGCCAGCTTTGCTGGCTGGATTAGAGGGTTGTGCAAATATCTACAGACCCCTCACATCCTGGACATAACTTGTTTCAATTTCTACTCTCAAAACGACACTGTAAGGCACTGCACACCAGAACAACTAGATACAAGGACCCGAATGCCATCACTCTGCTAAACAACTAATTTTCACAACACTGTCAAACTATTTACTAAGACTGTATTATTATTATTATTATTATTATTATTATTATTATTATTATTATTATTATTATCCTTCATATTACCTATCTCCTCCCACTTATGACTATAACTATGTTGCTTGTATTTTTTACAATTTATATTGTTCTGTTTGTTTCCTAGTATGATTTGATTGCTATTAGTAACCTATGAATATCACTAAGTGGTGTATCTTATGAGCCTTTTCTTTTCCCCCTTTTTTCCCTTTTATGTACACTGAGAGCATATGCACCAAAGACAAATTCTTGTGTGTCCAATCACGCTTGGCCAATAAAGAATTCTATTCTATTCTATTCTATTTTATTTATTTATTTATTTTTATTTTATTAAATTTATACCCCGCCCTTCTCCTTGTTAGGACCCAGGGCGGCGCACAGGCATTATATAAAACCATAAATACAATATACATCAATTAAAAATATATTAAATTAATTCACCCGTGCTAAAACCCGTTATTAAAACCGTAACCAAATTATAATTTATATTTAAAAGTCAGACGCGGGGGGCTATCCTAGGCCGGCTTGTTGGAATAAGTACGTCTTAAGACGTTAAGAATAGAATATTCTATTCTATTCTATTCTATGGGGAGGAGAGGAGAAGCATTTGCTCGAAGGGAGAAGCATTTGGAGCAGTGGTGGGTTTCTGCAGGCTCGCACCTACTCGCGAGAGCCGGTTGGTGAAATTTAGAGAACCGGTGAGAGGGGGTTCCACCGGCGTACCTGGAAGTAAATTTGCCCCGCTGCTGCCAGTGACCCAACGGAAAGGAAAGGAAAGGAAGAAAGAAAGAAAGAAAGAAAGAAAGAAAGAAAGAAAGAAAGAAAGAAAGAAAGAAAGAAAGAAAGAAAGAAAGAAAGAAAGAAATTATCATCACAATTGAGTCCAAAATTTTGGTTGCTAAGCAAGAGCGTTGTTAAATGAGTTTCACCACATTTTAAAAGGTGGCCACTCCCACCCTGTCACATGACTGCCAAGCCACACCCGCAAAATAGGCCACACCTACAAAGTAGGTTCTAAAAAATTTGAAACCCACCACTGATTTGGAGGTAATTCTAGACATGCTCTGGGCATCTTTTTCCAGCCTCAAAATCACGATTGCCATATGAGCAAGAGTCCACCTCAAATGAAGGCATCATCCTTCCATACAAAGACAGTATTCGATACGGCACAGAAGATTAGACCCAACTACTCAATTTGAACAAAGGGCTTATTTTAATGCTAAGGACAGTGAGAGATAAGTTGACATGTGGTTTTCAGTACAAGAAGCCAAATGCAAGGCTCCCTTTCATTAAATCACCAAAATTAAATCTCTCCATCTGGTAGAATTCAACCAAGTTTCTCTTTTTCTATCTACATTTACAGGTAACTGCCCCGCCTCTGTACATACCTAGGAAAAATGTTATTTCCATACAGAGTAGGAGAAGATCAGCAGGGAGGGGGAAAAAACCACACAACACATTTCCAAATGAAAAACAATAGCTATTTTGCAATTCACAAAAAAGTGTGCAAGCAGTTACATAAAGCATCTGCACACCTGCTCCCAAGTGCGAGTGAACAAAGGAAGGATGGAATCAAGGGACAATGAACACTACTGCAGATAGTAAAACCACCCCCAGAGCTATAAAAGATAAAGTCCCAGGGATCTTTGGACAAGTCATTTTGTACCTAGATGGTTTACTCCTATTCTATCTTAAGTTTAAAAAAAAAAAGGGGGGGGGGAGGGGAGGAAGAAAAAAAATAAAAACAATTTACCGTATTTATTCGAGTATAACGCGCGCACGTGTATAACGCGCACCCCCTAATTTCTGATTAAAAATCGGTATAAAATTTTGTTTCACTTTTTCTCGGCTCAGACCAAGCATTGTAAGTGCCAAACGTTGTTGAACACGTGCGGCCATGATAAAAACGCACCCTCGTTTATAACGCGCACCCTCGTTTATAACGCGCACCCAAACTTTGAGTTCTTTTTTTGGTAGAAAATTTTGCGCGTTATACTCGAATAAATACGGGTATGTCCCTTTTTATCACAAATTCGGACCAGTTCACCTGAAAAAGTAGTGGAAATCACCCACCTGCCCCATTTTATGCCATCCTATGTAGGCACGTTTTTGACGCTGGGTGCATATGCAGAAGGCATGCACATGAGCAAAGCGCATGCACGGAAGGGGTGCATGCACCCGCAAAGCCGGCACACGTGTGCAAAGTGGGTGGCTGCACACAGGGCGAACCGGTGGTAACAAAATAGGAAACCCACCGCTGTCTGAAACCAATATCCCTAGTTATTATGAAACATTAGAAAATAAACACAAAAATTCTTTAGAAAGCCCCCGAGCTTTCCTTCATTTTTACAGATACACAGTTCAAGCATCAACATTTAAACCTGTTTCCTTCTCTGCTAGTGAAAAGGAAAGGCCATTCTATTTTGCCCTGCTCCAAAGAAATACAGTAGTCTATTCTTCAGCATACTTTACGCAGAGTTTTTCAACCTTAGCAAATTTAAGATGCGTGGACTTCAACCTCCCGAATTCCTCAGCTAGCATGCTCTGTATAGGTTAAACCAGTGATGGCGAACCTTTTTGGCATGAGTGCCCAAACTCGAATGCATGCGCGCCAGAGCACCAGAAACCCAAAGACCAGTTGGCCGGTGCGCATGCAGGCACTAGCCAGCTGGTTTTGGGGTTTCCAGCACACACATGCGCCCCACCCAGATGGTCTTTGAGTTTTCAGCATGTGCAAAGACCAACTGGCTGGTGCGTATGCATGTCCTGGAAACCAGAAGAGCAGCTGGCAATGGCACGTGTGCCCACAGAGAGGGTTCTGTGTGCCACCTCTGGCACCCATGCCATAGGTTCACCATCACAGGGTTAGACTGCATAGTTTAACAGTGGTAAAAAAAAAGGTGAGTAAAAGAAATTGGAGTGACTTACGAGTCTGGAATTCACTTTGTTGGTGTCATCTTCAGGCATGGGCAGGTAGATAGCCAGTGCAATGCAGTTGGCAAAGATAGTTAACAGGATGATGATTTCAAAGGGCCTAAAGATGCTTGTTAAGGAACATTGGGTTAGATTGTATAGTTTGTGGCAAAGACTGTAATAATAGGAATAACAACGAATAGTAGAAACAGTAATGATATATTAATCTGTCTTTCTACATCCTAGTGCTTACCACTTAAGCCAGTCATTCTTGCTGAGGATTCTGGGAACTGTACTTCAAATATTTGGATGAAAGAATGGGTTCAAAAGTCTACTCTGGCATGCAGGTTAGACTATAACTATGTTGGTTGATAACAAACACTAATTAATGAGGATTTGTAGACTGCAAAAAGACACATGCAGAAAACAGTAAGTACAGGTAGTCCTCGACTTACAACAGTTCATTTAGTGACTATTCAAAGTCCCTGACTTAGGATCATTTTTCACACTTATGACCTTTCCAGCATCCACATGGTCATGTGATTTACATTCAAAGGCTTGGCAACTGACTCACATTTATGACAGTTGCAATGTCCCAGAGTCATGTGTTCTCCTTTTGTGACCTTCTGACAAGCAAAGTCAAACGGGAAGCCAGATTCACTTAACAACCGTGTGACTAATTTAAGAATAGCAGGAATTCACTTAACAAATGAGGCAAGAAAAGTTTGTAAAATGAAGCAAAATCACTTAACAAATTTCTCACTTAGCAACATAAATTTTGGGCTCAATTATGGTCATAAGCTGTATAGCAGTACACGCTGTTGAATTCTATTGCATAAAACTCTTCCCTTTTTCCATATTTAGGTAAAACATAAAGACAAACCTGAATTGAATGCAACTGCTGGTGACTTCACAGATACAACCATATACTGTAGTTCCTTTGCAACCATACATAAGTCAGTTGCCACTGATTTTTCCCAGGATGTTTTGGGAACTTCCCAGTCTGGTCTACAGCTGGGAAATTTTTAGTGGTTCCTTCATCCAAATTATAATCCTGTCTTACCTTGCTGAGCTTTGCAAGGGATTATCCAATTAAGAGCTAAGGCACTTAATTGGCTTTTGTTTTAAACTACCGGTACCTTTAAATTAAATTATACATAATTTATTGTGAAAATGATACTGTGGAAAGAGTGCCCTAGTTAGCACTCAGAGGTTTGATGATCCTTGGCTACACTGCAACCCAACACATTTTATTCTGGCAACACTCGGAAAGGTTACTTTCCTGGCTGGAGCAAAAGCATCTATGATAAAACATTTTCTGACTGTGACGTAGTTTATTAGCTGCAGGCATGCAAGGGTCTTTGAGATGCGTGTAATGTAACTTGATGCAAATGGCTTCCTCTAATTCTCTCTTACTCTCACACACATTTTACTCTCCCCTTTTCTGTTTGTCATGAGTAAACTCTTGGCTTTAGGAGTGATAAATGTGCTTTCTCTCCACAACAAAGAGGTTAAAAACCAGGGGTGAAATTCAGCAGTTCTGACAGCTTCAGGAGAACAAGTAGTGAAAATTTTGAGTTTGGAGAACTGGCAAATATTATCTCTGGCTGGCCCGAGTGGGGTGGGAATGGAGATTTTGCAATATCCTTCCCCTGCCATGCCCACCAAGTCACACCCACAGAACCAGTAGTAAAAAAAATTGAATTTCACCACTGTTAAAAACTCATTCCTATCCCAGAGACTCAACATGGTGCACAGATTGGGTATATAATAACATAAGTACACAAGGTAAATAGTGAGACGAATCCAACCATAAATGACTGATAGAACTTCAGTGCATTCTCAAATGTGAGTCTAAATTTGCTTAATACAGTAGCTGTTGTCACATTTATAATATGTAGTAGTTGCTTGCCACCAATGTTCTGACTATGACCCCAAACAATCTCAGCCAGCAAGTCTACTGATAGATTCATAGTTAAGCATCAGATTGTGGCTAGATAAAAATGATATTAAAACCATGAAATGACATAGTAAATAAGCATTTTCCCCTCACAACTCTTCCATTTAAAATGACTCTACATAGCTGCTTTTCTACATAGAAGAAAAGATTTCACTATTTAATTTGAGGTAGCTCTCAGAGTCATTTAGCTTTTTGTACCTATGAAGAAAGAAAAGAGAAATTCTGAGAAACTAAGATACAGCAGCTTGTGGTGTTGCCATGAGGGCAACTAATATCTGGAGAAACGTCAAAAATCACTCAGAAACAGAAACTATGACTAACTAATTTGGCTTCAGAATGCCAGATGGCTATTATTTAAAAGTTAAACTCTCCTTTTTTCTACAATTGAGAAATAATAAAACAAAAGAACTTCAATGCATGTGTACAGTACTGTATATGTATAGAGATAGAGATATACAGTAGTCCTCGACTTACAACTACAAAGGAGTCCAAAAATTCTGTTGTTAAGTGAGACATTTGTTAAGTGACTTTTGCCCCATTTTACAACTTTCTTGCCACAGTTGTTAAGTGAATCACTGCAGCTGATAAATTAGTAATCCATTGTTAAGTCAATCTGGTTTCCCCATTAATTTTGCTTGTTAGAAGATAACAAAAGGTGATCATATGATATTGGGAGACAGCAATGGTCATAAATATGAACCAGGTGCCAAACATCTGAATCTTGATCAAATGATTATGGGGATCTGCAAAGGTTGCAACTGAAAAACTTTTTACTTTAAGTAATATGAAATATTATATTTTCCCCAATATGAAATATTATGCTTCAATAACAAAAGATCCTCAGAAAGAACAAGCAACTGACCTTTCAAGGATAAGAAAATAATTTATGTTCTAGGGAATCCTGAAAATGCTGATTAAATAAAGCACAAACAATGGCAACGAAAGTAATTGATTGACGGAAAAAATAAGAAAGGAAGAAGAATGGAATAAGCATTAGAAGGACATTGTCACAAATGGATGGATAGCTCAATGTATAGTTCATTAATTATTGTTCTGGTCTCAGATTTTCTGATTTATTCTTACCAAGTTCAACACCATAAACTGGACCTTAGAGAAACAAGGAAAATCAAGTAGAAATTTAAAATACTAAGGTGAGAAATAGCATTTGCATTAGCCTGGGGAAGAAGCAATTGTTCAATTACACAAGAAGTAAATAGTTTGTAAGAAGAAACTTTATGAAATGTGAACACTAAAATTATTGCCATTCTGTATGTAATATATATTTTCAATTTAAAAGTACTCAGTTTATAAATTGGAGTCCCTCTCCAAAAATTCATACTGTCGGTGACCAAAACCAAGGGAATCGGGGTGAAACTCCCTTTAAAAGAGGCAATATTGTACCCACCGAATGAGCTCTAAGATTACGTTCAATGCAAACTGATTGCTTGCAAGAAGACTGAAGACTAGCCACTATATCCATGTGGCTAAATTAGGAGAAGAGATGTGTTAAGAGTAATTAGTAAAATGATGGACAGTGAAAGCACCAAGCAGCTGTGATAAAGAGAGAAACGGGGGCATATACAGCTGGTATGTATGTGAGATGCACAAATACTTTGAGACAGGGCTCCAGACAAGGCATTTATCAGGTCATTGTCTTGCCTTTTCAAGGTTTATAGTATTTGCATTTGCTCTTCTGGTTGATCCTAAAGACAAATATCACTGCCTTCAGTTTAGAATTCCCTAGATAATATTTGTTTAATCTTTTATATTTCAACAGAAATATAATCCTACAGGCAAAAAGAGTATTTGTTGAGCTGTTGAATTATTTCAAAGATCTTGCATTAGTACTGCTGCTTTCTTTTGGTTAACTCCCGAAATTTCTGTCCACAGTCTTCAAATCAAGATATGCAGCAGGATCAGTTTATCGATATTTTACAGGTAGTCCTTGAATTACAACAGTGACCATTCAAAGTTAAAATGGTACTGAAAAAAATGACAGGACCATTTTTCACTCTTATGACCCTTTCAGCATCCTCATGGTCACGTCAGCTTGGCAACTGTCTCATATTTATGGTGGTTGCAGGATCATATAATCATCTTTTGAGGCCTTCTGACAAGCGAAGCCAATGGGGAAGCAAGATTAACTTAACACCTATGTTACGATTCACTTAACAAATGAGGCAAGAAAAGTCATAAAATGGAGCAAAACTCACTTAACAAGTGTCTCGCTTAGCAACCGAACTTTTGGGCTCAATTGTGGTCATAAGTTGAGGACTACCTTACTTTTAAAATACTTACATAGCCCTCTTGAACGACTTGAAGCATTTCAAATTAGTCTAGCAGAGATAGGAAACCTTATGCCCCAGTGTATACTGGCTATGGATTCCTCGTTTAGGACCTCGTCTCTCCCTCACTTTTCAGGAAATTGTAGAACAAAGCACCACTTTAATTCCGGCATTGTCTTTATTTTCCAGGTTGCTTTAGAGTTCCATATTGGATCTTACAGGCAGTATTAGAAAAATGGGAAGTAAAGTGCGAAATAGCATTTCCTGGAAGGCTAGAATTTTGGACACAGACAAATCTCATCAAAATGTCTTCCAATATAGATGGTATTTTATAACTGATAGTTGCTACCATGACAGCCATCTCATCATGAAGGCCTAAGAGTTTCCCCCCTAAAATCACAGATGCTCTCAAAATTCCAGGTATATCCAGCAAGTCCCAAATCCAAAAAAGTTCTATACCTGTGAAATTTTAATTATAGACCTTGGACATATTATTTTACCAATGCCTGGCAAGAAGTAAACTTTAGATAGTTATATACATGACTCAGCCTTGAAAGGTCTCATTTCATTTTTTCCATTATGTATTCCTACCTGTGTAAACATTATTTTACAAAGAGGAAAGAATACCATAATGACCAGCATTATTGAATCTTGGCATATTCAAACTGGTCCAGATGTTATCAAACCTGTTTATCATGGCATCAATCTGTTGTCACTCTCCAGCCGTTACTAGGGTCGCTATTTGAAATATGGTGGCTTTCCACATTATACTAAGTCATTTGAGGGGCAGGATCATAGGAGATCATTATGGTACTACCAGGAAGATAGAGCTGCGATTTGGGGGCGGAGGGGTCCACTTGGTTCAGTGGTGGGATTCAGCCAGTTCGCACCTATTTGGGAGAACCGGTTGTTAACTTTCTAAGCAGTTCGGAGAACCGGTTGTTGGAAGAAATCTCCTTTTGTTTTTTTCCACTTTACAAGGCTAATCCTGTAAGGAAGGCAAGAAGGAGATATTTTGGAGTTGTTTCTAGCCTAATATTTATTGCCCTGCTTACAGAAACTGCCTCTCCGGTTAACCCTTTTTACGTAGTAACAGCTAAGGTAAAGCGCCCATTGAAATGAGTGACATTGAGTTGGCCATGTTCACCCAGTCACATGCCCACTAAGCCATGCCTACCCAGCTGGTCATTAGGGGAGAGAACCGGTTGTTAAATTATTTGAATCCCACCACTGATTTGGTTCAAGGGATTGGTAAACTAGAGTGGAAAGAAGGAATGTGGAATAAGAACAAGAAATAATCTAGTTTACTTATAAATTTCCTGCTTTTATTATTTTGATAAATAACTCAAAGGAGTTATTAACACACCTAGTACACACCTCAACACACCTAATACTGCTTTTCCCTTCTATTTTCCCCATGACAGCAACCCTATGAAGTGATTGGGTTGAAACAGAGTGACTGACCCAAAATCACTCAGCTGGTTTCATGCCTGAAGGTGAGTACCATAACTCACAATCTCCTGTCTTTCATTGAACTGCCTTAACCACTTCACCAAAGTGGCTCTATATATTCATATTCCCAGTTGTGGTCTAAGACCTGCAACTAATTTGTCAATAATTTGCTAATATCTAGTTCCTACAGACTCATTTGTGGCAGGTTTCCAGGTGATGAAATTTTTGCTGTTGGTTATCCATAGCTGGCCCAAGATTTATATACTTCTTTCAGAGAAGAACTGAACAATTCTCCACTTTCCCACCATACCACATGCCTGACATGTGGCATCAATTAGTTGCTTCGATGTTCAGATTACAAGACACTTTAAAGTCTGCTTGTTTTGCCACATGTTTTTATCCAGGGAAAGGATAAAAATTCATTTTCTTTCATCTATCCATTAACTAATACAGGTAGATCTCGAGCTGTGACCACAATTCAGCCCAAAATATATATTACTAAGGGAGACATTTGAGTTTTGTCCCATTTTATGACCTTTCTCACCACAGTTGTTAAGTGAATCACTGCACTTATTAAAAGTAACATGGTTGTTAAGTGAATCTGGCTTTCCCATTTACTTTGCTTGTCAGGTTACAAAAGGGGATCACACATTGTCCTGGAACATTGCAACCATCATAAAGATGAATCAGCTGCCAAGTATTTTCATTTTAATCACCTGACCATGGGGATGCAGCAATGGTCATAAGTGTGAAAAATGGTCATGTCACTTTTTTCAGTGCCGTTGTAACTTTGGTCACTAAATGTTGGTAAATTGAGGATTACTTGTATTAATATTTGCCCTATTTCATTTGTTTCATTCAAATGGCTTACCAGATGTACACTATATTCTGTGACTCATACCAGTATGATTATTTTTCTGATTGATCATCTGTTTTTACATTCAGATTACAACTATGATGTTCAACAGGTGTCTAGAAAGATCACCTCATCCAAACCCTTGCCCTTATACCTTATTCTTCTAATTTCAGTCTAGAATACATCTCATATAATATGTCTGAACAAATCAGTCTTATCCAGATTATAGCCCAACAGAAAGAGTAAGAGGGAATAAGAAACCATATCACAAAATACTTTGTCCATTCAATAAATACTAGGATAGAATAACTCATGTGATGCAAGCAAATGAATCAAATTGAACAGAAATTTTAAAAAAGACATTGTATGATGATCAATTAGTTTTTGAATCAGAACAAAACTATCCTGCAGCCTTAGAGGGGGGAAATTGTTGGTGCTTTTGTGAAGAACCTTCCTGCTGAAGATTCTCTGACCCCGGCTATTATATCCTCTCAGTTATAAAATCCGTTGAGGAGGGACAGGGAGCTATTTCTGAACTCAGCGTAATTCAGTGGAGGAGCCAGACAAATTAACCATCTCGACTGCATTCAGGTCTTCTATTTCAAAATCAGCATTTATGACCGCTTTAGAGAAATGAGAAATTACAACATCAGCAAATACATGTTATAGTAATTCCTGAGTTACGGATCATTGGAAGGCAGGGTCAACATAAATGCTTGAGTTCTTCCCTGTCTTAAAAGAGACAAAGACCGACAGCTAATCTGACTCCATCACTGCATTTCTAGAGAACATAAACAGAATTTGCTCTATAGATCATGGTCACCAAAGAGCTGCGTTGTTAGGCCACCCTGCCTTTCCTCCTTGCCTTTGCTTCCTCCAAGTTTCAGTTGTTTACATCTGGTTGCTGGGCCCCAGGCCAAGCACAAATCATTCCAGAAGCTACCCCAACATTTCCCCCCAAAGGATACTTCCATTCCACAATGGCAATGCAAGCCTTCCGCACTGGGTTCTTGAGGGTGAGGCACAGCAAAGAGCGGGGTGGCCTTGGGGGAAGTTCCAGAGCAGTTTTCTTAGCCTTTTCCTTCTGCTGCTGCTTCTTCTTCAGGCTATCCTCTTGGGCAGACGTGGGCTCCATAATAACTCTCCTTCTTGCCTCCTTGAACCAGACTTCTCTTCTCCCTTCTGCCCTTTCTTTGCCCCACAGCTAGGCCCCCTTCTCCAGCCCCAGGGAAGCTCAAGCCCCCTGTGAATCTCTTGCTCCGGTTGACCCAATCTTCTCAGTGTAGTGTAGGGCTGCGGGGCTGGCAGTTGCCCTCCCCCAGACACAAGTACACCAAGCATGTGTTTATAATTAGCCATCAGCCTGGCTCCCAGGGCTGTCAGATTTCCTGAGACAGCAAAAGGGCCCCAGCAGCTGTTCCTTCTTCATACTCGGTGCATTGGCATTTTTGAGCTACCAATCCAGGTCAGAGGAAAGGAGGTGGGCTTCTCCCATCAGTCTTAAAGTCAAATGGTTTTAATTCATATTAATTCACAAATGTGGCCCTTCCCACCATCTTTTATTTTTTTAAAACACGCTAAACAAATACCCTGAAAGGGCATCTGTCTAAAAAGCCATATCCCTAGGGAGCCAGGCAGATTCATAATGAATACAACTTTCCCCAGAAATATCATAACTCCTGGTTATTATGATAGATTTTGAGGGTTAGGACATCAAATCTAAACCCCTTGTTCTAGGCAGGGACTCTTTATTCTGGAAACAAGGTTATCCAGTCTCTAAACTGGGAACCCACTACCATTTCAGAGCTGAAGAAGCTTCTTGGATGAGAAGAGAAATGTGTTCAAAGTAAAATCAGAAAGTCCACTTGCCTGTTGAAAAAGCACCTTTGGGACAACCATGACCTGGATGAGTGAGAATCTCCATAGACACCTGCCACTTTGGATAATTAATTCCACTGTTGAATTGCTCTTACTTTTAGGCAGTTTTCCTAACATCAACTCCAATTTAGGTTTTTGTGAATTAAAACCATTGTTCTGTGTCCTGTACTCTGGGACAATGGAGAACAGATTATGATTTTTCTCTGTGTACTATTCGTTCTGTTAAAAGACTTTTCTGGATCCCTTTCCCATCCATAGTATCGCAAATAAAACATAAGGCATGCTGTTAGTGAAAAGGAGGTGGTCTATTTATTCTTGGGAGCAAAGAGGTTCACTTCTTGGGGTAGCTACAAGAAATGGGGTGCTTTGAACATGCTTTGAACATGGTTCTTTGTGTTTGAGTTGGGAATGTGATCATTTGTGTATGTGGGCTAGGTATGAATATGATCATTCTGTTGTGTCATTTTGAAGAGGGAGCAATCCTAATTGTTCTTTTCCCTCACTGTAGGTTTTGTTCTATAATGCCTTACTAAGACTACGCTTGGAATATTTCATTCAGTTTTGGTTGCCCCAATATAACAAATAATGTTGAGACTCTAAAAAGAGTGCAGAGAAGAGCAACAAAGATGATTAGAGGACGGAAGGTGAAAACATGTGAAGAATGGTTGCAGGAATTGGGTGTGTCTAGTTTGATGAAAAAAAGGACCAAAGGTGACATGATAGCAGTGTTTCAATAGCTCAGGGGCAGCCATAAAGAAGACGGGTCAGCCTATTCTCCAAAGCACCTGAAGGCAGGAGAAGAAGCAATGGATGGAAACTAATCAAGGAGTGAATCAACCTAGAACTAAAGAGAAATTTCCTGACAGCTAGAACAATTAGTCAGTGGAACAACTTGTTTCCAGACGTCGTGGGTGCTCCAACACTGGTTGTTTTTAAGAAGAGATTGGACAACCATTTGTCTGAAATGATATAAGACTTCCTGCTTAAGCAGAAGACCTCCAAGGTCCCTTCTTATTTTGTTAGGTTTTATCATATGTATGGTTTCTAGCTTCTTCCCTTTGTGGCGAAGGGAAGTATAGTAGGCATAGGTTTTAAATTTCCTTTGCCAGGTTGATTGCTTTTTGTATGTTTTTGTTTTGGCCAACGTGCACTTTTATCGAGCTTTGCTTACATTGCAATTTTTTTGCTGGCAACAGTTTCCCAGGTTCAGCTGGTTATGGATAGTTTAGAGGTAAACAGGGCTTTTTAGCTAAGAATTCTTTTTTAATCAAGAATTTGAATTTCCACAATTCAATTATTTGACGAGGGATATATTCGCACTCTTCTAGGGTTGAAGCTGATAATAAAGAGGAAATTCCTCCCTCCAGATTGTCTTCAATTTACAACTGCAATTGAGCCCAAAATTTCTGTTGCTAAGTGAGACAGTTGTTAGTGAGTTTTGTCCTCCTGAATGAATAGTTTACAACCTTGCTTGGCACAGTTGTTAAATGAATCACTGCAGTTGTTAAATTAGTATCAAGGTTGTTAAGTGAATCTGGCTTCCCAGTTGACTTTGCTCTGGTCACAAAAGGTGATTGTATGACACCGGGACACTGCAACCATCATAAATATGAACCAGTTGCTAAGCATCCGAAGTTTGATCACATGACTAAGAATTACACAGTTCATGGTGCAGTGCTAGAGCAACAGCATGTAGACTTATATGTTGTTCCACTGTGCTTTATAGCACTCTCTGGGTGGTTTATAAATGTCAGCATATTGCCCACAACAACCTGGGTCCTCATTTTACTGACCTTGGAAGGATGGAAGGCTAAGTCAATCTTGATCCCATCAGGATCAAACTACAGACTATAAGCAGAGTTAGCCTGCAACACTGCATTCTAACCACTGTGCCACCAGGGCTCCTGCATTACTTAAATGTATCATGACATGCTCAAAATTGTCTATGTTGCCCCACTCAGCACACTTGAAGCTTCCAAATGCTCTTCAACAGTGGCGTAGCGTGGGGGGTGCAGGGGGTGCGAGCCGCACCGGGCGCAACATCTGGGGGGGCGCGCTCGCACTCGCAGCTCCCCGTCGCTTCGGGAAAGGGGATCGAGTAAGGCAGGAACAGCGGCAGCCGGGGAATGTGGCCACCGCCGCGGGGACCGGAGAAGCGTCGCCCGAAGCAAGAGCGGCTGCAAGAGGAGGCGTTTTCTCCCCGTCGCCCCGTCTTCTTCCTTGGGGAAAGGATCTTAGGGGATTTTTCATATTTTTATTAGTATTATTTCTCGGGCGGGGGAGGGGGGATCCGGAATCCAGGAAACCGGGAGGGGCGGGAAATCGCAGGGAAAAGGAAGAGAGCTCGGCGGGCGGAAGGTGGGGAGAGCTCGCGCGTTCCAGCTGATTCAGCAGCGGTCTTGTGAATGCGCGGAGATGTAGCTGACAGGGCGGGAGAGGCGTCCCGCTCTCCGGATCGAAGGGAGGCCAGCTCTTTCGGGTACCTGCCGGCTGCGGCTGCCTCCCCTACCCCGCTGCCGTCGGATCTTCCTGCACCCCTCCTCTCCCCCCTTCCCGTTTCTCGCTTCCCCGCCGCTCCGCATGCTGCGCCCTCCCCGTCCTCGATGCCGCTGCTTCCCCCGGGGGAGGGCTAGAAAGGCACCGAGAAGGATGAGTGAAGGGGTTGCCTCGCCGCCGGGTGCCACAGCCGCTGCCGAGGAGGGGGCGGCGGCGGGCGGGGGCCCTGCGGCGGGCGATGGAGTGGAAGAGACTCGAGTGCTAAAATCCAGGGGTTAGGGGGCGCAAATTACTTGCCTTGCCCCGGGTGCTGACAACCCACGCTACGCCACTGCTCTTCAAGGAGAGTTCCATGTACAGTGCACTGCAGTAGTCTAAAAGGGAGGTGACTAACCTGTGAGTGACTGCAAGGAGAGTCTCCCAATCCAGAGATGAGCATAATTAATACCCAAAGATGGATTTATGCGAAGGGCCTCCTAATCATGACATGTTTCTTAAACAGGACCTGTGTGCCTAAGAGAATTCCCAAACTGAACACCAATTCTGTCTGGGGAGTCTTCAGAGTTAAAGATGGAAAATCTCCACATCTGGGAGATTTGAAAATCCACATCTATTTAGTTCTGCCAAGGTCGAGCTGAAGCCCGTTTCCCTAACTAGATTTTCCCAGCCACACTGAGAAAGAAATGTGATAGCATCATTTAGGTTATATGGGTGTTGGAGGATATCTCCGTTGGAAGATAGAAAGGTGTGCAGAGGAATATGCAGCTAGGGAAACGTTGCTGGTAAACACACAATTAGTATCTCAGACACTGTTAGTAAAATAAATAGCTTTACTGGTGCTGTAAAACTAAACTACTGCTTAACAAGCAGTGATAGTAAAGTGAGTCAAACAAAGTCCTTAACAAACAAACAAATTGCTTACAGTCAGCAATTAACGATTCTTCCTTCTTTCTTCAAACACAGTCAGTCACAGCAATCAAGCAGATAGCAAACAGTAGAGATATCTAGCTGAGAGAGAGAGACGATCCAGCAGAGAGAAGAATATGCGCTCTCCTGACTTCTTATTGTGGAGATAATTACCGTCTCTAATTACATTCAAACATTCCAACATCCTTAAAACAACACTGACCATTTGTCATCATGGTATTATATATTGCCTACCCAACTCTAGGAGTCTACTCTTAACAATGGGGCTGTTTTACAATTGAGTAAACTCAATATAATGATGGTGCCTCATCCCACGTTAGCAAATGACATCATCCACAGCTTCATATAGATGTGAAACAGGTTCAGGAAGAAAGTAGCCACACAACACACCAAGGGTCTAGAGTTAGATTTCTTCGCCGCTACTAACACCAACTGAAACAGACTCTGAAGAAAGGAAGAATATCATTATAACACCTTGGCTCTCCTTCTCAGTTATGTAAGCTGGCCCAGAAGGATACAATGATTGATAATACTTAAAAACACTGAGAGATCAAGGTGAGCCACTATTCCCATCCCAGTCCTGCCCAATGTTACAATTGGTCCAGAATGCTACAGTGTGAGCAGTTATGTGCAGATCTCCTATGCCCATGAAACATTTCTGCTTCATAAGTTGCACTGGTTACCAATACCCTGTTTCCCCGAAAATAAGGCGGGGGCTTATTTTCTTTTGACTCCTGAAATAAGCACTTGGCCTTATTTTTTGGGAGGTCTTATTATTTTTGAGGTGCAGGAGGCGGTGAGTGTGGTCACCTCATGGCTGCTACTGTGCTGCAATATTTTCAGGGAGGGCTTATTTTGGGGGAGGGCTTATTTTAGCACATGCGCTCAAAAGCCCAATTGGGCTCATTATCCTAAGAGGTCTTATTTTTAGGGAAACAGGGTAGCTTCCAATTAATGGTGTTAGTTATCACTTATCAAGTGCAACATTGTATAGGGATTGGTTATATGAGGGATCAATCTGTTTCTGTGATTTCTGTCCATCATATATAATTGGCACGATCTGGTTCCTATTGGATAAACAGTACCATTTAATGGGATCCAGGAAATATTCCTTCTCTGTTGCATCTTTGGAACAGCATCCCCCCCCCCCCCCCCCCAAAATCTGAACTGGCTCTATTCTAGTTGTCCTTAAGCAAGTCCTGAAAACCAGACACTTTCCCCAAGTCATGGGATAGGATGGTTGTCAGGTTTCTTTAGGCTAAATGTTGTATGGGAAGACGGTATTTATTGTTCTCTCTGGATTGCTATCATTTTTTCCCTGATATTGTGAGGCAACTTGCCTTCTTTTTTTTTTAGTATGCTGGCAGTCTTAGAAATATATTTTATATACAGGCAAGCAAGCAAATTTTGTGTATTAATAGGAACTTAGGTAATGCATATTTTCAAGACAAATCCCATCATTTTCTGGTTCACAGGAACATGAATATGGTTGCTGCTTTTATATTTCAGAATAGAATAGAATAGAATAGAATAGAATAGAATAGAATAGAATAGAATAGAATTATTTATTGGTCAAGTGTGATTGGACACACAAGGAATTTGTCTTTGGTGCATATACTCTCACTGTACATAAAAATAAAAGATGTTCATCAGGAATCATAAAGGCACACCACTTAATGATAGTCATAGGGTACAAATAAGTACAAATTTATAATTGGATTACAATTAATGTAATCGGGAATGAAACTTGTACAACAACATTTTGAAGTAGTTTGATGCATATTGGGCATGTGACATATATCATGTGGGTCTTATTTTCCATCAACTTTACTG
This sequence comes from Rhabdophis nuchalis, assembly GCA_039707465.1. Lineage (NCBI taxonomy): Eukaryota > Metazoa > Chordata > Lepidosauria > Squamata > Natricidae > Rhabdophis > Rhabdophis nuchalis. Next base: position 58,971,346 of record CM077644.1, on the reverse strand, counting down.
AAACATCAATATAAAAAGGAACAAAGGAATCAATGTTAGTCTGAGTATCTTTGGTTTTTGGTGATAAGAAGAGTAAAGAGAAGGAAGCCGATAATATTCTATCCCGGAAGTGTGGCTGCCTTCTGAAGTCTGGAGGAAATTATTTATTGGGGGCTGAAAAGGACATGACCTTCCATGCCAACTTCTAATTTGTGGATTTATTCCCAACAGAAATTTAAAACCTTTATTGTGGATGAAGAAGCCACGCAGCCAGATCGTGATGGTGGATCGTGACCGAAGAGGACCCAGGAAGACCCCAAAGTGAGTGCTGGGCTTGGAGGTGGTAAGCCGTGTCACACATCCCTCCTTTTTACACCAGGCCGCACAATGGACCATCTAGTCATGAGGCACTAAACGTAGATTGAGACTTATGTGACCGAGGAAGACAAGTGGATGGGGTTTGGATGAGACTGAACTGTGTTCCCCCCATCCATAAGATCATCAGTTTGACTGTCTTCTCCCCTCTGCCCTAAATGGATTATTTACACTTTGCACTTGTCACTTTTTACCCTGGACTCTGTTTTAGATCTATTTCAGACTTGCACTTTGTCCCCTAGGTATGGACGACCTCTGTGTTTTTAGTATGTATTCTAGGCGTGATCTCCTTTGCCTGTGGGAGTCTCCGCTCTCGCAGGCCTGGCCCCCTAGTCTAACACAGGCCCACCTCGAGGATGGACTGATTGCTCCTGAGAGGTGGGCGAAGCGCAAACTTAGGGGGTTCCTTTTTAACTTTTTAATCCAACTTTTAGGGGGTTCCAGGGAGAAGGGAGGGGATAGTCAGGTGGGGGGATGCCAAATTATAAGGCCGGCCGGCGGAAGTAGAGCAACGGAGGAGGGGGAGGGGGGTCGCTTCCACTGAGGTATTTTCCATCAAGTCGGTCTTGGGGAGGGGCAGGGGCGGTGGGAGACGGGATGGACACCGGTTGGAGGATCATGGCCGCTGGTTACAGGCGGTCACGCGCTCCGACCTCCCATGCTCCCATCGCAGACTAGGTGGGCAAGAACCACAGACCCGGGGCCCTAGGCTGATGCTATGCAACGCCAGGTCCGTGGTACAAAAAGCCCCCCTCATCCATGACCTTGTGTCAGAGGGGGACCCGGACCTGGTAGGTATTACGGAAACCTGGTTGGGCCACGAGGGAGGACATCCCCTCGTAGAAATGTGCCCACCAGGATATCGAGCCTTCCATCAGCCTAGGGCCCTAGGGAGGGGGGGGGGGCTGGCGATTATGGTTAGGGAAGGTCTTGAGCCAAAGGAGACCACGATCCCTCAGACGACCGGGTGCGAGTCCCTCCTTGTGAAGTGGGGCCTAGGGAGGCAGTTGGGCGTGTTAGTTGTATACCTGGCTCCTCGTTATGCAACCAGAGCCCTGCCCGAGATCCTAGAGGTGATAGCCGAGGCGGCGGTTGAGACCCCCAGACTTTTAGTCATGGGGGACTTTAACCTGCCGTCGGCAGACGAAACCTCTGGTGCAGCTCGGGAGTTCATGGCTTCCATGACAGCCATGGACCTGACCCAGGTAGTTGTAGGCCCTACCCATGATGGCGGACACACCCTGGATCTAATCTTCGTCTCGGGACAGTGGAGTAGTGATCTGGGAATAGGGGATTTAGTCATCACACCCCTGTCATGGACAGATCACGCTCTCCTTCGGCTCGACTTTCCGATCGCTGCACCTCACTGCGGGGAGGCAGAACCGGACATTCCTATATGGTTCAGCCCCAGGCTCCTGATGGACCCGATAAGGTTCCAAAGGGAGCTTGGGCCAATTCCTGTGGACTTGCCCCACAACTCGACTGAGGACCTAGTGGCCGCATGGCTAAGTGCGGCCACGGGGGCCTTGGACCGAGTCGCGCCCTTGCGGCCTCTCTTGCGGCGATGAACCACCTGGGCTCCTTGGTTTACCGAGGGGCTCAGGGAGATGAAGCGCCATAAGAGATGCCTAGAGAGCAGATGGAGATCATCTCACTCCGAAGCCGACCGAACACTAGTGAGAGACCATATTAGGACTTACTTAGTGGCGATAAGAGTGGCCAAACGTGAGTATTGTGCCACTCTTATTGCATCCGCAGATAACCGCCCTGCCGCCCTGTTTGGGGTGACCCGCTCCCTCCTCCAACAGAGGCCGCGGGAAGCCCCTTTACAGGGTCGAGCAGAGGAATTTGGGATTTATCTGCAGGAGAAAATCACTCGGATTCGGAGCGAGTTACCCTCCATCGACAGTGGCCCAGTCGAGCGTGCCGAGGCTGTTCTTGTGACACCATCATGGGAGGAGTTTGATTTTGTTACTACCGAGGATATGGACAAGTTGTCAAAGAGACTTAGGGCCACCACATGTTTATTGGACCTGTGTCCCTCCTGGCTTGTACTGGCATCCTGGGAGACGACATGAGGCTGGCTCCAGGGCATTGTCAACGCATCTGTGAGTGAGGGGTCCTTGCCCGTCGTCTTGAAAGAGGCGGTAGTAAGGCCCCTCCCCAAGAAACTGTCCCTGGATCCAGCATTATTAGAGAACTATCGTCCTGTCTCCAACCTTCACTTTTTAGTGAAGGTTGTTGAGAGTGTGGTGGCTCAACAGTTTCCACGACACTTGGAGGAAGTTGATTATCTAGACCCGCGCCAGTCCGGCTTCCGACCCGGGCACAGCACGGGGTCGCGTTGGTTGATGATCTCTGGAGGGCGCGGGATAGAGGATTTTCCTCTATCCTAGTTCTATTAGACCTCTCAGCGGCTTTTGATACCATCGACCATGGTATCCTATTGCGCCGACTGGGGGGGTTGGGGCTGGGAGGCACCGTTTTGCGGTGGTTCTCGTCCTACCGCTCTGGTCGGTCGCAATGTGTGTTGGCAGGGGGGCAGAGGTCGGCCTTGAGGCCCCTCATATGTGGGGTACCACAGGGGTCGGTCCTCTTGCCCCTACTGTTCAACACATATATGAAGCCGCTGGGTGAGATCATCCGTGGTTTTGGGGTGGGATATCATCTGTACGCTGATGATACTCAGTTGTACATATCCACCCCAGACCACCCCAATGATGCCGTCGAGGTTATGTCCCGGTGTTTGGAGACCGTACGGAACTGGATGGGTAGCAACAAACTCAAGCTCAACCCGTCCAAGACTGAGTGGCTGTGGCTTCCGGCGCCCCGATTCAGCCAGATTATTCCAACTCTGGCCATTGGGGGCGAAACACTGGCCCCCGTGGAGAGGGCGCGCAATTTGGGTGTCCTCCTGGACTCCCGGCTGTCTATGGATGACCATGTGGCAGCCGTGGCCAGGGGGGCATTTCATCAGGTACGCCTGATGCGCCAATTGCGCCCCTTACTGGACTGGGGTGCCTTACGCACAGTCACTCAAGCACTCGTCACGTCTCGACTCGACTACTGTAATGCTCTCTACATGGGGCTTCCCTTGAGGTGCACCCGAAAGCTACAGCTAGTCCAGAACGCAGCCGCGCGGGTGATTACGGGAGCGCCTAGACACTCCCATATAACACCAATCCTGCGCGAGCTGCACTGGCTTCCTGTGGTCTTTCGGGTGCGCTTCAAGGTTCTAACGATCATCTTTAAAGCGCTCCATGGCTTGGGGCCTAGTTATATGCGAGACCGCCTCCTGCCCCATACATCCCTCAGACCGATACGCTCCCCCAGAGAGGGCCTCCTCAGGGTGCCGTCGGCCGGACAATGCCGACTGGCGACACCCAGGGGGAGAGCCTTCTCTGTGGCGGGACCAGCCCTTTGGAACGACTTACCCCCTGAACTCCGTACCATCTCCGACCTCCGCCTCTTCCGCAAGTGTCTGAAGACACACCTATTCCAACTAGCCAGCCTAGCATAGCCTCCAATTCTGACTCATAGATAGTTTTAAAATGGGGATTTTAATTTGGTTTTAGCACAGGTTTTTTAGTCGAATAAGTTTTTAAAAAAAAGTTTTATATGTTTGTATGTTTTTTAATATTCCTGTGCGCCGCCCTGGGTCCGTTTGGAAAAGGGCGGGGTATAAATTCAATAAAATCAAATCAAAATCAAAATTGTGTATCCAAGTCTGAATGAACATGTGTTCCTCACTTGCTAGTGGTATCTAAAGAGGAGTCCCATGTTCTAAATAGATTAATCACCCAATATTTGTTATGGTTGGACTTTACCCAAAGTTATGTCTTCTGTGATGGTATTACAAGTAGTATAATATTCATGGATGGTGTAGTCTGGAAAGACACATTCACTCTCATTTCATTTAGTTACATAATGTCAAATGACAAATGGGCAATATATACCCTGTGGTTCATAAGATGGCTTGTTTGATGTGAGGGTAAATTACTGCTCCTGTGTGCCGCCCTGGGTCCGTTTGGAGAAGGGCGGGGTATAAATTTAATAAAATAAAATAAAATAAAAAAACTGGTCCTATATCAACTCTCTTCTACTACTTTATTGGGAAGACTAACATTTGATGCAAATATAAACCAGTCTCTTACTTTCTAATGAAATTTAACACATGCTGACTGGTTCACTGACGTGTTGATGCTGATGATCACATCAGTGATAGACATAATTATATATAGCTCTCTCAGTGTTCAATTCACTTTGCAAGAATTAATTCGTCCTGAGAATAATGCTTTAAAATAGGTCAATATTTTTATGACCGTATTATAAGGAAAAGGGCCGAGATACTGCTAGCTTGTCAAAGGCAGGTTAGTGAGCTTGTAACAAAGGTAAAATCTGAGGAAATGGAGAAAGATTTTTCAGGAACTGAAAATATCAAACATCAAAGCTAGAGTATCTGCAAGGGGTGATGAAATCAAGATGGCATCTACAACAGTGTGACCAAAGTGCTACCTATATTTTTGTGTGTCTTGTGGTTGCCATCTTGACTTTTTTTTTTTAAACCACACTCCGTGGACACTTTTATGTTCAAAGCTCCAATAAGGAGAAGAGCCACAAGCATAATAAGGCTAGTTAAGGTAGTTTGAAATAATTGAATTATCTAAAACAGAGGGGTTTCAAAGGTCCAATTGAAATAGGTAGGCTCAACATTGATGGATCTGGTTATTCTTTTAGTTTTGGGTCATGAATGGGGTGGGAGTAATAGGATCAAAAGGTACCTTTGGAACCTTGAGGAACAAATTTTCCCCAAAAGAATTCTACCTTTAAAAAAAAAGTCACCTCAATTTGGAGAGCAAGGCATTCCAGGTGTTTGAATGTCTCAAGTACTTTAAGCCCCTGAAAGTTTCATCACGTTTCATCTCTTAAAACCACTCGCCTTCTCTGAAAATAAATTCTTGGGCTTGCTCACTTTGGGAAACTAGCCAGAAGGCTGTAGGAACTTGGGCAGAGGTAGTATTCAGAAGGTTCTGATCAGTTCTTGAGAACTGGTAGTGGAAATTTTGAGTAATTCAGAGAACCTGTAAATACCATCTCTGACTGGCCCTGCCCCCATCTATTCTCTGCCTCCCGAGTCCCAGCTGACTGGGAGAGAATGGGGATTTTGCGGTAACCTCCCCCTGGAGTGAGGTGGGAATAGAGATTTTACACTATCCTTCCCCTGCTATGCCCACCAAGCCTTGCCATGCCCAACAAGCCATGCCACACCCACAGAACCAGTAGTAAAAAAATTTGAATCCCACCACTGAACATGAGGACTTATAAACTTGGTGCTGGGACTGCATGAAATGAGCATGAAACATAGGATCATTAAGTCTAGAGTCTAGATTCACTAGCTGTACTATTGCTTTCTATTTCACACCCACAGGCTAAAACAAAAGAAATGTTCAGGTATTACCCTGTTTCCCTGAAAATAAGACCTCCTCGGATAATAAGCCCAATCAGACTTTTGAGCGCATGCGCTAAAACAAGCCCTCCCCAAAAATAAGACCTACCCGAAAATATTGCAACACAGCAGCAGCCATGAGGCGACCACGCTCACTGCCTCCTGTACCTCAAAAATAATTAGACCTTCCTGAAAATAAGTCCAAGTGCTTATTTCAGGGGGTCAAAAGAAAATAAGATCCTGTCTTATTTTGGGGGAAACATGGTATATATTTGCAAATTAGCTGACTGAAGACACTCTTACAGCTGAATTTGCTTCTGAGCAGTAATGCTTCAGAATATTTCAAATAGTTTTGTGTTCCCTTCCTCTGGCCTTTTGCCCCCTCTCTCTTGCCAAATCTATGAGGATATGTCATGTTGCTCCCTCTGCCAAATGACAACCTAGGAACAGAACCAAGAAAAACTACTCTTTCCCACATTGAATTACACTGTACTACACAACACATTATGCTCCAGGACCCACCACAGTGTGGTCATTTCATCACCACTGAATGGATCGTGTGGGCAGTTTCCCTGCAAAAGTGCCAGTAGCCTCAGATCGACAGTCCTCTAAGAGTGGAACAACCATGGGCATTTTGATTGGCAGCCAGATGCATGAGATGCTGAGTGGAGGAACTTACAGCTGCTCTAGTCTATCACCTTGTAGCAAGAGGGGAATCCAAAGCTCTGTTCTAAAAGGGTAAAAATTTTGTCCTTGACCTGCATGTTGTGCAGAACAGCGATCATCGTCTCTAGAATCTCCAAAATCAGGAGCAAATGTGATAACGGGGTAACCTTGCAAAGTGTTTCTTCAATTCACTTGCCCAGTAAATACTCTTAATCATTCAAGTCCCGTGGGTACACCCAGTGTGATCTCAACCCAAGCACTTCTATAATGATAAATTTGCTTGCAAGGCCTCTGTTATTTATAAAGAGCCCTTCCCCACTGCATGTTATTCTGGGCAATTTTTAGCCCTAAGGGATGTATTGGTATGTGGTTTTCATTAATGAACAGATCTCACAATCAATCAGAAGAATATGGGCTATAATCTGGAGCATCTGTTCAGACCAAGATGTTATTTTATGGGCTACAATTAACAGAACGAGACTGGAGTGAATTGCTGTTCAGAAAATGAATGTTTATGTCTACATCTATCTAACTCTGTCTCTGACTACGTACCATCAGATCAGTCTAAACTCTTATTGACCATAGAGGCAGAGTTTTTTCAGAGTGATCTGTCCCTAGTCTGGTGCTTTGGGTCTTCACCTACATTTACATTGTAATAAAGTCAAATTTTTCTAGCATTCTCTACTTTTTCCTTTCACCATTTCTAGCTTTGTGGACCTCTCAAGAAAGCTACATCTTTGCATATGTCTAAGGTCATGATGGCAACCTATGGCACACGTGTCCGAAGTGGCATTACTCATTCCCCTTCCGGATTTCTGGCACGCATGCGCACACGATGATCAGTTGGCCTTTGTGCATGTGACAGTGCCGGAAACTGGAAGAGCTGGTTTTCCATTTTCTGGCATAAGCATGCACACTGACCTGTTGATTGTCATGCATGCATGCACACCAGGAACCGGAAGACTAGCTGGCCAATGCGTATGCATGCACAGGAAACCAGAAGTTCATTTTCCAGCTTGCGCATGTCCCCTGGGCAGCTACTCTTCCACGTTGCGGCCCAGACGAGCGAGTGCATGCACGCTCTCTTTTCGGCACTTGGTGCCAAAAAGGTTTGCCATCACTGGTCTAAGGTATGACAATTTGAGCCTGGTCATTTGTGCCTCAAGTGAGCACTCTGGGTTGATTCGTTTAATGACATATTTGGGGGGGGGGGGTTCCTTAGCTATCCGTGGTATTCTTTACTGATTCTACCTCTCATTTGCTGTATTCTCTGGATTCCCTTGCACAGTGGATAATTCTTGCAGTCTTTCCAACTTGGCAACGATCAGAATGTTAATTTAATTTCATCTTTCAGTACTAGAATTTCTTGTAAATTAGGAATAGCTCCTATCCAAGGTGGTTTGGATGTTGACATCGTTGCTATACAGAATTTCCCATCTTTGATCTTTTTAAACCACTTGCCATCATCCCATTGGCATCTTTCAGTATACCAATTTGAGGTTGGAACGATTGTCTGAGTTTAGAGCATTTTTGGAAGACTTTCCTTGCTTTTACATGTCTGCTTCCATCTTCAGGGACTTTATTATAGCTGTTGTAACCCTGCTTCTTGTCTCTTTTAACAGCTCTCTTAAATTCTTGGTTAAGTTCCTTCCTGAGATCATTGTCTTTCTTGGCTTTGGCTTCTCTTCTTGGCAATCTCCATGGTTTGTTCTGACATCCAGTTTGCTTTCTTCTTTTTCTTGATCTTGGGCAGACTCATTTCACATTTATCATTGAGAACTCTTTTAATTTAAATTCTAAAGTTACTCTGGCTTTCTATCAATGAAATTCAGGATCCACAGCACTTCCTGGAGTTTCCCTTGAAGTGAAGGGATACGCTCAACATCATATGGAAACTGCTTGGCTTTCTTTTTCCATTTCAGCTTAAAGTGAAGCTTACCCACGAGTAATTTGTGACCTGTTCCATAGCCAGCCTGCAGCCATAGCTTTGCCTTTGTAACTGAGCTTTTCCACCTCCTTCTACCAATACTGTTACTGAATAATGTTAAATACTACATGAAGAAATAAGATGACATAACTTCTGTGTGCTCCAAGTTAGTTTTGCCCCACCTTATGACCTTTTTTTGTCACAGTTGTTAAATGAATCACTGCATTTGTTAAGTGAACCATGCAGATTTTAAGCAGATCTGACTTGTCCCTAATTGACTTTGCTTGTCAAAAGCAGGTTGGAAAGATTATAAATGGTGATCCCATGAGCCTAGGCCAGGGGTCTGCAAAGTTGGCTCTTTTAAGACTGGTGGACTTCAACTCCCAGAGTTCCCCAGCCAGCATAGCTGGCTGGGGAACTCTGGGAGTTGAAGTCCACCAGTCTTAAAAGAGCCAACTTTGCAGACCCCTGGCCTAGGACAATGCAATCAATACATACCAGTTGCCAAGCATCCATATGTTGATCACATGACCATGGCAATGCTACTACAGTTGTGAGAAAACTGGTTGTAGGTCACTTTTTTCAGTACTGTTGTAACTTTAAATGATTATAAAAGAATGATTGTAAGTCAATGACTACCATTTTTCAAATTCATTCTCTTTTAAAACAAAGCATTGGTAGGAATATCTTGTTCTCTACATCAGTGTTTCTCAACCTTGGTAACTTTAAGTCCTGTGGACTTCAACTCCCAGAATTCCCCAGCCAGCTAAGTCCATAGGACTTAAAGTTACCAAGGTTGAGAAACACTGCTCTACATATCTCTACCTTCTACATTTTTATCCTCACCATTGCTATCTTTGGGTATTCCAGTAGATGTCTCCATAGACTATGATTTAGATGTTGAGTTATCACCCTTCCCCTCCTTCCAACTGATATTTCAGTAGCAGACATTTGATTGCTTTGGCTCCCTCAGGGAAAATTTTAATTCTGCAGAAACTCTCATAGATAGCATGCCATATTGTGGTTGCTGCGTATGTGTGAGAATATGTGTACACATGCACTTTGGAGCCAGTCTTGATTCATGAAAACTATGTGGACGAATCCACAGATCTCATTACCTTAGTTAGCTCACTTACGACGGCAAGGTATTGTGTAAGGATATCCTATACAATAATGTCCCTAGTAATATGCAACCTATCTGGTTGCAAGATAAGGAACAAAATAAGGAACTCGTCTTGTGAGGTTTTTCCCAATTAAGAGTGACAGAAGTTTCAGAGTGATGGAAAGATGTGTAATAAGGTGAAGGTAAAGGATCCCCTCACACATATGTGCTAGTCGTTCCCGACTCTAGGGGTCGGTGTTCATCTCCGTTTCAAAGCCAAAGAGCCAGCGCTGTCTGAAGATGTCTCCATGGTCATGTGACTGGCATGACTAAACACCGAAGGCACACAGAATGCTGTTACCTTCCCACCAAGGTGGTTCCTCTTTTTCTACTTGCATTTTTGCATGCTTTCGAAGTGCTAGGTTGGCAGAAGCTGGGACAAGTAACGGTAGCTCACTCCATTACGTGGCACTAGGGATTTGAACCACCAAACTGCCCACCTTTCTGATCGACAAGCTCAGTGTCTTACACACTCAGCAACCACACCCCATAAGATGTATAATAGAAAATAGCAATACCACTTTCCACTGCTCTGAGCAACAAAATAAGCTCAAATTTGAAAGAAATTCTTCAAGTATTTTAAGAGTGGGGTTAAAAAGGGGACTCTTTTTCTTTGCAAGACAGATTTTGGCACAATGTTAAGTAGGTTCAGTACAGTACAGAGAAAGGAAAGTGGGTCACTAGTTCTTTCTTTTATTATCTTGCAGGCCACCACTGAATTAAGGAACATGATGCCAAGGAAGATATGATGCATAAAGATCCTAGATGTCTTAAGTCAAACCTATTGTTAGAATGAGATTGCTTATCCAGGACTAGTTTATTAATTAATATATGATCAGGCATGAATCACAGAGACTTTGTTGAAGGAAGGTTGAAGAAAGGAAGACCCTTCCTAGTGTGTGACTGTACACATTAGAAGAGACTCGGAACTATCCATGATTTCCCCTCATTGTTCAAGGTAAAACTTGAGTGGTGGTCATCTAGAGCAAGGGTCTCCAACCTTTGCAACTTTAAGTCTGAAGGACTTCAGCTCCCAGAATTGCTTTGCTGGCTGGAGAATTCTGGGAGCTGAAGTTCTTCAGACTTAAAGTTGCAAAGGTTGGAGACCCCTGGTCTAGAGACACCATCTGGTGCCCTCAGGTTGTGTTGGGTCAGCTCCCAAAATTCAAGCTAGCATCAGACTAGAAGTTCCATCCAGCACTCTCATAACTGCTATGATTGGGTTACTAGGCCATTGTAGAAATTCATTCCTGATGCTGTCATTAACCAATTCAATATTCTTAGTACAGTAGCTAAAGATGTACACAGCTTCACCTATTTCAAATACAAGGCCATAGTCTTGACTGGCCAGTCTCATTTCTTTCCCTTTCCATTCATGAAGAGAAGACAAGTCTCACTATCTGGCTCCTGCACAGACCCCCTCCATCAATACCTGCCTTTTCCTTTGAGGGACTGTTCCTTCCTTCCTTGCTAATCCCTACTCTGCTGCTTTAAGAACCAAACCAACTGGGGGGTCAAGCTGTTCTTTGCTTCTCCGTATTTACAAAGTTGTAACAAGAAAGAACTAGTCATTCAACTTCATAGGAACAAATTAGCAATTTTCCTAGTTGCGATGTAAAGGAAGAGAAGGGAATTTTTGCACTACTGTAGGCAGGAGCTGGGAAAACAAGGGGAGAATGAACAGAAGCCAAAAGGTTGCCCAGATAAAGATAGAAGGGTTGAATGAATACGTTTTTCAGATTGAGGATAGTTCATTTATCAGGCCATTGGTTAGATCAACTGCAATGATAAACTTGGAGAACATAGCAGTCTAGCAGTGCAGGATGAAACACCTGTCCTGGGCAATGACCAGCTGTTGCAAAGAAGAAGATGACTCAGGCATTCCAGCCCATCACAGCTGGGTCAGAAAACAGCAGCATTGAATCAAAGCTAGAAAACATAGACACGGTGCGCATTTGCAAAGTGTTGCAATCAGGAAGTATCGAGTGACTAGTATTTCAGGAATGAAGTTTTATGATTATACTAAATGAATTATTATTCAAGCAGATGCCTCTAGGGATGGATTTAGAATCATGTATTCCAGGAACATGGTCCTGTTTCATATGCGTTGCAAGTTCCTAGTAAGGCAGAATAGAATTATGTTCATATAGAAAAAAAGCTCATGGCTTTTTGCTGGGGAAAAAAATTCATCAGTACAATTATGGAGTATAAGAGTAGAAACAGATTACAAACCACCTGAGGCAAATATTTTCTGAATTCCTGGAGTGAACAAAAAAATGGAATGGCCACACCTGCTTTGTTGCAGAAGGATGGTATGAACCTTCAGGATGTTTCTAGAAAGCAAATGTTTACTGCAGATATATTACCTAAAGTAGAACTACCAAATATTGAGGAGGTCAATGGTATTGTCACAGATTACAATGTGATTTATCTAGTTAATTCTGTATTTAACATGGAAGCAGCTATGTTGTTTCAGGTGAGATATCAGACAAATCAAGATGCTGAGTTGCAGGTCTTTTTTAGAATTGTACACTTAGGGTGGCCTCAATGGGAAAAGCAGTAAGTCCTGGCCTTTACTGATATTGCCAATGAAAAACATACAGGAACATACATCCTTAACAGAAGATAAAGTCATTATCTCTAATAATAAGTGGATAGAAATGCATTGTTATATTTGCAAGTTACTTCCAGGTAAAAGACCACAAGAGATTATGTATTTACTTACACACAGATTTTGCAAGGACATCTAAGCATTTTAGAACACTTAGGTTGCAGGAATTGGGGATGTCTGGTTGAAATGAAAAGGAGTAGGAGTAACAGGATAGCAGTGTTCCAATATCTAAGGGGCTGCCACAAAGAAGAGGGGCGTCAACTTATTCTCCAGACCATCTGAGGGTAGGACAAGAAGCAACGGTTGGAAACTAATCAAGGAGAAAAACAACCTGCAATTAAGGAGAAACTTTCTGACAGCGAGAACAATTAACCAGTGGAACAGCTTGTCTTCAGAAGTCCAGGGAGCTCTGTTATTCTGTTACCTTGGACATTTAATTGAGTAAGGAAGAATTGTCAGGAACAGAGGCTAAGCAATCCAAAAGAGTCATCAATATCCTGTGAAATTCCAAATTATAAAATATCTGCTGATATTTTTAATTTGGTAGTCTTTGGATTAGCTTTGTGGGAAGAATTTTAATGGATAATTAGTAAAACTAATTACCTGGGCAACAGTTAATTAATCAGCAAAGAACACATTCATTCACTCTTCTCCAAACCCACAAATCAGCTGCCCAGACACTCATCCACACAATGAAGACAAACTGACAAGACACAAGGAAAGAAAATTAAGACTGACATTTTGACAGTCACACACTAGAACCAACATGTAGACATGCCCACACCCCTCCAGCCCACACCAAGGACTAGTCCCCCCCATAAAGCAATCTCTCTGTACCTCATTTTCTCTGTTGCTACTCACACAAGCAACCCCTTTTTGCTTTTAGGAATAAATAAATATTTCTTCATAGCATGTCTGGATTTCATTCTGATTAATTCTTCTACAACCCCAGCTCAAATTGGGACTCCTAATTATTCTTCTGTCAAATTCTAGAAGATTATAGTTCAAAGTATTCAGAACATCCTCATTTAATCACCTTAATATTTTATTTATCTTTTATTTTAAAATGAAAATTTCTATTTCCTAGATATGGTATTCTGCAATAGATGGTTAATGTTTCTTTGGCCAGACAGGTATAAAATTGTTCTCTACCCAGTTTTTAACCCAAGTTTCTCTCAGGATTGTGTTAGGGATTGCAGTTGCTATGGAGCAAGCAGCATAAGGATTATGATCAGTCAGCCAAATCACTGACACAAGATGCCAGAAGAGGACTGGCAACTGGTGAGAATAATAATATCATCATGCCCAGCACCACAATTATTCTACACTGAGACACCATTAAGAAGTAGACATTGCTGTAATAGAAGACACCTGACAGAGAATCAAGCAATCGTAATTATAGTAGAAACCCAGATAGGACTAGAAGCTTAAAACCAATACAGCTAGTCCTCCACTTGTGACAATTGAACCCAAAAATTCTGTTAACTGAGACATTTGTTAACTGTATTTTGCCCCATTTTACCTTTCTTCCCACAGTTGTTAAATGAATCACTGCAGTTGATAACTTAGTAACACAGTGGTTAAGTGAATCCGGTTTCCCCATTAACTTTGCTTGACAGAAGGTCACAAAAGGTGATCACCTGATCCCGGGACATGACAAGCCATAAGTATGAGCCAGTTGCCAAGCATCTGAATTTTGATCACATGATCATGGTGATTTTATGAAAGTCGTAACTATTTATTTATTTATTTATTTATTTGTTCATATTTATATACCGCCCTATCTCCCAATTTTGGGACTCAGGGCGGTGCACAGGGAACAGTAAAAACACAATACAATAAATATAATAAAATGTTAAAAGTAAATTAAATTAAGCGAACCCGTGCTAAAATTCTAATTAAAAACTATCACTAAAATCAATTTAAAAAACTATGCCAAGCCGGCCACTTGAAATAAGTGTGTTTTTAATGCCCGACGGAAAAGGCATATGTCCGTAGTTGTACGAAGGTCGGGAGGCAGGTCGTTCCAGAGGGCGGGGCCTGCCACAGAGAAGACCCTCCCCCTGGGGGTCGCCAGCCGGCATTGTCCGGCCGACGGTACCCTGAGGAGGCCCAACCTGTGGGAGCGGACAGGTCGAAGGGAGGTATGTGGTAGGAGGCGGTCCTGCAAGTACCTAGGTCCCGTGCCATGGAGTGCTTTAAAGATGGTTACTAGCACCTTGAAGCGCACCCGGAAAGCCACAGGCAGCCAGTGCAGTTCGCGTAGGAGAGATGTTACATGGGAGTGTCTTGAGACCCCCATAATCCCCTGAGTGGCCGCATTCTGAACTAGCTGGAGCCTCCAGATGCACCTCAAGGGATGCCCCATGTAGAGAGTGTTACAGTAGTCCAGGTGGGAGATGACAAGGGCTTGAGTGACCGTGCGTAGAGCACCACGATCTAGAAAGGGGCTCAACTGGCGTATCAGGTAAACCTGATAAAAAGCCCCCCTGGCCATAGCTGTCAAATGGTCATCCAAAGACAGCCGAGAATCCAGGAGGACACCTAAGTTGCGGGCCCTCTCCACGGGGGCTAATGACTCGCCCCCGATGGCCAGCGATAGAACCAGCTGGCTGTATCGTGACACCGGAAACCACAGCCACTCGGTCTTGGACGGGTTGAGTCGAAGTCTGTTCCTCCCCATCCAGGCTCGCACAGCCTCCAGGCACCGGGACATTACTTCGACGGCATTGTTGGGGTAGAGATGTACAGCTGAGTGTCATCAGCGTACTGATTGAACTCTACCCCAAAACCATGGATGATCTCGCCCAGCGGCTTCATATAGATGTTGAACAGGAGGGGTGAGAGGACCGACCCCTGAGGCACCCCACATAAGAGGGGCCTTGAGGTCGACCTCTGCCCCCCCTGCCAACATGAATTGCGACCGGCTGGAGAGGTAGGAGGAGAACCACCGCAGAACGGTGCCTCCCAACCCCAACCCCTCCAGCCGGTGCAATAGGATACCATGGTCGATGGTATCGAAAGCCGCTGAGAGGTCTAATAGGACCAGGATCGAGGAGCAACCTCTATCCAGGGCCCTCAGAGATCATCCACCAACACGACCAATGCTGTGTCTGTACTGTACCCAGGCCGGAAACCGGAGTGGCGCGAGTCTAGATAGACAGTTTTCTCCAGGTGTTGTGCCACCACACTCTCAACAACCTTCGCAAGAAAGCGAAGGTTGGAGACCGGATGGTAGTTGGCTAACACAGCTGGGTCCAGGGAGGGCTTCTTGAGGAGGAGTCTCACCACTGCCTCTTTCAGGACTGTTGGTAAGAACCTCTCACTCAAAGAAGCGTTAACAATTCCCTGGAGCCAGCCTCCCGGGAGGCCAGTACTAGCCAGGAGGAACACGGGTTCAATAAACATGTGGTGGCATTCAGCTGCCCCAGTATCCTGTCCATGTCATCAGGAGTCACAGGATCAAACTCTTCCCAAACAACGGTCTCAAGACCTGCCTCCATCAGCCCGCCCGGACTAGCCCAGTCGGAGGCCAGCTCGTCTCGGATCTGAACGATTTTATCATGCAGATAACATCCAAATTCCTCTGCTCGGCCCTGCAAAGGAGCTTCCCGCGACCTCTGGTGAAGGAGGGAGCGGGTCACCCTAAACAGGGCGGCAGGGCGGTTATCTGCAGATGCGATAAGAGCGGAGAGAGAATCCCATTTTGCCGCTCTTAACGCCACAAGGTAGGTCCGCAAATGCGACCTTACCTGTGTTCGGTCAGATTCAGAGCGAGTGGACCTCCAAACGCTCTCTAGGCATCTCTTTCAGCGCTTCATCGCCCTCAGCTCCTCAGAAAACCAAGGAGCCAAGGTAGAGTGGCGCCAAGTGAGAGGCCGCAAGGGCACGACCCGTTCCAGGGCCCCCGTGGCCACACTATTCCAGGCGGCCACTAGGTCCTCAGTTGAGTTGCGGGTCAGGGTCTCAGGTATTGGCCCAAGCTCCGTCTGGAACCGCTCCGGGTCCATCAGGCGCCTGGGGCGGAACCATCTCGTTATTTCTATGAAAAATGGTCATAAAGAACTTTTTTTCAGCGCTGTTGTAACTTTGGGACAGTCACAAAATGAACTGTTGTTAAGTCAAGGACTACCTGTCAACCAAAACAAGTGGATTAAATGTCTCTCATTTCACCAATGATACAATCTGAAAAGACGCAGGTTGAAGAGGGCTTATGTCAGTGTTTCTCAACTTTGGCAACTTTAAGTCCTGTGGACTTCAACTCCCAGAATCCCCCAGCCAGCATAGCTGGCTGGGGTATTCTGGGAATTGAAGTCCACAGGACTTAAAGTCACCAAGGTTGAGAAACCCTTGCTTATGTCACCTTAAACTCGGCAGTCAATTGTTGCAGAATTGTTGCCCTCTCCAGAAGCTCGTTTATAAGAAGTGATCATTGATGGATGGATGGATGTGATGAGCTGCTTGTTCTGGGGACTGAACTTCGGAACCTATTCCAGAATCCATTCAAGGGATAACTCAAACTCTCCAGCTAAGGGCATTTAGAAAAGAACAGTTTCTTAATGCATTGAGAGCCTTCGCCACTCTTCGATCTCAACCATCCAAAACTACCCTCCAAAGCAGGGCTCGCCAACCTTGGCCACTTTAAAATTGGTGGACTCCAAGTCCCAGAATTCCTAGAGCCAGCAAAGTGGGCAAGGTTGGAGAGCCCTGCTTCCAAAGTACCGCAAGCTGCGAACTCGGTCGCGAGTTTATTTAGCTACGAACCCTCTTTCAATCGGGGGTGGGAGTGTAATACGTCACTCCATAAGCGCCGCCTTCTGACGGCCTCGATTAGAATAAACCCCGCCCCAAGCCTGACTCACGTGGCTCGCCTGATCTCTCATCCCGCGAGACTGGCCATTGTAATACCGGCGGAAGTGGGAGCCCGGTCCTTTTTCCGCTGAAGCGAGACGCCAAGATGAGGTACGTGTGCATCTGTCCTGAGGCCTTAGCTAGAATCCTCCGCCATCCTTGCTCTCGGGGTCCAGTTGAGTGGCGTTGAATAGGGGTCGTAGATGGTGAGCCAGTGGGGCAGGCCTGGCACGAAAAGGGACCGTCGTTCTTCTAGATGCCCGGTCTTAAACCGTCGGTCTTGCGGGTTAAGTCAGCCCCGAGGGTGGTATTCGCGTGCCATGATTCTCAGATGGCGATCCAAGGCCGTTTCTGCCGATCTGCCTTCCATTGAAGCGGGCTGCTTCGGTACGCGATTAATTCAGCAATCAAAAGAGCAATGGAGTCGGATGCGAGTAGGTTCTGTATTAAAAGTTGTATAAGCCTCCTTTGGGTGACATTGTTCTTCCCGATAGCGAATTGCACAGTAGTGGTTGTTAATTAGCCGTTGATGCATAACGGTATGATTTGTCTCCATCCACTTACTCTGTTCCAATTTGAATGACCCATATGGTTGAGGACTATTTAACAGATTAACAGAGTTGGAAGGGACCTTGCAGGTCATCTAGTCCAACCCCCTGCCCAAGCAGGAGGCCCTACATGTGCCTCTACCTAGGATTGAACTCACAACCTCCTGATTGGGAGGCGGGAGCTCCACCTCTGGGCCACAGCTGTGTTCAAGGGAAGCCCCTGTTTATAAATAGCATATTGGGTGGGTGGGTTTGCTTCCCTTTGATCTCCAGAAACATTGACACGAATATGAAAGTGCATGAGTTTAAATTAAGATAAATTAAGATACATTTTTCCCCAGCAGCAAGGTCTCCCGTGACACACTTTATGAAGCTGTGAAGGAAGTCCTTCAGGGGAGTCAGACAAAGCCCCGCAAGTAAGAACTTCAGAACTTCATTTACATGTTTACGTAAATGTAAAGTTGGGATCACTGGAATGCCACCCCGAGAATCCATCAGAGAAAGAAAATAAGGGCATCAACGGAAAGGAGGGAGGATGAGGAGGGAAAGGAAGAAAAGGCAAGGCAGAGGAAGTAAGGGAGGAAAGGAAGAGTAGGAGAGAGGGTAAGAAGGCTGAGAAGAGAGGAGTGGTGGAAAGACGGGAGGGAGGTTAAGACAAAAGGAGTAGGGTTGCTGCAAAACAAGATGGAGGTATAGGGTGGCAAGAAAGTGACCCCAACTGTGTTTTCTATATTTGTAAGAAGATAGTGATAAATGTTAATAGCTAATAGATAAATGTTAATAGTATTTACAAGAATGTATACAAGAAAAATAAAAAACTGCAAAAAAAGTAAGAATTTCAGAAGACCTACCGAATAAAGTTAATTTGAGTAAACGAAACACCAGGGTTTGCTATAGATGCAGTGTGAGCACGCCACTGTCTTCATGTATAACGGAGTTAGATTAGCATTTGACAGAATTTCTCTGCAATTGGAAGGAAAAGGGAGCTGTGTGGCTATATGAATGAAGACAGAATAGCAGGAGCTGGAATCAGCATATGGTCATTGAAATCCTGAATCTTTTGAAAAAACAATAGATGTTACTTAGCTCTCCAAGAAGCTCATTGTCAGCTCAAATTGCTAAGTTCTCTGCAACAATATAAGGCAGTAGTTCAATTACATCTCTCTTGGATAGTATTAAAATCAATAGCAGTTGTAAATTATTGTAAACATGACAAATGTTCTAGTTGGTTTTCCTATAGGAGAACAAAATAGTGTCTACACTGAACAGAAAGCTGTTTTTTTTAAATTAGCTTTTAGTGAAAAGTTTGTATAAGCTTGCATGATTAAAACAGGTTGTTTGGGGTAATTAAGTAATTAATAACCAATTTGGTCTAGTGGTTAAGGCATCAGGTTAGAAATCAAGAGACTGAGTTCTAGTCCCATTTTAGGCATAAAAACCACCTGGGTGACTGGGCCAGTCATTCTCTCAGTTCTACCCATCTCATAACGATGTTGGGGGACATATAGGGAGGAAGAATAATTTATGTTTGCTATCTTGAGTTATTTATTTAAAAAATTTATATAAATAAAATTCATAGAAGGGGTAATTTACTCAGTACTGATATGTTTGTCCCGAATGCTTTCCTTTAGAAAGTAAAGTTCCTCTTAAATGAAAATACCATTTCATATATCCAGTGGCCTCTAGATGTTTTGCATTGAAGTCCAATTACATGCAGTCATACACATGTAATCTGAGTAGAGGCTGCAATCCAAACTTCTGAAGTCTATCTGATTGCTCCTACTGTATTCAATTATCCTCAGTTTTTACTCAAATGTGTATTCTGTTTTCTTTACCTAGGTTCTTGGAGACTGTGGAGTTGCAGATCAGTCTGAAAAACTATGACCCACAAAAGGACAAGCGTTTTTCTGGCACTGTCAGGTTTGGCACTCTTCTTGTACCACCCAGCCTTCTGCTTGCACCCTTCTCCCTGTTAGAAGTTTTTGAATTCGGTTTACATTCAGACAGCCTGTTGGCTTGTAAAATCTGAGGTAGTTGGGTGCAATGCTGAATTGCCAGGGTAGTTCAGTTCACCTCACTGAATGCAGTGGGTGTGGCTGGACGGACCCCTACCCTGGGTCTTAAAACACGAGGGGAGGTATGGTGAGGCTCTTATGCTGATCCTGCCGATCATTTTTAAGAAGCCTGAGGTAGATCCTGGTGCACAGAAAAGTACTAGCTGTCTGGTAAGATTTGTCAGCACCAGTCTTGAATGTTCTTTTGCCATTTTATATAACTTGTTGATAGGAGGTAGCTATTGTGGTCTCTTTGCTCTTTCAGGCTCAAGTCGGCTCCAAGACCTAAGTTCTCTGTCTGTGTCCTGGGGGATCAGCAGCATTGTGATGAAGCCAAGGCCGTTGACATCCCACACATGGATATAGAGGCCCTTAAAAAACTGAATAAGAACAAAAAGTTAGTGAAGAAACTAGGTGAGCAAAATAAAAAAGAATGTCCAAGATTTTAACATCCGATAAAATTGACTTATCCTTCTCTTTTCTGTACCATGTTAGATTCACTTTGGTTTAGCATTCTTGTGGCTAATAGTGAAAAATAATATGGTATATTTATTCCCACCAATCCCCCTCCAACAACTGCAAATAAAGAATATAGAGTGGAGGCATATAATTTGAGTTCTTGGGACTGAAAAGGGATGGAGCCAGAGGTCTCCCTATTATGGTAGGTAATGTGGCAAAAGGGGCAGCATATTAACATTGTGGTTTGTTGGAGCTCTGATCTCAAAGAACTTTGTACGCTGTTAATTGCTTTCCAGTTAGGTTGTAAGGAGTTTTTCTGCAAATATGTGTTACCTATTTACAGCAGTCTAGCACCTGGTCCTTATTTTAGTAGCCTCAGTAAATAGTTTGATACTGGCCTTAAGGAAGCTATTTTAAACCAAATTATACTAAAGAATATTTTTCTGATTTGGACAACCTAATCTATTAAGGCATTTTTATTAATTCACTTTTATGTTTTCATTTATGTTGGTTGGCCATACAAACATTTAAATTATTTTGTTCATTTTAAGCCATTAAGAGGTGCTTGATTGTTGTGGGTTATAAACCCAATAAATATAATTGGCTTTTAAAATATTTTATTAGAATACAGTTTGAATTGGTACATGAACAACATCCATATCTACTCCACTGAAATATAAAAGCACCCCTTAGTATAAAGGTATGCCTTCTAGCATAGTGAAACTTGTATCCACTAATCTAAATTTCTTTTGTCCTATGTTGATGGGTTTGGAACTGTTTACATGCCTGTTTCTGCAGCAGTTGTTGTGCACTATAACAGGCTCCTGTTCCATCTGATAGTCAAGGTTCTTTACAAACGGAGGACAGCTACTCCTAAGGGAGTATTTGGCATATCCTGAGGGTAATGTGTAATTGCTTAGTTGTGCTTAGTCAAGGACCCAATTTGGAATTGTTGCTGAACTAAAACAACAGTCTCTGTGTAGAGGGAAGGGATAATGATATTATCAAGACCAGGAAAAGGAGTACATGGGTCAAACCGTGTAAGAACCACTGTTCTAGATCATGTAAGAATATACCTGAACTTGCAAACAAACACTGAAGTGTTTATGTTGGCCCCCAAATAAAAAAAATATGGTGGTTCTGAAGGCCGATTGAATCTTAATCTTTATTGTATTTCTATACTGCCCTCTCTCCCAGACAGGACTCAGGGAGGTGCACAGGAACAATAAAAATATAAGAATATATAGACAATCAAGTAGTTAAAACTGAATTAAATAAAATTTGGACCCGTGCTAAAAACATAATTAACACCCAACTAAAATCAGCCATAAAACAGCTATGCCAGGCCGGCCGCATGAAAGAAGTATGTTTTTAGTGCCCGACGAAAGAGGCGAAGGTTCGTGATTGTACGGAGGTCGGGGGGGCAGGTTGTTCCAGAGGGTGGGGCCTGCCACAGAGAAGGCTCTTCCCCTGGGAGTCGCCAGCCGACATTGTCCGGCGGACGGCACCCTAAGGAGGCCCTCCCTGTGGGAGCGGACAGGTCGAATGGAGGTATGTGGTAGGAGGCGGTTCTGCAAGTAACCAGGTCCCATGCCGTGGAGCGCTTTGAGGATGGTCATTAAGACCTTGAAACGCACCCGGAAGGCCACAGGCAATCTCTCTTTGTGCCTGAGAGAAGCACATTTGAAATGTGGGAGGGAAATATATTTGTATAAGATTTATATGAATTAGCTTAAAAGATGGGGACAAGGGGGCAATGTTATTTTATGAGAAATTTATATTATGTTGGGTGGGAGGAGGGGAGTACAGTATTTGTATTTTAATTATATTATATGTATGGGGGGGATTTGTTTGTATAAAACTCTTTCAATAAAAAAAAATGTTGCTGGGCATGTGGAATACACTTTTTGTTTTTAAAAAGTGTATAGTTAAGAGACCATCCACACAAGCACTTAGACGAGTAGATTGTTGCATTCCATATTGTTAA
The DNA here is from genome assembly GCA_039707465.1 of Rhabdophis nuchalis. Lineage (NCBI taxonomy): Eukaryota > Metazoa > Chordata > Lepidosauria > Squamata > Natricidae > Rhabdophis > Rhabdophis nuchalis. The sequence continues at coordinate 58,949,281 of CM077644.1, read as the reverse complement.
CATGTATACCTGTTTGCAGATATTTGAGATGAGTCTTGAGTGTTTTCAGTATTGTGCATTTTTATTTTATACAGCCAAGAAGTACGATGCTTTCCTGGCCTCTGAATCCTTGATTAAGCAAATCCCTCGAATCCTGGGGCCAGGACTGAACAAGGCTGGCAAGTTTCCTTCTCTTCTCACTCACAATGAGAACATGGTGGGCAAAGTAGATGAAGTGAAATCCACCATCAAGTTTCAAATGAAAAAGGTATTTTTAAAAAAACTCCTTACATTTGGCAGTATATATTTTTATTGGGGGGGAGGAGTAGTTTCTAGTATTCTCTAAAGCAGGGGTCCCCAACCTTTTTGGCACCAGGCACCGGTTTCATGTAAAAAAAAATCCGCGGATCAGTGGGAGCCTCCAGCGGGTGAGGAGTCACGTGGGCCATGCGGGCGTTCGGCGGTCACGTGCAATCGGGCGGAGAAGCTGCCAGGGGTCCCGCGCGAAGGATCCTTGGCTGGGGCAGGGAAGGACAGGCTGCATCCTAGGCAGGAGGGCCTGGCAGCCCCTTCCCCCCACGCAGGGCTGGGTAGTGCCCCGAACCTCCCCAACACGGGCAATTGCCCCCGGGGAGCGCCCCAGCCAGCTGCCAGAATAGCGGAGCGTTTGCTTCACTTTCCTAAGAGTTGCGCTTCTCTCCGCCGCTCACTCCGGCCCGGTTACTATCAAGCCACGGACCGGGGGTTGAGGACTCTAAAGCAAAGCAGGTCCACAGGAAATTATCTAGCTGAAGGGGGAAAGAATATTTCAACAAATATTTAGAGAAAGAGTCACTTGGCAGAGTGAGATGGCACTCTATAAATTTAATGAATAAAATTTTAAAAATTGCATCTCCTGAATTAGGTTTTCTCTTCAATATTGGTGAAGTGCGGAAAGAATGTAAAAGCACCTAAAATTGATTTATCTCTTCTAATTTGCACAATGGTTCTATATTTTGTATTAGAAGAACAATTTAAGTGTTTTCTTGTATATTTCTAGGTACTGTGTCTTGCTGTGGCAGTTGGTCATGTGAAAATGACTGAGGATGAGTTGGTCTACAACATTCATTTGGCTGTCAACTTCCTTGTATCTCTGCTGAAGAAAAATTGGCAAAATGTGCGTGCCTTGTACATCAAGAGCACCATGGGGAAGCCCCAGCGCCTGTACTGATGGCACTATAGATACATATATTTCCGCTAACAATACAGTTCTTTTGAGCTAACTTATTAGTGTGTGAGTTTTGATTTTATAAAATTACATTACATGGAATCACTGAATATTTAATTACTCTTAATCTGAGAAATGTTCATGTTCAAAATGGTAAATTAGACTTTAGAAAATCCTGACATATTGTGAACTGGTATTCAGTATTTATCAAAGCCTGCAGGTCCTTGACTTAAAACCATTTGTCTAGTGACTATTGAAGTTAAAATGGTACTGAAAAAGTTCTATTTTTAACTTTGAATGGTCACTAAACAAAAGTGCTGTTTTTCACAAATAAGGCCATTGTAGCATCCCTGTGGACATGGCATCAAAATTCAGATGTCTGGCAACTGGCAGGTATTTATGACAGTTGCAGTGTTCCAGGTCATGTGATTATCCTTGCGAAAGAAAGGATAAAGTCAATGGGGAAGCCTCATTCACTTAACTTGCTAACGTAACTGTAAAGATTCACTTAACAACTGGCAAAAAAGGTGGTAAAATGGAGGTAAAGGTGGTAAAATGGAGTAAAACTCATTTAACTGCCTTGTTTAGCAGTGGGAATTTTGGACTCGATTGTGGTCGTAAGTCAAGAACTTGGTATTTTGCTTTTCCCCAAGTGAAAGAATGTGCGTTCACATACCCAAATTAGAAATTGTGTTGGCTGTCAGCAGAAAAACTGGATTAAGAAGAATATACATTGGATGGAGGATGAGTTAATCCTTATTCATATTTCACCACTTCTCATTCCAAAGTAATAGAAAACTAAATACTAAAATTTAATAAATCTAAATCTAAATAAGAACCACAGAAAGGGATTTAAGAAACTCATACAGTCCTTGTCTTCAAGCCCTTTAGTTTAGCATGATACACAAAGGAATTCCCAGCTGATGAAAAGCTTTTATGAGGTGTGAGCACAAATTGAATTGCCTGAACTACAGTTTTTGATCTCCAAGGATAGTTTTACGTGGAAGCATATGCTCATTTACTAAACAATTACCATTACTGGTTTTTTTTATTATAGCTTGAGATGATGCTTCAGGACCAATTTTGCTTGTACTCGCAATAAAGAGTAACCTAGGGTTTTTTTTTGGCTCTGCTTACTCGAGGAGGCAGTTTGCTGGAAAGGGAGATTAATGTAATGTAATGTAAATAACATTATCAGGAATAAAATTTCAAGACATCAGTTTGCCATATTAGACCATTATTTGATTTGGAAGCTTTGCACATAAAGAATATGCAATAGGCAAATACGTGAAAAAACTAGTATACTTACTACATTATATGTGACCCTTTCCTATATGCAGGGATTGTGTTGCATTGTGCTACTGAAATGCACCAGGCTACAATTTATCATACTTCATTGAATGAAGCAGACTGTCTCCTTGTTAAGAGGAAAAGAATCCTGCCCTTTATGTGGGTGAAGTTGGGGAGTACAAAGCATTCTGAGTATGAAACAGCTTTATTGCATTCAAACCAGAACATCTCTGGGTCTTCTGAGCTAGTTGTACTTGAGCCATTTCAAATTTGTTTGGAATATTCTGGATTGTGCAAGGTCTTGAATGTCTGAAGAAGGAAATGGTATGTTTTCAGTGAAACCCCTAGACATTGTAAGTAATTTGGGGGAGCAACTAGTAAAACTGATTCCAAATTTCCTAAACCTCTCATAAGTCTCATATCTATAATACGATTATGGATGTATTAGTACTTGAGAACCCAACCCAGATTGTCTGGATTGCCTGTTTTTACAATGCAGGGCCTACTAATACTAACAATCACTCAGTCAACACTTACTTCCTGCATATATCTTGAGATTTGAATTGTTACAACAAAATGGGTCTCTACAGTGTTCAGTTGTTATATTGCAAACATCTCTTACAATCTTATAAATGGAACTGGCATTTACAGATAGAATCATTAGAAAAGAAACATTCCAAAAAGCACTGAATCATAAATACAAAGAAAGCTATGAGGGAAACAGTCTTCAGAGTTGTGTATCATTTTAACTTGAAGATCTTGTAAAATTGCACATCATACTGCTGGGGCACAGACTGTACTGAGAAGTTATAAGTAGTACTACTATTTATTTTGGGCTTGCTGTATTCTGCTAATTGTAAAGAGCTACACTTTAATTTGCAGGATCTAATTTAATGACAGCAGATGGCAACCCCTAGCATTTTACCAGGTTTGCCTGGTCCGCCAGTTGCGTCCCCTATTGGATCGGGGTGCCCTTTGCACAGTCACTCATGCCCTCGTGACATCCCGACTGGACTACTGCAATGCTCTCTACATGGGGCTCCCCTTGAGGTGCACCCGAAGGCTTCAGCTAGTCCAGAATGCAGCCGCGCGGGTAGTTATGCCATGTAACACCGCTCCTGTGCGAGCTGCACTGGCTGCCTGTCGTCTTTCGGGTGTGCTTCAAGGTGTTAGTTACCATCTTTAAAGCGCTCCATGGCACGGGACCGAGCTATCTGCGGGATCGCATTCTGCCTCATACATCCCTGCGCCCGATTCGCTCCCACAGAGAGGGACTTCTCTGGGTGCCGTCCACTAGGCTGTGCCAGCGGGCGACGCCCAGGGGAAGGGCCTTCTCTGTGGCGGGCCCGACCCTCTGGAACGACCTTCCCCCCGAAATCAGAACAACCACGGACCTTCGCTCCTTCCGACAGCTATTAAAAACTCACTTTTTCCGTTTGGCTGGCCTAGGGTAATTTTAATTCAAATTTTAAATTATTAAGGTTTTTTTTAGAGATAGTCCTATTTTTATAGAAGTTTTTTAGCGCAGGGTATGTTTAATTTGATTTTAACCTTTATTTTTTTATTTTTTTATTTACATTTATATCCCGCCCTTCTCCGCAGAGGACCAAGGGCGGCGCACAGGAAATTTAAAAAACATATAGAATACAAAAATAAATACACAATTTAAAATATAAATTAAACCATCTTATCCTATGCTAAAAACCCAATTTTAAAATATCCGATTTAAAACTATCTAAAAGTCCCCATGGGAGGTTAGGCTAGGCTGGCTTGTTGGAATAGGTATGTCTTTAGACATTGGCGGAAGAGGTGGAGGTCGGTGATGGTGCGTAATTCAGGGGGTAGGTCGTTCCAAAGGGCTGGGCCCGCCACAGAGAAGGCTCTTCCCCTGGGTGTCGCCAGTCAGCATTGTCCGGCCGACGGCACCCTGAGAAGGCCCTCTCTGTGGGAGCGTATCGGTCTAAGGGATGTATGAGGCAAGAGGCGGTCTCGCAAATAACTAGGCCCCGAACAACAAAATGACCTGTATTTTGTTTGTTGTAATTTGTTTTTAATTCGCCTGTTCCCCGCCTCAAGTCCCTTTGGGGAGAGAGAGCGGGATATAAATAAAATTTATTATTATTATTATTAGCAATTTTGACTGATAATGAAGAAACAAGTTCAAATTTGTTCCGTTATACCCACCCGGACCTGGTGGGTATAACGGAAACCTGGTTGGGCCACGAAGGGGGTTTACCCCTCGTGGAAATGTGCCCACCAGGTTACCGCGCCTTCCATCAGCCTAGGGCCCTAGGGAGGGGTGGGGGAGTGGCGATTATGGTTAAGGAAGGTCTTGAGCCGAAGGAGACCACAGTCCCTCAGACAACCGGGTGTGAATCTCTCTGCGTGAGATGGGGCCTAGGGAGGCAGTTGGGCGTGTTAGTTGTATACCTGGCTCCTCGCTATGCAACAACAGCCCTGCCCGAGCTCCTAGAGGTGATAGCCGAGGCGGCAGTTGAGACCCCCAGACTAGTAGTCATGGGGGACTTTAACTTGCTGTCGGCGGGCGAAGCCTCTGGAGCAGCTCGGGAGTTCATGGCCTCCATGACGGCCATGGACCTGACCCAGGTAGTTTTAGGCCCTACTCACGAGGGGGGAAACACGCTGGATCTGATCTTTGTCTCGGGACAGTGGAGTTGTGATCTGGGAATAGGGGATCTAGCCATCACTCCCCTGTCATGGACAGATCACGCTCTCCTTCAGCTGGACTTTCCAATCGCTTCACCTCACCGCGGGGAGGCGGAACCGGATACTCCTAGATGGTTCCGCCCCAGGCTCCTAATGGACCCGGAAAGGTTCCAGAGGGAGCTTGGGCCAATGCCTGTGACCCTGCCTCGCGACTCGACTGAGGACCTAGTGGCCGCATGGTTAAGTGCGGCCGCAGGGGCCTTGGACCGAGTCGCGCCCTTGCGGCCTCTCTTGCGGCGACGAATTACCCAGGCTCCCTAGTTTACCGAGGAGCTGCGGGAGATGAAGCGCCACAAGAGACGCCTAGAGAGCAGATGGAGATCCTCTCGCTCCGAAGCCGACCGAACACTAGTGAGAACCCATATTAGGGCTTACTTAGTGGCGATAAGGGTGGCCAAACATGAGTATTTTGCCACCCTTATTGCATCCGCAGATAACCGCCCTGCCGCCCTGTTTGGGGTAACCCGCTCCCTCCTTCATCAGAGGCCGCGGGAAGCCCCTTTGCAAGGCTGAGCAGAGGAATTTGGGATTTATCTGCAGGAGAAAATCACTCGGATTCGGAATGAGCTACCCTCCATCGACAGTGGTCCTGTGGGATTGTCCGAGACTAGTCTTGAGGTTCCTTCTTGGGAGGACTTTGACTTTGTTACCACCGAGGATATGGACAGGTTGTCAAGGAAACTTAGGGCGACCACATGTTTATTGGACCCGTGTCCCTCCTGGCTTTTACTGGCATCCTGGGAGACGACACGAGGCTGGCTCCAGGGCATTGTCAACACATCTTTGAGTGAGGGGTCCTTACCTGCCGTCTTGAAAGAGGCGGTAGTGAGGCCCCTCCTCAAGAAGCCGTCCCTGGACCCAGCGTTATTAGAGAACTATCGTCCGGTCTCCAACCTTCACTTTTTGGTGAAGGTTGTTGAGAGTGTGGTAGCCCAACAGTTCCCGCGACATCTGGAGGAAGTTGATTATCTAGACCCGCGCCAGTCCGGTTTCCGACCCGGTCACAGCACCGAGACAGCATTGGTCGCGTTGGTTGATGATCTCTGGAGGGCGCGGGATAGAGGTTATTCCTCTATCCTAGTCCTATTAGACCTCTCGGCGACTTTTGATACCATCGACCATGGTATCCTATTGCACCGACTGGGGGGGTTGGGGCTGGGAGGCACCGTTCTGCGGTGGTTCTCGTCCTACCTCTCTGGTCGGTCGCAATATGTGTTGACGGGAGGGCAGAGGTCAACCTCGAGGCCTCTCTTATGTGGGGTCCCTCAGGGGTCGGTCCTCTCACCCCTCCTGTTTAACACATATATGAAGCCGCTGGGTGAGATCATCCGTGGTTTTGGGGTGGAGTACCCCCTGTACGCTGATGACACTCAGCTGTACATATCCACCCCAAACCACCCCAACGATGCCGCCGAAGTTCTGTCCCGCTGTTTGGAAGCTGTACGGATCTGGATGGGTGGTAACAAACTCAAGCTCAACCCTGCGAAGACTGAGTGGCTGTGGTTTCCAGCACCCTGGTTCAGCCAGATTACTCCAACTCTGGCCATTGGGGGCGAAACCCTGGCCCCCGTGGAGAGGGCGTGCAATTTGGGTGTCCTGGATTCCCGGCTGTCCATGGAGGACCATGTGGCGGCCGTGGCCAGGGGGGCGTTTCATCAGGTACGCCTGATGCGCCAATTGCGCCCCTTACTGGACCGGGCTGCCCTCCGCACAGTCACTCAAGGTCTCGTGACATCCCGACTTGACTACTGTAATGCTCTCTACATGGGGCTTCCCTTGAGGTGCACCCGAAAGCTACAGTTAGTCCAAAACGCAGCCGCGCGGGTGATTATGGGAGCCACTAGATGCTCCTACATAACACCAATCCTGCGCGAGCTGCATTGGCTTCCTGTGGCCTTTCGAGTGCGCTTCAAGGTTTTGACTACCATCTTTAAAGCGCTCCATGGCTCGGGGCCTAGTTATATGCGAGACCGCCTCCTGCCCCATACATCCCTTAGACCGATACGCTGTCACAGAGAGGGTCTTCTCAGGGTGCCGTCGGCTGGACAATGCCGACTGGCGACACCCAGGGGAAGAGCCTTCTCTGTGGCGGGCCCAGCCCTCTGGAATGACCTAGCCCCTGAATTACACACCATCACCGACCTCCGCCTCTTCCGCCAATGTCTAAAGACATATTTGTTCCAACAAGCCGGCCTAGCCTAACCTCCCATGGGGACTTTTTAGGAAGTTTTAAATTGGGCATTTTTAAAATTCGGTTTTAGCATAGGATAGGATTGTTTAATAGTTATTTTAAATTATATTTATTTTTTGTATTTTGTATGTTTTTAAATTTCCTGTGCTCCGCCCTGGGTCCTCTGTGGAGAAGGGCGGGATATAAATTTAAATTAAAAAAAAATTAGGTTAGAAGTTGGATGAGAAGCTATAAGGAGGCTCACCAATGTAGGCTAGATTGGGGAGCTGAAGAAGTAACTCCAAGTGAGGGGGAGGGATCCTGGCAAAAGACAGAAAATTGCATGCACAGGTTGACAAACTCATTAAGAGTAAAGCTTGAAACTGGTATTTCATAACAGCAAAAATCAAAGTTTATTTGAAAGTTCACTTATTTTGTGACGAGAACAGTCTTACATCCTTTGAAAATAGATTGTCACTGCACTCCTGTGTTCTCTAGTTCTTATTTCCAAACCCATTGTGAGAGTTCATTTCAAAATCATAAGGGATACAATTTTCCTCCAGTTACCTGTTCCACAGGTATCTCAGGAAAGAGAAATGAAAAATAACTTGTGAAAGGGAAAAGGGAGAGTGAACACTAGAAAGATACACTTGATGTTTAAATCTTTGTGAACCCTTTTGATTTTCAACATTTTTACATAGATGTGACTTAAAATGTGATCTATTCTCCACGCAGGACCTAAAACTAGACAAAGAGAGCCATTGAATCATTTTCCTCAGGAACAGTTTAATTGAACAAATATGTGTTTAATTCATTGGTTTAAATTTGGTTCTTGCCTACTCAGCTTCCCTAGAGATGATTCCTGAGGAAACGCTTAAGAGAAAAGTATATTTATTCCTCACATTTACATGGCTGCTCATCTCACAAAAAAGTGATTTTGGATGGAATTCATCAATCAATAAAACAGCAAATATATTTAAAAATTCATCAAAAAATGTAAAGTCATTAAAAGTTTTTAAAAACAAATAAAATCACAGAGGGTAAAAAATATCAACTACAGTAGAGCCCTCTTAAGACTATCACTGGGACCCCAAGCCTGGTGACTGCACAGTTCCTAAAGGCCCAGTAGATTTTACGAGCATTTCAAGTATAATTTTAAATCAAACTACATGATTACAGAGCTACCAAAAAATGTCTAATTGGTATCCTTATGGTGCACCAGAGAGCATCGTATAATGGGTTTCATGTCACATTGTGAGGATCAATGCATACAGTTCAAGGTTCAGGCTGTACTTCCAACCTAAGCACAAAGTGGTAAGCTTCATTCCTGTGACAAAAATGCCTGCAGAGTGAGTAAATTTCAGGATTCTGTAAGAAAGGTAGACTACGTCATCTCAAACTGTTGAGAGGATTCTGCAAGGCTTCAACTCTTCACCTGAAGAGCCTAAAATGTAAAGCGTGTGACATCTGGGAACCAGTGAAGGTCTTTGTGCCCAGATATCACTACAGCTTAAGTCTGATTAAAAGTAGCAAAGCTGCTTTAAGGGAAGATTGAAATAGTACAGGGAAGTTTATTGAAAGCAATATAGATGCTTTGTGGCTATAGCTCAGTGTCAGTGAAATTAGGTCAGGAAGTGGGCATTTGATATTTGGTTCCTGGTGTCAACATATCATAAAGGCTATATCATTTCCTTTCTATTGGGACCGCTTGTGGATTGCCACAAGAAAAGAGGAAAGCTACCTGTCCATTAATTATATGTTGTACTGTTTTGGAGACACATCTCCAATTATTCTTAGCTACTATGCCTGGGAGTTATTTTCTAACCAATTTTGAGAGCACTGCATAAATGTGCATATCATTGGCAGCAACACTACAGAATTTAAAAGTTTCATTTTTTGTTTGGATTCAGCGCACATACATCACAAAAGCATTAGAAGAAGCATTCTCATCTATGCGAAGGATAAAAAGAAGTGCATTTTTTCATCTCAGTCTCTGCTAGTTCTGCATTTGATTTTGTCTTTTAAATCGATGCCCATTCAATCTAGATCACATTATTATTCATCAGCTAAACTTTGCGATCTCATTCAATGAGTGCTCAGAGGCATACTTAATACATTTTAGGAATAAGCTGCTGCCTTTTAGCAGGTTTGCAATGGGTGTTGAGCATGATTAAATTGGAGCTCTCTGAAGCCCTGGTTGGGGGTAAACAGCAGCAGTTGCGATGTCTCAAGCATGTTGGTGTGATTCCAAAAATGATAAGCTTTGAGGAATAACAGTAATGTTCTTTACAGGTCTCCTTTCATGGTATTCCCAGCCTTGGCAAAATATTCTCTTGTTCCTTGAGCAGCCGAGGGGAATTTCCTTCCTGCAGCACCAGAGAGGGTTAACTCTTCGTTCCAGGTTAACCTCTGTTAGCATACAACCAGAAAGAGCTAAACCATCACAAGCAGGCAGTGTTTACAAGACAGCCGTCATCCCTCCTATAAACAAGGGGCTTCTCCAGCAGCAGAAAAAGTGCATTCCAGAGAAGCAGAGTCTGGTTAGTAGAGCATCTGCCTCAGAGCAGGAGGGGCAGTCCAGGAACCTGATCTTCAGAAGTCGGCAGCTTTGTTTAGGGGCAGAACAGGGACCGGTGTTGTTGTGGCTTCTCACCTTGGGAACCTCCAGACAAAGAGGAAGACCCTTTTCTGAGAGCATTCGTTTCTCTTGGCTCGTCACACTTTAGACCCTCTTTGCTTGATGACACTCAAAATCCTGTTTAGGGTAAGTCAGTTATTTAAATATTTGATATGCAAGCGGGGAAAGTAATGCACAAAGAAAGATCAACAAACTTTGCCTTTTTTGCTCTCTTGTCGAGTTGGTGCTAACTATCATCTTTAAAGCGCTCCATGGCTCGGGACCTAGCTATCTGCGGGATCGGATCCTGCCCCATACATCCTCACGGCCGATTCGCTCCCACAGAGAGGGACTTCTCCGGGTGCCGTCCACTAGACTTTGTCAGCGGGCGACGCCCAGGGGAAGGGCTCTCTCTGTGGCGGGCCCGGCCCTCTGGAACGACCTTCCCCCCGATATTAGAACGACCACGGACCTCCGCTCCTTCCGTATGAAACTTAAGACCCATTTCTTTCGACTGGCCGGCCTTCGATAGTCTCTCTGTCTATAGATTTTAAATGCATTTTAATGGGTTTTAACTTTTTAGCACGGGATAACATGGTTTAATTGTGTTTTATAGTATATATGTTTGTATTTATTGTTTATATTGTTTTTAGTTCCTCCTGTGCACCGCCCCGGGTCCCTGTGGGGAGAGGGAGCGGTTAATAAATTTAAAGTTTAGTTTTAGTTTAGTTTGAAATAAAGAATATCTTTCTCCAAGAAGCGCCATGCTATGCCAAACAAAAGTCCTTAATATCATTAAAGAATACTTTTCAATATGCTAACTAACAATGTACATGACGGGGCCTGAGGGGAAAGAGCCACTGTGAGTAGATACCATATTTAACTGTTCCTGTTCTGCTTTCCTTCCTTCCTTTGTGATTTATTTGCCTTTATTGGTGAGTGTATTTTGTGCACTATGGATTTAAAACAGCACGTTCTGTATGTCACTTTCTGAACTGCAAGGTAGAATTATTTTCAATAGCAAATGTCTCTTTGAGACTCTGTCGAAATCTCTGTGCATAATTTCTAAAAAAAAAAAAAAAGATTGATGTCGTTCAATCCATTCGAATCACTTTTTGCCACTTTATTGAACTTGTTCAATGATATACAAATGCAGATTGTGTTCTGAAGTCAAAAGGGAGTCGGAATTCTTCCAGACTTGACGTGGGAAAAACCCGAGTGAGTCTATAGAGGAAGAGATCCTCTCTGGAGACTGAAAAACATAATTTGAGGGCAGTAATAACAATTCCCTGAACTAAGCCTCCGCCTCTTTATCATATTCCTTACTTTAAAGGGATCCTGGCATGACAGTCATATAGCAAGAGTGAGATAAAAGAGAGGTTCTACAGTATTAAGTGGCCCCTCCTTTCCCGCTGCTTCTGGTTTGCCTCATGCAGACTGGATTATAACTGGTCTGGATTACAACTTGCTTTTTATGGGACAGGTTTAAAAGAAACAACACAGCAAGGAGCTTCTTCATTTCAGTGATAATAAACAGGCTGTGAAGGAGCAAACTTTAACAGGTACTTCGTACTCTCAGCAAACAAGAATGCAATGGTGGTGATAATGCATCTCAGAAATATCTTCACACCCTGTTGCCTTTGTTTTTCCCATTCTTTAAAGCCCTTCTAGGACCCTGGGGGGGGGGGGAAGACTGCCGAAAGGTAAGTGAATGACTGGTCTTAAAAGAGTAAATGGTATTTTGAGGAAAGAAGTGAAAACGTTGAATGAAACACAGAGATACTGCATGGATGCGGTGAATGTGTTGATATTAGTGTTACAGAAATCACAGCACATAGTCGCTCACACGTGGCTTCTGTTTTTGTGAATACATGGCTTAGATTGGATTTTATTAACTCAGTTCCACCACTGCAGTACTAGTGCAAGGCTCCTATTGGCTTTCAGGACCATATCAACCAATCCTGGGAAAAAGACAGGTCTGAATTTGCATATTATTAAATAAATGCATGTGTAACAGCTGTGTTGGTGCATTGGTTAGAAAGGAGTATTGCAGGCTAATTCTGCTGACTGCCAGCAGTTCGATTTTCACTGGCTCAAAGTGAACACAGCCTTCCATCCTTCCGAGGATCAGTAAAATGAAGACCCAGATTGTTGGGGACAATATGCTGACTCTGTAAACCGCTTAGAGAGGGCTGTAAAGTACTATGAAGCGGTCTATAAGTCTAACTGCTATTGCTTTATCTATTCCAATGTCTTTAGTTTTTGGTTATGAATGATTTTTGGAAGGCATTAAAGACCTGTTTTTTCTCCTCCTCCTGTCTGAGAATATATGACCCATTGCATGGTGGTTTTTTTTTCTCCAGCACTCTAGATTTGGCCTTTAATGTTTGAATTATTCTTTATATTTTGCTCCATTGTGTGTTTTCTATTGATTTTACTGACACAGATAGTCCTCCACCTGTGTTCATTGATTCGGCAAACATTCTAACTCGCAACAGTGCTAAATGTGGGGCACTTACTTACAATCAGTCCTCAGAGTGCCAGCCATTGCAGCACCCCTGCAGTCACATAATGTTCCCTGCCAGCTTCCCACAAGGAAGGTTAATGGGGAAGCCAGCAGGAACTCGGAAGTCACAGTCACATGAGGTTCTCGCTCATCCATAACAATGGCAACTTGGGATTGCCAAAACTGCCATCACTAAGTGACGCAGACATGTGAAATTGCACTTTATAGAGTTTCTTAGCAATGGCAATTCCCATTCCAATTGCCATTGTAACCCGAAGACTACCTGTACTGATTATATACAGCTCCCTGAGTTATGTGCAGAGTAGGACAACAATATAAATATAAACTGAGTAAGACGACAATAAACAATATAGAGTCTTCTTGCAGTTGAGCTTGACTATGTGACTTCATGGATGCCTCTGTGTTGCAGCAATAATACGGAAATAATTTGCCGTTACCTTCTTCCAGAATATTTTTTTTTACTTTTCAATTTAATCTGAAGTCAAAGGAGTTCCTATTGGTTCCTCCATGCTGCATCGAGTACTAGGACTATTTGGCCCCAAAATAGGGGCACAAATTAAGATGGGGATGGCTGTTTCTGTTGCGTCTCACAGTTTATGAGTTGTTAAACTATGCAGCATATGGGAAGAATGGAATGAAAATATTTTCCTATTATGAAATAAACATGATTTTTCATTGCATATCAACACTGGCTTTTAAAAATATATGGTATATATTTACTCCCGACTGCCCTAGTCCTTTCACTTTGTCTTAAAGCATTTTCCCCATTTCCATGTAGCCCTTTTTGCCTCTGCATTCCTATATTTCAACTCTTGTTTCATCTGGCTTCTGTGTTTATCTAGTTGCTTAAGCCCTACAGCGTTTCTTCTGCATTTTCAAAGCTCCAAAATTGTCTGTGCACAATGACCTGATTTGCATGTCAAGCTGCTGCCCTGTAATAAATTGCCATGTAGGGAAGCTCTGATGTTGAGGCGGTTTTGGACAGCTTCCAGATGATGGCAGTTTTCTGTTGGGAGGCCCCAAATACTTCTCTTTTCTCCGTGGATCAGCGCTGAACTGAATGTAGCCTGCAGAGCTGTTTGTCAATGTAGCTCACTGAGCCCATCTCACCATCAGTATCTGTGAAATGATGTTGGGCTTGCTGATATTCCTTCACCTGGAAGTATTTAACAAAAAAATGGCCAGAAAGGAATAATGTCTCCACATACATTCTTGTCCCCTCTCTATGTTATTTTGCCTATTCTTTGCCTATTCTTCTCCTAAATAAAAATCTATTATATTTTAATATAGTCTAATATATAGAATATATATTTTATTCTATTTGATTCTTTTTGCACTTGTAATAAGGGCAAATTGACTGCCTCCTATTAGGAAATTACATTCGGTGTAGACTATTCATTTCATCTCATCTATCATTTGTCTTATTTACTTACATATATTAAGTCCTCAACCTATGACCACAAGGCGGCCCCAAATTTCTGTTCCTATTGCAATATAATATTGCAATATAATGCTGGACAGTTGTTAGGTGAGTTTTGCCCCATTTTATGACCTTGCTTGCCATAGTTGTTAAGGGAATCATTGTAGTTGTTAAGTTAGTTACACAGTTGTGAAGTGGATGGGGATGCTGCAGCTGCTGTAAGTTTGAAAAATGGTCATAAGTCGCTTTTTTTCAATGCTGTTGTAACTTAGAATGGTCACTAAATGAACTGCTGTAAATTGAGGACTACCTGTACTTACTGCCTGGAGATGCCAGCCTGAGAGCTTCCACAGATAAGATAAAGTTGCCGCCTTTGAAAAAAATAATGTCTCTTCAAATAATGGGTAGATAAAAAGTAATCCTAAATAATGTCTTTTCAAATAATAAGAAGATATAAAAAGTAATTCTAACTTCTCTGACCTTCTGGTGGAGGTGGATTTTGTAGAGGACCCATGTCAATGGAGTTGTGAGAAGGGAGTGGGGGGGATATAACCACTTGCAGGATACTCAATTGTTCTCCCAGAAATTGTGCTGAAGTGGAGCAGTTTTGGCTCCAATGACTCTGTGTTAATAAGCTGAGCGGTGTCAGACCCTTTTACTTTTTCTTTCTGGATTTCAAGAGCTATTTGGGGTAGAAATCTTGGTAATGGCATGAGCTATTTAGTCTATTGAAGTACTAGATAGAGGATCACTCTTTCCCATAGTCCGCCTGTCCGCCCCCCCGCCCCCCATTTCATTAGGGAAGTTTGATTTAGATTCTGTCCCCTGTTTGTTTTATCTATATAAATAAAAATTTAAAATAGTTTGTGCAAAATCGCTAATCTCAGAAAGTACTGCACCGATCGCCATCAAATTTTCACACAATGTTGCTAAGAAAGGGAGTAACAATCATACGTACATTTTGTGTACCTGGCACACATGTGTCATGTGCAAGCAGCACAAACGTAAAAGGTACACACTTCTCAGGTTTTCACCTCCCTGTAGCTCCTCCCACCTGGCTGCTTCTTATGATGCTTCACGCACACACCCCTCACATTTCCAACGGTCGTTTCCTCAGCAACCAAATAAGCCTCCAACCTTCCACACTGTATGGAGGCCTACTAGGCCCAAAACAAGGCACAGAGGATAGCACACTCCCAGGTGCCCCATAGAGGGATAGAGAGAGAGAGGGAAAAATACAGTAGGTAGGTTGGTAGATGGAGAGAGGAAGAAATAAAGTAGGTAGGTAGGTTGGGGGTTATACGGTGGTTATGTGTACATGTTTGTGTGTGCAGATGTAGATCTACACACAGATTGGTTGGCCATTTAACCAGACTGGGCCACAGCAACGCATGGCCGGGTAACAGCTAGTTTCCAAATATAAATATTAAATTTTATAGTTTTGCAGCAGGGGGGGAAATGATACTAAATGACAAAAGAGGCTGCTGATAAAAGGGCAAACAAAATCTGCACAACTTGCCACAGCTAAGTATCTGTGGCCAACTCTCTAAAGGACAACTTGCATTGGCAACTCACTATGTGACAACTTGCTGCGGGAAATAGAGTTATACTAATATTGAAGAAATAGTGGAATAGAATAGCAAGAGCACTTAGACTTATATACCACTTCGTAGTTCTCTACAGCCCTCTCTAAGGGTTTACAGAGTCAACATATTGCCCCCAACAATCTGGGTCCTCATTTTACCAACCTCAGAAGGATGGAAAGCTGCGTCAACCTTGAGCTGGTGAGAATCAAACTGCTTAGCCAGCAATAAGGCATTCTAACCATTATGCTGCCATGGCTCCTTAAATCATTAAAGAAAGGATGCCAAAGGAGGGACAAAATGAAAAGTGAATGACAAAAATTAAAATCATTTTAAAATTATTTTAAATAATTAAATTGGCTTGTTGAATTGTCCTGCAGCAAGTTGCCAAATGGCAAATTGGCCATGGTGAGTTGGCTGCAGTGAGTTGTCCTGTTCTGTTCTGGAGTACTCTCTTAGACAACAACAAACACACATTTCTTTTTTCCTACTCAAACCTGTACGAAGATGGCTTCAAGATTAATCTGGAGATGCAACATCAGAAATTCTAGTCATACAATGACTTTATCGATCATTTACTTACATGTGAATCAATTCTATTCTGAGTTTGCATGACATATTACACTGTAAGTTTTCCAACTGAGCCAAGTTCACTGTAGTTTACATGGTGTCCATAGGTGGGATTCACTTACCTTCCCCTACCAATTCACAACTGTGAGCGTACGCACCTCGTCTGCACATATGCATGGCCTTCTGCGTATGCACATGGCCTTCTGTGCATGCGCAGTGCTGGCGCATTAGGTCAGGGCAGGTGGGCAGAGCCTCCTGCAGCCGCTGCTACTGGTTCGCTCGAACTGGAAAGAACCAGATGAATCCCATCACTGACGGTGTCATGCTTCAGTCTCAGCTGTGTGAGAAAGAGAATAGTAGAATCTTGACATATCCACAGTGCAAACTCGTAATACTTTTCTTCCTTGGGTTGATAGCCTCTGGATATGTTTGAACTACAATTCCCAAAATTCTTAGCATGTTGGTATTTGCAGTCCCCCTCCAGCTGAACCAAGAATAGAATAAAAACATTTGATTTCCAAATCATAGGTCACTGTACTGAGCAATACACGTGCTCAATGGCATGTTTTGTTGTACCAGTAATTGCTAACTTTTACCATTGCTGGCAAAATTAGCATTCTACTGCACTCAATTCCTTGCTTTTTCTTTCCACTCAGTTCTGAGGCTTCCCCAGCAGATGGCCTTGTAGATTTTTAAAACTTCTTTTTCCTCCTTCCTGAATTAGACAAGAAAGTCAGTTTGGGAGTCTGGAAGCTGTTAGTAGGGTTAAAATGTGGTGATTTTCTGCGATTCGGTGACTCACAGATTTGGGGGGGAATACATTTACAGGGAGTTCCCTTCAGTTTATTTACCAGGGAGGCAAAAGGCACAGCAGACTGCAGCATTGGCTGTCAGCCTGATCCAGCAAAGAGAATGGCAGGCTACTGCAGAGGTAAGATAGCTGATTCCATGCCAAGCGGTGCCTGTGGAGATGGTGAGGCTTAGGTGGGAAAGAAGGATTGAAGGATGCCTA
Organism: Rhabdophis nuchalis; assembly: GCA_039707465.1. NCBI lineage: Eukaryota > Metazoa > Chordata > Lepidosauria > Squamata > Natricidae > Rhabdophis > Rhabdophis nuchalis. The sequence goes on along the minus strand of CM077644.1, from coordinate 58,932,179 downwards.
CTGCACTCCATATGATTAGATCGCACTGCAGAAGAGGGTTTAGCCTGAAGCAGCCCCCTCTGACCGTACATCCTGCCAGATATTCCAAGGTTATCTCTCCTGGAGTGACAATCCTCATACAATTTTCACTTCCACACTCAACTGGAGAAGTGGTCGCCCACTTCATTAAGGAGCCTGTCTCCTTGCCGGTGGAGCGTCATAGTAATTAATCAAACCTAATTATCCTTTCAGCAAAGAAATGCAGATACAGCATCTGGGAGATCTGGATGGACCTGGGCTGTCTTTGGATGCCGGTAAGCAGCTTGGGCATGGGTTGGATGGAGTAATGACCAGTCTTGGGGTAGGGAGGGGGGGCTGCCTCCTAATTTTATGGGGTGCTAGCCTTGTGTGATCTATTAAGATTAATCAGAGCTTGGTATCGTTAGTGGCTGTTGGGTCTTCACTGCACAAAGTTAGCAGCTTTCAACAGATGTAACTGTATCTCATAGAGAGCAAATGCCTCTGCATCTAATGGAACAATCACAAGTCAAGTACTTAGTGAACCCTTCTGGCTCCTATTAAAAGGGAGAAAGAACACAACTCACTCTGGCTCCCACATTTCCTTTTCATTCTTATTTCCATCTATTCCGGCCTACCACTGGATCATTTCTCAGTTACAACAGATCCGGTATAATGCCACAATCTATTCTGGTTGCAGTGGCTGCTTTCTCTCTGCCACTTTAACAACAGCACCACTCCTTGTTTATTCCTCTGCCCCGTGTATAGCATATTCATTTATTTATTTTATTTAGTTAGTTAGTTTGTCAAACATGTACAAGATAACAGGTATAAGTATAAACATGGGCATGCACAAAGGAAATGAGTACAAATAAATAGGGACACAGAACAGGGATGGTAGGCACACTGGTGCTCTTATGCGCACCCCCTTTACAGACGTCTTAGGAATGGGGTGAGGTTCACAATAGACAGCTTGAGGTTGAAGCTGTGGGGGTTTGAGGATGGAACAATGGAGTTAGGTAGAGCATTCCAGGCATTGACCAATTTTCTGCTACCGAGTTTTGAGCGGTTTATCTTGAGTTTGTATCTATGTTTGCCTGTTATTGAGGTTGAAGCTGAAGTAGTCGTTGAGAGTAGGATGTTGTAGCAGACAATTTTGTGTACTATGCTTAGGCATTAGATTTACACCAGAAGGCCTTGCTCTGATCACTTGACTAAAGCTGGTTTGGACATTCTCCATGATAGATGGAAGGTTATGTCATTGCTTTGAGCTAGGCCAGGGGTCTGCAAAGTTGGCTCTTTTAAGACTGGTGGACTTCAACTCCCAGAATTCTGGAAATTGAAGTCCACCAGTCTTAAAAGAGCCAACTTTGCAGACCCCTGAGCTAGGCTAAGTCAGGAAATAGAGACCACAAGGATCCCAGGAAAGCTACTTTATCACAGTAGGATATAATAACAGAACCTTAAAAACTTGTCAGAGTTTTTCTCTGCCCCATCTTATACCAAATGAAACTAAGACAGGGTTATTGTGAGTTTTTTTTCTCGTGCTTTCCAGTTTATCAGGACTGAATCATAATTTGCCTTCCCTTCAAGGTTCATTTGTTCCTTCACCAAGGTCATCTCTGTATTCCTCTACAGTAGGGGTGTCCAATCGTGCCAACTTTAAGACTTGTGGACTTCAACTCCCAGAATTCCCCAGTTTTAAAATTGCCAAGGTTGGTCACCCCTGCAAATAGAGTTTCACAAGTGGTGCTACAAAGTTATTGCTGTTTCAATATGTCTGCTTCAAATAAAAAATATTTTGTGGATTCAGTATATTTATCTGTCAGTTGTGTGATCACTCTTCTGTGATCAAGTCTCAAGAATAGTTTGCTGCCATCTCTACACCCGGTGGAATTTCTGGGAGCTTAGACCCTATCTTCAAAATATGTTTGAAGAACAGTTTGAAGATTGGAGATAGTTGACCTAGGATTTTCTACTTGCTTTAGTTTAGAAGGCCTGTACAGTCAGCTCATTCTCCCATCCTTGTTGTCAATTCTCTGAATAAAGGCCTAAGATACTCTGATAACTCACCTTTGACATGCATATTATAACTTATATTATTCCTACTGGAAGGAACCCACTTAGCAAGGAGAAATGTGAAGACCTGCTAGTTCTCTCATTTTCTATTCCGAGTCCTCTAGCATTCTGCTCTTGTCCCTAAAATGTCCAAAATATATGGATGACGCCAATCATGTTGTCAGATTTTAAGCATAGGTTGAGTGGGAAATTTTCTCGTGAACACAATAGATGCAAGAAGAGAAGAGTATATTTCTGTATTTGTTCCTTCAGAAACAACGGCCATTTCCGAAGGAGAATCAGAAAGAATGGTGATTGAAAGAAGCCAAAGCTCTGATGGCAAAGCCAAAGTAAGTAAGACTGGGATGGTTTTACAATTGCTGCCTTATTTTCATGAGGGGATTCCCAGCTTTTAGTGCTGGGAATGGCTTAGCTTTGGCTTTAGAAGTGTATGTACTGTCCAAAACATGTTCCTTCAATTCAATATCTTGGAAATGGGCAGACTGGGCATTCTGAGAATTGTAATCCAAGATGTATAGAGAATACCATGTTGGAGAAAACTTTATTGGAGCATATTATTCAATTGGAATCTCTTACTTTATTGTAACATGATGTGGGTCTTGAAACAAATATACCAATGTTCTAAATGAAAAAAGTATGAAGGAAGGCTTTCTCTTTAGCTGGTGTTATTCATAACAGTCCACTCTGCTGCATATACATGTTTTCCCAAAAATAAGACAGGGTCTTCTTTAATTTTGACCCCCCCAAAAAGCACTTGGCCTTATTTTCAAGGAGGTCTTATTTTTGAGGCGCAGGAGGTGGCGAGTGTGGTCACCTCTTGGCTGCTGCTATGTTGCAATGTTTTCAGGGGGCTTATTATCTGGGGAGGTCTTATTTTCAGGGAAACAGGGTAGTTGGGATGTTATCATGGTACTTCTTTCCAAGGTAACTCCATTTCCCTAAGCATATCTAATCCAGTGGTAGTCAACCTGGTCTCCCTACTACCCACTAGTGGGTGTTCCAGTTTTCATGGTGGGCGGTAGGGGTTTTGTCCGACACTGAAGCACTTTCCTTTTTTTTAAGTTAATGACTTCCCTAAAATGGTGATTTATAAATCACCATTACTGTGGAACCGGTGGGCGGTTAGAAAATTTTACTACTAACAGAGATACAAAAGTGGGCGGTAGGTATAAAAAGGTTGACTACCCCGATCTAATCCATGTTGAGGAACGAATGTGTGTGTATATTTCTGTTGCTTGATTGTAACTACACTTGTTCCTTTGCAGCTTTCTGTGGTGGGATCCCAAGAGCTGGCAAAGAGGAGCAGAATCCAAACAGTGTGCTTCAAAGACAGTGGTGACAGCGACGAAGGTTGGTGAATGAGTGCTGGATTTATCTTGTGTTCTCCTTTCTTTGCATTGTTGCCCTTCCATATGGCCCAATTTTTCTCTCCCTTCCTTATTTTTATTTTATATTCAAATGTCTTTCCGAATTCCACCCTCTGTTTGTTTTCTACAGTTTCCTACCTTTCATTTCGTTTCTTCCAATTTTGTTTTCCCTTTGATATATCTATTTAATTCAGTGCTTCTCAATTATTTTCTGTCATGCCCCCCTAGGAAGAAGAAAACATTTCGCGCCCCCCGCGCAACTGTAAATAGTATCATTTGTCTATAAAATTGTTATAAGTACACCTCTGCCGAGGTCAAACGCACCCCCCTTTACGGAGCCTCGTGCCCCCCCTGGGGGGCCCGCCCCACTATTTGAGAAGCACTGATTTAATTTATGCGCCTTACCTTCCAGGAATGACTACTTGACTTCCTTTTCTTCCCCAAATCCAATTTTTCCATCTCGAAAAGATTAGCATCTTCTCCATTTGTATATTCATCAGGAATTTTCTTCAAGTGTGCACCTCTAGAATTATGAGTGCTGCAAGTTAACCATATATTGAAATTTCTATTGAAGTAAGCAAACTCCATGGTCGTATTCTGAGACTGTGTAGAATGGCTGTTTAGCCTAGAAAAAAGGATCCAGATTAATGCCTTATCTGAATTTGAATTTGAATTTTATTCGATTTGTAAACCGCACCAATCTCCGTCGAGACGGACTCTGGGCGGTGCACAGGAAATTAAGACCACAAATAAATAAATAAATAAATAAATAAACAGTTAAAAAGAAATTAAATTGCAAACCTGTGCTAAAATTCCCATTAAAACCTGTCAACCATTTTCTAATTTAGCTGAAGCTCTATCGTACCTAGGTCTAAATTCTAAGCTAGTCCAGCTAGTTGCTGGAAGAAGTATGTCTTGAGAAGTATGTCTTCAGAAATTATCTGAATAATTTCTATTGTAGTTTGTGTAAAAACAAATGCCTAGGAACTGTTAGGGCAAATTGTTTTATCAGGAATGTAACTTACATTTCAAATGCTTTTGAAAAGTCTGCAGGTACTGGCCTGCCATACCTTTGCAATGAAATTTCTAGCCAAAATAATCTCAATGGATGACTAAGTGTCTTTATTTTTTTCTAATCTGCTCCTAATTTGTGTTGCTTCCACTGTGTTTGTTAAACTTTGCTCATCTAGAATCAGATTCTTCGGAAGACGAATTGAACACTTCACAAGTGGAGGTTTCTGTGCTTCAGAGGCTGGGCCTGCATAGGTAAGAGCCATCCACGTGTCTAATATGACTCTTTCAAAGGCCTTCCTGCTTATCTTCTTTTTTGTGAGTGGGGAAGGCTCTCTAAACAAAAACCAGTAATTCCTAGACGGCTTTAAAATGGCCTTAAAATCCAAATGAACACAATTGAACTCCAATAATTGTGGGATGCGGTAGCTCAGTGGCTAAGATGCTGAGCTGATTGATCAGAAAGGTCGGCAGATCGAATCCCTAGCACCGCATAACAGCGTGAGCTCCCATTACTTGTCCCAGTTTCTGTCAACCTAGCAGTTCCAAAGCTTATAAAAATGCAAGTAGAAAACATAGGGACCACCTTCGGTGGTAAGGTAACAGTGATCTGTGCACCTTCAGCATTTAGTCATGCCGGCCACATGACCACAGAGACATCTTTGGAAAGTGCTGGCTCTTCAGCTTTGAAACAGAGATGAGCATAGCACCCTAGAGTCGGGAACAACTAGCACATATGTGCGAAGGGAACCTTTACCTTTACTTGCTTGTACCATCCTTAGCAACAGCGTTTCTGAAATCAGTATCAATTATTATAAATAATCTTTCCATATCATTTACAAGGTATTTCCCCTTGCACATTTGAGTTACTTCTTGCACTTAACATCCCTCTGAACTGTACCAATCTGAATATGTTTACTCACGGGTTCTGTAAATCAGAGATCAAGGTTGCAATAGTGGGGGATGTTTTTCTGCATCCTTTCCACCTTCCTGGGTGAAGCTATTCAGGTTGGAAGCCACAGAACCTCTCCTGTGATAAGTTGTTTGAGCTTTGCTCAATATCTACTTGCATGATTTTGTATTTTCCTTGCAGGGCATCTCTGACAGAGCAAGATGTGGAGGTAAATGTTCTTGTGCGTGCAGCTGAATTCTTTCTAAACCATAGCATTTTAGCTTTTACGGAAGAGATTCTGAAGCTTATTGAGATAGAGGTTCTAAAATAATTGGTTTCTTGGCTAGCTTGGACACCCCTTTTTCTGACCTGCAGAACGTTATTTGTTCTGAGGCTCAACTACGTCTATGTACTACAGTATTGACTCGGAGTGGACTGCTACAGGTTCGCCTGAGTTCAGGAGAACTTGTAGCTAACATTATGGCCGGTTCAGAAAACCTTCAAATCCCGCTCCTGGCCCCGCCCTGCCCACCCCAGGACTCTCCACATGGCTTGTTATGGATGCGAGGTAAGTGCAGGGCCCTTACAGAGGCTCAGGGAGGAGGAAAAACGGGCCTTCCGGAAGTTTCGGAAGGCTGGAAACAGGCCTGTTTCTAGCCTCCGGAGGGCCTCTGGAGCACAGGGAGGCAGTTTTTTCTCTCCCATAGGCTCAAGGAAAGCCTCTGGAGCCTGGGAAAGGTGAACACACAGATACACCGCCATGGTGCAGGAGGTCGATTTGGCCATGCCCACCCTGGCCACGCCCACCCAGCAACCTGGCAGAGAACCCGTTGCTGAAATTTTTGAAGCCCACCCCTGAATATTGTCCTTAGTGAAGAACATCTCCCTTCATCAAAGATGCTTGCATAATTTTAGCATTAAGTTCAGCTTCCATAATAACGTTGGCTGGGTTGGCAAATTTTCTATGTACCAGAGGACTCAAATGATTTAAATTCCTTTTTCATTGCATTACAGTGTCACTAGAAAGAATGCAATGGATAAATGCATGTAATTTGCTGTGACACTAGACATTTTTCAGCAGGGAAACGAAACATTTGTATTTCAATTTCCCAACAACGAAACAATAATATGTTATTGCTTGGGAGGCACCACTGTTTCCTTAGTTAAAGGGTATGAGTCCTGGGAAACTGTCTGAAACAATTAATAATTTAAGATAGCCAGGTCATCATGAAAGATGATATTTCATATCAGTGTCTTTTAGTCAATCAAAGCTCTTGGCGAACTGCCCAGACAGGTCCATGCATGTCTATGGCAGTGTTTCTCAACCTTGGCAACTTTAAGTCCTGTGGACGTCAACTCTCAGAATTCCCCAGCCAGCTACACTGATCTATGGAGATTCAGGTCATGGTTGGCCCAATAGTTCTTTTTTTTCCTCAGAAGGTAACTGGACTTTCTTGGTTCTTTTCCTTTGAAAACATTTTGTTTCTCAACCAAGAGTTGAAGAATCTTCTTGGATGAAAAGCTAAACATTTTCAAAGGAGAAAAACCAAGGAAGTCCAGTTGTCTTATGAAAAACAAAAAGAGGACATTGGGTTTTTGAGGCAACATTTTCAGGCTGGATCTGCATTGCCTTCTTCCTAAGATTGAGAAAGAATGACAGGCTCACAACTGGATTTTGTGCCAAGGACAGAACTGGACCTCACAAGAGCCTATGACCATTATAGCAACTGGTTTTCTGTCTTTTTGTTATAGTATGGGCGAATTTCATGCTGGTTTAACACAGAAATACAAATACATAGATACATACACACAACATCTTGACTTTCTCTTGAAACTTGATTGCTGATAAGAAACTGATAAAAGTCCAAAATTTTACACAATCTTTTCTGTTTCCTAGAGAAAATTAGAACATTTGACTTAGGGCATTCTCATTTAACAGTTCCCCCCAAATAATTTTGAAAAGTATGGAATATGATTGATTGATCAATCATATTATGTATGATAGTATGATTGTACTACGGATGGAATCATGTTGATTGATGGGATACGATTGATCAATCATATTCCATCAATCAACACAATTCCATCAGTACTACAATTTGGATGGTCTTCCTTTTTTTGGCAGGCAGCTTTTGCGCACTTAGCCTTGGCTTTACGCTGCGATATGTTTACCCTGAGACAGCGAGTACAGATAGAAGAACGAGCCCGGAACACAGCAGAAGAGAATATTCAAGAAGAGTTGGCAGAATGTCAGGCAGTGTTGCAGGCAAGTGAAGTAATTTTCTGGAGTCTTTTGACCATTTCTTTTGCATTCCAAAAAGTGATGATTTAGAGCCATCAATAGCATTGGGCTTCCTAAATCTCAAAAGGGAGAGGACCAGCAGAGATTGAGATGGATTCAGACATTTCCTTTTCCCTATCCTTTTCATTAATGGCTAAACCATAACTAGATTGCCTTTCTGATTTTATTGCAACTCATGTGCAGTTAAAACAATGTGTTACTACCATTGAGCAGGTTGCACATAAAGATTTCTGAAGGAAATTGGGCCAATTTTTCTTGCATTGCGTTGCGTTGATAATGAATTGATCCAGTCCTGAGAATTGTCTTATTTATGAAGTCTACTGAAGAAGTTCTAGTAGTCATTATTTCAGTTCATTCAAGAATTTCTGTTTTATCCCTCCAGAAGTTGGATCTGGCCTGTTCGGACCCCAGGCATAAGGAACTGGTTGAACATTTACAGAACACCCTAGCAATTCTGACAAGGACAATTGAAAGGGCAACAGGCGCAGCAGAGAAATTAGGAGCTGTCCATCAGGTGAGACTGTAGGTTTATTATTTCTGTCATCTAAACTCTGAATTATTGGAAGGTGAGTAAGCTTGCTACTGATCTCAACAACTACCATCTTATGAGATCATTGGAAAGACAGTTACTAAACTTAAGGTAACAACTTAACATATGGTCTTGAGCCTTTGTGTCTGACACCAGGTTAGATATACGTGTAGTCCTTGACCCATGACCACAATTGTCATTGTGTGTGTGTGTATGCTATACATTTATATTGTGTGTGAACAGAGTTGGTTCTGGGTATCATTCATATTAATCCAATTCACAATAATAATATTAGTAATCTCAACCACAATTTTCATTGTTGAACAAGGCAGTTATTAAGTGAGTAATGTCAAAATTGTCCAATTTTGACCTTTTTTTTGCCATGGTCTTAAGTGAATCATTAGTTTTATTGTTAAGTAAATTATGCAGTTGATGAGTGAATCAAGCTCCTCCCATTTACTTTGCCTGTTGGAAGTTGGTTGTGAAAGTCACAGATGGCTGTCACGTGACACTAAAAGCACTGTAAATTTATGCTGGTTACCAAGTACCCAAATTTTGATCACATGACCATGACTGGTTGCAGTTCACTTTTTTGATGCCATTGTAACTTTGAATTTTGTAAGTAAAAATGGTTGTAAGTCGAGGACTATCTGTAATTAATCATGGAGAAATTCTGTTTAGATGGCTACTAGGAGTTTTATATAACTTGATGGCCTATAATCAAACAAAAAAAAGGGTGGGGGAAAGATCCCCGGTACAAAATGGGAAATGTTAGGATGAGCTTGAGATAAAACAAGTAAAAAACCGTGTTAGTTGGCAACTCTACACATTTCACCAGGATTTCCTGAGGGTAGTTTTTTTTAAATTAAGAATTTGCAAAATCATGGAATCTGTTCTAGTACTGTATGTTGGTAGTACAGGGGACAGTTCAGGATTTTGAGAAAGGAAGTGAAATAATTGGCTGTAATTGTATTAAAACACAGTTTTAGGAGCATTTGTAGAAGGTTAGAATCTTAGAATCCTGCTAACATATTTTTGATGTGATGGTGTTACATGTAGGCAAATAATAACCCAATTGGCATATAATTTAGCCACTGGATAGTTTTATATGATTAGGTCACATTTGAAACCAAATTAGATGAAATAAAATTGAACAGAGAACCTGATGCTGTCCCAAGACTAGGAAGTCTCCAGTTCAAAACTTGGTCCGGTGTTTATTTTCCTAAAATGATTTTAGGCAAGTTGCCATCACTCTGCTTCCTGCAATATGCCTTTATCTGACAGACTTAGCAAAATGTAGCATTGTGAGCCTCTGGAAAATACTATAAAAGGTAAAAATATCCTTTGAGAAGCTTAATTGCTATGCGATTCATGCCATTTTCTTATATCAATATAAAAGTGCTTTGCGCTGCTGTCGTCTTTCACTAACCAGGTTTAATCTCCCTTAAAGTCTAAAAATCAGCCATTCAGCAAGGCATGGAAATCTATCCCAATGCAAAATATTAGTCATAAGGTTCAAGGGCTCAATTCATCATTAACTATCCTACGGCGATGGCCATTACTCAATGAAGGATCTGTACAATTCAGGAAAATCTAGGATTGAATCAGGCAAACCTGTTCACCAATCTTGAAGAAGGTTGGGCTGGCTTGGTCATAGTTTCCTTTATTACTCCACTCCTTGGATCCATTCACATTTTCCTGTCCTTCCTGCAGGAGGCCCGCATGAGTCGAGCTGCAGAACTGATGGTGCAACATGTGGAGAACCTCAAGCGGCATCACCGGAAGGAGCATGCAGAGTTGGAGGATATGAAGAGGCTGATCCAGCAGAATTCCCGAAACTGGCAGTTAACTGAAAACAAGGGTAAGATTGGCTCTCTGAGCATCCTGAGGCCCCAGGTCCACATGAGGCTCCCAATCTCTTTCTTGGAACCCTAGCCCCACCTCCCCCCTATTTTGAAGCATGAAGCGATTTAATACAAAGCCTACTATTTTTCATTTTTAAGCATCCACAGTGTCTATCCTCAGCCGCTGCAAAGTTTCCCACTTTGGGACTAGGAATTGTTCTCCTGCCTCCTTAGAAAAAAAGCCCGGGATGGAAATATAAGACAAATATAAGACAATGAAACAGCTGGTGTGCACAGAGGAAGACACTTTTGGTGTAAAAGTAGCACTTATGAACACTTGCTTGAATTCTCAGGAGAAGTGTGGAAAATATTTGTTTTTATCTGTTTGAGGCTTCATATCTTTTTTAAAAATTACCAAATGAGTTAGAAAGACCCTTGTTTCTTGATCATATATCAACAAGTTCCACAATGGTGAAAAGCTTCTTATTGAACCAGCTGTACTTTAAAAACGTGGGAAGTTTTTTTTTAAGTCCAGCCCTTTTCTAGTTCTGCTCTCACAACTGAAAATCAGAGGTGTCAATGAGCAAAGTGTGTCCAGTAGGTCAAAACATCACTGAAGACTTTTCCATAGAAGTTCTGCCTCTTTGCTACTTCATGGCTTGTGTGGTTATGGTTGCTATCTTGACTTGGTGGAAACCCCCCACCTCACAGAGATCTCTGAGAAAAGCTATGCATTATCTGCAGGAGCCAAGCTGTTTCTTAATTGACTTGAGGTTCTCTTTAACGTGGTGGTCCATCTGATAGGGAAAATATTAAGAAGGTTTGTTTAGCTCTGACCTGTTTTCTCTTGGAAAGAAGCTTTCCTACCTCTTAAGGTTATGCAAGCTGATTAAAGGATTTTGAAACCAAGCCCTGACATATGCCCATATTTCACCTTGTAGGGGAAATGGGCCACATAGAAGTTTAATAAATGAAAATAAATATGTGCCTCCCATCAATGAAACATATAAAGGATCAAAACGTAAGCATCAAGAAGGAGCTCTAGCAATTAGAACATCCTGGTGGAGTTTCACTTTTTTGTGTGTGCTACAGAATGAATATAGTATTCGCTTTGGCAATAATTTCTCCCTTTGGTTGATTAATAATTTCTCCTTTAACTTAGCTACGAAGAAGCAGTTTTCTACAGGAACGCAGCAAGAGAGGAAAGGGCTAAATTAATCCTAACCATTTGATTTTTCTCTCGCTCTTTCCCAAGCTAATGCAATTACGTTTTTGAATGCATTACATGTAGTCTTACGTCTAGCTCTGTCAATGAGGAGCATGAAAAGACATTTCAGTTGATTTCCCCAGTGTAATTAATATTTATGTCACACACACACCAACCATACAAAAGTTAGTTTCAAATAATTTTACTGGCAAACTAGAGCTGCAAGCTACCCTGAGAGACATTCCCAAACCAATCTTTTCAAGGTTCTTGTCTTGGGCCTTCCCCTTAGTTTGGCTAATGAGGACTCTAGACACTGATATTCCTTCCATTTTTTTACAAGAGCCATTCTTGGCATTATCAAATAACAACCTGTTCAACATACAAATGCTCCCTTTGTCCCACATTATAAAATAAGCATTTTCTAATTATCCAGATTCAGTCATCACGATTATTCATTTCAGAAAAAGCCAGTTTTTAAGGTTGCCTTAAGACACTAGTTTGCTGTGAGTGAATTATGCAGCATATTATATGCCCCTTAATGACCCAACTGGAACATAACCCACTGAGGAATGTCAAATCATATTCAATCTACCTGATTTTCTAGGGTTTTATACACTGAAGTTTCCCAACTCTTCCTGGAGATGCCACAGGTGGAATCCAGCATGTTTGAATTGAAAAACATGTAGTTGAGCTCTGAGTTATGGCCCTTCCCATTAAAAAAATTTTTTTGTCTCATAGATGATGGTGAGCAGAAACTGAAATATCCCTTAGCGCGATTTTTTCAGCAGGTAAGGAAGATTAGGGTTGTGGGTGGGAAGTAGTTCTCAGCTGCTTCTATAGAGAATCATTGCTTTAGAATAGATGGTGGCAGGGTTACTGAAGGCAGCTAGCCCAGTCATTGAGCATCATCACCTCTAGAGAAAGCAAGCTGAAATTATTGTTTTATCCTGTAGTTCGGCAGGGCTAAGCTTGGTCTTTCAACTCTTGATGAGCTCAAGGATCTCATTGTATTTCATCTCCACATTTATTGCTTAGTTTTGACTACAGGTATTGGGTGAAACCATGCACTGTGATTTGTAAACCAGAGTTTAGAGAGATTCAGATATGTGCATGTTTATACTAAACCATGATTAAGCAGTAAATATCATAGCTAGCATGGTATGTGAACTCTATCATATTGTGCCTGGAAAATGAACTGTTACAGATTGAGGAAAGGAGACAGGTATAGCCTTAAGGGAAACATGATCTCCATAACAGCCAATCCCAAACTTTAGGCATGCTAATCAAACTTCTTTGCATTCCAGGGCTCAGCTCGACGTCGAGTCAGCATTGCAGTCGTACCCAGGCAGCTAACGGTAAGGAATCCCTTCTATTACTATGGTTCTTTTGCAAGAATATAACTTGCTGAGTGCGCTGCATTTCCATTACCATTTGACTATCACTCTCTCTTTGTAAGCCAGTTCTGAATGCATTTACTGTCTAGCCCAAAGTTAGAAAATTTGCTAGTAACATAATCTCATTGTCTCCAGAATGGTCTAGTTCCAAGCTGAGGGTAATGTTAAACTAAGTAGGTCAGATTTCTCCAATTTGGTGTCCCTAAACATTAGGCATTTCAATTTTGAAACTCTGTGAACTGGTGAAATCAAGTCCAGCACACTTGGAGGCACCAGGTTGGGGAAATTTGATAGGTGGCATTATCTGTTCACTATATGATTTCTTCAGGTATCGTGCCTCCTACTGGATGCCCCCCATCCCTAATCAAGATGAGCTTTATTAAAGGTTCCCAAGTGGTCTTCTAGAATCAGGGGTATCAAACTGGTAGCCAGATGCATCATGCATAGGCCATGCCCATCACACCTCCACAAAGGGAAAAAACATCATGATATGTCATAGCAACATGACACGTGGAGTTTGATACCTGTGTTCTAGATCAGGGGTCTCCAACCTTGGCCACTTTAAGCCTGGAGGACTTCAACTCCCAGAACTCCCAGAGTTCTGGGAGTTGAAGTCCTCCAGGCTTAAAGTGGCCAAGGTTGGAGACCCCTGTTCTAGATGATGAGCATGCTTGTCATGATTCCAAGGGATCAGTGATGCACTGTTCAAGAATGGTTTCCTGTATTGGAACTGCAGCTATCAGGTTTTTCTCTCCTCAACCTTATTAAACTTCAGATTGTGTCAGGGTTTTTTTTTAGTTAAGTAACTCAAGGGCCTCAGCAACTGCAAAAGTGATCAAAAGAAACTACAAAAAGAAGCACCTTTCTACTTCCTTTTAGTCTAGATGGGGGTTTTTTCCATTCCCCATAGGAGCTTATTTTTATGTGATTAATTGCTTTCATCTGTGCAACTTGTGGACTTTTGTTAAAGTTCCCCATTATGGAAAAACATGTGTTGTGCAAAGTTCCTACTTTTCCTTCCGGCTACCAAGAATCACAGTTGATGTTCAACAGTTGCATGCACCTTTTGGCTTTATTCAGTACCCTGGATATGACAGGTTCATCCTTCATCAGATCTCAAGCCCAGACATATTAAAATATCTATTAGCAGCCAGAAATGCTCATACTTTTGGCAACTTGGATTGCTTATTCAGCCATAACTATCTTTTTATATCCTAGTGTCCAAGGAAACCAGGGAATGTCTACATAAAGTTAGTATAATATGATGCTGAAAGCTTCAGTTTCCTTTCTGTAGCCTTATTGCTCTATCTAATTATTAGTTTTGTCCTTGTCATGTCATGCTGGCCATGTAACCATGAAATCATCTTCAGACATCATTGGCTCAATGGCTTACAGAACCATGGATGAGCATGGCTACGACTAGCTGAGAAAAACCTGCAGGGACACCTTTTCATTTTTTTGGTCCCGTCATCTCATTGACAAGGGGAAGAAATTTCCCCCTCGGCAACAAAAGGATCATCAGCCAAGAATCATCCATGCTGGCAACCTTTTGAAGTAGACCGTGTCAGGAAATAAACTCCACAAAAACAACTGAAAGTCTATTTTATTGTTACCAGATATAATTAAGGAGTCTTGAAAACTAGGTAGAGATTCTTCCTTCCACCCCTTGAATTGCATTTTCATTCTTACTTCTTCCTGCCTTTAAAGGCTAGGGTCATGTTGACATAACAGCTGTTGCATAGCTTCTTAAAGACCACCTCCATACTCCTCTGTTCCACCTTGAGGATTTAGCAGGTTGTCTTGGGCAGTGGTTCTCAAAGTCTGGACTAGAGGAGCCTGGGAGTCCCTGAGACTTTTTTCAAGAGACGGCACGAAGTAAAACAAATGTCCTAAATTTTCTCTGTTTTAATTTCTAATACAGCAAATATGGACAGATATTTTCCACATAAACCAAAGCTCTTAGGACTCTCAATCATTTTTAATAATGTAAAGGGGTCCCGAGACAAAACTTCTTGAGAACCACTGGCATAGGGAACTGGGATGGCTTTTAGTTGCTCATATTTTCCAGCTTTACTCCATGAGGACAAGAAACTTACATTAAAATGTTCATTCTTGAAATTGCTTTAAATCATACAAGAGATGATACTATGATGGGAGTACTACAGAATGGCAAGCCAGTCACAGCTTCTTTCCTATACTTCTGCTTGTATTCAAAAGCAATAGATGGAAAGTAATCAAGGAGAGAAGCAACCTAGAACTAAGGAGAAATTTCCCAACAGTGAGAACAATTAAGCAGTGGAACAACTTGCCTCAAGAAGCTGTAGCAGCTCCAGCGCTGGAGGTTTTAAAGAAGAGATTGGATAATAATTTGCCTGAAATGGTATAAGCCCTATACTATAGGGTTTCTTGCCTGAGCAGAGAGGTGGATTAAAAGACTTCCAAGTTCCTTTCCAACTCTGTAATTCTGTTCTCTAATCATCTCTGCATCAGTTCCACAGCTCTGAAAATGAGGAAGGCCTTGAGGGAGAAGTGGTTAAGCCATCAATAGACAAAGATGAAAGTCCACAAAGGTAGGGATCATCTAACACAGTAGTAGTCAACCTGGTCCCTAACACCCACTAGTGGGCGTTCCAGCTTTCATGGTGGGCAGTAGGGGTTTTGTCTGATACTGAAGCACTTTCCTTTTTTAAATTTAATTGACTTCCCTACTTCCCTAAATCACCATTACTGTGGAACCGGAGGGCGGTTAGAAAATTTTACTAACAGAGATACAAAAGTGGGCAGTAGGTATGAAAAGGTTGACTAGCCCTGATCTAACACAAGAAGCTGAGCACTGTTTTGGCTTGGTTTATCCTTCGGTGTGATGGTTTCTCTTTGTTTCTCCACTGCAGACAATCCCATTTCTCCCAAGAAGACCCTGCAGAGAATCGCCTGATCCTGCATCCAAGTCCTTCCAGCTTCTCAAAGCAAAGCTTGCAAAGAGCAAATAGCAGCCATTGTATCAGAGAAAGAAGCCAGTGTGCGGAAGGGTAAGGCATCATCCAGGCATCCTTTCTGCTAGAAATGGGCTGCATTTGGCCTATGAGTGCTGGGGTGGGAGGACGTGCTCCAGATGGAAGCAGCTCGGGGCCAAGAATTATATGAAGCCAGGCAGAAAGCTAGTGATGCACTAATTTTTTTAATGTAAATATGTAATCCCAAACACTTAATGATGTTTCCTTTTCTGAAATTTTAACTACCTTGATTTCTTTACAACTCTTGTGGGTCTCCAGAGTTGCATTCAAGGATTTAAAGGTAGGAAATGTTGTTCAAGGACCTCACACTGGTGGGCTTTTTTTTTTTGAGGGATAGCCTTTTAAAATAAATGTTTTTATTTACCAGATGTAGCTATAAAAATTATTTCCATCTTAAGTTTGTTAAATTATAGGCCTGTTACCTGAAGCACACAAGAAGGCCTAGAAGCTCTCTCTCTTTTAGTTTGGTCATCAACTGATGTAGGTTGGGCTCAGTGGTGGGATTCAAACTTTTTTACTACTGGTTCTGTGGGCGAGGCTTGGTGGGCGTGGCAGGGGAAGGATACTGTAAAATCTCCATTTCCTCCCGATCAGCTGGGACTTGGGAGACAGAGAATAGATGGGGTCAGTGCTGGTCAGACGTGATATTTACTAGTTCTCCAAACTACTCAAAATGTCCGCTACCGGTTCTCCAGAACTGGTCAGAACTTGCTGAATATCACCTCTGGTTGGACAGAGACAGGGACAGAGACAGACAGAGAGGGAGAGAGAAAGAGAGAGAGGTGGGGGGGGGGGAGAGGGAGAGAGAGAGACTAGCCCAGTCAACTTGCGAACTCCCATATCTTGTCCAGTTCTTTTCCCACTATAATGAACTAGCTCCCTGTAAGTAAAGTGGAGATATGGGTTTGTTGCATGCTTGTTTTTGCCATGGGTAAAATGGTTTCAGTATGAAGGCCTTCAAAGATTAACCAAAAGAGATATTTGGAGCATTGAGAGTGTGAGTTGAGTAAAGCTTTTTTAAAAAGCTTACATAAAAAAAAAATCTTCTACATAAATGATGTAGATACTCCCCCCCCCTCCCCTTCATTCCATTGAGTCTGATTCTCAGAAACTGCCTGTACAAGCCCCTGCAGTTTCCTTATCAAGATTTTTCAGAAGAGGATTTATCATTGCTTCCTTCCTAGAGCTGAGGGAGAGTGTCTGGCCCAAACTCATCCAGTTGACTTTGTGCTTAAGGCAGGAGTAGAACTCATGGTCTCATGGTCTCCCCAGTCTCCCCGTTTCTAACCTGATGCTTTAGCTACTACATCAAATTAGCTGTTTGTCAAGTCTCATAATTGGAGTTGAAAAAGGATGCAGCTATTGCACATGATTCCTTACATTCTGAAGCACCTCCAATTATTTTCTATTAGATGTGTTTTATTAGCACTTTAAGGAGAAATAAAGAAGCAAACAGCAAACAGAGGCAAAAAGGAAGAATAAAACATTAACAAGTCAATATTTTGCTAATTAGTTCAAGTAACTGAATATACTGTATCATTTTTCAAACCTCACAACCATAAAAATTGAAACCATGTAAATGTCAATAGCAATCCTCAACACAGCATAAAGCCTAAAATATTAAGAATTGCAGTCCGAGCAAAAAAGACTTTATGTTAAAGAAACCCACATTTCAGATGTATCATTGTGGTCCAAAATCATTTCCATATTGAGTTGATTTCTGTGACAGACTCTCTATCAGAAAATGTTAGTTTAGCAATTAAGGTGTGCCATATCATTTTCAGAGCATAGATACGCGGTCCTGTGTACACCTCAGAGCTCTGGTTGGTCTCCCCCTCTAAATGTTTACACAACATTGTTTTTATACTATTGGTCATTGGCGTATTTCTTTTCTGATGTGGGAACCAAATAATTCCTGCCAGTGCATTGAGCTGGGATGCAGTGATGGATGGGGGCCCTGGCAACTTAGCCCTGGATTAGCAAAGGCCAATATTACCTCTTTACTGTTAAAAAATATTCTTCAGTCAGGTTCGGAGATAAGTGGTGGAAGTTACAGATATTCATTTTATTACTCCTAAAAATCATGATGCCGCTTCATTTTATTTTAAAATGTGAGAAAGACATGCTTAGGATATAGCTTTCCATTTTAGCATGATTGCTGTGTAAAACAAAGGCAGCTGTTTGAGACCATAAGGAAAATCAAATTAATCACTGTCTTTTGATTGACTCCACAATGGGACTCAGTGTTTAGAAGTCAGGCTCAACAAAACTGCTGGTTTGAGCATTTCCTTTTGGCTTCCTTGGCCTTTTTAGTGAAGCTGTCAGTCCCAACAATGCTATAAGTTTCTTTCTTTGGTGCTGACAATAAAAGATGCCTGCTATTGTCTTCCTCAGGACAGATTCAGAACTTAGGAGCAGAAGCCACGCTAGCAAAACTCTAGAAAATCTCAATGAAGAATTGGGTACTGAAGAGGCAAACAAGGAATGTGAAGAATTGGAAGAAAATGCTCTGCTGTGAGTGAATATTGTCTTCTATTCTGATCCCCTGTGGTGGCCTCTTAGCAAGGATTTTGAAGTTTTGCCAGGGTGAGAAAATAGATACTAGCTCAGATGGGTTTAAAGTAGGAATGAAGGAAAGAATTGGCCCATGGGTGAAGCTACAAACAGTAAGTCCATCAATGTTCATTATAGTAGTCACAATGGCAATACATGACCAATGAGTGCCAGGAACAAGTGATGTCCATGTCCTACTTGTAGCCTTCTCTGAGATATCTGAGTGCTCCTGTAGGATGCTGAAAGTATCATCTGATTTAGCAGACTTCACATGCTTCTGTGGTAACAAGGAAGTTGGGATAGGTTTTACTTGTGAGAATATCCTTATTTTATATTTTAAAACCACGATTCTTGCCCTTATGACTACAAAAAAGTAAATAGAAAAAGTACATATATGGAATTAAGCAATATGGATTGTTGTGTATTTTTTATATCTCCTAAGAGATACAAAACTTGTGTTTCTTAGGCATAATATTTTACTTTGCATTCACATCCAATAATAATGAAATAGAGTCTATATATCTGGCAAATACATATGAGTATCCAACAGAAGAGAATATTGTATATATAGCTCAGGCTTGCACTGTGGAGTCCTTGGTGTTCCCTGAGCTTGGATGGTTGCTTGCAGACATTTCATTTATCCAACTAGATTCATAATCAGTAGTAGAGTGTGTGTGTGTGGGGGGGGGGGGGGGGTTGCTTCCTGTTTGTATATAGTAGCTTGCCCTACCAGTGTTGGACAGCATGTGGTTTTCTTCTTGGTAGTTCTTTCATTAGAGTATCATTTTATGCTTGTTTGTCTGGTGTTAATCCCTGCTTATCTGAGTTTTGGTTACTGGAAAGGATGTGTTCTGGTCTCTTTTATTAACCTTCTTAGCTATTTGTTGTGTCTTTTGATATGTAAATATAGTTTATTTCTGTGTGTCTATTGACAGCTGATTTGTCTGAATGTCGAACGTCCAAGAATTCCTAAAATTTATAGTTTTTGTTTTATAATTTAACATAGAATATAGTACTCTAACAGCCACTATGTATGACAGGTGGGCAGAAGACTAGTAGAGTGTATCCATGAACACCAACTAATATTTAAAAGACATCATGAAAACTCCTTAATGTCACACAAATGATCAGACTCAACCATAGCTTCAACTGGGAAATTGTGAACATCTAGATTCTAGACTAAGCTGAATCAAAAAATGCTAAGGAATTGCTAAAAACTTGGCATTCAGACAAATCAGCTATATAAAAACAAACCGTATTTGTATACCATTCAAAATGGAAGGAATAAAGAAAGAAAAAGAAAGAAAGAAAGAGGGAAAGAAAGAAAGAAAAGACAGATGTTTTCTCTTTCAACAGCTATCACACTTATAATCAGGGATGAATATCAAACAATCAAATACAAAACAATACGCTAATCAAGGAACCACCAAGGAGAAAACCATACCTCCCACCGACATTGGCAGGGCAAGCAACAATAGATAAACAGGAAGCAAGCCCCAAACTCAATAGCACTGATGATGTTAGCTAGTTGGGTAATGAAATATCTGCCAGCCAACAGCCAAGCTCAAAGAACACCAAGAACTCCACTTATGAATATATTTTGGGGTTTGAGCTACAGGTCTGAAATTTTCATTTTGAGATAAGATTGCAGCTTTAATCTTTAGTTGCACTAAACGACTGTTTTAAAATGTATTCTTGGCAGGGTCAAACAATCTAACTTGGAGATTTGCAGAGCCTGGTTTTCTATACCCATATACTACTGGGTTTCATTATGGATGTTTGTCTTGGGGATTGCTTGCCTTGTTCTAATCTGGATCCTGGAGCTGCAGAAGCAATGTTCATTTACAGCCTCTGATTGTTAGGCACAGAAGGCACATAACTTTGCATCATCAGACTTATGGAAAAATAAAAAAGGAAAACAATTATGAATGTCTGTTTGTGATCACTGGGCCAGAAGGGCCTGAGATATAGTCCTACTCAGTCCGACCAGGCCCTAAGACATGATCCAACCCTGCTGAAATGTCCTGGAAACCCTCACAAATAGTTACACATGTGAATGAATTCAAGTATGAAGTCTTCTGAAGGTGATATAGTTTTAGCATGGTAAGTATAGTATCTTTGCTAAGCAATAGCACTCCTGCGCGAGCTGCACTGGCTGCCTGTGGCCTTCTGGGTGCGCTTCAAGGTTTTGGTCACCATCTTCAAAGTGCTCCATGGCATGGGTCCTGGTTATTTGCAGAACCGCCTCCTGCCACATACCTCCATCCGACCTGTCCGCTCCCAGGGCGAGGACCTCCTCAGGGTGCCGTCCGCTGGACAATGCCGGCTGGCGGCTCCCAGGGGAAGGGCCTTCTCTGTGGCGGGCCCAGCCCTCTGGAACGACCTGCCCCCTGGCCATCGTACCATCACGGACCTTCACCTCTTCCAGCGAACATTGAAGACTTACTTTTTTCATGCGGCCGGCCTGGCATAGTGTGTTTTTACTATCATTTTAATAGGGTTTCTTATTATTTTAACACAGGTTAAATTTATTTAATTTAATTTTAAATTTATCTATTGACTGTATTTATATGTATTTTATCCTTTATTATTCCTGTGCACCGCCCTGAGTCCCTACGGGAGAGAGGGCAGTATACAAATAATAATAATAATAATAATAATAATAATAATAATAATAATAATAATAATAATAATAATAATAATAATAATAATAATAATAATAATAATAATAATAATAATAATAATAATAATATACTGCTTCACAGTGCTTTACAGCCCTCTCTTAGTGGTTTACAGAATCAGCATATTGCCTCCAACAAATATGGGCCCTCTGAAGGTTGGAAGACTGAGTCAACCTTGAGCCTGGTGAAATTCGAACTGCCAAATTGCCAAATGGCAGCCAGCAGAAGTATCCTGCAATACCGCATTCTAACCAGTGCGTCAATGTGGCTCAAGAGATACTATAATAATGGGGTAATGCTTACAACTCTTTTTAATATATTCCTATATGGTGTGAATAATTATCGTTGCCTAAAAAGAGACGTTCTTAGGTTTTTAACAGGGAGGTTTCAAGATGGTAGAAATATGTAATTGCATACATTACAGTCCTGGGATTAAAACAATCTCTGAAATGGAACCTCCATATGAGAGTGATGCTTATCACAGTCACGGATGGAGAAATGTGCTGAGCAGCATTCCTTCCCACTAATGGGTGGCAATGAGGTTCGCCCAGCACATAATTTGAGAGGGAGAAAAATGCACTGTTTCATTATTTGCAAACCAAAGGCTATATAACCCTTTCATATTTGGAAAACTGCATGAGACTGAAGCAAAGATACATGCATAGAATTGGATTTCAAGAATGTTTTGTCTCACCTAACAAAACCCTGAACGTAACAGGGTGCGACTGAGAATGGATGCCCTTCCCATTTGACTAATGCCTTAACATTTGTGCTGTTAAGAATTTGGAACCATGTCTTATTTACCAGAGGAATGGATGCAAATAAAAGATGATGAAAAACCGCTGAGAGTCAACAAAGCTTAGCAGAGGCACTGACTGACATATCTGCCGTAAACCAAGCACGCTTTCCAGAACTGGAACTAAGCAGTGGGTTTGGGGGTGCTATAAGTTTCCTATATTGTTGAAATGGGGTGCTATAGGTTTCCTATATTGTTGAAATGTTAATGTTAATAGCATATTCCTAAGGTACAGCTATTTCTAAGCTTGATTGGAAACCAGATTGACCACTTTTATTTTTATTACAAAACAAGAAGCCAAGACAATTAGAATAGCTATATTCATGTTGTATTTTGTTCCGACTGTGGCTGAACCTGCCTCCGGATGTGTTGAGATATAAACAATTTATGTGGTCTCTGCAAATTTTGGGAATTGTCCCAGCATGATGGCAGAGTATCAGGCTTGGAAAACGTGACTTCTGCTGGTAAGAAAATGGTGGCCTTCATCCAGTGGTGGGATTCAAAAATTTCTACTACTGATTCTGTGGGTGTGGCATGGCTTGATGTGTGGCTTGGTATCATGGCATGATGGATGTGGCAGGGGAAGGTTACTGCAAAATCCCCATTCCCTCCTGATCTGCTGGGATTCGGGAGGCATAGAATAGATGGGGGTGGGGCCAGTCAGACGTGGTATTTACCGGTTCTCCAAACTACTCAAAATTTCCACTACCGGTTCTCCAGAACTGGTCAAAACCTGCTGAATACCACCTCTGCTTTCATTCTTGTTACAAGTGTGATGCATTACAAAAAAACAAATAGAAGCAAATATATACAACTCTCTTCCTCTCCTGCAATGTCAAATCTATTAAACCAGATGTGATAAATGCTGTTGTTTAAATAAGGTCTCCAAGAATTAGGGGAATATAAGAATGGAAGACTAATCTTTTGGGGCATGCAAGTTCTGGGTCAGGGGAGTCCTGTTACAATCTGTAGAAGCCATTTGAGCTGGAAGAAACTTCTTGAAGCTAAACCCAAGACAGAACTGCTATCTACCCATTGAGATTCTTGGTCGATTCCACTAA
The DNA here is from genome assembly GCA_039707465.1 of Rhabdophis nuchalis. Taxonomy (NCBI): domain Eukaryota; kingdom Metazoa; phylum Chordata; class Lepidosauria; order Squamata; family Natricidae; genus Rhabdophis; species Rhabdophis nuchalis. The sequence continues at coordinate 58,909,452 of CM077644.1, read as the reverse complement.
CATCTCTCAAAGTGGTATTTGGGGAAGCAGATTCATAACTTGGAATGTGGCTGCAGATATGCTAGTTGGAACCCTACCTGGAGCAAAATACCCCATCAACAATCAACTTTGCTTTTATGACTATTTGGTTGAACTACAGCAATGCACTCTAAAAGGTTCTGTTTTTAAAGACCACTCTAGAAATATCATTTTTGTTTGCTAATGAGAACTAGACACTGCAAACACATTACATCTCTATTTTTGTTCCTGTGCTGATTGCCATTAGGTTCTTGGGTGCAACTTAAAGGGCTGGCTATAATCTATAAAGCCTTATATGCCTAGGAAGCAAGGCACCATCAGACCATCTTCGTAAACCAATACAATACAATACAATAGCAGAGTTGGAAGGGACCTTGTAGGTCTTCTAGTCCAACCCCCTGCGTGGGCAGGAACCTTATACCATTTCAGACAAATGGCTATCTAACATCTTTTTAAAAACTTCCAGGGTTGGGGCATTCACAACTTCTGGAGGCAAGCTATTCCAGAGGTTAATTGTTCTTACTGTCAGGAAATTTCTCCTTAGTTCTAAGTTGCTTCTCTCCTTGATTAGTTTCCACCCGTTGCTTCTTGTCCTGCCCCCAGGTGGCAGGACCAACCAAAATCAATTTATCTGATATGCACTACATGGGGGAAATTGTTGGTAAAGCCATGACATGAAATTGGGTGGGTGGGGGGAGTGCTGAGGTTAGGAAGAGGTGTTTCCTGTGTCATTTATTTAATGGAAGACTCCTCCAAAGAGGGTAGGCCATGTCCCAAACCTGTTGAGTTTCCAGAATTGAGCTCTTCTGGACAACTGTTTAACTCATTGGGAAATCACAGAACAGTGGTTCTCAACTTTCCCAATGCCGCGACCCTTTATTACAGTTCCTCATGTTGTGGTGATCCCCAACCATAAAATTGTTGTCTCGGTTCCTGAGACCATCAAAAATATGTGTTTTCCGATGGTCTTAGGCGACCCCTGTGAAAGGGTCATTTGACCCCCAAAGGGGGTCCCGACCCACAGGTTGATAACCACTGACCTAGAAACTATTACATTTCTCCAATATTAAATTATTGTTAACATTTTTATGGTGTTATATTGCTTACCATCATACTACAGAATTTTGTCAAAAAGGACATGGAAAATTATTGACACCAGAAAAAGGACACAAAAAAATGCCAAGGCATGCTGCACAGGGGTAATATTGAATCTTCAACATTGATAACATTTCATTTATCAAGTCCTCTTCTAAAGCCATCAAACATCGTGGCCATCACCTCTGCCTTGAAATAGTGAATTACAAAGATTAATTGTGCTGGATGAAATATTTTTGCCTTTTCTGAATCTCCTTTTGTTCAGTTTCATTGGATGATCTTTCTTTCTGGTGTTTTAACAGAGGAAGGAAATGTATGATTATATGCTACACCATCACAGGGTCTCCATGTCAGTCACATTTTTCCAGACTAAAGAATTCAATTCCAAATATTCTAACTTTTCTGCATAAGAATGGCATCTGAGCCTCTTGATTATTTATAACTAAAGCAACAAGAAGAGTAATATTGAAGAGAGCAGGAGATACAATGGTGATTTACTGTACATATAGTATATATTTTTTGGAAAAAGGTAGTCTAACTAATATACTATTCCAACTCTACCATTGAACGTTCTTCCTTTCTTTTCAAAGCTACTCATGATTTTGTCTGCCTGTGTTCTGGCAGAATATATTCTGTAGTTCTATAGATATATTACATAAAAGTATAAATGGATATTATTCATACAGCTCGAGTATTTTTTACCATCACTTTGGAGATTTGGGGACGCAGTGGCTCAGTGGCTAAGATACTGAGCTTGTAAATCAGAAAGGCGGTTTGAATCCATAGTGCTGCGTAACGGAGTGAGCTCCCGTTACTTGTGTCAGCTTTGGCCAACCTAGCAGTTCGAAAGCATGTAAAAATGCAAGTAGAAAAATAGGAACCACTTTGGTGGGAAGGTAACAGTGTTCCGAGCCCTTTCAGCATTTAGTCATGCTGGCCACATGACCATGGAGACGTCTTCGGACAACGCTGGCTCTTCGGCTTAGAAATGGAGATGAGTATCGCCTCCTAGAGTCGGCAACAACTAGCACATATGTGCGACGGGAACCTTTAGCTTTTACCTTGGAGATTTAGAAACAAACTTTTGATTTTTGAAAACATAAGATCTCAGAAGTCAGACATTGACCAAAATCAAGTTTCTGAATGCAAAGATTTTACTTGCATGACTATGTTTCATTTCTTGATTAGCTTAAATAATACATATATTTAAAAAATCATAGAACATGTGCTTATTTTGCACATGTTATAAAATTCAGTTATGTGCAGTGCTATCTTTGGTTAGCAGTTTCAATTTTTTTTTACTATACGACTCTCAAACAAGTTTAAGTGCTTGAGGCTAAAAAAATGTTGTTTCTTATGATAGTGAAGATGTTAACAAATTCTGCTTTCTTCTCTTTTTCTCTTTGCTATATTGATTTTAAATTTCCTGTGTTGTAATGCAGCCCATCACAATGATCACATGCATTCTAAGATTAAGCTGAACTATTTCTGGCTAGTGTCTTAATTCTTCCTGGGAAAGAATGATCTCAGTGCCTTGCATCAAAATGGGACCTAAATTCTAACACTGACTAGCACTGATGATATTCAGTAATGAATATGGACTAATGAAACTCTGCAAGAAGAAGAAAAAACCAACCTCTGAGAACACAAAATGATCTATCAAGTTCTAACAGTGCCTGCAGAAGGGTTCACATGTACAGGAAATGGTTTGTAATATCTATTGCTCCGTTCTCAGTATTGGGCAACGAAGAGGGAAGTGTGGTTGCATTTTGTCGCTTTGCACGAGCAGGAAGTGCAACTTGTTTATTCTTTGTTCCACACGTGGTCAGTTCTTTAAAACCACTTCTTTTTTCCCCTCGTTTATACTTCATCTTCTTCCTGTACAGATCTCCAGATGGAGCCCGGTAAAACTAAACTATAAACCGGTTAAACGGATTAATTTTATTCAAGAGGAAGATCCCGTTTCTTTTTCTCAAGTCAGAAATGCAGTTCCCCGAGAGTTTTCAAAGACATTGGAGAAACTGGGGGAGAGGGAGGCGAATGTTCATTTGAATCCTCCCTCCCTTCAGTATGGAGAACAGAACAGAATAACAGAGTTGGAAGAGACCTTGTAAGTCATCTAGTCCAACCCCCCCCCCCCCAGTTGGAGACCCTATACCATTTCTGACAGGTGGCAGTCTAATCTCTTCTTGAAAGCTTCCAGTGTAGAAGCTCCCACATATTCTATATCCGTACATTCCTCCCCCCCCCCCCCTTTTCCTTTTCGTTTTCAATGTAACCTGAAATATTGGCTTAAGGGTCTTGGGGTTAATCTTTAATTCAGGGGTCTCCAACCTTGGCAACTTTAAGTCTTGGAGGACTTCAACTCCCAGCTTTGCTGGCTGGGGAATTCTGGGAGTTGAAGGCTTAAAGTTGCCAAGGTTGGAGAGCCCTGCTTTAATTGAATTTAGTTGAAATGAATAGCGTAAGTAGCCGTCCCTCGGTCTCTTTTAAGCACCGAGCCACGTTCTTATGAGAGGCATCACAAAGGCAAGTCTCTCATCTCCCCCCTCCTTCTTCCAACGGCTTTATCGTCGTTAAAAGGGGGGCAGAACCACCCACCCACCCAAAAAAAGGCTTCTTGGGGATTATCGGAAGCCTTTCAGGCTCCGTGTGCTGCGCGAGAGCGCGCGACAAACCCACTCCGACCCGCGGCACCAATGACGCCCTCAGCGTCCAGCCCACGTCGCTCAGGGACTTTTGAAACGCCCGGCCGGCTGGGAAGCCCCGCCTTCGCGGCGATGTGGCTCCCGTCCTCTCTCAGCCCGTGCCCGTCTGTTTCTTGCGGAGCTCGGGAGGGAACCGCACCCTTTCTCTCTCTCTCTCTCCCCCCCCCCCTTTCTTTCCCTGCCCCAGAAGGGCAAGGGGCACTTTGGTTGCGCGGGGGCTGCTCCAACAGCCTCTCGCCCAGCAGCTCCTCTCAGCCGACAGCGGAGTCCCCCGCGGCGGAAGAAGCGGCGCCCGCAGCTACTCCAGCCCCCCCACGCACAAAGGCGAACCGAGAGGGGCTTTTCCACCGTTTCCCCATCTGGCGAGGAAGGGCTTCTTTTGTGCGCTTCTGCCTCGCTGGAACGACCCGCGGGTAGGTCTGGCCGCGGAGTGAATGGGGTAGCCTGGGCTATGAATTGGCAATAAAACAGGGCATCGCTAAGCATATGCAGAGTGCATGTGCCTTCCGCCTTCCCACACTAAACAAAGGCGGAGGCGACCGCGGCAGACCCTTCTCCCTGCAGGGCAAAGGAGGTTGGCCACGATGAGGGGAAATCCAAAGAACTGGAAGGGTTGTAAGAGTTGAATTAAAGATAAAGAAGGTCTTTGTAGGCAGAGGGGGCTCACGCCCTTCTTAGTCAATTCGTGGGTGGGGACTGATGATATATCGCTGCTGGTTGATAAAGCACAGACTTGTGACTTCGGGATCGCACCCGGATGTTTTCTGTTATAACAGAAGCGGAAAAAATGACTGGATGTTGTGTTTTATTAGTGTCCATAGCCGGCTAGGAGCCCTCCAGTCTAGTAAGGATGGGAAGAGTTGGTCAACACTGGCTTTAAAGAGAAGTTAGATCTGACTCCTCATGTGTTTCCTCCTTTGTCAGAAAATTGGAATACTACAGCAATTGATGGTAGAAGCATTGCATTTTTGCGCAGCAGCTATAAAAACCTTCTCTTCAGCTGTTATTATCTAGAACTCACAACCTTGGCAGATCTTTGCTTTGCCAATTGGCCAGTTCTTGCAAGCATTTGAATCTGGCACAAAAACTCTGGTGGAGAGTTTGACACTGCTGCTGAATCTCTATGCCTGGAGAAGTGGTCCTCAATCTACAGAGATAATCAAGGTAGATAATCACTAAATCCCATTGACAGCTTTCAACAGAGAGCCTTTTTAAATTCATTTCATTTTGACATTTTATTTTATTTTAAAGATTTGTGTGGCTGCCCGTCTTAAAACACAACTCTGCTTGGCTCTCTGCTCAATTTTCAGTAAAGCTAGACAATGAGAGAGGAAAGATGTAGTTATTGTGTACTTCCAGATTTATTCATTTGTTGGTCCTGCTGCCTTATTTTGCACTATTGGTAGTTCTCGACTTACAACAGTTCATTTAGTGACAGTTCAAAGTTACACAGACTCTGAAAAAAATAACTTATGACCATTTTCTACACTTATGACTGTTGCAGCTTCTCCATGGTCACGTGATTTACATTCAGATGCCTGACAATTGACTCACATTTATGACTGTTGTAGTGTCCCGGGGTCATGTGATTCCCTTTTGCGAGTTTCTGACAAGCAAATTCACTGGGGAAACCGGATTCTGGGTCTGGATGGGTAGTAATAAACTCAAGCTCAAGCCTGCCAAGACCGAGTGGCTGTGGTTTCCGGCACCCCGGTTCAGCCAGTTAAGTCCAACACTGGCCATTGGGGGCGAAATATTGGCCCCCGTGGAGAGGGCGCGCAATTTGGGTGTCCTCCTGGATTCCTGGCTGTCCATGGAGGACCATGTGGCAACCGTGGCCAGGGGGGCGTTTTACCAGGTACGCTTGGTATGCCAATTGCGCCCCTTACTGGATCGGGTTGCCCTCCGCACAGTCACTCAAGCACTCGTGACATCTAGGCTGGACTATTGTAACGCTCTCTACATGGGGCTCCCCTTGAGGTGCACTCGGAGGTTACAGCTAGTCCAGAATGCAGCCACGCGGGTAGTCATGGGAGCCACAAGGCAATCCCACATAACACCTCTCCTGCGCGAGCTGCATTGGCTACCTGTGGCCTTTCGGATGCGCTTCAAGGTGTTAATTACCATCTTTAAAGCTCTCCATGGCTCGGGGCCTAGTTACATGCGAGACCGTATCCTGCCCCATACATCCCTCCGACCGATCCGCTCCCATAGAGAGGGCCTTCTCCGGGTGCCATTGGCCGGGCAATGCCGGTTGGCGACACCCAGGGGAAGGGCCTTCTCTGTGGCGGGCCCAACCCTCTGGAACGACCTGCCCCCTGAACTCCGTACCACTACAGACCTCCGCCTTTTCCACCGGCGTCTTAAAACGCATTTATTCCAACAAGCCGGCCTAGGATAACCACCTGATTTAGACTTTTTAGTTATAAATTTTAATTAGAGAATTTTAAATATGTTTTAGCACGGGGTAATTTAATTTAATTGGATTTTAATAATTGGTTTATTTATGCTCGTTGTGTTTTAATTTGCCTGTCCGCCGCCCTGGGTCCTTTTGTAGGAGAAGGGCGGGGTATAAATTTAATAAAATAAAATAAATTCACTTAACAAATGTGTGACTAATTTAAGAACTGCAATGATTAACTTAACAAATGTGGGGAGAAAAGCCATAAAATGGGGCAAAACTCACTTAACAAATTTCTCACCTAGCAATATAAATTTTGGGCTTAATTGTGGTCGTAAGTTGAGGACTACCTGTATATCGTTTCTATCTGAATTTACATTACAGGGGTTAGGCTAACCCATGTAAATTATGGGCTGTTTAACCATGATTTACTGAATAAACTAACTTCACTGGGTAACATGACATACTAAGGCATAAACCAGTATTTGCAAACCACGGACTGGTTTTATTTGATAGGCCAAGCTGAGAAAATACACTTTGCCATGTAGTGAACCCAATCAGTAAACAGCTACACCTTTTGCACCCTTTTGCAGCAAAAGCTTAAGAAAGTTGGCACATACACTTCCTTCCTCTTGGGCTCTGTAAACTTAGATACTGAACTGAGATGAAGCTTATCTTTCATCTGCTGCTCTTTAGCTCTTGTAAACAATCCCAGAAAGAAAGAGACTTTGTCCTAACAATATAATTTCTGTTTTCACCTTCCTGAAGCTAGTTGGATTTAAAGTTCTCATCACTTCCCATCTAGTATGGGCATTTCAACTTCCTCATAAATTGGTGTGTGTGTTGTGTGTGTGTGTGTGTGTGTAAAACTCCAGCTCCCTCTTAACCATCTTGGCAAGTGCACACTTTTTAATACTGCAGCGAAAGGGTGGTGTCCAAAGGCAAGGCTGTAAGGCTTATAGCAGATCTTTCTTCACCGTCTGAACCTACTAATTGGTGTTAGATTTTCCAGGAAGTGTTATAGAAAAACAATTAAGTTCAATTAAAGAGTACCTCTGCTGAATCCTTCATATGGCCAGTTGCAATGCAAAGGGTAAAACCTCAGATCCCTTGAACTCACTTGAAATCACACTTTGCCAAATTGATAGCATTAGGACCAAGTGAATGATCGTATGAATTTTTTCCTTTCTGTATTGCCCTTTGGGGTCTTCTACAGAAAAATGATGGTTATGGGAAGCATTGCCTACTAACTTATAAGCTTTGATAAGACAACAGATCTCTAAAACTGCATTGGATTGTATTGAGATTATAGCTTCTGTGCTAACTTGAAATGTTGCATACTTGGATATCGATGTATTGGGAAGTTGAGCCAACTGTTGTAAAAGTTGCATTCTAGATTAACTTGATTATTTTTGTATCCTAGGGTTTCAACAGTCTGGTTAATGTATCTGTGCTACAGGTTAAGTTTATTTCTAAACTTAACTTGCCTCCAAGTAAACTAGAAGTATTGGCTGTGCCTTGATCTCTGTCCTGTCTTGTTTGCGCTCTGAAAGAGTGTAGGAAGGAAAAACTGGTATCTGTGCTGTCATCTCTGGATAAATGAAGAGGAAGGCTCAGTATCAGTGATCTACTGATGACAAAGAATAATTACTTGAAGGAAATTCATTAGTGACCTTGTGTCAGAGGGGGAGCCGGACCTGGTAGGAATAGCGGAGACCTGGTTGGGCCACGAGGGAGGTCATCCCCTCGTTGAAATGTGCCCACCAGGTTACCGCGCATTTCATCAGCCGCGGGCCCTAGGCAGGGGTGGTGGGGTAGCGGTCATTATCAAGGAAGGCCTGGAGCCGAGAGAGACCATTGTGCCGCAGACCTCTGGCTGTGAGTCCCTCTGCATGAAGTGGGGCCTAGGGAGGCAGTTGGGCTTGCTGGTTGTATACCTGGCTCCCCGCTATGTAGCAGCAGCCCTGCCCGAGCTCCTGGAGGTGATCGCTACGGTGGCAGTGGAGACCCCCAGACTTATAGTTATGGGGGACTTTAACCTGCCATCGTTGGGCGAATCATCCGTGGTAGCTCGGGAGTTCATGGCTTCCATGACGGCCATGGACCTGACCCAAGTAATTCATGGCCCCACCCATGAGGGTGGACATACGCCGGACCTCATCTTCGTCTCGGGCCAATGGAAGAGTGATCTGGGTACAGGGGACATAGACATCATACCCTTGTCATGGTCAGACCACTCACTTCTCCGACTCGACTTTCCGACCGCTGCTCCCCTCCGCGGGGAGGCGGAACCAGAGTTACCAATCTGGTACCGCCCCAGGCGCTTGATGGACCCGGATGGGTTCCAGACAGCGCTTGGGCCATTTCCTGTATCCCTGACCCGCGCCCCGATGGAGGACCTCACGGCCGCATGGAATAGTGCGGCCGTGGGAGCCTTGGATCGGGTCGCGCCCTTGCGGCCTCTCTCGCGGCGGCGAACCACCCTGGCTCCTTGGTTTACTGAGGGGCTGCGGGTGATGAAACGCCGCAAGAGATGCCTAGAGAGAAGATGGAGGGCTAGCCGCTCTGAATCTGACCGGACACAGGTAAGAGCCCATTTACGGACTTACATTGTGGCGCTGAGGGTGGCCAAACGTCATCATTGTGCCACCCTCATAGCATCCGCAGAAAACCGCCCTGCCGCCCTGTTTAGGGTGACCCGTTCCCTCCTCCAACAGAGGGAGCGGGAAGCCCCGTTACAGGGTAGGGCAGAGGAATTTGTGATTTTTCTGCAGGAGAAAACCGCCCAGATACAGAGTGAGCTAGCCCCCATTCATGGCCCAGTGGGATGCCACGAGGGAGATCTTGTTTGGGAGGAGTTTGACCCCGTTACTTCCGAGGATATGGACAGGTTACGTGGGCGACTGCGAGCCACCACATGTTCATTGGACCCGTGCCCCTCCTGGCTTGTACTGGCATCCTGGGAGGTGACACGAGGCTGGCTCCAAGAGGTTATCAACGCATCCTTGAGTGAGGGTTCCTTGCCTGCCTCCCTAAAAGAGGCTATGGTGAGGCCCCTCCTCAAGAAGCCCTCTTTGGACCCAGCTATTTTGAACAACTACCGTCCAGTCTCCAACCTTCCCTTCTTGGCGAAGGTTGTTGAGAGTGTGGTGGCACAACAGTTTCCCCGTCACCTGGAGGAAGTTGACTATCTAGATCCGCGCCAGTCCGGCTTTCGGCCCGGGCATAGCACCGAGACGGCATTGGTCGCGTTGGTAGATGATCTCTGGAGGGCCAGAGATGGGGGATGTTCCTCCATCCTGGTCCTATTAGACCTCTCAGCGGCTTTCGATACCATCGACCATGGTATCCTATTGCATCGGCTGGGGGGGTTGGGGGTGGGAGGCACTGTTTTGCGGTGGTTCTCCTCCTACCTCTCTGGCCGATCGCAATTTGTGCGGGCAGGAGAGCAGAGGTCGACCCCGAGACCCCTCACATGCGGGGTGCCTCAGGGGTCGGTCCTCTCGCCTCTCCTGTTTAATGCATATATGAAGCCGTTGGGTGAGATCATCCGTGGTTTTGGGGTAGAGTACCATCTGTACGCTGATGACACCCAGCTGTACATATCTACCCCAAACCACCCCAACGATGCCGTAGCGGTGATGTGCCAGTGCCTGGAAGCCGTGCGGATCTGGATGGGAAGTAACGGACTTAGGCTCAACCCGACCAAGACCGAGTGGCTGTGGTTTCCGGCTGCCCGATTCAACCAGCTTTCTCCAACGCTGGCCATAGGGGGCGAACATCTTGCCCCTGTGGATGGGGCGCGCAATTTGGGTGTCCTCCTGGATACCCGGCTGTCTATGGAAGAGCAAGTGACAGCCGTGGCCAGGAGGGCGTTTTACCAGGTTCGCCTGGTTCGCCAATTGCGCCCCCTATTGGATCGGGACGCCCTTCGCACAGTCACTCATGCCCTCGTGACATCCCGACTGGACTATTGTAACTCTCTCTACATGGGGCTCCCCTTGAGGTGCACCCGGAGGCTTCAGTTAGTTCAGAATGCGGCCGCGCGAGCAATTATGGGCACCTCTAGGTTTGCCCACGTAACACCGCTCTTGCGCGAGCTGCACTGGCTACCTGTCGTCTTCCGGGTGCGCTTCAAGGTGTTAGTTATCATCTTCAAAGCGCTCCATGGCTCGGGACCTAGCTATCTGCGAGATCGGATCCTGCCCCACACATCCTCACGACCGATTCGCTCCCACAGAGAGGGGCTTCTCCGGGTGCCGTCCACTAGACTTTGTCAGCGGGCGACGCCCAGGGGAAGGGCGCTCTCTGTGGCGGGCCCGGCCCTCTGGAACGACCTTCCCCCTGATATTAGAACGACCACCGACCTCCGCTCCTTCCGTGTAAAATTGAAGACCCATTTCTTTCGACTGGCCGGCCTTGAATAGTTCTCTCTGTCTTTTAATTATAAATTTTAAATGGGTTTTTAATTTATGTTTTTAGCACGGGTAGATTTATTTAATTCGATTTTAAGAAATATTTGTATTATTGTATATTGTTTTTAATTATGCCTGTGCACCGCCCCGGGTCCCTGTGGGGAGAGGGTGCGGTTAATAAATCCCAATTTATTATTATTATTATTAATTTATTATTATTATTATTAAATATGAGGAAAAAGGTCAGAAACTGGAATTTCTTCCCTGACATTCTCTTCGATAGAATTTGGGACATATAGAAGCATTTCTTCTTCTTCCATGGTTATCCATAGTTAATTTTTTCAGCTTCTGACCACAGTTGAGCCCAAAATTTCTGTTGCTAAGCAAGACCGTTGTTCAGTGAGGTTTGCCCCATTTTACAACCTTTATTGACACAGTTGTTAACTGAGTTTGACTTTTTCATAGACTTAGCTTGTCAGAAAGCCGCAAAAGGCGATCATGTTTTCATTTTTTTCCAGTGCCATTGTAACTTTAAATGGTCACTAAATGACTAGTTGTAAGTTGAGGGCTACCTGTAAAGGTTTACAGATAAAGGGTTCTAAGGTTGGTTTGTTTGACAACAAGGAGTCATTCTTAATTCCTGATAACTGCATAGAGTCATACTGGCAATCAGTGAAGAGACTGGAACATTGGTATAGGGCTGTGATGGAGAACCTAGGGCATGTGTGCCACAGGTGGCACGTGGAGCCGTTTGTCAGAGCACGCGAGGCTTGCGCTGGCCAGCAGACTTTGGCCTTCTTTTGAGGCCATTTTTCGCCCTCTGGAGGCTTCAGGAGCTTCCCTGAAGTCTCCAGAGCGTGAAAAACCAGCCCTATGGGCAAACCAGAAGTTTGAGAACGGACTTCCGGTTTGCTCATAGGGCCAATTTTAGCCCTCCGGAGCCTTCAGGAGACTTCCCTGAAGCCTCCAGAGGGCAAAAAACGACACTACGAGCAAACCAGAAGTGACTTTTGGGTTGCTCGTAGCGCCAGTTTTAGCCCTCCGGAGCCTTCAGGAAAGCCTCCTGGCAGCCCCTGAAAGCTCTGGAGGGCTAAAACCGGTACTACGACCAACCTGGAAATCTGTTCTGGTTTGCCCATAGTGCCGGTTTTTCATGCTCTGGAGGCTTCAGGGAAGCTCCTGAAGCCTCCGGAAGGCCTCCGGGGGGTGGGGGCAGAATGCTGTTTTCACCTCCCCAGGTTCCTATAAAGCCTCTAGAGCCTGGGGAGGGCAAAAAAGCATGCCAAAAATGGGGGAAGGGAGCGCTGGTCCTGCGTGCATGTGCGTTGTGGTTGTGCACATAGCATGGGTGCGACATGCCCACACATGCCCTCCTGCACTTCCCTTTCTTTTGGCACGCAAGCGAAAAAAGTTTTGCCATGATTGGTATAGGGCATTTCTATGCCTATCAGCAGATAGGCTGATCATTGCTGGATGATCTTCAAAAGCGGTCCCATCAATAGCATATTTCAGAAGTTTAAGCAAGAGATGACAAGGGCATTAGTGACTGTAGCAAGGTTCCCTACTCTAAGTTGAGACTTAAGTTACCCACCAGCCCAAGCTAAGCAAAGGTCTCACTTTTCTCTAGTAGGAGTCACGACAGTGGTGGGATTCAATTTTTTTTACTCCTGGTTCTGAGGGCGTGGCTTGATGGGCGTGATAGGGGAAGGATACTGTAAAATCTCAATTCCCTCCCCACTCCAGGGGAAGGATAATGCAAAATCCCCATTCCCTCCCAAACAGCTGGAACTTGGGAGGCAGAGAATAGATGGGGCGGGGGCTGTCAGAGATGGTATTTACCGGTTCTCTGAACTACTCAAAATTTCTGCTACCGGTTCTTCAGAACTGGTCAGAACCTGCTGAATACCATCTCTGAGCCATGAGTCCAGAAGACCCTCCAGATCAGTGGTTCTTACCCTTCCCAATGCCGCGACCCTTTAATACAGTTCCTCATGTTGTGGCGACCCCCAACCGTAAAATTGGTGTCTCGGTTCCTAAGACCATCAAAAACATGTGTTTATTTTCCCATGTGACTCCTGTGAAAGGGCTCGCGACCCACAGGTTGAGAACCGCTGCTCCAGATCATGGACCTGCTTTTTCAGTGCTAGTGCTATCCGGTAAAGAGACACCACTGGACTGGAAATCCCAGTGAACAAACAGTAATTCCTCCTTATTAAGATTCAGTTTAAGCCTGTTCTCATCCGTCTAGATTCTTATAGCCTCCAAGGACTCAAATAGGACTTCAATGACAACACCATTGTGGTCTGGGGGAGTGATATAATATAAAGCTGGGTATTATAAGCATGGAGAAAATCTACATATGTGATCACTAGGTATTGAAAATGACTTAATGGCACATAATCAATCAGTAGCATGTTGATTATATCAAATCTTTAGAGACCTCATCCAGTGCCTTTCTGTAAATATTAGCTTGGATAGGAGAGAGAACCAATCCTTGGGCACCACACAAGGAAATAGCTATTGGACCCATCTTCAACCCACCCCCAAATAGGAACCATCCACAAGGGATGGAGTGGAACCAATCTGGATGACTCTCAGAAAAATCTTGCAATTGATTACATCATCTGGGCTAGTCCTTGACGTTGGTTCTTTCCAAATAGGAAATTGACCTGAAGCAAGGCCGTAACCTGCTTAGGCAATAAGAAAGAAGAAATAGTGGTGTTTCGCCTCTTATCACACACATGGGCGTGTACTTATGCTCAGTCAAATTCACTTCTTGAGTTTTTGCATCAGTGCTCTGGATGTCACCTCTATCATTCCTGCAGGCTGTTTGTAATCCAGGCCACAGACCTGCACTCAGGGATTTTCTTCCAGAAAAAGTAGGAAAATGACTTGATGTCAAGATTAATTACCTTCTAGGATGGATTACCAGCCCTCATGTATAGGAAAAAGTTGATCTCACTCAACTAATAGTTTTTTTTAATGAGAGTGACTTGCTATTTTATCACTTTTCCAATATGGGAAGGCCATTCCTATATTGCATATATCCATTAATTTTGTAATTCTGGCACATCCTCTTTCCTTATTTTCTCTCCTCCACTCCTTAGATAACTAGGTTATTTTCATAAATAATTATAGATAGGACTTGTAACCTGCCTCCCCCAATGGGACGGGTAGATATAACCTTGGAGACACAGTTCATCAGATAACCTTTTGGGTTATAATAATCAAGAAAGTAAATTTTGGAGGCTCTAGATAACTACTGCAGTTTAACTGTTGCTTTTTTTTTCCTTTCGGAAAATTCTAACATTTGAAATTGGGTAGAACTGAAAAATATTCCCTTCATCTGATCATGTCCGGTTTCCAAATGTATGTTCAATCTGATCTTTAGAATCCAAGATTCATATCCGAAGGAATTTAAATACTTTGCAGTACAGTTCAAGAACAAGTTTGTAACCTGTGGATGAGGCTCTTAGAAACTTGGACAACCTGGTAAACAAGTTTGGATGCTACATGTCTAAGTGAGAATAGGGAGGTGTATTGGATTTGTTTTGCAATGTGGAACTGATCTAGTGTCAAGATCTAGATAAGGATTTAATGCAAAAATGATAGCTTGAGCTATCACTTTACCTCAACCACTAACTCCTTGGTATACTCTTAGCAAAAACCTTTTGTTTCAGATTTTTCTGGCAATTTTCCAGATGTAAAACAGAGTAGGCTACACCTTTGTGAGATGGGGCAGTGGCAATTAACATTTGAAACTGGGAGTAGGGCTTCACATAGGACGTCCCATATATTTAGCTAACTTGCCATGGCCATCTTGCCATGGGATAATTCACCATAGTTAATTTTCTGTGAGACAACTTGCCGCAGGACAATTCCACGTGGGGTAACTCAACACATTAAATGTTCTTTGACATTATTTTCTTTTTTGTCCATTTCCACAAAAATAGAAATAATGTTGAAGAAACAGTGGCGGATAACATTTATCATATTGAGTTGTCGTGCGTGGAATTGTCCCGTGGCAAATTGGTTATGGTGAGTTGACCTGTGGAGAGGTGGCTGCTATGAGATGGTCATGGTGACTTGTCCCATTCCAATTTTAAAAATCTCAATAACAATTCTGAATTTCAAGAAAAATTGAAAAACATGGAAGGTGCATTTAAAGGACAGAAAGTTAAGGCAACGAAAGAAGGACTGAGTGGATACAACAATAATTTAATACAGTTCTTGTTTATGAATGGTTCATCCAGTTTAATTAATGGTTTTCAACTTGTTCTGGAAGGATTGCTTAATAATCATCATATTCTGGTTTGCTATATATAGTAACCTCTATAGCCCAATTTGACTGATCTGCCATTTAATGCCATTCTTCTACTTTCCAAATGAGACATAAAGTTTGTAAAATATCATTTTTAGTTGGGATACATTTTTTTCTTTTTCATTTTAAAAGGTTTAAGCCTCTTGCCAAGGTGATAAAATAACTTCATTTTAATGAAATTTGCAATATATCTCTAGATCAAGCGAATTACATAGTTAATTCAGGGTGCTGTTTCTTTAAAAGCCTGTATTGTTTGGGAAAATCTGCATGTATATATATATTTCTGGATCTGATGAACTTGTTTACCACTCTGAGTTGTACTCAGTGAGAAACTACAAGCACTGTCTCTGCTATCTGGGGTTGGTAGACCTTCCAGAATGACTTGTGAAAAAAAATACAGAGAAAAAAATAAGAATGCATATGGTGTAGATATGATGCCAAGTTTCTCAATAATTGGAATGATCAAATCATAGAGATCAAATTGTAGAGATGTTCACAGGTGTTAAGTACCTATAAGTCCAAAACAAGGATAGGTAAGGGAGCCAATTGAAATATAAGTTGTCTAGGGTTATGAAGAATTTAATTAATAATGATTAGAGAAATCTAACACATCATGGTAGCATGGCATTCTCTCTTCAATGCAGTATTGAGCAGGAAGTTCTTCTGAGGTCAGGTTGCTTCCCACAGCTACTCCTTCAGTCCCTGCTTCCAACTGGACCTTTGATTAATGAATCAGTTGAGTAGACAGAGTACAATAAATGTAAACGATAGATAAAGCCCTCTAGTGCTATGGAGCTTTAATATCTATTAACTAAATATATAGCTGGTCAGAAACATCCCTTTCTTGACTGAGGAGGGTGACTGATTGTTTAGGATATTATGTAAATAATTTCATGGTGGAATTGGTTGATCATAAATGTCTCATCTGATTTTTTTAATTTTTCCATTGAGAAACATATTTTTTTCCCAGGGAGAAAAGTTCTCATCATTGCCAAAGGATTTTGCTTCAAGCTCAGATCACATGCTATGTTGACCACGTCATGCTATATCTCAGTAGAATGCTTATGCTAACAACTCTCTCCTGCTGAAAAGCTTTGTAAACAAAGTATATGTAATAAAAGTCAAACTAGCTGCAAAGGGCAATAGAGGATAGTTTAAAAAAAACTTCAAGAAGTGCAAGAACAGGGGAAGACACTGGATCCTCAGATCTTTTTGATTCCTAGTTTGGATCCAACAGTTACAGTAATCAGTTTTGTGGTCTTGGTTCCTTTTGTTACATGTTTGTATAATTTACACATCAGATGCACCCAAATAGTTTTCTGTCTCATATGACTCTTGCATAAAAGACTAGAGAGAGCTTAATTGTAAATGCGATTACAGGATATTATCTGTAGTAGGTAGGGAGAAAAAAATTACTCCTTCTAGTTGATAACAGCGTAGACTGTCTTATCCTAGACAGAAATTTTGAGTACCAATTTTAAATAAAATAAACCACTATTATTTTATATCAAAATTATAAAGAATCATATCACTTTAAGAATCACTATAAAAACTTTGGTAATGTGCCATAGATTTTTGTGAACAGTTTCATAAAATCACCGATGCGTTAAACTGAGTTGAGGCTGCATAAACACATATGTGGAGGAATGAAATTGTAAACAAGTTAAGGCAATGAAATGCAAAAAATACTGTGTTAATTTTCTGGGTCAACCACAGCCGTTCAGAAGCAGCTGACAGGTGACAGCAGAAACTTTCCATGAACCAGTGAGCTAATTTATTCCTTCCATGTGATTTAAAAAAAGAAAGAAAAGAAAAACCCTTATCCGAAGGTCTCTGATGTTCTAAAAAGTTAAAGTGTTCCTTTAATAGTGGTTTTTGTTTTTTTTTGCAGAATTTTAACACTTTGCTATCAAGAGATGGTTTGTATCATGTTGGAAGACAAAGCAGATATATGAATTTCTGACAAAGTGTATGGTAGTACTCAGTCTGTGAAAATGCTCCTGGAATAGAAGCAGGAGGAATGGCACTTGGTTTTGTCAGAAGATCTAGCAGTTAGGTCCTATATCTGTTCATTTTAAAGCAGTCATTAGTATTATAAAGCAGGGGTCCCCAACCTTTGCAACTTTAAGTCTGAAGGACTACAGCTCCCAAAGCAAAGCTGGCTGGAGAATTCTGGGAGCTGTAGTCCTTCAGACTTAAAGTTGCAAAGGTTGGGGACCCCTGTTATAAAGGGTGGCGGTGGCTCAGTGGCTAAGACGCTGAGCTTGTTAATTGAAAGGTCAGCAGTTCGGCGGTTCAAATCCTTAGCGCCGCATAACAGGGTGAGCTCCCATTACTTGTCCCAGCTTCTGCCAACCTAGCAGTTCGAAAGCACGTAAAAAATGCAAGTAGAAAAATAGGGACCACCTTTGGTGGGAAGGTATAACAGTGTTCTGTGCACCTTTGGCATTTAGTCAGGTCAACTACATGACCAAGGAGATGTCTTCGGACAGTGTCTTCGGCTTTGAAAAGGAGATGAGCACCACCCCCTAGAGTCGGAAACGACTAGCACATATGTGTGAGGGGAACCTTTACCTTAATATTATGCAATACTAAACTTTGCACAAAAACTTAAGAAAATATCTAAGGCAGGCTTAGATATCAGAACCTTCTAAGTGGGGGGGGGGGAATGTTTTGTAGCTATTAACTTCAGAGTTGTATAGGAAGAAAGAGAATGAAGAAGTGGGACGGAAGTCATGAATGTAGTCATTGGTCATTCCAATTCAGAACTGTATGAGTAGTTTTGACTGTAAGCAGAAAGTCTGACAAATTATGCAAATCATTGCAGTTATTAACCAAGACTGAAAAAGGAAGAAACATGACTGAAATGTGCACCCTTTGTAAATGCTTGCTAAATAATGTGTGGGAAGGAAGATCTTACACTATTCCTGTTTGGAGAAAGCCTCCTTCTAAGTTACTTGCCCTGCTGTGAAAAAGATGATTGCTAATTTGATCAGAGAAATATTGTAAGTTGGGGTTGTGATGGGGCTGGCTTATTTTCTATCTTATCCTGTTTCCCCGGATAATAAACCCAATTGGGCTTTTGAGCGCATGTGCTTAAATAAGCCCTCCCCTGAAAATAAGCCCTCCCCAAAAATATTGCAACACAGCTGCAGCCATGAAGTGACCACACCTGCCACCTCCTGCACCTCAATAATAAGAACTCCCCGAAAATAAGGCCAAGTACTTATTTTGGGGGTGAAAAGAAAATAAGACCCTGTTATTTTATTTTGGGGGAAACGCATTACCTGCATTTTTCTCCCATGCGAAACAAACTTCAGCTGTAAAATAGACAACTCAGATTTGTGAAACAATAAAAGGATAAAAAATTAACTTTTTACCCCTGTACACGTTAACTAAAATCAACTTTTCCTTCTTCATGGTTGTAATTAGGAAAAATAAAGCACAGAAGCATTAGTTATTCAGGATGTGGTATAGTTCTGTGTCTTTGCTTAGCTAATTTATCATCTTGCTCCATGTTTAACCCCCTCCATATTATCATAATTCTGATGGCTTGTTTGAGCTTGACATTGATGTCAATAACCTGGTAGTGAAGATGCTAAGACTATACCAGAAGTTCTATGGTTTGAATTTGCTTCACTAGATGGCATTAGACAGATAGTTTGACTCTGAACACTTTTAGACTAGACAAACTTTGCTTTGAGCTCAAAAGCCAGGGATGGAACATTTTGGGAAGTATTTCAAACTCAAAACATTTTCAAAATGGCTTGTTTTGCATCTGTTTCACACAGAGAAAGAGGACATTTGGAACTTGAAATAATTCAAAGATGAAATATTTCACACATCTCTTAGATTGTCATATCTTTTAGATTCAGTTGATGATGTACTGGTAACAGTAAAAAAATGTTCTAAATTGCACTAACATATTAATGTGTGGAATAATAATAATAATAATAATAATAATAATAATAATAATAATAATAATAATAATAATAATAATAATAATAAAATAAATTAAAAAAACCTGATCAGTGGGTGCAGCAAAATTTCACAAACTGACTATCTACAACGCCATGACTGCGTTGCTAAGATCATTCACTGGAAATTGTGCCAGAAGTTTGGATTTGAGTACAGCAAAAACCACTGGGAACACCAGGTTGAGAAGGTTTTAGAGAATGAGAAAATCAAGATCTTGTGGGACTTTAGAATTCAGAATGACAGGCACTTGGCCTACAACACACCTGATATAACAATAGTTGAAAAGAAAAAAAAGTATGGTTCATTGACATTGCAATGCCCAGTGATGCACGAATTGAAAATAAGCAGCAAGAAAAAATCACAAAGTACCAGGACTTGCAAATTGAAGTTGAGCAATTGTGGAAAAAGAAATCGTGTGTTGTCCCGATTGTAATTGGAGCCCTTGGAGCAATACCTAAAGGGCTACCTCGCTATTTAGAAATTCTAAATTTACCAGACTTGAACATTCTGACTCTACAAAAAACCACCCTACTTGGAACAGCTTAGATCCTCCGACGTTACCTTAACAGTTCCTAGGTCCTTGGTTAGGACTTGAGCTGTTGAGCTATCAACCAGCCCCAAAGGCTGTGAATCTCACCAAAGATTAACCACAGAATAATAATAAATTATTATTTATTTAGGAATTATTCTCAGCAGAAAAAAGTGAAGGGTCTTCATTTGAATCAATTTTGACAATTATGATTGGTTTTTTCCCATTATGAAAATAATTAGGATCTGCTATAGAACAGCTGTGAATAATATTATGTGCTTTTCTGGGTTTAGTTTATTATGTCTCTTCTTTTGGCTACTAATCAACTCTGAATAGTCTTAAACATGTATACTGTGATGGCAGAATAGTCCAGTATTCTCAACACCTTATGCTGAGATTGAGTAGATCTAGAGCTCAAACAGAGGCATTGCCTGAAAAAGATCTGCTTCTAAAAGCAAACGAGTGGTGGGACTTCACTTTCCTCTTCCTCTTCCTCAGCCACAAATTGAGGCCCATAGTTGCACTTTGCCTTTAGTTTCTCCATCACAGGATGGAGAAACTAAAGAGAACAGGAACATTGATACGCATCTGTAATCTTCTACTTTCTTTTCTAGGCTTCATTCTTGCCCCTGAAGTCCCAGGAGAATGAATCAGCAAGATGGAGAGCAACCAAATCAGTCTCATTCTCTCTTTGACGCCTTTTTACATGCCAAGCAGTGCAAAGAGGTCTTGAGCCGATTTGAAGAGCTGTGCAGTCATCTGAATCTGGAACACACTGGCCAGATCCATTTCTATCACAAGCTCAAGTCTTCTCTCAATTATTGGAGTGCTAAAGCTTTGTGGACCAAATTGGACAAGAAGGCTGGACACAAAGACTATGACCAGGGAAGAGCATGTTCAAACACCAAGGTAAGAAGCCATGTCATAGTTGCAAAATGACAATCCTAAGAAAATTCTTTTTGATAGGTTTCTATATGAAATGCTAGACACTAGGGGCTAGATCAGTGATGGCTAACCTTTTTTGGCTCGTGTGCCAAAAGCGGGGGTAGCGCAAGGGAGTCGTGCGTGGGCGTGCCACACTCATAATGCTATGTGCATGACTCCCTGCTTTTGGTGCACTTTTTTCGCCCTCCCCAGGCTCCAGAGGCTTTCTAGGAACCTGGGGAGGGTGAAAACAGCCACCCCTTCCCACCTCCAGAGGCTTCAGGAGGCTCCCTGAAGCCTCCAGAGGGTGAAAAATGGCCTAAATCAGCTGGCCAGCACACACATGCGCAGTGGAGCTGGCAGGGCAACGCCTCGCGTGCCCTAAGAAATGGTTCCGCATGCCACCTGTGGCACCCGTGCCATAGGTTTGCCATCACGGGGCTAGACATTATAATAACTGGCTTTGTGACTGGTGTCTGATTACAAGTAGTAACTTTCTTTTGGCTAAATTATGAAGACACGTTATAGTTTAGTAGTATAACAAAGGTATAGGTCTATATGTGTCATAATTGTAAGTCTAGACAGTATAATAGCTAGTTTCACACTTGATGCCTGATTATTGTTACTAATTTTCCTGCTCTTTGGTATGAAGAGATTAGTTTAGTCTGTCTTTTGGTGTTATAAATTTCTAATTTCTTATTTACAGATTGTTTTCTTCATTCCTATATTCCTATGAATACCCTACCTCCATAATGATTGCACTTTTTAAATCTATATTTTCAAAAAAGAAAACTATTTCCTTTAAAACTATGCATAATTCTGTAAAATGAAAAAAACTGAACTCCCTCAAAAGAGTGTTTCTACATTTAAAAATAATCAAAATAGAATTGCACTAATATAACGGCTGATTCTTTTTTACACAGTACATGAATAAGCATTATTTTTAGCAACAAATATTATAGTTTCTTAGGAGACAAAAAAACCCAAGATATAACAAAAATAAAAAGAAACAGGCATCTCAGGAAAACTGCAAGTATTTTATATTTTTAAAAGAAACAAATATCCCAGGAAACTTGCAAATGTTTTAATCTTTCAAACTATGAACATTAATCGAAATTACAAAATTACAACAAAGGAATAATTAGCTGCTACATCCACTTTGTGACATAAAGGAATACTAGCCACAAAGCAAGTGGGGACAATCTCAAGTCAAGCTATCCTTATCTTTACAATTTTTAAACCATAATGTTCATTTGTATTTCAGAAGTATTGTCTTTTTATTTTGTTGCTGGAAGATACTTTGGAGCTTTTCAAGTATTTGATAGTGTAGAAAGTTGAAATTGTATTTCAACAAAGTAAGTGGGAAATACTGTTTGAATTCTGTCTATATGAACATCATTATTAATAAAAACTTGCAGGTTTATTCCCATCAGTTGCACCATGGATTCTTTGAACGTGGACCAGTAGGCTTGTGTGTCTGATGGTCAAGATAAGCCTTAAATATATATTCTGGCTTTGGAAGCGTTTTGTAGCCATCTCATCTGCATCTGCAGTGACTTGTCAAGAGACATAACAGGACTTGAAATGTTTGGTTGCCTGGAGACTGGAAATATTTAATTTTTTTAAAAAATTGAGGTCCAATTTTTCAAGCAACCAAGTGTTTTTCAATGCTTGCACATTAAAAATATTACATTTCAATTACTTCTAATGTTGCTATATTCCAACATTCACTAAGATTAAAATAGGGTTTGGGGTTTTTTTGTGAGTAGAAGAGGATGCCTGACTGAATAAGGTTCCTTTAACTGTCAGCAGAATTCTGGCAATTATTGTAAATGGTAATTTATTATCAGGAAAGTTCCACTATAACATATTAGCTAACATTCCTTTGTCCATAGCAAAGGAAAGGAAAAATGTGGAACTGAGAGAGAGAGGATTCTGTAATGTCTCTTTCTATCCCACAGACCATATTGGGGCTCCTATTTTGATGTAATAGCACTTGGTCTTGTGTAAAGTTCCTGTCTAGCTTTAGTGCCATTGAGTATGCATTGTCTTGCCAAATTCTTTATGTCTGGCGGTTCATTGTGACAATGTTTTTCAGTGCCTGATCATCGGGGCAGGGCCCTGTGGTCTCCGCTCAGCTATTGAATTGGCTTTCCTTGGAGCCCACGTTGTGGTGGTAGAGAAGAGAGAGATTTTTTCCCGAAACAATGTGCTGCACCTTTGGCCTTTCACTATCCAGGACCTGCGGGCACTTGGAGCCAAGAAATTCTATGGCCGTTTCTGCACTGGCTCCTTGGATCACATCAGTAAGTATGTTAGGAAGAATTGTCAAGGACAGAGGAGTGCCTGTAATATCCCAGGATCGCTGTTAAGCAAGAGCCAGCAATATCAGCACAAAGGATGTGCAGAGGTCTTGGGGACAGGATAGATTTCAATAGGGGCAGGAAAAGGTACTCGAAAGTTTAGCTATGTTATGCTGATAATACCAGTCTGACACATGAGCCGAAAGTTTTAATAAAGAAAGTCAAGCACAAAGTGGAAAAATAAGAATAAAGATTAAAAAATAAAACTAGTGCTAGCAGGTACAGCTACCCACCCTAGAATATCCAATACAGATGTTGAAGTGATGGATATTTCGGCATGTTAGCATCAGCTCTCAACAGAAAATGAAACTGCAGTCAAGAAATACATGTAGACTAACGAGACATAGCAATGAAGGCCTTGGAAAACATATTCTGATGCCATGGCATATCTATATCTTCAAAGATCAGAATCTTGCAGGTTATTGTTTTCCCTTTGACACACAGTAAAAACAAAAGTTGAATTTTGAAGAAGCAGGATAGAAAGACTATTGAAACTTTCAAGCTTTGGGATTGGCGAAGGTTCCTGAGAATACTTTAAGAAACAAATGGGATAATCAAACAAACTATAATCAAATCCCAAATGCTCCTTGGTAGTCAAATGACCAGACTCAAATTATATTTTGAAAACATTTTGTGAAAACCTAGCTTTTTGGAGAAGTCTGTAATGTGGGAAGAGATGGAAGGAAAGAGAAGGGGGTGAGCAACAGCAAAGTAGATCGACTCAGTTACATCAGCAATGGTGCATTATTGGAGAATATGAAGAGCCAGGTTAGGACAGGTCATCCTAAAAAAAAGTCTCTCTATGTGGTTGCTAAGAGTTGACACTAACCTGATGGCATGCAATCAATCAACAGAAATTCTGGTCTTGCATAGAGTCGAAAGCACCTTTTCTTAAGTACTTTTGAATAATTTTGAAGTATAATTTTAAAAGAGGAAGTGGCTAAAGCCTCCTGCTTCATTTATAACAATGCGAACTTCAATGACAATTAAACACATCAATAGATATAGGTACAAAACATCCTCTTTTCTTTTGTATGCTCCTATTGTATCTGTAGGTATCCGTCAGCTGCAGTTGATCCTGCTGAAAGTAGCCTTGTTGTTAGGTGTTCATGTTCACATCGGTGTACAATTTAAGGGACTCATTCTACCAGTAGCGAACTCTCGTGGACAGGGTAAGTATATCAATAATACTCAGTTCTGAGTATTTGAAGGCAGGGCATCCTACCCAACCTTGTTCTCTATCACTTATGCAGCAATATCCTCACACATTTCAACTACTTGCTCCTTGTTATGTTTCTGAAGAACTGTGAAAGCATAACTTTTCAGGAGAGCCTTATTCTACCTATGAATTATGGTGAAGAAGAGAAATACTGCTGAGATTTATTAAACTCTATTATTTGTGCTGAGAATTGGCTTTTCTTCATAAATAATAGATTTTCCTGCTGTCTTGTTAAAACTGAATTGCTTTTCTGCCATATTAAGATAACATGCAGAGAAGCAATGCAATTGGAACACTTGGGGCTAAAAAGTGT
The DNA here is from genome assembly GCA_039707465.1 of Rhabdophis nuchalis. Classification (NCBI taxonomy): domain Eukaryota; kingdom Metazoa; phylum Chordata; class Lepidosauria; order Squamata; family Natricidae; genus Rhabdophis; species Rhabdophis nuchalis. Next base: position 58,885,168 of record CM077644.1, on the reverse strand, counting down.
TCCGTTGCATTTGGGCCCAGATATAATTCTAACATTTTTTCCCCCAATTTTTTTAATTTTCTATTATCTTACATACCATTTTAAGTATACATTCACATAATCGTTATTCTTCTTTACATTTGTCATTCTTATACATTTGTTAATCTATTTAATAGGTTATAATATACAGTTTGGGTTGATTTATTTACCATCCCTTCTGCCTATTGTAACACTACCTTATTTTTCATTTCTTTTCTCCCTCCCTTCTCTACTTCTTTCCTTCCTCTTCTCCTTCCTTCTTCCCTTACCTCTCCCCTACTCCTACTCTTCCTCTTCTCCTTCCTACCCTCTCTCCTTCTCTTTCTCTCCCTTCCACCCTCCTCTCCTTACCTCTTTCTTCTAATTGTTAATTTTAACATTTATCAGACGCTGATAGTACTCTGAAAGGACAAAAGAACTCAGGTTTACAAATGTATACTTGGGATGATTCCTCATAGCGGAAAACTTCCATGGTGATATTCTGTTTGGTTTAGGGATGTTAAGACTTTCCATATAAATAAAATCAGAAAGAAATCATCACTGGTTGTTCTCCCCAATAATTCCCGATCTTTTTGATTACTCATGGCTCGAAAGTGTTAGCCTGTAAAATAGTTCTAGTTTCATAATCCCCCCCCCCCGCCTCCCTGATATTTTAAACTATAGCTAAACGTTCCTCTACAAGCAAAATTGCATCTCTCTAAGCAAATGTGTGAATTAATTTTGAATTGGGACATTAATTCTTAGCAAGGGTCAAGGCGGGTTGGAATGTTACTTGCTTTTCAGCTAGCCACAGGTCTTTGAGCCAATAAAATGTGCCTCTGATTCCTTTATAAAAACACATGCCTATGAAAAGGAGTTAATTTGTTGCCGTCATGGCCAGAGTCTTGACTTCCTCTTTATATTGCAGTCAGTGGATGGAGAGCTGACCTGCAGCCAGGCTCGTCTCCCTTGAGCCACTATGAGTTTGATGTCCTCATCTCTGCTGGTGGTGGAAGGTTTGTGCCAGAAGGTAAGATAAGCACATATGGCCTGTCACTCTTTGCATCCTCTTTTCAGATGGACAGAATTGGGGCAACATTATTGAAACAACTCCAGATTTGAGATTTCTTACAGATATTAATGTGGCGCCATCGCTGAGCTTGTTGGTCAGAAAGGTTGGCAGTTCGGTGGTTCAAATCTCTAGCATCGCGTAATGGAGTGAGTTCCCGTTACTTGTCCCTTCTGCCAACCTAGCAGTTTGAAAGCCTGTAAAAATGCAAGTATAAAAATAGGAACCACCTTTGGTGGGAAGGTAACAGTGTTCTGTGTACCTTTGGCATTTGGTCATGCCAGCCACATGACCATGGACATGTCTTCGTACAACACTGGCTCTTCGGCTTTGAAATGGAGATGAGCACCGCCCCCTAGAGTCGGGAATGACTAGCACATATGTGTGAGGGGAATCTTTACCGTTACAGATATTATAATTTCATTATTTGGGAAAAAATTAGCGCTCCAGCTGAATGAGAACCTGCAACTCTAGCTTGTAAAAAAGAATTCAATAAGCATTCAAAGCTGAATGCTTATTGGTACCAAAAACTGAAGGTGAATGATGTACCGTAATTTAACTGAGATTAGACAGGAGAATTCGGCATAAAAAAGCTTTGGATGCCCATGATTGTGCAGATTTCCCCAAGCCTCATTTTTTGTCATTGTAAATATTGTTCAAGAGAAACATTTTTCCAGCCTTTCAGATGACAAAAGAAACTCCAATATTTGTATTAAACTTAGAATTGGAATATAACAATTTATGAAATGGTGACAGTAAATTGAAATTGCCTATTTAAGAGTATTGCTTTTTAAAATTAAATATAACTCATGTGGAGTATTGTAAACAGTGCCCAAGGAGTAAAACATTAGGCAGCATATGATTTTAAAGAGAAACTTCCGTTTCTTTTTTTTAAGCATCTCTTCTCAATTTTGCTCAATTATCCCAGCAGATTCTGTGGAATTTCATACTTCTGTGGAAATATGAAGATAAAAGTGTTTGTCCAGCTTTGGTTGGTTGATTTTCCCCCCTCTCTAGTATCTGTGCTGTACTCTCTCTCAATAGTAGATATCATTTCAAAAGATTCCAAAAAGGCATTTTGCCTTCAGCTAGCTAGAGCAGGGGTCCCCAACCTTTGCAACTTTAAGTCTGAAGGACTTCAGCTCCCAGACTTCTCCAGCCAGCTTTGCTGGCTGGAGAAGTCTGGGAACTGAAGTCCTTCAGACTTAAAGTTGCAAAGGTTGGGGACCCCTGAGCTAGAGAGTAAATTAAAAATGAAATAAAAAGGGAAATTCTTTGTAGATTCTCCAGCACATATGAACTTGTTCTGTTTCCACCCCTAGAAACATAGAAAACTGACAGCAGAAAAAGACCTAGGCGAAGGGGTGTCTATCAATTCTGCCCTTTGAATTTTTTTATTTATTTTGTTTTCTTTTTAATTCACTTATGTTGAGCATTTCCAGTAAGGGGCCAAATTTATAATAATTCCTTGTCTGGAATTGTTCATTTTCCACACTTTTTTTCCCCCAATAGTAAACTGTTCTCTTCTTCCAAACTCATTTTGTTGAATGCTAGCCATAAGAAGCAAAAATGAGTCCTTCATACCAGTATTCTGCACTTTCTCCAAAGACTTCCTCATATAATCCTCCTATGATGAATCCAGTTTTTAACATTGGTATATTTTATTGTTAGCTATCTTTTGACTCTACTTTGTGGGGGCATGAAGACAGTTAATGTATACAGTAAGAAAAGGAAGTAATAACTGTAAGGCTTATAAATTGTGGTTGCAAACACCTGAATAACCACCATCTAACATCAAAGAAGCAAAGAATCTCTAACTCCGTAATGGCAAACCTGTGGCACGTGGAGCCATTCGTTAGGGCACGCAAGGCATTGCCCTGTCAGCTTGAGCGTGCATGCACGCGCTGGCCAGCTGACTTTAGCCTTCTTTTGAGGTCGTTTTTTGCCCTCCGGAGCATTTAGGAAGCTTCCCTGAAGGCTCTCGAGGGCAAAAAAACGGCCCTAGGAGCAAACTGGTTTGTAGCCCAGATCTGTTAATCCTAAACAAAATTCTCAGTTACTAGTATTATATTAAATACTTGCACTAGTATTATAGGTGGTCTTTAACTTATGACCAGTCAAAACATGATGGTGCTAAAAAAAAAGTGACCTATAACCAGTCTTCACAATTATGACATTTGCAGCATCCCATGGTCTCATGTTAGTAATTCAAGCCGTCGGCAACCAGCATGGGTTTACGACAGTTAGAGTGTCTTGAGTCCCCTGATCATCATTGGCAATCTCCCCAGGGCGCTTCCTGTAAACGGTCAATGAGGAAGCTGGATTCGCTTAATGATTTGCAGCATAGAATATCAAAGAAATCAGCCAGGACTTACTTAGCAACCACACTGCTTAGCACAAGTTCTGACCACTGTTGTGGTCACAGACTACCTGTTAACATAAATACAGGAAATGTTTGTTAAAACGGAGCTGCATATGGTTAATTAAATGGTGACCAGAGTAATATTTTTAGGGACCGTTTTAAAACCAAAATGAACTAAGAGAGATTATTCTGGAGGTGCAGGGTCACCCAAAACATTGTACTGTCCACTTGGGGTCCCCTCACTGCTGAAAATATGGTAACAAAAGATACCTGAATTCATTATATTTTGGATGAATTTGGATATATATCGAGCATTTGCTCTATACCAGTGTTTCTCAACCTTGGCAACTTGAAGATGTCTGGACTTCAACTCCCAGAATTTCCCAGCCAGCAAATGCTGGCTGGGGAATTCTGGGAGTTGAAGTCCGGACATCTTCAAGTTGCCAAGGTTGAGAAACACTGCTCTATATGGTTTATGTTGCTCTTTTTGATTCTTACCCTGACCATTTCCTGTATGGTTTCATCCTCTTTCACAGTTGATGGAAGGCTCTCTTTCATGTTTTCTCACAGGCTTTAAGAGAAAGGAGACACGAGGCAAATTGGCTATTGGCATTACCACCAATTTTATAAATAACCATAGCAGACCTGAGGTGGAGGTGGCTGAGATAAGTGGAGTGGCTCGCATATACCACCAGAAGTTCTTCCAAAATCTCTGTAACAAAACAGGTGAGGGTTTATATTTAACTTTTAGCCTGCATGGTTTTTCAACATGCGCTGAAATCTGTCACGTTCCATTGTTTTTAACGAGCAGAAACAGATTCAGCAAATAGATCAAACTGTTTCTTGTATCTTTTGGAACAGTATTTAGGATCCCTCCATTTTTCCATGAATTTCAATGATGTAAAATAAAATATGCAACAATATATGTACCTATGTTGTTTGGGGAAATAAGTCAGGTTGTTTTTTTTTAATACTATAATTTATGTTGCTCTATATCACATTACATCGGAAGACAGATAGTCCTCGATTTATGACTACAACTGAGCCCAACATTTCTGTTATTAAGCAAGACAGGTGTTAAATGAGTTTTGTTCCATTCTATGACCTTTCTTGCTGTGGTTGTCAACTGAATCACCGCAATTGTTAAGTTAGTCACATAGTTATTAAATGAATCTGGATTTCCCATGAACTTTGCTTGTCGGAAAGTCGCAAAGGATGATCGCATAACCCTGGAACAGTACAACAGATATGAATACAAGTCGCATGCCAAGCAGCTGAATTTTGATCACATGAAGCTGTAAGAATCGTAAGTGTGAAATATGGTCATAAGTCTCTTTTTTCAGTGCCACTGTAACTTCAAACGTTCACTAAATGAACTGTTGTAAGTCGAGGACTACCTGTGTTTTTAATGCAGTTACAGAAGAAAGACATAAATACATATGATTCCACAGGGATTTCCTTATCTTGTTAAGCAACCTGTTTCCTGCAATAGATAGTCAAAAATACGAGGAATTCTGCAATCAGATTCTAACGATAATAGCCACTCATTATTGTATTCTGATCCTAGAGGCAATAGAGACTGTGTGGCTGTTGCCCAGTGGCAGCCTTCTCTTTATGAATGTGACTATCTTTAAACTTGTCTATCTATAACTTTCTCCTTGTGTTTGAATGATATCAGGTATTGATTTGGAAAACATTGTCTACTATAAAGATGACACTCACTACTTCGTCATGACAGCCAAGAAGCATAGCTTGCTAAAGAAAGGAGTAATCTTAAATGTATGTATGACAGGGCTTGGAAACCTTTTTAGGGGCCCATTGCATCATTTTGAGTGATGGTGCAGATGCCATGATTGAATTAATATTTTAATAACTACTCTTTTTAAAATTGCCAAAGTCCTATAGTATCTTTGTCCTTTTGAAACTTATTTTTAATCATTGGGAGTGGTGGATCCAACTATAAATTGTGCCTTAAGTTGAACTTGATGACTTTTGAAAGCATATATGATCTGAGCTTTTAGGTAAGAGGTATGTTATATATGTTTCACTTAATGCAGAAGAAAAATGTCTTCATAAATCTGAAATCTAAATTCAACATAAGTAAGATTTACAGTCCTTGAGATATAAAAGTGACATGTTGATGTATAACAAAGGATTCTCCATGCTAGTTTCATGCTAATTCCCAGTCTGCCAATGAATTATTCCAGAAATCTTTTGCTAGGCCCAGGTATAGCCACACTCACAGTGCAACATAATTAAAACTTCACTGTTGGTATAAGTTGGTTCCTTAAATTGCCTTTAATAAATTGCCTTAACAAATGCTTTTGACTATCAGTTGAGATTAAACTTAAATTTAAATTTATAAATTTTGACGGGGACACAAAAATAAATATTTAATGTATTAATTGTATTAAATTCATGCTGAAACTTGAAATCTTGGGAGTTCTAAATGTTATGCCTCCTGCTTTTCCCAGTTTTGGTTCAATCAATTTTTCTTTCATTTTGCCATTTTTAAAATACCCCGTTTTTCTACGACTGCAGCAGAGGGAGGTACTAGAGTAATCAGATTGTACCGTATGAGACTAAGAGCCACATCTCACTCCAGAGAATGTAGATTGCTCATCTGAGTCTCTCCAGAAAATAGGCTCCATACAATAGACCCATTGTCTTATAGCTGCTTTGTGAATTAAGGCAATAGAACTCATGGCTCTTTAATTATTATCCTATATCAGAGGTCTTCAAACTTGGCAATTTTAAGACTTGTGGATTTCAACTCCCAGAATTCTCCAGCCAGCTATGCTAATCTGTTCTAGTTAATCTAGATAATCTGTTATATATTATTGCTATAGAATTAAAAAAAATACCTATATATTTCTAGGATAAGCTTGACATAGAGAGCTTACTCTCTCCAGAAAATGTGAACCAGGAAGCCCTTCTCGCTTATGCCAAAGAGGCTGCCAACTTCTCCACCAACTACAAGTTGCCCACTTTGCAGTTTGCCCTAAACCATCGCCACCGTCCTGATGTTGACATGTTTGACTTCACCTGCATGAGCCGTGCAGAAAATGCAGCGTTGGTGCGTGACTGCAATGGCGCAAAGCTCCTCATCGGGTTGGTGGGAGACTGCTTGGTGGAGGTAAGTGTGGCCTTAGTATGATCAGAACTAACATCTGGAAGGGCCTCTTCGCAATGGGAGAAATGTATATTTCAAAGCTATCTGACTGGAACTCTCATTCAGTTGGAGAGAGCCTTTCCCAACCTCGTATTAGTTTACAAGTTCAGCTCTAGTTTGAGAGTTGAAATCCAACACATCTGGAAAGCAGCTGGTTAGGGACAATCAACGTGTGTTGTTTCAGAATATATAGGCAGAAGACGTTTGCATTACTGAATGCTCATCTGCTAAGAATTTTCTAGGTTAATGGAGAGACCAAGGCTACAGGCAGTTTTCCATTACAAGTTTGCTGTTCCCATTGTTTTATGTAGGGGAAATTTTTCATACTTTTTAATGCAACGATATCCAGGGAAGGCTTTTTACTTTTTTATCAACGGTTATTCTCCCATTTCTATCATTACCGAAAGTTACTCAAAGGTCATCATATGGAAATATGTAAATAAAGCTGAGCTGCTTGGAAAAAAAAATCTGCTGAATGTCAGCTGTGTTATAATGGGAAGTATTATAAAAAGCTTCTAGCAAGCAGAATGGTGGTTTTTTTTTTAAAGGATTATGAAAATCCAGACAAAGCAGAATGCCGGGATTCTCCCCCGCCCCCCTCCAGCGCTGTGCACTTTTCTCAGACATTCCTTCACTAGTGGTTAGCCATATCATTTGGTAGTTTGTATATAAATCTAGTTTTGCTTTTGGACTTTTGAGGCCAGAGTGTCTCCTTTTCCTAGGCAGAATGCAGATGATTTTTAATTTTGCCTATTCGTTTGTTTGCCTTTACTAGGTAGGTTTTAACCCCCAGAGTTCGACTTGCCAGCTAACAAGCTCAGTGGGAAGGGGTCCCATGGAAAGCAAGCAGTTCCCAAACTCAAACACTGCACAGTGAGGCAGTTGTGCGCTAATTGCAGGATCAAGATTCACACTCAGAGCTGATTCCTCCTGCATTTGTCCAGTTTCAATGTCTTTTGAGTTATTGTGAGGTATCCCATGTTGCTGAGCAGCCAGACTGCTTGAACTCTTGTTTGTTTGTTTGTTTGTTTTGTTTTGTTCTCCAGCCATTCTGGCCCTTGGGCACTGGTGTGGGCAGAGGTTTCTTGGCATCTTTCGATGCTGCTTGGATGGTAAAAAGATGGGCCTCAGAAGTATCCCCACTGGATGTGTTGGCTGAGAGGTGAGCATATTGAGAAGGGGCACAGTATTTCCAGAGCTAGGATTCGAGAAGGGGGGAAGGAGGGAGAGAGGAAGAGAGAGGGGAGGGGGAGAAAAGGAGGGAGGGGGAGTGCGTTTCTCATTCTTGGCAACTTTAAGATGCATGGACTTCAACTCCCAGAATTCCCCAGCCATCCATAAAAGGATGTTTAACTGTGGAGTTTTGTAGCCTCATTAGAAGTCACAGTTATTCTGTGCAATTGAGTAAGGGATATTAACTGCCTTCTGTAGCTAAACCATTTTCCAAAATATTTCTTTTTAATGAACATATTTGAATGCTGTATATTTTAGCAGGCAGAAATAAGAAAGGAAAGAAGATTTTAAAAAAAGAAAAAGAAAATCCTGCTTATCAACCTAGTTTGACAAAAAAAGGTCTATTTTTTTTTACCTGTGAAAGGAAAATAGCTGCTTGGAGACAGTGAACATTCCCAATAGAAAAGTGGATGAAAAGAATCAAAATGGTTAAATAGTCGCTTCTTGTTTCTCTCTCCAGGCTCAACCATTTGAAAGCTTGTAGCCCTGTGAAGGAAATCATGGGTGTGTTGCTTAGGGGCCTGTGGTATAGACTGAAGGCAAGGTTAATGGAGGACACTTAAAATTACATGGGGAAGGTTTAAGATTACATGAGGAAAACAAATGAATAGTTCCCCAAAACATGGGATAACGTATTGATATTCATAATGGCTGCAAGAAAATGCAAAATGAGTCAGGAATGACTCTTAATATAGTTTTAATAGGTTTTGTATTTTGTATATTTGTATATCTATGTTTTTAAATTTCCTGTGCCCCACCCCGGGTCCCTTGGTGGGAGATGGGTGCAGGATACAAATACGAAAATAAAATAAAATAAAAAATTGTGAAAAGAAGCAAAAGACAAGGAATATTGCTTGTATAGCTATGCCTGAATTGCCTCCAGGCTGATTCTGATTTCCAAGTATAAAATATGCCTCTTCATTCATGAACTCAACTGGAATATTTTTCTGTTCAATCCCCACCCAGAGAAAGTATATATAAGCGGCTGTCACAGACTTCACCTGACAACATGAACAAGAACGTTAATCAGTACAGCATTGATCCCGCCACACGATACCCAAACATCAACCTTCAGGCAATCAAGACCTCTCAGGTACTTTTGCCACAAGCAGGGATGGAGGAGAAGGTTGCATTGTCTTCCTCATCATTGGCTTTGCAAAGCTCACCTTCCCCTTTGCAACCTGACGCAGGGCAGCAGTTTTGATCACTTTGGCACTGGTTGCAGCCAGAAACATAACAGAAAGTATAAAGTGATGTTATTTATGGTGGCAGGACCTCAGCAATAATCTTCCCTGCAAGATGTTTTTGCAGGCTGTTCTGACATTTAAGGTTTGGTCAGTTGGATAATGGGTTTGGGGGCATTTTCTGAAGAGGGAAGATGAAGATTTTAGGAGTTGAGTGGATTTGGTAAGTATAGAGATTAGCTGGAGTTCTGTTCAGGGTCTAAGCCATGTTGACGATAGCAAATAATAGGTGCCTTTGTTTTCAGGTTCATAAACTGTACATTAAGGGAGATATAGAAATGGAGCAGAACAAGAGAAGAAGTCGTGCCAGCCCAGAGTTAGTCTGCAAAGGCAAGTTTTAGTAGCTTTCTTCCTAGCTTCCAGCTGCAAGGATCCCATTGCTCATGATCACTTTTTTCTTGCTTTAACAAAACGGCATCTGCAGCCAGGCAGATTCTTGCATGTGAATGGTTGAACTGTAGAATTGGAAATAATCTTGAGATTCATTGGTTCCAGTCTTCCGATTTCCACTTAGTGCAGATTCTGCAATGTAAGATACAGTAACGAATCTGCTAGATGGCTGTCCAGACTTCCTAATAGATGTCTTTCATCATCTAATATCTGAATCTATTGATATTTGCTTTCTTGCCACTGCTATTTCTAGTACTTTTTAATCTGCCTTATCATCCTGCTTGCACTTTCTTCCTTAGGACTTGCAACTAGGTAGAATAGTTTTGGGTGTATGTTGCTTTAGGGGAATATCATGTGAATCTAGGGAATTTTTGTATGTACTTTTATTGTCTTTCCTAGAGGCAATGAAGTTGCACAGATCTTTATTTGACTAGTTGAAACACTGTTCTATACATTACAATAACAATAGTTGTACAGTAACCTACTCAGGGGTATCAGTTATACAAACATTGCATGATTTCTGCTAGTAATCATAGTGGTTTGCTTGTCAACAGTCATTGACAAAAGAAGAAAAACTTTGGTATACTGAGAAGCTTTTCCTTTATAAATTGGACAAATGAAAGAATGAATAAAATTTGTATCTGAAGACATACTGGGAATTGGACACTCTTATAAGTAAATATCACTTCTCTTTTCTCTCTGCAATACCATACTCCTACTCCAGATACCAGTAGAGCCTATGAGGAGCTTCTTAATTGGTGTCAATCAAACACTGCCAGTTACCATGGCATCAAGGTGGAAGACTTCACACACTCCTGGAAAAGTGGATTGGCTCTTTGTGCCCTCATACATCACTTTCGCCCAGATCTTCTGTGAGTTTCCTTTGCGGGAAAGCTGAAGGGACAGAATATCTACTAATATTGTGAAAGGCTAAAATGGGCTGGAATAAAGATTTCTTTTAAATATATTCAAACATTGGAGTTAGATCACTTTATACACTTACGTTTTCACATGTACGTTCATTTTTGCTACCAGCTCTCTTTAATTAGCTGCCAGGAACATTTTTAGGGACTCCCCCCCCCCCTCCCCCAAATAGATGTTGGACTAAATTATCTATAAGGATCCTTCATAGATTCTATGATTCCAAAACTTTAGTTCTCCAAACATTAATTGTTTAAGCATTTGGCCATTACTGTAGATACTGTATGTATGAGGTGATATGCAATTATGAATGTGATCTCTTGTGGGGTTTCATCTATGATAGTTTATTCATTTATACAATTTATGCTGCAGTCAGCAACTGCTGAACGTAAGAATCAGGCTCAGAAGCTCTGTACATGATCCAATGAACTAGTTGCCTTAAATAATCTTCATTCTCTACTGATTTTTCTCAGTTCTGGGAAGTTCAATAGAGATCTGTACCAACTTTTTGTTTTTCTTTTTTAAGTTGGATTTCTAGGTTCACAATTTCCTATTGCTACTATTCCAATCCAGATTTAGTTATTTTTAGAATGTAGAATCATAGGGCTAAAAGGAGCTTTGGTGGTCTTCAAGAGCTCTGCTTAAGGTCCTGGTCAAATGGTTGTCCAGTCCATTTTTGAAACCCTGCAGCAATGGAGCACCCACAACCCCAGAAGGCAAGCTATTCCACTGATTAATTGTTTTCACCATCAGGAAATTTTTCCTTAGCTCTAGGTTGGATCTCTCTTTGAAAAGCTTCCACTCTTTACTTCTTTTCCATTTGTAAAAGGTTTTCTCCTGAAAGACTATACAGAACCAAATGCCTTGGGTAATTTTTTTGTTAGATAGAGATTTAGCACTCACAAAATTTACATGGGGATAACTAGGCCATGTATGGACAAATTTAGACCGTGAGTAACTTTTGCTTTGATAACTAAAAGCTACTATGTCCGAGCTTCTTCCCTATAATATAATTCATTTCCTAAAATACTGGTTATTAAAGTCAAAGTGGATACAAAAGTGAACTTAAGTACAAAATGTGGACATAAACTTTAATATAGGCAATTATTTATTTGTATTGTAAAGATGTTTTTTCCCTCTGAATGTCTCTCTGTTGCAGGGAGATGATGGGATTAATAACTGCAGAGCCTGAGACTTCAAAGAAAACAGTCCCTTCCCAACCTGTCTGCCAGATCTTGATAGGATGACTACAGCATTTCTATCACCATATTTGGTACTCAAATGACTGTAGCCATCAATTTTTCCTTTTCATCTGGTCACAATTCTGTTACAGGAAGGAGGGCTGGTTGGTGTTCAGTTACTGAAACTTACCCTACATATATAAGGAGAAAGAAAAAGAAAAGCAGTTTCCAAGATCCCTTGCTGGTGTGTGACCAACTCATCACACAAGTTGTTAGGAGCTAGCAATAACTGTAGAAGCACTTCTAAAGAAACCTTTACAGGTTTACAACATCTGCAGACTTATTTTTCTAGTTAAAAATCATTGGTTGCCTTTATTTATAGCAGTATCTTGCATTGTGTGGGTTAAAACAAAGGTTCACAGAAAGGCACATCTGTTTAAAACAAAGCACTTTTTTCACCCAGGTTTATGATACAGGAGGCAATCGGGAACGAATTATGCTTCCTTTCTCTCTCTTCAACGGAGTCCGCAGAAATGGAATATCGATGGAGAAAACATCCTTAAATCATCTGAGATTAGTCATTGTAATTTGTTTCTTCCAACTGTAGGGACTTCAATTCATTGGACCCAAATGACCCTATTGGGAACAACCAACTGGCTTTACATGTGGCTGAGCAGGAGCTAGGCATTTCTCCAGTTCTCTCCAGCACTGAAATGGCTTCGCTGTCTGATGATGAGCAGCTTGGCTTCATCACTTATTTGAGCCAATTTTATGATGCCTTCAGGACTGCTCCAGGTAGAATGTCCCAAGGAATCTGGTTTTGAGTGCAGTCAATGAATGTTTAGCATAGGCAATTTGGTAAACCTTTTCAGAGAACTGGCCTTTAACAGCTTGCAATGTGCATTAGATGGTAATGAACAGTGCTAAATCAAAATAGAAGCCAATATAATCCAGCATCCTTCCCCTTCCTCAATGATCAATCAGATTTTTATGGGGGCGTCACATGTTAGTCATGTCATCCCCTCCCCTGCTATCACAACAGCTATCATTGAAAGCTGCATATCCTGATCTTGGAAATAACACCCAACTATCCATCTGGTAGCCATTGGTGTCCTCATCCTCCATGAATTTGTCTAGTACCTTTTAAAGTCCTAGTTAGTGGCCATTACCATACTGTGTGCTTGTGAATTCCATAGTAGTTGAGGGACCAGTATTATTGAAATGTCAGATAAACTAACAATGGATGTTTACAATGGTTCATTCATTGAATCTCTGTTCCTAGGCCTGTTATCTTCATGTTGCCCCTGCAGTAGAAATAGAGACATTCTCATTCAGAGTACTCACTCCACTTTAATAGATTTAATAATGAAACTATATCCCTCAAGTTTGATTCAGTACCCAAAAGTACCATATTCTCTCTTTTAGAATGGAAGGAGAAAACAGAGAACCCTCTTGTTCCATGTGGCACCAGAAGCGCTATCCTCTTTCTTAGCAAGCTACAGAAGACTTTATCTCTCTCACGTAAACGGAACTTGGTGAGTCCTTCTCAGCAGAGATTGCGAGATTATAACCAAACTTTCCCAGTTTTTTCTATTCCTGACACTTCATTAGAGATAAGGAGCATGGGGGTTTAAGTATGTTCTGGAAGAGTCCTGAACCATCTCTCTTTATTGACATTTCAAAGATACAACTTTTGATTGTAGGAAAAGTCTAGCTGGGATGCAGAATCCAAGAAGTTAAAGCAAGAGACTGCGGTAAGTTCTCCCATCATTGTTTTTGTTTCATTTTTTAGTATCATCCTTCCTCTTGAAAAGAGATACGATTAGTAGAACATTAAATATTCCGTGTCATTATGTAAACTATGTGTATATTTATATCCTGCCATTCATGGGGCTATGCTTAGGAGTTCCTCTTCCTCACAGAAATGTTTTTTCCTCACAACAGAAAACTTGTGAGATGATAATAATATTATGTTTGGTCACACAGTCAGCCAGATATTGGCATTTAGCATTTTTAGTCACCTTCCCAAGGCTCTGTAATTATTATATCACACTTTTATTTTGTACAATTTAAGGAGGTATACATAATGCTCCTGACTCCTATTGTCCCCACCACAATGCTTCTATGGGGTGAATTGGGCTGAGAAAGGATTGATCCCAAATAAGTGAGCCATGGAGTGGGTCTCCATGGTTGAGGGAGGGTCTGAACTTTGGTTTCTCTGGTCCTAGTTTAGAGCCACTATGCCATGCTGATTCTACCCTAAAACCAGTCAGCTAGAATAGGGATGGGGAATCTATGGGCCTGTTGTGTCAATTCACATTATTTCTAGTTGGAATGATCTGGGTTCATGGCATTGACATCCAACATGTTGAACTAAGTTTGTTATTTCATTTGTGATTATATCTGTGTAAAAGGGGTTATGCTGTCAGTTGTGAACTTTCAACAATCCTTCATAATCAGCTGTAGAATTTATCTTAGGGAAGGATATTGTGATTGCATGTAAATTTTGTTACAATCTATCCTGAAAATCCTTCCGATGTTTGGTTTTAAGTAATATATCAGATCTAGAATAGAGAAGGAATGAAGGAAAGAAGGAAGGAAGGAAGGCTTCTTTTATAAGCCAATGATGGAATAAGTATTCCTAGTAGATAATTTATAAAAAACATGAGTCCTTGTTGTATAAATCATTGTAGTAAATGGTATGAGTTTTCTGACTTTGGAACACAAAGGTGGAAACCCCAGTACACATGATTTATGAACTACAGCTTTTGTGTGACTAATATGTTGAATCCTGCATCCAAATTCTAATCCCAATGGTTAAGGTCCACCTGTAAAAATTGGGATTCAAATGTCATTTGACAACTTCCATCCTCCAGCTTGCTGGCCACTCAACTCTAAATGAATTTTGGCAGGGGCAATAAGAGATTCATTTTCAAAACTCAACTGAGTCTTGTTCAATTCATTTCCCTCCTCAAAACTATTACAGTAAAATTTTTATTTGTGGGAAATTCTTGTGGCTGAGATGTGCTTGTGTCATTGCACAGAACAGCTGCCAAAATTTTGGATGGTGCCCAAACTATTAATTTTTCCACCAGAGGTCAAGACACTTGTTTCCCTGTTTAGCAAGAGGCTGTCTGAAACAGCTGTTGAGCCAGGTGATGAGGAAGAAGCTGGATTAACCAAACAATGAATGGAGTTGCTATTACATCCCACTAGTACAGTTACATACTATCAGGAAGCTCAACAGCATTGTTCAGGTTCAGATATTTCCAGGAAAGGATTACCTTGATGAACGTTTCAGGGACTCTCTAAGGAATCTGTCTCCCTTAGGATTTTGCTGCCTTATTTTGAGCTAAGTTACTGGAGTTTAACATATAACATGAAATATGCCTCTAGAAATCTAGGAAGCTACCCCATAAATCTGACCATAGATTCATCTAATCTGGAATTGCTATAGTAACTGATAGTAGCTTTGTAGGATTTTCAGACATTGTTATTTTTTCAATCCTTTCCATAAATGCTAGGATTTAAACATGGGACTTCCTTCAGATTTCACTCCTCCTTATCACATTCAAAATGAGCAAGCTTATAGTTAACTGTCAGATTAAAAAAATCCAAAGGACATTTCCCTCTCGTACCCACACCTGTCAGATATCTTTTATAATTGGTTTCCTTTACTAAGTGTTTACTTGGAGAACAATTGTACTATGACCTCTGTTCTCTGGATAACAGGACTGGGATTTCTGGGTAGTACACGGTGCAACTATTGTACTTTTGATATTGTTAGCACCTGAGTTGTTCACTTTGTAACTCATTGCAATTGCTCATTTTGCACATTGCTCTGGCTTCTACCATCTCTTACACCAAATTGATTGCCACACCCTCATTCTTTGTTGGTTTTCTGACCTGGGTGACCCATGAAACCTGATAGCACAGATCAGCACTGACCTGATCTGAAGAGGGAGTCTGCTTGAGGTTTAAAACTGCTCAGAATTCATGGCCCTAAGGGAAACTATTAATCTTCTGATAGACTTCGCCTGTCTCTCTGATGAAAAGCAGTGACGCCTGCTATTTCTGTGGAGATCATGTCTACATCCTGGAGCGGGTCAGTGCTGAAGGGCGCTTCTTCCATCGAGGCTGCTTCAAATGCCATTACTGCAAAATAACATTGCGACTAGGAGATTTTGACTTCAATGAAGATGATGGTAAGTAGTGAGAACAGCTTAGAGCCAATATTGTATTTTTCGGAGTATAAGACACACCTTTTCCCCCCCCAAAGAGGGAGAAAATCTGGGTGTGTATACTCTGAATACAGCATATCTGGCCTCCCAAAATCCCACCCCCTTTACAAAAATTGATGGGCAGAGGATTTGGGAGGCCTGCAAAGTGCTCCTGGGGGTTGGGAAGGGCAAAACAAGCGAAAAATGGGCTGTTTTTTGCTTGTTTTTGCCCCAACCAGCCCCCAGGAGCACTACAAGCCTCCTAAAGGCTATGCATGCCCCCCCCCCTTTTTTGGGCAAAGAACAGGCTCATTTTCATGAAAAATGTGCCATTTTTTGCTCGTTCCCCAACCCCCCAGGAGCACTTTGCAGGCCTCTCAAAACTCTCTACATACCCTATTTTTCACAAAAAATGCAGCGTTCAGAGGGTTTGGGAGGTCTGCAGAGTACAAAAACTTTTTTTTCAATGTACCTTTGCAAAATCTTGGTGTATCTTATAATCCGGTGCATCTTATACTCTGAAAAACAGGGTAATTGGCAAGCCTGACAGCCACAGCCACACAGGGGAAGCAGAAATGGTTTGAGTTGTCTGGATTCTGACTCGTCTGGTTTCCTGTTTTGTTTTGTCTCCAGACAGAGTTTGACCAGAGCTGTACAACCAAATGCTCAGGGTATTATGCCCAGCAGTCTTAGAAGTGACACTTGTAATGGGAATAATCTTAGGAGAAAGAAGAGATGCTGCTTAGGGAACAATAAGATAAGAGGGGTTAAGTCCACAATTCAAAAAGGAATTTCCCTTCCTTCTCAGACTGTGAAAAAGACCATAGCAAATGTATACTATGTATAAGATTTGCGAGATTATCTTAATCTAGCCTTACAATAATGTAGAATTAGCTTAACTGGTTGTATTTCCTGTCTGGTCCACCTGGGAAGGTTGACATCAATCTTGCAAGCCAATTGCATTTTATTCTAAGGCCACATTAACATAACCTTGTAAATCTGATAGTACAAATCTCCCGCCATCTTTTTTACAGCCAGAGAAATAAGGGAGGTTCCTTTTTGAATTTCTTTGTCCATTGCGCAGCTATGGGCTGTACCTTCTTATCTGATTGTTCCCTAGGCAGTATCTGTTTCATCTGATAAGGTCACTCCCACATACCATTACATCCCCAGAGACTCCCAATAGTTGACTTGGGGGAGAGGAGATTAAATAATTGATTGAAAAGGGGTACTGTTGATTATTTTTCACGAATGATATATGTAATCAAATCAAAATTAGTCCTTTTCTGGTGCCACACATTCTTTGGCATGTTATCCTCCCTACCCCACTCAAAGGCCAAGTGTGGTCCTCAGGCTGGATTCTGATTTTGCCATTGCCACATCATCCTTTTATTTAATCCTGAAGATTAAATTTATTTATTTATTTATTTATTTTATTTTATTTTATTTTATTTATTTAATTACATTTGTATACCGCCCTTTCTCCCTTGCAGGACTCAGGGCAGTGAACAGGCAATAATAAAAAACCACAATAAAACATCCAATAATTCAATAAATATACTAAAAATACTAAAACTAAATTAAACAATGGGCCTGCTCTAAAATACCCTATAAAACCCCTAATAAATCAAATTAAAAACGACGCCAGCCAGCCGCACAAAATAGATGGGTTTTCAGGGCTTGGCGAAAAGGGCGCAGGTCCGTGGTTGTGCGTAGGTCAGGGGGTAGGTCATTCCAGAGGGCAGGAGCTGCCACAGAGAAGGCACTCCCCCTAAGGGTCGCCAGCCAGCACTGACTGGCCGACGACACCCTGAGGAGGTCCTCTCTGTGGGAGCGGACTGGTCGGATGGAGGTATTTGGTAGGAAGCGGTCTTGCAGATACCTAGGTCCCTTGCCATGGAGCGCTTTAAAAGTTGTTACTAACACCTTGAAGCGCACCCGGAAGGCCACCCCGGCTGCACCCCGATAGCATTTCTGGTTGGGCCCAATGAATTGCGGTCACATACTAACCTGCTTGTTTCTTCCTAGGCAACTTCTATTGCACGTTGCATTCCTCGGTCTCATCAGACATGACTACCCCCAGCAATACCCCCCAGTATGAGGTAGGTAGGATGGCTGCCTTTTCAGACTCTGGCTGAGTGTTAGAGGAGCGCAAGAACAAGTGGATAATCTTGAAAGGATTGGAGTATATGAGAAGGATCATTTCTGTGGTTTTGAGTTAGGGATGGCCAATGTTTTGTCCAGACTGCTGACAGTGCTGAGGCATGTTGGGTTGACAACACAAAGTGCTTTAGAACGTTATCTTTAGACAATGGAATGCAATGGAAAATATGAGGTAATATAAGCAGGTGTCTGTCATTTGCATCTTGGGCAACACAAAGCTAATTTTCCACCTATCTGAACAGAATCTCAGTTGGGAGTCACTGACCAGGAAATTGATTGTGTGTGTGGGTAGCAAAGTAAAACTGATGATTTGGGGGTGTGGCTATGGGGGGGGGGGAAAGTAATCTGTAAAGAAAAAAATCGAAATCAAATTAGCTGGCATTATAATGCCTTTACAGAACTCTACTATACTTCTGATCATTGTGTCTCTCCCTCCCACCCGCCCAAAGAAATGATTGTGTTTGAACACCACTGTAAGATTTGAATGATAATTTATTGACAAGCAGTTTGCGGCTGATACGGCTTGTTTGCCCATGCTGGGTTCCACTTTCTTGTGGGTGTGATTAAACAAACTTGGACAGCACACATAACATTATATAAGAACTGGGAACAGTGGCTTCACTTCCTAAGCCAGACACAATGCAAGAACAAAATGTAGCATATGACTCTCATCTGCAAAAACAAACCATACTTCTTTTATTTGCATGCAGCGATGAATCCTGTTTTGCAAGACACTGCTCCTACTTTCATTCAAAGCTGAGAGGAACAATTATAATACTGCTTTCTCTTCCTCTGTAAAAGGTGCAAGAAAGAACAATCAGAACGATGGGAAACTGAATTCAAATTCAGAGTTTTTATATTTTTAAATAATTTTTATTTCTTGAAGAATTTTTTAACAAAGTAAATAGCCTAAAAGAAAATAAAGTTAATAAAGAAAAATAATAGTGAGGGGGAAAAGAAAATAGAATTGGGAATGGAAAAGATTAGTAAAGACGCAGCTTCTGATCTTGCTAGCGGTTATAAATGTATTTATATTTTGCCCTCTCTTTCTCTAAAGTTACATCATAATACTCTTCTTTTTATAAGCCTCTCACTTTGTAATCTGCAAACCTATAAATCACAAATTCTTTTCTTTTTTCAGCAAAAACTGAGGAGTTCCCAATAACCATAAATCCAATGATTTATGTTGATGTTTCCCTAATCAAAACAAATAAACAAATAAACGTTGCTATTATACATATACATACACACACATACATAAATACATATCCTTTAGTGCCATTGTACAAAATAAATACAACAAAATTGGTTAGTTCTGCTAACCCCATTTGTCCATTGTAGGTATTTCAGAGTCTTTCCAGTTTTTGCATTAATAGTCTCACAGCAATAATCGTTTAACAAAATAATGTTCCATGGCTGTTTTCTAATTGGCTATCCATTAATCTCAGCCAAAAAAGTTCTAGTTTTAATTAAATGTTGACCTTTAAACTTCTTTGTATCATTATATGAATTTGAACACACAAATTTGGGACTTGAGGTTTAAGATGTTGAAACTTGAGGTTTAATCATTCCCATCAGGGACGATAAAAATGATACTTCATGATGTCCATATTTCCGCCATAAATTTGAAGTTCCTTTATAAATTGAGACAATTTTTCTGGAGTCATACACCAATGGATACATCATTTTATAAACAGTCACTTTTAGATTATAACATAATGTAAATTTCAATCCTTTTAACCATATAACTTCCACTTCCATCAGTATGTTATGTCCAAAGTTCTTAGTCTATTTTATCATGCATCATTAGTCTATTTTTTCATCTGTTCTTTTTGTGTTATACATGTCAGTAAAAATTTATACTATACATTTTGGGATATTCATCATTTGCACATAGTTCAATTTCAAATTCTTTCATCTGCTGTTCAATTCCAAATGTTCTATTATCTACCATAAATCTACCATAAATCTTTCTCTTAATTGTGCACACAAAAGCCATTGAAAACTCAATTTATCTGCAGCCAATTGTTCTCTTGATTTCATTTTATATTCTCCATGTTCCTGTTCTAACAACTCTCAATAGGTTAACAATTTTTCTTTATGTACTATTTTTTTCCTATAAAATGCTTCTTGTTCTGAGACTCATAAAGGAATTTCCAGGCACAATCTGAATTTATATCTGTTTCATATTCTCAGTATGATATTTCTAATATAATTAATATCCTTACTTTTATTGTATCATAAAAAACCATAATATCTGAACATCAGATTGTGCACTTCTTATGCTAAAATTTGTTTACCGTATTTTTTGCAGTATAAGACGCACCTGCCCCCCTCCCCTAAAAGAGTGTGGAAATATTTATGCATCTTATAAATTGAATACATCCAATTTTTGGCCTTTTGAAGCCCTGCCCATATTCCATTTTTGCGAAAAACAGGCCTTTCCCCCAGCCCCTAAAAGCACTTTGCAGGCTTCAGCAGGGTTGGGGAAAGGCAAAAATGGCAGTTTTTCAAAAAACTGGGATAATTTTGCCTTTCCCCAGCCCTGCTGAAGCCTGCAGACTGCTCCTGGGAGCCGGGAAGGAGAAAAGGTTTTTCTTATTTACCTCTTTGAAATTTTGGTGCGTCTTATACACCAGTATGTCTTATAGTCTGAAAAATACAGTATTTCTCAACAAAACCTATACTTTTATCCAAACTAAGCAGCAAGCTGCGAAATACAATTTCAGGTCAGCCAGTTCCAATCCTCATTTCTTTTCATCTTGAAGTATTTTATGTTTAATATTTTTTTGGGGGGGGAGGTGTTTCTTGCCATACAAACTTATATATCTCTTTTTGCCACTGTTGCCAGCACCTGTAGATTTTCAATAAATCTGATCACTGGCAGATTCTGGTCATGTAAGATGGGAAATGTTTCGTGTAGGACAGGGATGTCCAAACTTGGGAACTTTAAGACTTGTGGACTTCAACTCCCAGAATTCCCCAGCCAGCATAGCTATGGATATGATCAAGTCTTTGAGTGCTGTACCACTCAAAGTGGTTATAACAAAATGGTTATAACAAAAAGAGATTAACAGATGTCTGGAAATTAATGTTCTCACTAGCTTTATTTATCATGATGTATGCTGTTTATCATATTATTTATTTCTATTTATTTATTAGTTATAGTTTTGGAAGCAGTGTGTCTCTCCATATTATTTCTTTGAGTTATACCTCCCCTTTAATTCAGGAGCCTCAAACAGTATCAATAACACTTCCTCCTTCTATTTTTCCATATGGCATTAACTCTGGATCAAGAAGAATGACCAGGCCTGAGATTCTCCTCAGCCCTAGGTCAACATCTAAATCACAACACCAAAATTACTTTAGTTTCTGGAAACAAGCAGATACCATTGCATTAATGGGTAATGGTATCTTATAGGCTTTCTATTCGGAACCTGCGTGCGTTTGAGAACTAGAGTATCTATTGGATAAGACTGTTCGGATGTTTTAGAATAGAATAGAATAACAGAGTTGGAAGGGACCTTGGAGATCTTCTAGTTCAACCCCCTGCCTAGGCAGGAAACCCTACCCCCTTCAAACAAATGGTTAGTCGCCCTGGGTCCGCTTGGAGAAGGGCGGGGTATAAATATAATAAATATATAAATAAATATAATATAAATATAGTCAACATCTGCTTTAAAACTTCCAGTGTTGGGGCATTCACAACCTCTGGAGGCAAGTTGTTCAACTGATTAATTGTTCTAACTGTCAGGAAATTCCTCCTTAGTTCTAAGTTTTTGTATACTTGCAACTCATTTGCAAATTTGTTGTGTTTTGTTTCCGCAGGATTTATCCTACCCGGACAGTCCACCAGATAAAAACATTTTAGACTTGACTACTGAAGAAAAGAAGGTGGTAAAAAATCCACATTGGCCAAGCCTGGATGAAATTAAGCTTCCCTTTGTAGATCAGCTGCCAGAACGCCAGCCTGAATCACTTCGGAAAAAAGATAGTGAAGGCCCCAGCCTATTCCCATCAGAAAAGGAAGGTGCCGGTATAATAAGCTCCTCACAGCGTCCACATCGACTGTCCTTTCTTGTAGAAGATAAGAAGCCCACTGACTCTGTTCCCAAGGCTGATTCAGCTTTTCAGATTGATGGAAGTAGAAGATCACCTGAGAACATGGCACAGGACCAAACAATTTGGAGTGGTCACTCGAAGGGAGAGCCTTGTCTAAATCCACTTTCACGAGGAACAGGTCTTACTATTTCTGGAGAAGGTTCATATCCCACACTAGAGCAAATCCAACATGAAATCATCCAGAAGAAAAAGATTTGTTTGTCAGACTTAGAAAAGCTTGAATTATCCACACTGAGTCCAATTTCAAACCCGCTTGATGTTTCAGATACAGGGCTGGAAGAATCCAGCTTCAGCAGAGAATCAGGTTATTTTCCTTGCTTATTTTTTTGTATTGTATCTCAAATGTTCCAAACAGATGATAAAAGGGAAAAGGAGTAAAGACTCAACAAAAGAGAATGAATGAAAGTCAGATGTCTGTGATATACATACTCTCCTCTCTCCCCTCCCCCCACCCCCATTTTATGTGGTATTTTCCATAATGCAAGGCAAATTCTGTCATGATATTCATCCTACTGAACATTTTTTTTCTTTGTTGCCATTTAAAAAAGATTGTGAACTTTGTGTTCCTTGCAAACAAAAAGGTCATCATTAACCACAGAAAGTTGTTCTCTAGCTCTTTTCCGTGAGATTGGATCTCTTTGAAAATTACAACAGGCTGTGATGTTTGAGGCAGTTTCTAGTTTGCCCATATCAGTTTGCCAAGCACTTTTCTGCACTTTTTGATTTATTTATTTTTTACTATGCAATTTGCTATGCCATTTTCCCATTCCCTGCATCCTGCAGCATCTCTTTATCCACTCCATTTCTTGGAGCTCCTCAGAAAACCACTTGCGAAGAGGCTGTTCAGGACCAATCCTGGCCAGTGATATGATTGCCTCTGCATTCCAGACTGGTGAAATCCTCTAGCATTGACTAGAAATTTTCCAGATCCATCAGGTGCCTGAATGAGCCATATTAATTGGCCTTTCCTCCCTGTGAAGGCTATGGGTGTAGCTAACCCTACTGCCAGCAGGAAGAGACTTGTCCAATACTAGATGGGCTTTCATCAGTTCTGAGATGCAATCCAGATCTAATGTATGACTAACACGGGTTAGGCATACATTAAGGGTTACAGGCCAGGAATGACCTGGGACAAATTCAGGGTGCTCATGTACTCCTAAATGGCCTCCAAGATTAAAATCACTCTGCACTACAATCTGGGTGAATCCACAACCACCACAGTAAATGGAGTCAAGTTGTCACAATGGAAACGGGAAGAGGTGCAATCATGCAGCTGGGAAGACAGTATAACTGCAGCTGTTCTTTTCAGCCCAGCCTCTCAAACATAGCCTCATGGATGGATTTCAATGGGGAGAGTGTGTGTTCCCCCCTCACCCAAATGGGTCTCGGTGACACATCTTAGGTCTACCTTCTCATTCTCAATGAAGCCATGAATGAGGATAGATCTGGGATTCCAAAGCAGTGAAAATATGATATATTCAGCAATCGAGTCAAAATATGATATATTCAGCAATCGAGTTACCTGACTCTAGAAGTGAGACTATGGGGCTAGAAAGAGAGAGAGACTGGGACTATAGTTCCAATTTCTCTTTCCCTAGAATTACTTTCCCTCATCTCCAGCCTTATTTTTTCCTCTTTTTGCTGTCATTATCTGGATATGCCTCATTCATATCCCAGCTCACATAATCTTTGCATTGTTCATAAACACAAGCTATGCATTATTCTTATTATGTAGCACTTGGCTGCATATTGATTTTTGTTAGATGAAGCACAGGCGTCTATGCATGTATTTCTGTATGTGATTTGTTGAATGCAGCCTATGTTGAAGATAGACTGCATCTCTTTATGTTAGTAAAAATTTCCCCACCTCCTGCACTACTTCAACTTTAGAAAGCAGAAACTATCCCTTCAGTCAATGAACCATTAATCCTTCATTAAAGTTCGATGGATTTCATCCTTTGAAACTAAAGTTTGCACACACACACACACCCCAAATCTAATGTTCCATTTACTATTGAAGAGTTTTCCCCTTTGTAGAATTAAGTTCTGATTTTGAATGGTGCAGAAATGCCAAAGCATTTGCCTCATTTAATTTTATAAAAGCAAACCTTCTTTCAAAATGTGACAGAGAAAATAGTACCGTCCTAGGTTCAAGCTTGCAAGCTTAACCTAAAGAGCCCCTGCGGCTCTGTTACATGCAAAGTAAATACAGTAGTTTTTGCAATCATAGCTGTTTTTCTTTGGCAGATTTTCTGGAGGTTGACATTGACAGTGAGGAGGAGGAGGAGGAGGAAGAGGAAGAAGAAGGGAATTTAGATTCTTGGACAAACATGGTGAGTCAAGACACCTGAATTCTAACAAAACAATGTTTGGATGCGTAGTTCAAATATTTCTCAGAGTTACTTTTATGTATTAGTAATCCAGGAGAATCATATTGTCACTATATTAGTAGGTAAAAAGAATCTGTTATTTTTCACTTTTATAAAAAAAAAATCTCTAATGCGTGCTCTTTCTTCTGTATGCCATCAAAGGCGTACAAAGGTTTTAAGTTTCAAAGGTTTAAGTTTCTTCTTTTACTAATTATTTTCTTTTTCTGGTTTTTCTATCTACAAGCTTCTTGGTTGCCTTTCTTTCCTCTTTATCATGTACATCTTTTCTCAGCCTGAGTACTTTCCATGTGAGTGGACTCTGGCTTGCAGAATTCTCCTCTCCGGCAGTGCTGAATTATGGGGAACATCTGCTTTGGAAGGATACATCGTCTCATACTTTGTCTACTCAATATCTGTGTTATTCTGTGATCCCAGAATGCTGTTTTCCCTGTATACATCACCTACTCTTTTTCTTCTTCCTTACACACAAAATTCTTAGAAGACCCATGTCTATTTCCTGTATCTTTTTACATATGATTGCTATTTTGTTGTGGTCATCCTGGCATTCTTTTACTGGCTTCTCTTTACAACTGTTATCAAGGCTTTGAAACGCCCAGCAACTCCTTTCAATAAAAGAGTCACTAAGTGGAAAAATGCAGGCTGGCACAAATCTCAACACAATTCTTTGAATCCAGAGGGGATAGGAGTAATGTGAGGAGCAGTTACTCAGAGTTTGACATCCCGTTAGCTGCTGATACCAAGTTTTAATTTTCCCGAACAGGGAAGTAAGGGTTAGAAAATGGCCACTGGTAATTTGGAATCCGTTTTAGGTCTCTGAAACAAAAGCAAATGTTCCTGTACTAAAATATTGATTCGTAAGACTCTTACAAAATTCACAAGGCTCTCTACAGTGAAAACAGAGAATGCCTCCGTGCACGTTACAAGTTAAGACTGTGTACTTAACAGACTCTTTAAAAGGTGTAGAATGGAACTTTGTTGGTTATTCTTGAAACTTTGACAGGCCTTTCATCTTTTGCCCCATGATCCAGACCAGGAAATCTCAAATCATGCTTTACAATTTGGGTTGTGGGCAACTTTTTGAAAAGCTGATTTTTGTGCAGGCAAAGCAAGTGGCATTGTTTCTATTACCCAGCAATTTCTGGCCGGCTGTGTAGTATATCTGTAGTTTTTTTTTTAGTATTAGTGAAGTTCGCTATATTTATTCATTATTTTCAATTTTCGGCCTTTCAAAATAGGAACAATTTTGTGAGGAGGTAAGAAATAACATAAGCTTAAATCACAAAAGCACGATGAGTTGCATCAGCATAGCAGTACATTTATTTCTTGTTCAAGTCTTATTTGTGGGACTAACAGGCATTGTATCTATTTGTTCATCACTCGGAGGGAGGTTGGGAACTCTACTTCAGCTTGTTCACCAGGCATCTTGATTTTGGGGGAAATTTTAAGCATGTCTCATAAAGAGTATTTTATATTTGGGACGCAGGAGTCCAGCTGATTTTAGCATCCACGTAAGCAGTGATGGCTAGTCTGAGTCAATCACTACAGATGTACAGTAGCTTTTAAGTCTTCCTGCATGACCTTCTCTTGTTTTTACCTGTGCCTGTTGTGGTTTGCAGAATTTCCTCAGCTTATCTGAAAATACTCAGTATCCAACTTGGAAGAAGACATTGGTGCGACGAGCCAAAGAGGCCGAAATGAAGAGGTTTTGCAAAGCTCAGGTGATTTTCTTTGTCAAGAAATTTATGCAGAATTCATTCAACTAAGGAAATAGATTATTAAAAAAATAGAGAAATCCAGGCACCATGTGATCTGCAGGTTCACTTCCTGCTCTCTGCAGCTGTCAAGAATACTATGTGCAATAGTGCAAAAGGGTGTAGCAGCATCTTCCACAAGTGATACCCGTTACCTTGGACAGCAACCTTGATTGGCTGCTTTGTTTCCATGTCATTAGAACTGAGCATGGGAAGGTGGGAAAGGAAGAAGGGGCATGGCTGGCATGTAAAACTTTCTCTCTTACGAGCATAACAATAGCACTTAAGACTTATATACTGCTTCATACAGCTTTATGGGTGGCTTACAGGTACCTCCAATAATATGGGTCCTCAGTTTACCAACCTTGGAAAGATAGAAGGCTGAGTCAACCTTGAGCCGGTGAGGGTTGAACTCCTAGCAGTCAGCAGAATTAGCCTGCAATACTGCATGCTAACCACTGTGCCACCATGGCTCTTGTAATAAGTATAAGGAGGAAGATATAACTTCTGAATATGATATTCCCAGAGACCTATACCTGTGTTTGAAAACATATAGAGATGCTTCTGTATTATCCATGCTTTTTGTGTTGATTTTGCAAAAATTCTTCTGTGACATCATTAATGCCTTAGCCTTGAAGCTACCTGGATCCTACTAAAAACTTAAATGTGATGTTATCACTTAAAGGCAGTGGTGGGATTCAGCCAGTTCACACCACTTTGGGAGAAGTGTTTTTAAGTTTCTGAGCAGTTTGGTGAACTGATTATTGGAAGAGATCATTAGGGCGGAAAACCGTTTTTTAAATTATTTGAATCCCACCACTGCTTAAAGGGTTCCTTTTCCTAAAATGCCCTCCCCTGCTGTAGAATCTGGTTGCAGGTCCCACTTCTTGCATTTCAAAACCTTTGTTTTAATCAATGTTTATTTTGACCAACATGTTTGCAGGCCATCCAGAGGCGGTTAGAAGAGATTGAAGTGACTTTTCGGGAGCTTGAGAAGCAGGGCATAAAGGTGGAACAATCTCTGCGAGAAGAGGCAGGTAAGAATCTGAAGCTTCCTTGAATAGGAATGGTGTTTGGAGATGGCCACGTATGAAAAATGAGTTCCACAAAGTGATCTAATGGTTCTTCTTTAAGCTAACGTGTCTCAGATTCAACTTCTCACACCTCCCTTCATCATATTCTTTAGGAACAGAGTCTGAACTGAAGAAACAATGGATGAACCAGTTGCTCACATTGATCCAAAAGAAAAACAGCCTGATGTCTGAAGAGTCTGACCTCATGATTGAGTAAGGAACTCTGCAAATCATGTCAGTTAAGATGTATAACTCATTTTGACCATAGAAAATCGATCCAGCACTGCTCTTTCATGTGCCATAGGAATTATATGGGAGACCACAAGACATTTGTGGTTTCTCCTCCCACTAACATGACCTTCAATCAAGCGAGTGGACCAGCTTTTCAACTTATATAAAAAATGCTTAGAATGACTCCTAGATAGCATAAACAGTATAAACACCACAGTTGTGTCCCAGGAAAGTGTTAGAAATGGAATTTCACATTCCAAAAAGGTCATCTGACATGGAATATGAATAAAAGCATTCTGTCCAAAATAGAAAAAATATAATTGACATCAGCTCATTGTTCTTTATTATCTGTGTTACTTTTTACCTAGTTCGAAACAGCCTTAGTAATGTTTTGCATTAACAGCTCTTATAAAATTTCATAATACTGCTTCTTCTAACATTGTGAAGCAATCCAGTACCATTTTGGAGCTGGCTGACCCACAAACGTGATAAAAAATAAATACCAGAACCAACACAACTTATGATTAGAAATTATGACAATCAGACTCAAAAACAGGAAAGAGCTACGAGCTTTTCATTCTATTAACTCAAAACAAAATGAAAAAAAAGAAAGGGAAAAGCTGCACTATAATAGCACTCAAAGACTACCACCTGCAATTCAAAGAATGAATTCAAGTAAGTTCTGTCATTTGTAATGGTGATGAGATTTGCATACCATGCTAATTCATAAATGGTAATTTCCAAACCACAGTGGCTGAATATTAAGCCCAGATTTAACAACTGTATGCTGGAGAAGATATAACAACTACATAATGAGCTATTGCAAGTTGACTCAATCACAGAATATGACTTAGTCTAAAATGAAAACTCTGAGGGTGAATCCCTGGAAACCCGTGGACAGGCAATCTATACTAGAGGATCCCTTAGGGTGAAAGATCTGCAAGAATATAAAATAAATATTCCATTGACAAAATGACCAGTAGTTAGAGAAAAATAAATTGGAAATACTGACAATCTTGCTAGGATAATTCTGTTTGCAAGGCAAATATGCCTCAGGTATACTGATATCATCTACTGCATGCTCTTCCTCATTTAGTATGGAGTTTTTGGGAAGGGAATTCCTTGTGTTATCAGGAACTTTTTCTTAATGGTGGATAGTAACAATGACAAATTTTTTTTTAGTGTGCAGGAGCTGAAGCTGGAGGAGCAGCAGTGCCAGCTGGATCAAGAGCTACGGCGCTACTATAATTTGGAGGGTAAGAAAGAACATAATAGGTTGTTGTGGGGAAAGAGGAGGAGGAAGGTGTGTTGGGTATGTTCTCCACCTTGAGTTATTTGTAAAATAATAAGGGTAGGATACAAATCTATATAAATAAAAATGTAACAAGAGTTTGTTCAAAACCGCTAATCTCCGAAAGTACTGCACTGATCGCTTCCAAATTTTCACACAACGTTCCTTTGAAATACAGCACCAATGATATATATAGATTGTGTAGATGTCACACCTGTGCCAGGTACATGCAATGGAAATGTAAAAAATTGTAAAAAAAAAAGGTAGGTAGATGGATACAGAGAGAGCAGTGGGCTACAGGTATTATGTCATCCTTTATGACATAAAATACTGAGGGAGAAATACAGTAGGTAGGTAGGTAGAGGGATAGAGAGAGGGAGAAATACGGTAGGTAGGTAGAGGGATAGAGAGAGGGAGAAATACGGTAGGTAGGTAGGTAGGTAGGTAGGTAGGTAGGTAGGTAGAGGGATAGAGAGAGGGAGAAATACGGTAGGTAGGTAGGGGAATAGAGAGAGGGAGAAATACAGTAGGTAGGTAGGTAGGTGGATAGAGAGGGAGAAATACAGGAGGTAGGTAGGTAGGTAGGTAGGTAGGTAGAGGGATAGAGAGAGGGAGAAATACGGTAGGTAGGTAGGGGAATAGAGAGAGGGAGAAATACGGTAGGTAGGTAGGTAGGTAGAGGGATAGAGAGAGGGAGAAATACGGTAGGTAGGTAGGGGAATAGAGAGAGGGAGAAATACAGTAGGTAGGTAGGTAGGTGGATAGAGAGGGAGAAATACAGGAGGTAGGTAGGTGGATCGAGAGAGGGAGAAATACAGGAAGTAGGTAGGTTGGGGGCTATACAGTAGTTGTGTGTATGTGTTTGTGTGTGCAGGTGTAGATCTACACACAGATTGGTTGGCCATTTAACCAGACTGGGCCACAGCAACGCATGGCCGGGAACGGCTAGTGAATAAATAAATAAAGAGCTGCCCAAACTCATGATGAGAGGAACAATAATCATTTTTGCCCTGAGAATACCTGCTATTTAATCAGCTCAATTAATATATAGAATTGTTTTTGAATGGCTTTAGATAACCAAGAAATTTACTAATGTAGCAGCCCTGCTGTGATTGTGAAAAGCCAGGAATCTGGTGGTCATAAGTCACACAGCCCTGAAAGACCCAACGTTGTAAAAGTGCTAAACAATGGACATTTCCATTGGGTAACAAATAGAATCTCAAAGTCAAAAGAAAAGGTTTGCCTGCCAAGAGGAGTTTCCCATTTGCCTTCTGTGGACAAATATGCATGTTTTGTTCAAGTTTGGCTTTGGCAGCATATTTATTATGGTCGTTTGCAGTCTGGTATTCTCAGGATAGGAGATGTAAACAAAAGAAAGGTTACCTTCTGATCTTAATTTTTTTCTTTTTAAATAATAAAACAATTTGGTTGAGAATAGTCAATATCCCATTCAGCAAGAGGTTCCGTATAGCTAAAAACATCATGCATTCATTCCTTGAATGGAAAAAAAAAGCATTTAGGTATGTTTGCTCTGTGTGCATGGAGTGATGTCACATTGGGGCAGAAAAACTAGGAAAGTTTATGTTCATTCATTCATTCGGGTTACGGAAGTATAATTCTTAAAAGCCTATTCCTGATGAAGTTTTAACTCCTGGGTTTCCACGGGAGTTAAATGATATTTTCCCTTTGACAAAAGAGTAGATAAATGATAGGGAACTTGCAGGTCTTCGGATGTTGCCTCTTTCCAAAAATGGTCGGACTTAGCATAACCAAAGAGGTTGGAGGTGTAATCCAGATATTTGCAGTTCCACCAGTTCTTTATCTCCTTTATTATGCAATATTGTGATGATTCCTTATTCTGAGCGTGTGGTTTTTATTTTAAAGATTCTTTGAAAACTTCTGAGGACCATGAATCAGAGAAGATGATCCTGTCCCAATTGGTTGCAATTGTGAATCAGCGCAGTGCTCTCATCGAGATGCAAGAGAGGAAGCGACTCAGTGAGCTTTCTGAGCATGCACCAGTGATGGAAAATGCCTAGAATATTTGAGGTCAGGTTTATCTGGTGGATAAATTTGCTGAAGGCCCTCCGTATTTGGCATGCCGTTCCATTCTAGACTCTGATGAAGAAGCCTGATCTTTTGCAACTGATGCAACTTGATGCATCTGATGCAACTACGTGTTTTAAAGTATTTTATGGAATAATAAGGAAACTATGCAAAACTGCCTTCATTGTTTGCAGATACAACTGTTGAAGGATTTAAGAAAGCAGTCTATTTGCAGCATTTGGAAGGAAAATAATATTCAGAAGATGTACATATTATTTAGTTATTGTTGTATATATTTGCAGTTAGCATGCTCCACTTTGACACAGGGCCTCGTCCAACAGAAAAGATTTCTTTTACCCTACTGCTGTAGGTGACCGTTATTTGTGATCTAGATGTGGTAAATTAGGAGGGGCTATATTGTTTAAGTATTCTAAAAGCAAAAAAGCATTATCCTTCCATGAAGTTCGGAGGAGCCTTCAATCTGTCCAGAGTTGTATTCTAGAGGAGGACAATTAGTTGAAATCTCTTGAAGGATATATGGAATCAACAGACTATTTCAGAGAAAAGAGATAGATGCCCTACAATAAAAATTAAAAATGCCATCATCAAAGACCTTCTGTTATGATAAACGTGCAGGGAGAAATATACATCTCTTGCACGTTTTTGCATGTGCCTACAAGCATAAGAGATGCTATAGGGCAAGATCTTGAAGCTGGACCAGTAGGGTTGGAAAATGCATGCTCTTCCTGTAAAATAAACAATGAATATGGATGCAGATCACAATACACTGCTCCTGAAGAAAAACTTCAAGGGAACAGATGTTATTTGGTAACAATCTGAAAGTTGCTACTTCTGGGTGGATATAAGCCAACTGGTTTTTCACAGACTTGCTCCAATAAACATAATGGAGTGAAAAGAAAATGTTCTTCTGTCTTTTGTCATCCAAATTAATTTCACAATAAAGGAAATATCCATCAAACCTTTTCAAAGTGTTCTTGGTCTTGGCCCAAGAACACTAAGAAGTGGCCAGGATTATGTTATTTGGCTTTCAGTAAGATTGCAAATGGTTGCGAAGGCAGAAATACAGTTCTGAGCTAGAGTAATTAAGTAATTACTCTAGTAATTAAGCCAAGCCTGACCTTGAATTTGAACTGAAACTAGTTAAAAAATAATTTTCACTTCAAGTATTTTTGAGAAAAAGATACATTTAGTAAGTAGATGAACGAAATACATGTACCAAAGATGCCATTCTAGTTGGAGCTGTGTGCCTACTTCTTTACAGACACTGGGTGATTTATAACTAATTTCTATTATATTTTTAGTAGTATAATCTACATTTGGGTATCGCAGCTTTGTGTCTTTCAAAGATCACTTTTTAACTCAGCCGATCAAGTTCATCACTTGTCTTGGTTGGTTGCGATTAACCCCACCCTAACATAGGTATAATAGGGGTTTTCCATTGTTTAAGTCATTAACTGTTCTGTGCACCAGATCCAGCTATGATTGGTCCAAAATATGCATATATCATCTGGGCAAAAATGGGGAGGGCAGCAATGACTAAAGGGAGGGAAAAACAGGACGATGGGGGGGTGGGGGCTGTATGCATGTGCCATAAGGAGGAGACAGTAAGGAGCGATGGGGTATATCAGCTTTACCCTACACATCAAATAAGACTCCACCAAATTTGCCTTGGCCAAACCCCAAATGTTTCAGATTTTGGTTACACTGGACTCTGACACTCTTGAGAGAAGAGGAGTTATGACCTAAGGTAACATGTATTGCTCTTACCTGTGAACTTAAGGAAAGGTGGACTATATATGATATTCTGAAGATACCTTTTCCTACAACAATTAAGCACCAGGAACTGGACAGCTCCTAAAGCTAATGCAATGTACACAGTCTTCTAAAGCAGGAGTCCCCAACCTTTGCAACTTTAAGTCTGAAGGACTTCAGCTCCCAGACTTCTCTGGGAAAGACTTATCTGGCAAAGCTGGCTGGAGAATTCTGGGAGCTGAAGTCCTTCAGACTTAAAGTTGCAAAGGTTGGAGAGCCCTGATCTAAAGTGTAAAGACTTATGTGTTCAATTCCAGTAAAATGTTTGAATCCCATAGAATAACATCTGACTACCTGTGTCAGGAAGAGTCATGATAAGGCCAAAACTGTCATGCAATGCCTCAGGGTTGCAATAGGAAGCAGACTAGCCGAACACAACAGTCTTGGATATAGCAGCTCTTCTTTCTCACAAGGGCAGGTGGAGCAACTTATGGCTCCTGGAGCCTGACCATTGAAATTCCTCAGGCAAGGTGACACCATGAAAAACAGAGTCAAATAATTTCTTCCTACCACAAAAAAAAAAAGAAAAAGAAAACTAGACCCACCCATGGCATCCCTTAAACTCTCCCCAAATGTTAAAGGTACCACCTAATCCCTGAAGCAGTCCCTGATCTATTCATAAGGATTACTAGTTGCAGTTTTATAAAAGCTCACATCCCAATTACAGTGGCATTCATACATGAACTTATAGACTGTGAAAGACAGAACAAAGCTTCATGTGTAAGTTGAGATAGACTCCCCTGCCTATCTTATTCAAGTAACTCAGCTAATAGTGCTAGAGCAGGGGTCTCCAACCTTTGCAACTTTAAGTCTGAAGGACTTCAGCTCCCAGAATTCTCCAGCCAGCTTTGCTGGAGGTTTGCAAAGGTTGGAGACCCCTGTGCTAGAGAACAGCCATCTGCTCTAGAATCTGGAGAGTATGAACAAGCATTAACATAAATAGACTGGTTTTTTAAACAACAAATTTATATACAGGTAGTCCTTGATTTACCATTAGGTTAATGACGGTTGGAAATTACAAGAACCCTGAAAAAAATTGGTCTTCACACTTATGACTCTCATAACATCCCCACGGCCACATGATCATGATTCAGCCACTAGGCAACTGGCACATATTTATCTGATTGCCACTTCTGACCTTCCCAGGCAGCTTCCAACAAGCAAATGTGAGGAAACTGGATTTGCTTAAGACCATGTGGTTCGCTTAATGAGCGTGGCAAACGTAACATTGGTTGGCCACATAGTGACTCACTTAATGACCACATTGCTTAGGGATGGAAGTCCCAGTCCCAGTTGTGACTGTAATTCAAGGATTACTTGTAAAACTTAGTCAGTTGACAATTCAGCTTTCGTTTTGCTAGCCCAGTTCTTCCATTTCTGTTTCCCTGTCAATGCATGGGAGCTACAGTGGCCCAAGATAATTGTATGCTAAAGTGTAACATAGCAAGGTACACACGAAAAACAGATTTCCATCAATAATTGGTGCCATTTACTTAGTACAGCTGAAAACATTATTGTAGGAAAAGCAGCTGTGTACAATTAGAAATATTTTATTTTACACATCTGTTTTTACCTGCTTTTTCAATACAAATTTAACATACCACTATGTGTTTAATTCTATTAAAACAGTATTTTATGATAAAAATGTTTTTAAATAGCCAAGTTAGTTTCAAAATCCACCCATCAAAATCAGCACAAAAAGATCTTTAAAAATGTCACGGCTCCACAATTCAGCCTATTAACACCATCCCCATCACCCCTTTACAGTATCAAAGGTTAATTACCATTCCTTATTTAAAAACCAGGGAACTGTTATTGCTGAGAATCACAGAGGGACTTGCTATTCCCACCTCTGCCCAGTCTCTTGGTCCATACCATCCATCCAGCCATCCAATGTTTCACCTGCTATTGAATTTCTCCTGGAGCGTCTGCAGCCCCACCCGCATCTGTTCCTCGGTTCCCTGCAGCACCTTCACTTCAATGATGTGGAAGAGATACAGCACAGCTGAGATAAGCAGGACTGACACAGAGAGCAGGTTGAGCAAAGAGAAGGAGAACCTGGGGAAAGGCTGCTGCAGAGCTCCACCAAACACGGAACTCATTGCCATGGTTCCTTGTATGACCAGCAGGAGGAGAGCCAGGACAGCCATGCGGCCACAGAAGTACTGCTGCCGTTTTGCCGAATGTAACCCCACTTGCACCTCCAGACGGGCTTCGTTCAAGACATCCACCAGAACTGGCTCTAAAAGCAAAGAGAACGGTCAGCTTCAACCACACGAAACTGTTAATTCTACACAGTGAGATCCAGCTATCCCAGACTGATTGCTATTTTGTCATGAGAGGGAGAGACTTATTTGGCTACTCCAGTGGACGGTTTTCTTTCCGAAATTAACAGAATGGGAAATTAGCTTTACAGTAATCCCTCGTTTTTCGCGGCTAATTGGGACCGCACCCGTCCGCGAAAACCGGATATCCGCGAAGAAGGATTCAATAGGAAACCTGAATTGGTGGACATGTTTAAAGCAACCACTAGGGGGCGCTTGCCTCCTACCAATGCATTTTTTCCCTGTATTTTTTACAACTCCGCGAAGCACTGAAGCCGCGGAAAACAAAGCCACGAAAAACGAGGGATTACTGTATATAAGTGCCTGGGTAGAAAATGATAGATGAATAAGGATATGTTAGCCATCCCACGTGGAGTTTGCTGGCCTTTGTACACGCGGGAATGCCAAAACCCGGAAGATCAGCTTTTTGGCACTCATGTATGCGCTGGCATCCAAACTTCTGGTTTCCAGTGCAGGTGCACGCTCAATGAACAGCAGATGATCACGCATGAATGCAACGGAAAACCAAAGGTTCGGTTGCTGGTGTGTGCATGTGCCCTGGAATGCTGTTCTTCTGGGTTTTATTTATTTATTTATTTATTTATTTAATTGGATTTATAAACCGCCCTATCTCCCCGAAGGGACTCAGGGCGGTGAAGAGGAGACAATAAAACAATATTCAATAAATACAGTACAAAATAATTAAAATGAATTAAATATACACGCCTGTGCTAAAATAAATTTAAAACCCTACTAAAAACCATCTTAAAATTGGCACATGCGTGCATAGGGACACGGAAGAGGAGCCAGCAAGGCCATGCGTCCCGGCCGAAATGGCTCTGCGTGCTACTTCTATAGCCATAGGTTCGCCAACACGGATATAGGCTGTGACAAAGTAGAGAAGGTAGTAAATAGCATGTTATCCTGCTACACGATCTCCTAGATTCAGGGGTTCCCCAACCCGTGGTTGGTGGCCTAGTTCCGGGATGAGGTTTGTTCGCAACCACAACCAGAGGAAGTGATGGGCGTGGGCGTGCAAAGCTGCATTTGTGAAAGTGGCGCACGCGCACACATGCAAACCATACCCTCTTCCCATCCTGCCACTACCGCATCCACCGGTCAGAAAGGTGGGAGACCCCTGTCCTAGACACACAAACTGTAACTATGAGAGGGATCACTTCAAACTGAACACGGGATATGGGAAGAGGCTTTTCATACAACAAACATGCACAGAGTTGAATGAGGTGAAAAAGCTGGCAGAGACGAATAGTGCTCTGGTCAGGTTCCGAGCAAGAGAAAAAGACAATTGTCAAGCAAGCAAAGGTTTAGCAGCTCCGGGCAGGCTCTGAGCTAATTGATGATCTCCGAAAAAGAGAATCAGTTATGGGAGCCTCTAGGTTCTCCCATGTAACACCGCTTCTGCGCGAGCTGCACTGGCTGCCTGTCGTCTTTCGGGTGCGCTTCAAGGTGTTAGTTACCATCTTTAAAGCGCTCCATGGCACGGGACCTAGCTATCTGCGGGATCGCATTCTGCCTCATACATCCCTGCGACCGATTCGCTCCCACAGAGAGGGACTTCTCCGGGTGCCGTCCACTAGGCTGTGCCAGCGGGCGACGTCCAGGGGAAGGGCCTTCTCTGTGGCGGGCCCGACCCTCTGGAACGACCTTCCCCCCGAAATCAGAACGACCACTGACCTTCGCTCCTTCCGACAGCTTTTAAAAACTCATTTCTTCCGTTTGGCTGGCCTAGGGTAATTTTAATTAGTTATGGTGTTAAGGGGTTTTAGGGACAGTTTTTAGTTTTTATAGATGTTTTTAGCGCAGGATATGTTTAATTGTGTTTTTTTAAATTTTGTACTCTGTGTTTATTGTTTTTTAATTCTCCTGTGCCCCGCCTCGAGTCCCTCTGGGGAGAGAGAGCGGGTTAGAAATAAAAATTTATTATTATTATTATTAATCATGTAACAAAGCACTGATATACACAGCAGAGACATCCAAAGGAAGAAAACACCCGAGAGAAAATCAACTCTGTGTTGATTGCAAGAGATCGCCAGCTAAAGTTTTAATTAAAGTCCTTGATTAGTTAACAATTACATTTTAAAGGCGGTATAGTCAATTTTAGCAGAAGCACTGCTACGGCAGGCAGGGAGGTAGTTAATCCCAGAATGTTAAAGCAATTAGGCCAGAAAGCAATTCACTATATTCCCCTGAAGACAGAAACCAAAAGAAGGAGAGGAGATGAAGCTGCTGAAGATAAATGTGGTTATTTGTTATGCTGCGAATTAAAAAAAGTGAATTAGCTCGCAAGAAAGTCATTGCACGCTGCCTTTTGTCTGACCGATCCTAAGAACTCTCTCGCAGAAGCATAAGGAATCTGGAGATTCCAGATCCTGCTTAACGTTACAGCTCCAAGAATATCTCAATAATAGCCGCCCTCTCTAGGAACGATGGTCATTGTGGTTCAGCCTTAACTGGCAGGCCACACATTCTCTGTTCCTGCTGCTTTTGCTCCGCTTGTGGGAAACCAATGAAATCTGAACACTCACCAACTGGAAGATTGTTTTCACTTTTATTCGATTGGACTACAGAGAGGGTCACTTTGACAGCTTCATGGTCAGAGTAAGGGAAATCCTTGCCAGGAGCGGTTCCCGTAGTAGTTTCATGAATATTACATCTAATATCATATTGAGATGAGCCCTGTAATAAAGGACAGACTCTTTATCATCAGCAGACAGCATGACTAAAGAAACAGCGCCCCCTCCCAAATGTTACATCTAGATTATGTGCTACAAATAATGCAGAAAAAAAAGGAAATTTTATTTTCTTAGAAAAACAGGTGCAGTTTGCAATGTTCAAAAGGAACTAGAGTTACCCTAGGGCAGTGATGGCGAACCTTTTTCGCCTCGGGTGCCAAAAACACACACGCTCGCGCTCTTGTGCCCGCTCATGTGCCCGCTCCCATAATTTAATGCCTCCCATGCCATGTCCCCTGCTGCCCCTTTTAAAATAAAAGGTTCATTCAATTTAAGCAGTTCAATCAGCTGCCCTTGATGCTGAAGTGCCGCACAACCATTCTGCTCTTAGCTTTGCACATACTAGCACTGCTTGGACCTTCATCGCATGAAAAGCCACTCTTCTGAAGAAAAGGTAAAGATTCCCCTCGCACACATGTGCTAGTCGTTCCCAACTCTAGG
Source organism: Rhabdophis nuchalis (assembly GCA_039707465.1). Lineage (NCBI taxonomy): Eukaryota > Metazoa > Chordata > Lepidosauria > Squamata > Natricidae > Rhabdophis > Rhabdophis nuchalis. Next base: position 58,846,961 of record CM077644.1, on the reverse strand, counting down.
GGGCGGTGCTCATCTCTGTTTCAAAGCCGAAGAGCCAGCACTGTCCGAAGATGTCTACGTGGTCATGTGGCCGGCATAACTAAATGCCGAAGTGCATAGAACACTGTTAACCTTCCCACCAAAGGTGGTCCCTATTTTTCTACTTGCATTTTTACAGGCTTTCGAACTGCTAGGTTGGCAAAAGCTGGGAGAAGTAACAGGAGCTCACTCTGTTACGCAGCGCTAGGGATTCAAACTGCCGATCTTCTGATCAACAAGCTCAGCGTCTTAGCCACTCAGCTACTGCGTCCCTATTCTCTTCTGAGAGTAACTGTCAAATGAACACATCAGTAAACAACAAGTAGCTGAACCAAAGGATAAAGATGAAAACATGGAGCAGCTGCCTTCTTCAGTGGGAAGTTTTTTTCAAATGAGAGCTTTCATTCTCACCTGCTTCCCAAGCTCTCTCTACAACACTTTGTTCAGTCTCTGTTTTCTAGAGAGTAACTTGCATGTACCTTATAAAGAATGTAGTCAATACGAATCCCCTGGGGATAACACTGCAGTTCTTTCTTGTTGATGTAGCAGTTGGCTGGCACAAGGGTATAGCCATCTTCACAGCCCTGAGAAGAAGATCAGAGACAACAGAGACTCTTAACACAACATTTAGAACAGCTGCAAGAATGCACGAGGTGAACTGGATTTCCCTCGCAGAAATCTAAATTTGGGGGAACAAAAAGGGAGACAGCGAAACAGGTCACTGTACATCAATTTTCCTCATTGAATGAGGAAAATAATTGTTTCTGAGTCTCGAGGACAATATCAGATGTGGAGATATTCCTGTACTTAACATGCATGCAAAGAGGCTCACTTTAATTTTCTCTGCGGCTATGAAGGAATCTCGCAGCCCTGTCCATCCTCTCAATAGCCGAATGCCGACATCTTCTGGGTGCATATTCAGATCCCCTCCAAGTAGCACCACATCAGCTCCTTTGGAGGTATGCCTGGAAAGGTGGAACAGCATCACAAAACAAGAGAGAAGAACTTTTTGAAGCGAGATATGAACGGTGTTATATCAAATTTATCTCTAACTAGCTTCGCTACGAAAACATGTGATCGGGCCAGCCCGCAGGTTGGATAAGTCATGCACTGGTCGCACCTATATAAGGCAACTGGCAGTTGGAACAGAGTTCCTTTCAGGTGGGGAGGGGGAGTAGAACGTCTAACTCCTTAGCATCAACGCATATTAATAAAACCCTGCATAAGAAATACTGATGATTTGATGGTCCTTCTGAAAAATCATTTCTTAGCAAGCAAATAGAAGCCGAGAGAAACATACGTGCCAAATTTCAATTTTCTGGAGTTCAGGTTTCTTTACAGTTCTGGCGATTTCCTGATGAGTGAGTGATATTTGGCTTTTATATATATAGATGAATAAACATCCTTCCCATTGGAGAGACTGGCATGAAATAAACTGAGCTTCTCCTGAGTTAAAGCTTTTAACTTTTAGCTAACTAAAGTTAACTTTAAGGGGACACAGAGGGCACAACAAGTGGCACAGCACCTGTCATTCCAATACAGCACAATTTTTTTTTTTTGAATCCTACAACTATAGTACTTACTGTATGAATTGGCCAAGTTCCCAGGCCTGAACCACTCGATGGGGCAGGTATGTATCCTTCTCTCGGCAATATTCAGCATGGAGCTGGGAGGGTGGGGAGAATCAATATATAAAAAGCTTACATGTGCATTATCTATGAAATTACACAACCATTATTCCCACGTTAATTTTAGCTGCTAAATATAAAATAACAAGAAAAAAAATCTTGGTTTGTGGTTACAAGAGAAAGGTGGAAAGAATTTAAGTTACGTCATGAGCTTCTTTCCAAAAGTCTCATGATAAAAATGGACTTTTTTGATAGGTATAGCGTAGAATTGTTTGATTAATCTTAGATCACAGGTAGATAATCTTAGCATTAATGACTGCTTGGTCTCCTGAATCAGAAATACTGTAAATGTGACTATTTAAACACACCAGAAACAAATACCTGATATCTTGTTTTTGGGGGGAAGGAAGCCTTTGAGTCAGTGTTGATTCCTGGTAACCACTAGACTAGTCCCAGCAATTTTCTAGGCAAGATTTTTTAGACGTGACTGGTTACCACCTTCTTCATAGGTCTAAGATATAGTGGCTGGCCCAAACCTGACTTCATGCCTAAGGCAGGACTAGAACTCACAGTCTCCCGGTTTTTAACTTGGTACTTTAACTACTATTCCAGGGGTCGGCAACCTTAAACACTCAAAGTGCCTCAAAGTCCTAGGCCCCCCCCCTCCCATTCAATTCTGGAGCCAATTGGAAGTCCAGTTCCCCCACCATAGAGTCTCCTCCTAGCATGACGTCCTTTTTCCTCTACCTGTCCTAACAGAAAGCCCTCTCAATTGTGGAGGGATGAAACAGGGAGCCGCACCAGAGGGATCCACATGTGACTCCAGAGCTGCTGGTTGCCAATACTTGCCCTATACCAAACTGGTTCCATTTATACATATCATCAGAGATGATTCACACCCTGGTCGGTGTCTCTTTGCACTTCTACCAACAGGCAGAAGATATCAAAGTATAGCCAGCCAAACAAACAGGTATAAAGATAGTTTCTATCCTTGGGCTGTGAGACTTTTAAATTCAACCACAATCATTCCATGCACAGGCTAGTTTTTTTCTTATTTCTCTTTTTTCGTTTCTGTTATAATTTTGCACCAGTGAGGTTAAAACCAATTTCAGTGTAAACAAGTACAAAGTACAAGTACATTGTACAAGTACAATGTACAAGTACAATAAAGATTATACTTATACTTATATACTTACGCCCAGCACAGTAAACACTACGTATTTGTTCCATCTTTCTCCTTTTCAGAAATCTTGCTCCAATCTTCTAATGGCTGTAGAAACCCTTTGATCTCTAGCACTAAAGCCTAACTACACTTTCTCTAGGCACACAGAAGTTTGCCCACCTAGATGTCAAGATGCAAAACAGCCACTTGTGCAGGAAGATGTGGAACTCGACAGCAAGATATTACTGAGGGTGTGAATTCATGAAGATTGCATCTTCCTAACTCAAGTCAAAAGATGGAAAGTCTAGATGCTTCACCCCTATCCACATGATTTAGTTATTTTGATAGCTTGCTCTAAGTACTCAATGAGGGATTTGAGAGAAGCTTTCATACTTTTAAATGCGACAAAATAAAATAAATAAAAATGCTCACATGAGTCACATAGACGTTGAAAATAATGCCCTGGATCTTTAGCACTATGAGACCCACGGATTTGCCAGCAAACCAGTCTCCATGCTGGAACTGTGAAAGAAAAAGACACACATACAACACCGGGGCAAAACTGTAACAATGAGTTCACCAGTAGAAATAGGTGTGCCTTGGACTCTTTCCTAGGCCTGTTACTCACCATATATGGGTAACCATTCACAGAATATTGGTACAAAAAGGTGTCCAGGATCTGATATTTAGAGAAGATGCAGAGCCCGCTGCCGATCACTCCACTGCAGAAGAATAGATACCAAATTATTATTTTCTCTATGGTGAGGAGTCTTCGAGAGTTTGGGATCAAACTTTTTGTCAGTTAGCAATGTCACTGGAAGTGGTAAGGCAAGAATCCCCACTTCTTTCTCTAGGTTCTTGGATTTTTCAAAATTAAATAGGAGCATTATGACTACTGGGAGCTGTATGCGTTTAATTTATCTGGCTTTTGCAAACTATTCTACCCTTATTTGTCAGTTTGCCACCAAATTTTGGCAGGTAGAGTTGATTCTCAGGATTGAAAGCAAGAAGGGGTTTTCATATCTCTGATTGAGAACAGGACTCCATTCCTACCTGCCATATGAACCTAACGCTGAGCTGTCTGGAATATAACTCTGAGAAACACAGGTAAAGGTTTCCAGAGAAAAATCAGTGTTTGGAATTATGTCTGGCTGTCTGAGAATGGAGCGATCTTTTACAAAACCAGAAATTGAAGCTTGCCATGAACTGCGGTTTCAACAGCTACATATACATCGGATGTACACGTGTGCTTGAGTTGCAACAGTTGGTTTAGTGACCGTTCAAAGTTACAATGGCACTGAAACAAGGGACTTGTGTTTTCACAATTACAACCGTTTCAGCATCTCCACAGTCACATGATAGTTGCAGTGTCCCGGGGTCATATGATCACCATTTGTGATGTTCTGATGAACAAAGTTAATGGGGAAGACAGATTCACTTAACAACTGTGTTAGTAACATAACAACTGTAGTGGTTCAATTCAGAGGTGGGTTCCTACCGATTCGGGCTGGTTCGGGTGAACCGGTAGTGGTATGGCGGCCTGGGTCGCTGGAACCGGCAGTGACTCAGGCCTGCCACACCCTTGAACTGATTCCCCAGTCTCCACTGTTGCCATCTTGTTTTTGAGTTCTATGCATGTGCAGAACAATTTTAATTGAACTGTGCATGTGCGTGCATGCGCGAAGCGTGCCCACCAGTAAACCGGCAGTAAAGCCAGGCAGAACCCACCCCTGGTTAAATTATTGACTAGCAAGAAAAATGTAAAATGGGGAAAATCTCACTTAACAACTGTCCCGCTTAGCCACAGAAATTTTGGGCTGAATTTAGGACTTCCTGCACTGTATATACTTTAAGTCAATACAACTACATTTTTTGATCAGCATCTGCAATTGCAGGACAATTTATTTGATCCATGTGCCAAAATTTGTACAAAAATACTAAGTTGCTCCATGATCAGTTTAAGTTATACATTTAAGTTATACAATATATATATATTTATCATTCCTTTTGTTTTATACCATAGCAGATCTGAGGGTTTAGTTACTCAAGAGTGAATAGGGCTCAAAGTAGTACAGGAAATTCAACCAGTCTCCCAGTGTGATGTGAGCATGACTCCACATCCTGCTGCATTTGCACGCAAGCTATCTAAACATCCTTAGTAACCAGTAATAACTCCAAGTTCCTTGATGTCATTTTCAAGAGCAAGTAGCATAACAAGTCCCAACTGAGACACATCCCATTAAAACATTTTTTCAGGCTGTTCAACTAACTTGCCACACTTGGTAAGCAGGGACTACAAAATTCAGTTGATAAGCAAAGGACAATCATTGTTAGGAAGGTAAATCCAACAAAGTTTAGGCATAGTTAAGAACACATATTTTTGCAAAAAATGTCTGGAAAAGACTTTTCGATCTCTGTGGCAGCCCAACACAGATCTTTATGTTCAATCACCTCCTCCCATCTGGTATCTTGCAGCTGAGGCACAGCGACTGGCCCAAGGTCAACCAGCTGGCTTCATGCTGAAGGTGGGGCTAGAACTCAGCTTCCTGGTTTGTAGACTTGTACTTGTACACCTGTTACACCCAATTGATTCCATTTATATATCCTCAATAAAGATGAACAATGTATGTATGTATGTATGTATGTATGTATGTATGTATGTATGTATGTATATTTTTTTTCTTCAATCTTCCATGGTGGCTCACGTGGTAAAATGCTGAGCTGGCGCTCCACTGAGGTCAGCAGCTTGGCGGTTTGATTCCCATGAGTGAATAAACTCCGTAGGGATAGGAAAGGAGCCTCCCCTGATTGCCTATTGGCATTCAGGCATCCCACGGGTAAGGTAACACTGCCCGAAAAAAATCCTTTCACAGAGGCAGCCAGCCACTTCGGTGATCCCTGGCTAACACGTGTCATACGTTAAATAAATAAACCGCTTCATAGTGCTTTACAGCTCTTTCTAAGAAATTTACAAAGTCAGCATATTACCCCCAACAATCTGGCTTCTCATTTTATCAACCTTGGAAGGATGGAAGGATGAGTCAACCTTGGGCCGGTCAGGATTGAACTCCTGGCAGTGGGCAGAGTTTGCCTGTAATACTGCATTCTAACCACTGCACTCCTGATTCTGAACTAGGAAGGTTTTTTCTGCCTTATTAAGTAGTGTCAACTGGATATCTATGCCATTCTGAAGTTAAACAAAAGAAAACTTATTTCCTGAACTCCATTTTTACCTTTTGAAGTAGTGGGAAGAAGGGTAGTGGATACACAGTTTCTTTTGCAGCATGTGGTAATCTTTTTCACTCCACACCTGAAAAGCAAAATGCTATTATCACAGCGACTATGAAAAAAATAACAAAATGGCATGTTGATCTGGGGAGCAAGGTCCCTAAGCTTATATTCAATTAATTGCCAGTCCTAAAATAACTCTCTTTCATTAGTTATGTTTTTTCTGCAACTGTGTATAATCCTTTAAGATTTCTCCAGAGCATAGCAAGGAGGCCTCTGCTGATCTGTGTCACAAAAATTGGCACATCTTTCCAGTGACTGCATTTACCCTAAGCCATAATACCATTTGTTGAGTTTGACCTTGTGACTAGATACTGTATGAAACGGGCCATGACGGCTTCTTCAACAAAGCCAACCCTGCCTTTAACATCATGTATGAAAACGTAATGTCATCAGTAGGATTAAAACCCCACTTTTTGTTCCAACCAGATCACTTCTAGCACGTGAAATCTTCACCTCCTGTAAGAGTGCCAGGTCAAACTCCTCCTGCTTGAGGACATCCCCAATCAATGCAACACGCTCTTGCCGCAATTTGCTCAGGTAACGGATAGCCCTAGACAAAGTGAAAAAAGGAAAGGGAAAGGAGTGAGGATCGCCATTAAGGTGGATTGGAATATGACTTCACATTGAATCAATGTGTATGTTTACTTATATAAGATTATTATTCCTTTAACTTCATATGTGTCTCCCTCTGTTCAACTCAAGGAACATCCTTGATAATCTGTGTCTGTCAGGGACTACCTGGTCACAGAATGCGTGTCTGTGGCGACACAGGACTTAAGAGACATGGGCTACCAAAGGTACCTACTCCTTCCTGCTGTTAATAACAAGCAGGTTGGCTTGTTATTAAGGCCTTGACTGAACGTATCAACACTATTATACTGCATTTTAGAAATGTGCCGATAATGTATTCACAGCTAAGGATTATATACTTGTGGTTATCTTCTACTAGTATGTGTACATGCTCAAATTATTTTTAGTCAATTTACTAAATAAGATTAATGTAACCTTATGGCTCTTGTTCTTGTTACTTCTGTGCGCAATAGAAGTGACTCATTATAACCCCCAACCTAGTACTAATATCACTAATGTGTGAGTCTTCTCCAGTTTGTTGGTTTTTAAGCGATGTTTACCAAGATACACCTTATTCCAAATACTTTACAAATGGTGAAGAAAGAAGCATCATATTAAGGGCCAATCTTAGCCCCAAAGAATTTTGTTTATTTGTTTGTGGCATTTGTTACCAGAACATTTTTGTGAGTGTCTATGAAGGTATAACCTACTTTCATCCCCCCAATGAGGTAAATTGAACTGAAACCAGCAGATGGGCCAAAGCCATCTCAGTTCACGCCCAACACCTCAACCATCAGATGGAGTTATTTTTGCCTGGACCATAGTAAAGGAGATAATTAAACCCATTATCCATTGTAATCCCTTTAAATATAAATATATGTCTACACACCAGCGGTGTCACCAATTTATGCACATACACTTAAGATTAATTCTTATTAAGATGCAGTAAAATGTTTAGAAGCATTGAATTTTAAAAAAGCCCAGTGAACCTTACTTCAGGACTAAGTCCCAACATCAAAATCGAGAAAATGTGGGTCCTTTCAGAAAATAAAGGATAGTTCCTAGAAATAGATCATTAAAACTTGAGTGGCCAAACCTAAAACATGAACACTCAATTAGGCTGACAATGTAGAATGATACTTAATTTCTTTGTGTCCCAAATATGCTTTCTTTCAAAGGGTAACTGTACTTTCTTGTTTTGCTATAAGACGTCTCGCTCCGTGCAAAAGTATGAAAGGATTTTCAGAAAAAAAATTCATACAGGGTTCAGGTGACTCTGAGGACACAGATAAACCTCCAAGTGACCTCAACGATTATCAGAAAGAGGGCTAATGACCAGGTGATTGCAAGAATATAAATCCTTCCATTGTCCACCATTCAGGCAAAACTGAAGAAGCTTCTTGGATGAGAAGTGAAATGTCTTCTAGCAAAACAAGAAAGTCCAGTTGCCTTTTGAAAGACAGCACATTTGGGACACAAAGAAATTAGGTATGGATGTATCTCTCTATGGAGATTCTCTATGTGTCTTCTCACAGATTCATTGTGCCTTCTCAGAATTAGGAAACACGGAAACATACCTAAAACTGGGAGCCGTTTTGTCAAATATACAGTCTCCCTAAACTCAAGTTTAAGGGATTGATCTTGGTATGGCCAAAACTTTGGCTCATCTAAAGCAACCAAATCACTTTGACAAAACAGCAAAATTGTAGCATACAATATATATTGGGCTTCCAGAAAATCCTTCACACTTTGCTAAGCAGCCATGATCAAAGAGGACAATCGTTTATATACCCTTGGCCTACAATACTGCACAGGCAAGATAAAGAAATAAAGGCAGGCACAATGGAAATTACAGCAGGATGCTAGAATGTTTTTGATAAAATTCATCCATGTGACCTTAGAATTATTCCTATTAGAGAACGCTAGCTGTACAATCTTTGAGAGATCGCGAGTTTAGTTTATTGGGTCACAGGTTCCTGGCTGGCTGTTCCTCTTCTCACCATTCAGGGTCAATTCAGGTTGATGTAAATGCAGTTGAAGCAGTTAATGTGTATGGGAGGAAGGAGTATCTTATAGGTTTGATAGTGAATGCAGCTCAAATTGGGGTGGGTGGGGGTGGCTAACTTTTACCACCACAGTCTATAGATGTGCTATATGTGCTAAAGATGTGCTGATGCTCATGCATTTTCTAAAAGCACACTTCTACAATCCAAATGCTATACGCTTAAATGTATAATAGCAAATAAAATCTCCTAAATATTAGAAAGCCAGCATGTTGAAACAGTTTGGTTTATGGTGCTGGCTTAAAACCAGGAGACAGCGAGTTCTAGTGCCACTTTAGGCATGAAAGCTAGCTGGGTGACTTTGGACCAGTCCTCTCTCAGGCCAACTCACCTCCTCGGGCAGGGATGTCCAAACTTGGGAACTTTAAGACTTGTGGACTTCAACTCCCAGAATTCCCCAGCCAGCATAGCTGGCTGGGGAATTCTGGGAGTTGAAGTCCACAAGTCTTAAAGTTCCCAAGTTTGGACATCCCTGTCCTAGGGTTATTGTGAAGAAAATGGAAGGAAGGGGGCATACATAATAATGGTAGGATTAAAAAAAAAACTTTACAAAAAGCAATCCATAGGGTGAAATGGAACAACAATCTGAAGAACGAGACCTGGTCTGTACTTGCACTAGAAGGAAGAGCAAGGATCCTGCTACGGTAAAAGAGATTTTGAACTTTTAATGTACGGCTAGGAAACTGATAACTTTTTTTAAAAAAACACAGTGTTTTATGAAAAAAATACTTTAGAAATCAGAGAACTAACACTGAAAATAATTGATTGGAATAAGAATTGTTCTCTGTAAAACACAAGCATATTTTTGTACCACAGAGAACAGGAACAAAAACAGAATCCTGCCCCAACCCCATGATGAGCAATTAATTTTTTACCACTCAGCTATATTTGCAAGCTAGACCTAGATCAGCACTGGAATTTGAACTTTCCCCAACAGAGGGAATTCTTTTTTTAAAAGCCTCTCTGAATATTTTGTTTTGTTTTGCAAATAGTAGAACTGAGATTCAGAGGCTGGGGCTACTAATACAACATGGATCAGTTACCCCATCTCAATTTGGAAAGTGAAATAATCATTTTTTATTATTTTCTGCACCTAGCACAGAAATGATGTCAGCTGATAGAATGTATGCTACTTAAAGGGTAAAGAAAAATAAAACTAGAGAAAACTTATGAGAATTATATTATTTAAAGCAGTTTAGCTGCTTAATGGGGAAATAAAGTTGAACTATCACAGGTAATAATCACAGGTAATAATTACACTACAGGTAATAATCAATGTGAGGAAAATTGTGTTTGAAGACCTTTTCAGATATGCATTATCATAGCTAAATTTTAATCCACACTTCCTCCATCATTTTGGCAAAACTGCCCATACAACCAAAACTCTATTGTAACTATTGTAAAATTGTAACCAAGGACTTGTGGTCCAAAGAGCAGGACAGGAAGGAAAGCGAAACCAACAGCATTCAAGGAATAATTAATACCAACATCACACACTAAAATCCCAATGCACCTGATTTGGGATAACAACTATAAACCCCAAGGGTGGGGGGAGAGAACCACAGTTTTTAAAGTAAGGAATACAATTCAGAACTCTTGATAATATCTTAGAAATAAGTCACAATGAAAAAAAGCTGTTCAGATCAAAGCTGTCCCAAACAAATAAAAAAGATAAACTCACCAGCAATTGAGGTCAAAGATACGAAGCTGGACTATAGAATCCTCCATTGCTGTGGATGCAAGACAATGTACAGGTGAATTCCAATGAACACTTAATACATTGAGAAGTTCTGTTTCAATTGTGTAAGCAAGCAGGGACTTTTTTTTGTGCCTCTGCCAGAAGAACAGGAATTGTAACTAAGAACTATGGTTTTGGGACTTTCAAGCGAGGTAAAGTTGGGGTGGGGCAGTTGGAGGAACTGATTCAGCCAGGTTTGGTGTACAAAGGCAGAGGAAGCCTCTGTGGTAAACCTCTTTCTCATCACTTGAATATTTCCTGTCTCTTTAGTTAGTAAAATCAACCAGAAAAGCTTTTGAAATCCACACCTGAGCAATACATTTTTAACCACCAACAAAAATGTAAATTTTCAAGTTCTCCAGGACTCTCACTGTGGAAGAGAACTCGAAAGCTTGCACAGTGTTATGACATTTTAGTTGGTCCAGATAAAGGAAATTTATTTATTTATTTATTTATTTAAATTTATATCCCGCCCTTCTCCACAGAGGACCCAGGAAATGCCTAACTATGGCACAACTATCAAAGTGAAGGAGATCAAAGTCATCCTCCCTTTGACTTGAAGCCACTTAGATATGATAGATATAAATTCCCATAACTCCTAGATAGATGGCCAATAGCAATCAGCAGATTATGGAAAGTTGTTCTAGATATTATATCTGCTCACTGTGCTCAGCATTTTTTCTGACTTTTGAGGTTAGCATTTTTGAGTTCACTGCCAAAGCCACACAAAATGGTAGTGGTAAATGTTATACTGTATGAGTTTTAAACAGGAAATAGCAACTAGATTTTGAATATGTGCATATCTTCATTTTTGTATAATTTGTGACAGTTCTGCAGTTTTAGCCCTCATGTGTCTCCTACTACTAGCCTTGTTTTTTCAATTAGCATTTTACTTCCTAGTTGTTTTGTGTCAGAAATTTCCGAACTTTATCCTAAATTTGCTATAGTGACTATATTTGGAAGGCTTTCTCCCATTGATTGGTAGTGAGACATTTATTCCAATTTTCTTAGAAAGCACACAAATATTGTTATGTAGACATGTGCATCAATTTGGGTGACAAATGTTCTGAGCCTTGGGTTGGGTTTATATACTGCCCAAACCTAAAACAGGATATGCTTGTTTATGGCAAACACAGTGCACAATACTAAAAATATCTGAAACGACTCTAACATGAAAACATTATGATTTGACAGCTTCCTATACAACTAATGAACAAATCTGTCAGTCATTGTCTTGTCTCTTTCCAACCAAGACTTACAATTTAACGTTAACATTACTCTTTATTTTGCGACCTTAAAAAATTACATATTTTATGGAGCTTGGCTTTGCTGCCTGAATAAATTTTATTATGGTGATCTCTTTATTATATAGCAACAAGATTGAAATTTACTACATAGTGATATTAATATACCATTGAAGGATTATGATATTTCTAAAATACAATTTCAATATTTAGTGAGTATTGAATAGGAAATCAGAAAGTGATCAAACACATTCTACAATATATGCACCAGGGGTGGGTTCCTGCAGGCACTACTGCCGGTTTGCTCATGGGCATGCTGCGGGCGCTTGATGTGCACTGTGCATGCATGCACAGTGCAATAAAAATTGTTCTGTGCATGTGCAGAAGTGAAAAACAAGATGGCGCTGCCTATGACGCTGCCCAGAGAACCTGTTCAGGGGCGTGGCAGGCCTGGGTTGCTGCTGGTTCCAGCAACCCAGAGTGCCAAACTACCAGTTTGGCCAAACCGGTCCAAACCGGTAGGAACTCACCACTGATGTGCACGTGCTAGGAAGCTAGCTTAGCTAGCTGTTTAGCATACTCCATTTTTACACATAGATTACTGTAGTATGCTTGGTATAGGCCAGGGGTCTGCAAAGTTGGCTCTTTTAAGATTGGTGGACTTCAACTCCCAGAATTCCCCAGCCAGCCATGCTGGGAGTTGAAGTCCCCCAGTCTTAAAAGAGCCAACTTTGCAGACCCCTGGTATAGGCTATTTATGAAATCCCCTGCATGGCTTAATTAGCCTTGCAGCACAAATCATAAAAAATAAATAGAACATTAAGAAAGCAAATTACAAAATAATCAAATACTTACTATAAAATTATCAACGCTTTTATAGCAGTTGCTATAAGGGAGAGACATTCTTTGAGAACCATTGTGTTTATAGATTCAGTATTAGCTTTTCTTAAATTTGCCCTCAGGTAAAAAAGCAGCATGAGATGGAACTGACAACTTTTCCTTCCTTCCAATCTTTTGGTATTATGGTGTGATGACAATGCCAGCAAAATATAATAATTCAAATCTATGACTGCCAATCTGTCTGCCAATAGACTTGGGGTCAAGTTCTACAGACACAGCGAAGAACTATATAGCAATAATACATTCATAAAATACAGGAAGTAAATGTCATTTATTTTCATAGTATCGGGCAGACAGTAAACATTCAATTATATAAAAGAAACTTCTTGAGGCAGAGGGACTACCCTCTTATCCTAAATCAAATTCCAAAGAATATTATACTAAGAACAATTACAAGTCTGATACACCCCAAAATATTACTAATGTGTCATAATGCAGATTTTCACAGCATTTAACAATGTCACCTAATTTCATGAGTTCCCAACATTTTAATCCTCAAATGTTAGATATCTCATTAATGCCAGAAATCAAATATCAGAAGAGGCAACATTCCAAAATCACTGGGAGGAGGGGAGTGTGTTTTAGCCAGCCAAGACAATTTTGCCATTGATCCTAAATTGACCGCTCTGAAGCAAAACTTTAAAAAACTGATTGCAAAATGAAGTCCCCTAATTACAATTCAAGAATAGAACTACACAGCTTCACTTTAGAAAATGTTGCTGAACAGCTGACTTCCAACATCAACCATTCTGGTTGATGGTTTTAGTTCAACATTTAGAATTTATCTTCCCCATCCCTGATGGAGACATTTAGCCTGTTTTGACTTGAAGGGAGATCATATATTTAAAAATGCACTCCATAAGCTCACCAAAGTTGACTCCTTTGTTTAATAAACATCATTTTCACAGACAGAACAATGATGAAGTTTACTGTGGTTGTTTTGCTTTCTGCTGTCCAAATCTAATGGACCTTTATCTTCTGCATCATGATGGCATTTTGTGCACCAGTTAAACTATTGGCTCAAATAACTTTTTGGAACTCTTGAGGCAATAATCCAAAATCCTTTTGTTCTGCATTGCGCAGGAAGCTTCAACATCCATTCTGAGCAAATTTGGGAAGGGGGTTGGGGACAGTGCAGAACAGGGAAGCTCATTTTCCACCTCTCTCGCGTCACTAAACATTTCCAAAGACATTAACAAAACAGTTACCCGGAAGGGAGCCGCGTGTGTCCTCTTTTTGCTGGAAGAGAGTGCTTAGCCGCTAAATCAGATTAAACAAATTCGCCCACACTGAATTCACCATAAGCCTCTTTTTTTTCCACCCGACGTTCCAGGCGCGACACTATTAGCACGCTCACCATTTCCCAGCACTGTATTTTGCCCAAGAGACGTTTTAAAGAGTGCTACAGCGGTGTGTCTTCGACTTCAGTTCTGAACGGTTTTAAAACATTAAGGCTGCCAAGCATTCTATCTTAACAGGGATCAATCTCCCATTTCAACATATTGAGGGGAGGGAAATCAGCCGGGGGTGCAAAAGCAAGAAGTATCCCAGTTTCGGAGCAGCTTTCCAGCAAATACAACGGTTGCTGCTTGTGACAGCAAGAGAAAGAGGAAGAGGAAGGAACAGAGAAAAGCTACCGTAGAACAAACGATTTCAGGTGCAAGCGACACGGGACTCCGAAAGAGCTTGCAGAGCCGATGCATACCTGGGAGTTTCTATCATTAGCCAGCCGAGCCCACCTCCAAGTTTCACTCCCTGCCCTCCATTATTCGCGCGAAGACCGTCCGGGAACCAGCAAAAGCAGCGACAAGTAAAGCGGGGGAGCAGCGCCTATCTGTGCGGCGCGCAGTGCATCTCGGGTCTTGTAGGCGTGCGTCCATGTCACCATAACTTGTGTTTAAACCCACTTCCCTCCCCTCGCGGGCTGGAAGACGTCGCTGGGTGGAAAGGGGGGAAGCGGAACTCCGAAGGGGGAGACGGGTGGGCAAAGTAACCGTTCAAACTTGTGTCCGCTTTCCTGCCAGTAAGCCCAATGAAACGCAACAAGTTTTTGTTTTCCCCCTTTCCAAAAAGGGAATTCGCAGTGCGAATTAGAAGTGCTTGAAGGGTTTTGGCATAGTTAATAATTTAAGGACCGATGCAGGATAGAAAAATTAAACTTTGAAAGGCAGGTTTTGGCCTTATCTCAAGAACACAATCCCTGAGTTAACCCAACTTAAAATCGAAATGCTGTGTTAGATTTTTTCTAAAGAATCATTTAGATTTTTGCTTTGGTTTTGTGACCTTAGAACACGGACTTTGGATTTTACTGATTAGACTGATAGATCTTTATAGAAATGGCTTGTTCATAGTATTATGAAAAAGCAAAAAGCTGTGATTTGATGTTAATGCCTTATTTTACTGTAACAGAAAGTCGGAAGTCGCCTTTTCTATTTACTTTGTATTTTATATTTTATAATGCTTTATAACTCAATAAAAATGTTAATAAGAAATTATCCTTACTTTAATCACATTCATACAAGAATTCCAGTAGAGTCTGCTCTTTCATAACTTCATCATAAAAAAGTAAATAAATAAATAAATAAAGTGGGTAATTAAACAATAATGACATATACAGTATAGTGATAGATGCTTTGGGCAAATAATAATTTAGCACTAGTTTGCAACTATTCATTGGATTGCTTGTAATAGAAGCTCTGTTTTTTTTTTATGTTCTAGAGCTCAGATAAACAAAATAGCAATTTGATGCAACTGTATTTTTGATAAAAGAAGATAGCATGAAAAGCCCATGGTCAACAGTTATTTGGAAATCTTGGCTTTCACCAGTTCTCAAAGTATCTCCAGATAAATTAATGTATTCTATACTATAGGAAGGTAACACTTAAATCTCAAGATAACTCTGATATAAGCACAATCATAAAATACAACCAAGTAATATTTGGATTTATTACATTCATCACTCAATTCACGGCACACCCAGGAAAGCTGTAAATGGTAGAGCTTACCTAAATAACTTTTGATTCCCAGCTATTTTCATGTTATGTTCTTGGTTTTAGTTTTTTATTTTATGATGCCAGGATCATACATGGAATTAATGACATAAAGCAAATAGAAACTGGTTGTCATTGATGACTTTTCTGATCTGCGGACCAACAAAAATGCTTTCCTTAAATTTAGCATCAGTTTTTCTTGAAAACATCTATCTCGTATAAAAAAGACCTCCACCTTCCTTGTTCATCATTTTCATTAAAAAAAAGTCCATCAGTCTGAGTTTGATGTGAAGTGGAGACAAAAAATACCTTTGTTGGGTCAACAAATAGTTCATCCCAAACTTCCGGGTTGCCTGTAGGGCCGTTTTTCGCCCTCTGGAGGCTTCCCAGAAGCCTCCAGAGAGAAAAAAATGGCCCAATGTGGAAACCAGAAGTCCATTCCCAAACTTCCAATTTTTGCATTGGGTTGCTTTTCACCCTCCAGAGGCTTCAGGGAAGCCTCCTGAAGCCTCCAGAGGGTGAAAAATGGCTGAAAATGAAGGGCGAAGTCAGTTGGCCAGCATGCACATGCGCACTGGAGCTGACAGGGCAACGCCTTAGGTGTCATAACAAATGGCTCCACGTGCCATAGGTTCGCCATCACGGATATATATAGTATACTTACTGTATACAGTTTTTTTCACTGAAATTATATTAGTTACATTTATCTCATTCCACAAAAATTACAACTTTCAAAGGTGGCCTATTATTTCATAATAAAATTATAATACTGTACTTACATAATGATACTTATGAAATATACCAGAATATTTCATAACAGGATCAAAGTGAATAAAATTTCAAGATAAACATTTTAAAGAGCCATTTTATTGCATTGATTTTATTGCTTTATGTCATTAATTCCATTTATGATCCATTTATTCATCATAAAATTAAAATTAAAACCAAAAACATGAAAATATCCAGGAATCAAAAGTTATTTAGGTCAACTCTACCACTTACAGCTTCCCTGGGTATACCATGAATTGCAATGAGTGATGAATGTAATCAATCCAAATATCACACGTATTTCATGATTATTTTTCTATCAGGATTATCTTGAGATTTAAGTGTTATTAAGGTATAGAAAAGAATACCTTAATTTATCTGGAGATACCTTCACAACTGGATGAAAGCCTAGGTTTTCCAAATAATTGTTGACTGTAGGCTTTTCATGCTATCTTCTTTTATCAAAAATACCATTGCACCAAATTGCTATTTTGTTTATCTGACCTCTAGAACATCAAAAAAGCAGAGCTTCTATTAGGAGCAATCTAATGAAATTCAATTGTGAAAAAAGTAAGGCTCTACATTTAGGCAAGAAAAACAAAATGCACAGGTACAGTATAGGTGGTACCTTGCTCAATAGTAGCAACTGTGAGAGGGATCTTGGAATCCTAGTGGACAACCATTTAAATATGAGCCAGCAGTGTGCAGCAGCAGCCAAAAAAGCCAACACAGTTATAGGCTGCATAAACAGAGGGATAGAATCTAGATCACGTGTAGTGTTAATGCCACTGTATAGTGCGTTGGTAAGGCCACACCGAATACTGCATACAGTTTTGGTCACCACGATGTAGAAAAGACGTGGAGACTCTGGAAAAAGTGCAGAGAAGAGCAACCAAGATGATTAGGGGACTGGAGGCTAAAACATATGAAGAACGGTTGCAGGAACTGGGTATGTCTAGTTGTCACTAGAAGACCTACAAGGTCCCTTCCAACTCTGCTATTGTATTGTATTGTAATGAATAATTGCAAACTATTGCTAAATTATTATTTGCCTAAAACTTCTGTTGGGGGCTATCACTATAGTGTATATGTCATTATATTTCATTTTTAATTACCCACTTTATTTATTTATTTTCTTTCTTTCTTTCTTTCTTTCTTTCTTTCTTTCTTTCTTTCTTTCTTTCTTTCTTTCTTTCTTTCTTTCTTTCTTTCTTTCTGATGAGATGATTAAATAGCAGAATCTACTAGAATTATTGTATGAATGTGATTGAAGTAAGGATAATTTCTTTTTTATCATTAACATTTAATAACAATACAATTTTATTTAACAATAAAATCTAACATTTTTATTGAGTTATGAAGTATTATAAAATATAAAATACAAAGCAAATAGAAAATCAGTGGGGAGGGGCAGGGGAAAGAAAGAAAAATATTTATACTCTCTATTCATTCACCGTCCTCTTCTGTCAAACACAACTCCCTTAGTCTTAATAGGTTAGATTTAAAATTCATCATACACATCATAGAATAGTTGGACTGATGTAGGATTTAAACTGGGATGAGTGGGAAAGGGGATGGAGATAGGATGGTAATGTAAATGCAGGCTATTTGTGAGATAGATTACAATTATGTTCCTATTTAATAATTACTATATGTGAAAAACCCTTCTTGCCTGTTGAGATCTTTGAGCCTGAGCTTGTTCAAGTTGCTTCCATATTATCTTTTCCTAGATCTCTACGCCATTCATAGGGAATTCAGGGAAGATAGATAATTTTTGAATATTTTTTTCATTCAGAACTTGCAGTTTCTCTTCCTGCAATTAGTCAATCACTCTATTTTCATTTCATTTCTTCCAACTGTTTCTATGATCTATAGGTTGACTTGACTCACAACTACAAATGGAACTGGAATTTTTGTCATTAAGTAAATTATATGATTGTTAACCAAATAACATAGTTATTAAGCAAAACCAGCTGGGAGGCCACAAATCATGATCATGTGACTGCAGGAGGCTTCAATCTTTGTAAATGTGAGCTGCTTATCAACTACCCAAATGCGATCATGTGACTGTCTTTTGATGTTATTTTATATAAAAGGGGGATTATATCAACCTGTAGTACAATTGCCCAAACCATGATTTGTGAATTCACAAAGGTTAAATTATTAGACCATGAAACAATTAAGTTGCAGATGTCATGAGCAGAGTGAACTGTGAAAAAGCATTTGAACCAGAGGTAGTATTCAGCAGGTTCTGATCAGTTCTCGAGTACAAGTAGCAGAAATTTTGAGTAGTTTAGAGAACTGGTAAATACCGCCTCTGACTTGCCCCGCCCCCATCTATTCTCGGCCTCCCGAGTCCCAGCTGATTGGGAGGAAATGGGGATTTGGCACTAACCTTGCCCTAGAGTGGGGTGGGAATAGAGATTTTACAGTATCCTTCCCCTGCCACACCCACCAAGCCATGCCCACAGAACTGGTAGTAAACATTTTTGAATCCCACCACTGATTTGAACAGTCATTCTTATGACTTTATCAACTTTATCTGAATGCATAGTGCAGAAATACATCCATTTATTTTACACCATAATGTTCACAGTGGACTGCAGTATGCCTATGTGCATTACCCATTACTATTTGAAACAACAACAAAAAAGTGTCATACAGAACTTGAATTATGTCACTTTTATGGGCTGTCCCAAAAGTGCTTTTCCAAAAGACAACAGAAAATGAAGCAGCTTTTTGGTTGAGAAGCAAAATGTTTTCAAGGAAAAAAAATCAATAAAGTCTAATTGCCTTTTGGAAAACCACCTTTTGGACAACCATGACCTGGAGGATTTGAGAATCTCCAGATACTATTATGGGCTCATTTATTAGCTTATCTTCTACATGCTGCATACAGTATAGATTGAAGAAGGGCAAAATCGGAGATAAGAAATGACCACAATAAAAAAGGCAAGTACTTCCATATGTAATGGTGAGATTGTTACTATTTAGATATAAATCAATTTGAGGAAGGATCTTCAGTGTGCAATTATTGAAGTAGTTTATGAATTAGCACAATGTTATTTGATTGGGCAAGAACTGGATTCACTATTTGGCTTTAATGCAATCACCATTGTATTCTTGCTATAGCTAATAATGCCATCATGTGTGTGTTTGTGTGTATGTATATGTGTGAAATTTCTTGCAATAGATGAAGTGATGCCATAATAAACAAATTGATTGTGAAAACTTAAAATGTTAAAATATTCTTTGTTAGTTTTGCTGCAGATTATTAATGTAGCTACCCTTATGGAATATGCCATAAGTCAAAAATTCATAAGAGGTCCAGTATTGTATGTGTTCTTCTGTGCTCTGCTTCCTCTACTTGCCGGTTAAATTTTAAAGTAAAGAACATTTATTCAGCAATTCTCATGTTAATAAAACAAGATTCAGAAACTTTAATAATGTAAATTGCATTTGGTTTGAGAATCTTGGGGTGGGAGGGACATGAAACAATTAGATGCTTGTCAGCCAGTATTTTGCTTTTGCAGCAAACTTCACAGATAATTTTGTCACAGCCTGATGCTAGAAAGGAAAACAAAATTTGAGTTTTAAGTCTGCTTCCAAATAGAGTTAAACAACTCTATGCCCAGAAAATGAAAACTTCACTCAAATATTGTAGTGATAACTTTTCACACAAGTTATCATATACATTTTTTGTTACAAGGAAATATTTACAAGAATTCTGACTGCAGTGCACTTTCCCCTTGTGCAGGAAATGGAAGCTTATATGGGATACATACAGAATTTTACAGAATGTGCCTGGTAGAACATTGTGGATAAAATAGTAGCTTGAGACTTACTTATATATAAAAGCAAACCCATTGAAATCAATGGAACATATAAAACACAAAGTAAAAATTATGTTATGGCTAAATGTGGATCAAATCAAGAGTCAGATTAAATCTGCTTCTTGAAAATATGCCGTGAACAAATGAGAAAGCAAAAATACAAATGCAAAAAGGATTTTGAGCCAACCCATGAACAATAAGTTTAATAGTTTTCAGCAGACCATAGCTTTCTAGAAGCTCCACTGTCTCATCTAGTTGAAGATGGACATACAGTAAACACAATAATATATGATACAACCCATCACAACTGGATTAAAAAAAATACACAAAATATAATACATAAAAATGGTTTTACATTGTGGACTGACAGAGCTCTAAAAAAAGGTGACCATAACCCTGGTAGGTTTTACAAAGTCTTTAAAAAAATAAAACAGTACTTCATGTGAAATTCATAAATACATAGGATGTGGGGGAGAGTTGGTTGTTGAGATTTGTGGTATATCCAACTAAGAAACATTCATGAAGCATTCTTGACATTCTTTCCTTAAGCTTGCTGTCACTATCTGAGGATACCAAATAGGCACTTATAAGTATAAATCGACCTGAAAGTTGAGGCCAGGGGTGGAGGGGAATCTGAAGAGGAAAGCTGAGGATAGAACATCTAATATTATGGCATGGGAGGACTAAAAAGGAAGAGAAATGTAACAGTCCGGTTTAAGAGGCGGCCTATATGAAAGGCTTTAGCTGATGATTGTCAATGTAATACAAGAACCTGTGTTTACATAAAGACCTTTGTTCTCCCCACATCTTTTTTTAACAAAAGATTATTTTATTATACATGAGCTAATGAGAATAGGGAAAGTTTAATTTTAATTCCTAGAATTTTTCATTTAGGAATGAAAAATGCTACATATAAATCAGCCAGCGCTCCTGTCCTTATAGATGCTGAGGGCTGAAACAAAATGGAATTCAACATCCCAGGCTGTATTGATTTTACCTTCTCCCATATTAATAGCTGTAATAGCTATTATTTGATACCAAGGATGCTGTACCTCTCTCCCCAAAGGCTTGAGGAATCTCAAAACGTACCTGAATGTCAAAGCTGGCATTTATTGTCTAGTCAATTCTTCCTAAGGATAACATTTCAGACTGAAGGTTGTGACATCACAGTGCCCAAACAACACGAGGTTCTGCTTGGAACATTAAATTTATCAAGGACAGTGGAGCAGAATTAACATGAGGCGAGGAGGAAAGAAGCACGATTTCCACTTGGCATGGCTTGATAGAATTTTCAGCACATGTTATGTTGCTCATCTCTCCAGAACACGTTACAAAATAAGGCACAGTTCTGAGCAAATTGTGACTTGGTTCTCTATAAATTCTATTTCTGTGTACCATTCCATTAGTGTGACCACCTTGGGAACTCCTTAATACAGAAAGGAGTGTTTGTTCTAACATTGTCATGGAGTTATCCAGAAGTTCTTGGGTGGAATCATTTACAATCAATTCATAAGGGAGGGGGATTTAAAACATCCTTCAAAGGGTTGGGAAACGACTCTGTCAGTTTTTCTTATGTTGCCACCTTGGAGTTGCATGTGTCACTCAAACAACAGTCCAAAGGCTCTTAGGAATATTCTTACTCTTCTGATCAAACACTGAATTAGCCAGTGCCTTTGTATCTGGTCCTTCCAGCAAAGCTGACCATTCAGGTAGTGAAAACGGTACTAGATCAGTAATGTAGTGGTCATACAGGCCAATAGTGAAAATGAGGCCCACGTCAGTTATGAAAAAAGATCATGATTTTATGAAAACAAATCTACTCTCTACTCTCTCAGACAGACAGATAGTGGCAAAAACTACACCCACCCACCCAAGCACAAAACCCCTTGAAAAAGAAGGAATAACCAATGTTAAGGCAGAAGTTTAACCTGAATATTATGTGACCCAGTGCCATGAACTAAATTCACAACTCATCTGTTTTAACATATTTTTATTCTGAAATTTCCCATCTATTTTTCACAGTCTCTTTGGGGGCTGCCCTCCATACATGCTAATAATACTATGGGGAAAATAACATTTCATTGTGATGAAATGTCTCCTTACAGCACCTTAAAAAAAAACCCACCCTCCATTTAAAGTGGGAGAGATACCCAAGCATGAAAATGTAATAGCGGCAGGCTTTGACCTGTGCATTCCAAATCGTTCTAGAAAGGAGTAACCTCCTGTGCTCCCTTTTCCCACAATCACAAATCCTTGCCTTCTAGTGTGCCCCTTTCCCAAGTACCTGCTTGGGAGTTCCTCCATCAGAATTCTACTGGCTTTGGGAAAGGCCAATGGTCTAGGGGTTAGTCTTGCTGGGTTGATCAGAAGGAATTGGACAAGAAGAGGTGCTTTTTGTTTAAGTAAAAAAAAACCCGTAGGACAAGACAGGAAAAGCTCAGTGATAGAGACTCAATGGTAGGGACAGGCAAAAATCATACATTCTGTTAAATCCTCTACTACTCAAAACTACATGCTAATAGTTAAGACAGGGTATAGTTGAAATCTCCTGGGCCTCAGTCCAGGAGATGCCATGCATGATGATCTTGATGCTATTTCTGTAACAGAATTCCTAAAAGCACCAATCTAAATTAGAAGGCAACTATGTTAAACTCTATGCTTTAAAACCAAAGGCCTGTGTTTAGACTTAAACGTCAGCATTTTCAGCAAGAAACAATACAGCTTTCAAGTGACGTGGGACTGCATTTTGTCTTTCAGTATTTCCTTAATTAGTTTGATACTAGCAAACCCTGCAAGGATTTGCTAGGGAAAGATACATAATACAGAGAGGGTAAAATGTACCTGGACAATTAGATTCTGCCCCTTTTTCTGTGACTAGCACAGAAGCAGAAGAGAAATTAATACCTCACCAGAATAATGCTTTGGTCTATGCTTTTCCCCTAATGTTTTTGGCAAGGCAAATGTACAAACAAAAGAAAAAAGTAAAAACATAAGAAAATAGCTTCTTATGAGAGTTGTTAAATTCCCACAGACGTATACAAATATGTCCAAATTACTCAGCCTTAGCCAGCCCAAACATTTTCCTAGACCATTATAGCAATGTTTCTCAACCTTGGCAACTTTAAGATATGTGGACTTCAACTGCCAGATTTCCCCAGCCAGCTGTCTGCAAAATCTTAAAAGTTGTTAAGGTTAAAAGACACTGCTTTAGACTGCTAATCCCCCCTAGCCTAGTCAGACTCTTAATTTCATGATTACCTGATCTGCTTTCCTCCCAGTGCCCTCCTTCTTCTAATACATAATCTAACTTATAATATCCCACAAATACTTTTAAGACCTTCTTTTGCATGCTGGGGTTCTCAGTCTTTTTTTTCCAAGTCAGTCAGTCAGACAGTCAGTCTCTCTCTCTCTCTCTCTCTCTCTCTCTCTCTCTCTCTCTCTCTCTGTTGCACATTCATACCCTTGCCTTCTTCCCCTCCCCCAATCTCATACTACTCTTACTCATCTCTTCTATTCAAGCATCTGGGACAAAATTGCCACACTTTTTGTCATAACCATCAGCAGAAGCCTTCCACCAGCTTCTCAGCTTGGGTGGGAGGTGGGATAATGCAGTAATCCTGCATTTAAAATGCCCAGGTTATTGAGGGAATAAAGTTATTTCCTTATAATTAACCGACGACTCCCCATGTTGCCCCAACTCCCTATGTTGGCACTGCACACAGACTTGTGAATCAAGAGATATTTTTCTCTTTAAAAATAAATTCATTATCTTCCTCAGGGACTAGATCGGTTCAAAGGCAGCATCAGATTTCCCAATCTTTCTTAGTACAAGCATCTTCAGCCTGCCCATGTTCATTGTTCTCGGCAGATCAAAGCCACTAGGACAGAATCTGGAATTTGGCATGGAAAACATAGGCACATATGGATATTAACAAGAGTCTCGTTTCACCAGATGTTGTTAGCATTTTGTTGCTGGGAAGGCATCAAGAGGTACCAGACCTTGGCACCAACATCTCCTGAAATACTGATGACCTAGCCCTCAAGATCAGTTCTTCCTGCTGCCTCCAGATACAATTCTCCTTTCACTTTATGCTTTCTTGTAATGCTTTTTTTTCTGTTTGTTTGTTCAAAACGTTCCTAAGTAGAAAACATCTGCGATTGTGAAAGTCATATATTTGGCATTTTTTTTTCTTTTGTTCATTTCCAAAGGATGTGTGTCAAGGCATCCTCTAGAGGTGGCTTCTCTGACAAGACTTCTCTTTCCTCCCTCTTTTTTAAATTGTCCAGTCAACCCAGAGGGGCCTTTAGTCTTTGACCAACTTGTACACATGATGCTGAGCTCCATGCTCACTGGTTGACACCTCGAAAACAAACGCTATGCAAAGTAATGTTTCCTGGGTATCTCTGTTTGTAACAACCTAGTTAAAAAAGAAACACATACAGGGAGATCAGAGAAAATCAAACCGAATAAAAGTCAAGTTATAAATCCAGAGAAAGAGTAACATATTTTGCATAAAAAATGACCACTGAAATTTAGGCACGAATTCCTCTATCCAACTCAATAAATTTAGATTAAGTTAGAGAACTCAATTTAAATGATGGCATTAGGATGATGTTTTCCAGAATTTTACTAGACATTTATGTCTTATTTATGGGATCTCATGTCCCTACAGTGCTATTTATGTTTATTTGGGTTTCATGTTTTCTTGTGAACAGCTTAAGGCTTAATGTATATTTAAAAAATGCTGTAGTATAGTGGAACCATAGTTATCCCTACTAACTAGTTGATTTCCTGATTTCCATTTAGGGCTGAATACGATGAGCTGTTTTATTTTAGGAATTGTTGCCCAAGTTTATTTTTTTCCCTTTTTCCTGCTAGCCTTTATCTCTTTTGAATAAAGTTTTTAGATTGTAAACTCAGAGGCAGAGGCTGATATATATATATTTTACTGATTTTGAAAATCAGTTTAAAAAAAAGGTATGGGTGGATAAGAAGTAATATAATTTGCAGAACAATCGTGTGTTTCTAAGAATCCATAGATAGTTATAAGAGTTGCAGAATGAGTGACTTTCATTAGATTAGCTATCACATAACAGATGCACACCTGCACTTTAACTGTGCAAAAATCCAGGAAAAAAAGAACTTGTTACTAATAAATTCATAACATCCTGTTTCAAACAGGGAAAAGTGTTTCAAAACATGTTAGGAGGTGCTGTCAGAGGTCATAGGACTACTCCATCATGTTCTGAATCTCAATGGCTACATAATCCTAGGAAGTAATCATGTAACTTGCCAATCATTAAGACATTCTTTAAAAAAAAAACCTCCAAAAAATAAATAAAGAGCACTAAAAGAAGAAAACTCTGAGAGGAAAGGAATGAAACTATTATTTATACTGGTAATCCTTGACTTATAACTGTAATGGAGTTTGCCTGTTACAGTTGTAAGCTGTGACAGTCATAAAATGGGTCACCCAGACGGCTGACCTGATTTTACAATCTTTTTTGTGGTGGCTATTAAGCAAACTTGGTGGTTGTATAGTGAATGCCTTGGTCATTAAACAAACCCATTGTACGCTATAGAGTATTTTTGCTGAAAACTGAAAGTAAAGACCAGTTTTCAGCAAAAACATAGTAAATTGGGGTCATGTAAAATAGAGTCAAGGACTACATGTAAGCCAAGAACAAACCACTCTGATTCCCTACAGAATTTAATAAATCTTGATATACTTCTTGTCCTTTTATAAAGATTAGTTTTAGTATCTGGACAGCAACAACAGTGAAATGATTAAGAAGTGCTTTACTGAGCACCAGTGAGAAATAAAGGGGACAGCTAGGAAGCAAAACAGAAGAAGGAAGAGATTCTTTACCTGTAGGATGGTGAAATTCTCCAGGACACTATTCATCATGTATTTTTCTGGAAGATGTTTCAATTTATGGATGAAGTTGATCATATACTCGCACATAGGAGACCGATGGATTCGATAGACACATCTTCCATTCTCCATCCGAGCAAATTCAGTCTGCAGAAAGACACATAGAGATCATGTAAAGCTATCAGTGCTGAATCTGAGAATACCTACTCAAAATGGGCAAAGATAATCAAATTATCTGTTCGTTCCCCATAGAGAAAGCGTAAGGCTCACCTCCACCTTTTCAACAACTTGTTTTCCAAAGGAGCACACTTTAGTGGAGACTGTGATGGTCATGTTTTCAGCACTGCTATATTGACTGCTTACACCATAAAAAGCACCAGGACCATCCTGTATAGTGCTGTTCAGATCCGCCTAGAAGAGAGCAAGAGGTTCATGCAAATTAAACATGGATTAGAATGATTTATTGGCTCAGAATAGAGATCTAATTCATGCTAGTTAAAAGAGCATGTTGATCAGTTGGACGGGGAAAAGGTGGATAGAGTCCACCTTTCACCCAAATATAGATGCCACATCCACCTAGCATAGAAACGGAATAAAACCATAAGCCAAATTAAGATGGAGAGATCCTTGGGTTTGCTAGAGCACTGATAATGTTACTTAGTTTGGTTAATGAAACGTCTGCAAGAAAACAAGCAAGCTCAGAGAGCACCAAGGACCCCTCATTTCAACCCTGAGCTACAAATATTTTCCTTTATTGGTACCAAATTAAGATTATTTAATGCTACATGGATACTGCTTCAATAAGGTATCTTCTCCTATCTAACTGTATATTACACCCCCAATTATATCAGCCTTCTTCAACGATAGATGCCAGTTATGGGAATTGGTCCAACATTCTGGAAGACTGAGGCTAGAAAAAACTTATTACAGGAATAGGCCATATTATCATGTAAAGAAATACTTAATAATCACAGACACTGCTTAACTTCAACCTGCATGAAGTTCTTACCCAAAACTTGACAAGGAAGAAGGAGTTCTGGGGTCCTCTTTCATAGAGTTCTTTCAGGCCACCTTTTTTCTCAGGAAACTTGTCATAAATCTGGCGTATGTCCACTGCTTCCAGGAGTGGGTCACTGTATGAGGGGTTCGTCTGTCCGATATGCACAAAAAGGTGTTTGCTATACTGTAATGGGAAAGAGAACAGACGGCATCATTGCTCCCTATGTAAGTCGAAACATTGGGAAAAAAATTAAAATGAAATAATTGGGATACCCTTGATGAATTTGCCCTTGTTGACTCAAGAATTTACTTATTTATTTATTTATTGCCAATTGCTATCATCTCAGCAAAAGCAGACCAGAAGGAGCCATAGTAACATTTATATTTCACAAACCAGTAAAGAGAATTTGGAACTCAAGTTCTGGGCATCCCTTTTTCAAAAGACCAGCTAAATGGAAGCTCAGACACTATGTAAGAATGAAATTATGGTACAAATCTCTCAAGATACCGCTAGAGTGAAAACTCTATTCTCTGGATCTTGATGCAATGGACCAAATTAACTTGTGTGTTATGCTACTTGTGTAATAAAGCCACTGCAGAAATTGGGATAGGATGGGATGGGAATAACAGGCGCCCCTCAGATAGTCTTAAAAATGCAACTTGATTGCATTCTGTAGAGTAAAACAAGATCTATCATTCTCTCCTCCGTCTTGTATGAATTTCCTTTCTGAAGAGTTACCGTTTCAGGGTCACGCTGTACTTCCATGAATGCTGAATACTCAAGGAGCCGCAACTTGGCAGAGGCAATCGTTCGGTCCTGCCAGACTGGCACAGCTGAGGCAGAAGGTGGAAGAGGAGCCAAGGGCTCATAGCCTAGAAAAATGGGCAGATAAAACATCCTTGAACATTTTAGAACCAAATTTTAGTTTCAGGAGAAAGTATGGACAAAATAATCTTTAAGAATAAGCAACTGGGCCAGTTTAGTTCAGTTTGGTTCATTTTTCAATTTTTCCAAGCAATTTCAAACTATTCCCTTAATTGTTATCCTGATTACAATAATATTGCATTGCATTATATTCTCTAAAATCAAGATGTTTTTCCCCATTTCTGGGCTGTCCGTGGACTTAAGGAGATAGCAATATGAAACACACTATCTCTTAAACAATGAAGAGGCCGTCATTAGACCTTTCCATTGTGGACAATTAGCATTCAGTTTGTTCAGGAAGGTTATAGAGAAGGTTCTCTATTGTATGCTGCCACCTTCTGGGACGGAGGAAGCATGCCTTCTCTTTGCTGCCCTTTCCCTCTAGAACAGCAATCCCCAAAAGATATGAATGGCCCCATGTTCTTGGGGTACCAGAAAGTCCTTAAAATCTGCCTTTATCCAAAGCCTGAGGTCAATGGGTTGACTGATGTTTTTGTGAGGGCTATGTTGTATCTCTACATTTATTGCTTTGGGTTTTTGTTAATTGCTTTTATTATTAATCAATTGTATAAGTCACCAGAATCCAACTGACTGAGCAGCCATAACAAATTTAATACATTAAATCAAGGGAAGGTTATTCATGAACAAAATAGAGGTATTGATTAGAAATCTCAGACTTAAGGACAAGTGCTGTGAATTAGATAACTTCCATCTGTGATGGGCTTCAATTTATTTTGCTATTGGTTCGCTTGTGCGCTTGAGTGACGCTTCTGCACAGAAGTGTCTGGGCGGAGCCTACCACCACCACCAATATCGGTTCGCCCGATCCGGGGCGAACCTGCAGAAACCCACCTCTGACCTCCATGTATAAAACACGACTTAAATTCTCACTTACTGCTATAATAATACAATAAGTTAGTGTTCTGCTTTTACTGAGTCCTTGGTGGAACATATAACACAGAATAACAAGGTTGGAAGGAACCTTGGAGATCTTCTAGTCCAAACCCATGCTTGAACAGAAGACCTTATGCCCTTCTAGACAAATCTCTTCTTGAAAACCTCCAGCAATGGAGCACCCACAATTTCTTGAGGCAAGCTTGTTGATTGATTGTTTTCAGTCAGGAAATTTCTCTTTACTTCTAGATTTAATCTTCCTTTAATGATCTTCCACCCATTATTTCTTGTCCTGCCCTCAGGTGCTTTGGAAAGTAGATCAACCCCCTCTTCTCTGTGACAACACCTCAAGTATTGGAAGACTGGTATCATGTCAAACCTAGTCCCTTTTCATTAGACTAGAGATACCTAGTTCTCACAACCATTCATTATATGGTATAGCCTCCAGACCTCTTATCTTTATTCTTCTTCTTTATACTCTTTCTAGAGTCTCAGCATTATTTTTTATCAGAACTGAATGCAATATTCCAAGAGTGGTCTCATCAGTGAAGTATAAAGCTATTACGTTACATAATCTTTATATTATCCCTCTTTTGATGTAGCCTAGGATTGCATTAACTTTTTTGGCAGCTGTAGTACATTGTTGACTCATATTTAAGTTGTAGTCCATTAGGATACCAAACCCCCCTCAGATATGCTATAACCTATGGAGCCAGATATATTATATAACTGTGTTTGGGTTTTCTCGCCTAAGTGTAGGACCTTATTGTTCTTTCAACTAAAATGCATTTTATTGGATAGGGCCCAGTGTTCAAGTCTGTCATGATCCTTCTGAAGGTTGAGTTTATCTTCCAAAGTGTTAGCTATTCCTCCTAGCTTGGTGTCATCTGAAAATTTAATGTGTTCTATTTCCACATTTTGATCATTTATGAAAATGTTGAAGAGTAACTGGGCCTAAAACAGAACCCTGAGGTACTCTCTGTATGGAATGTTCTAAGAATCTAATATCTGAATAAGTACTAAATAATATAAATTAATTTTTCTGTTTAATTGCATCGCTTCCTTCTCTCAACCAGTTCATTTACAGAAGAGTATCTATAGAATAAAACCAAGACATCAAAGTGCAACCTAGAAAAGCAATATAAAGACATACATAATAGGAAACTTTTGTTCCAGCTATCAGAACACAATTCTAGTCACAGCCTGAGTGTAATTATGGCCCTAAAGCATAATTCTGTAATCTCTTAACTTACTGGCTCAGCATTTCTTCAACATCAATTTGATTTTAGTACAAAAAGCCCTGTTTCCATATGTATGTGTATTATGAATGTCACTGTGAACATATTGTCTTATATACTGATTGTGCTTTTATTTTGCCTACAGGTAAGTGAACTGAGGACAAGCAAAAACTCATTTTAGAGAACATGTAACTTGGATGAGCAGCCTGCATTCAAATGCTGCATATAGATTATAAAATACACAGCCTAGTGGCACTATCACTTTCATTAAGATGATAATTATTCCAATTAAATTCACTATTGCAGTTGGTAAAAAAAGAGAAGAGTTCCTGAGAGCAGCAATGGGAAAAGAGAGCTATACCATGTAAACAAATACTTTAATCACATGCAGATGGTGGTGAAGGAGACAGGAGACGAGAAAAATTTAGTTTTTGCACAGTTGAGCATCAAGAGGGTAAATTGAAGAAATCAAGTGAGACCGACCACTTACTGGCTAGTGATGGAGGCATGGGTGGCTGAATGGGGTAGGGTGGTTGTGCAAAAGGTTTAATGCTGAAAAACAAAATAACATCAAATAGATTAAATTATTTTGACAAACCTCCCTCTAAACTGCATATCTCAGCTACAAGCTTTACTCTGAATACCAAATGCCAGGCAATACGAGCAATAGCAGAAGGTGCAAGGACAAGGGAAATGATGAAATGTGTGGTGGTACCATAATATAAATATCATGTATTACATCAGTGTTTCTCAACCTTGATCACTTGAAGACGTGTGGGCTTCAACTCCCACAATTGCAGTCCAATTGTGGACTGCAATTCTGGGAATTGCAGTCCACACGTCTTCAAGTGACCAAGGTTGAGAAACACTGCATTACATATTTACATCAGATGTTGGGGTACGGGTGTAAAATTGCAGCATTTGTGTGATGATGTCTTTGGCTGCATATCATTATTTTGCCAACATTGGGATTTGCTGGATATGTGACCAGGCAGAAAGTGCTGTCATTATATCATTCGGCTTCTCAGAGTCACAGGCCAGTCAATGTGGAAGCACAGTGGTGGACCTGATGGATCTTTTGATGTGAGCCAGCAAAATCCTGGATTTCTGGGATTATATGTCTAAAAGTACTGATTCTCCAGTACTTTTATATCATATCATAAATTTAATACAGTTGATGAGGAAGTATTGGTGGGCTTTGCTGGGGCAGGGTTTCTGAAGTAGAACATTATCTAAACAATGGAAGAGTTCACACAATGTCTTCCACATTTGAGTTGGAACAATCTCTGTGTGCAACTGGTAACCAGGATTCAATTAACCAGGACTATTATGCAACTGGTAACCAGGACTATTGTAACTCTCTCTACATGGGGCTCCCCTTGAGGTGCACCCGGAGGCTTCAGTTAGTTCAGAATGCAGCCGCGCGAGCAATTATGGGGACCACCAGGTTTACCCACGTTACACCGCTCTTGCGCGAGCTGCACTGGCTACCTGTCGTCTTCCGGGTGCGCTTCAAGGTGTTAGTTATCATCTTCAAAGCGCTCCATGGCTCGGGACCTAGCTATCTGCGAGATCGGATCCTGCCCCACACATCCTCACGACCGATTCGCTCCCACAGAGAGGGGCTTCTCCGGGTGCCGTCCACTAGACTTTGTCAGCGGGCGACGCCCAGGGGAAGGGCGCTCTCTGTGGCGGGCCCGGCCCTCTGGAACGACCTTCCCCCTGATATTAGAACGACCACTGACCTCCGCTCCTTCCGTGTAAAATTGAAGACCTATTTCTTTCGACTGGCCGGCCTTGAATAGTTCTCTCTGTCTATTGATTCCAAATATTTTAATGGGTTTTTAATCGTATATTTTTAGCACGGGTAATACTGTTTAATTCTATTTTAAAGTATGTATTTTGTATTTATTATATATTGTTTTTAGCTCTGCCTGTGCACCGCCCCGGGTCCCTGTGGGGAGAGGGTGCGGTTAATAAATTTCAATTTCAATTTCAATTTCAATTTCAATTATTCTTCTGTTTTAGAAAAATAGTAACAAGTTTGTTTGAAAAACATAATCTTGCATCAGCACTAAAAATGTACCATTAGCATACAGCTCAAGCACCTACTTTACAAAGACATGTTCAAGACTATCCCATCCCATCTCATCCTTCCCTACTTACTCCTGAGAAGGTCCAGACTGTCCTGGGATAGGCCCACTCCAAAACTGAGAAAGCAAAAAGGACACAAAGCATGACGTCAAAGATATTCTCAATAGCTGATGTCATCATTCACAGCATGTTAAGGGTGAATATTTAATACATTTTCTATAAAATAGTTTGAAACTTTGGCCACCAGCAGTTAAAAACTGGGACTACATCAGTGGGGATCTTTACACAAGGTTTCCCCGAAAATACGACCTCCCCAAATAATAAGCCCAATCAGGCTTTTGAGCTCATTGCTAAAATAAGCCCTCCCCTGAAAATAAGCCCTCCCCAAAAACATTGCAACACAGCAGCAGCCATGAGGTGACCAAGCTCGCTGCTTCCTGCAACTCAAAAATAATCAGCTCAAATAATCAACTCAAAAATAATAAGGCCAAGTGCTTATTTTGGGGGGGTCAAAAGAAAATAAGACCCTGTCTTATTTTTGGGGAAACACGGTAGGTAGATGTAGGCCAACTGTGAAGGAATTAGTGGCTGTAACTGAGCTTCCTGATCTTTAGAAGAATCTTAGGAGACCATCTGTTGGTTTAGCACCATCATTGAAAAAAATGAGGCTGGAAACTTATATCCAATTTGGGATGGTGGGAAAAGGGATGAGAATGGAGGGGAGGTTTTGAGGGGCCAACCAGTCCTATTTACACCCTTAAAATTCACAATCTCAAAATTGCCATAGGTAGTCCCTGGGTAATGACCACTTGTTCAGCAAGTGTCAGAAATTATGAGTCCCCCAGTCACATGATAATGATCCTATGATGGTTGCAGTGTCATGTGGTCATGTGATCACCATTTGCAACCTTCCCTGCCAGCTTCCCACAAGCAAAGTGAATGGCGAAGCCAGAAAGGAAGATCACAAGTCACTCCAGTAAGTAACTCCCATTCCTGCTGCTTTTTCTCCTGGGGAATCTGGCTATGGAGTATAAGATCCCAGGGATCCCATACTACTCTATAGCATGTGCCCACCTGCAGTCTGAAGTACTTGGCCAATCACCCGGCCATACTGGTATGGTGCCTACCGACAAACCCTCCTGCAGTGGCAGCAGCAACCCCCAGCCCACCATGTAAGCCACCCAAAACTTCTTTGCTTAGTGATTAAACATGGCCCTTGAGTTAAAAAGGCAGAGATGGATAGCTGATGCAGGTTGGTATAAAATACCTAACATGTTTCAAATAAGCCAAATAGCATCTCTACTAGGAATCCTGTCTGCTTATGACCCTACATCAGGGGTGGGCAAACTTTGCAACTTTAAGCCTGAAGGACTTCAGCTCCCAGACTTCTCCAGCCAGCTTTGCTGGAGTCTGGGAGCTGAAGTCCTTCAGACTTAAAGTTGCAAAGTTTGCCCACCCCTGCCCTACATCCATATGCGGAGTATTTCTTACCCTGGGAGCAGCAGAGAAGACAGGCTGAGGGAGTGGAGGAGGAGGACTCAGCTTGTTCTGCAGGACACTGGCAGATACAATCTGTGCCGAAGACATGGAAGCCATACTCTGCAAAGCTTTGTCCTTTGAGACTTGATCCTGAACAGGATAAAAATCAAACAGAAGGAGGGCTCGATAATCCCTTCCTTGAGAGGACACAAAAATAACAAGTTGCCTGAAATTAAGGGATAGTTTTTATACTCCTTGTTAGTTACAACAAAACCATTTTCTGTCTGAGCTTCAACTACTGTGCACTAATTATAAACCATTCATCTAAGTTGTTTCTGAAAATTAATGAGATAGTTGCCACTACTTTTAGAAAGGAACCATGTTAATCAGAGATAGTCAAATTCTTTGGTTTTGTAAACTTTTAGCACAGGGATAATTTATTTAATTTGTTTTTAATTATTTATATTGTGATTTTGTCTGTTTTAATTTCCTGTGCACCGCCCCGGGTCCCTTCGGGAAGAGGGTGCAGTTATATAAATTCAACTAATAATAATAATAATAATAATAATAATAATAATAATAATAATAATAATAATAATAATAATAATAATAATAATAACAACAACAATAATAATAATTAATAATAATAATAATTAATAATAATAATAATAATAATAAAGAGTCAGAGAAGCAAATCACAGGCAGCTTCTTAGAATAATATTCAAATTCTCCAAACAGCGGCTTCTAATTTTCTCTTTCTAGTAGTATCAGAAATTATTCTGGGTTTCACTGAAGATAAGTATTTTTAAAATCTTGTTGGGACCTATACGGTATCTAAAACTAATGGAATAGAGAGGTCTGGGTGGTACTTACCAGGTTCATAGCCTGCATGAAGGGAAAAAGAAAAAGAGAAATATCATTAGAACTCAGGTATGGGGGAAGGCTGAGGAAAATCTGCATAGTATCTATAATCATAATGGGATTTCAAGGTATTGCTATAATCTACTTTTACTTTGTCCCAAAAGTGCTATTTCAAAAGGCAACTGGACTTTGTTTTTCCTTAAGCATCCTCATACAAGAAGCTTCTTCAGTTCTTGAAGTTCTTCAGCTTCTTGGCTGAAAAGCGAAACATCTTCAAAGAAAAACAAAGTCCAGTTGCCTTTTGAAAATCCTTTGGGCCTTTTGAAAATCCTTTGGGACAACCACGACCTGAGAATCTCCATAGACATCTAACTTTGCTTTGTAAATAAATTACACCTGAGTAAGGCCAGTTTCCAATGTATCCTACTTCACAGAATCCTGGGAACTTTGGCTAAAAAGGGAATGGGTGGAAAATCCCACCTGGCAGGCTGCTGATTTCAGTGGGTATCTTCTTCGTGTTCACAAATGAAGTGAACAATAAACAAGGGTTTTTTTAGTCAAAAATTGAGCAGGCTCTCCAGTTTTGCTCTTCTGCAAATTAGTCTAGGTCTATGGATGGATGGCAACACTCTTTTGCACACTAGACAGATACAAATGAAAAACAATGCTCAAGGTTCTCTTCTATCACCTCCTTGCACAATTATACAGGAAGGGTAAATTAGGACTGCAATAGTCTGGATGACCACTAGATGGCAGCACAAACACACAGAAAACTTATCCAGGATTTTTGCAGGCCCTATACCTTAAGTACTGCACTTAAGTAGGGAAATAATTATAAATTTTATGCTATATATTAAAGAATAGCAATGTATTCTAACATTAATATTTGGTATTTTTAAGAATACACTGCTTGCATGCAGACAATTGTGTGAATCATTACATTTTCTGCATTGTTTTTAAATTTTCTTTGTCTCGCTCCTTAAAGTTTAAAGACTAACTGGCTGTGAAGTCATTTCTCCTTTCAGTACCTCTTTTAAAGATGAAACATCATGAAACATCATTAGCAATTCCGAACTGAAGCTGACGGAAGTTTATCAATATAAACTTGATATCAAACCAGTCTCAAAATCTCAATCCTGAACTTACAGGAACAGAATGAAAGATCAAGTAGATTCCAATGTCACAATTCAGCTACAAAAGGAGGATTTATTTCCTGAGTAGTCTCCCTCACCCCAAGGCACAAGTTGCTAGCAGTGGTGCCTAATGATTGGCTAATTCCAGAGTCTGAAAAAGGTCATTTGGTCATGAAGTGGGTTATATATACAGGGCTTCATTGTTAATCGCTTTGTAAGTCTGTTGCAAGTGAATATACTTTTGTTCATCATATAACATTTCAAAACAAATCAGAAATGCAGAATTGTGAACTATCTATTAAAGCAGGCTACAAAAGCCATGTTTCGGTATAAGAACACGCACGTACAGCCCCAGTTACGGGCATACAGAGGCACATGCAGGAACAACATGACTTAGCAATGTGACTGCACTGCTACACACTCAAGGCACAGCATTTTCTTCCAAGTATCCTCCTGACATCAAAATTAAAGTACCAGCAACAACAGGATTATTTATAGGCATGCATCCTGTAAAAAAGCTTATACAATAGCAGAGTTGGAAGGGACCTTGGAGGTCTTCTAGTCCAACCCCCTGCCCAGGCAGGAAACCCTATACAATTTCAGACAAATGGCTATCTTCTTAAAGACTTCCAGGGTTGGGGCATCACGTTTATCTCAAACCTAAGGGTTATAACAGCAATTAAAAAAAAAAAACCCAATTGAGATACCAAATCTATTGTTTGGTATGTATTCAAAAGATTAAATAATAGTTGTTATTATGAAGTAATGGCATTAACTTCAAAAGAGTGTGGATAAGTAATTTCATTATCGGTCTCTCTTTGTTCTCACTTATCTTTTGTGCAAGGAGCTTCAGTTGGAATATAGCAATAGGACTTAGACTTATATACCGCTTCACAGTGCTTTTACAGCCCTCTCTAAGCAGTTTAAAGAGTCAGCATATGGCCCCCAACAATCTGGGTCCTCATTTTACCCACCTCGGAAGGATGGAAGGCTAAGTCAACCTTGAGCCGGTGAGATTTGAACTGCTGAACTGCAGCTAGCAGTCAGCTGAAGTAGCCTGCAGTACTGCACTCTAGCCACTGCGCCACCGTGGCTCTATGAATACTCTTCCCATTTTATTCTTACAGTAACCTTGAGAGGCAGGCCAGGTTCACTGTGCATACACAACTTGTCTTTTAATGACCCATCTAGCATATCCACCCAGAAGCCAGTTGCACCGAGTTCAGTATAACCTACTCCCACAGATGCCAGTATAACATTCAAGTTTCAATTTGAGGAATAATTTGAAAATGAATCTTCCGGGTTTCACTTGGGCACATGACCCACCACTGGCGACAACGTTCACAGCAAGTAGCTAAAGGTTTACTCCGAATACAGAGCTTAAAGGAAAATTCGCCCTTTTCTTGCTTACAAATCAGAAAAAGATAAGATGTGCTGTACATAGTGGCATTTCTTGACAAAAATATTCCTTGACATCAATGGACTAGCATGTCAACCTCATTTCTGGAGTAATGTATTTTCTAACTTTAGATTTCCTACAGGGTCAGAATGATAAAGATGCTCTTAGAATTTTATCCAATTACTGCACGAAATACACTTCTATATCGTTTTTTTACTGTTCTATGCCAGTCTTCAACTGGAAGTATTTACTGAATTCTATGGGAACCAGGGTTTTGACAATATAAATATAGGCAATGTGGTCTGTTTGTAAATAGTCAAGATTTTCTTTCTTTTTGAGTCAAAAGATGGGGAGACACCCATTGACAACTTTCCAAATCCTATTGAAATCTATATTCTACCTTGGGGAATCTAGAAAGGGAACAGAGGCCATTTTGTAATTTTTCAGTTCTTTCCAAGGCATATATCCACCAACAAAAATGAAAAGATAATCCAGATCAGTTTAGAATACTCTCTGGCTTCCTTTAGAACAGCAAAGCCGGCTGGGGTATTCTGGGGGTTGAAGTCCGCCAGGCTTAAAGTTGCTAAGGTTGGAGACCCCTGCTTTAGAACTACCCCATCTTCTGCTCCACCTTCAGACATTTTATTCAACAAATCACAGTACACAGAAGACACAGAGGGAAAGGGATCAAGTTAGTCAATCTCCAGTTACAGAATAAGGAGGAAAAAAAGCCAACCACAGAAGAAAAGGAAAGGCAATCACAGGATAAAGCTCTCCAGTTGCATCCTTGCCCAGTTCCCTCGGTTCCTGGTTTCGTGAACTCGTTCTACATGTCCTGATTCAGCCTCAGCCATCTTATGTCCCTTTCTGGTTCTGTGCATCTCGGTTGCAACCACGGCATAGGCCTCCTTGCCCAATGACTTATGAGGTTCTTAAACACATCACCCAATAGTTTCCGTAAGAGAGCTAGAGTAACGATCGTTTCCTTTGTTTCTTTCTGTACCTGCTATGGTAAAAAGTAAATTAACTCAAGCCTAACCCACTTGCACTAATAACTTAATAATTAAATTCAAGCTAATAACTTAATAACCGCATATTGCCATTATAGATAATTGTTATATAATTAATAATAATAGTAGGGCTCAACACTCCCTCCTATTTAACTTTAACATGCAATTGCTGGTTACGATTATCCACTGTTTCAAGTTGGGCATCATCAATATGGAGATGACACTCAATTGTACAACCTGAACCGAGTGGCTTATGCTCTTTTTCACTTCTTCTCTTGGATTACTGCAGTGTATTTTCTACTTGGGAGATGTCCTCCCAGAAACTACAGTTGGTCCAGAATACCGACAGCCCTCAACGTACGACCACAACTGAGCCCAAAATTTCTATTGTTAAGTGACACATTTATTGAGTTTTGCCCCCATGTTATGACCTTTCTTGCCCCAGTTGTTAAATGAATCACTGCAGTTGTTAAGTTGGTGACAGGGTTGTTAATTGGATCTGGCTTCCCCATTGACTCTACTTGTCATAAGGACGCAAAAGGGGGTCACATGACCCGGGGACACTGCAGCTGTCATAAATATGAACCGGTTGCCGAGTATCTGAATTTTGATCACATGACCTTACAACTGCCGTAAGTGTAAAAAACGGCCTAAGTCACTTTTTTTCCAATGCCGTTGTAACTTTGAATGGTCACTAAATGAACAATTGTAAGTTGAGGACTATCTATATAGCAGTGTGGACAGTAAAGGAAGCACTGTGCTTTGCATGCATGACCTTGCTGCTTTGTGAGCTGCATTGGTTACCATTTGACTTCCAAGTGCAATTCAATGTGCTAGTTATCACCTATAGAGCCCTCTACAGGTGGTCCTTGACTTACAACCGCTCATTTAGTGATTATTCAAGGTTACAATGGCACTGAAAAAAGTGACATGACTGTTTTTCACACTTACAATTGTTGCAGCATCCCCATGGTCACATGATCAAAATTCAGACACTTGGCAACTGGAATGTACTTATGATGGTTGCAGTGTATTGAGGTCTCGTAATCTCCTTTGGCCACTTTCTGCAAGCAAAGAGGAATGATGGGGAAGCCAGATTCACTTAACAACTGTGTTACTAATTTACCAATTGCAGTTATTCACTTAACAATTATGGGAAGAAAGGATGTAAAAGGGACATAACTCACTTAGCAACTATCTCACTTAACAACAGAAATGTTGGGCTCAGCTGTGGTTGTAGGCTGAGGAATTGTGTGCAATTGTCACATCATGTCATAGGCCATTATTCATTCCATATAGCCAGCTTTGTTAAGACTTTTAGGGTTGTGTAATTAAGAGTTCAGGTGAAGGCATATTAACAAATGTCACCTGATAGGATTAATAGTATCACTAGGTGTTTATGGAAAAACAACAGCCAGTGGTTGAAAGTCCAATCTGGAAAATTCTTACTGGACGTTTACTCTCCTGGTTTTTCCAATGACCAGGCACCAAATGAATTGTTTTAGATCACAGCGCTATTGAAATCCTGCCACATAAAGATGCCCCATGTCATCTACCAACCGTCTCTCTCTCTTCCAAGATTTCTACTTTTGATCTGATCCCAGGATCAAAGGGAAAGGGGCAAGGACATAAAAGGAACAGAGTGGCAATAACAGAATGCAGTATGTTAGCTTCAGCATGGCCATGGCTTAAAGGTGAGAAAGCTGGGGAAGCGCGTACCTTCAGCTTGGACTGAATCTCACGAGATTTCCGTCTGGCTAGAACCTGCAAGTGGCTAGAGACCTGCAGAGAGAAAAGCAGAAGGAGAGGGGGAAAAACAGCAGAGCCGTCAACCAGAGAAAAGAAGAGGAAGGAGAGGGGGCTGCCCATGCTCACATACCATGGATGCATGGGCAGGGTCTCCAACGTACCTTTATGCCAACCTGGTACTCTCGCACCTTCTTCCGAGCTAGAACCTGTATATGGCTGGACACCTAGGCCC
The DNA here is from genome assembly GCA_039707465.1 of Rhabdophis nuchalis. Classification (NCBI taxonomy): domain Eukaryota; kingdom Metazoa; phylum Chordata; class Lepidosauria; order Squamata; family Natricidae; genus Rhabdophis; species Rhabdophis nuchalis. The sequence goes on along the minus strand of CM077644.1, from coordinate 58,806,867 downwards.
CGCCAAGTCATTCAAAAAGGAAAACACAAAAAGAATGAAGGTATGACCCCATATCGACAACAGTGCTTCAAGCACCCATGTGAAACACACTGGCCTCCTAAGCCAGTTGAAGTTCTGACGGAATAATATCGGCTTGCAGGGTAAACCGCGGTTAATGCTTACTGAAAGATTCAGTCAAAGGACGTTGCTGTAATCTTGGTGAATGAAGCATTTGGAAATATTCCCGGGAAATACCATTTTTAGGTTTCTTGGCAGCAACAAGTACTTTCATTTTCAATTTTATTATTTCTCATGGACTTCCATACATGGTTAAATCTTATTGGTTTCAGAAACTACTGAAATCCTGATTTACAGGTATCTTGCTCCTTCGGGCCCATCTACTCTCCTCAACTATGCAATCCCGTTTACTTATTTGATTTTTCTTAATCAGGTAACTGAACAGCCTTTCACACAATCAAAACTGTTTATGGCAAGGTTCTTGAAAATATTAGTTCTTGATACTATAAATATTGATACCTAGAAAATATAAAACATTTCTCAGCTGTTTACAAAACTGCTTTTAGGGAGCAAAACGGTAGACAAGGTTCTTCTTCAGAATAGAAATTAAATATGAGTTTATGGCTTTGAAAACTGGTTCAATGTTTTGGATAAAAGTTACATTTATGGTTGATTATAACTGACTAATGAAATAATCTTTTCAGGAAGTAATAACACACAGTTTTCCATTAACAAAATATTGAATATTTTATACAAAGGACAGGTGAAGGAATTCTGTTAGGTAAATTCTGTTACCTAACAGCTCCATTAACTTTAATCTGTGTTTAAAACAGACAATGGAAATGGCTTTTTTCTCACTATGTATACATTCATTCATTTTATTTTAAACTTTACATTTCTGTACAGACACAGCTCTATACAGAGCACATCTCCAATGATTGGGAGAGCTGATTAAATGCAATAAGCCAGGCAACCAAAAGAAATCTGTTCTGTTTTATAGTGACATACTTTGCAATCCACTCCAATCTCTCGGGACAGTTTGCAGCCCCATTAGATATGCTTAGAATTGTCTTATAAACCATTTCCTGGCTATATATGATTTCAGTTTCAGCAGGAAGTTATAGACTGTTAGCTTCGGAGCTGAGAATCCTATCTGTAAAGATAAACAGCTCAACATGAAAGATGTGCTTTTAGACAGCCCAATAAAGATGCCTAGAGAAATCAGCACAGATGTAGGACTGGCATTTCCAATTTCACTGTACTGTGGAAGGACATAAACCACAATAAAAGTAGGAGGAATTGATTGGAACTCTAGAAACAATCATTTTCATATTCCAAATAGACAGCTTTCATTAATATGTCACACACTGCAGTCTAACACAGCTAACACAGAGTTCCATTAAAGAATTCTGCTGCTCTCTACTAATGAACCATAATTATTTTAAAAGCTAGTCCTATACATTTGAAGAGGAAGAAAACGGAAACAAAGGTTAGACTGAAGTTTCATTCATGATAGCTTTTACAATACATGTGACATGTCTGCTCTTTCTCCATTCATAAAATTACCTAAAAGACCATCGTATATGTATACACATGGCACATTCCCCATCCCAATTCTGTTTTTTACACTGTACTTCAATTTGACAGAAATTGACCAGAAGAATGAAAGTTTCTGATTCAGTTAGGCAGACCTAGCAAGTAATAACAGTCAAGATCCAGTAGTCATCTCGAGACTGTTCACAATGTGCTTTGCAATCTCATGTACAAGGAAGAAATACAGATTTGTTACTCTTTGTTCAAAATTTCTTACTGGCATAAATGCTGCCTCACTAAAATAGAAAACCCCTTTCATCTTCCTCTTATATTTTCCATTCTTGTGGTTGTTTTTCTTTTATTTATGGCTGTAAATTTCAAATTGTCACAATTCAGAACTTGGCAAATCAGAACCTTTCCCTCCGCCCCTGTTTTTAAAAATGTCCATCACGCTAAATTAATGAGGAAGAGTGATATTAAGGACAAAGGAATTAAGAATGAAAAAGTGAAATGAAATTAATTTGGTAAAAGTACTTATATAAAACTTTAGTCTTTACTGAATCAAAACTTAATAATTTAATTTAATATTTAATATTTAAATTTCTATACCGCCCTTCTCCCTTCCAGACTCAGGGCGGTATAGTAAATAATAATAATAATAAATAAGACAGGGTCTTATTTTCTTTTGACAACCCCCCCCCCCCCGAAATAAGCACTTGGCCTTATTTTTGGGGAGGTCTTATTATTTTTGAGGTGCAGGAGGCTGCAAGCATGGCACCTAATGGCTGTTGCTGTGTTGCAGTATTTTTGGAGAAGGCTTATTTTCAGGGGTGGACTTATTTTAGCGCATGTGCTCAAAAGTCCGATTGGGTTTATTATCCAGGGAGGTGTTATTTTCAGGGAAACAGGGTAATTGTTAATTTTTAAAAAAAAACACCTTCATTGTTTCCACTGACATGTTTGCATTCACTGATATGGTAAACAGGTCTTCTGCTTGAGGAGTCTTCCCAGCTTTGTTATAGGATCAAATGGTCCTTAAGTAGGTCTCCAAATCTGCCTAATCTAAAAGGAAGTTTTGCAAAAAGCCAGTGCCAATTTTTATTGTGTGAAACAGAGTTTCCAAAGCTCAGCAACTTCCAGATGTGTAGACTACACCTCTAGAATATTCAGCAATAGCTAATTGCAGAATTTAGAAAGCTGAAGGCCACATACGGAAAACTCTGACAAGCGACTTAGTAATTAGAGTTGTCATTCTTAATTCCTAAACATTAAATTATACAATAAACAAAGTGTTTCTCAAGCATAAATCCAGCCATATGAAATCAAATGATGAAGATATTCTATTTTTGTGTGTGAGATAAATATCTGTCATCCAAAGGAAACCTATGTTAAGAAAAATGAAACAGAAATCTCACGGGAGACCAGTGGCTGAGTCAAAAACTCCAGAACTCAAAGATTACATGTAGAGCAATAGGACTTAGACTTATATATCGCTTCACAGTGCTTCACAGCCCTCTCTAAGCAGTTTACAGAGTCAGCATATTGCCCCCAACAATCTTGGGTCCTCATTTTACCCACCTCAACCTTGAGCCTGGTGAGAGTCAAACTGCCAAATTGCAGGCAGCCGGCAGGCAGCAGAAGTAGTACTGCATTCTAATCTTGGCAAAACTTTTGCCAGTTAAGATATCCACTAATAGTATACCAGATCACAGCACTGAAACATGTATATATACATATATAGTATATACAGTGTGTGTGTCTTTGTGTGTGTATGTGTGTGTGTGGGTGTATTCATTCTTCACACTCATTCTTTACACTTTTTAAAGGGACAAGCATGAAATGCATTTTTACCTGTTTTCTAGTCCTTGTCTTCCCTGTCCGTAGCTTGATGTATCTTGCTATCAGTTCATTGCGTCCTAAAGCAGAAAAGGCAAAGAAGTAATATGATGAATGCACACCCTCTCTTGTCCCACTTCTTAGAAATAAAAGGCTGCCTCTGATCTACCTTCCTTACATCCTTCAAGCTGATAAACAGCTAAACTCCTGCTCCTAACTCAGTGATGACATTTTACCAGAAGATGGCACTAACGCAACTCTTCTCTAAATGAACAAGATGGCCTGAAAAAAACTCTGCTTGAGGCCCTGGTTGTTTATGCATTGAACCAGATATCCATGGTGCATATCTGTCCATACTGTTGTCAAAAAACAAAAACAAAACCCTGGTGCTTAATCTGGACACTCAGAAAACAATGGGACACACAGAGATTTACCTAGGACAGGGATCTGCAAAGTCGGCTCTTTTAAGACTGGTGGACTTCAACTCCCAGAGATCCCCAGCCAGCATAGCTGGCTGGGGAACTCTGGGAGTTGAAGTCCACCAGTCTTAAAAGAGCCGACTTTGCAGACCCCTGACCTAGGAGGTCATTGTTCCCTTTAAACAAATTATGGGATTTCTGAGCCTAATTTTGTAGCCTCATCTGGGAACCCAGAATATTTCTTGCCCTATTCTGCCATATTTAATTCAGCTATCACAGCATGCTTGTACCATCCCTCCCTCCTTCCTAGTTTCATGGATGACTCCATGGAACTTTCATAATAGGAAAGAAAAGAGGATGTTTAAAAAAAAAAAAGCTGTAAAATACGGAGGTATGGATACTCAAGAGTTTGAGGTCTGATATGTGACAGTCAACAGGATGTGCAACCTACTGGGATGTTTTAAGTGGCACTAGCTTCTGAAAGGAGCCCTTCCCAACCTCCTCTTTGTCCTAATTTGAAGCAGAAGAGCTTTTGCTCCACATTTTACAGGCCAGCTGTGGCCAATCTAAATTCAAACGTCAGAGCAGCTGGGAGCTTTCTTTTCCCTCATCTCCCTCCCCCCACACTCAACATGGAAGAAGAATAGTTTGGGGAAGCATGCCAGATTTATTTTGATGGACCAGATGGTATTGGCTAAAGCTGGCTGAAATGCCCTTGCAGCTAACTTAGAACAGAGAGAGAGACACACAGAGAAGTTTGAAGGCTGAAGCAAGTGTGGTTTTTCTGGCAAAGCCAGAGTCCTGTTTTCCTTTCAAGGAAAGCATTGGTTTTCAGCCTTGGGGACAGAAGTCTTACATGAGGTCACATCACAGCCCCTCAACCAGCCCCTCTTCTCTTCTCTTCTCTCCCCTCCCCACCACCATAGGTTTTTTACAGACAAGACCAGGTGCTACGCCCAGTCAAACAGCACCACATGAGAGGGCAAGAGAAGGATGATACCGAATACTAGAGTAACAATACCATCATAAAAGCCATCTGGCTCAGCGCATATCCCTTGATATATGCAGTTCCTGACATCGATTTAAAACAAAAACAAAAAACAGAAGACTAGCGTTCCAGAGCCTGGTATTACTCCTGTACTACAGTTCTGTGAAAAAAAAATATTTGCTCCTGTTACATTTTCTGATTTTTTTGCCACTGAATATTATCAGAGTGTCATGTTGATTCCCCTAATATATGAAGGGAATCTAAATGAACAAATAAGTGTTGATAATTTAAATGGAATTAAGCACAAAAGCCATCTAATGTGCAAAATGACAGCGTGGGGGAGGGGGGAAGAATTGCCTTATTGGATTTAATGACTGGTTGTACCACTTTAGCTGCAATAACTGCAATCAAATGCTTCCTGTAATTATCAATCCCTCACATTGTTGTGTAGGAATTTGGACGCATTCATTCATGGCTACTTGTATCGATTCAATAACATTTGGAAGTTTTCTACGTTAACTGCTTATTTCTGGCCTTGTCATTATACTTCCATGAGGTTTTAAACCTGGACTTGGCTCTGGCCATTTCAAAACTACGATTTGTTTCCTCCACAATGTTGCTTGTAAACCTGGGATCTCTTTCTTGCTGCATGTTTGTTTATGTTTATGTTTATTATTAAATTTGTATACCGCCCTGCTCCCTTGCGGGACTCAGGGCGGTGAACAGGCATCAATAAAAACATACAAAAGACATCGATACATAAAATACTATAAAATAATATTAAATTGGGGCCCGTTCTAAAATCCAGAATAAAAACTCTTAAATAAAACCAATTAAACCAATTAAAAGCTACTACGCCAGGCCGGCCACACGGAATAAATGCGTTTTCAAGGCCCGACGGAAGAGGCACAGGTCAGTGGTCGTACATAGGTCGGGGGATAGGTCGTTCCAGAGGGCAGGGGCTGCCATAGAGAAGGCTGTACCCCGGGGGGTCGCCAGGTGGCATTGTTTGGCCGACGGCACCCTGAGGAGGCCTAGTCTGTGGCACTTAAGAGGATAAAGGGTTTAATTCTCTTCTGAAAAATTGATTTATGTAACAGAATTCATGCTTCCTTCAACTATGGCAAGTCATCAGGATCTTAACAAGCAAAGTTATGCTCATATCACAAAGTTGCTGGGCTTGGTATGAGCTTCTATAATAAATCACGGTGTTTTGTCTTTGCTAGATATAGTGTCATCCATATAGCCACCAAAGTCCACTTTTGATTCATCTCTCCAAAGGTTCACTGGAACATCCACATACTTTTTCCCAAATCTAAGATTAGCTTCATTGTACTTCCTGATCAGCCATGATTTCCATATTGCTACCCTGTTTCCCCGAAAATAAGACCCAACCATAAAATAAAGCCTAGCATGATTTTTCAGGATGTTTGTAATATAAGCCCTACCACAAAAGTAAGCCCCGGTTAAGATCATTAGCCAGACGGATGCAATTAGTACTGTATTTTCCCCACAATAAGACCTAACCAGAAAATAATCCCGAATGCATCTTTTGTTGCAAAAAATAATATAAGACCCAGTCTTATTTTTGAGATAACATGGTACTTTTCTGGCTATGAGATCATGAACGCTTAATTTTAGCTAATACAAGAAATGATTGCAGATCCCTGGATTATTTTATAGTGAACTTTTTAAGTGATTTTGACAGGATGGTTACTTTTGGAACATTAACTATTGTCCCAGCAGATTTTCCATTTCAATATTGCATTTACTATTATTGGAACCCCAAGCTTAAGAAATGACCTTGAAACAGTTCCCAGATTGATAGGCATTAATAACTTAGCATAAACTGTCTCCGAATCTGTGCAATGGAAAGTCCACAATGATAAGAAGAAGAACCACCACAGGTTGTGAGATTTATTTGGGCAGGGCTAACCCTGATTTTTTTCAATTAGGTAATCTTCCAACTAACTAGCAGGGTAATTATTTTTTCACACTCTGTTAGATTACTTTGCTCATGAAATAAGTAATGAAACAAATGCCTAACTTTAAGTTTATTTATTCTCTCAGAACTTCTTGATATTTTACTAGGTACATTAAAAAATTCTACTAATAATCAGTGGTAAAATCTGAAACACAGCTATGCTATGAAATAAGCATAGCAATTGTGTATGGCTACAGCCATTACAGCAAAATACAACAATAGTGGGACATGGTGGCTCAGTGGCTAAGACGCTGAGCTTGTCAATCAAAAGGGTTGTTAGCTCAGTGGTTTGAATCCTTAGTGCTCCTGTTACTTGTCCCAGCTTCTGCCAACTTAGCAGTTCGAAAGCATGTAAGCAATCAAAGTAGAAAAATAGGGGCCACTTTGGTGGGAAGATAACAGTGCTCTGTGTGCCTTTGGCATTTAGTTATGCTGGCCACATGACCATGGAGATGTCTTTGGACAGCGCTGGCTCTTCGGTTTAGAAATGGAGATGAGCACCGCCCCTAAAGTTGGAAACGACTAGCACATGTGTGCGGGGGAACCTTTACAGCAATTCTATAGCAATTTTTACAATCCAAAGTTATCATCTGAGAATTGCACTGATTGAAAAGGTTATGATTTTTAACTGCATGTGTGACCTATTTTAAAATTGTCATTTACCATGACCCATCAGCTTCGGAAAACACAACTGTACTGCTTCTGCCCTTGAATCTACCTGAAACTGGGCATCTTGTCTCATGAAATAATATAGGCAGCAGAACTGAATAAGGCTGAATAGTTTGGGTCAAATCTTCCACCGTACTTCTAAGCCCTCCTGCTCTTTTTCCCGTTGTGCTACAACTGAGCCGTGCTGCTGAGGCCTTCCTAACAAACAGCTTTGTAAAATAATCTCAAGTTGCAACTTCTTTGTCTGAGTAACATTCAACTGGCATTCTCCCCCCCCCCCCCCCGGCTTATTTCCCTACACTACATACGCATGTTCACTAGCTGATCTTTAACCAGACATTTTAAAACAATTGCTTTCAACTGGCTGTCACCCACGTGGGATCTGACATCACAGTACATCAAATAAATGTTTCTTTTTGGGGAGGGGAGGAGTGCTTTAATTGACTCAGGATGTCCAGTTCCTGTACTGACTGAATCATTGTTTCCATGAATGTGAGCTGCGTGCCCACCACCTGGGATAAAGAACTTATGACTTTCTAATGCTCTAACTTCTTTGATTTAGGCAACTTAATACTTTGTTTATGGAAAATTTGCCTCCTGGTTTATAACATTCAACATCTGAAAAATGTGCCAAGTCAGTATATTAAATAGAAATCCCATGTCTGTCTATTTTGGTATCTTTTAAATATCCGTTAAAAATATGCCTCCATTCTTTCTATTGTTCTATAAAAGTCTTACATTTCATATAACATAGATGTGCCAAAATCTGAAGTTTGCATTGACTTTTTGGTGAGGAGATGACTTCCTTCCTTTCTCAACAGACCATACTTGCTTTACGAAAGGATTATTCATTCCCATTTCTACTTTCAGAACGTAAGGAAAGGGCATTTTTCTTTTCTGCATAATTCATCCAGGACAGTTGTGGGATGAATTTCTTGGCACAGAATTTGTTTTTTTGATATTGTCTATAGCAGGGGTCTCCAACCTTTGCAACTTTAAGTCTGAAGGACTTCAGCTCCCAGAATTCACCAGCTTTCTCCACTGCTTTCTCCAGAATTCTCCAGAATTCTCCACTGCTGGCTAGAGAAGTCTGGGAGCTGAAGTCCTTCAGACTTAAAGTTGCAAAGGTTGGAGACCCCTGGTCTATAGGAGCGCTGCCAGCAAATATTGCCTTGTTCATCCTTTGAAGCCTTTCTCAATGTGGAGCCTTCTAAAAATGTGAGTCCATCTATTCCATTATCCTCAACCAACACAACTATGCTGGCTGAACACCATGGACATTTTAATCCAACACATCCAAAAAGTATTGGGTTAAAGAAGACTCTCTCATGTTATGATCAAGAACTCCTGAGTTAAAGATTGAAAGGAAGGAAATGAAGCTGTCATTGACAGTAAGACCGAGAATTGAACTTATGTTTAAATAGAAGGCTGTACTTCTCTGCTGTAGTGATTGATTTCCTAGTTTACTGCTGCTTCATTTCCTATTTCGTACCTTCCTGACTTGCCAGGACAGCAGCAAAAATAAACTGAGATTTGCACTTGTACTTCTTGAAAAATAAGAAATCTTAGTGTTTATGGTACATAGCCAAATACACACAGACACACAAATACGCACACCTTCAATCTTAATAAAGATCAAGACATACAAAAATGACTGACCATTTTACTACATATGAAGATAGTGAGGGGCAAACAGATCTGATTATTATGAGATTACTAGTTACAATTGTAGCATGATTCTGATACTGAAAAACTGGAAAACAATTGGCTAAATTTGTACCCTATGACTGTGATTAAGTGTTGTACCTTATGATTCTTGACGAATGTATCTTGTCTTTTTATATACATTGAGAGCATATGCCCCAAAGACAAATTCCTTGTGTATTCAATCACACTTGGCCAATAAAGAATTCTATTCTATTCTATTCTATTCTATTCTATTCTATTCTATTCTATTTCATTCTCATCCATTTACTGACTAAGTTCAGTGCACAGATAAGCTTTAGAATTACAAGAGAAGTGACTCCTGGCATGCAGGAGCCAGCTCACCAAAAAGAGACTAACAGAATAAGAGTTGGAAGGGACCTTGGAGGTCTTCTAGTCGAACCCCCTGCTCAGGCAGGAAGCCCTATACCGGTGATGGCGAATCGGTGGCACACATAGCCATATTTGCCAGCACACATGCCAGCCAGCTGATTTTCAGCCTTCTGGAGGGCCAGAAGAGGCCATTTTCACCCTCCCCAGGCTTCAGGAAAGGCCAACTGGAAGTTTGGTTCCAGACGTTCGGTTCTAGGATCCGTTTCTGGCTTCTGGAAGGCCTCCAGGGGGCTGGGGGAGGCTGTTTTCTCCCTCCCCAGGCTTCAGGAACCTCCAAAGCCTGGAGAGGATGAAAATTCCCACCCCCGGTGCGGTCAGCAGAATTAGCCTGCAACACTGAGTTCTAACCACTGTGCCATCATGGTTATAGGTAATATACTTTGCTTGCCTCAGCTGATAGATGCTGGAATATAGAATAAAAGAAGAACCAGCATCTTCTGATTATTCCTTCAGAGCTCCTATATTATTCACCTTCTGTTAAAGCAGGGGTCTCCAACCTTTGCAACTTTAAGTCTGAAGGACTTCAGCTCCCAGAATTCTCCAGCCAGCTTTGCTGGCTGGAGAATTCTGGGAGCTGAAGTCCTTCAGACTTAAAGTTGCAAAGGTTGGAGACCCCTGTGTTAAAGGATTGAACTGCGTACTCTGTACTGTATTTGGGATATGCAGGAGAACTGGCATAAGAGAGAACAAATGTGGAAGCAAACAACTATTTGAAAGGAAGAATAAATGTAATATTTATTACTTTCTGTACTTTTTAAAGGATTCACTGTGTTTTAAGAACAGGAAAAACACTACAAAAATTCTTCTGTTGCAGGATGAGATCTTCAGTGTAGGAAACATCAATTAAGAGGTAATGGGGGGGACCTAAAATCCTGGATAAAGGAAACAAAATACTCTAAAGTAGAATGCCTGCTATCTCCTTTAATTGAAGGGAATGTGTGCTCTAAAATATGTAGTTTAAGAACACTACAAGGATTCTGCTGTATAAGAAGAACGATACACCTAGTCTCAAAGTCTCTTTTCTTATCTGTTCTTTCATAAGCATTAACATTCTAGTACCAGAACAGCCATTTCTTTAGAATTCTTAATAATCCAAACCATGATGTCTCTTGATAAACCTTGTCCCTGATCAAAGTTAACATCTTTGAATTAAAACTAGGTTCCACACAAGTGGTGGGATTCAAGAAATTTTACTATTGGTTCTGTGGGCGTGGCTTGGTGGGTGTGGTGTGGCTTGGTGGGCATGGCAGAGGAAGGATACTGTAAAATCCTCATTCCCCCATGCCCCCATTCCATGGGAACGTTACTACAAAATCCCCATTCCCTCCCAATCAGCTGGGACTCGGGAGGCAGAGAATAGATGGGGGCGGGACTAGTCAGACGTGGTATTCACCGGTTCTCCGAACTATTCAGAATTTCTGCTACCGGTTCTCCAGAACTGGTCAGAACCTGCTGAATACCCACCTCTGCTCCAGACTGCAAATCATCTACTATGCATTGAATCCTAATTTCCTTAAATATAAGGAAAGACTTAAGAAAGATTCAACTCGTTTACTTCATGGTTCTATCTTTTCATATTTCATTCCCTCTTCTGAACATCTTCAAATGAGACCACTAAGGGCCCCATTGGAAATAGGTTATTTTAAGTTGCTACAGCAAAGCTGGCTGGAGAATTCTGGGAGCTGAAGTCCTTCAGACTTAAAGTTGCAAAAGTTGGAGACCCCTGTTCTACAGGATATTAGAAATGATGGGATGTAAGTTATTTTACAAATAACTCAAAGTGCTGAACATATCCAACATGCTTTTCTCCTCCTATTTTCCTCACAACCAACACACTGAGTTGGGCTGAGAGAGTGATTGGCCCAACGTCACCTGGGAGGCTTTCACGGCTATACTAGGAAAGTTTGAAAAGATAGTTTTGTCCAGTGGTGGTGGGGGGGGAGAGAGGTTACATATTTAATAAATAAAAATAATGAACGTTTATCAAAAATGCATGCCTCCAACCCACATGTAACTTTCTTACCAATCAAACCTTTACAATACAATAGCAGAGTTGGAAGGGACCTTGGAGGTCATCTAGTCCAACTCCCTGCCTAGGCAGGAAGCCCTATACCATTTCAGACAAATGGCTATCCAACATCTTCTTGAAGACTTGCAGTGTTGGGGCATTCACAACTTCTGGAGACAAGCTGTTCCACTGATTAATTGTCCTAACTGTCAGGAAATGTCTCCTCAGTTCTAAGTTGCTTCTCTCCTTGATTAGTTTCCACCCATTGCTTCTTGTGCTTTGGAGAATAGTTTGACTCCCTCTTCTTTGTGGCAACCCCTGAGATGTTGGAATACTGCTATCATGTCTCCCCTAATCCTTCTTTTTATTAAACTAGACACACCCAGTTCCTGCAACCGTTCTTCATATGTTTTAGTCTCCAGTCCCCTAATCATCTTTGTTGCTCTTCTCTGCACTCTTTCCAGAGTCTCGGCATCTTCTCCACATTTTTTCTAAATCTGACCAGGTTTATTGAGAAAATTACATGATTTCATATAGGAAGTCCTGCAAAGAAAAGTTAACTCATTGTTCCTGAGCCTTAGAGATTCATGAACATGAGACACGATGGTTGATGCCTGGGAAACATTTGCAGCCACCCGTTGAAAAAATGAAATACAGCTATAACAGACAGTAACTGAAAGAATAGAAACAGCTAAGAGCAAGGGGATGGCTTAAAGATACAAGGGCTAGGAGTTCCCCCTCCAGTTGACAGAAGAAGAGAATAACTTGCTGGCCAGATTTGGATTGAAACTAAACATTTGGAGGGGATAGAATTAATTAGCTATTTTCCCTTTTCCTGATCTTTTGATTAACTACTAGCTTTCACTGACTGCTTTTCATTAAAACAATCAAGTACTGTGGTCCTCAGACAACGTTTATGTTTTCTGGAATTGTTGTGGATCTACAAGCATAATATACCTCACAGGAATTGTTGCAAAGTAAACAATCTAAAAGTGTTCGGCATTCTGCAAATCCAAAGCAAGGTGTCAAGAGGATTTTTCGAAAGGAAGAGTATTAAGATAGGAGTGCAAGCACAGAAATACACCCTTGTGGAAATCCTCCCCCTCTCTAGGCTATCCAATGTCCATTGTGCTGATGATAGTAAAAAGGAACAGCTCTTCCCTTTCCTGGGCACCTGCCATGGCTAACTGTCTCTTCCAGTTACCGGCAAGCAGACACTGCAGGCCTGCCTCTGCTCAGCTGTCCCAGTCCCGTGATTCACCAGAGGCTGTGCCATTCCCTCTCGGAGGGCACGTCCTCCTCCAAATTACTACATTCCGCAAATTCCTCTTGCCTGACACCACCACGTGAACCAGTTGGACAGCTCTGTTAAAAATAACCTAGTGGGGCAGCCTTCCAGCCAATCAGCCTTTAGTAGCATACCAGCCTTGGTGGTGCACAACTCAAGTTACACCTGCTGTCTGGGGCAAGTCAAGTGCAGAGCCAGTTTCCCGTGAGCTGCCTAAGCTCTCTGCCCCACCAGAGGAGAAAGAGATGCCCCTTGCCATACACGGCCCAGACTCTCTCTCTACTCCACATTTGCACACTGGCCACCGTTCAAGGGCTCCAGGTTACCACAGGTCAGCAGCTCTCCCTCCTTCTCCTCGGTCACTCCTCACAGCAGCTGGGAGATCAGTTCCTGTGTCAATAGCTGGCCCACCCTTTAGCCAAGTATGAGCCATTTATCGTAGGCGTTTAGATAGTGGTCTGTGATTCCTGAGGCATCCTACTTCTAGCATCTGCCCTGGATAAAGCTGATTCTGCAGAAGCCTGCTCTCCAACTGCCTTAGGACCCACCCATGGTTAGGAAGTTATGGAAGGAAACGTCTCACCAAATTCAATCTCTCTACAGCCGAGAGTGCTTTTCCAAGAACAGCATCATGTAAGGTTTTACCAGTCAATTGTGAGGTTTTTGGCGCACAGCTCTGTGTATCTCCAACAAGCAACATGGGCTTGGTTGGAATTGCTGCAGGCTGGCTTTGCTGGGAACATCCAGGTGCAAATGGGTTTTTTAAGGTAATGGACAAAATACTCAAGATTGGCATGCTGATATGCAAGGTTAGATATTATATTTACAATTATTATAGAAGTACACCCAGTTTATTGTTTGCAGAGCCTAGCGTACACTTCCCACAGAAAAGGAATTCAGGCTACAGCATCACTAGAGGATATTCCAGAACAATCCATGGTTATTTAGGCAGAGATTACATGCCTATGATGCATTGGCACACACTCTAAAAAATGATCACCTGCCTACATGTTTTTTCATATGAAACTACAGTTCTAGAATGCACTGTATCATCTCTTGAAAAATGAAATATGATAACATGTGAACTAAGGCTCAGCAGCCCTTTCTGGGTTGGCAACCCGGAAGTAGGAGAGGGGATGGTTTTGTGGGAAGGGTGGGCACGTGTGTGCACAGGCTCCCATTGCTCACGCAAGTGGGACTGAGAGCCTGTGTCGCTTGCGTGACTGAGGACCTGAGCGCCTCACATGAGTGGCTCAAGAGTGCCCGCAATTCTCGTGCAAATGGGGGCCCAAGAGCCTGTGATACTCATGCGAGTGGGGCTATGTGTGTCATGCATGCATGTAAACCAGCCAGCCCCTCACATGGTCTGCTGGCAAATAGACTGTAGCCTGGTAGTGGACCACATCAAATAGGTTGGGGACCCCTGACTTAGCTGACACTTTTGCTAGGCATTTATTTTATTCCAAGAAAGACAACAATTGATTACTGGGCCACAGGTATTATATGAAATATCTTCATGTACTTCCATGCTCAGAAATTAAAATGTATTAGGGATCTGTGAAATGAATGGTTTCTTATGAAAGCATGTGAAATTGTGCATTGATTGTTGTTTCATATTCTTTATTATTTGCATGTGAATAAGCAGTACATAAAACATAGATAATTAAAGACAATTATCTTCATAGAATTATGCCAGTGGTGGGTTCCAGATCCCGTTGCCACCGGTACAGTGCGTCCACCACATGAATGCTCGCAGCGCGCGCACACACGCAGTGCGCGGATGCCTATTTAGTGCCCACGATGCAACCGTGACACTCCAGCCGCTCGATGGAGCATCACGCAGGCGCTGTATGCTCTGTGTGCGTGTGTGGAAGCCACAAAAACCTCAAATAATGGTAAGGAGTGCAGATGGGTGGGTGGGTGGGCCCTTAGGAGCACTGTACCAGAACGGTACTGGTGCTCCCGACGGGCACCGGTACGCCTGTACTGGTCGTAACCCACCACGGCATTATGCCCTACAAACCTGTTTTACACACCTGATAAATTGACACTAAACTGCATACTGTTTCCTTATCCTGAGGAAATTTTATCTCAATCTACTCCTTTATTTTATTTTATTTTTTAAAAACCTTCTGTTTCTTAAAATCCAAGTATTAATAAATTAGCATGCGTACCAACCCTGTGAAAATGATTTATGAGGCCTTGTGAAAAGCATCCTTCTGAATCCTCTACACTAGAGGTGTCAAACTGGCAGCCCATGGCCGGACGCTTCACACACAGGCCACGCCCAGCCCAGGTCCGCAAAGAGGAAAAAACGTTGCGAAATGTCACGTGACAGCCACGTGACACTGCAAGTTTGACACCTGTGCTCTACACAAAAGGAAGTAGTTGCAGCTTCTTTGCTTTACATGGCTACTTCAAGGCATTCTCAAAAATCTATTTCATATGCATATGTGTGTCTAGAAGCTACTCCTGTAGAGTAAAGCAGAAAAGTATTTTCTGGTGAATCCAAGATCTTCTAGATGTCTCTGTGTGCCCAGGACTCCATTCTGGTGGAATAGACTTTTCTACACACAGACACAGACAGACAGACACAGACAGGCACACACCTAGGTCAGAGGTCTCCAACCTTTGCCACTTTAAGTCTGAAGGACTTCAGCTCCCAGACTTCTCCAGCCAGCAAAGCTGGCTGGAGAATTCTGGGAGCTGAAGTCCTTCAGACTTAAAGTGGCAAAGGTTGGAGACCTCTGACCTAGATGATCTTGGATTGCCTCAAACCATTCTTTGAGTGATTGGATCTGTTTCAAGGAATAGATCCAGAGAGGAGATCTCTTCATGGATGCCTGACCCAGGCCTACTGTGCCAAAGGTTTCTCTCACAACAGTATAAGAGTAAAGACAAAACTATAAGGCATTTGTTATTTTAAAGAGCCCTTTTAGTCCATTATCCAATCTATCATTAAACTGGAAGGGTGCAAGAGATTCTGATGACTAATATGCAACTTTGTTATCCAAAAATATTTGCAGAGTGAGCTATCAGCCTGACTTGTTTAGTCTTCCTCAAACAGTCAGCCTTGAATCAGTGATCATTATGGACAACCATTGCTGCCATATAAATCAAAGCTAAGCATAAAATTTTATGGACAAAAATCCCCAAACCCATTTTAGTCAGTACCTCAGCAATTGGTACTGCCACTGTTGCTATTACAATGCACACTGTTCAAAACAGCGCCCAAGGCCCTATCTGGGAACCTTAACAGAATACTTAACGGAGTATCTAGTGCAGGGGTATCAAACTGGCGGCCTGTGAGCCGGATACATCACGCTCAAGCCACGCCCACCCCAGCTCCGTGAATGGGGAAAACATCAGGAAAGGTCATGTTTGATACCCATGATCTAGTGCTTGAAGCTTCCTTCTAATCAAAGAGATTAGGGACCCTCTTCCAAACAGAACAGGGCTTAAAGTTAGGGCCCATTAATGAAGCATCTTCTCCAGAGGTGGGTTCCTATCGGTTTGGCCGAGCAGGTAGTAACTTGGCTGGCTAAGCCCCCGAACCGGTTCTTTCACTGGTGCCATCTTGATTTTAGGTTCCACACACGCATGCAAACATTTTTGCATGCCAAACTAGCAGTAATGCTGGCAGCAACCCACCCCTGATCTTCTCCCATCTTATATAAAAAGATAAGGATATTAATTGAAAAGTTCCTTCATCCAAATACTCTTGGAGGATGGCCAACAAGAAAGCATGACTCCATTCTACGTATTGCAAGCAAAGTATGGACTGAAGTGCTACTGAGTAAGAAGAAGAAAAAAGGAGTTAGCATGAGGCAAAATCTAAAATACCAGTTCTTAAGTTGTCAGGTTAGAAAAGCAAAGGCAGAACAGGGTTGCTGTTTCTTTAAGTGATTGCCAGATGCCTCCAAGTGGCTGGAAAAACCAGTTTGTACGCTTGGGTTTGAAGAACAAAGGGCAAACTTCCCAGCAGTCCTCCAGATATTTCTGGAGAAATCTTTTTTAAAACGTCTGTTCAGAAATCTTCCGTTCCTTTCAAGAGCTCTCAGATTGTGTGGCTCTGCTCAATTGTGTACAGAGGAGTTGGCGAAAGGAAGCTAGGGTGCAATGTGGCAGCTTCTTAAGTTTGTCTTAGTATGAAATAGAAAGGTCAGTTTCTTTTCCAGTCTCTCTTCTTAATTACAGAATGATGCAAAGCAGGAGTACTTCAATCAGAAAAATAAGTTGTTAAAAGAAATACCCAGGCCTGGTATCTAACCAATGCCTTTAGTTGGCCTTACAAACAAATGAAATAAAACAAAGTATGTTTGCGAACCTGATTAATTTCCACAACGTGGAAATCTATAGCCCATTGAGGGACGGGGTTTTCATGTAATAGCATTTTTATTTTTAGAGGATTAACAGATCTGGATAGACAACTTCAAAGCAACGAATAGTTACAGTTTACTATATAATGGTCATCAGTAGGGTAATCGCAGTATGGAAGCCCTCATCATGCTTACGAAATAAACATTAGAGTAACAACCTACAGCAGTGATGGCGAACCTTTTTCACCTCAGGTGCCTAAAGCACACACACTCGCGCTATTGTGCACGCTCGTGTGCCCACCCCCATAATTTAATGCAGGGATGTCCAAACTTGGGAACTTTAAGACTTGTGGACTTCAACTCCCAGAATTCCCCAGCCAGCTATGCTGGCTGGGGAATTCTGGGAGTTGAAGTCCACAAGTCTTAAAGTTCCCAAGTTTGGACATCCCTGATTTAATGCCTCCCATGCTGTGCCCCTCGAGAATACATGTGAGACACCCCCTGCTGTACAGCGCATGTACAGATGGCTTTTTTGGAGCCTGGGGAGGGCAAAAATGGCCTCCCCCAGAGGCCGGAAACAGCCTGTTTTCTGACTTCCGGTGGGCCCAATAGGTCCATTTTTCGCCCTCCCAAGGCTCCAGAAGCTTTCTAGGAACCTGGGGAGGGCAAAAAAAAAGGCCCAACACACAAACTGGAAGTTCAGGGATGGACTGCCAGTTTGCCCGTTGGGCCATTTTTCTCCCTCTGGAGGCTTCAGGAGGGCAAACAATGGCTGAAAATCAAGGCCGAAAATCAGCTGGCCAGCACGCTCATGTGCGCTGGAGCTGACAGGGCAATGCCTCGCGTGCCCTCAGAAATGGCTTCGCGTGCCACCTGTGGCACCCGTGCCATAGGTTCGCCATCATGGACCTATAGTGTCTTAATATAAAGGGAGAGTTAAGTAAGCACCACAACTTTTGCTAATCATTTTCAACAGCCATATTTCATATCAGCATCCCAACAAATTATTTAGTTAAAATGGCCTGGGATACTGATCCCATCTGGGTGATTCCAGTAAATGATCCCATCTGGGTAAGTCCTTCCCAAGAAATTGGCAATTTCCCTTCTAATCATAAAGGAAAAATTAAAGTAACATGGCCACATCTATGCAATAAAGGTAAGGTAAAAGAGATATATCTTAGATTTTGGAAGTACCATAAAAATAGAGGAAAATGTATGTACCCATTTTCATATGATCATTTAACTTATAGCTGCTTATCTCCTATCTCCAAATTAAGGACAAAATAAGCTTGCATTATCAGAGAAAAAACATTGTTATGCTTAAGGAAGCTCAGACCTTGACTTAAACAAGCTCAATTAAGCAGGCTTTGACAAAAACAATGTTGTGCTTAAAGCAACAGGCAGTTACCTCCCTATCCCTGATTCATTTGGCAAGATTATTAACTTGGTGTTTGCTAACAGAACAATCATTCCCATGGAAATATTTCTTTGAGGTCACAAGTATAGGATTATGACATCACAAAAGGAACACTGGTAGAACAGATAAGTGGGAAGGAGCAATACAATGATTGTTTATACTTTATTTTATAGGATGTAGTTCAGATGTACTCAGGATTAAAGCCTTCTAGAGAGAAAGAAAAACCAAGTGCTAGTACAAAGGGAAATTAGTTCATTCAAAAACTTCTCCAATAAGTACATTTAGGATAGGGAAGTATATCAATTTTTTACATTCAGATCAAATCAAAATGGGGAAGCTTCATTTTCCCCTTTTTCTTTTTTTAGGTTTTCAAAATTTTATGGGTTACATATAAAGAACTAACCAACGACAATAAAAGATCTAGGCAAAATACTGTATTTTTCCCCCAACACCAGCTTTTAAAGAAAAACGAATGTAGGGATTTTCAGATCCTGTGCTCTCTGTTTTATAGTATAAAAGATGTGTTTGGCTGTCTTTCATGTTACAAATATCTCGTGTTAATGTTGGATGTGTTATGTCTCATACTATCATGTCACAAGAGTAATTGATAAAATATTATCATTCCCCCACTGCTGAAGCCGAACTACTTTGAAGTTAGTGTTGTTCTAATGAGGTGCGGGGCCCAACATGAATGAAGTCCTATCTCTGTGAGGCATACTATTTTGAGACATAGGAGTTTGTGATTTCCTGCTTAATATGTATGCATCAAAAAGAAAACACAACCACGCATGGTGGTTTTTTTTTGTAGCGTTTTGAATAGGTTTAAGATTTGTAGGTTATTGGAGCAAACAAACACAGCTTTTTTATCTCAAGGCCTGGCCACAATCAATGAGTTAGCCTTTAAAGCAGCCTTTAAGAGTAGACTGGATGCCCTACTGAACTACAGACTTCCCCTGCCAGAATTCCTTTCCTTAGCCTGGAGATCTCTGCTTTAAGATTTTTAGAAAACACTTGGCTGTTTTAACTTAAGACGCATTTAATAGATGAATAAAAAAAAATCAAGATGGAAGAGGCTACCCCTCTTGAAAACAAAAATTGCAACCCATTCCTTGCCAAGTTTAATATGGCAATTCAAATCAGTGCTCCATAGTTAGAAGCAAGAAAAACACAGATGTGGCAACAAAGAAAATTCAAATAAAGGTACTGTAAGTGGGTAGTGAGCAGACCTTGGAAAGAATGTGGTGTTTTGTTTGTGACCTGCATTAGAGGCCAGATATACCACCTTTCACACCCAAAGGCAGGTATGTGGGATCCTCAAGCAGACAAAAATCAATCTTCCTTTGACAGGAATGAACTTCCCAAACCAGTTCATCAAGTCAGGCAGAAAGAAGAGTGGGAGGGAGAAAAGAGGTGAGGCATAAGGGAGTGGGAGGGATATATAGTTTAAGGGAACTACAAAGGAAATATGAGTCACGGATCCAGGGAAGAAGAGTTCAGCACTCTGTTTATTCACTTCAACATGACCACCCCCACCAGCCCTAAGCCCTTCACAATATGGCTTCTGGAGGGTCATTGTCCCCACTACAACCTCCACTGACCAGGGAGATAAAATATATTAGGGGCCCAGTAATCCAGAAAGCAGCCAATTAAAGGGCCAGGAGCAAAATCCACTTTCAGTTTTCGAGATCTGCCCATTAGAAGTACATGCTTTCAACTTCAGAATGTTTATACAAGGCGAATCTCTGCTATCTCATTACACAATTTTTGAATGAATTTTTATGATGTTCTAACACAGACTCATGGTAAAAGGATGGTTATTGTGCCAGATTAAGGTGGCACTGGAGCTAATACCAGATAAAACTATCAAATGCAGGGATAATTGTATAATATCTGACAAACAGATTTTCTGCAAGTTATCCTTCTGCAGCCTGCAAGTTTCATTGCATGACAAAGACAGTCCTTGCCTTGTGACTCTTCATTTAACGACAATTCAGAACTTACAACAGCCATGGAATGTATGCTTTAAGGCAGGAGTCTCCAACCTTTGCAACTTTAAGTCTGAAGGACTTCAGCTCCCAGAATTCTCTGGGAGCTGAAGTCCTTCAGACTTAAAGTTGCAAAGGTTGGAGACCCTGACCTAAAAGACTGCTTAACTATCACAGTGCTGGGATTGTGGTCATTAAATGATACTGTCATGTGGGCATCTTACTTAATGACCACTTCACTCAATGACTGAAATTCTGTCCCCAATTTGTAAGTCAAGAACTATCTATATCTAATTTTCTTATTTTTTTTATCAATTTACTATTCAGATCTACCTTAGTGTGTACTGGATTATGAAGCTACAATGCTTGGCTGTCCTATTTCATTAAATCAGTGTACTTCCTGGATACATATAGCCCCTTCTTTCTTTTCTTTCTAAACTTTAACCACTGTGTACTTGTTTTAGATTAAATTTAGAAAAATGCAAATCCTTGCTCAGCCATCAAGCTCCTCAGAAGATAGTTTCTCTTGGAGATGAGGGGTTAGAGTGACTATTGTTGCTTGTCTCTGTACTACATGTTTAACCTATTTAGTATATTTTGTCATTGTACTTTTTAATCTACATGTTAGTTTTTGGAATTGCATTCCACAAAGAAGCATTTTGGAGCAGCAAGTAAGCTTCTGACGATAAATACAGAAACCCACTATTCAACTATGCTGGTTGGGAGTATAGAACAGGGGTGGGCAAACTTTGCAACTTTAAGTCTGAAGGCCTTTAGCTCCCAGAATTCTCCAGCCAGTCTGGGAGCTGAAGTCCTTCAGACTTAAAGTTGCAAAGTTTGCCCACCCCTGGTATAGAAGGAGGGGGTGGAGCAGGTACAGTGGTACCTCGGTTCACGAACTTAATTCGTGAACTGACTCTGGTTGCGAACCGAATTGGTTGTGAACCGAGGCACAGTTTCCCATAGGGTTTAATGTAAATCCAATTAATCCGTTCTGATCTTTCTTTTGGTTTTAATTCTTGAACTGACTCTGGTCGCGAACCAAATTGGTTGTGAACCGAGGCGGAGTTCATGAACAGAAGCGGAGTTCGTGAACCAGACCATATTTTTATGAACTTTTCTGTTCGTGAACCGAGGCGGCGTTCGTGAACAGAAGCGGAGTTCGTGAACCAGACCATATTTTTATGAACTTTTCTGTTCGTGAACCGAGTTGTTCGTGAACAGAGGCGTTCGTGAACCGAGGTACCACTGTATATACCACCTTGAATTTTTTGAAGGAAGGCAGGAGATAAGTATGCTTAAGTGAATAGTAAATAAAATCTATCAAGCTATTGCCCTTGGGTCTTGTCTGAAACCCAGCTTTTATCACGTAAGTAATAAAACCAAATTTTACTCACCATACATTTTGCCTTCATCTGAGAGGATAATCTTCCGCCGACCACAGGGCGGGTATATTGCCAGTGCCTCCTGGAAGCTCTGTTCAATGTCTGGACTCCACACTCCTTCGGCATCATTGTCCAGACTTTTGTCCATTCCCTCTTGTCCATCTTCTCGCCCCTCCCCAGGGCTGCCGCTGGTGTTCCAGCTGTTGGACGCTATTGTGATGGCTGCTCTGGGCTCTGACCCTGAGCCCCAAAAGGCAATTTGTCAGCCTAAAACAAGCAAAGAGGGTTGATTAATGAACTGCCATTGAACATAGATGGAATCTTAACCTCCAGATTGAAGTTAAAACAAATTTTGAATCACATAAACATCAATATGGGTGAAGATCCAAATTTAAACATTTGTTTCATAGTAAGTATTTTTAAACATACCCATTAAGCACTTTTACAGCTGATGTCCTAACTATTATACATTTGTTGGCCATAATTGTAGCAAAGTTTCAATGCTTTCATATACCTCTTTAATACTTATCCAAAGAAAACAAAAGATATTATCTCATATATATTGAGTATTTAAACAGCTCTGGCTCAAAAACCTATTTAAGCAATAGAACTTCAAACCAAACTGTGTCAGAAATTTAATCCCTCCCATTTATATTATTGTTCCACTTCCATATAACATGTAGCAAATACAGGGAATATGATCTTTAAGAAATTATGATTTAAATTATTTTCTAATTATCTTGGTTGTACTTTAGTTTACATTAAGAAACAAATATTCAAACGCTGAATTCAATAACCAGAGTTTGTCTAAATCTATTCCATCATGATAAACTATACTGTGACTATCGGAGAAAGACATTAAATATTTTTTAACAGTGATGTTTTGGAAAGATTTTCATCAGCACAATATACTTTTGTTTAAAAAAACAGTGTTATAAAATTAATTGATAACATAATGAATTAAGGCAAATCAAACAATCTAATCACGGATCTAATGTTCAAGTTGAACATCAAAACTACCATTTTTGTGTGTTGTAATAATTGTAATTCACAGATGATAATAAAAATAATACTATATTAACAGTTTTTAGTGCCTTCATTTTATTTTGATTTTTAATCTGTGTAATTTTAATTAGGCAGTGGAAGTATTTCACTGAAACTATACTGCCTAAAGCATGTAAATGTTTAAAAATAGTGTAATTAAAACTTTTAGTTTGAACATAACATTACAAAAATAAAAATAATTCACTATATTAAAGAATACAGCTTTCTTAGAACTGCATCAGAAGCATCTATTAAATAGTGACAAAAACACTAAATTCTATGTGGTCGGTAGGATATTTTCTTATACTTCCTTTAAGGCAGAGGTTCCCAAACTTGGCAACTTTAAGACTTGTGGACTTCAACTCCAGAATTCTCCAGCCAGCAGAGCTGGCTGGAGAATTCTGGGAGTTGAAGTCCACAAGTCTTAAAGTTGCCAAGTTTGGGAACCTCTGCTTTAAGGTAATCCTCTCAATCCCGAAATGTCTCTTTACATTTATGGAGCCTTCTTGAATGCGATTGAGTTGGAAAGAGGGAATTGGTCAAAAATTCATAGCTTTATTACAGAGGTATCTTAATTTTTACTTTAGTCAATTTCTTCCTTCATACATTTCGGTTGAGTCTCAGACAAATGTTTTTCAGAAAATACAGAAAGGAATGAAGAGATAAAAAGTGATTCTTGCAGTGAACAGTTCTTAAGGATCTTTTATGTGTTATACAAAAAAAATTGAAGAAAGAAAAAAGCCTTCTGAATTTAAAAATTATAAACAGCAAAGTCATCTACTGCAGACTTCCTAACAGAAAAGGATTAGAGCAATGGGATTTTGTATCTTACAGTTCTATATTTAGTCCATTTCTATTATTCGATGCACATTTTTCAAATATTCAGCACTGGTAATGAGTAGTTAAATCCAAGCATTTACCTTCATATTTCCTTTTCAGAGAAACAATATCTTGTTCAATGGCAGGCTGACAAATTTTATTTACAACCTGGTGTAATGCATGTTTTATTTACAGTAGAAGTAAATCCTACTTTGTCCAATTGATAAATTCTTTGTGTGCTACTGAGCATGTTGATGTGCTTTTGAGAATATAAAATTGTTCAGTCAGAGAGGAAAACAGAGACCCACCATGTTTCTATGCTAATAAAAACTACCCAAAACTACATGATTAAAAATATTGAATTCCACTCATAAATTGTATAGAGCAGTTTTTGGCAAACCAGGCTGTCTCATTATAGTTTTAATGCTTAGAAGGAATACATAAATTTCTTAGTGATTTGAAATAATCTGTTGAGACAATGGTTGGACATGATTCAGAGAGAAAACTGGGTATACATTGGTCCTTATGATGAAAGTCTTGAGAAATCACAGGATTTCCCCCCTAGTTTAAAAATAATAATTTTCAGAAAGATTCTGCAAAGATCCAGACCCCCTGTTTGCAATTCAGCAGTATCTGAATTGCTTGGAAATTGTACCGGTTACTTCCTACACACTACTCCAAAGGCAACTGGGTGTTTTGCAATAACTTGTTTGGGGGCTGCAGCAGCACCACCACCACCAGCTGGAATGATGAGAACTGAGAGGTGTCTTCTCCGGCAGGAGGCTTATGGGAGAGAACACAACTAAGGTGTCCAATGCAGATATCTCCTTTTAAAGAAACTCCAGAGACAACGGGCTGGCTTAATGTTTCATGTTCCTTTTTTTTTTTTTTTTTAAGGAACCTCTTTCTCTGCTGCTCTATGATGTCACCTAATCTCCCTCTTGCTTCCCCCTCCCCTTTCACCCACCCCACCCCACCCCTTCTTTGGAAACAGCCTAGCCAAATAAGGAGATCAGAACTTCAGCAGCTGGCCAAAGAGAAGAGGAGGGGTGAAGGGGAGGCTGCAGTCCACACAAGGCTCCAACACACTCTCAGTCTCTTTCCTACGCTTGTTCCCTCTGTGGGACACAGGCAAACCATGCAACATGTCACACAACTGTACAAAATAATCAGGGATCCTCAGACTCTCAGAGAACATTCTGACAGCGTAGGATGCAACAAGAATTTGAAGAGCCGGATGTAAAAGTATGCAGTCCTGAACAATTTTCGAAGAGCTTATGGCAGGGATGTCCAAACTTGGGAACTTTAAGACTTGTGGACTTCAACTCCCAGAATTCCCCAGCCAGCATAGCTGGCTGGGGAATTCTGGGAGTTGAAGTCCACAAGTCTTAAAGTTCCCATGTTTGGACATCCCTGGCTTATGGAGACGATGAAGGAAGGGTGGGTCTGCTTCTAATAACCTCGGATAAAAGTTATAATCGCAAAGTTGTTTTTTTCCTGAACATCAGCCTCTATGTCTCTTTCATCCTCCCCCCTAAAATATACAAAAAATATTGATAAGATTGAACACATCCAGAGACGGGCAACAAAAATGGAACAAGGTCTGAGGGACAAAACCAGAGGTGGATTTCTACCGGTTTGGATCAGTTCCGTCGAGTAGGTAGTAACTTGGCCAGCCATGCCCCTGAACTGGTTCTATCGGTAGCGCCATAGATGCCACCATCTTGTTTTTTGCTTCTTCGCATGCGCGCATAGCGTGCATCAAGTGAACCTGAGCAAACCAGAGTAAGAGAAGCCAGAAGCCACCCCTGGACGAAACGTATCTGAAGAGACTGTAGGAGCTGAATATGTACAGCCTGGAGAAGGGAAGGAGCAACATGATTGAAACCTTTAAATATATGAAGCACATGAATAAGGTTCTAGAAGGCAATATTTTCAAAAGCAAGCAAAGATTAAGGACACAGGAGTATAACCTTAAACTGTTAAGAGGGAAATTTAAAAGTAACGTTAGAAAGTATTATTTCACAGAAAGAGTAGTAGAAGCTTGGAACCAACTGCCAGTAGAGCAGTGGTGGGTTTCTGCAGGCTCGCACCTACTCGCGAGAGCCGGTTGGTGAAATTTAGAGAACCGGTGAGAGGGGGTTCCACCGGCGTACCTGGAAGTAAATCTGACCCGCCGCTGCCAGTGACCCAATGGGAAGGGAAGGAAAGGAAAGGAAGGAAGTAAGTAAAGAAAGAAAGGAAGAGAGAAAGAAAGAAAGAAAGAATTTATCATCACAATTGAGTCCAAAATTTTGGTTGCTAAGCAAGAGCGTTGTTAAATGAGTTTCACCACATTTTAAAAGGTGGCCACTCCCACCCTGTCACATGACTGCCAAGCCACGCCCATAAACTAGGCCACACCTACAGAGTAGGTTCTAAAAAATTTGAAACCCACCACTGCAGTAGAGGCAGTGGGTCAATCATCAGTAACTGAGTTTGAACATGCTTGGGATAAACACGTGTTCATCATCTCACAAAAATAAAAATAAAAAATAATCCAAATAAAAATAAATAAATAAATAATTTTTTTTAAAAAGCTCAAAGAATAGACTCAATGGACCACCGGGTGATTTTCTGCTGTCAGTTTTCTATGTTTCAAGATAGTTCCCACTTTATTTTCCTTCTCTTTCCCCCATACAGATGGACAGATCTTAGATAAGGAGCACAACAAGAAACCTCTGTTGCTACTCAAGGGAGAAACCAGCCAAAAGGATGGGCTCCATGTTTGGATCCTTTCAAAGGAAGACATTCTTTTCTGTCTCTTGCCCATTTGCTTGCTGTCTCCAAGCTCAATTCTTACTAGTGCCCAGAGGAAGAAGGCAAGTTAGGAAAGGGTGCTGGTAGAGACAGCTGTGCTCCTGCCAGGCTCTTGCAACTGCCAGTTTACTCAGCTGTTCAGAAAAAGGAGAGAGACTGAGTGGGTAAGCATTGGATGAAGCAGCAACAGGATCAGGGAATTTCAGTAAAGGGCCTTGAGCAGATGCCCAGCAACTCCAGCTGGCAGTATTGACTCTGCTGAGAAATCTTCTAACAGGAGCATTAAAATAGCAAGGAATTTTTCTCAAGCTGTTATCACTTCATGCAGTTCCCCACCTGAGATTCATCCTTCATTGAGGAAGGACATTGGAATATCTTGCTCTTGCCCCGGAATCAAGAGTGTACCCTGAAGAAAAATGATGTTACTTATTTTCACAAAAGACCATCTTCCCTGCCTTGCTTCAGTTTTCCAGAAATTCAGGAATGCCAATGCCAGTCAGAAAAACCATCCGCAATGAAGAGCTAGCTATGGAAGCAATCCAATGTGAAGAGAAGTTTTGCAAATTTTAGAACGTCTTTTCACATTTTAGAAATTTTATAAGTCTGTTCATGTTTCAAATCTTTTTTTATTATCAACGGATTTGAAATGGCAATTGTTATCCTAAATATCTTTTTTGTTATGCCACACAAAACATAGAATAAGTCATGGGTTATCAGCCTGGGTTTCTGTGATTCTCAGAATTCCCAATCAGCAAGGCCATAGCCCTGCCAAAAGAAACTTCTGAGAGATATTATGGTCCAATACACCCAACACCACTATGCTGGAGAAGACTGGTAAAGATCAGTGAAATCTATGACCCACATGTTAAATGGAATTTGGAAACAATTTTACAAAAACAGCAAAAACATTTATTTCCTGTAGAAATGATCTTCTAGTTGAATGTAGTCCTATTCAAGAGTGCTCTTTCAAAAGGCAACTGGATTTTGTTTGGAAAAGCAAAGTCCAGCTGCCTTTTGAAGAAGCACCTTTGGGACAACCATCGCCCATATGAATGAGAATCTCCATAGACGTTTATTCAAGGGGGCATTGACTTTATGGATATTGTTGAAATTGGGTGGGGAGAGACCTTGAACCTTTACTTGCATGCTTAGATTTTTTTTTATAATAATGAAAGGACCTTTCTTTGTAAATTCCAAGAATCGGGACAGCATGGAAGGTTGGTAGAAACTGGATACAGAAGATCTCAGAATTTAACTACTTCCAACAATTCAGGTAAGAGAGCTCGTCCTTGGAATATTTTGTATTGCCCTGTTGAGATCAGAGATAGCAGATAAATATTTCTAAGCACTATCGCTGATAATTAGCAGGATAAGCTTAATCCAAAATTTTATATCCAATTGCTAGGAAATGACTCCTAAGAATCAGTCCATTAGATGAGAGCTAAACCTGGACTTAATATGGAGATTGTGAGTGCTGGGAAAGGATTTTTAATTTGCAATTCTGAATCCAGAACAAGGCATATCTACACAAATTAACACTAAAATTAAAAAATAAT
This sequence comes from Rhabdophis nuchalis, assembly GCA_039707465.1. Taxonomy (NCBI): domain Eukaryota; kingdom Metazoa; phylum Chordata; class Lepidosauria; order Squamata; family Natricidae; genus Rhabdophis; species Rhabdophis nuchalis. The sequence goes on along the minus strand of CM077644.1, from coordinate 58,778,724 downwards.
ACAGAACATATTACTAAATATTTTGATGCTTTGCTAAATCAAACTACAATTCAGCTTTACAATTTCATTTTAATGTATGCCTATTAGTGTACATTCAAAGTGACAATAAAATATTCTATTCAGTGTATCTTGCAAACAAACTATTTGTAATAAATATATTCAGTTATGCAACACACATTGCCACTAAACTTACTCCTATCTGCCAACTCAAATCCCATGACATAATCTTATTTTGGAATATGTATATTAAATATATATTCATATTCTCCTATTTCACAACAGTTACCAAAATGATAAACACTGAAACACTAAAATAATAGCAAAACAAAGCCCAGTTTCTATTTTTTTAAAAACCAATGTTGAACTGAAATGCTCTCTGCCCAACCAGAATCTAGGCAGAAAACTGTATTTGAAATGTGCTGTCCCCTTATTGATCCCTATGCTCTATTGCAGTTTTTCAAATACTGGCTGAGGAACTCTGGGAGCTGAAGTCCACATGTTTTAAAATTGCCAAGTTTGAAAAACACTGCTCAATTGCATATGCAACCAATCACTGTAATAACCTGGCTTCTCTCCAACACAATAGGTAACAAGGCCTAACAAACGTGAGGCTGCCCTTGGAGAGTGTCAGAATAAATGGGGAAATACTACTTTAATGCCAGTTTAGTCAAAGACAGTTTAAGCCTTTCTTATTCACTGGTTAGGAGAACAATATCAGGGAATATTGTAGAGCTAAAAAAAGAGACAATTATGTCATGTCCATTTATATATGGATCTCTTTCTGTTAAGTATTCCACATAAGCAAATAGTATCCCAGCTTCTCTGGCTAATTAATGGAATCAAAGAAAGCAAATAAGCTACAGTCAGCTAACTCTGAGCGACAGTGGTATGAGGCCAAGTATGTGTGTGGAATGAGTTTTGAATAAATGTTATTAATATAAAACAGTCTTGTTGCCCTTGAATTGTTTGTACTTTACAAAACTATATATCCTACTTCAATGACACCTATTAGGAAAAGGCTTCTAATGCTGAACACTCAATAAATAAGACAGGTTAACCAAACCTTCACAGCAATTCCAATTAGGTTCCTAATAGCTTTCCAACAGTTCCTAGCACATAAGATTAGTCTAATTAGCATCATATTATCATTATGCTGGATGCATATACTAAAAGGTAAATGTAAAGGTTCCCCTTGCACATGTGCTAGTTGTTCCCGACTCTAGGGGGCAGTGCTCATCTCTGTTTCAAAACTGAAGAGTCAGCGCTATCCAAAGACGTCTCCGTGGTCATGTGGCCAGCATGACTAAACGCCAAAGGCACATGGAACGCTGTTACCTTCTCACCAAAGATGGTCCCTATTTTTCTACTTGCATTTGTACATGCTTTCGAACTGCTAGGTTAGCAGAAGTTGGGACAAGTAACAGGAGCTCACACGGCATTAGGGATTCGAACCACCAAACTGCTGATCTTTCTGATAGACAAGCTCAGCCTCTTAGCCACTGCATCCCTTATGCATATACTACATATCCTCTATCTTTCCATGAGTTTAAAAAAATCAGGACCTCAATCTTCAAACTTCCTCAGAAGGGAAGATCTTAACACTAAACCAAAAGAGCAAGCTTCCTTTTAATGAGAGATGCCACCAAATAAACCATCATCCTTGCAAAGCATGTGCTGTGAATAGTGAACAATGGCTGTGCTCCTCCTATAACTAAGGGGTACATGTAGAAAAATCACAGACCAGTTTGGAACTTGTTGCAATTTCTGTACAATAGTCTTTCCCAATGTTAGAACCTTCCAGGTGTGCAGGATTCAAATTTCCCCTAATTATGCTAGCTATGGATGATTGGATTTGTAGCACAACATACAGTATCTGTCAGGCAACAATGCTGGTCCAAAATTTCTGGTTTTTGCAGGGAGAGTGCTAGCAAGCAGGCAAATCAGGAATTTGACTAAAAGTTTAATAGAGATTAACCCACAGCTACTCCACCCAACTTTTACAAAGCAACAACAGAAACCAAGATGGAAGCTAATAATGCTGGGCGGGTTTTGTTTCAACAGTAGAATGCTGACTATTTTTAAATCAATACAGAGCAAAACTACAGCCGCCCCTGAAGAATTTAATACCATTTAATACAATAGTCATATTCCATTATTTTATGTATATCTAATTAATTTGTGTGTGCAGTAAAATGTACATTCCACACATTTCTTTTCAAAGATTTCCAAACTGTTAATAAAAAAAATATAACATACAGAAAGATGCCAGGTTAAGAATGCACCAATTTAAGGACGATCCAACCTATTGCAGAAAATTTTGAGTTAAAAATACATAATAGTTCAATATATAAAGGTGATTGTTCATTATACAATGCTAGTTATACAATAATAGTGTTCCAATTTACATAGGTAAAGGTAAAGGTTTCCCTCGCACATATGTGCTAGTCGTTTCCGACTCTAGGGGACAGTGCTCATCTCCATTTCAAAGCGAGCACTGTCTGAAGACATTTCCATGGTTATGTGGCTGGCATGACTAAATACCAAAGGCGCATGGAATGCTGTTACCTTCCCACCAAAGGTGGTCCCTATTTTTCTACTTGCATTTTTACTAGTTCTGCAAACTACTAGGTTGGCAGAAGTTGGGACAAGTAACGGGAGCTCACTCTGTTACGGGAACTGTTGAACTGCTGACTTTTCTGATCAACAAACTCAGTGCTTTAGCCACTAAACCAGTGTGTCCCACCCAATTTACATACAAATTCAATTTAAAGACAAAACTTGGGTTCAGAATTTGTTCTTAAATGGCGGACTAAATGTGGCTTGTTGCGGGGTTAAAGATAGATAAGAAGATGCAACTGTGAACTGATGAAGGTGAGTTTTTGTTGCATAAAGCAAACCAGTGTTTTTCAAACTTGTCAACTTTTAATATGTGTGAATTTAAACTCCCACAATGCTGCTGGGAATTCTAGGAGATGAAGTCCACACATCTTAAAGAGTTCCAGGTTTGGAAAAACACTGTAGTAGAGGGATGTCAAACTTGCATGTCACATGACGTATCAGGAATTTCCCCCCTTCGCTAAACCGGTCGGTGGCGTGGCCAGAGCATGACGCATCCGGCCAATGGGCCAGGAGTTTGACAGCCCTACTGTAGTAAACAAAAATTATATAAATGGAGATTATAGTTCTAAATTTCTCTTAATGAAGTTCTCTCTGAATCAAATATTTGGTTTGAATCTCTTAATTCAATTAAGTACAACCCTCTTCCATAACCAAACCCTTGCAACAGCTGTTTCTTCCAAGCTTCACAAAACTTCACAGGTTTTCTGTTCATTCTCATTCTGCCCTTGCTTCTTGTTCCACCTTCATCATTGTTACACGTCACGTGCTGGCCACAGCATCTCTCTCTTAATATGCCATCCTTTAGACCAGGGGTGTCAAACTCATGTCGTTACAGTGGCGGCACATGCCGTATCAGGACTTCCCCCCCCACTTTGCTAAACCAGGCATGTGTGTGGCCAGCACATGACGCATCCGGTCCATGGGCTGGGAGTTTGATAGCCCTGCTTTAGACCTTAATCGAGAGATCAGTTAATAGGATGAACTTTGCCTGCCGTATTTCAGTGAGCTAACTATGTAGGAAGCTGGAGGAATTTTCCTCCCCATCCAACAAACTCTTTTCATTTAAATTAAGGCATCGTGAAACTCTATCCACCAGTCTGTCCACTTTCCAAAAACAAACTATTTCCAAGGATGAAAGCCCCAAATATACAAAGCAGTGCCATTATCAGCTCAGATTTACATCTAGACAAAAAAAAAATATTAAAGAGATTTTCCCCCCTCATATCTTCCAAATTATGTTATTGTATTCCTGCAGTGTATAAACCAGTTAATAACAGCTATAAACTGTTCAGACTTGAAAGCATACCACTAACAAGAATGCCAATGACAGCCACTTCAATACACATTTTTTCATGATGTTGATCCTGACTGGTCTTTGAGAGGCATAGAAGAATGTTCCAAAAAGTAACGAAGATTAGGAAAGCAAGAAAATGTGACTTAAACTTTAGATAATGCCCATGTATTTAATAATATTCTTATTTTATCATTTAAAAAGTTATAGGTCAGAGGAATATTTTGATGTATCTATCTCAGGGATCCCCAACCTCCGGGCCGCAGACCGGTGCCGGTCCGTGGCTTGATAGTAACCGGGCCGGAATGAGCGGTGGAGAGAGTAGCGCAAATCTTAGGAAAGTGTAGCAAACGCTCCACTATCCTGGCGGCTGGTTGGGGCACTCCCTGGGGGCAGGACAGGGGCAACGGCCTGCATTGGGGGGTTCGGGGCACCACCCGGCCCTGCGCAGGGGGAAGGGGCTGCCGGGCCCTCCTGCCCGGGACGCAGCCCGTCCTTCCCTGCCCCAGCCGAGGATCCTTCACCCGGGACCCCTAGCAGCTTTCCCTCCCGGTTGCACGTGACCGTCGAAAGTGTGCGCGGCCCACGTGACTCGACTCACCCGCTGGAGGCTCCTATCAGTACGCAGAATTTTTTTTTACATGAAACCGGTCCCTGGTGCCAAAAAGGTTGGGGACCCCTGATCTATCTGACCAACTACCCATAGGACTCTGGGAAGTGCAAGCTGTCCTCATGCTATGCACTACTGGCAAAGACAGGAAAACCAATATAAAGGGAATATTCCCTTAATCTTTCAGATTGTGATAAGATTTTTTTTTTTTTTGAGTTTCTCATTTGGTACCTGGAATAGCAAAAGTTGTAATTTTTGGAAATTTAAGTAATACACTCATCAGATATCTGCAAGGAAACCTCTTTCACTAGAACAATGTTCATATGTGTGAAGACTTGTCATTTATCCCAGTTCTTTTTATTTTGCTTTGCACCCACTGAAGCAGAACGAAAAATCAAGGAAATGCTACATCATCTGACATCAGCACCCAATGTTGCATCATTGTCTGCATGCCAGAAAGGTTTATTTACCTATGGTTTGTTTTAAGAGAAATATCTTCCTGTGGTTATTCTTTCTGACCATGTTCTGAAGTATTTTCCATATACACAAAAAGATGTATCTTCTCATCTTGCACACCCATGGATTACATGTGTTACATGAGCTGATTACCATATTTTTCGGACTATAAGACGCACCGGACTATAAGATGCACCAAGATTTTGAAGAGATAATTAAAAAAAAAAAGTTTTTGCACTCTGCCGGCCTCCCAAACCCTCTACAGGCCTCGTTTTTTATTAAAAAGGGGGGGGGCATGCAGTTTGAGAGGCCTGGAAAGTGCTCCTGGGGGCTAGGGGTGGTGCAAAAATCTCCCCCTTTTTTGCTCATTTTTGCCCTCCACAGCCCCTAGGAGCACTTTGCAGCTTCTCAAACCCTCTGCACATCCATTTTTGCTAAAAATAGAATGCGCGGGGGCAGAGTTTCAGGAGGCCAAAAATGCTCTATTCAGTGTATAAGATTTCCACACTCTTTTTTTTAGGGGGGGGGGGGGAAGTTGCTTCTTATATTCCGAAAACTACAATAATTACTTGACCAGAAAGGGCTGTTTAATTTCAAATTCCACAATGTTCTACATCAGTGTTGAAAAATGGTGGCCAGTATGTGTTCAAAGACATTTCTTAGTTATGTTTCAATATTGAATCCCAACTTTCATTAAAACTGTACAGACACCGCAGATTTGTACTTGAGTGACCACTTTTCTTGTTAAATGTGAAAACCAATTCTGTGAAATAAAGTCAGTGTTTTGTAACTTCAGAATTAGTTGAGAAAGGAAGGAAGTAGCATTTTTAATGTCCATTTAGACTTACCGTATATTTCGGAGTATAAGACTCACCTTTTCTAAAAAGAGGCTGAAAATCTGGGTGCGTCTTATACACCGAGTATAGCATTTTTTTTGCCTCCTGAAGCCCTGCCCCTTCACCAAAATGGCCACGCGCATACCCTTATGGAGGCTTCCAGAGAGCTCCTGGGGGCTGGGGAGGGCAGAATTTTTTTTTTGCACCCCCAGCCCCCAGCAGCACTCTATAAGCCTCCATAAGGCTATGCATGCTATTTTTTGACCAAAAAATGGCCCGTTTTCACACAAAAAACCGGGCCGTTTTTCCTTGTTTTGGGCCCCCCACCCCCCAGGAGCACTCTGCAAGCCCCACCAAGGCTATTCATGCCTTTTATTTGAAAGGAAAACGGGCGCATTGTCATGAAAAACAGGCCTTTTGGGGGAGGTTTGCACAGTGCAAAAGGGTTTCCCCCCCTTTTTTGGAAAACTGTTTAGTTAGAGTGATTGATGAGAATTACGTTGGTCATGCACTGTGCCTGCAGAAACAAAGATTTGTTCCAAAGGTGATCAATGATTTCCTTCTCCAGCACATGGGTAAATACACCTGGAAACATCTACCTACCTACCTACCTTCTCTCTCTTTCTCCGTACCTATCTACTGTATTTCTCTCTATATATTTCTCTCTCTATTTTTCTCTCTCTATCCCTCTACCTACCTACCTACCTACCTATCTACACTTTCTCCCTCCCTCCCTACTGTATTTCTCTCTCTCCCCCCTCTATCTACCTACCTACCTACTCTCTCTATCCCCCTACCTACCTACCTACTGTATTTCTCTCTCTTTCTCTCCCTCTCTATCCCTCTATCTACCTACCTACTTTAAAAAAAATTGCCTCTTCAAAACCTGGGTGCGTCTTATACTCCGGTGTGTCTTATACTCCGAAAAATACGGTATCTTCCAGTTTAGTACTGTCTGCATTAGAATGTTAAGCCCATTTTGGTCTAAGCCAGTGTTTCTTAACCCGTGTCAACTTGAAGAAGCCTGGACTTCAACTCCCAGAATTTCCTAGCCAGCGAAGTCCAGACATCTTCAAGTTGACAAGGTTGAGAAACACTGTTCTAAGCCAGTGGTGGCCAAACTTATTAATCAAGAGAGCCAAATATCAACAGTGCCACGATTGAAATTTCTTTTGAGAGCCAAAAGAAGGTGTGGCCTGTTTTGTGGGAGTGGCTTAGTGGTCATGTGACCAGGTGGGTGTGGCCAACTTGGAAAATGTGGTGAAACTCTCTTAACGACGGTCCTGTTTAGCAACCAAAATTTTGGGCTCAATTGTGGTCATAAGTTCTTTCTTTCTTTCTTTCTTTCTTTCTTTCTTTCTTTCTTTCTTTCTTTCTTTCTTTCTTTCACACTTTCTTTTTCTTTCTATTTTTCTTTCTCTTTCTCTCTTTTTCTTTTTGTCTCTCTCTCTCATCTGTCTCTCTCCTCCCTCCACCCATCTGTCATTGTGTGTGTGTGTGTGTGTGTCTCCCTCTCTCTGTGTGTCTCTCTCTGTTTGTCTCTTCCTCCCTCCTCCTCTGTCTCTCTCTGCATGTCAGTCTCTCCCTCCCTCCCCCCCCTGGAAGCAGCGGAAAGTCCGGCACGCCGGCCGTGGAGGCCACGGCTGCCTCCTCCTCCCACAGCCAGCTGACTTCTGCTTTCTTTTGAGGCCATTTTTCACCCTCCGGAGGCTTCAGAGGTTTCCCTGAAGTCTCCAGAGCGCAAAGTAATGGCCCTTCAGGCAAACCAGAAGTTCAGGAATGGACATTTGGTTTGCTCATAGAACCGGTTTTAGCCTTCCGGAGCCTTCAGGGGCGTCCAGGAGGCTTCTCTGAAGGCTCCGGAGGACAAAAAATGACACCACGAGCAAACTGCCTGGGGAGGGCGACAAAAACACGCCCAAAATGGGGGGAGAGCTGGTCGTGCGTGCATGTGTGCTGTGGTCATGTGCATAGCATTACGGGTGTGTCACGCCTGCGCACAACCCCCCCTGAGCCCCCCCTGCTTTTGGCATGTGAGCCAAAAAAGCCATCTCTGCCTTAGACCATTTCAAAGCAAAAGAAAAAATAATATCAAAAGGCCTTATGTCCGTCATAGGTTACAACAAGGAAAAGCTGTAAGACAAAAAGCATCTGAATCACATGATGACCAGGGAGATTTGACATACAAAGCAGTTTTCTTCAACAAGCTATCCTTCAGACATTATTTATTTTTTAAATAATTGTAGGGAATTGTAGGGTTATTACTAAAACTGTAGCTTCTTTTGTAGAATCAAGCAGCAAACAATAGGATATCCAGCAGGTATCAGCGAGGGATTGACATTTTCTGTGCAATACTCTTTAGTGGTGGGCCATACTTTTGCAATTCAGATCTGTTAAGCCTGTTAGCATCATAATCATGAGCCTCTGCCCATTATTTTAAAAAGATCTTTATTTTCATACTGCTTGTTAATTCTCAAATGCTCCACCCACAAATAGGCATACATAAACCTTCAAGGAAAAAGACACAGAGGGAAAACATTTCTAGAATCACATTTTAGATGCCCGGCTGTCAATGGATGACCATTTGACAGCCATGGCAAGGGGGGCGTTTCACCAGGTTCGCCTGGTGCGCCAATTGCGTCCCCTATTGGACCGGGACGCCCTTCGCACAGTCACTCATGCGCTTGTGATGTCCTGTCTAGACTACTGCAACACTCTCTACATGGGGCTCCCCTTGAGATGCACCCGAAGGCTGCAGTTGGTTCAGAATGCGGCCGCGCGGGCAGTTTCGGGAGTCTCTAGATACTCCCACGTAACACCTCTCCTGCGCGGGCTGCACTGGCTGCCTGTGGCTTTTCGGGTGCGTTTCAAGGTGTTGATTATCATCTTCAAAGCGCTCCATGGCACAGGACCTAGTTATTTGTGGGATCGTATCCTGCCCCATACATCCCTTCGGCCGATTCGCTCACACAGAGAGGGACTTCTCCGGGGGCCGTCCACCAGGCTGTGCCAGCGGGCGACGCCCAGGGGAAGGGCCTTCTCTGTGGCGGGCCCGACCCTCTGGAATGACCTTCCCCCTGACATTAGAACGACCACGGATCTCCGCTCCTTCCGCCAGAAACTCAAAACCCACTTGTTTCATCTGGCCGGTCTGACCTAATTCCAGCTTTCCCACCTCAGTCTGCATTTTTAAATTTTCTGATTTGGTTTTAGGGTTAAGTTTTTAATTTTTATAAATTTGTACAGGGGTCTATTTAATTCGATTTTAGTTTTATGTATTATTTATTGTAATGGTTTTAATTTTACCTGTACACCGCCCCGAGTCCCTCCGGGGAGAGGGGGCGGTCTAGAAGTCCAATAAATTCAATTCAATTCAATTTTACTCATCCCAGTTTTACAAAGTCTTGGTTTTGCAGCATCTAACCAATAACTAAGTGGAGCATAACTGTTTTTTTTCATTTTGTTCGATTGTGTCCAATTCTCAGAGTTTGCCTGGACCAATCCCTGCACTTTTCTTGGCAAGGTTTTTCAGAAGTTGTTTGCCATTGCCTCTTTCCTAGGGCTGAGAAAAAATGACTAGGCCAAGGCCACCCAGCTGGCTTTGTGCCCAAAGCAGAATTAGAATTCATGGTTTTGTGATTTCTAGATTGGTACTTCAACCACTACACCAAACTGCCTCTCATCCTGAAAATAAGAGAAACAAATAAATCTTGCCAAGACTTTAAAAGATGACGCAATCACTTATTAGTGGATTCCTTTTTTAAATCTTCAGCATAAAGGAAAAGGAGTTTTCACTAAGAGGATGAAGACCATCAAGAATGAAAAACTAGCAACATTTTTCAATATGGTTTCAATAATTTAGCAGATGGTAGAGATTTATAATAAGCTTGGGGAAAGCAACAAGGGAAAGTAGTAGAAGATTGGTCTATGACTTAGGGGGTAAACCAAAAAGAATATATCAAAGGCATTGTTTTTTCTATTCATGTGAAAAATCAGTTTTCGTTCTAATGCCCTCAAACTCTCAAGAGAAACTCAATTCTTGACTTGGTTCAAACTTGATTACTGTATTATTGAAAGGAGGCAGCTTCTTTAGGGGTGTTACAGCACACATTATTTGGTAGTGAAATGGAGTACTCCAAACCAGAGTTAAATAGCATGAACAAGCATTCCTTTTAATAAGTCATCCAACATTCATTCTGAAATATTTCTCTTATTTAAAAATTGTGTATGATTTTTCATGGCAAGACTGAAGTAAAAGGAGAGGAGTGTAACATCCTGTGTTTTATTACCACACAAGATATTTGTCCAGAAGTCTGTCAAAAATACATGCACATGTTGAGCTAGCCTGTTTCCTAATTTTGAATCCAATTTTGAAATGAAAAGGCAATTTTGAAGGTGTGTCTCAAAACAGTACTTACGTTACCTGTGATATAGTTTGCTAATTTCACTCTAAAATGTGTCTATTATTTCTTGTGAAGATGCCCATTATGATTTCATCAGGATTTTTAAGCTTGAACGTATGTGCTAAAATGTACATCCACATTCCCCATAGCTTTCTTATTGTGTGCGTACTGACTGACTTGGTTGAACACCATGGGAGAGTTAGAGAATAGAGAATATTTGTTCTCTAGTTCAGGGGTCCCCAACCTTTTTTGCACCAGGGACCGGTTTCATTTTAAAGAAAATTCTGCGGACCGGCTGAGTGGCTCAGCAGTCATGTGACTGGGTGGGCATGGCCAACTTGGAAAATGTGAAACTCACTTAACAATGATCTTGGTTAGCAACCAAACTTTTGGCCTCAACTGTGGTCATAAGTTCGTTCTTTCTTTCTTTCTTTCTTTCTTTCTTTCTTTCTTTCTTTCTTTCTTTCTTTCTTTCTCTCTCTCTCTCTCTCTTTCTTTGTCTATGTCTCTCTTTCTCTCTCTTTCCCTTTCTCTCTTTCTTTCTCTCTTTATTTCTTTCTCTTTCTTTCTTTTTCTTTCTTTCCCTCATTCTCTCTCTTTCTCTTTCTCTCTTTCTGTATCTTTTTCTGTCTCTTTCTTTCCTTTCTGTCTCTCTTTCTCTTTCTCTCTGTCTTTCTCTCTCTCCAACTTTCTTTTTCTTTCTCTCTCTCTCTGTCTCTCTCCTTCATCCGCCCATCTCTGTCACTCTGTGTGTGTGTGTGTGTGTGTGTGTCTGTCTGTCTTGCATTCACTCAGTCACTCATTCTGTGTCTGTCTATCTTTCTCTCCCTCCCTCCCTCTCTCTGTCTCTCTATGTGTGTCTGTCGTCGTCGTCCCCCCCCCAGTCTCCTCATCCCGCCCGCCGCGCTTGGTCGCTTGTTCGCTCAGGTTCCGTGGCTGGATAGGAGCCGGGCCACAGGGCTGGAGAGGAGGAGGAGAGAGGAGGGAGCAGCCCATTGGGCAGAGCGTGCGGGAGAACGCAGCAGGATGGTGGGGGCTCTTCCTCCACCCTCGTCGACGGAGGGACTCCTGGGCGCCGCCGGAGCAACCCTCGCTATGGCCGCCAGTTCCCCCCCCCGCCCGCGGAGCCTCCACAGCCCCTGGAAGAAAACGAGTGGCCGGCATGCCAGCAGGGGAGGCTCCGCGGGGGGAGGGAATCGGTGGCCGGTAGGGAGGGTTGCTCCGGCGGCGCCCAGGAGTCCCTCCGTCGACGAGGGTGGAGGAAGAGCCGCACTCCAACGGCGCGAACAGCCGCACCTGCGTTCTCCCGTGCGCTCTGCTCAGGGGGCTGCCCCCTCCTCCCTCCTCCTCCTCTCCAGCCCTGCGGCCCGCCTCCTACCCAGCCACGGACCGGCACCGGTCCACGGCCCGGGGGTTGGGGACCCCTGCTCTAGTTAGTTAGAGAATATTACCTATCCATTCAGACAAATATTATCTCCCCAAATGGCTCAATTTAATTTAAACAATACATACAGTACTGCTATCAAGCACAGAAACCATCCAACAAAAAGACCATACATACATACATACATACATACATACATACATACATACATACATACATACATACATACATACATGAAGCAGATTTTCTACCTAATTATGGCCAGGATTATTTTTCCATTATGATTTTATTGGTTTATCATCTGTTCCTTTTATCGACGGATGGAGCCAAAGTCATATTTTCTTCTCCTTTAAGAGTCTTAGAGCAGATTATTAGTCTAAGCCAGGGGTCTCCAACCTTTGCAACTTTAAGTCTGAAGGACTACAGCTCCCAGAATTCTCCAGCCAGCTTTGCTGGCTGGAGAAGTCTGGGAGCTGAAGTCCTTCAGACTTAAAGTTGCAAAGGTTGGGGACCCCTGGTCTAAGCCAATTGTTCATTGGGACTTAAAGGAACAGGGAACAGATTCAAATAAATAGAGAAATGGTTCTTTTTTAGCCTTAAAGTTTAATAACTACTGACTTAAAAAAATTATTTTGATTATAATTATAAAATTGATTAATTATAAAAATCCAGTCTTTTATTTCTTCCTCTCTCTTTTTTAAAATAAATTTTATTTACAAGCATGTAAAATATACTCACACAAAACTTAGACATACACTACATTTACACCATACAACACGAACAGGAACTTCCTGTTCTTTCTAATAGCAATTGTCAATCAAAGCCGCTCATCTTATATTGTTTCCCCTTCTGTTATATTTCATTTGGATTTGGTTTTTAGAAAAAAATGTGCAATTATGTCTAAGATACAGTACTAAACAGATTAAGAATTAACTATTCCAACCCCCAAGAAAAAGACAATAGTAATCAGATTGGCCATTTTTATTCATAGACATTTGGAATAACTGCTATTTTATAAAAAAATTACAATTTAATGCATTTTGATTTTTAAAAAATAAAGGTTAGCTGTAGCCATTATTTTTGTCTATGATTTACTGGATCTGTTCATACAAAATGGGTCAATTCACATACACATTATCATATTATGACTTTTAAAAAGAGAATAAGATTAATATAAGTGCCATGCAAGATATTTTTCCTTGGGCTGAGAAAAATGAAAGGTACTTGTACTAATATTGCCACAGGGAAATAGCTACAGGTCAAGTATTATTTACAAGTTTAAGAGAAAAAATAAACCAATTAATGTCTTACCCACACCCAGCTTCACTATGGCATTTTATAACTTGACTGTACAGTGTATCATCTGTTTCCACAGATACCGATGGGATGCACTCTTCAAAATAATACAATGATCATTTCTAGTCTACACATTTAAAAAATTACTTTTCAAAGTCAATCATTTACTTTTTTAAATATAGTTATTGGGTATCTTGTAAACTGTGCTTTGAATTGTTTAACTAGTAAAATGTAACGGTGAAGGTTCCCCTTGTACATATGTGCTAGTGCAGGGGTCCCCAACCTTTGCAACTTTAAGTCTGAAGGACTTCAGCTCCCAGAATTCTCCAGCCAGCAAAGTCCTTCAGACTTAAAGTTGCAAAGGTTGGAGACCCCTGTGCTAGTGGTTCCTGACTCTAGGGGTCAACTATAGGAAATAACAGAATCTGGAAAAGCTGCCAGAGTTTCCTTCTGCCATTTCTTAAACCAAATAGAAACAAGCCAGTGTTATCCTTCATTTCTTTCTCATTCCTCTTCCTTCTGAAGACTAAATTAATATTTGCTTAATCCTTCTTGCAATCCTTCAAAGTTTTCTCTGTACTCCTCTATATTCGTTTCTGACAACCACCCCTGAATCTTAGTCAATTGATAATGCAAACAGTTTAATCTGAATCTTCTTCCAAATTTTCTCTACAAAATGTATATTTGTTAGAGAAAAATGACAAAGAAAAAAAGCAAAGAGGGGGACAGAAATAACCAGCAGTCGTCCAACAGAGTAGTTAATGGTTCTCTTAAAGCAGGGGTCTCCAATCTTTGCAACTTAAAAGTCTGAAGGACTTCAGCAAAGCTGGCTGGAGAATTCTGGGAGCTGAAGTCCTTCAGACTTAAAGTTGCAAAGGTTGGAGACCCCTGTCTTAAAGGATTCTTTAGACTGGAATTTGAGTCAATGAATAGCAGTGGTAATTCTTTCTTCAGTGCCTCAGTGGCGGATCTACCAGACTGGATCAATTCTTGTGAGCCCTACAGAGGGGCACTGGCCTTTCTCTTCCATCTCTTATCCCTGAAGCCTTTATCTGAAAAAGGATAAAGGTTCACCAACAAGCCTGAACAAGAGGTTGCTGCTTGGAGCTAAAGGAGCAAGCTAAGCCTCTCACCTGCAAAGTTGAAAAGTTTCAGTTTACAAATGGGTGTGATCTCCCCCAGCACAGAATTTTCTGCTCCAGACATCACTCACTGAGTGGGAGGAAGGAACAAAAGGAAAATCAAGGCGTAAATCCATGTTTACAGAACTTTTTCAGTTCAGGGATTCTTGAGTTTTCCTGAGCCTTACCCTAAAATTCAATTGTCCCACAGGAGAAAATTCTAGACCAAGTCAAGCGTTCTAGTTCCAGGATACAACTTTCAGAACTGCTTTTCAAGTCTTATCAAGCTAACGGATAGTTATCCTTCCTGCTAATTTATTTGGAGATAAATGATACTGCCAAAAACAGCTCGGAACCATATCACTGAAGACTTTCAAGACATTGGAAGACAGCTCAGAAATCTTGATGTTTCTTCCATTCTTATGAGTCTTCTAAATTAGGAAGAAATAAAAATTTAATACAATTGAAGATAGAAATAAAAGCCTTTAAAAACCCAAAAAGGTAAAAGAATAAAATAGAACTGTTAACAAAAAATATCAACAGCATCAGCCTTTCTGACTGAGATAGCAGGTTATAAAACTTCAGCTGCTCTATTTGCAGCAACTAAATTCTGATTCTGCAAAGTGGAGGCAACGACATCCATCTCAAGATACAAGAAGGTAGAATTATATTCAATTGATCAATAAAGAGACACTGGAAGAAAATATAGGCAAGGCTTTAACCACAAGGACAGATTCTCAAAAGGGAATTTTTGGAATCTACCCTGTTTTGGGGTATATATTTATGCTCTGTAAGGGATGAATACATGAGATGAGATGAGATTGAACACTTAATGCAGGAAGGAAAAGATGACAATAGCTATAAGATAGCGTTCCCCAACCTTTCTGCCTCTGTAGTCCGGTGGTGATGACGGCAGTGGGGGGGGGGGGGGGTAGGGCATAGCTTTGCACATGTGCACACCACTTGCACAAATGCAGCTTCTCATGCATGCATGCTCGTCCGCTGCTTGCACAGCCTGGTTCCCAATGGGCTGCAGCTCGGCACTGGGCCATGGCCCGGGAGTTGAAAACCCCTGGTATAAAGCACAGTGAAATGACTCTTGTGATTCGAATATTTAAAACAGCTACAATGATGTTCAAAAGAAACATAAGCAATAGGAAAAGAAGAAGCTGCATAAAATATCGAAGCATCAGCACCTACTCAGAAATCCAAATGAAACTTGGTGAAATAGTATTGTGCGGTAGAGAGCTTCTCTTTAGACTTTAGACATCGATTTTAGTCATTAATTTTATATGGTTGTAGTGTCTTAAATTTTTAGCACAGTTTTTAATTTAATTTGGTTTTAGTGGTATGAATGTATTTATTCAGGTGTATGTATTATTTGTATTTTTATCTGCTGTGCACCTCCCCAAGTCCTACCCGGAGAGGGGGCGGTATAAAAGTCTAATTAAATAAATAAAAATAAATAAGTAACTGTTTAATTCATTATTTAATTGCACTGAATTGGTCTGACCTCAGGTGACAAAGGTCTGTTGACCAACCTGGCAACACATTTAACCACTTTCAGCTTAGACATCCACATATATAGATACCCCAATAGGACTTGTTTCTCAAGGACATGAGCACTAAACATAGCCTCCATGCCCGTGATGGCAAACCTATGGCACGCGTGCCACAGGTGGCATGTGGAGCCATATTTGCTGGCACGCCAGCCATCAGCTCCGGCGTGCATACATGTGCCGGCCAGCTGATTTTTGGGCTTCCGGAAGGCCAGGGGAGGGCAAAAAACAGGCCCAATGGGCCAACCAGAAGTTTGTTCCCAAACCTCCAGTTGGCATGTTGGGAACATTTTTCATCCATCAAAGGCTTCAAGGGGCTTTCCTAAAACCTGGGGAGGGTGAAAAACGGTCCCAATGGGACCTCCAGAAGCCGGAAAGAGATCATTTCCAAACTTCTGGTTTGCCCATTAGGGTCGTTTTTCACACTCCCCAGTCTCTGGAGGCTTTCCTGAAGCCTGGGTGGGGCAAAAAATGGCCCCAACAGGCCAACTGGAAGTTCAGAAACGATCCATTTCCAGCTTCTTGTGGCCCAGGCGAGGCCATTTTCGCCCATTCTATTCCCTGCTATTGTGGCAGAAGATCTCGTGTACAGACATTCGAGGCTGAGGGCGTATGCAGGATTCTTTGATCCTGCTGATCTGTTGAGCTCCAACTAGCCAGAAAGGTCTGCTGTGTATCTTTTTTTTTTTTTTCATTTCCATTTTAGCTCCTGTTGCAAGAGAGATGGACGCTTCACTTGTTCAGCATTTGGAAGGTTGGGGTTGAGAGAAGGGAGGATCAATCTCAGGGAAGAAGAAAAGCAACTCTACTAAAATGTCGACATTCCTACTAGTAACAACAACACAAATAATGTTTCACAGAAAGACTTTGCTTTCTTCGGAATACAAGGTACAAACTGCAGTTGCCATATGAGGAAGAACTTCCTTTATGAACTTCTTAAGTATGCTAATTGTATTCATGAAATATGAAATGAATACATATTAACATAATGTGACATCATTCAAAACAGGAGGCAATCAGCACTCCGCAAATATTTGCTTAGAAAATGCCACTAGCTCAAAACATTGGAGCAGCTCTTCAAAAAAAGGCGTTTGGACCTTATTTTTCTGGATTTTTTATTTCTCTCTCTCCCCCCCCCCCCCCCTTGAGCTAGAGGGACTGCTGCAAGTGATATGGCTTAACAAATCCATTTGACAACTGTTGCACTTTTTCACTTGCTGAATAGATAATAATATTGAGCTAAGAAAAACTGCAAGAAGGTGTTCATCTTAGAATGCAGGGTAGACAACCTATTGTGTTGCGTTGTATTCAGGGATGAGGCTAATGGTGATGCAGACTGAATAGAGAACAGATCACAGAGAATCTATTGGTTATTGCTTTGAAAAGAACAAAGATGATTGAATATATAGACTATACAATGTAATCTTTTTATATGTTTATCCTTTACTTTTAAAATTGTAAATTTATGAAGTTTTGGGAGGGCCACCACCAACGGCAGGGAAGCTACCAAAATGTTACCTTTACCCTATACCTTTTCCCTTGTAAAATTTTTGAAAACCAATAAAATACTTTTCAAAAAAGAAAAAGAAAAAAAAAGAACATTTTTATATATTTTCTTAGGGAAACAACCGACATAATAAACATAGGCAGGGGATACTGATTTTTATACCCAAAACTTTCCTCCCATCTCAAGGACAGGAGAAAGGCACATTACCATTGCTATATAGATGTGCCCAAGTGATGTTCTCTGTATATTTTTCCAGTTTAGAATCTTGTTCTCATTTATTTTCATCTAGCCTCTTATAACGTACAGGCATACCTTGTTTTATTACATCTAGTTCTATTGTGCTTTGCAGATTCTCTCTCTCTCTCTCTCTCTCTCTCTCTCTCTCTCTCTCTCTCTCTCTCTCTCTCTCTCTCTCTCTCTCTCACACACACACACACACACACACACACAAACACACACACACACACGCGTCTATTGTTTCCTATTTCCAACATAACAGCATTTTTGGCATTTTTGGTAATAAAGTGTTTTTAAATTAAGGTAAGTTCATTATTTTTCTTAGACATAATACTATTACTTAACGGACCACAGTATAGTTTAATCATTAGCTTTATATGCACCACAAAACTAAAAAAATGTGTGTGGCTCTTGTGATATTTGTTTGATTGCAATAGTCTAGAACTGAACTCACAATATCTCCGAGCTATGCCTGTATTTGCAATGTATGTTAAACGGAAGCTAGGATAAATTGCATCTTCTCCTCTCTGCCTTCCCTATTCAGAACCATTCTGTTTCTCCAAACCGAGATCTTGCCCACCATAAAGTCTGCTCAGAAGAATAAGTCAGGTGTTTTGGCATTTCCGTGATCAATAGGTTCCAAATTCTAGCATTATGCACAATCAGAAATTAACTCACCTTCTTGAATTCTCTTGGATCATTTAGCTATCAGATCTCATGTCATTTATCTTGCTTGTATATTTGGCATTTCTCTCGACATGTGTGATGAAGAGGTATATAAGTTTAAGTGCTTCTGCTATTGGTAAGATTTTAAGCATTTTTTTTTTGCATGAGAAATTACTACAATGGTTCAATAATCTATATATCATCTTACACTTTCTTTTATATGCTAAAAGATATATACTGAGTTTTTTCAATATCTACCTGTCACACTAACTTATTTCTTATTTGCGGACACAGAGTTGTAACTGTTTAACTGCCTCTTCTCCTTCAATTTGCCCCTGTATATTCTCCTGCAGCTTTAAACAATTCAGTGCGTACTTCACTTATTTCTAATCCTTTTTTATTTAAGAATTCAACTATTGCCTCTCATGACTCAATTTCCAGTGGAATCAATTTGTTAAGGTATTCTATGTACCAATATTCCTCTAATTTTATAATCCTATTGTATTTGTAAAATGCTTCATTATGGTCCTCCCATCAATGATTTGCTTTTATAAGATTTTCCTTTACAGCTACCCCATTAGCTGTAAAGTTTTCAGTGAAAACTCTGAAAAAACATTTCTTATCTTTCTCTATTGAGATTTTATATTCCAGCTTCTGTTCTTTCTTGCTTATATTGTATAATCTACCTTCAACTATCTTACACAACCCCTTGTTTTCTCCAATTTTTATTCTTCTGTCTTTTTCTGGCTTATCAACGATAGCTTATTCTGAAAAGTCACTTGGATCTCTTCTTTGAAATTTTGAGGGGAGGGGCTACTGCTTCACTTTTAATGTCTCTTATCACTTTCAATAGCTCTTCATTATTCCCTTTTGCACAGCTGGAGTGTATTGAATCTATTTCTTATACTCATATATTCAAGGTGTATATCTTCTACATCAAACTTGCACGCTTACTAAGTTTATCTATAAACCTGACAGCAAGAATTCCATTTATTTGATCACCTGCACTTATCCATTTTCTGTTTCGTTAATCAATTTGATTCCAGTCTTATTCATTTGGTGATACCAGATATAGAATCTGTGTTCACACTGCTCGAAGTGGCGATACCAGTAAAAACTAGGGTTTTGTTGGTATCCTGTTCACCAAAAAGAAGATAGATTTTCTTTTCAAAAGCAAACTGCATATCTTTTGAAGTAGCAAGGATGGTGGTTTTCATTATCTTGAGGAACTCAGAGGCCTTTTAAAAGGTGGATGAATTTGGCATCCTTTTGAAGAATCTAAAGAGATACTATGTGAAATTTTAAATTAAAACTCAGCAAGAAGTAGGTACAACTATTCATTTGAAATTCACCTCCTTGTGCTTCTTAACGTTTCCCAAAGGCCAAAGAAACAGCCCTGACTAACTCTCAATGAAATAATAATAATATTACTTTCTCTGTTTGATCCAATCTCTTTTCTCTTTATTCTGAGCATAAAGAAATGTGACAAAAAAGAATGTCCAGAAAACCCATTCTAGAAGATGCAATTAGACCCTAATAAGGAATCCAGCAACCCTCTTCTCAGGGATCCTGCATTGCAGATATTTATAGCACAAGGGGACACAGTATGTGAAGATAAACTGCCAAGTCCAGTCCTCTAATATAACTGCAATGGCCAGCACTCATAATCACCCTGAGAAGATAGTGAATGCTGTCTACATCATGGACATAGTCCATACTGGAAGACCCTCTAAGAAGCCCAGAATAAAACTTCATCTGAAGCCTTCTTTCATCAAAAGGCCTACCCTGACTAGGTGGTTCAGTGGCTAAGACACTGAGCTTGTCGATCAGAAAGGTCAGCAGTCCAGCGGTTCGAATCCCTAGTACAGGCCTCCTGCATGAGCAGGGGGTTGGACTAGATGACCTCCAAGGTCCCTTCCAACTCTGTTACTGTTTAATTACTTGACCACAGAGCAACCAAACTGAAATTAAGATTGAGTTATTCATTGCCGAGAAGGTAGAAGCAGAGATTTAACAAGTAACAAGTTAAGAGAGTAAGGTTTCAATTCTCTTGTTCCACAAAAGTTTAGAAAAAAATCAAATTTGGAATAGCCAGCTGTACATTAAAGTCAGATATTTCATATTGTTGAAAATGTTTTATTTTCAGAGCCGCCTCCATTCCATCTGTGCAGCAGGCTATGTAACAGACTGCTGGACATTAATGTTCTTTTACAAGTGAAGCCCACCAATGAGAGATGTTCAAAAATAGCATATGGAAAGATGAGCTGGGTAAGTAATCCAGCCAGCCCATTTGTCAAACTTGTATTGAAATAAAGAGCATACTTCTATCAGACCTTTTGAAAATGCTACTGAAAATTGCTGTGAAAAGGAAATGTAGATGTGGAACCAGCAACTAAATTATTTAATTTGGTTTTAATTATGTATGTATTGTTATGCTTTTAGATGTTCTTAATTTTCCTGTACACCGCCCCGAGTCCCTTCGGGAAGAGGGGCGGTTTAGAAATTTAATAAATCATTATTATTAAATTAACTAAGCAGCATCCAGCAGTCAGGGCAAAAGGTTATTTATCTTGTGATTTTTCTCATAAACCTGCTGAAAATGTTGTTTCTTTACTGTAGTGTATCTGCATGTATACAAAATGTGTGAGACGTTCTCCAGTTTTTCTCCATTTATATATAATCAGTTGAAGTGAATGACAATATGATCAAGGCAATTTAAAGGGCAATTTAAAGGGTACAATTTAAAATATATCAATACAAACTCTCAGTCCAGTGATTTAGTGTTTCTTAAAGTGTGGTATAAAGATCCCTGGGGTCCCTCAAGACTTTCTTAGGGTCTGCAAAATCAAAATTATTTGCCAGGCACTGAAAGTATTTGAAAAAAATTAAAACAATATCATTCATCTCATAATATCTTTAAACATATATAGGCTTTTGTCATGAAAAATAGTTTATTCATGTTAATATTTAATGGATTTCAGTTATTGTTACCTGATTCAATAAATATTCTACGAATGCATCAATTGTAATTTTTAATATGATAAGTATTAATAAATATAAACCAAACAAAAACTTTTTTGGGATTCTCTTATCATTTTTAAAAGTGGGAAGCGGTCCTGAGAGCAAAAAATTATTTTAAAAATCTTGGTTTTGCCAAGGTTTTCTCAACGTCAACAACTTTAAAATGTGTGGACTCAACTCCCAAATTTCCCAGCTTAAAGTTGATGACGTTGAGAAACGCTAAGCTAAGCAATGTACAATAACCAGGTTCCAGTCTGCATCTATCATACAGTTCTATAAAGCATTCGGCAATGGATCCATTTTAAAGACATGCAAATCTTCTATCTTTTTCCCTCTGTACGAAGTCCTCCTCTACCACTTGA
Source organism: Rhabdophis nuchalis (assembly GCA_039707465.1). NCBI lineage: Eukaryota > Metazoa > Chordata > Lepidosauria > Squamata > Natricidae > Rhabdophis > Rhabdophis nuchalis. The sequence goes on along the minus strand of CM077644.1, from coordinate 58,757,356 downwards.
AAAGCACATTTCTCATACAGACAAACTACTACTCAGCAACCATTGTCAAAGATGTTTACAGATTTAACAGTAGTGAATTACATATTTTGCATAGAGAGGGACACACACATTTGTGTGAAAAACATACTCTTCTTCTCCAAGAGAATCTATGGCATAATGGCTGCAAGGATTTTTTTTAAAAAGAGCTTTTTTCTCCTCTCAGCACTGATTTAGGCAAGAAAAATACAGTCTTGAAAGTAGGTTATAGACTTTAACACAAGGAATCAATTTGCAGGCATGCAAAGACCTTCAACAAAATGTGCTTCTAATTTTGGGAAGGAGTGTGTTTGCCCAGGGCATTCTCCATGATGCGACATCCAACAGAGCATGACTTCTTTATGCTTACCCGCTCTTGCTCCTAGCTCATGCATGCTTGTTTTGTCTGTGTGCTAATATGTTTTCCATCTATGTTCATGGAAGCACTGTAGCATTGGTAAGGGAGCTCGGGAGGTCAAAAAGAAATGGTTGGGAAAGCATCTGTAAAAAGTAGCACATTTTCTGGGCACAGAATCAAGCACAGCTAGTCCAGCACACCAATTTCAGGGCAAACTGATGTTAAGGTTTCGTATAATGTGCGAATGGGATCAATGAATAAGTCATGATTTGCTTTAGGGCAATAAAACAGTTTGAAATTATGGTTTGTTCGTGGTGATTGCAGAGTTGGGTGTGAAAGGGAACACATGGCTTGCTTGTAATTTTATAGTTTGCTTTTGTGTCCTGCCAAAATGTTTAACTAATCCGGATAAATGTAAAGCAAGAGTTGTTAAAATGTAAGAAAAACAAACCAAGATTTACAAAACAAACCATAATTAATGTGTGTCTATAAAGCCAAGGTTGCTTATAAGCCATTATTAAAATAAACCATTACTTGGACCTCTTCCCCTACAAAGCAAACAGACTGTTTGATTTATTTCCACTCTGAAATTCATGGGCTGTTTAATATTCCCACCATGCCATATAGTTAAAACAGAAAATGTAAAGAACATCCCAATTTGAGGAGCTGTCAGCAGCCTGACCTTATAGATGGAACAGCTGCCCTTTTAGGAAGTGAGCTGATCATTTCATGCAAAATACAGCCTGGGAAAGCTCCTTATAATGACTCTCTTTAGCCATATAAAGTTGAATTGCAGCCCTGCTGAAAAGTATAACTCCAAAAGGGCATTCCTTGGATACCAAAAGGTGCTGATCTTTGCATTATTTTGATTGCTAACTTCTCAGATATTAAAATACTGCGTACTATCCTTCAATTAGGAATACAAACTAACAAGAAACAATGAAAATTACTGTACATTTAAAAATTCACTTTTAAGCTATCTGAATTGAAAACAAAGACAGGTTCAAAATGTCTGATATAACCAATTCTGTTCTGAACTTGCATCTACTTACAAATTCCAGGTGTGAGAAATAGTGATTAGGAGTAATGATAAAGTCTGCAATCAGACTCTGCATTAAGGGAAACATTCTCTATCCCAGGGGTCTCCAACCTTTGCAACTTTAAGTCTGAAGGACTTCAGCAAAGCTGGCTGGAGAAATCTGGGAGCTGAAGTCCTTCAGACTTAAAGTTGCAAAGGTTGGAGACCCCTGCTCTATCGTAACAATGTCTTGATTGATGATAATAATAATAATAATAATTTAATTTATAACCCGCTCTCTCTCCCAGAAGGGACTCGATAAAATCTTACTGAATGTAACTTATTCCTACAAGTGAAAAAAAAAAGTTATTTAATTTTTAGAATTAACACCAAGCCTATCAATAATTGCTATCTGCTTTATTTTGCAATTATGTGGCAAAGGAAAGGCAAAAGATTTATGACAATATGGACAACTTCATTTCCCTTAAGAACTTGTTCCGCTGTTAATTGTGCATACTGGCAATAGGCAAAATTCAAGCTACTCCGTAATCATTGTTGCTTAAGTCATCATTTATTCAGGATGTGCAACTACAATAACCTCTGAGAAATGGCTGCCTGGCCTCTGCTTACGGCACCTCTCTCGAGGCAATCTTTTCCAGAGCCAAACAGGTCTTTCTGGCCATTTCTACTCATTGGCCTTAACCATGTTCTTTGAAATAATAACAGAACAAGAATGCTCATTTTCTGAGTGATAGTTTTTTTTCTTCATATACAGATACTTTAAAATTGTCATGTCATTCTCTCTTCTTTAGGTTAAACAAACATGCAGAGCCATAACTGTTCTTGACACGATTTCTTTTCCAACTACCTCAATCATCCCGGTTGATTTCTTTTGGAAATGCCTCAGATTGTCAAGATCTTTCTTAAAATGAGATGCTCAGAAGCAATGCACAGTGCTCCAAAAATATGTGAAATTTAAAAATAAGAACTCGACTCTAGATATAGATAGAATGTTTAAAAGTTCTGTCACTGATACTAATGATGAATAATTAGGGATGAAATCTTATATTTGTATTATTTTCCACCCATATCCTTAGCTTATTAAGACTAATGAACTGTCAATTTCACCTCTAAATTTGTCTCATCACCCAAAACTGATTAAAAAATATACTTATCTTAATAATGAATACCAAGTGAATGAAGGGCATTCAGGTATTTATAGAGCATTCAATGAAATCACTATTTTGGTACAGAAAACATCAAATATAGCAGGGGTCCCCAACCTTTGCAACTTTAAGTCTGAAGGACTTCAGCTCCCAGAATTCTTTGCTTTGCTGGCTGGAGAATTCTGGGAGCTGAAGTCCTTCAGATTTAAAGTTGCAAAGGTTGGAGACCCCTGAAATATAGAATGATCCCAGGGACCTCCCCACGACACCCCTCCCTCCCTGTTGAAAGCACACAAGGCCTGGCAATTAAATTTTATAACCTCTTGTGCAAGAGACCAGAAAGCACACTATCTCAGCTGAGCAAGCATATAATTTCACACTTACTCGGGGAGAGATATATGGAGTATTGCATGAGATTTCCTGAAAGCAGCCGGGGCTGGAAACGATGGCCAATCCCAAACTTTTTGCTATGTATGAGTGTTATACTATTCACATAGCTCTTTAAGAATTAGAGAGCAGGTAAGTGGTTGCAGCTTCAAATAAGGGAGGGAAGAATGAGTTTCCATGTCTAACTTACAATTGAGTGGCAAAGGCTTTCTTGAGTGTTGGCTAATTAGAACCATATCTCCAAGATATAAAACATATTATCTATTGTATATGTATACAAAATTTATGTTAAGAATTTCATTTTGGATTTAGTTTTTCAATTCTTTATCTGTTCAGAAAGAACTGTTCACAGTGAACTCAAGAATCCTGGGTTACATTTATCTAACCGTTTTCCTCTTGGGCATCCTGAAAGCATTGTCCCTTCAATTAATCCTCTGAGTTACTATTACTTTAGGGATGGCATCACGAACAAAAAATGCTAATATTAGTTTTCTATTTGATACTTTAAAAAAAAACCTGGAACGCTGTGCTCAAGATTACAATGACGAACTTCATCCTTTTTTAACTGACTTATTGGCAAGTGATTTGAGAGCCCATTTATATACCAAAATAGTTAAAAGTTGTTTTTGCTCCCTTGGGTTAAATTCCAGAGGATTAGCTTTTGTCAGCTTCTTTTCAGCCAGCTATTATTTGATTGCACAGTAGACACTGTCAACATTTATGTCTATCCTAAAACTTTTAATCTTGAGAGATAATTAATACAGTGTGCACTGAACCTTAAAGCGAATGGGGATAACAGAAGTTAACAGAAAATCAGAAAAAAATATCACTAAAGAATACTTATGTTCCCCAAACTCAATTACTGTCGTGCTTGGCAGAGGAAGAAATATACAGCCTTTCAGAATTTGCAGGTGCATCCAGATAATTAGGCAATTGCAAAATCACAACCACTAAATAAAACACCTAGTTTACTACAGAAGTAAAATATCTCAGAAGAAACACAGTCCATTTATCATGCATAACTTGCAACTCACTTGGTCCAGAGTGCATGATCTCCCTTCACTATTCCAGTTCAGGTACAGATGGAAGAAATCCTGTTCTGAAGGAATGATGGAATCTGTAGCATCCTTCAGTTTGCCCAACCCTATACTCCCCTGTGTGTAGCCCTCTTTTAATTTCTCTTTCCTTTATCACTTCCTGTTGTTTCCGGCCTGGCGCAAAGCTCAGGAAGCAATCCAAATAAGAAAACCGCAAGAGGCCATGTGGCAGGAAAGCCACAAGAGACACTATAATACCAGATGATAGTCTTACAAGAATTGTTAACCAACATCTACCTAGAGAAAAGAGACTTAGCCTGGAAAAAAATTTCAAGGGAAACTGAGTAATTTCTACCTATATCAGCTGTAGACAAACTTTTAATATGGCAATGGCTGTCTTCAGGTGTCAGCCCTTTGAGGTAGACCAGATCAGGAAACAGGCTCCAGAAGTCTGGTTGGAACAAATCTTTATTAACAACAGCACCTTGAGAGCATGACTGAATTTTCCTGATTCATTAGTGAATTAGGAATTTCATTAGGAATTAGGAAGAGAAAGTTTCCTGGACTTAAAGCATGTTTTTGTGATTTGCCATCCTTGTCGTTTCTCCGAGGTTATGTCCTTGGTTCTCTATACAATTCAACTGCTTTATTTGGGTAAAGAATTATTATGAAGTTTAGGTATTCTGCTCTAAATCTTTTTATCACGTTCGCCTGATACGCCAGTTGCGTCCCTTTCTGGATCGTGACGCTTTACGCACGGTCACTCAAGCCCTTGTCATCTCCCGCCTGGACTACTGTAATGCTCTCTACATGGGGCTTTCCTTGAGGTGCACCCGGAGGCTCCAGCTAGTTCAGAATGCGGCCGCGCGGGGGATTCTGGGGGCGTCTAGATGTTCCCACGTGACACCTTTCCTGCGCGAGCTGCACTGGCTACCTGTGGCTTTCCAGGTGCGCTTCAAGGTATTAGTAACCACCTTTAAAGCGCTCCGTGGCAAGGGACCTGGTTATCTGCAAGACCGCCTCCTGCTACCAAATACCTCCCACCGTCCAGTTCGCTCCCACAGAGAGGGCCTCCTCAGGGTGCCGTCGGCCAGGCAATGTCGGCTGGCGACCCCTAGGGGGAGAGCCTTCTCTGTGGCAGCCCCCGCCCTCTGGAATGACCTACCCCCTGACTTACGGACAATCATGGACCTGCGCCTTTTCCGTCGGGCTTTGAAGACTTATTTATTCCATGCGGCCGCCTTGCATAGTTTCTAAACTGGCATAGTTTTAAATGTTATAGTTTTATATGTTTTTAGTAGGGATTTTAACTAGGTTTTAAGACAGGCTCCATTATTTAATGTATTTTTAAGGGTTTCAATGTTTTTATTCGTGTTTTTACTGCTGCCTGTACACCGCCCTGAGTCCCGGAAGGGAGAAGGGCGGTATAGAAATTTAAATAATAAATAAATAAATAAATTGAAATCAAGAGTGAGTTTGAAGCAAGGACAATGGGAATGCTGCCCTTCATTTATCCTACCCTTTAAACAATCTAATGTCTTCAAATATACAGTATAAGAGATGGCAACTTCTATAAGACACAGCCATGATGATTAATGGCTAGAGTTATGGAAAATCTAATTGCAAACATTCAGCAGGTATCAGGTTACACACCTCTGTTTTCCCCAAAGCGTGGGGGCCAATTCTATTTGCCATCAGTAAACAGAATAATAATTTATCTCTCTTAGTTACTTTAGCAATTGTAACTTCTGCTTCTTTTTACAGGGTATTTCTTTTCAGAACAGCTGACTAGGTGATGGCCAGTGGTGGGTGGAAATTTGAACTTACTGAAATGTTTGGCATCTAACCAAGTGTTTCCTCCAAGTTGTTAGGACATTTCTTCTCACTTTGCCCATTCAAAAGGGAAGGGCACATTCTTTCTGCTGAAGTGGGATCTGCAAAGGGCTCACCGTATCTTCCTCCTACCTCTCTTTACAAGTTATTTGGGGAAATAAAATTGCTTGATGGATAAAACACATACTCCTGTAAAGTATATCTGATCCCTGAATTAGGAGAGGGAACATACCGCCCCACTCCAATAGAGCAGCATATGGTTTCAAAAAGTGATTTTTTTTAATTAAAAAAGAAAGAATGGCTAAAATCATAATTTTGTCATCTATTTAAAAAGCATTCTTATTTTTCTATAAGATTGTATTAATGTCTATATACTCTACCTATGGCCAACTATAATTTTCCTTTTTACTTATCACAAATAATGATAAAAAGTATTTTGTAATGGGGTAAGAAGTTATATATAACCACTAAGGTCGGCTTAATACACCTCATCTTCTTAATGAAATTTGTTCTATAATGGGCTTTTGCCTAATAAATACCATAGCTTTTAATAATAATAATAATTTAATAATAATAATAATTTTAATTTATGGACCGCTCGCTCTCCCCGAAGGGACTCGAGGCGGTGCACGGGATTTAAAAATACATATATAAAAACACAAGCATAAGTACAATTTAAAACGAATTAAACTTAACCCTGCGCTAAAATCCCAGACCAACTAAAATTAGACCCCTAAAAAACCCTAATAGAGCAATTCAGTTACCCAATCTGGCCAGGCAGAAAAAATGAGTTTTTAGTTTTTGACGGAAGGAGCGGAGGTCCGTAGTTGTTCTAATTTCGGGGGGAAGGTCGTTCCAGAGGGTCGGGCCCGCCACAGAGAAGGCCCTTCCCCTGGGCGTCGCCCGCTGGCATAGCCTAGTGGACGGCACCCGGAGAAGTCCCTCTCTGTGGGAGCGAATCGGCCGCAGGGATGTATGGGGCAGGATGCGATCCCGCAGATAGCTAGGTCCCATGCCATGGAGCGCTTTGAAGATGATAACCAGCACCTTGAAGTGCACCCGAAAGACGACAGGCAGCCAATGCAGCTCACGCAGGAGCGGTGTTACATGGGAAAACCTAGAGGTTCCCATAACTGCCCACGCGGCTGCATTCTGGACAAGCTGCAGTCTTTGGGTGCACCTCAAGGGGAGCCCCATGCAGAGAGCATTACAGTAGTCCAGTCGGGATGTCACGAGTGCATGAGTGACTGTGCAAAGGGCATCCCGGTCCAATAGGGGACGCAACTGGCGGACCAGGCGAACCTGGTAAAACGCCCTCCTGGATACGGCCGTCACTTGATCTTCTAATAGGACCAGGATGGAGGAACAACCCCCATCTCTGGCCCTCCAGAGATCATCCACCAACGCGACCAATGCCTTTCTTGTCAGTAAATTACAAATAACTAAATTATAATCAATTACTTCCAGTGACTAAAATTATTATAACAAACAAGATTAAATATCAAAAACATGATCAACAAAATATAAATCACCACATAAAATTGTAAGCCACAATAACTGATAATCTTATGATTATTTAAATATATCATCAAATTGAAGAATGAACTCTACATTTTTCTAAAGCTCCTTATTAGCAACTGTTTTTAAGCTTCCAATTATTTTAACATTCAATACTACCTCACCAAGTATGAGTTGAAAGAATGGTATATGGCCGTGATGGCAAACCTATGGCACGCATGCCACACGTGGCACGTAGATCCCTCTCTATGGGCATGTGAGCCATCGCCCCAGCTCAGTTCCGCTGAGCATGGGCGCATGCCTGTTGCCAACCAGCTGATTTTTTGGTCTCTGCCGTGCATGTGTGGGAAGTGGGGGGGGCGTGCGTGCATACATGGGGTTGCATGTGTATGCGTGCAGGGGCACGGGGGGACACATGCATTGTACTATGGGTACGCGCATGTGCGCATGCACTTTCGGCAGCGCCAAAAAGATTAACCATCACTGGTATAGGGTATTCTACTTGAGCAGAGTCCTTTCCAGCTCTGTTATAATATCACTGTTACTGGAAACAATAAAGTTCTTACTTTGTCCACCAAAATCATAAAAAGCTAACAAAAGAGGCTGTCTCCTAAACAGAGTAGGGGACTAAAGGGAAGGGAATAAAGTTCCATCTCTCTCAGATTTCTATAGGTTTAAATTTATTTTTTATTCAACAAAAAGAATTGTACACTGAATATCTATATATCCTTATATGAAGAAATTGAGACTTTCAGCTGATTTTTGGAGAAGTGATGCTCAAAACATACCAGTGATCTAGAAGATTTTGGCTGCCTTCCGAATCCTAACTAGAGTGAAACCAGAGGAATACTTGTACAAAAGATCATCTGGGAATATCCAAGCTATAGTTAGATGCAGCAACTGAACAAACTATTCTGGAAGAAGACAATGACAAGCCACTTCTGTACTGTTTCCAAGAAAATATATGAATGTAATTATGAAGTCCCAAGGAACAGAACTTGACTCAAGAAGCTTTATTTTTATTTCGTGCCACAAAGGCTCCCTTTTGCCTAGAAATTATCACACAAATTAACTTTGTTTTGGAACGATTCATTGGCTTTTTTAGACGCTTGTGTTGTTTTGAATTGAATAATAATGCTGTGGAAACTAATGAGTTCAAAGGAAAAGGACACTGTACATTCATGACTTCAGAAAAATAGAACTATAAATGGTGGAAGGATAGCCATTGTTCATCATTATACAATGGTCTGAAGAACTTTTCTTCCTTTCTATATTTAAATGATCATTTTATTGCAGAGGTGTTTCACCTGGAGTGCTCTTTAGAGATTTAATCTGCTCTACCACTTTGTATTTTTACACTTTTATTTCTTTTTCCAGCTTTTAAAGTTATATGAATTTACATCATCGTCAATGATACACATATACAGTAGCTACTAATATTTAAATTAGAGAGAGGGATGAACATGGTTTCCAATTATTAGAAATGAAATTCCAGTGCCCAATCTAGGATTATGCCATTTTCCACTTAAGCAATTATTATGAGTAGATGTTGATATATCCGTATCCTGTTTATGGACGTGAGCATATCAGAACAGAACAATGTACTAGATTAGACTTTGGTTTGAACAAGTATGGCTATTTCTGTTTTTATGAGCAGCTTCCCATTTACCATCCCTCCTTCAGGCTAAACAGATGCTAAAGAAGACAGATTACTTATACAGTGGTACCTCGGTACTCATCGTTAATTGGTTCCAGAAGATGCAATGAGTATCCAAAAAGATGAATACCAAACAATTTCCCCCATAAGGTCACAAGACAGCTGACACCAAGGAGTTCTAGCTTGTGCATTGAGTACAAAATAAATGAGTACGGGGACAAGATTTTTGTGTCAAAATGTGTTTGAGTAAAAAAAAATTCAATGAGTTTCAAAGCAATTGAGTAGCAAGGTACCACTGTATAACACCAGATTTCTGAACTGATCATTTTCAGAGTACTTTTGAAGGTAGGCCAAAGACTGCATGAAATTACTCCAAAAGATTCTTAACAATAATATCTCAATATCTTAATAATACTAGGATATCTTAATATCTCCTTCTCCACAATCCTGCTCACTCAGTGGATTGCCTAGAGAAGCAGTCTTGTTTTCAATTATGTTATCAAGGTGAACAGGAACACCAGAAGGAGTATTTCAAGTACAATTCCAACCTTTGGATTTCCTGTTTTTCCTGGGCAGAAAATGAGGGGAAGATTGTTAGGTAACAATTAAGCAGAACTCTGTCCTACCCATATTTAAAAACTGTCCCATTAAAGCCAATGGAAGGAACCCACACTCAGTTTCTTAAAAGTTATCTATTAATAATAATGCATAGGATGAGACTATATGGCAGCACCTTTATCTACAAAGCAAAGTGAAGTATCCGTCATTGTCCAGTCTACTCTTGGTAGCCTTCTTGAACACTTCCTGGTTTAAGCTAATTTCTAAGCAGTATATCCACAAAGGTGCCTATATTACATATATTTCCAGTCTGGGACAGGTTTCTTCAACCGTATGTCCTCCAGATGTATTGGACTTCAATCTCATAATTTTCCAACCAACACAGCCTTCAGTCATGCTGGCTGGAATTCAGTCCAACATATCTGGAAGGTGGCTGTTTGGAGAACACTAATTTAGGTAAATCTTTCATAAGCAAAGTTACAGTAATTAACATAACACATCAAATAGTAAAACAATTAAAACAAACCCTGTAAACTAATAACTAAAATGGCACCAAGAAATCAAATTGACATCAATACAAGTAAAAAATAGGATTAAAACTATGTAACCTGTGACTTTCCTAATTTATTTTTAAAATGTATAGACCATCTACTATTCAGAGAATATCATACTTTCATTCTATACTAGCTATAATTTTCAAATCACCTTAGGATAGATACCAACAGAACACATTGCACTAATCAATTTGGGAGGAATCAGAGGACAGAATACTGTGGCAGGCCATTTTTGTTCAGGAACAGTTGTATATAATGCCGCAAGATTACACAACACAGCTAGCTAAATAAACTCCATGCCATGTGGATGCTCCCCTGCTCTTTGAATAACAGAGATGAATAGAACAGTATATCAAGGCTTCATACCTGGCTCTTTCAGAAGAAGTGCAACTCCGTCCATGTTCTGAAACTATACAATTCATAATATCTCTGTCCTGTTGGGATTCAGTTCAGTTAATTGGCTCTCATCTAGGCTACTTCAAAGTCCAGGCATAGATCCAGTTACTCAAAAAGTCTCTGAGCTCTAGGAGATCAATATGGTTGTGCTTCTACATTTTTGCTTGGAACAAGTCATTAGTCAGGTGATCAAAGCAATGTTGGTGCCAAAACAATTCTGGACCACGATGGTTCTGCATACCCTTCAGGAAGGCATGAAGCTAAATGGCTACCATGCTCTCAAACACCCTTGCCTAAGAAGGGGATATCTGTAATTAAGCAACAGTTCTCAAGTGCCTTCAGATACAAGGATGCTCTCTTAAGGAGCAGCAGCTAACAATGCTGCCTCTTTTAAATGGGGGGAAACACCTCCTGATGACATAAGAGATTTACCACACCCTGGATATAAGCTATCATTGGTGTGATCTTAATAGCCAATACGAGCAAGGATTGCGACTACATATGATGGGCCAAACAGATGCAAGTATTTCACCCACATCCTCAAGCTTTAGAAACTGAAATTGTTCCTAAAACAAAGCATAACCAGTCTGGACATTTTCCCAGATTCCCACAGCATAACATCCCACAGACAGATGTAAGCAACGTTCTCTGCAAAGCACTTAGCAGACAACCAAAGATTCAAGAGTTACTGCCCAGAAACTGCACCTGAAACAGTTCTGCTGGACTACGTGTTGGGGGGTATAGAGCAGAAAAATGAATAAGAGTTTTGTGCATTTCTCATTGCCCTACAGCAAGCTCATTATAGCTTTTTCCATTGCACTCTGCTGTATTCATCTTTAAAATTGTACTGCTGTTTTATACCCTACCCTGTTCAGCACCCAAACATGCTCTGATGAGCAAGGTTTATTACAGGTTCCCCAATACCATAAAGGGCATTTAGGGCAATCATGTCAGTATCCGTTTTCATCTCCTAATTTCAAAAAATGAAACAATTCCATACTACATTCAAAAATAAAACAATTCCACACCACATAATTCCAAAATGGGCTTTGCACCCATGGGAAATACTAGAAGAACAAAGAAAATTCTGTTCCAGACCAGCCAGGAAACCTCATAAGTATCAGAAGCAAATTATTTGAAGAGATCCCTTATTCTGTATAGGAACTGTTAGATGCTGTCAATCTTATCTTCAATCTTATTCTAATGAAGAAGTGGTCTGTCCATAAACAAAAGTATCTTAAAACATGTGCACCACAATATATTATCTTTTCTGTACTTGACCACAAACATGAAGAGATGTTCAAATCTCCTTTTCCAACACTCAGTTTTCCAACACTTAACTAGTCAATGCTGGAGGTTGCCAGGGAATGCAGTGAACAATAACCCTATATTATCTTTCTGGCCCCTTACTAAATTACATGCCCTCAAAACTGGTGCTACAGTAGAAAAGTTGTATCTTGAAGACAATTATTCTCTATAAACAATAGAACATACCCACTTGGTCCTCCGGCCTATATTGGTGTTGAATGAGATCAACTCCACCAAGTCTATCCAAACTTCAGTTTGGACCTTTCATCTATTATCAAATAATGGGTGGAAATTCTTTTATTGTGGCCAGAAATGGGACTTAAAATTGGCATTGCCAAGACCAGAAAGCATACTGATCTTACAGCCTCCATCTTTAGAGATGGAGAAGAAAGAAACTTTCAATTGTTTTAAACTAACTTTTTTACTTACCTTTCTTCCAAATGCTGTACTTCCCCTTCTGAAGTCATTTCAAAAGGAACACCCAATTCTATGTATGCTTGCCTTTGATCATAACAGGTGGTATCTACTGCAATGTCTTGATGACACACTCTGATATCACAAACACACAGTAATATAAGCAAACAAAAAGGGAGAACCCCATTTTGTGGCTCTCTTGCGGTGGCATCCTGAAGAAAGTATCTCAGAAACGTTGAATTACAACTGCATGAGAATTTTGCTAGCGCTCAGCTTATAATCATACAACAAAAACATTATTTAAATTTTTATTAGCTGGCTTTTGCATTGTGTTTGAAGTAAGTTGAAGGCAAACTTGATATGCAAACAGTGGGCTGGCTGATATAATTAAAATTGGACAGGAAAATAGAAGGACACAAATTGTTGCTAGGTCTTGGGGTTTTATCACTTGGAAGATCCAATGGGCTAGAACTGGTTGAATAGTATATTAATTCAAATTTAGATACTAATAACTACATTGGAAAAACTAGGAGTACCACCTGAAAGAGAACAGGAAAATAATTGGCAGAATATTTGATATTATTATTATTTAAATTTATATGCTACCCGAATCCCATCAACTCTGGTCTAATATCTAAAGATTTCATTTTGTAGGAAAGTCAAGGATTGCTACAAATAGTAGTTAGTCAAGACTTCTTCTCTTCTTAATTTATTATATTTAAATTTATTTTAATCTTCCTAAAAAGATATATCAACAATGAAATTACATTTTCAAAGTAAAGATACTTGGGATTAGCAGGAGAGACTTTGTGTTTATTGGGACTGCAAATTCCCTTTCATTCTGGGACTCAGAAATAAAATCCAGGCTTCAAGAGTTCTGTAAATCAACACCTATGTAGGGAGGTTTCTTTTAAATAGTGGATCTGTGAATGAGAGAAGAAAACTAAAGAGAACTTGAAATGCCACAGCTATAGCACCTGTCAGAGCAAAGTTGCCTATTCAGGAAGAGAAAAGAAAAACGACTCTTAAGAGTTACATTAACTCTGAGAAATCCCAATAGATCATTCCTATTACCAGTGTTAATATTGGGATCACTAGTTTTCAGGAAATTAATTCAAAATAAATTCCAGGCCTCTGATTTTGATTTAGCCTGGATTAAAACTCATACTCCATCTTTTAAAAGCTTTTATTCCACACCTTATTCTGTGAACAATTGCAGCCACATGCTCAAAACCACAGCATACCATTGTTCATTCCGAATAAATTCATTTAAACTGGCTTCACAATCCCCAACACAGATTACACCATCCTTTCCAAGAAGGGAAAAGTCCAGTTTTTAACTATTCGTTAACCAATTTATCTAAATGAGAGGGGCTAAAATGTGTTTTTAAAAAGCACCTTTTAGTTTATTACAGTTATCCTTCAACTGCTTCCCCATAATGCTTCACCACAATGCCTAGTTCAGTGATGGCGAACCTTTTTTGGCTCGCGTGCCAAAAGCGGGGGGAGAGCAGGGGGGTCATGCGTGGGCGTGCCACACCCATTAGGTTATGTATGCAACACCCTGCTTTTGGTGCACTTTTTTCGCCCTCCCCAGGCTCCAGAGCCTTTCTAGGAGCCTGGGGAGGGTGAAAACAAAATCCCCCCCCCCACCTCCAGAGGCTTCAGGAGTTCCCTGAAGCCTCCAGAGGATGAAAAACGGCCTCAAAATAAATCAGCTGGCCAGCGCACACATGCGCGCTGGAGCTGACAGGGCGACGCCTCGTGTGCCCTAAGGAATGGTTCCACGTGCCACCTGTGGCACCCGTGCCATAGGTTCACCATCACGGCCTTAGGAGGCTGGAAATAATTTCTGAGTAAAAGTGGAAAACCTGAAAACATTAACTCCTGATTAATGCACTAGTGCAATGCTAGTGTTGCGCAGTCAGTTTAAAAAGCAATTATCAAAATATATTCTCCTTGCCTGCATACTCCCCCTGATGAGGTGAAGACCTTTTGTTTTGGCCTCTGTGCCTCTTCTCCCTCCTTTTACACAAAACAACGGGATAATACGAATCTCAGGAACGGATTTATTTATTTTTTTGCAAATCCTACCAAGCCTTGACAAGTAGGCCTGGTGAAAATCTAAAACTAACCAGGATACTCAGTACTACAATCTATAAAAGCCTATCTTAGATGAAGCATAAACAAGCAAGACACAAGCTAGCAGAACACTATGGGAAGACTAACTGCAGCTATCGCTCTGCAAACAAACTTTCTCAATCGCACAGCCTCAGCAACGGTTATCTACCCAGATTATATGGCATTTCCACCTCGTTTTGCAACACCAGGACTCCCCTTCATACGGCCCAAATATGTGAATGCAAGCCCAAATCCAAATTCCAAAATTCCTTACTACATGTACAGAAATAACTCCTGTTTTAATTGGTATGCCAAGTAATTGCATATATAACCTTTCACACACAATTCTTACAAAACACTTTGCAGACTTAAATAAAACCCCCAGCAATGTATATAAAGCTTGATGTATCCATGTAGTAATACTTCAAGTGAAAACTGTTGTGATATGGAAATCCCAAAAAGGACGCATCTTTTTTCACATCTGAATGGAGTTCCAATAGAGCAGGGGTCTCCAACCTTTGCAACTTTAAGTCTGAAGGACTTCAGCTCCCAGAATTCTCCAGCCAGCTTTGCTGGCTGGAGAAGTCTGGGAGCTGAAGTCCTTCAGACTTAAAGTTGCAAAGGTTGGGGACCCCTGCAATAGAGCGACTAAATTGAGTATGTATTATTTCCATAAGACATAATTACATAATACATAATTTAGGTTCCAGCTTCCTAAAGGGGAATATTTTAAACAACATCCTTCATTACAATGATTCTAAAACAAGAAAGACAAGCGTAACCTTGTTCAATGGTCCACGCTTTACCAAGTGTGTATTGTGTCTGGTATACTTAAAAGAGTCTTGGGGAGACTGGCATTTGTATTCCCACATATTCTAAAAGAGCAGTCACCAACTGGTGGTCCGTGAGAAAATTTTGGTGGTTTGCAGAAATATTATTTGCATTTTTTATATTGCACTAAATCAGGGGTCTTCAAACTACACCCCTGGATACATGCAATGAATGTTTGCGTTGCTGCAGAGTCTCACCCTTCGTGGTCTTTTTTGTGCAGATTGGAAAGGGGCAGAAATTCCGACTTGGAGTCTGCTTCAGTCTCCTGGTGCAGAGCTTTGGGCAAAGGCTGGAGGGAAGCCCCGCTGGTGGCAAAGAGCCAGAGGGCCTCGTTCCAGTGGGACTGCATCATGGCCTGGAACTGGGACCTAGCTATCTGCGGGATCGGATCCTGCCTCATACATCCTCACGGCCGATTCGCTCCCACAGAGAGGGACTTCTCCGGGTGCCGTCCACTAGACTTTGTCAGCGGGCGACGCCCAGGGGAAGGGCTCTCTCTGTGGCGGGCCCAGCCCTCTGGAACGACCTTCCCCCCGACATCAGAACGACCACGGACCTCCGCTCCTTCCGCCTGAAATTGAAGACGCATCTTTTCCGCCTGGCCGGCCTAGGGTAGTCTCTGTGTCTATAGGTTTTAAATGTTTATTTATTTATTTATTTAGTAGGGATTTTTAGTTAATGGGATTTTAGCACAGGAATTAGTTTAATCTGTTTTAAATTGTATGTATTTTGTATATTTGTTGTTTTTATTCTCCCTGTGCACCGCCCCGAGTCCCTGTGGGGAGAGGGAGCGGTTAATAAATTCAACTTTATTATTATTATTATTATGGCTGGCCATCTCAGCCTGCTGAGCCTCCAGGCGTCAGTACCTGGCCCTCCTGCAGGTCTTCCCTCTGCTTGGAAAGCCTATGCTCGTAGTCCTCAGTGAGGTGCTTCTGCTGAGCCTCTTTCTCGGTCAGATCCAATTTGAACTAAGCCAGCTGTTTTGCCAACTCTTTCTCATGGTGGCTGCTTAACTCCAACAACTGCTTCCTGTTGAGGCCCTAAAGGAGCCCGGGTGGGCAGGCAAGGAGTGGCTGCAAACAGATTCTATCTAATGAAAGTTGGGGGAAATTATTATGCAGTGTGCACACTACTGGACTGCCCAATGATTTTTCAGCAATTTCAGAATAAAACAATTTACAAGATGGTGGAAGAACAGTGTGCCACTATTCCAAAATCTTGCTGACTCCCTATTGTCCTTAAGTGCTGGATTTAATTAGCTCCAGGAGTAATTATTCAAAAAATGCTCAGTCTCCTCCTGCTGCTTCCATATTCAATCTATTATGATTCAGAGCAAGGGCATTCTTCCTTATAGCTGGGATGTGCCAAATTCTGCAGTTCTATATTGCCATGACGGAAAACTAGCACAATGGCAGTTCTTATCTGATCAAGAGCTGAGCAAGAGCTGATTTCCCTACCACCAATTTTCATTTACATTACTATGCTGTGTGAATTTAGCTTCCCAGCAATCAGCTTCACTGGCTTGCAGTAATAGATCAAAAGAAGAAAACATTCTTAGTAGGTATATGCTTTTGCAACATCATTCATATGCTATTTTCTCTGTCAGTCTCATTCTAACTTGTTTTTCGAAATAAGATTTGAGTAATTTCAAACTGCCCACAGTTGGACATTTTCTTTATTAGGAGCAACCCAATAAGACAAAATAGTCATTTCTCAAGGTTTCTTCATTCAGCAAGTGAATGAAACAAAAATCAAATCAATAAAACAATTATGAGAAGCACTGGCAAGCAGCAAACATCTCAATTTTAAATTTTACTATGGTAAATATGAATAAATATAAAGATACAAACAAAAGCTATTTTGAGATCCTCCATACTTTTTAAAATAGATAGAGGGTCCCAAGAGTAAAAGATTTGAGAAACGCTGCTTTAAATTATTTACAGGAAAACAGAGACACAATTAAGACCCTCGGCGATCTTATTGCTTACATCCCTTCTTTTAAAAAATGTTTCCTCTCCCATTTCTGTTCTTTAACCAGTTACTGATTCATCGGAAGACATTTTATCTTGTGATGAAGTCAACTTGCAGTTTTTGTATTAGGGTTAAGTTTGTGTTTCTCTTTGTCCTTATCACTGAAGCAATTTTCAGAAAGCAATTTCTTTCGACTTCCAAGGACCCTCCTTGACTCTCCCCAGTAACCACAATCTCATCTCTAGGGTTTGCGGTGCATTGCAGTATACATTCTAATGAATGTTGTAATGGTCACTTAGAATAACCACAAAGCCTCATGACTTCCCTTTTCTGTTTTCTTTTAATTTATTCCCTGGTTTTTGGGTTAAATTTGTGACATTATCTTGGATTTCTTTTGGCAATTGTATAGCAGTGTCGCATCCGCAGTCCTCATTCCTCTGGTCAGTTCTGTGATTGACGATGTCATCATTTATAGCAATTCGCTTGCAGGCAGATCCCAAGTGTTTCTTTAGCAGGACATGCACAGTATGAGCGAAACAGCATTTTCAGACAGTCTTTCAAGGAAGTTGCGTGTTGGGTGCGATGGATAAAATGGGTGCCTTATAGAAGCTTTAAATCATTCATTTTCACCTCTTAAAACCTACCCAGTCAGATAGCCTATTATCTTCCTTTGCATGACTTTAAGGGAAAAATGCAGACAGCATTTTTAAAAATGAAATGTAACCCTCTCCTCCAAAAAGTCCTTTTCTGCTACCCAGATGCAGGAAAAGAGTCCGCCTTGTCTGAGATTTCTAGTTTATTCAGCTCTATGCTTTTCCTGCTTCTGGGAGGGGAGGGGGGAAGAAAGTGGTTAGATGAGCTAGCACGCAAGTACGAGCCCATCCTCCACTAACTGGAAGTCATTCTAAGCCTGTGAACTTGGAGCATCTTTTCTGGAAATTAGTAACTATTGTGAGCAGCTGGAACTAATTTGGAAAGGGGGGGAGGAGACAGTCATCAAGAAACAATAATATATCTCTTTGTAAACTTTTAGAATTTGCAACACTCCCACTGAAAGACTGGTGCTGGCACTGTTGCCTTCAAAAGGAAGCTGAACCAAAGAAAGTTCATTGTCTCAGCTCAGATTATATAAGGAAGATTGGAGGCACTTTTGTACCTTGAAAAACAAAATCATTTATTTTATGTTCTCTCACCTACCCATTCTATCACAGACTTGGTCACAGACTTATAACAAATAATGTCCATGTAAAACTTACATTGGAAATATATGGATTGAAAATACTATGTTCTCAGTATATTTTGGCTAAAAATCTGAAAAGAGAGAGAGATAACTAACTCTCCGT
This sequence comes from Rhabdophis nuchalis, assembly GCA_039707465.1. Lineage (NCBI taxonomy): Eukaryota > Metazoa > Chordata > Lepidosauria > Squamata > Natricidae > Rhabdophis > Rhabdophis nuchalis. The sequence continues at coordinate 58,738,868 of CM077644.1, read as the reverse complement.
CCCTCAGGGGTCTGCAAAGTCGTCTCTTTTAAGACTGGTGGACTTCAACTCCCAGAGTTCCCCAGCCAGCATAGCTCTGGGAACTCTGGGAGTTGAAGTCCACCAGTCTTAAAAGAGCCGATTTTGCAGACCCCTGCAAGTCTACACTGACCAATAATGATGTTAAGTCAATCAAGCTACAATGAAGTGAAACAAGCTTAGATTAAAGCACCTCTGTCTAAGCAATGCATATGAAGAACAACTAGTTGATATATATATAAAAGATATTCTTGTGTTAAAACCCTGATGCCTTGAAATCCTAGAGAAATTTTAGAATACAGTACAGATAAGCCAAGACTTATTGCCAAAAAGACTAAGTGTGATTGTTCATGGCATAACAAACCATAATTTGACTTCTGGCGTGTTATTAGTACGTAAGGATATTTACATTTTGCAAGGTGACCTCTTTCATTCAGCTACAAACTGTTTGGCCAGGAAGAAATTTGTGAATGGCCGAGGAAAATGTAGAATGTTGTTACACGTGCTAATTTGTTTCATTCTATAAAAAGTAAATATAATCTATAATCTGATAATTGTGATATGCTCTATTAAATAAACCATTCAACTGAGAGAAATTTGCCCTTCAACACAGTTTGCGAAAGACTGATTAACAGGGAAACGATAATAAGCTATCCTTTGGAAATTTTTCTTTGCAGTTTCATGTAAATTTAAGCCTCAAGAGTTGATCAAACAAAACATGCTGGAAATGTTTATTTAGGTATTTTTTAAAAACCTAACTGTATGAACCTAAGAAGATAGCACACTGATTTTTCCTGTGCAGCTAATCTTCCTAGTACTTGACACAATAGTAACACACCACTGTTAGTGCCCATGAATGCAATCTGAACAGGGAACAGTGGGTAGGGGGGGAAAGAGGGTAAGAATTGCCTCACAGTGAAATCTGTAACTGTTTCACACTCTTGGGAATGGAGAAATACTGTAATACTGATGAACATGTTACGTAGTCCCACTTTAGTTATAAAAGGCGCCTGGGTAACTTTGGGCCAATCATTCATTCTCAACCTAATTCACCTCATTGTTGTTCTTGTGGAGGAAAAGAGGAAGAGAAAGGAGTATGATGAATGTTTGGTCCCTTAAGTTACTTAAAAATAAGGGGGGTATAAAAAATAAACATAAGGGACACAGTGGATCAGTGGCTAAGACACTGAGTTTGTCGATCAGAAAGGTCGGCAGTTCGGCGGTTTGAATCCCTAGTGCCGCGTAACAGAGGGAGCTCTTGTTACTTGTCCAAGCTACTGTCAACCTAGCAGTTTGAAAGCATATAAAAATGCAAGTAGAAAAATAGGAACCACCTTTGGTGGGAATGTAACAGCGTTCTGTGCACCTTTGGCATTTAGTCATGCAGCCACATGACCACAGAGACGTCTTCGGACAGCACTGGCTCTTTGGCTTTGAAACGGAGATGAGCATCGCCCCCTAGAGTCGGGAATGACCAGCACATATGTGCAAGAGGAATCTTTACCTTTATAAAAACAAACATACATACATAATTACATAGGACATTTCTAGCATCTAATGAGGTTCATAACTACCAAAATCATAGATATGGGGAGGACTATATTGCAGAAAAAGGCTAATGAGTTAATATCCTGAAACTGAAGTTTGTTACGGTTTTTATCTACATCTGTGATACAGGCTAGAATTGAGAGATAGTGACTCATAGCAACTCTTAATGAAGACTTTGAGAATTGTCATCTGCTTCATGTGACAAGGCCTTGCAAATAGTTTTCACTGTATGTCAAAATGCAACTTACATATGTTAATTAACAAGATAAGGGTCAGCCTTTCTAAAGGTTGTGATCTCAGATTTATTGAATATAGCTTTTGTTATTCTAAATACCCAGGAAGACTGGGGATAATATTTCAACACTCCTGGAAAACACTGGGTTTCAGAAGTTTGATATAAACTAACAGAACAATTTTATTATTTACACAGCAGGCAAGTGTTTTTTTTAAAGATGATCTAATTGTTCAATATAAATGCTTGTGATTGTATATCTAACTCACCTGAAATCAGTGCATGTTATCACAACACTAACAAAACATTCTAAAACTTGCCTTGATGAAAAAGAAATCTGATCAAATGCTGTAGTTTTATAATTATCCATGTCATCCCTGAACTTTCTAGATAAATTTTCCTCTAAACCCAATAGCTCAAATATAACAAGGGATGGGACCCTGGGGCTGCCTTCAAGAGAACCTAGAGGAGGATACCTGACAGCCAACATTATCAAACTTCCTGAAGCCTGGATGTCTGGAGTGCAAAATCAAAGAATTGGAATATGAGGAAGTGCTTAGTATGTCTCAAAATGAATACCTCAGAAGTCTGCAGTCTGGGTGGAATTCTGCTAGTTAAAGAATAGCACTAACTGGCCTGGGGGCGCATCATTCTGGAGGTAGTTAACAGACTAGATAAGGCACCCCCCTCCCCCCTCATGTGCATTTTGCTCCCTTCCCTTCCCATCTTGTTAATTTTAAACTGATTTAATATTATTTATTGTTTTAATGTTTTTATTGGTTTTAGTGTTTTGTAAGTGATGTCCAGTGTATAAGTTGAATAAACAAAAATTAAATAACATCTTTGGTTTGCAGCAGACTCAAACTAGACAATACAATAATACAATAGCAGAGTTGGAAGGGACCTTGTAGATCTAGTCCAACCCCCTGCGTAGGCAGAAACCTTATACCATTTCAGACAAATGGCTATCCAACATCTTCTTAAAGACTTCCAGGGTTGGGGCATTCACAACTTCTGGAGGCAAGCTGTTCCACTGGTTAATTGTTCTGTCAGGAAATTTCTCCTTAGTTCTAAGTTGCTTCTCTCCTTGATTAGTTTCCACCCATTGCTTCTTGTTCTGCCTTCAGGTGCCTTGGAGAATAGTTTGACTCCCTCTTCTTTGTGGCACCCTCTGAGATATCGGAACACTGCTATCATGTCTCCCCTGGTCCTTCTCTTCATCAAACTAGACATACCCAGCTCCTGCAACCGTTCTTCATATGTTTTAGCCTCCAGTCCCCTAATCATCTTGGTTGCTCTTCAATGTTGTAGTGCAGTGTTTCTCAACCTTGGTGACTTTAAGTCCTGTGGACTTCAACTCCCAGAATTCCCCAGCCAGCACCAAGGTTGAGAATGCTGTTGTAGTGGAACAATTATTCTAACCATTTTATCTTGATCATGGATTTCAGGTGACTGAAACTTGGACTTTGACTTCCTGTTGCTTAGACTGCTTTAGTCCATTAGCTTGGCTCTTGACCTGTTGTTTTATAAGTCATCTTGCTATAGTATCTTTCAAGGTATGTTATAAATATATATTGTAAATATTCGTTTCAACATATATTATAAACAGAGATATTAACAGAGGCTGTAATTAAAACAAAGCAATGAAACCTTAGTACTCTAATTGCTAACTATGGTTAGGGGGATTATAAGAATTGAAATCCATTTAGAAGCACTTGGAAAAGAATGATTTGTAGGATAGTCATTTAAAGTTTTGCCTCAATTAGAACTGGCACACAAATGCATTTTTAATTGATGGTAACTGGATGTTTAAAATCATACGATAGGTTTATTAGGTCTCTCTGCAACAAAAGAAGTCATAATATAATTGATATTAATTTCAATGCAATCCATGAAATCTTTGGTGTCAGAATTATAAAGAAAGAGCCAGGCCAATTTCACATCTTGGACTGCTTATTTTAGAAACAAGGCATGAATCGCCTTTACAATGAGAAAGCAAAGGCTAAAAGTCATCTGGTATCTCACCATGATTGATACGCACTAGTTTAACTTTCATTTTCAAAAGAATGGGAACACTTCTAAAAAAATACATGCCAGATTCTAAGAAATAAAACCTTTCAAAATAAAAGAGACTAATCTCTGTCTCTTGCTCTGACATATCTGCACTTTGCTAATACCTTGTCCTCATATGATGGTGTATGCAAACTCTTCTCTTAAACTTGGTTCTCTATGGAAAAATCTTTTGGGGGGCCCTATCAAAGGTAGGCCTGCCACTATCCATTGGTAAGACCAGAGCCAAAAAGTGAGCAGCAATTCACTCTCTTTGACATCCCTTTTTGTCTTTCTGACAGCTCTTTTTCTTTTTTTCTTTCACTTTTCTGGCAACTTCTAACTTTCCCAAGCAGCAACTCAGGAAAGAAATAGATAATTCTTACTGGTGGTCTGACCTGATTAGTTGCAGACAGCATCTGAGATTAAGCTAAGACTACTTAAATATTATAGATGTCAGGCTCCCATTTTTTATTAAGAGTTATCCTAGTACTCTTGCTCACATATACCAAGGGAAGCATTTGAAATGTGACTACTAATGTGTAACATTACAAAATAATAGAAATTGTGGGTTCTTTTCTTTTCAGTTAATCATAAATGAATGCAAAAAGCAATTACATTACGAAGTTATGTTTTACCAAATGTATAGACATTTGTTGAAAAAATGTGATTAAATTCTTAAGTGTAGTTCTGGGGAAGAAAATAGTAATTTGAGAAAAGGAATTTCATAAGCTTGAATTTTTGAGAGAGAAAACAATAGTAAAATTCAAAACATAGAAGGAAATTAAATGCTCGCTCTCTATTGGAATCACATTACTTTCATATTCTGTCATTCAATAAATGGTTTGGGAAGAAAAAAACAATAAAAATAAAGTGACGAAATATTCTGACAGTAACTATTTTAAGGAGGCATTGAAGCTTTGTAGATGCCTTTGGAACTGTACTGAAAAACCTATCAACACTAGCTCTGCACAGGAAACATACAGGTAACAGTCAGAAAAGTGTATGTCAGAGCACCACCTGGAGAGACCCAAAACTAGACAGAGATGGTCTGAATAGAAATGAATACATGAATTCTTGAATATTTTGTCTTCCCTTGAGTTTTCTTTTATTAAGTGACACCCAAACTGCAATGCTTAGAAATTCAAAATAACACTCTGGCAATAACAGCACAAAACAATCAAAATGGTATGTGATCAGAACTTCACTTAAATGACACTACAGGTTTTCAGTAAGGGGAAAGGGGGAAAAACTCCACATTGGTAGAGGTGGAGAAGAATCAGCTGCTTTAGTGTTAGCTTCAGTGAAAGGAAGCAGTAGGTAAGTGTAGGTAAGTATTGATGGAGGAAATGAATAAAATTGGGACGATCATTTTAGTAGAAGGATTTGAACTCAGAAATGTAAAAGGGTAACATGCTAAAATTACTATGCTAAAAGAAAGCAGCGGATATTTTTATACGAACTATTCATTCTCCAACTGGCATCCTTCCCTCCTATCAAAACTCTGGAAGCAAATTTAAATAATAGAGTTTGTCCTTCCAATCAATTTGAGTATGACATTATTACCTTCAATTGTAATAAAGGCTCTGATATTTGCCTCTCCCCCAAACGGCAGAGATCTATCATATAAGTTATGAAGATCTATTTTTAAAATCCCTAAAATGTTATATCTGGATTCTGGATATTCTCCAATATTATACTACCATTTTTAGTCAACAGATAATCTTTTTAAAGATATATGTCAAATTCTTCACAGAATTAGATAGGGCAAAACAAAATAGTTGCATTATGAGATGCATATAATCTAAATCAAGCTTATATATATATTTAAAACATGTCATTCCATCACTAGTGATGGCCAAATACTTAATGTCACATACTGCTAGATGGAGAGATCTACCTCTTGCCTTATAATACTTCTCCTCTACAGGAGGAGAATAATAAATAATATTTAGTGACCATCTCATTTAGAGACTATTTGCAGTTAGGATAGTGATGAAAAAGTACCTCTGCAACTACTCGTTGCATTACGACTTTCACAGGTCTGCAAAGGAAAGGAAAGCTGAAGATCATAAAATAATGAAGTTCTACTTAGTAGTTACTTCACTTAGCAGCCAAGGTGCTAGTCCCAAATGGGGACACTAAATGAGGACTACCTATAACTACTGGTAATAACATAGCAGATTTCTTATCCATCAAAAGGCATCATTACTAATTAACTGATGAAACTTACACAACTTTACATACCAACCAAATAGCATAGTTAAAAAAAATATTTGTAATTATGTACATATAAATTTCTACAGAATCATCCTCTCTTTTGTAAGATATGAGCAGTGTTTCTCCCAAAATTGATCTGTGCAATTATCTGAATTATGTGTAATTATACAAATATTGTAGGTGGAAGCTTAGTTAAAACAATCCACGGCAATTGTTTCACAGATTCAAATGCAGTTGGGGATTTTCCAGTTTCCTTCTTAGTAATGCTGAAACCTGGCTAATTTGTAGGATTAAACAGTAGATATCATCATTCTTCAGCACTATTCTGTTAGTTGCAGAATAAAACCAGTCATCTAGTTAAATAGGGAAATGAAGGACAGAAGCAAATTGAGCAGTATCTTATAGCTAAATGCAGAAAATCTCATGGCAAATCACAGCATGGCTTAAAGCCTACCTGGACTACTCTTCTGTGAGTGGAGCCATCATCTCTCTGTTTCCATTGGGTCCATTCAGAATTGGATGGCACTTTTTCCGGTACTATATGACACTAGGATCCTAAATTGGTAGAGCTAGAGCAACTGACCATTTCCTTTAAGCATCTGCAGAATTCATTGCAGATAAAATTTAATCAGACTTGGTCTCCAAGGTTGGGGTAAGGCAATGATGATGATGCAACACTGATCCAATTTGGATTCTTTGTAACTTGTAAATATTGGAGATACAGATAGGATAAAGATAAAGAAGCAAGAGCTTCCCTCTCTTGTTTGATTAGATTGGAGAGAGCGAGACTGGCCCAATCAAAGGAGAGCCTCCATAGCTGTGTGTTGCACAAAATGCTTAATTCTACAGGACAATATCTGCAAGTGTCCAGTGACTTAAATTGCTGCTGGGCTACTAAATCTGGCATTATAATGTGAACATTTTGTGCTTAGTGAATGATTTGCATAAGTCTCCAATTATTGTTTTGGTATAATTAAAGGTGTTGGTTTTAACTTTTAAAGCTTTAACACTCTAGGTCTATAGCTTGACTAATTTTATTCTATTCTTCAATGATGTTACTGTTTTATTTCTAAAGTTATTTATCCTGAAAAGTTAAATTGGAAATCGCATATGACTAAATTAAATGTTAAGTCTGATTTTTTTTTCTTGACTGTAGGTAAGCCCTAGATATAAACATTGACAAAAGCTGTCCTACATTTAAAAATCAAAAACAAAAAAAATATTTTCCATAAAACCAGTAAACCCAGCTGCCTGGAAACCCAGGGAATTATAATCCAGAATAATCCAGATACCATTATTGAATATACTTGCAGCATTTGTGTAAATGATACAGTATCATTTGTCACTTCCACCCACTGTGGACATTATGGCTACAACCCTTTAGATCAGGGGTCTCCAACCTTTGCAACTTTAAGTCTGAAGGACTTCAGCTTCCAGACTTCTCCAGCCTTCAGATTTAAAGTTGCAAAGGTTGGAGACCCCTGCTTTAGATAATTCTTGAGCTGATATATTTTCAAATAACAGCAGTTTACAGAAACATAGCTGTGCTGGGTCTTTTGCACCAAAACTAGAAGTCTTGGAGCACCTTGAACACTAATTTGTTACAAGAAACAAACAGAAATTTGTCTTACATGGCATAAGTATATAGTTACTGATATTTGAAAAAAAAATTGTTAGCTATTTTAATGGTCCTGCTCTTAGTGTCTTTAAAACTAGTATGTAGACAAAATGATAAGTCAGTTATGTCCATCTCCATGACATGAAAAGTTTTACCTGTTACTCCTACAGAACAAGCTTACAGGTTCAGGATAGTTCAAGCCAGTTTGTTCCTGTTTCCAATCTCTTCCTTTATGTGGAAAGTACATCGTAATTGAAGGATTTTGCAGACTGCTGCATAAGCCAGCCAGCATAAGCCAGCAGTTTTAAATATTTTTAACATAACATGAGGCTGACAAGTGTTAAGCTTATACATCGAGTATATTAAAAGTGCAGCTAATACTTATGTTCCCTAATTACACTCCTCAAAGAACAATTACTTGCAGTAAATGAATAATAGGAAAGACATAACATTTAATAAGGCCAATAAATAATATTAAGTGCAATACTTAAATAGTAACTATGTACCATCAAGTTGGTACTGACTCTTACAACCTTCTGTTTTTTCTATATAAAAATTAGATTATATTATAATATTTTCTCTCATTCTCCCTAAACGATTTGTGATACCTTTGTATATCACAGGCTTGAACAGTAGTTTCGAACCCTTTGTCAATAATACTCTTTTGTCCAATAGATATACCTTTCATTGCTCAGCAATCCTTTGACATAAGGTAAGAGGCCAAAATGTTGTAAAGCATATATCAGAACCTGAGAAGGCACATTTGATAAATCTGGGTTAAGCTTTGGAAGCGGTTCAGTGAATTGAAGACCAGGTAGTAGCTGCAGCTAGGAGAGCCTTTGTACATCTTGAGGTAGTGCTCCAGTTATGCCCATTCCTAGATTAGGAGGCCCTGCTCACTGTCATCCATGCCCTTGTAACACTGCTTCCCTTAGATTACTGTAATATTCTTTATATGGGGCTCCTGGAAGAGCATTTGGAAATGGCCCCAACTCTATCGGCTTTTCGCAAAATTCTAAACCTTGGCTGTACATCCGGGCCTGGGGTTTGAAATGTTAAATATTCTGTTACTTGGCTTTACCATCAGTTATTAATTATCATGACTGCTGTTTATTTATTTTGTGGATGTTTTTATTGTTTTAATGTTTTAAATGGTTTAAATTGTTTTACAATTTTAGAATTGTAAGCCGCCCTGAGTCACTTGGTTGAGTCGCACAGCTATAAAAATTGAATGAATGAATGAAATCAATGTTCATATTACTTCAGCCATTCACAGCTAATCCACACTGAGCTCCACAGAACAATTAGAATGAAATAAATTGCATTATTCAGTTAAATCAGGAACTTTTGTTTTGCCCATATGGGAAACAGAATATGAGCAACAACTCTGAATGCATTCTACATAACTACAGTCCATATACACTCCAACAACCCAATGGAATGCATTCTTTACCAATTCAATAATTAGTAGATTTCTCTCACAGAAATATGCATACACACATATATCCCAGAACAAATAAATTAGGAAACCATTCACCATATTACATTGATATAACTAGACCATCAAATGCATTTTCCATGGTAGATTTCAGCACACTACATCAAAGAAACTGACAAATATCTGTACTATCCATATACTATAAAAACATCGTAAGTACTTCAGTGTTTTCTCTTCTATTTATAGTGTGAACATCAAGCACACATTTTCACGTACAGTATCTTTTTAAAGTATTTATTTCATTTAAGATATAATGCAGAAATTTACAAGCATCTTTCGCATGTACATTTAAATTACTCATATCCAGATTTTAGTATACTTGTCCCAAAACAGATAATTCTTTTAGCCAGAAAACAATAAATCTATATTAGGTAATAGAAATATTAGGTAATATAGGTAAGCTAGAAATTTCTGTAAGATTAAACATGTAAATTTAAATTGTGGACATTTAGATTGTGTGTGTATACGTACATATAGAGGGGCCACATTTTGTATGTTTGCTGGGAGGGAAAACACTAAACAAAATACCATCCTATGTTTAGCAGGCACCCTCTTCATAGCCTCATTAAGTAAAGAAGTTCATAATGTTAATTTGTAAATCCCTGCTTTCTGTCATCTTAATATAGCTTGTAGTGGTTACTCTAGGAATAGTCACGATCAAAAACACACCTGGCAGCTTATATGAAGAAAGCAGCAACTAAACTTTTAGCAACAGTACTACAACAATGACAACATTTCTTATGTCAAACTAGACTGCAGATTTAGTAATAGCAGCAATACCAAGCAGGAGCAAATTACAATACATTGTGGTCTTATATGCACACCTCTCTCTGAGAAGAGGACCTTCAAAATTTGTATCTTACTACTGCATTTGCTATCACATTAGATACTAGAATTATTTAAATGAGTTTAAACTATTATGTGAAGTTAGTGTATTTGAAATTAGCCATAGATAATATCAATCAGTTGATCTGTTAGGCTAGACCAAAAATAGCACATTACCAGAAGTAGGTGAAAATGTGCAACCATCCGTCTTCAAATACAGCAGGAGGAAGATAGAAGTTTGTGACTCACTTCAGCTCATTTACATTGCCACGCCAGCAGAATAGTCTATTTGTAAGCCCAACAGATGTGCTGCACCAAACTATGAATTAGTGCATAGGTGCAAACCCTGACTGTAGGCTAAAGCTTTCCAAACATTCCCACCAAAAACTGAGCCAGTTCAGTTTTTGTGTAGCCCTTTTCTAGTGTTATATCACTAATATGGCCCATGGCACAGAAATGGCTGCAGTTGTGCAAATTGTTTTTAGCAATTGCAACTCCAATGTACTAATGCTGGTGACCATGCTCATACTGCAGAAATGGTCAGACTGCTGGTTCCTTCTGGAAGCATCTGCAACTAATAACGACAGATATTATACAACATGATGTTTTGTTTTGTTTTAAACATGGGCAAAGCAAACATTTTGGCTTGTTCCTTCTAGAAAGAAGCCATGAATTCATTAGGAAGCATGGAGAAAATATTTCCACCTGATATTTCTGAACATGCAATCCCAACAAAATGGTACTTCTGATCACTTTTCTGTACTGAAACTTCAAATAAGAAGTAGGGTTGATGATTTCTGCAAGACAAGCATAAGTTCCATAAAGAAAATGAACCAGGAACTGTCAAACTTGTTTCACAAAAGCTATCTGATTGTAACAACTGCCATTATGTTTACCTCAGCTTGAAGTCACTAAAGAAGTACGCAGAACTCGAAATCAAGGTCTCTTAATATGGTCACTTCACATTTTAAATGTTTGCGTATAGATTACGCTTTTAAATTTGGAAATAGTTAAGACTAAATCCTTTGCAAAGTTTCTTGAAAATTATCCTTGCTGAATATAATTATTTTCAGTAAAATGGCACTGGATTCTGCATGGCTAAATGGAGATTTGAAACTCAAATTTTAATTCAGATTTTATACCATACTAAAAGAAGAAGAAAGGACGTTTTCTTTTGAAAATATAACACTAGTAGTATTTGATGTTATTTGATGTTATTTCTGTAGCAGAATGGAAAGGGAAAGCAATTTTAGACAGTATGCTACACTGTTACAATTATCTAGCAAAACATGAGCCTTTGGATTCAAGTGTATGTGTTAAATACAATTAAAGTGAAAGCATTCAAACAGAAAATATATTTATTTCAACTATGTAACATTTTGGATTTGATGCTAAAAAGACACTTCAGAGCCCATGAAGGCATGAACATAGAATCCATCTACAACTGTAAACCAAAAATGTCATTTCTAGGAAGATGTATTTAATTTAAAGTGTTGTGGTCTGTTGCTATGTGTAGTACCTTTTTGCTTCTGACTCCAAAGTCTTGCAAATCCTATGTGAAAAGCCGTATGCATATTTCATGCCTGCAGATTTAATAACTGCATCAAAATCATGTTCACAATATTAAACACTTTTATTCACTGAATTTAAAAGCGCTCCTGCATCCCAGAAAATCTGCAATCATCTGTTCGAAAATTGGACTTCAATGGAAATCAGACAGATTTTGAACCCACGCAACAGGTATTAACCTCCCATTTAGAGATACTTGTTAGGAATGCACAGGCATGTGTATCCTTATTGAGAGGGACCTATTCTAACTAGATATTCAAGCATATAAAAATAGGACTGATAAATGATCTATTTATATATATATATATATATATATATATATATATATATATATATATATATATATATATATATATATATATATATATATATATATATATATATATATATATATATAACTATTTATACTTACATATTTTTAAATTTATATGTTTTGTATTATTTTTATATGTTGTTTTTAAATTCCTGTGCGCCGCCCTGGGTCCTTTTGGAGAAGGGCGGGATATAAATTGAATAAAATAAATAAACATATTCCCATACAGATATCATTAAGCTGAAGATAAAGCTACAGACATAGTATACCAGAATAGGTTGGCATCACATTTAAATTATTAAACAGAAACAATAGGAAATGGATTACAAACGTATTCTTCTCAAATTAAGTTTGGCTTAGATGGTATCTAAGGAACACTTTCTTCCACAATACAATTCTTTTCTATAATACCACCAAGTTTAATTGCTCTTTAGATTAGTCTCATGAAAATTGGTAAGTGATATGTGGTATCATTGAAATTTTTAATAATGGCCCACTTCAGTCCAATCTTAAATACTGTATGTTTATATAAATTCCCATTGTGCACAATATGATTTACTCCCAAATGAATATGTAAATTCAATCTCAAAATTACAATGTGAGGATTTCTGTATTGAATTTGAAGAAAGTTAAGATCTATAGAGTAATACTTAATTTCTTGTTCCTAGCTTTTTAGCGTGCTCTATTGGGTTATCATTAATATGTTGAAACTATGTCCACCAATTTCCCCATATGCAATTAAGGAGATATAAACCTAAAGGTAAAGCTGCACTATTTTTACATTGGCTCTGATTCAAATTTAACTTATTTAGACAGCATCTAAAACAATTTCTTCAAAGAAGCAGATCTTCATTTGAAAGATCAGGTGTTCTTCAACAATACAACATGCAATCGAGGTGCTATTTTCTAGACAGCCATTTCCTCAAACAGTGCATTTACATGTATGGGCATGTACAATCAACCATATATCCAACCCTGCAAACTGTGATCAAACAACAACACCCCTGACAGGGTCCACTATGAGAAAATGGTCTTCAGGACAAAGTCAATTTCCCTAAGAATGCCATATATGAAGTCTGTCAACAACATCGCATTGTAGTGGTGAAATGGTACATTATCTAGAAAAAGTATTTTCCTCTTTCACTATTCTCCAGCATATCTATATGCAGCTTCCCGTATAATAGATAAAATCTAGGCTTCAAAACATTTCCTTTTGGAAAATCCATCAAGGCAGAAATTTGTCTTGATCCTATCCTAATGTAACTCTCAATGTATTGTGGGTTTTATTCTTGAAAACCAATAGGACACCCTTCTGGAATCTCATTTTTAGATCTTTGCTCTTTAGTTTCATAGTCCTGTACTCTTTGTTGATTCATTAACACTGGAGGTCAACTGCCCAGAACTACCATAATCAGTCTTGCCACCACACTCCTGCTTATGATTGATACATCATCTTGTTTCCTTAATCTGTCTTTTAAGATTAAAAAAAACCCTGATCTTCTCCTTTCCCAAAGCAGCTAGTGCTTGTCCTTCTCCCATTCACACAGAAACATAACCACCTCTGAATGATACAATGTCAATTATAACTTGGGTTAGAACTGTATAATTTATGTACACACTAGGTTTACAAAAGCACTTATTTTTGTGCATGTGACCCAGGAGTGAGAGATATGGCATTATGCCAATAACACACAAAGGTAATTAATTGAGGAAATGTGTTTATGCAATTGGTGAGTTGTCAACACTGCCCCTATGGCCTATGCACAAGCTGCCAGCACACAGTCAGGCAGGAAGCAAAACTATTTTGATTTTTAAAAAATCTTTTCAAATCTAAATGATAACCAAAAAAAATAATACGTTTAACACCCACTTCCACCAAACTGTCTATAAGGCCAAACTCTCTATAATATATAAATCCACCAAACCCTCTATATAAAAAGCAAAATAAGGCCACCTGAGAAATAAGTGGGGGGGGGGGATACACATTGTACCGCAATACTTGTATACATAAAATATGCTTTACTGTGTTCTCAGGAATATACAATCTAGTTCACAAGAAAACCGTCTCAAGCAATGCATGGGCTACCACCACAGCTACAACCCAACGGGATAGACAAAGGGTAGGTAAAAAAATTAATCTAAATCAGTTACACACTAAATTTTCAAAACGTAAAAGCACAGAGAGGCGATGGGGCAGAAAGTAAAGGATCTTAGCAGCCCATCACTGATCGCCTTCCAAGGGAAAACTGGAGATTTTTGTTTTTGTTTTAAAGTCATTTAACTGCCCCTCCCTCCCGCCCGCCCGCCCCCCCCCCCCGACGTTTGCTGAGCAGACCGAAACTTGTCGAAGGAGTTGCCCCAAAGAGCCCGCGAATAAAGGCCGGAGAGTCCCCTTCTCCAAAAGAAAAACTACAACCCAGCAGCAACCGAGCGAGCGGGGGAGATGGCCCAGGAAGGCGGGGGGGGGGGGGGTGTAAAAAGAAAAAGGGGTTTCCCCTTAGCCTTCCCCTCTTTCTGTCTACCATTATGGGCGGGAGAAAGAAGGGCTGGGGTTTTAGTCGGGGGGGGGGGGGAGGAAAAGAGGGGAAGGGACAGAAGGCGGAGAAAGTGGGCCGTGCAGCCTCCCTCCGCACCGGCCGGGACAGCCAGGGGGGCGCAACAGAGACGAGCGAATCGTTTTCCTCTTCCGAAGGAAAGAGTTTCCAAGGGCCGGAGCGGGGGAGCGCTCGCTGGCCGCTTTACTTACTCAGTCCTCCGTCCGGGAAAGGGTGGGTGCCAATCCCCCCACCGCCACCGCCGCCGCCGCTGGTTTGAAGGTCCGGTTCGGTCCGCTGGGTGGACGTGACAGAGCAGCGGGGCAGGGTCGAAAGGACGGGGTGGCAGGCTAAGCGAATCCGCCGCGCAGCCGAGAGGAGCGAGCCGGGAGCCGAGCAAGAGCGACGGGAAAGTTTGTGAGAAGGAGGGAGGAGCAGAAACTTGGAAAGAGAGCAAGAGGAGGAGGGAAGGGAGGGAGGGAGGGAAGGAGAATAGGAGTCAGCCCCCGCCCTTGTCGCAGATGGACAGCCTCCGCCACCACAGTCGCTGGGGGAGGAGGAGACCTTCCTCCTCCTCCTCCTCCTTCGGTGGAGGAGTCTCGCTTGGAGACCGGGGGGTGGGGGGGTGTTTCAGCCTCAGGCAGGACGGAAAGGGGGCTGGGAGGATACTGGATGGATTTACTGGAAAAGGCTGGGTCATTAACAAGCTAACTTCTAGCGAAGAGGAAGAGGGCAAGGGAGGGGGAGATCTGCTTGCAGGAGGGAAGGCTATGCATGGAGTACATGAAAACTTTGATGGAGTCAAGAGTTTCATCCGTCTTCTTTGAGGGGACAGCAAAAGGCGCTGTACATAAAACAACGCGCCTTGTATCTTTTTGGGGGGTTCCCCCCCCCCAAAAGCACATATTCTGGCTCAAAATCTAATCAGGGGAAGACTGATTTCAAATCCTGATTAATCACTACAAAACCTCAAACCGGTTGCTTAACTCACTCCACAGGTTGAGATTTTTTTTTTAACATTGTAGTCGGGGCGGCCAAGAGGCAAAACAAAAACCCAAAACCCAAAACCCAAATCTATAGTCGGATAATGTCTTTATTATCTAAATCCAGCCAATTTTCTCAGAAGATTGGACAAGCGTTCCAGTATTCCGGTACCCTTCTACCTAGTCGCTAGGTAATATGTTAGCAATAAAACAAAACCAAAAAAACATAATCATAAACACTAATCAAGATTTGTAGGCAGGAGAGGCGAAAGCCTGTTTTGCCAAAAGACGATATGAAGACTTCCTTGACAGCCCGCAGCCCTTTGAAATGAATTCGGCCGCGTTTTGCTACGTTATAAATATGCCTAGGCTGTTCATATGGGAAGGCGGAATAAAATGAAGGGGTTTTTTTTGTTTTGTTCTTGAGGTCAATAAGCGATGCGGTGAAGCTGTATTGCTACAGATAATATTTCTAAAGCGAGCTGATTTAGATTGCGATTGTGTGTCTGGAGAGAGTGGGCTCTGAGCACGGAGGTCCCACCTGGACAGGTAGATTAACCTGTCTGGAACAGGTTGGACGGGTGGCCATTTTCTTATGTAGAGGTCTTCAAACTTGGCAACTTGAAGACTTATGGACTTCAACTCCCAGAATTCTCCAGCCAGCTATGCTGGCTAGAGAATTCTGGGAGTTGAAGTCCATAAGTCTTCAAGTTGCCAAGTTTGGGGAGCCCTGTTTTTTATGTCTGATATGTGAGAAAGAGGTGAAGGTTAAAGGGGGAAAAAACACTCCGCCGGTCTCTGTTGAAGAAGAAACAGGACAAACTAGCAGGCACTGAGCTCCAGAGAAGGTGCATTGTCCACCCTCCGCTCAGTCTGCTCCGAAATCTCAGCTCCGCACTCTGACGCTGACGTCACGGTCTAAGGAGCGGCCGCACTCGTTTCCTGTTTCGTTACAAAGCCTTCCAGCCCTCGCGCCGAGCCTCCTGCTGCAGCGCCACCTATAGATCTTTGCCGCGCAGCTTGTTCGAAACCACTTAATTGCAATCAAGCAAGCCGCAGTCAACAATAGAGGAAGTTGGTCAGACATTTGAAATCTTATTTTCTTCCACCCTTCCTCCAAGGGTGGGCTGGAGGAAACGGATCCGACAACACCAAAAAGCTGCCTCTCGCGCTCTTGCCGCTTTCTCCGATTTCTGCTCTGCCAGAGGTTTTCCTTTTTTTAAACGTAGAAGGGAAATCAAGTACAGTACCGACAAGAAAAGAATTTGATTCTGCATCACATCCAGATTTTTAAAAGAAGCATCCCACAAAAATTCTTACTTAATCTCTTAAAAGTCAGGCTAAACCCCAAGTTTTATAAATATCTGGAACATACTTGAGTGAATCTCCGATACTAATGCCACATAGAAATAGCTGTATATGAACATGAAAAGGAATTCCTGAGGTTTTGCTCTAATATGCATTCTCCCCATGACTTGATCTTCCTATATAATCCCCTTCAATTGCCATAAATTCTCCTGTGTGTGTCTTCCTGCATCTCCTTTACTCCTCTCACAGTCCCAATTTATGGAACCTCGTGTGCCCTTCCTTCAGAGGAACATGACCATAACTGCAATAGAGCATTTATTTCATTTTTGGAAGAGTTATGTTGGAGAAGGCTAATATATACCTTTAGAAGTCCCATCATTTGGATCAGTTGATATTCTCTATCTACAGAATGTAACAAAGCAGTGCAATAAAGTATATGAAATAAATTTATATGTGGAGCAAATAGATCATTAATTTAAAAAAAATCTACTCACAGATCTGTAATTTGTATCCTTGAATGACACTGATGGACAACAGATTCAGGGCAAAAGAATGTATTTGCCACATAACATAGAATTAACTTCCAGAATATGTAATGTATAACGAGTATTCACACAACCTTATCCCCCAAGGTCAAATCAAATGTATTTAATTATGGTCATAACCAGCAAAATAAATAAAAATCTTAAGTGATAATGACCAACTATAAACAAGACAGTGTAGCAGTCTTATAAAATTTAAAACTTAAGGCTTAAAGATCAAAGAAAGGGGGAAATGGAATAAAAATACACTAAAACAAAATAAAATAGAAATACTGTAGAATAAATAAAAATAAAAGAAAGCAGAAACAGAAGAGGCTTCATTATGTTATCACTCCAAAATTGCACTCTCTTAAACCACAAATAAATAAAAAGATTCTACGCAGGAATGTCAAAGTGAGAAAACCATGCTAATAAGCAGTGATACTGATTGGAATTATTATTTTCCTCCCAAAGAAATACACTACTTTTTGTTTCCCAAATTATTTGATCTTTTAAAAGAAGTTTCACTTTAACATCAAGAAGAAGAGGGAGTAGAATTTTAAAACCAGAGTCGTTTTCCTTTCTGGTAAATACAATGCATACCTAAAGGTTATACATAATGAAATATTGTATAGATGCAGATTTAGGAAAACAAGTGGAAAAGATGGAATTTATTTATTTTATTTCAGATTTTTTAAAATCCCACCTTTGTTGTTTTAATAGATAATATAAAATAAATAATAAATAACTCAAGGGGGTAAACAAATCTAGTCCTTCCTTCTTTTATAACAGCAACCCTGTGAGGGATTTGGCCTGACAGAGAATAAGTGGCCCAAAGTCTCCTAGTGGCTTTCATGACCAAGGCAGGATTAGAACTCATGGTCTCCTGGTTTCTAACCTGGTACTTTAACCACTAGCCAAAATGACAAACACTTTGTATACCAGGTAGTTTCTTCTCAGCATCCATATAGGGGATATGATCAAAGATATTACATCATTCACTGTCATTTAATGACAACTAGACTAGCTTAAATATCTCAGAATTATTCATCAAAATGTTGGAGAGGTAGAAATCAGAAAGGAATTTTTTTTTCTTATGGGGCAGATTTGTAGAAAGTGTTGCCTTATTATTGGAAGACAATATTCAAAGAAATTAGAATTATACCTAAACATGAAGCAGAATGTGGTCCAGAGTCAGGTTTGTTACACATTTTTGAGTGAGATAACTCTAAACAAAAATGAGCTTATTGGCTGCAAAATTAATAATTGCTCAAAAATGGAAATTTTGGGATAGCCTGGCACTGAATAATTGTGTTAAAGTATGATCAACTACTACACTATAGAAACATTAATGGTAAAATTTGTATATCATTGCTCAGGGGATGAATTGCATTTTTATTAGATATGAAATGATGCAGGGATAGCTTCCGGCAGGCACTGCATGCTGTGTGTGTATGTGCAGTGTAATCAAAATTGTTCTGTACATGCGCAGAAGCAAAAAACAAGATGGTGCTACCTATGGCTCCGTCCAGAGAACTGGTTCAGCGGTGTGGCAGGCCTGGGTTGCTACTACTGTAAGGTGACCAGACGTCCCGCTTTTCAAGCATCTGCCCCGCGTCCCGCATCCTCTTAAAAATGTCCCGCTTTTTGGCGGCAGGGGGCAGGCGCTCTGCACGCGCTCAGAGGCACGGGGCGCGGGCAGGAAGCGGAAAGGGAGGGCCGGCGAGGGAGGAGCCAGGCCCAGGCAGGCAGCAGGCAGCACGCAGCGGAAGAGGAGGACAGCCAGCCGGAGCCCGCGCGGCCCTGGACTTCTTTGCGCTGCACCGTGATGCACTGAGAGCAGCCGGACGGAAGCCCCACCACCGCTGCCTCCTCGCCTGGCTCATCCCGGGCGCCCATGGCGGAACGGGTGGGCGGCGGTGCGGCTTCCGGACCGCCGCTCTCAGTGCATCACGGCGCGCGCAAAGAAATTCAGGGCCGCGCGGGCTCTGGCTGGCTGTCCTCCTCTTCTGCTGCCTGCTGCCTGCCTGGGCCTGGCTCCTCCCTCACTGGCCCTCCCCTTCCGCCTGCCCGCCAGCCCGCCGCTTCCTGCCCCTGCCCCGTGCCTCTGAGCGCGTGCAGAGCACCCGCCGCCCATCCAGCCCCACTCCGCCGCCCCACCAGATGCCTACCTGCAGGTGCCCTGCTCTGGAGGGGAGAAGGGAGGGAGTGGGCGGCCTGCGTGCCCCTGGCCAGCGAGGGAAGTGGGTGGCGAGGCAGCCTCTGCAGCGGCTGCAGAGCTGGGAAAGCCGCTGCGCCCCCCCCCCCTCGTCGATGGTGTCCCGCTTTAGTCAAGTTGAAATCTGGTCACCTTATACTACTGGTTTGGCTGAACCGGTCCGAACCTGTAGGAACCCACCACTGGAATGATGACATAAATTATGCTAACATAGTAACGTATCTTCTCCCAATATATGTAATTGATGATTGAATGCTGAGACATATTGTTCAGGGGTTGTTACTGTATATTCATGTTTTTCTTACCTTATACAATATTAAAAGTGACAAAAAAAACTTTAAAAAACCATGCAGAATTGTTGCACTGTTTGAGAAAGGGCTATGTTTTTCAATTACACATTACTGAGCTTTGAATTCTTAGCTTTCTCCAGCTTGCATTTTCCAGATGTGCCAAGAATGCAACTCCCAGACAAGGCATGATGGTGGAACTGCAAGGAGTTGCAGATCATCCGGCTAGGAAGGGCTGCTTTCACCATCTCAGTGACAGTACTCCTGATTTCAAGGAAAAGATCTCAACAATACAGAACAAATGAGAAGCACTTGTACATTTGTTATGTTCAGGAGGGGGAACACCATCTGGCTGAAAACCCCTCACAATCCTAAATGGGTGGGAGGAGATTAATCAGTCAGACTGATTGAAAATAAATCTTTATTTTGCTTGTTGGTCATCTGCAATACTGCATCTGCATTAGGAATAGCACTTAGACTTATATACCGCCCCAACAATCTGGGTCCCCATTTGACCAACTTTGGAAGGATGGAAGGCTGAGTCAACCTTGAGCCATCAGGATTGAACTCCTGGAAGAGAGTAGAGTCAGCCTGCAATACTCCATTCTACCTGGTCAGGCAAGTAGAAGCATTATACCTGTCTTTTCTTTTGAGAACCCAAAACAATCTGGATCCTCCTTTGCTTGATTTCATATAGCATACTAAACTCAGATCAAGTTATGATTGATTTGAGTTTAGGTATACAAGGTAGGAACACATCCATTCTACTTAACAAACCATAGTTTTGGAAATCCAAATTGGAAATCTGGCTTACAGTTTTTAAGCCATAGTTTAGGGAATCATGGCTTACTACAGTGTATGAATTGTCACTGTGTTTAATATGATTTTAATATGCCATCTGAATGCAAAAGCAGTTAATAGCAGTTTTTGTCCTTGTGCAAGAGCTTTGAAATTAGAAGCTTTGAGATTCTTGTAAAAACAGAAGTGGCATCAAAGCTGCAATGAGTGAGTGAAAGAGAGGGTGTGGCTAGGTGAGACATCAGCACAACAAGGTGAGAGAAGAAACCAGGTCAGCCCTATTGTCAGCTTGTAAGAATAAAGATATGCAAAGTAGATAGACTGAAACCTGCAATAAGCATTGCCATCTCAGCTAACAGAGTGCCTAAAATAACCTGTAAGGTTTAAAGCAAATAAAATCAAATAAAAAGTGAGGTTTTTTAATACTTTTAACATCTGAAAACAATATAGTAAATGAGGCAGAAAAAAATAGTAATAACTGAGTTTCAAAGGGGACAGATAGATGTTCTATTTTTAATAGTTTTCAATCCCCCCCCCCCCCCCATTGAATAGGAAGTTAGTTTAAAAGGTCGAGGAATTTCTTTATTGGGGTTTTGTTTGTTTTGCATCTGACTTTATGTGAGTATCATTTCTAACTTAGATAGCTGTATGTGCTTGTTCCACTATAGTTCAAGATGACCAACAGTAATTTAGGTCAAGCAACATTACAAAGGTCAGGAAATCTAAGAGAAATTAAGCCAATAATACCAAGTGATGTTCCAAGAAGGATTAGGTCTAGGAGATCAGGAACAAAGGAATCCAAACAGTAGAAGCTGAGCAACAGCAAAGTAGCTTGGCCAAAATCAGATACTGTTCTGTGATTCATTTTAAAATGGGTCATCGGTTTGGCTAGAAAGTTAACAAAAAATTAAAATGAAAGATATTTATGTGTATATCGTTGTTTATCAATTTCCCCTGAAATTATTTTTGTCTTAATTATTCAGAATTGATATTTAATATATGAATATTTAAAATGTTTGCATTTCTGCTTAAGATCACATATGCATCTATTGAAGAAATAATACAAAAAGCAAAACAATTAGAATTTTACAACAAAAACAAAATAGGAACAAAAACATAAGAAAAAAGGGGAGCTACTCAGGATATATATGCATGTACACATATTTTAAATGCAATAGATGGAGGAGGATAGACAGTTCCAATGTCTGCAAGAAAACAACCAAGTTCAGAGAGCACCATGGATCCCAGACTTTGAATAAAGTTTTACTTGTAAACAATTACCCCCGAAACCCCTGGCTCTAGATCAGGGGTTCCCAAACTTGGCAACTTGAACTTGGCAACTTGAAGACTTGTGGACTTCAACTCCCAGAATTCTCCAGCCAGCATAGCTGGCTGGAGAATTCTGAGAGTTGAAGTCCACAAGTCTTCAAGTCACCAAGTTTGGGAACCCCTGCTCTAGATCTGCAGTTATCTGTGGGTAATTCTTGGTTTTGATGAGATTATGACTGAGACCTGAAGTTAATGAGCACTTAAGGTTTGTCTTCTTTCTCATCAAAAGACTCCCCAAATGGACTTACAACATGGAATTTCAGATGAAGAAATGATCAGGCTGGCAAATGCAAATATATATATTGGTAATTAATATTAATGAGCCACGGTTGATAGTGAAAAAGCTATCAAGGTCAGACCTGTTTGATATTTGGATCAGAAACCACTATATCATATGGTATACAGCCTGTCTCCCTGCTGTAGTGTCCTGAAATTGAGCTGAATTTAAGGGAGACCTTATTTTAAAGTTTTGTATAGAAGGAAGAAAAAGGATTGTGGGGCCTACTTTTCTTTTTGATTTGCCTTTATTAAAACCTGAGATCCACCACCCAGACTAAAGTCTGCATAGAAAAAAATTGTTTTAGTACTCAATTGATCAAAGTTCTCTCTACTTTCATACCAAGGCTGTTTGGGATGACTGACTGTCAAAAAAATTTGCCGATTGATAACAAATACATCCAGAAAACTACCAGTAAATATAGATTCTTCTTTTAGCCTAGCACAGAAAAATAAATATAGTTTGTGGTGACTTGGTATTAATACTAATGAAAAATCAAACATTCCTTTCTGTTGCAGATACTTTCTTCCAAAAATAATACATGAAGCCATATTGTCAAACTGGAGATTACCGCTAACATGTACAAAATTATATATTTTGCATTTGTGGCAGAATCTTATTACTATCTTGATCAGCAAAGCAACCACTTATCCAATTCAAATCTTTTTCTGAGGCAAAACATCCTGTACTTATATCACAAATAGCTTTTTTCTAATCTTTCAAAAAACTCTTCAAGAAAGGAAATTACCCAATCTCTATCATGATATATTGTCAGAGCTTGGTTTAGGGTAAACACCAAAAACTCAGGGGACAAGAGTCATGACCCACAATGGTGCAGTTCAGAAACCACTTGAACTCAAAACCGAAAGTTTGCCAGACAAAAGTTCTTTGTCACCTGCCCTGAGAAGCCAACAGGCAGCTTGCATAGGTGACATCAATTCCAATGCATAGAAGCCTTCAACTCTTCAGCTATGGCAATGCTTATACAACATTTTATGCTAAAGCAGCAGTCCCCGACCTTTTTGGTTCTGTGGACTGGTGGCTGCAGTTAAGTGGCTTTGGTGATAGGGGATAATAGTTTTGCACACACAATCTAAATCTCAGCCTCACCTGCCGCTTCAGCAGCCTGGTTCCTAACAGACTGCCACACAATAGCTGGCTGTGGGCTAGAGGTTAGGGCACCTTATGTTAAAGAATAGATGGCTAGTTTATAGCTCAATACATTGTACAAATCCAGGCAGTTATATTTGATTTAAATAACTGAGTTACCATAGGTTAGGGCAGTGATGGCTAACCTTTTCCGGACTGTGTGCCCAAAGCACATGTGCACGTGTGGCCAAAACCCCAAAATACAATGCCCTCCATACATGCACAGCAGAGACCCGATGACCAGCTGGCTGGCAGGAAGCATGCGTGCATGTGTGGTGGAGCTGATCTAGGGCAACGGCTCATGTGCCCACAGAGAAGGCGCCGTGTGCCACCTGTGACACATGCCATAGGTTGGCTATCACAGGGTTAGGGTAAATGTGAACACAGCCTTGTAGTGAACAGATCTGTGAGCTTCCAGTTTTATTTCTGTTAAGCAATGAAAGAATTGCCATTGCAATGAACCTGGTTTGACAGATTTTGATTTTATCTTTATTTATTTTTTATGTTTTACTACATACGCAGAGAGGTCTCAGAGACAGTCCAACATAAAGTGGCAGGGTGTAAGATGTAGTCAGGAACAGCATATACTGTACTACCACCAAGTAACTCGTACTATATTTAGGAACATCTGCACAATGTATGGGCTAGATCTTCTCAAATCTAGATGAGAGATTCCACAGGAGGCCATGGAGACCTAACATCTTACAAGACTTCCAGATCCAGGTCTCCAGGAAGGTATTGGCCAATAAGTCAGACATTGTGGAAGTAGATAAAGACCAGAAGACGGCCATGATAATAGATGTAGTGATGCAGAAAGAAGGAGTATGGGAAGCTGAAGAAGTACCAGGTCTTGAAGGAGGAACTAGAAAGGATGTAGAAAGAAAAGACTAAAGTGGTGGTAGGAGCACTTGGGGCTATGACTCCTAAACTGGGAGAGTGGCCCAACAGATCCCAGGAACCACATCAGGGCTCTTTGTCCAGAAAACTTCAGTGTTAGGAAACGCTAAGACACTGCACAGAACATTCAAATTCCCAGGCCTTTAATAGAGGACCAGAGATTGAGAAAGTCACATACCACCCATGGGTGCGAAGGGATTTTTTAAACCATAGATTTAATTGAAGGGATCTGGAGAGCATTTGCTCATTTTGAACATACTGGACAAGCAGAAACTACTGGAGACAGGCAGCTGGTCAGGACTGAATTCCTGGCAGTTGGCAGAATTAGCCTGCAATACTGCATTCTAACCCCTGCGCCACCATGGTTCCTAATTTATCTACCATATGCCCATTTTTCCATCTAAAACAGCTGCAGATACAATTCTGCATCATTTAAATTATTTTCAATTCAAACTCCAGCTTCAGTAAGGATTTGTATCAATATAACTGATGTTGATTTTTATCTGTGCTGTAGTTTTTGTATGGTACATTGTTAACTTCTCTCCCCTTTCCTCTCCACCTCTCTTTCTTTCCATTTTAAACTGGCCAGTGGAGAATTAAAAGCAAGAACAAGGAGGAGGGACAGGAAGCTGGGAGTGTCTGGTGGGGCAAGGAATGGCGGGGCAAGGAAGGCCGCAAGAAGAAGACAAGGTGAAAGTGGGAAGTGTGTGTGTGTGTGTGTGTGTCTGTCTGTCTGTCTGTCTGTGTGCGCACCTGCAAGTAAATTGCAAAGAAGCAAGTAAATTGCTGATTTTTCCTGATAATGATAAAGAAATGGAAAAATTAAAAATGCACTCCCCTTTTCTCCTCCAATACAGATATGCTTCCTAGTCCAAGCACCACGCCAGCCTGGACTTAAATTCAGTAATATTTCTGGCTTATTGAAGCTGTCTTGGTGGATCTTGCAAACTCAACTGCTAGGGTGCATCTCTCAGAGAAGGATTTGCCAGTTTCCCTTTCTTGTTCAAGGGAGAACAAGAATTGCGACATTAGGTGTGTGTGGGCCAGAGGATGTTTTTCCCCAGTCCAATGGTGAACTGGTAAATTGCTCACTGCGAATGAGCAACACATGCATTGAAGAAGAGGTTGGATGAGATGAACTCTGCACGATCATGTAATTGTGTCCTCAAAGGCCTCCTCACAGAAAGGAGCTAGCAGAGGAGGGAGGAATAAAGAAGCTGAAGAATCCACCAATCAGGAGCCACGGTAACCACCATCTGCATAGAATTACCTCGCCAGCACTGTTGCCAAAGCTTGAAATCTGGGCACCAGCATCTTATGCCAACTTCATTTCCAGATTATATAAGAAGCTTAAGGGCTGCTATGAATAAATGCCCTAAGACTTCAATTCTAAGTACTCTTAGTAGAGGGTGATCCCTAACAAACAAAGCGGTGTTTATGTAAATATACACATTTTGCACTGTATTTTGTAATGAGTCATAATACATTGCTGTACTATGATGTTAGTGCTTAAGGATAGAAGGGAAATTACTAACTGTAGTAAACATAGGCTTTATATTAGCTTAGGAAGAAGGTTTCAAAGGTACCACATTAGAAACATTTGAATGGCTTGTGAATCAACAAAGACTGTCTTGTTCCCTATTGTCAATGGCAACACACCTGGACCAACATCTTCATTGGCCTTTTTGCATATCAAGCCAGCACCCACATAAAATTCTTCTCACTTTGGCAAATAATGTTAGTGAATGGAATAGGGTAGAAGAGGTTTCTCTAACTTGCGAACAGATTCATATGTACCCTCCTAGGACACTCTAAAAAAACACACTTAATCACCTTAATTTTGCTCAAGATGCAGGCTGTATTTGGGTTATACATTTTTCTGTGCATCGGCATAAATGTGATGTCCAAAAACTTACGCTAGTTCAGCTTGTATCAACCTTGAGCTCTTTGGATGGACTGGACTATTGCTAGTTTAACAGCTTGCACTGGATCCCAAAATCATCACCTTAATCAGCCACTTAGCTGAGTGGACTGGAGGTGTGATAATAACAGGTTTCTGATGATTGTTCTCAGAGTCATCTGTTTGTTACTGGTCCAAAAACACGTAGGCATCCTTTTGCCCCTTTGACAGGAACGTTTAAAAAAATTCATAATTTATTTTTAACTTTTTTCTTAAAGGCTGTTTTACCTAGATTGATTTTCTATACCAAAGGTATTTCCATCTAATTATCCTGTTGAATGTCTGTTAGTTTCCAATGTAGTTAGGATTTCTATTATTTACCATAGTACTTTTCTGAGTTTGTTTGTTTATTTAATTTATATCCCACATTTATTATTTTTACGAATATCTCAAGGTGGAGAACATATCCAACACATCTTCCTCCTATTTTTCCCCACAACAACTCTGTGAGATGGGTTGGGCTGTGGGAGACTGAGTGACTGGCCCAAAGTCACCCAGCTGGCTTTCATGGCTAAGGTGGGACTTGAACTCATGATGTCCTGCTTTCCAGCTTGGTGCCTTAACCACTAGAGCAAACTGGTTCTATGTACCACATCTATTTCATCAATGGAATCTTTTGGCCATAAGTACATATAATGAAATTATTAAACTTGGTTTCTTGTGATATAGAGTATGACAAAATGTAAACTTTTTAAATTTTGTTGATTCTTCTGGATTGCTTGGTCTTCCAGTATATGACATCCTTTTGAGGAAATTTCTAATTTAGAATAAATAGAACAGTGATGTAAACAGTATTTCTAATCATGTTCATATAGAAAATTGTTTTTTTCAGAAATTGGAAATGATAGGTTTCTGTTCAATTACTTTGAGATTATGGTCAAATATACTCTGAAATAGTGCAATAACAATTACTGGAGCACTGGTTCAGTCTTGTACTATATGAGATTCAACATCCAAAATATCTGAATGAGTTTATTCAAATATTAAGCTTGGTGTCATCTGCTGTCATGCTTTTTCATCATATTTTCTGGCCATGGTTATGTGTTGATGAAGGTCAGTAAATCAAGGCTCAGTCCTCATGAGATGGGAATATGGTGAGGGAGTGGGAATATATGTATTATAGTGCTATGTTTCCTCCTTGCTCAAACAGTTGATATGTTTTTTTGAGACTCCAATCTCTTCTGTTGCACAGAATGCCTTTTACTAGGTAGATCAACCTAATTCTATCTGGAGCCATGATCTATTAATCTCCAGTTTACATTACTTTAATACAGAGATTTCCAAATTTTCTCTTCATGGCATTGTATTTCCATGGACTGAGCAAGAGTGATGTTTAAGAATGTGTGTTAATGAAACTCTGCTCATTATTGATACCATATATACTTTTAAATTAAAAAAAACCCCACATCTAGACTTACTGAACATAATAAAGTGATTCTGAGAACTCAACAATCAAAGGAACCAAATTTAGTTTTTGTTTCCTGTATTTAGTACATAGCCTGTGTATATACTTCACTGTTACCCTTACTGAAGTACTTAATGTTTTATTCTATATATACTGGTCATAGTCACTATTTGGGATATTTAACAACATGTGTCCTTTTTCTTCCTTGCTTTTCATTTGATAAATTAAACACATTTTGTTTGTGCCTGCTAATTCAAAGACTTTGTGGGAAAAGATGCAGTATGCACTCTCTGCACTCTGGAAAGAGTGCAGAGAAGAGCAACCAAGATGATTAGGGAATTGGAGACTAAAACATATGAAGAACGGTTGCAGGAGCTGGGAATGTCTAGTTTGATGAAAAGAAGGACTAGGGGAGACATGATAGCAGTCTTCAGATATCTCAGAGGCTGCCACAAAGAAGAGGGAGCCAAACTATTCTCCAAGGCACCTGGGGGCAGGACAAGAAGCAATGGGTGGAAACTAATCAAGGAGAGAAGCAACTTAGAACTAAGGAGACATTTCCTGACAATTAGAACAATTAACCTCTGGAACAGCTTGCCTCCAGAAGTTGTGAATGCCCCAACCCTGGAAGTCTTTAAAAAGATGTTAGATAGCCATTTGTCTGAAATGGTATAAGGTTCCTGCCCACACAGGGGGTTGGACTAGAAGACCTATAAGGTCCCTTCCAACTCTATTATTATTATTATTATTATTATTATTATTATTATTATTATTATTATTATTATTATTATTATTATTATTATTATTATTATTATTATTATTATTATTATGTATTTCATGTTCTCCAAGAGCAAGAATTTTCTTGCCCTTGTTTTTTATGTGGTTCTTCACCCTCAAGGTTCCTATCCCTGCAATCTTGGGTTGTTGCTGGGAGTTTTGAAACTGCCATCTGCAGGGAATGGGGGAAGTAGCTTCCATGATGCCAGGAGATCAGATATACAAAGTGGCCTATAAAAGGAAGGAAGCACTCTTATTCTCTTCTGTTATTTTCATTCAGGGATTCAGAAAAGGTTTATATTCGGTTGCTTGCTCTTCAGAAAACTGCCCTCCCAACTTCTTGGGTTATCACCAGAAATTTTATTAGCATATTTGTTTGTGTGAACCAAAGTTTGTGAAGAGATCCAGCTAGATTTATCACCATTCATTAAAGGCTGGGTGGCTCTCATGGTTGGTACCAGACTTGAGGGAAAGATATTTTAATCACAGGGAGATTTAGTGAAGACTATTGAAGCTTTATTGTGGAATGAATATAAAAGAAAACAGCAAGAAAAAGAAAATGTCTTTTATCATTTATTTATGTATCAAGATCTTTATGCCCCTTCAACAATTGCAACTCTGTTTGCAATTTCTGCAAACATACGTATATATCTGTGTTGTCAGTATAGAACAGGTATAGTTTACAGTATAGAACAGGTATAGTTTACAGATACCATTACAGATGGTTAAATGTATTTCTTTGCCATGACAAACCTAACATGCTTATTTAATGTATCTAATGGAACATTCCTATCTGGAGGACACAACACTGTTTCAAATGATTTTAATATATTTTCAAGTTGTTCAGTTTGACAAACAACCTCTGTCCTAATACTTAAGTAAAAGTGAAAAAAACCTACCATATTTTTGGAGTATAAGACGCACCAAGATTTTGAAGGGCAATTTTTGTTAAAAAAAAAAAAGGGGGGGGGGGTTGCACTCTGCAGACCTCCCAAAAACAACTTGTTTTTCACTCATTTCTGCCCTCCCCAGCCCCCAGGAGCACTCTGAAAGCCTCCTAAAGGCTATGCATGGCCATTTTGGTGAAGGGGGCAGGGTTTTGGGCGGCAAAAAAAAAATGCAAAAAAAAATTCAGCGTATAAGATGCACCCAGATTTTCAGCCTCTTTTTTGAGGGGAAAAAGGTGTTGTCTTATACTCTGAAAAATACGGGTATACTAGGCAAATAGATGATTTCTACTGCACCTGTTTGAGAAGAGAAGACATAATAGAAAACTAGGAGTATTTAAGACTGATTATATCTTGAGTTCCTCCTGGCAAACTTTTGCAATATCCTTTTAAGATTTTACAAGGTCAGAATCTGCTTCTGGCTTTGTTCTAAGAACGTTTCCTGAAACCTTTCTCTAAGAAATACTTTCATCAGAGGGAAGATGAGCTGTGTCCCATGGTCACAGAAAGAGTTAATCTTCAATTATTCAGATGTCAGGTAGACAAGATAAAACTTACTCATTTTAATGTGCATACTTTGATATTTTTTGGAAAGGCTTAACTTTTTGACTTGTGACTTTAAACATTATTATGGCTTGTTGCCAAGTCAGCCAGATGTCTAAGGTGGATTTGGCATTTTTATGCACCCATTGAGTCCTTCCCAGAACCAGGGATAGGCAGATGTTGTTTGATGCTATTAAAAATATCACTGTATGATGTGAGCTGTTCCATGGCTCGGGGCCTAGCTATATACGAGACCGCCTCCTGCCCCATACATCCCTTTGTCCGATCCGCTCCCACAGAGAGGGCCTTCTCTGGGTGCCGTCGGCGGGGCAATGCCGGTTGGCGACACCCAAGGGAAGGGCCTTCTCTGTGGCGGGCCCGGCCCTCTGGAACGACCTACCCCCCGACCTTCGCACTATCTCGGACCTCCGCCTCTTCCGCCAACGTCTTAAGACATATTTATTTCAGCAAGCCGGCCTAGGATAGCCCCCCGTTTCTGACTTTTTAAAAAAATAAATTATAATTTGGGAAGGTTTTTAACATGGGTTTTAGCACGGGTTAACTAATTTAATATATTTTAACTGATATTTATTGTATTTTGTGGTTTTAATAATGCCTGCGCGCCGCCCTGGGTCCTAACAAGGAGAAGGGCGGGGTATAAATTTAATAAATATAATATATATATATATATATATATATATATATATATATATATATATATATATATATATATATATATATATATATATATATATATATATATATATATATATATATATAAAATGCCTTTTGCAATTTATTGATGGTGATGTTGTCAATGCCCATTGCATTCAAGTTATTACCATGATTGTTTTTCAGATTTATCAGGGTAGACTCTGAGCAGCTTATAAAATATAGGTAGTCCTCAACTTATGACCACAATTGAGCCCAACATTTATGTTGCTAAGTAAGACATTTGTTAAGTGAATTTTGCCACATTTTACAACCTTCCTTGCCACAGTTCTTAAGTGAATAGCTGCAGTTGGTAAGTTAATCTAGCTTTCCCATTAACTTTGCTTTTCAGAATGTTGCAAAGGGTGATCACATGACCCCAGGACATTGCAACCATCATAAATATCAAGTCAGTTACCAAGCATCTGAATTTTGATCACATGACCAAAAACAGTCATAAGCATTTTTTAGTACCATTGTAACTTTCAACGATCACTAAACAAACTGTTGTAAGTTGAGAAGTACAACTTTTCTCTCAACTTACAAACTGTTGTAAGTTGAGAGAAAAATGGGCAATATACCAAGACTTGCTAATACAGGAAGAAGGAGAATTTAAGACAAAGTCAAGAGAAGAAATGACAGCAGGAGAATATACTTTCCAATGGTTTTCAAGTGCACAATTAAGAAAAATATGTAATATAGGTAAAAGCCAACTGGACTTGATCAATGTAAAACCGAATTGGAAACTGAATTATTCACAAATGATGAACATGTGATTTAAAAAGTGTACAAGCTTTTATTAAGGTTTGAAACTGATAAAGAACAAGCTAAGTGTTACAATCACATGATAAAAAGGATTATGAATTTTGGATACACGGAAGAGAATGTAGATAAATGGAGTAACATTCACATTTTGTTATAACTGAAGATAAGGTCTTTTTTTTTAAATAAAACTTTATTACTGGTATATGACACCAGGGAAACGACAAAAGCTATATCGAGGTACCTCAAATCAATGTTAGAAATGCTAAACGCATGAAGGGTCATTTTATTAAGCATGGTGGATTTATGAAAAAGCCAGAAAATTCTGGATACAAATACATACAATGATATAAAAACTGAAAAAAGTTAATAATGAAAAATATTGAGAAAAAGCCAGATGTTTTCTTGTTGGAATTTATAGACAGCTAGAAAAACTCACAGAAGACTAATTTCACACATGGTTAATGTGTTCAATGGAGAAATGAGTTGTGAAGATGTTGGAATTGTCAGAAATTTCACAACTGACCTGTTTAGTCAGAAAAAACAATAAGTACTTAAAAAAAAAGACTGGAAGCCTTTTATGGATTTTTTTTTTTGCTGAAAACAAAGTAAAGTGATGATTTATGGATTTAATTATTGGAAAACACTAAAGCAGTGTTTCTCAACCTTGTCAAGTTGAAGATGTCTGGACTTCAACTCCCAGAATTCCCCAGCCAGCATCTTCAACTTGGCAAGATTGAGAAACACTGGACTAAAGGAAGGGAGGCTGGATGTTAAGTTTGTTAATTTCTGTTGCAAAGGTTGGAAGTCATTAATTTTTTCTACTTTTAGTGTTTTTGTCTTTTTTTTGTTCTTTTGTTTTCTGCTCTTGTCTTCATTTATTTATTATTTTTCTTTTCCACTCATCTTGTATTCCTTGAAAAACTCTTTCATAAACTTTTTTTTTTAAAAACCCAAATACCTCGAATACCACACACTATCCATGAGAAATCAATTAACATTCTTTTCACCTATGCAGGAAATTTCAAAAGCAAATCCACATCCCTTTGGCCGATCCGCTCCCACAGAGAGGGCCTTCTCAGGGTGCCGTCGGCCGGGCAATGCCGACTGGCGACACCCAGGGGAAGGGCCTTCTCTGTGGCGGGCCCCGCCCTTTGGAACGACCTACCCCCTGAATTGCATACCATCTCGGACCTCCGCCTCTTCCGCCAGTGTCTAAAGACACACCTCTTTCATCAAGCCGGCCTAACCTAACCTCCCGTCGGGGCTATTTTAGATAGTTTTTAAACGGGGGATTTTAATTTGGTTTTAGCATAGGACTATAATTTAATATGTTTTTAAATTTTGTATTTATCATTTTGTATGTTTTTAAATTCCTGTGCGCCGCCCTGGGTCCTTCGTGGAGAAGGGCAGGATATAAATGTGATTAAAATTAAAATAAATTAAAAAAAAACTTTTATCAAATTGAATGAGAACTGCTGGAGGAAAAAAAAACTGCTGAAGAAGTTGTGTTCATGGCACTATTGGTGGTAATAAAATTATTGTTGGGCAACTTCAAGGTTTTGTAGGGGACGGAATACCAGAACCTGGGGGCAATCTCTACATTGCCACAAGCAAACTAAGTCGAACAAACAATCCCCCGCCCCCTTGAATTCTGTTGGCTCTTAACTCCTGTTAGGTGCTAACTATTAGTTGAGAATATTCCTGTGCATTGGCATGAGTAGCAACAAATCAATTTAATTGGTCTTTCACAGTGTGTACCTGATCTTTCACACCTGACAAGGTTCTCTTCCAATGGTTCTCTTTGATAAATTATGTCAGATTGAAGAGAGCTAATCATGTTATTAATGATGGACCACTACGGTGTCTGACTGTGAAGAAGCTAATTCCCAGAAGGACATTTTTCCATTGATTTTTTTCATGTTTTGCTTTTAATTACCATGAAGTTTGAATGCTTTCTCCATTGGATCAATCTCTTGCCTTTGATGTGGCCTTAAAATGTGATTTCCCCCAAAAAAAATTACATAACAGATGGTTTCAAAAGTAATTGCTTATGGGATCTAATGACCCAAGGCAAATGTGCTTATCTAATACTTCATTACAAAGAAGAGAAGTAGCTTAGGGTTGAACTATGGAGCCTTTGGTACTCTCTGAACTTGCTTGTTTGTTTGCAGACATTTCATTATTCAAATAGGTACCATCATCAGTGCTAGTGAGTGTGGGGATTTCTCCCTGAGGCTTGCCCTGCCAGTGTTGGAGGGTGTATGGTTTTCTCCTTGGTAATTTTTTGATTATGGCATTGTTTTCTGCTTGTTTGTCTGGTGTTAATCGATGCTTATTGGAGGGGATAAGATCTGGTGATTTTTGCTTCCTTCTTAACTTTTTATTATTTCTTTTGAATGGAGTGTAAGTGTGATTTCTCTGTGTCTGTTTGTCTGATAGGCTGATTTGACTGGATGTCAAGCTTTAAGGAATCTAGCTTTTTTGGATTTAGCTTCATCTAGGATGCTCACAGTTCCCTAAGTTAAACTAAGGTTGAGTCTGTCCATGTGTTGTGAAGTTAAAGAGTTTTCATTATGTCTTCTGGTTGCTGTTCGGATGCACGGTGCTTGCCTTCTGCTTCTCTGCCCTACATAGCGGTTACTACAGTACTTACACAGTATGTTGTAGGTGACTCTTGGTTTTTGTTCTTGGGCTATTGGATCTTTTGGTTTACTTAAGAAATTTTGGAGGGTTTTAGTTGGTTTGTATGCTACAGTAATGCCATTTAGTTGCAATCGTTTGTGGCTCTTTCTGATGTACGGTAGCATTATCCATTTCATAGCTTGTATTGGTTGTGCTGTAGTGGTTGAGTGATCAAGCACTTTTAAAATAAAGCTGTGAGAGTATCCATTTTGTTGGCAAATGTTGTACAGGTGATCTGTTTTCTTCTTGTGTTCTGAGTTGCTGCAGTACATTTGTTCTTGTCTGAATAATATTCTTACACTCCTCTTGTAGGAAGTCATCACAAACTGTAACAAACTTTGGCTGAAACATTGCATTTTCCAGCCTTTGTTTCTCTATCCAGATATAAATTGCACTTTCCTGGCATAGTGTTTTCCAAATGTGTCATGCTAAGGGCTGGCTGAGGATGATAGGAGTAACATATCTGGAGGAAACCAGGTTGGGAACGGCTTCTGTATTATTATAACAATGGTTCATATGAAATAATGGAGGGGGAGGGGAAAACACTCAGAAACCGCCAAGATTTATATGTGTCTTTCCTTTTACAATTAATCAGAATAACAATAACAATTAATTACAGCTCACATGTACAAAACATCTCCCAGCCTTCCTTCCACACCTACATGTATGATTCATTGTGACTTGGACGGCATCATCCTACACCCCACAGTAATAACCATGAATGTCACATGAGGACAGGAAGTGAAGGCTCTCACTCTACCTAACTGAACCCTGGGTGAAACAAGAGTTCTGTTGATGGCTTAAGCACCTTTGATGTCCTACTCCAATTTAAGCACCTCCCTTTTCAGGCAAATCCACAAATTGAGCCCCCCAGGAAGGCAAGGCTCTGCAAAGGCTTTGGAAAAGAAAGAGCAAGCATAACACCCCTCATCGATACTCTTGTGAAGTGCCACACTATGATTCACAAAGAGGGCCACACCTTTTGAGTCATTGTTACTAAGTACTTCCTGCAACAACTTAGCCTTCCACTGGAGCTTGACTGTCTATTTCAATGAAGAAATAGTTTGGTCTGAAGGTGTTAAGATTGTAGGATGGAAGTTATCAGTTATGCATTAAACAACAGGTGGCTAAATAGTGAGGGAGACTTAACTACTCCCAAATGATGTATAAAGTATCTGCAGTACTATGCTCTCCTCTTGATATTCTTGGAAAGCAAGATGGAATAACAACTAAAAATACATTTGCAACTAAACTTAAATGAGGTTAACAGCATTTACTAGAATACTAGAATTGATAAATTTGATGGAGATCTGCTAATTCATTTTGTAAAATGCAGTCCTTCCTTCCTTCCTTCCTTCCTTCCTTCCTTCCTTCCTTCCTTCCTTCCTTCCTTCCTTCCTTCCTTTCTTCCCAGCATCATCTTTATATAGGAGTAGCTTGGTCCTAACTTGGTGAAAATTACAGTATAACTTTGATAATAAAGATATCAGACTGGTTTTTTAAAAGGTGGATGTTAACACCCTGACAATGATACAATGGGGAAATGATACTAATGTATAGAGTTGAAATTACCATTCAGATAAATTCAGGAATATCCAGTTAAAGAAATAATATTCATAGAATATTGAAGATGTTTGAGAAATAACTACCAATTTTGTCTAAATTCTCTTAGCGAAATCATACATTCTCATGTCCAGTAATGACTACTAATCAAAATACCCTCTGAGCTTCTAGGAGGTGTCTGTGTTTCCTGTAGGATCAAGAGATGGATGATTTCTCAAGGAACACTAAATAAAAATAAAAATATTTGTAATATATTCAGTGACAGTATTTCCATGCTGCAGGCTTACGCTCTCATTTATAAATAGGCTAGAAATGAAGCTGGATAAGAAATCCCTTTCTGAACTTCAATTTTCTTCTCTGCTTTGGCCATGGCAATGGCCTGAGTTTCTGATTAGGTTTTGCTTTCCACACCTCCTGCTCAGTGGACACCCCCCCCCACCCCATCTTCTTTTTCATACTGGGAAAGCCAGTACCAACATCCTTCTCTTCTGTGGATGAGTCTTTGAGAACAGTGGTTTCCTTTGTTAGAATGTTTGTATGAAGTCCCCTCTGTTGACTCTCTTTGCACTTGATACTTTTCAGACTGGTACATCCTTCAGTGGGGAAGGAAGGAAGGAAGGAAGGAAGGAAGGAAGGAAGGAAGGAAGGACCGACCATTTCTCATGGCTCAATCAGTGAATGTTTAAAAAGTTGAGCCTTTCATTTTTGATCAACGAAACAATCAACTAACAGGTTTTTTTTTTATTGTAGCTACAAGGCTCACTTCCTCTTGGACTTGGTTTTTTTCCATCAAATTGTTGAGATGCAATTACAACACAAGCAGGCAGGTGAGCAGAGTGGAAACTAGGGCAAGAGGTAGGCACAAAAAATCTAAAGCAAACCTGAAAAAGTTCACCACTCTGCTGGTCCACTGGTGAAACCAAGGAGCAAACAGGTTCATCAACTTAGATCCATTCAAAAGAGGTAGGGCATTCTGGCTTTTCCTTTTCTTCCTAGTATTTTCCCACGAGTTCAGGGTCTGCTTTTTTCAGATCAACCAAGAGTGGATTCCAGAACAAAGTGCCAACTGGAAGGGAAGGGAGCGACTGAAAGGGAGAGGTTTTCCCATCGTTGCTCACGATAGCTAAATTGGAGTGGAGATCTTTCTCTAATCAGAAATGGAGCACGGCATTAGGAAAAACATTGTTTTTGGTTCATGACAAGAAAAGGTGGGTGCAGTCAGTCTTCCTGGTGGGCTGGGGGTGGATAGAAGTTGCCATC
Organism: Rhabdophis nuchalis; assembly: GCA_039707465.1. Classification (NCBI taxonomy): domain Eukaryota; kingdom Metazoa; phylum Chordata; class Lepidosauria; order Squamata; family Natricidae; genus Rhabdophis; species Rhabdophis nuchalis. Next base: position 58,702,064 of record CM077644.1, on the reverse strand, counting down.
AGAGAAATGGTTAGTAGGACAACCTGGTCATACAGATTAACCTTAATTGCCGGGCATGCTGAGAAAGAGGGTGGAACTGGATCCTGCCAAGCAAGTTTGGGCCAGACATATTTGTTGCTAATAAGTTAAGGTGATAATTTGCAGCCTTTTCAAATCACCTTCTTCAGGATGATAAGGTAATGCTCAGGAATGTTCTGGAAGAGCAGTAGTACTAATTTGAAGATGTGAGCACGTCTGTTCCCTGGCTGAGGAAATGCCATTCAAGCTGGGGACAAAGAATAAAAGAACAGGGAGAGACAGAATGCATTATTTGTGGAAATATATTGCAGCTCTCGACGATGCTTAAATTTTATAAATAGCCCCATTCCAATAGAATTTCTGTTTATCTAAGCACCAAAATCTCCCTTCTCATTGAGGCACACATAATTTACATATATTGTTCCTACTATATTAAATTAGTTTATTTAATATAGTATTTAAAGAAAGGGGTTCAGACCCCAATTTGCAAACTTAACTCTAATCCATTAGTTACTCTTCCTTCATAAGTAATTTATATTTTTATAACCAACAAACTTACACATTCATCTAGATCAGTGGTTCTCAACCTTCCCAATGCCGCGGTCCTTTATTACAGTTCTTCATGTTGTGGTGATCTGTTGTTATGATGAAGAAAGACGCACAGGCAGGAAGAAAGTTACGGGGAAGGCACCCCGAACAGCTCGTGGGAGCTCCCTTTTATTGTCATACCCCGTTTCCATGACAGAAGCTGATTCATTAACCAAAGTACATTTGTACTGGTTCGCTAAACAAAGCTCGTGCTATGGCTATGCTATCCGTGTGGACAGCTCATGGTTTTCTGCTGCAAGCGATGTGATGTGCCTACGTGCCAAATCTCCTGTTTCACACTTCTTGAGGAAGGATCATTAGATTGACTTTGCATTCCTCAGCGTGGTTTGCCAGCTACTGAGAAAGCAATTATCCCCACAGTGACCCCCCAACAGTAACATTGGTGACTCGGTTCCTAAGACCATCGAAAATATGCATTTTCCGATGGTCTTAGGCGACCCTTGTGAAAGGGTTGTTCGATCCCCAAAGGGGTCCCAACCCACAGGTTGAGAACCACTGATCTAGATTCCTGTGACTAGAAGGCAGGCCATGATTTTGGAAAAGAAAGTAGACCTTGTCCCATCCATTGTTTTTCAGTAGATCATTATCATTTCAGGAAAACAGCTTCTTTTCCCCATGTCAATTTTAAATAACCAAACAAAACCACCCACCCTCCATGCAGCCCAGCAAATTACTTAAATTAGTGTTTTTCAATCTCCGCAACTTTAAAGCTATGTGGACTTCAACTTCCAGAATTCCCCAGCCAGCATCGAAGCTCACGCATCTTAAAGCTGCTGTCCTTGAGAAACGCTTATCTAAACACTCAAATCTTCTTGAGAGTCACAATAGCATACAACAAATCACTGACAGGTTCCAAATCCCTTAGGAGTGGGTAACTTAACAATACCAACAAACGAGATGTTTTCCAGTCTTTGTGAACCACGGCTTCAAATGTTTGCAAACAGATGCTAAAGACAAATGTGTGCATATGGTATTAGTAGCTAATATGACACTACATTAATAGGCACGCAGAATTCTGCCAGATATTCGCCAATAGTATTTGGTGTTGTTTAACAATAACAAGTTAACTCTGCTTCCCCTACATGTCATCCCTGCTGGGTTTCATTGTCAGGCCTATTTGTGCTTACACTGTCAGATCCAACAGAGGAAATATGACCTGGCAGGTCCAGACCTGGTACAAACCTTGGCATGATGGCATTGTAGGTATGCTATTCACAGGCCAGTTTCCCATCGAAGCTTGAGAGGGCAATGGCAAAAGCCTGCACAGCACAAAGTGGGTAATTGTAGTCCATGGTAAAAACATCATCCGCCACTCGGCCAAACTGCAAGACGATATATTCAGCTGCAGGAAAGAAAGATGATGCTATCAGGCGAGAAGATAAAAAGTTTACCATGGAAACTTTGGGTCCTGTATAGCAGGGGTCCCCAACCTTTTTTTCACCAGGGACCGGTTTCATTTTAAAGAAAATTCTGCGGACCGGCTGAGGGGCTCAGCAGTCATGTGACTGGGTGGGCGTGGCCAACTTTGAAAATGTGAAACTCACTTAACAATGATCTTGGTTAGCAACCAAACTTTTGGCCTCAACTGTGGTCATAAGTTCTTTCTTTCTTTCTCTCTCTCTCTTTCTTTCTCTTACTTTGTCTCTGTCTCTCTTTTTTTCTCTCGCTATTTCTTTCTTTCTCTCTTTCCCTTTCTCTCTATTTCTTTCTCTTTCCCTCTTTCTGTATCTTTTCCTGTCTCTTTCTTTCCTTTCTGTCTCTTTCTCTCTGTCTGTCTTTCTCTCTCCCACTTTTTTCTTTCTTTCTCTCTTTGTGTCTCTCCTTCATCCGCCCATTTCTGTCACTCTGTGTGTGTGTGTGTGTGTGTGAGTGTCTGTCTGTCTTGCATTCATTCAATCACTCCTTCTGTGTCTCTGTCTATCTTTCTCTCCCTCCCTCCCTCTGTCTCTCTATGTGTGTCTGTCGTCGTCATCGTCGTCCCGTCCCCCCGCCCCCAGCCTCCTCATCCCGCCTGCCACGCTTGGTCGCTCGTTCGCTCGTTCAGGCTCCGTGGCTGGATAGGTGCCGGGCTGGAGAGGAGGAGGAGGGAGGGGAGCAGCCCATTGGACAGAGCGCACGGGAGAACGCAGGAGGATAGTGGGGGCTCTTCCTCCACCCTCGTCGACGGAGGGACTCCTGTGCGCCGCCGGAGCAACCCGCCAGTTCCCTCCCCAGCCCGCAGAGCCTCCGCAGTCCCTGGAAGAAAATGAGTGGCCGGCATGCCAGCAGGGGAGGGAATCGGTGGCCGGTCCGGCGGCGTCCAGGAATCCTTCCGTCGACGAGGGTGGAGGAAGAGGCACACTCCAACGGCGCGAACAGCCGCGCCTGCGTTCTCCCGCGCGCTGTGCTCAGGAGGCTGCCTCCTCCTCCCTCCTCCTCCTCTCTAGCCCTGCGGCCCGGCTCCCATCCAGCCACGGACCGGCACCCCTGCTGTATAGGATGCATGACAGGACAAAATTGAACAAAGGTGAAACTACCCTGTTTCCCTGAAAATAAGACCTCCTTGGAGAATAAGCCTTTTGAACGCATGCGCTAAAATAAGCCTTCCCCTGAAAATAAGCCCTCCCCCCAAATATGGCAACACAGCAGCAGCCATGAGGTGACCACACTCGCTGCCTCCTGCACTTCAAAAAATAATAGGACCTCCCTGAAAATAAGGCCAAGTGCTTATTTCAGGGGTCAAAAGAAAATAAGACCCTGTCTTATTTTCAGGGGAATACGGGATTAATAAAGGTGACCAAGGAGATGTTTTCCTTCTTCTTTTTTGTCTGTTTTAGCAGTCTTTCTCAACCTTGTCAACTTGAAGATGTCTGGACCTCAACTCCCAGAATTCCCCAGACAGCATTCGCTGGCTGGGGAATTCTGGGAGTTGAAGTCCAGACATCTTCAAGTTGACAAGGTTGAGAAACACTGGTCTAAAAGGAAAGGCACAAGAGAGCTTGGGAGCATGGATGTCCACAGAGCATGGTCAAAAAAGTCAGGATGGCGGCTGCAACAGTGCAACTAAATCTCTACCTGGGTTTTTTTATGTGTGTCATAGAGCTGTTTATCACACGTCATGATTGGCATCTAAACTTTTCTTGACCGCACCCTACAGATACTTTTAGCAGGGGAGAATCCTGGATACAGACTCTTAGGCCACTATGTACGTTCCATAATATCCAGCCCAAAGAGATTGGCAGCAAACCCACATGAGGTAAATACTGTCATTAGATAATTTGCACAGCAATCAGTTGCGCTGAAAGAAGTCTTCTAATCTGGGAGGGGGAAAAGAATTTGGGGAAATAAAGCTAAGTCTGTGACCTATTGCCCAAGAGAGGAGGAGGATACAATAGAAAGAGCAATTCCCAGAGCAATAGAAAGAGTTGAATGAAACTCCCGTTCTCCCACAACACACCTACCTCATCAACATCCTTGCTGAGTTTCTGGACCATGACACTCAATTTAAAAGTAAGATAATTATTATAACATAACTACTACAATTGTCAAGACACTGTAATCTGAATCTGATTGCTGTGCATTGTCCCTCAAAACAGTATGTGTCTTATAATCCAGAATGTAATGCTTCTGAATGGAAATCTTCTAGCATTACAAATACACAAGCATTGCACAGCTATTTCATCTTCTCCACATTTATGAATAACAGAGTAAGAAAGATTACCTAGAGAGAGATACACACAGGATCTGCTGTCCACGCAAAAGAAACTTACTGGTAAGTATCTTTTTTAAAAGTCCAGAATGTCCAGATAATGTTTGGAAGCAACCAAACCAGTGATGGGTTGCAGGAGGTATGCCCTGGTACGGTGTACTGGAGCCTGCCCGGAATACTGAATACCTTTCCGGTATGCTGCTCCAGAGGGCCCACCCGCCTGCCTGAACTTCTTACCGTTCTTTTAAGTCTTCAGCGCTTCCATGCACAGTGCATACAGCGCCTGCACGACGCTCCGCTCAGCAGCTGGAGCATCGTGGAGGCTCGCGGAAGCACCATGTGGATGCCGCCGGGCCTGTTCCATTTGTACTGTTTGGAACGGAATCCGGAACCCACCACTGAACCAAACAGACCCCTCCCTGATTCACTGAATTTTAAGGAGGAGGAGGAGGAGGAGTTGCAGCACAATCAGAACTGCAGGATTGATATCAGCTTCACTATAGGGGCCAGATCATGAGATCAATTCCACATGAGGGTTAAAACTACTTTTATTAAAACTGGATATGATGAGAGAAACTTGCAAGAGGGTTGTAGAAAATGCGCCTTCTCTGATGCAATGCTTGCCATACGGCAACTCCATTCTCATGAATTCTGAGTGTCCCTTATCCTGTCAACCTTCTGTAAAGCTTTTAAGACTTGACTTTCCCAGCAGGCATTAAGCGCAGATGACCTCAGGTGCACTTAATTTGATTGCTATTATAACCGTTTTTAATTATTTTGGATTGTTGCTGTTTCGGTTCTTAACTTGCGTTAGCCTCCCATATCCCACTTGTGAAATGAACAGCCACGTAAATTATTATTTTTAAAGAAAGAAAGAAATGTCCATGGCTTAGGCAGGGCAACTGTGCCATCAAAGACTCACTCCTGGATCTCTTTTTCCAGTAAGGATAAAGGTAAAGGTTTTCCTATCCAGTCGTGTCTGATTCTAGGGCAGGGATGGTGAACCTTTTTGTCCTCGTGTGCCGACAGTGCATGCATGCGCACGACAGCGCCTGCGCATGTGCCCACACCCATAATACAATGCTGTGCCACAGGTTTGCCATCACGGTTCTAGGACACATTGTTCATATGTCTCCAATATATGCACATCTGTGGCACGGTGCTCATCTTGGCTAAGGGAGCCGGCATTGTTCGAAGACATTTTCTGTGGTCATGCAGCCAATATGACTATACACCGAAGGCTTGTGGAACCCTATTACCTTCCTACCAAAGTGGTACCTATTTATCTACTCACATTTGCATGCTTTCGAACTGCTAGGTGGGCAGGAGCTGGGGCAAGAAATGAGACAGTAGTCTCAAAATTTTTTTTACTACCAGTTCTTAGGGTGTGGCTTGGTGGGCATGGCAGGGGAAGGATACTGCAAAATCTCCATTCCCTCCCCACTCTGGGGCCAGCCAGAGGTGGCATTTGCCAATTCTCCGAACTACTCAAAATTTCCGCTACCGGTTCTCCGAACTACTCAAAATTTCCGCTACCGGTTCTCCGAACTACTCAAAATTTCCACTACCAGTTCTCTGAACTACTCAAAATTTCCGCTACCGGTTCTCCGAACTACTCAAAATTTCCACTACCAGTTCTCTGAACTACTCAAAATTTCCACTACCGGTCCTCCGAACTACTCAAAATTTCCACTACCGGTTCTCCGAACTGCTCAAAATTTCTGCCACCGGTTCTCCAGAACCTGTTAGAACCTGCTAGATTTCACCCCTGAAACGAGAGCTCACCCTGTTGCGCAGTGCTAGGATCTCAAACCTGGGCTGTCAGCTTTCCAGTTGACGAGCTCAGTGTCTTTAACCCCCGAGGCTGAAGAGCATATGCAACAAAACAAAAATATTCAGATGCTAAGGGAATGAGTGCATAATGGGACAGAGGACAGCCCAGAAGGCTTAGCAATTGACTGGTCACCTGCTGGGCAATGAATGGCTGACGTCTCTTCAACAGAGTTACTAAGCAAGCCCTTTTCTTTTTTCCAGTTAAATAGACAGAGAATAAAAACAGGTTTGGGCCCCCTCCAAGAGATGTGCTCGTTCGCCAGACCTGTGTGTGGCCTTCTAAAGGCCTCTCTGATTCCCTGTTTTGATCGTGACTCCCTTTGTTTGCAGCAAGAGCAGCAAGAAATCTGTAAAAATAACTGGGGCCCTGAGCAGGTTCTTTCTATCCTGTAATCCTACACCCCCGGATAGTAACATCTCCTGATTGGGCTGGACAGGTGACAAGCAGACAAGTCACACAGGCTGAAAATTGCTCAGCGGCTGCTGTTTACTGTTCTGATGTAGATTGCAGAGTGTGGCTATGTCCCCAATATATACGCAAAGTGGAAGGAAATGCTGTTGTGATAATATTTGGTGGTCCTTGTGCATCAACATCAAAACAATCGCTTTGACTGAGCACCAAAAGAATACGATAACATAATAAAAACATACAAACTAGGATCTCATTGACCACACAAAACACGCCTTTAAATCCCTAGATCCCATTTATGGGAACTCAACCTATTGAATTCATATCAAGATTAATCTATAGAAAAGACTTGTGGTCAATATCGTCCATAGGCTTTCACCAGGAGAGCACAATGATAGCAGTGTTCCAATATCTCAGTGGTTGCCACAAAGAAGAGGGAGTCAAGCTATTCTCCAAGGCACCTGAGGGTAGTAGAACAAGAAGTAATGGGTGGAAACTAATCAAGGAGAGAAGCAACTTAGAACTGAGGAGAAATTTCCTGACAGCTAGAACAATTAACCAGTGGAACAGCTTGCCTCCAGAAGTTGTGAATGCCCCAACACTGGAAGTCTATAAGAAGATGTTGGATAGCTATTTGTCTGAAACGGTATAGGGCTTCCTGCCTAGGCAGGGGGTTGGACTAGAAGACCTCCAAGGTCTCTTCCAACTCTGCTATTGTATATTGTAAGTACCATCATATAATTAGAATCTGAATGAATGATATATATGTAGGATATATAGCAGGGGTGTCAAACTTGATTTAATTTCAGGGTTGTATTTGACCTCGAGGGAGGGGGGGCTGGAGAGGCATGGCCAGCTCAACACCACTCCTGTCAGGGGTGCCTGTGCTGGTCCAAGAGTTCTCTCAAGCTCCATTTTCACTGGCAGAGTATTGCAGGAGGCTGTGGCAGATGAAAATGGAGCTCAGGAGCCCATTTTCACTGACGGAAGCACCGTTGGTCAATCCTTCACTGTTTCCAGGGTGGCCCCGTGGGCCAGATCTAAGTATCTGTGGGCCGCATCCGGCCCCCGGGCTTTAAGTTTGCCACCCCTGATATATAGGACCATCCTTATACGTTGCCAGAAACTCTACTCTTATTCGCTTTTTTTTTTTTTAAACACACACAGTTGTTAATTTTGTGAGTGGAATCTTCAAGTTTATACCTATAGTTTTTACATAATTTCTTTTACAGTGAGGTATGCTATTTGCTACGTAATACCTATTAACTTTCAATACAGTTTCACTTTTCCTCACAGACGTGGCTCTTCTCTGTTTTATGGAATGGAATGGAGGTTAAATGGAATGGAGGTTAAATGGAATGGAGGTTAAAAGTCAGAAGCTTCTGCAGAACCACGGGCTCTGCAATTCCCATCTTTTCATCCTGAGATTAGAGATAACCTACTTGTTATCTCCGAGGGCTGTCCATAGTTCAACGGAGAAATCTGTGAATGGCCCCATGTGGTCAGCAACAGAACATGTATGACTTGATTTGAAACTCTGGATACATAACCCCCCTCTTGACTATAGTGCCTATATTTTCTTGGGAAAAATAAAACGAAAGGACAAACCCGAACAAGGGAGAAATCTGAAAGAAGGTCATAAAGATTTTTTTTTAATGAATTGTTCGTGTTAATGGATTTTGATTTACAAAGAAAAATTCAAGACCCAAACAAAAAAGTTAAAGAAATACAAAGGGCAGCTTTCTGCAATAAAGGGCTGTCCTTTATAATAATGGATACGGGGTCACTGAATTCTTGACTGACAAAGAATGTACCAGTAACATTCTTTGGCATTTTGCCATCCTCAACATATTTCTGACCACCAGGAAATTTAGAGAAGCTTTCTTGAGTCAGAGATTACAAATCAAGCGCAGTAAATTCTCAAATTATGCCATTTCAACTGTTCTGGGTGTCCCTTACCCAATTCTGGAAGTTTGTGACTTTTTGGAAAATACCTGGCACGTTCTTTAATGTTTACCAGGGTTGTATGAGTTTATGCTCAAATGTGTGGACGGTACTGCAAGTGAGCAAAAGAAAATAAAGCTTCCTTTTTGGATGGCTCAAACCATTCAAAACATTACTCCAGTCAGCCTCTTATAGTACCCCCTCTAGTGGACTGTTATTATATTCCATACCCTACTATCCAGGAAATTTGAATTTTGGGGTTGTTCAGACCTGATTGCAAAATTCACCTCGTGTCCCTGGAATCACGATAAATTATAGATTTCACAGAAGCCATTCTGAATCACCATTTGGAAATGGAGCGTTCTCATGCAATATGAAAAAAAAACGTACTTTGAAACAAGTATGGCTAAACCAGGGGTGGGCAAAGTTTGCAACTTTAAGTCTGAAGGACTTCAGCTCCCAGAAATTCTCCAGCCAGCTTTGCTGGCTGGAGAATTCTGGGAGCTGAAGTCCTTCAGACTTAAAGTTGCAAACTTTGCCCACCCCTGGGCTAACCAATTTCTTTGACGGTGCTCTAAGCCAGTGATGGCGAACCTTTTTAATGGCAAGTGCCAAAAAGGCTGCATGGAAATGTTGCGTGCGTGCACACTCGTCAGGGCCATGCTCGGGAAAAGCCGAACTTCTGGGTTCTAGTAGCATGTGTGCCCAATAATCAGCTGACTGGTGTTCATGCCCAGGCCGGTTTTTGGCACATGAAGGGATCACCCTCTGGAAAATCCGAACTTCTGGGTTCTGTTGTGCATGCGCACCCTACAATCAGCTGGCTGGCATGCATGCACACACCTGGTTTTGGTGCTGCCACATGCGTGGACAGCTGATTGTTGCATGCGTAAGTGTGCCAGAAACCCAGAAGACAAACAGGCAAAGGCTTCGCATGCCGGGTGACATGGCTTCATGTGCCACTTTGGGCATGCATGGCATAGGTTCACCATCATGGTTCTAAGCACTCTGAATACCATAACCAGGTTCAAGAGAACAAACAGGCTTATATTTCTTGAGACATATTCAGACTGAAATTACCCTAAGAGAGTGGTTATCAACCTATGACCCATGGACCCCTTTGGGAGGGAGTGATGTCATCACAGGGGGTGCTCAAAGACTTGAAAGAATGTTATGATTAAAATCTTGCATTCAATCTTGGGCGTTCCATCACCATGGTTCATGGCCACAAAAAGTATTTAAAGGGGGTCTTTGGGGAAGAAAAGGTTGAGAACCCCTGTCCCAAGCAGGTGGAGCACTAATCTCCAAGATCTCCCTTGGTTTTGGTTTGAGCGATTCAAACGTATGTGATTGTGGAGATATTCATCATCTGATTCAGGCGTCTTGCTAAAGCTAAACAGATTAGGGACTGGCCAGCACTTGGATGGGAGACCCCTTTGAATTCCTTTAAACATTGAGTAGACTTTTGTGTTGAAAATAAAAAAGGTTGAGCAAAATGGAAAAGAAATGCAGTAATTGTTTTTCAATTAGATCTTAAAAACAACCGCTTTTTCTATAGGTGCAGTTTCAAATGGCTCCCATGCAGTGGTGGGATTCTAATTTTTTTTACTACTGGTTCTTTGGGTGTGGCTTGGTGGGCGTGGCAAGGCTTGGTGGGCAGAGCAGGGGAAGGATACTGTAAAATCTCTATTCCTTCCCCACTCCAGAGGAAGGTTATGGCAAAATCCCCATTCCATCCCGATCAGCTGGGGTTCAGGAGGCAGAGAATAGGGGCAGAGCCAATCAGAGGTGGTATTTACTAGTTCCCCGAACTACTCAAAATTTCCGCTACTGGTTCTCCAGAACTGGCCAGAACCTGCTGAATACAAACCTCTGCTCCCATGTCTCAGATTCTATGCACGTATCAGTTTGATATGATTCTGAGCATGCCATCATACGTCAAGGTTTCACTTTATAAGTCAAGGCAAACATTTAAAGCTAACTTTGTAGATGCAGCAAAGAACTGTGGATTAGTTCACATATCCCAGGGATGTCCAAACTTGGGAACTTTAAGACTTGTGGACTTCAACTCCCAGAATTCCCCAGCCAGCATAGCTGGCTGGGGAATTCTGGGAGTTGAAGTCCACAAGTCTTAAAGTTCCCAAGTTTGGACATCCCTGACATATCCCATTGAGCCAAATGTTATGTTTTGAGTGCATTTTGTGAACCCAGCCAATTATAGTTTTCTCAACAAATCATGGTTAAACAGTCATGGCTTTGAATCCAATCTTGTCTGTCAGAATAAAAGAAAACACTGGTCTGGTTACTCTGCCCAAAATTCTGATTTTGATTCTTGTTCTCAATAATGGACCAAATCCCAGTCCAAGGGTATGTGCAAGTAGCACATGTTCTGACAAACCTGATTTCACTGGCATAGAATTCCTGAAATTAACTGGAGTGGAATTTTCATTGGAACCACGTTGGGGGAAATGGAGATAAATGTATCCTCCTACTAGGTAAATCTTAATTTCAATATTGTTTTCATGGCATCTGTTTCAGTATTTGAAATTGTATATGTTAATTAATCATGAGAACCAGTTTGGTGTAGTGCTTTAGGCACCAGGTTAGAAATTGGGAGACTGTGAGTTGTAGTCCTGCCTTAGTGACAAAGCCAACTGAGTGAGGCAGATATAGGGTCTCCTGCTTGGGCAGGGGGTTGGACTAGATGACCTGCAAGGTCCCTTCCAACTCTGTTAATCTGCTATCTGCTATCTTTGCCCAGTCATTTCTCTGAACCCTAAGTGTTGTGGCCTGCCAGTGGCCAGTGGAGCTGGCAGCAGATTCAGACAGTGAGGAGGTTGAGGAGGAACATGGGCCAGTCCTGGAGTCTGGGGAAGGCACTGATGAGGGCTCTGTGTTAGAGGCAGAGAGGGGGCCAGAGCCATATGTCAGTTATCAGCTGCCTTCAGAGTCAGACATCAGTGAGGCAGACAAACAGCTGGAGCCTGTTCCCAGTGTGCGCATGCGTAGAGTTGCCAGATGAAGGGAACAGGTAAAGAACCGGGGTCGACTTGGGAGTAAGGCCACAGGTGGACGATGAATGGCCCCTCCCAGAGGAAATAAAAGAGGAGTGAAAGGGGAGTGGAGTTTGCAGGAGACAATTAGTTCGCTTAATTGGTTGATGACTCTCCATGACTCCTTGCCAAGTTTTGCAGATATTGGCCTGGCAGCTCTCCAAACCAGATAAGGTCTGTGACTGTATATCCTCCCTTGAAAGACTTTGCTGGATGTGAATGAGCAGAATTCACAGCAGATTAATAAAAAGGTTGTTTTGTTGTAACAAGGAGTTTGCTTCATGCTCTTGGTCAGAACACTAAGAAGGAGGCAATGGCAAACCACTCCTGAAAAGCCTGCAGAAGCTGAAGCAGTTTTTCTATCCCAGACAGCCACTAACAAGCAGTGTTGACTTGAAGACATGAACATACACAATTAACCATACCTACCTTACACCTTATCTAATTGTTCCTGTCTATGACAGGAAAGGGGGACCCATTCACGTGGAGGAAAAGCAGCCACATAGAAACTCTCTTCCTTGCTCCACTGTCAGATTTAGACTTAGTGTGGCCCTAAACATGGAGGCCTTTTGTTATAAAGTTACACCAGAAGGTCTCAGTAAGGTTGTGTACTGAAACAGGACATTGGGTTGCCACAAAAACATTGGAAACATCTAATTATTTCCTAGCAAAGCATTTAAAGAGACAAATACAAATTAGTTTCAAATGAAGGTACAGTATATACTGATTAGACGTTTATCGTTTGTCTTGATCTCTCTCACAGATTATAATAGTATATCCTGGAAACAATACCTGAACTTTTGAAACAACAATAACAACCCCCCCCCCCCCCCAAATCTAAAACCTACGCTGAAAATTTGTGAGGCCCTGCAAATTGTGAAGCCCTAAGCTGTACCTTGTTTTGCTTAGGCTTAAATCTGCCACTGCCCTACTGCCTAGTTGTATTCCAACTTCTGGGATAAACTTTGATCTAATATGCCTGTCTTGAACAAGTAGGAAGCTAACCACCTCCACCAAATTAATTATGCAGGTCCTGCCAATGTCCCTATTACAAGGAGGAAAGACTGATATAAGTAATTCATTAGCATCAGACTAATCTTTCCTATCCATACTGTCTGGATACCTGAGAAATGCTGTATTGATTAGATAATTTCCATTAAGGGAAGAAGAGAGAAAAATGCAAATGAAACTTCAAAATGGATTTTTTTTTTTAAAAAAAAGGTAGATCTGACTGTAAGTTTCAAGCCCAGGAATTTAATTTGCTATGAAATACTTTGAAACTTTGGGTGTTTCGCCGATCACAAAGCATCCATTGGCAACACAATTCAGTGGCCCATTCCAGCATGCAAATCCAGGATTTCATTTTGATTGTCTTGCTTACTTCCTTTTTGAATGGACAATGCAGCACAATGCCTGCTCTGACTCGGAATTTGCAAAAATGCCCCTACCTTAGCCATGGGTCTAACTAGCAGCAGGAACAGCTTTTCAGTCAGCACAAACATAGAATTTAAAAATAAATAAATAATCCACAGTCCCACAAGACTTACGGTCATCACTGTGCACAATCTGGAAGTTCTTAACCGAGGCATGTGTAACTCTTCCATGGAAATTCAGCACGTATGATTGAGTTTCATCATTCCATACAGGGGCTTTGTTATGCAGCTCAATTAAGCTGTCCATTATCTTATTTTGCCATCTCATGAGTAACCCATCATTATCCTAGGAAATTGTGAGAAAAAGCGTTACCACAAGTAATTCAAAAATATATCTTCTTAAATATGTATTTGGTTATATTTGCATGAGGAAATAATACATGTACATACAATTGATACTCACGGTGTACATCACAAGAAGTCCTCTAATATTTTTGAGCATAATTGCAGTGACATCTTAGCCTTGCTCCTCTTAAAAGTTGTGCTGTGAAACCTGATATTAATATGCTAAGAAACTAAGTATGTACATACTTGTTCCTCCAGGTTTCATGAGTGGCGTTCAAGGGAGCTTGTAAAGGACAATATTCACATATAAATTATATATCAAAGCTTGCAATCCTTCGCTTAGCTTTTGACAACCTGGTGCATATTGACTAGGAATGTTGGAGTGCCAACTCACCTGGAGGTCACAGATCAAGAAAGATGACCTTTTCTCAGATTTCAGAATCAATGTTTTACTTTACTTTACTTTTATTACATTTCTATACCGCCCTCTCTCCCCAACGGGACTCAGGGCGGTGCACAGGAATAATGAAAACAGAGATAATAAATACAGTCAAACATAGTTAAGAATAGATTAAATCAATTTTGAGACCCGTGCTAAAATTCATAATTAAAACCCTGACTAAAAATCAATTAAAACCCTGACTAAAAATCATTAATAAAAACTATGCCAGGCCGGCCACAGGAAAAAAGTGCGTTTTTAATGCCCGGCGAAAGAGGCGTAGGTCCGTGATTGTACGAAGGTCGGGGGGCAGGTCATTCCAGAGGGCGGGGCCTGCCACAGAGAAGGCTCTTCCCCTGGGAGTTGCCAGCCGGCATTGACCGGCAGACGGCAACCTCAGGAGGCCCTCCCTGTGGGAGTGGACAGGTCAAAGGGAGGTATATGGTAGGAGGCGGTCCCGCAAATAACCGGGACCTATGCCATAGAGCGCTTTAAAGATAGTCACTAGTACTTTGAAGCGCACCCGGAAGGCCACAGGCAGCCAGTGCAGCTCGCGCAGGAGAGGTGTTACATGGGAGTATCTTGAGACTCCCAAAATCCCCCGCGCAGCTACATTCTGAACTAACTGGAGTCTCCGGGTGCATCTCAAGGGCAGCCCCATGTAGAGAGCATTACAATAGTCCAGATGGGAGATGATGAGGGCTTGAGTGACCGTGCGTAGGGCGTCACGATCCAGAAGGGGGTGCAATTGGCGTATCAGGTGAACCTGATAAAAAGCCCCCCTGGCTATGGCTGTCAAATGGTCATCCAAAGACAGCCGAGAATCCAGGAGGATGCCCAAGTTGCGGGCCCTTTCTGCGGGAGCTAATGACTCGCCCCCGATAGCCAGAGATGGAACCAACTGGCTATGTCGTGACGCCGGAAACCATAGCCACTCAGTCTTGGACGGGTTGAGTCGGAGCCTGTTCCTCCCCATCCAGACTCGCACAGCCTCCAAGCACCGGGACATCACTTCGACTGCATCGTTGGGGTGGTTAGGGGTAGAGATGTACAGCTGGGTGTCATCAGTGTACTGATGGAACTCTACCCCAAAACCATGGATGATCTCACCCAGCGGCTTCATATAGATGTTGAACAGGAGGGGCTATGTGCTATGAGTGTGTTTTGAAGAAATAATTACGTGCATAGTGATTCGTTCATGTATTCCATTCTTCATCCAAAGTCCTGAGATAATCATTTTATTTTAAACTATATATATGAGGTTTATTCTTTGGAAGGAGATGGCCAAACAGGGATTTGATAATATATCTTCATATCAAGCTAGATGACATAATAGTGGTTATATAGTGTTTGATCCACTCAGCCTTGTTTTGTCAATGGAAACACTTCACAATTTATATTATATTGTTGGTTGAGATTTTCTTAGCTGCAGAGCATTTTCTTGCAACTTAATGCTTTGTATATGTATTAATATACAGCTTTTAATGCTTTCCAACCATGTTAGGAATTGTAATTTCACACACCTGGAGGATGTGTTTAGGAAGATTGTTTTAGAAATAAAGCCTTGGAAACACCGTTATATCTCCTATTCTAAAAGAAAGTCCTGCATTTTATATTTTTGCTGACACAAAATTTCATTACAAAAATGCAGCACCCTTTGTGATTAAATGCCTCTGCATGCTTCGATATTTTATTTTATTAAGCATGATAAGCAGAACTTCTGAGAAATGGCAACTTGATTTCTACAAACACAGGGATTACTTACAGTAGAGGTAATGAATCCTTGTATGAAGGTTTATGTGTAACTTACATTTCGGGGACGGATTGGCACCCTTTCATTATCAGAATCCATTCCAGGAATGACCACTGTCATTTTTCGAGGTCCTTTGAAACCTAATACATTTGTCTCCTGAAATAGAAATACCACAACGTTCATAACTGAGTTACCATCATGTATCTCCACAACATGATCAACTTCAGCTGATCCTTAACAGTTTAAAGCCATTTTTCTGCTAGACTGAAGTCTTACATTGCACATATCTCAGTAGTTCTAAAACCCAAGACTGAGTGTCCCACCACATATATGAAAGGAAAGAGAAAAAGAAGGAATTTACTAAGGAAGGGAATGTGTCACACCTGCCCCTGTCAATCTGCTTCCTTATCTCATCTCCTTCTCCTCCCCATCCTTTGATGCTGTTTCCCCACACCCTACCATTGGGAGGTTGCTGCTTTCACCACTAGGGAATGCTGTGAAAATCCTGCCCCCTTGGTGCCCCAGAAAAGATGCTTGTGGAATGGTGTGAAGCCCAGTCTCTACTTTTCAGAGACACAGGCGGTGTTATAGGACGGATGTCTTTCTGTGGGTCACCTCCCCTGACCAGAGGACTTAAAACTCTCTATTTATTTCTGCCTGCCTCAAATCCCTGGAGAATCATTGATGAAAACTCTCAGCTCTCAACCAACATGAATGTCTTGAACTGTTAGTTTGATAGAATCCACTACAATATAATAAAGTGGCAATATGGCCCACTTACCGTATTTTTCGGAGTATAAGACACACCTTTTTCCCTCAAAAAAAGAGGCTGAAAATCTGGGGGCGTCTTATACACTGAATACAGCATTTTTTGCCTCCCCAAACCCCGCCCCCTTCACCAAAATGGCAGTGCATAGCCTTTAGGAGGATTTCAGGATTTGGGGGCAGGGGAGGGCAGAAAAGAGCAAAAAATGGGTCATATTTTTGAAAAAATATGGGCCCGTTTTTGTGAAAAACGGGTCATTTTTGGGAGGTTTGCAGAGTGCAAAAACTTTTTTAATTTGCCTCTTCAAAACCATAGTGCGTCTAATACTCCGAAAAATACAGTAAGTGGACCAGGGGGTTCAAGAAATATGCGGATATAAAATTTAAGTAGCATAATACGTTCCCTGACAATCTAAATTAAATTACATTGTTTCTTTCCAGATGACAATTCCTTTAGTGAAAAAAAAAATCTACAAATTAAATTATTCCCAACCACAAGGTATAGAACAGACATTCCTTTTTTTCTTCATATTGTAGTATACTTTTACTGACATTTGGATCAAGCTACATTATATTATTTTAACACAGGGTAAAACATTTAATTTAGTTTTATTATTTATAATTGTTATATATGTATAGGCTCTTAAATTCTTGTACACCGCCCCGAGTCTCTTCGGAGAGAGGGGGCGGTCAATAAATCCAAATAAATAAATAAATAAATAAATAAATATAGTTGTCAGGGATGATTTTTGCAGTGAATGGAAAATTCTTAAAATTCCTTGGTACTGAGAAGCAACCTGCCATCTTGGTATGGATTAGTCTAGTGGCTGCCTATTAAATAGAAGGTTAATGGGGAAATAGTTCACAGAATGGTTGGTTCCTTACATAAATAACAGCTGCAAGCTCCTGGCGGACATTGGACCAGTCCGCATTTGCTCTGTCTGGATTTACACCATTGTCAAACACCGAGAACCGAGTACCCATTAAATTGGATCTAAAAGAAAAGACGGAAATCAGGTCGGTAAGACAAAAAAAAAAAAAAGGTGGGGGAGGGGGCAAAAATTGCACAACACCCCTCTTCAGTCTGAACAAGTATAGTTTCTTTGGAATGTCATTTTACATTATACACTGAAGTAGCTCCAACAAACCTATTAGGTTTTCAGGATGAGATAGAAGAAGGGAATGGAAAGGTCACTCAATCAGGGCATCTGCTGCATTTCTAAACTCTGGGCCTATGAAATTGTGACATACATGCCTCTCCCTTTTCCTTGGCTAAAACCTGCCCGACCACTGTTTCCTCTCTGCCCCCAGGGACGATCTCTGTTACAATCTGATAGCAGGATCTGTCTGGTTTGTTAGTTTATGCACTAGCTTGATTATCGTTTTGGATCTAAGAAATTCTGAGTTATGAACGGAGACAACTCTCTGCCTAAGAAGAAGAGGGGCCTTCCTTCCTTCATTCCTTCCGTCCTTCCTTTCTGCCTTCCTTTCTTTGTTCCTTCCACCTTCCTTTCTTTCTGCCTTCCTTCCTTCCTTCCTTCCTTCTCCCTCCCTTCCTCCCTTTCTCTCATTCTTACTTTCTTTCTGCCTTCCTTCCTTCCTTCTTCCTTCCTTCCTTCCTCCCTCCCTCCCTTCCTTCTTTTCTGCCTTCCTTCTTCCTTCCTTTATTTTTCCTTCCTTCCTTCCTCCATCCCTCCCTCCCTCCTTCCTTTCTTTCTTTCTGCCTTCCTTCCTTCTTCCTTCCTTTATTTTTCCTTCCTTCCTTCTTCCTTCCTTCCTTTATTTTTCCTTCCTTCCTTTGTTTCTTTCTGCCTTCCTTCCTTCTTCCTTCCTTTATTTTTCCTTCCTCCCTCCCTCCCTCCTTCCTTCCTTTCTTTCGGCCTTCCTTCCTTCTTCCTTCCTTTATTTTTCCTTCCTTCCTTCCTTCCTTCCTTCCTTCTTTTATTTTTCCTTCCTTCCTTCCTTCCTTCCTTCCTTCCTTCCTTCCTTCCTTCCTATCTTCCTTCCTTTTTCATAAAAGCAGCTACAACCAAAGTCTGAGCTTTACCCTTTGGTAAGATTGGCAATGACTACAGCCAGACAGCCAAGATACGTTGCCTCCATGGCCAAGCCCTATTCTTCTTCCATAGCAAGACTAGTGAGTAATGTCTGGTGCTGTCAATATAAATTTCTAGTGGGATAAGTGAAAGAAAATAATGGGTGAGTTTCCTGGCTCTCTTTCTCCTCCCACTAAATGTCACCTGCTAGTGGAAAAACAGCCGCTAATTCTGCCCTTAATGTGAGGTGGGGTGGGGCAAGTATATAAGTACTTTGAACAGCAGGCTTAGCCACCTGTCAGCTTGTCTGACTAACTATATTGTGCAATCAGATCACTCTCCAGAAGCCTTGGGTTTTGTCACTCCTGCAGCCCCAAGCCATGACGGCCAGAGAGAGCAGCGCCCAGCAACTAGCGGAGAGGGGGTGTGAGCCAACAGCTAAATGTGACTTTAAGCTGTCTCAGCTGTGGGGCAATGAAAGAGCAACGAAACTGAAGAAGTAGGAAGGCAGATTGTCCGATCTGAGTTAGAACTGCACGGGAACTGAATTTAATTCACAGCATTATTAATGAAGAATTGATGAGATATATTTCTGTGCTAAAAATTAAATGGGGACTCATGGAAGCATTTACCAAATCAGATTTTCAGTTCTGCCCAGAATAAATTATATTAAACATAGAATGGCACAAAGTATAGATACAAAAGTATTAATATTTACATATTGAGCCTGCACTATTTATTGTGAAGTAACATCATTTTTATAACAACTGACAGCTTCCACAGCCTGAGGTTATGCATGAGAATACTCGACATTGGAATCCAAACACATCTGGAGGGCACTAGACCAGAGGTGGCTGGACTCCTGCTTCCCAAATACAGTTCCCTGCAGACTATAGGTATATTTTGTTCCCCTCCCCTCTGGAAACTGTGAAAAACTGTTAGAAATCTACAACATTCCCTCTCCAAATGACAGTTCTGTAAAGATAAGATTTATTAAGCTACTTAGATTGCCTATCAAATCTGTAATGGGTTGAGTAGAATATTTGGTAAAGTTTGAGATCACTTCAGGCAATTAACTTAGGCAGGTGTGAAAGGGCAATGCAATTGCTACAATCACAATTCTAAATGCCTGTGATGAAGAAGAGATGCTGCTTGCAAGATTTTCTGCCCTAAATAAGGGATTCACTGGGTGGCATTTGTTTCTTTGTTCCAGCAAAAAAACTCTGATATGATCTGCTTTGTAGTAGGGATTGGTTTCTCCTTGGCTCAAGACACTTTAATTTACATTCGTAACCTGCAAGATTATCTGTGCTAAGAACTACTGAAACAGTAAATAAAAACTTTAATTGGTACATCCCACCACTGTGCCGCACAGAAGGGCTTTTAATGGCACAGGCAGCATATATCTGTCGGTTGAAACCTCAGAGCCACGACGGCAAGATGGTTGGTATTCTAAAAGGTCCCTGAATTCAGGGGTGGGCTGCTGGGGGTCTGCAGAGGTTCGGGAGAACATCTAGCTAAGATTCTGTGCAGTTCAGAGAACACCCCAAAATCCCATTCCTGGCTGGCCATGCCCATCCCTCCTTGCCCTCCTAGGAATCCCTACGCAGCCCGTTTTGGATACAGGTAAGTGCAGGGTGTGTACAGAGGCTTGGGGAGGGCAAAAACCTGGCCTACCAGACGTTTGGGAAGGCTGGAAAGGGGTCAGTTTCCAGCCTCCAGAGGGCCTCCGGAGCCTGGGGAGGCTGTTTTCACCTTCCTAGAAGCTCGAGGAAAGCCTCCGGAGCCTGGGGAGAGCAAAAATGCCCCCCTCCTGTAGTGCAGGAGCCTGACTAGGCCACACCTACCATGGCCATGCCCACCCAGCAACCAGGCAGAGAACCCCTTGCTAAAATTTTTGAAGCCCACCCGTGCCCGAATTGACTTGCCAACGTTGTGAATGTTCCTTCTCTTGTAGATTGATAAGAAAGATGGGTGTGATGTTTTGCTCTCACAACAATAGCATAAGAATACATGCATTATATGGTGCATACTTTTCCAAAAGACTAAGAAAAGGGGGAAAAATACATAGAACAGTGGCAAAGTATGTTAAAGTACATATTTTTCCCAAGTGTTCTCAAATATCCAGGGTTTTTATCTGTGTGGCAAAGTGAAGTCACCACCTGGAGTCAGCAAGCATTTCTTTCTCTCTGGGATCCAAAGTTTTGGTGCAACCTGCAAAGGGGCGGGAGGGGTTAAAACAGCCCCAACTCCTCCTTAATCGGGGAATTGTTTTATAAAAGAGAAAATCGAGAACAAGCATGCATGTGGTGTAGTAATGGTTTCCTCTTATCTTCGCTACTGGTTCAGAACCAGGAACGCCCATGTGTGACACTTCTGCACTGCATAGAACATTCTGCGCATGGGCAGAACATCCATGATTACGTCTGGGTGGGTGGGCGGAGCCTCCCGTCACCACCGCTACCAGTTCGCCCATGTGTGACACTTCTGCACTGCATAGAACATTCTGCGCATGGGCAGAACATCCATGATTACGTCTGGGTGGGTGGGCGGAGCCTCCCGTCACCACCGCTACCAGTTCGAAGCAGGGCAAGCCAGCAGAATACAACCTCTGATTCTGGTTGCCTGGATGTGTTGAGAAAAGAGTCAAGAGGACAGCAGAAAGGCAGGAAATTCTTATTTTCTCTGAGGAAAGAGAAACTCCAATCCAAAGGCAAACACCTCAGCTGGAGTCTGAGAGACAACAAGAGAAAAATTCAATTTTGGAGCTTGAGAAATCGATGACAAGCAGAACTGAGAGACGGGGAAGGCAAAGAGCCTGACTGGAGTCTGCAAATCCATGAGCCTGGCAACCAAACCAAGACCACTGGTTGCAGCAACCCAGATGCAGGACAAGAGGGGGATGGATGGAAACTAATCAAGGAAAAAAACAACCTAAAACTAAGGAGAATTTCCTGTTAGAACAATTAATCAATGCAACAATCAATTTGCCTCCAGAGGTTCTGGGGGCTCCAACACTGGAGGTTTTGAAGACAAGACTGGACAGCCATTTGTCTGAAATGGTATAGGGCAGGGATGGCGAACCTTTTCTGGCTTGCGTGCTATAATGGGGGGAGCGCAGGGAGGGCGTGCGTGGCATGCCACATCCATAATGCAATGCCCCCCAGCGTGCATGACAGATGTTGTCTTCCCCATTTTTTACATGCTTTTTTCACTCTCCCCAGGCTCCAGAGGCTTTATAGGAGCCTGGGGAGGGTGAAAACAGCCCTTCCACCCATCTGGAGGCCTCCAGAGGCTCCAGGAGCTGCCCTGAAGCCTCTGGAGGACTAAAAAGGACGCTACGAGCAAACCGGAAGTGACTTCCGGTTTGCTCGTAGTGTCCTTTTTAGTCACCCGGAGCCTTCAGGGAAGCTCCTGAAGCCTCTGGAGGGCCTCCGGGGGTGGGGAGGCTGTTTTCGCCTTCCCCCGGTTCCTATAAAGCTTGGGGAGGGCGAAAAATGGCTTAAAAATGGCTGAACTCAGCTGGCCAGCATGCGTATGCGCGCTGGCCAGCTGACAGGGCAATGCCTTGCGTGCCCTGACAAATGGCTCCACGTGCCACCTGGGTATAGGGTTTCCTGCCTGAGCAGGAGGTTGGACTAGAAGACCTCCAAGCTCTATTCTGAATGACTAAATGAAGAAACAGTGGACGGTGAGTACTGGTGGGGCTGGGATGGGGTTGGGGGATAGAGGAGAGGAAAGTCCATTCCCAAATCTATAACAGAACGAAAAGGGGTTTCACATGAAAATAGACTGTGAGACTGGGCTGAATAGTTAAGATAAGGAAACATAGTGCAAAAGTAAGAACAGGAACATAGAAACTTAAAGATGAAATAAGAATAGAAATGGAATTGTTGTAAACTTATGGCAATAGGAAGATTAGTAGAATAAGAAAGTTCAAGACAATAGAATAAAGATAGAAGTAGAAGATAGTTTTCTTTTGTACAATTAAAGAGTTTTGTGGGGGGGAAACAAACACGGTATAAGTTTTTGTATCATTTAAAAAAAAAAAAAACCTAATCTACCAAACTGTGCAGTATTTACAGGGAAATCTGTTGAAATTGTCCCTGGCATAATAGTTTAGATTTTTCAAAATCACTTTGATGAAACAACCCTAACCTTAGCTTTCCAATGAAGTTCTCCCCATCTCGGCTCAAGTCAGTAGGATCAGTGGAAATCAGATAATTCGATGTCTTGCTCTTTTTCCGTTTTCGACCAGCCAACAAGAAGATCTAAGTCAAAAAGGGAGAGCCGAAAAGCACAGCATTGATATGTGAAATTAATACACCTTAATTTACTAAGCATGGTGTCCAACCATAGCGTCTACAGTGTCCTTTCCATTCGTCAGCCTATTTATTTTCAATCCGTATACTTGTTCAATTATATATGTCATATAAAATATATGCATTAAAAATCAAGGTAGAATAATGCCTATTTGCTGTCTTCAATTAAAAAAATTCCCACCTAATATCTTATTGAGGAGGACTGTCTTTGCCAGGTTCCTAAAAAAATGAAAGCATGCGTGTGTGTGAAGTCTCCCACTGTGCCCTTATCTCTCTAGGCCTGGGGACCCCCCCCCCACCTCCAGCACTCTGTCTTTTTAAACAATGCAGTATGAAACATTGAAAAATATTAGCTACAGTGTGTATGCATGTAGCTGTGTGTGCGTACACAAATATATGCATATAAGAGTTTCTTCCTTAAAGTAAATAATAATAATAATAATAATAATAATAATAATAATTATTATTATTATTATTATTATTATTATTTAATTTGTAGACCGCTCCCTCTCCCCATAGGGACTCGGAGCGGTGCGCAGGAAGAATAAAAACAACAAGTATACAAACATATTTAAAAACAGATTAAACCTTATTCCTGTGCTAAGAATTCCCCATTAAAACTAAAACTAAACTAAACTAAAATTCCCAATAAATTAAGTATAATAAAACCCCATAGAAAGAGAGACTACCCTAGGCCGGCCAGACAGAAAAGATGTGTTTTTAATTTTAGACGGAAGGAGCGGAGGTCCGTGGTCGTTCTAATGTCGGGGGGAAGGTCGTTCCAGAGGGCTGGGCCCGCCACAGAGAGCCCTTCCCCTGGGCGCCGCCCGCTGACAAAGTCTAGTGGACGGCACCCGGAGAAGTCCCTCTCTGTGGGAGCGAATCGGCCATGAGGATGTATGAGGCAGGATCCGATCCCGCAGATAGCTAGAGATAGATAGCAGATAGATGATAGCAGATAGATGATAAAATATTATACGCTTAAATATTATCTACAGAAAAGAGAGAAAGAAATTGCTATACTAAACTATTGTGCAGGGGCAGAAAGGGGGAACGTAAGGGGAAAAAAAGACACCCAAAGTATATCTAATTGTAAATATAAAATATGAGATTTTTAAAGAAACCAGGCCATCCGTTTTTCTTAAAATACATACTGTACTTACTTTCCTTCATTTTCATTATCGTTAAAGTTTTGAGCTATGAATTAAATCTAGATCACACTGAATCTTATAATCTATCATCCTTTCCTAGTGAGACCATGTAGCAGAAGTGGTATTCAGCCAGTTCTGACAGGTTTTGGTAGTGGAAATTTTGAGTAGTTCGGAGAACCGGCAAACAGGCTGGCCCCACCCATGCTGTCTCCCAGCTAATCTTCTTTTGTTGCCCTGAACAGAGAACAGAGCTGGGAAGCAGGTTAGTGGGATGGGGAGGGAATAGGGATTTTGCAGTATCCTTCCCCTGCCATGCCCACAAAGCCATGCCCACAAAGCAAGGCCACACTCACAAAGCCACACTCACAGAACCAGTAGTAAAAAAAAAAATTGAATCCCACCACTGTCATGTAGGGCAAGTTGAAAGGGGCATTACAAGGCGTGCAGCTGATCCCAAAGACTACAAGGGCAGAAAACTGAAATTGAAGTGTAAAGCTTTATAAGGTAGCAATCAACACCATGAATTGGGCCCAGAAGCTTAGAGACAAACAGTACGGCTTCTGTAAGGTAACATTTTTCTGCTGAACTGACTACTTTTCTGGGCAAACTGCAGTTTCAGATCACCTTCAAGGAATTACATTAAATTACTATAAAAATAATTACAGCAAAGAGAAAGTCACTATCTTCAACAACCTGGTTCTGGAACAAGCACAACTGGTGGATCCACTGAAACTGGTTAAATGATGTCCTAGTTACGACTCTGACCATTTTTGCAGCAGTTGCTATTACTGTTAGTTTAGGAGAATCCCAGATTACACATTAATTCTTTTGGAAAAGTTCAAACCCATCTAGAGCAATTGATAGAAGATCCGTGAAAGTACCAAACTGTTTTGCTACTAACAGTAATTTATCTCAGTCTGCTATACCAAAAAATCAAGGATGGCACTTAGAAAATCTGGACAACAATTTTCCTCTGGCCACCTTGCTCAGATCCGCCTGTATACTACGCTGCTATATTGCAACATCCTAAGTTCCTGGAAAGTACAAAGCTAAAAAAATGGCAGTTGCGACTTTACATTGTTGTGAACAGATAATAATAACAACAAAACCAGCAATCGCCTCTGGTTAAAGCTGGATTGCAGGGGACAGCTGACTTGGTTGTTGTTCTCCCATCCTCTCTGATGTTCAGCATTATCTTTGCCTGATCTGCTGGATTCTATGGCTAAGCATGGAACCTTGGGGATGTCTTTTCTACATTTGTTTCAAAATAAGGGTGCCCCACAAGTGAAATTCAAGGGGATCAAATCGGTGGGCAAATCCATCTGGTAAACTTGCAAGATTCATTTTTCTCGCCATGTAAATGTATACACCGGAACTAAACGGTGTTCTTTTCCTATGTCATACAATATGTGTGGGTATATGAATAATTCTTTTTTATTTATTTCGTTGTGTTTATATAGTGTATATTGGAGGTGGTGTCCCTTTGAAAGCTGTACGCAATGAAATTTTGTTTTAATGGATGCCGATTAGTGTACATTTGAAGTGACAATAAAGTTATTCTAAGTCTAAAACATTGATGAAAACTTCACCCATCCTCTCCACCTACAAGGATCACACAGATAGAAAGGATGATGCATCAATGCATGGTGGAGTTCAGCATTTTATCTCTCCTCCCTTTGTTGCTTTACAGACATCCTTTAAAATCACAACGTTCAGAACTGTACTGATTTACGTTCCTACAGTGAGTCCTTGGGAGTACCTGCTGCCACATCCAATTATGGATAATCTCAGCCAGTTTAGGGATCACAATACTTACCACACGGCAATCCCTTGGCATGATCAAATTAATTTGTGTAATGCACACAGGAATAAAACCAATGATTTCATAGGGGTTAGGATAGGGCAGTGGTCGGCAAACCGCGGCTCGCGAGCCATGAGCGGCTCTTTGGCCCCTCAGGTGCGGCTCTTCCTCTCTCCTTTCCCCCCCCCCAGAGGCAGCGGAGGGCCCGGCATGTCGGTGGGGAGGGCTCTGGCTGCCTCCCCCTGGAGCGAGCGAGCGAGCCAACGGGCGGGGGGAATGCCCGGGGCTGTGGCTGCGCTGGAGCCGTCCGGGTGCCGCACGCACAGGGAGGCGGGCGCCGCGCGACCAGGGAGGCGGGCGCTGCGTGACCAGGGAGGCGGGCGCCGCGCGCACAGGGAGGCGGGCGCCGCACGCACAGGGAGGCGGGCGCCGTGCGCACAGGGAGGCGGGCACGCGCCGCCTGGATGGCTCCGGCGCAGCCGCAGACCAGGCGCTACTCCCGCCCGTTCGCTTGTTCGCTTGCTCCAGGGGGAGACAGGCAGAGCCCCCCCAACCGACATGCCGGGCCCTCCGCTGCCTCCGGGGGGGGGGAAGGAGAGATGAAGAGCCGCACCCGAGAGGCCAAAGAGGGACCTGGTGGAAATGTGGCTGGCTGTCCTGTCCGATGCGCTCAGACGGCGGGAGCTGCCTGTCGCAGGGCTCGGGGCCAGCAGCAGCAACAGCCGCCTGCACAGAGTGCCGAGCCATGCTTTCCGGGGCTGGCCGCCGCATGCGGCTGGGACGGAGGTGGGCATGTGGCGGCCGGACAGCCTCCGCGGTGCTTGGATGGCCGTGGCCTTGGGTTCTCCCCCCGCCCGCTCACTGCGTGAAAACCCGTGCCGGGCTTTCCACTGCTTGGGGGGGGGAAGGGAGGGAGAGGGGGTGGGGGAGACTGACATACAGAGAGAGAGGGAGGGGGAGGGAGGAAGAGACAAACAGAGAGACACAGAGAGAGAGGGAGGGAGAGAGGGAATCAGAGAGAGGGAGAGAGGGAGAGACACACACACACACACAGAATGACAGATGGGTGGAGGGAGGAGAGAGAGACAGATAAAGAGAGAGATAGACAGAGACAAAAAGAGAAAGAGAGAAAGAAAAATAGAAAGAAAAAGAAAGTGGTAGAGAGAGAGAAAGAAAGAAAGAAAAAGAAAGAATTTTGGTTGCTAAGCAGGACTGTCGTTAAGTGAGTTTCACCACATTTTCCAAGTTGGCCACGTCCACCTGATCACATGACCACTGAGCCACTCCCACAAAACAGGCCACACCTTCCGGCTCTCAAAAGAAATTTCAATCGTGGTACTGTTGATGTTTGGCTCTCTTGACTAATAAGTTTGCCCACCACTGGGATAGGGCAAGAACCAATAGCCATTATATTTTAATGATCCCATTCATATTTTAGTTACATAATGTAATTTATGCAACATCTTCCAGTTGTGCAGTATCAGCTGCTTCCCGCGGGCTTCCCCAGGCAAAATGGGAGCAAGTTTTGACAATGGTCCAGTTGGACTGTACAAATCAGGTTTGCTCAGGCAAGGCTGAAGCCCCTGGCAAAACTTGCTCAGGGCTTTGCTCTCGGCTTTACCTTCATAAACCAGCTTGCTCAGTGCTGCCAAAAGTCACTCCTGACTTTGATTTTGCCCCTGAAAGTTGCTCAAGACAATCCCCAGTTAGAGAAACCTGCATTAGTATATTCATTATTACAACATTCCTAGAACTCTATTTTTATAGCTTAGGTTCTAAATATCTCTTACAGCTGCTGCTACTGCTGGTTTGCTCAGGGATGCGCGTGTGTGCATTTGATGCACGGTACGCGCGCATGCACAGTACTAAAAAATGGCTTCTGCACATGCGCAGAGGCAAAAAACAAGATGGCGCCACCTATGGCGCCACTGATAGAACCGGTTCCGGGGCGTGGCACGCCAAGTTACTACCTACTTGGTTGAACCGGTCTGAACCGCTAGGAACCCACCTCTGTCTTACAGGGGTGTGTAGATTAAAACTCCCTTTGAATCTCCTATCTTCATTTCAATAGGAGCTCTCAATTTTCTCTTCCAAAAAGCCTTCAGTTGACAGGCAAAACAGCTGGGGTTTTCTTTTTCTTTTTGCTAAGACTGTAGCGGAAAAAAGAATCAATCTTCGTGTCCCATTTCCTATGATTTACATACACTGGTTACATTTTCATAAACACTATCTCTTTTTTGGTCCATTGAAACATTAGATCTCTCTCAGAGGAGATATATTTAGCATCCCATGTATCCATTCCTATAAGCCTAAAGGACATCCTTCTTTCTTCTGAGTCTTGCTGTAATGTCTGAACAGCATCAGAAGCTTCCCTAACCCATCTCACTGCCTAAGACCCAGAGAGGGAAGATTGGCATTTTACTGTCTTTTTCACAACAGTTACCCTGACTTTTATTTATTTATTTTATTTTATTTATTTAAATTTATACCCCGCCCTTCTCCACAGAGGACCCAGGGCGGCGCACAGGAAATTTAAAAAACATACACAAATACAGTAAATATAATTTAAAAAACTATTAAATAACCCCATCCTGCGCTAAAACCAAATTTTAAAACCCAATTTAAAACTATCTTAAGTCCCCAAGGGAGGTTAGGCTAGGCCGGCTTGTTGAAACAGATATGTCTTAAGACATTGGCGGAAGAGGCGGAGGTCGGTGATGGTACGTAATTCAGGGGGTAGGTCATTCCAAAGGGCTGGCCCCGCCACAGAGAAGGCTCTTCCCCTGGGTGTCGCCAGTCGGCATTGTCCGGCCGACGGTACCCTGAGGAGGCCCTCTCTGTGGGAGCGGATTGGTCTGAGGGATGTATGGGGCAGGAGGCGGTCTCGCATATAAGATGTTCTCTTCTTCCAAAGACAGAGAACAGAACTTGACACCTTCAACTTGCTTTAAAGTACAGACTTTCTGTGCCACTGAGCTCTTAATATCACATGGTTTTGCCGCTCATCGGGATAATTTTTGTTGCGTGGGCTTTAATGGGGTCTGTTCTTATTGTACCAGTGGTGGGTTCCTACCGGTTCAGACCCATTCAGCCAAACGGGTAGTAGCTTGGCAGCCTGGGTTGCTGGAACCAGCAGCGATCCAGACCTGCCACACCCCCGACCCAGTTCTCTCATCTTGGTTTTTGCTTATGTGCATGCTCAGAGCAATTTTAGTTGTACTGTGTATGCGCGCGCGCGCAGCACGCCCCTGAGCAAATCAGCAGTAGTCTCTGCTGGAACCCACCACTGTATTGTATATTGCCTTTGGTGCCTGATGGACAGAGGATGTATCAGTGGTGGGATCCTACTGGTTTAACAACCGGTTCGGTGATAGAGCGGGTTTGTGAAAACTTACCTTCCGCATTACTGTTGGGGAGGAAAACAGCTGAGGTGCGGCAATCTGCTCTGCCATGTGAGAGGATAAGGGTCAGTACAATGCAAGGGTGGGTGGGCAGGCCCAGCTGATCATTGAAGCGAACCGGTTCGCTCCCAGCTGATTGTTGGAGCTACTAGTTCGGCCGAACTGGTCCGAACCGGGAGAATCCCACCCCTGGATGTAATGTTACATTAAATATAAACATACGGGGCAATCTTTACATACTCATGAAGGCAAGGCTGCTTCCTTTAATCACACACCTTTTTGTCATTATCGAGATGAAGGTAATAGGTAGGGTAGAGACCACGATCCATTCCTCTTTTGTCTCGAGTGACACGACACTTGATGGTCATTCCATGATGAGCTGGCTGCAGCACAAATTCCTCAAGATTGTCCTCTTCAATGACTGGAGAAGGTGGCCTTTCTTCTTTCTGTAGTCCAGCAATAAGAGAAAGAGAATGTTGGTTTGTTTACCCATTCCCTCCTCAAAATCTCTTATCCTAAGCATTCCAGCATGGCCACTACAAAGCCATCATTGTTTGATTTGAAGATTGCAATGATGATACTTCATGTCTCACATCCCAACCATCCATGTCTATGATAGTTCTTCCTGACATGGATCCCATAGTATCCAAAAGCTGGCGTCAGAAAGGTGCTTTCTGCTCTGTCTTTGATGTGTGCAGTCCTGAAAGCAGATGATGATAAAGTGCTGGGTTGCATAATTGTGAGAGAGAGTGAAATGAAGACGGAGGCTGGGATTAATCTCTTATTTAGTTATTCATTTATTTCAAAATTTTATCTGCCATTGTAAGTATCAGGGCAGATTCCAATATGTAAGAAGCAACTTTCATGTGTACAAGTAGTCCTTGGTTTCCGATAGTAGTTGGAACCACCACTTCTGTTGCTTAGTGATGCAATTGTAAAATGAAATATCATGGGCCATTCTGGACTTACAGTGTCGGTTCCCCTGCAAATCAGCTTAGGTTGCTAAGTGAGATATTACATGACTGCAACTTGTGGACTTCCTGCAGGCTTCACCACTGACTTTGCTTGTCAGAAACTGGGCATGAAGGTGTCAAATGGCAATCACATGACTGGAGGATGCTGTGACTTTTGTAAATGCATGCAACATCCGAATCACAATCATGTGACCACGAGGACACTACGAAAGCTACAAGTTCAAGAACCGTAGGTCGTAAGCCTACTTTTTCAGCACCCTTGTACTTTCAAACTGTTGCTGAAGGAGGCAGTGAATAAGTGAGGACTACCTGTAATTGATTTATAAACAATGAATACAATTAAACAGAAATATTAGAGATATAAACTAGGGAAGCTAGGAATGTGACTGTATAGAGCAGAAATCCTAATTTTTAGCTTTAGTATGCCAAGGAGTTTGACTTCATCCTTTAGGAATGTCTCACTAGTTACCTTTTTGGATTTCTTGGATTTCCCTTTCCGGTTGGAGTTCTTATGGACTACTTCTTCCTCGCCTTCATTTTCCCTGGCTTTGGCGGGAACTGTAGAAAATAAGATTTTAGCAACCACCTGAAGGTTATACAGTTGACAGCAACATCTATTCAGGCCTATCAAACTGGTAGCCCAAGGGCGGGCCATGGCCACCCCAGCTCTGCAAAGGCAGAAAACGTCACAATACGCCATGATACGTCAAATTACTGCGATCAAGTTTGACACCTGTGCTCTAGAGTTTGACACCTGCCCCATACATCCCTTCGGCCAATCTGCTCCCACAGAGAGGGCCTTCTCAGGGTGCCGTCGGCCAGGCAATGCTGACTGGCGACACCCAGGGGAAGAGCCTTCCCTGTGGCGGGCCCTGCCCTTTGGAATGACCTACCCCCTGAATTGTGTACCATCTTGGACCTCCGCCTCTTCCGCCAGTGTCAAAGGTTGATTATCTAGACCCGCGCCAGTCCGGCTTCCGATCCGGTCACAGCACCGAGACGGCATTGGTCGCGTTGGTCGATGATCTCTGGAGGGCGCGGGATAGAGGTTGTTCCTCTATCCTAGTCCTGTTAGACGTCTCAGCGGCTTTTGATACCATTGACCATGGTATCCTATTGCCCGACTGGGGGGGTTGGGGCTGGGAGGCACTGTTTTGCGGTGGTTCTCATCCTACCTCTCTGGTCAGTCGCAATATGTGTTGAAGGGAGGGCAGAGGTCGACCTCGAGATCCCTCTTATGTGGGGTTCCTCAGGGGTCGGTCCTCTCGCCCCTCCTGTTTAACACATATATGAAGCCGCTGGGCGAGATCATCCGTGGTTTTGGGGTGGAGTACCATCTGTACGCTGACGACGCCCAGCTGTACATATCCACCCCAGACCACCCCAACGATGCCGCCGAAGTGCTGTCCCGGTGTTTGGAGGCCGTACAGATCTGGATGGGTGGTAACAAACTCAAGCTCAACCCTTCCAAGACTGAGTGGCTGTGGTTTCCGGCACCCCGATTCAGCCAGATTACTCCAACTCTGGCCATTGGGGGCGAAACACTGGCCCCCGTGGAGAGGACGTGCAATTTGGGTGTCCTCCTGGATTCCTGGCTGTCCATGGAGGACCATGTGGCGGCCGTAGCCAGGGGGGCGTTTCATCAGGTACGCCTGATGCGCCAATTGCGCCCCTTACTGGACCGGGCTGCCCTTCGCACAGTCACTCAAGCTCTCGGGACGTCCCGACTCGACTACTGTAATGCTCTCTACGTGGGGCTTCCCTTGAGGTGCACTCGAAAGCTACAGTTAGTCCAGAATGCAGCCACGCGGGTGATTACGGGAGCCACTAGATGCTCCCACATAACACCGATCCTGCGCGAGCTGCACTGGCTTCCTGTGGCCTTTCGGGTGCGCTTCAAGGTTTTGACGACCATTTTTAAAGCGCTCCATGGCTCGGGGCCTAGTTATATGCGAGACCGATACATCCCTTAGACCGATCCGCTCCCACAGAGAAGGTCTTCTCAGGGTACCGTCGGCCGGGCAATGCCGTCTGGCGACACCCAGGGGAAGAGCCTTCTCTGTGGCGGGCCCTGCCTTTTGGAACAACCTACCCCCCTGAATTGCGTACCATTACCGACCTCTGCCTCTTCCGCCAGTGTCTAAAGACACATCTTTTTCAGCAAGCCGGCCTAGCCTAACCTCCCGTGGGGACTATTTTAGAGAGTTTTAAATTGGGGATTTTAAAATTGGTTTTAGCATAGGACTAGAATAATTTAATATGTTTTTAAATTATGTATTTATTTTTTGTATGTTTTTAAATTCCTGTGCGCCGCCCTGGGTCCTCTGTGGAGAAGGGCGAGATATAAATATGATTAAAATTAAAAAAAATAAAAATAAAGACACATCTTTTTCAGCAAGCCGGCCTAGTCTAACCTCCCGTCAGGGCTATTTTAGATAGTTTTTAAACTGGGGATTTTAATTTGGTTTTAACATAGGATTGCAATTTAATATGTTTTTAAATTTTGTATTTATCGTTTTGTATGTTTTTAAATTCCTGTGCGCCGCCCTGGGTCCTTCATGGAGAAGGGTGGGATATAAATGTGATTAAAAAAAAAAAAAGATAATCCTTCGTCAGCAATCTCAGAATTTCCTTTTCCCATTTTCTCACTGATGGAAAAGCAAATATTTTTGTCATTGATCTGGGGACACAGCCTTTACTTTATCTAATAGATTTTCAGCCTGGTTTTTTTTTTAAGTGATAAGCACCTTTACCAAGTGAGTTACAATATGCTTCAGGTACAAAATACATAGTATATATAAGAAGCAGGAAACAAATAAAGATAAATACCGGATAAAACCTTAGTTAGATACATATTATAGTATAATTAACTATGTAAATGTGGCCTGGAATAAATATGTCTTGAATTTCATTTTAAAGCAAGGTATACAATTTCCCTTTGGTGCGTAGGCCGCAGTCCATAAGCATGGTAGAGAGAAGGACAGAATATGTATGTTAGTGGCAATTCTAGAACTTGAAGAATGAAAGGGCATTTGCAAATTTTAAAACTTTAATCCTCCCCCCCCCCCTTTAAAGCAAAAATGAAACCCTTCAAAGTGCAAAAAAGGTGCTCCGTTTTGTGCCTTCATCTATTTTGCAGATGGGACCCCAAAAGGTATAATTAGACTGTACATTTTGCACCTTGTCCTAAGGATTGCAAAAGAGGAAGCACATAGAATTGTGTATT
This sequence comes from Rhabdophis nuchalis, assembly GCA_039707465.1. Lineage (NCBI taxonomy): Eukaryota > Metazoa > Chordata > Lepidosauria > Squamata > Natricidae > Rhabdophis > Rhabdophis nuchalis. The sequence goes on along the minus strand of CM077644.1, from coordinate 58,668,924 downwards.
CTATGGAAAGACATTTCACAAAAGTTAGGCCACTTCAAAATAAAAAAAGAAGTTCTGTTTCTGCTCCTACTTTGCAGCTGTCAGTGATGGACCAGATAACAAGGCTGGCATATTGATTTTAGTTTCAGCAAGCGGCAAGAAGTCCCTGACTATCTAGTGGGGATTTTTCAAAACAGCAGACATAAGACATAAGAGCATAATGAATCACAGCTCTCACTTGTAGCATTCTGAGTGTGAGGTCATTTGAATAAGTGAATGTATCGTCTTTCGGTATTGGTATCAGCAAATGCTGCACCTACCCTTCTTTTTAGCTTTCTTCTCCTTGAGGATTTCTCCTCCAGTCTGAAACATGGATGCTGCACTCTTCTTTTTCTCCGATTTGGTTGACTTGGCATTGGAACTGGAATCATCTTCTGTGTCGCTATTTTTTAGCACTACAGTTATTAATGAGAAGTTTTTAATCCAGGGAGAAATTAATCAGATTAGATTCTTTCTATTAATACCTAATTTCCTAGCAGATATTGCCAAATTTGCTCTGAATCCTCCCAAAAGATGATGTATCCAAGTAATGTCCCCTGGGTCCTAACAAGGAGAAGGGCGGGGTATAAATTTAATAAAATAAAATAAATAAATAAATGTTGGATTCAACACTGGCATCATGAGGAATTCTAAGAATTGTGTCAACTTCGAACCGAATCTGGCTGCGGCCATCTTTCTGTTCCTCAGTTGCCACACAGGGGGAACGGAGGAAGGAGCTTTGAATGCATTACCAGACACAACAGGGAACTTTCTCGTGAGAACCAAGGTCATCTCTACTGGCAACAAATAAGGTTGGGCAAAGAATATCTGAAGAGCCCGCCAGTTAACCCAACTGGCCAACATGACCCGTGACACTTGGGGATGGGGTTATTTCCTAGTTTAATTATACTGTAACCACTTGGCGATGAGGTTACTTCCTAATTTAATTATCCTGAAACTGCAGGGAAGGTTTAGAATTGGTTTTCCATTGAAGCTGCGCCGATATGATGTACTCAATAAAGAAGAGCTTTGAGAAAGAGCCACGTCTCAGAATTCTGGTTTGCTTGGGTTCATTAGTCAGAGCCTTGATAAACTGATCATGTTTACTTCTAGAGTAATTGTTGAACCCTTCATTCACTTGCATTGAACAAAGGTGCTTCATGGATTGCACGAGTGAACCCTTCTAAGGGGATTTGGGGGACAGTCTGTTTACCTCTGAAGGGCCATGCAATGATACACCGCCCTGGGTCCATTCGGAGAAGGGCGGGATATAAATTGAATAAATAAATAAATACACCAGAGGCTGCATTTTACTGGATCTGGCTGAAGCCAGTGGAGTCATACCTACCCTATTAGGGGACACAGACAAGGGTGGCATCATATCCTCTTCCCACATTATCCCATATACAGTATTCACATACATACCATATTTTTCGGAGTTTAAGACACACCTTTTTCTCCCAAAAAAGAGGGTGAAAATCTAGGTGTGTCTTATACACTGAATACAGCATTTTTGGACTACTCAAACCCTGCCCACTTTGCAAACCCTGCCCACTTTGCAAACCCTGCCCACTTTGCAAACCCTGCCCACTTTGCAAAAAAAATGGATGTGCAGAGAGTTTGGGAGGCTTGCAAAGTGTTCCTGGGGGGCTGGAGAGGGCAAAACGAGCAACAAACAGGCCATTTTTTGCTCATTCCCCCCTCCCCTACAAGCCTCCCAAAGCTCTTCATGCCCTCCCCCCCTCTTTTTGCAAAAAAAAAGGCATGCAGAGAGTTTGGAAGGCCTGCAGAGTGCAAAAACTTTTTAAAAAAAGATTTCTCTTTTTTCAAAATCTTTTGAAAAATTTCAAACTTTTTCAAAATCATGGTGGGTCTTATAGTCCGAAAAATGTGACATTTAAAATGCAATCGCATCTACTGCCTTCCCCATATTCTCTCTCACATACACATACACACATAATCATCAATCCAATTGTGATACCTTCTGTGCCTCATTATCTATACATAGTACCCAGAATGTCCTATATTATTAGAGAGATGCATTTTTAGACAATGGGCGTGTAAGGTCAGTGGAGCAAATATGGATGTAAAGCCTTTCACCTTTGCTTTTGACATGTTTGCCTTTGTTATCTTCATTCACGTGGAAGACGGAGGTCGAGTCTTTTTTCAGAGTCTTTGTAGTTGCTGCCTTGATACCAGCTTCCGCCTTGTTTCCTGTTCCAAGTGAAAGAATTAGAACAGGAATAATTAAGCGAATGCTATGGCCATTAAGCAAATCCATTTTACCCAATGGGTGGGGTTTCCCCCCCCCAAAATTGGAAGTAAAGGCTAGAAATTGGCACAAAAAGTCACAAATTGTGGTCACGTCACCTCAAGATGCTGCAAATGACTGTAAAGAAGAGCTGGTTGCCAGGTTTTGAAAAGCTAGGTATGAAAAGCATACCTAAAAATATGGTATGGAAAAGCGCAGCTGTCACAACCCCAAAATTGGATCATAACTAGCTTTTGGGGGATTTGTTATAACTTTGGTTACTAAGCAACCAGCCGCAAGTTGAGGATAGCCTACACAGATATACAACTGGTTTTGTTTGTTTCCATTTGTTAAGTCCTACTCTTTGTCATGTACTCTTTCATTTCAAGTTGCAATCTTCCTCCTCCTTATCCAAATAACAAAGTAGTTTTTCAGACAGAAAATGGTCCATCACCGGTGCTTTGCATGAAAGATCTGAGCAATATCACTATATAATCAGTATAATTACAGTCATTAGTATGTATCAGGAAGAACAATAAACATTAAACAATATTTAATTGAAATCCTCTTCTATTATTATAATTCTATGACATATGTGGTGCTGAAGACTATGACTCATGCCCTTGTCATCTTTCAGAAGTCTGAAATTTGCTTCATGCAAAGTAACTCAGAAACTGCAGCTGGTAGAGACTGCCTGCTTGCTGAGCTGACTTAATCCTGCAAGTTCATTGCATGGGCTGAGGCTGTACAGATGTGGCCCTCATTTCATTCAGTCAATCAGAATAGAGCTGGAAGGGATCTTGGAGGTCTTCTAGTCCAGCCCTGTGCTCAAGCAGGAGACCCTATACCCATGATGGCGAACCTACGGCACGGGTGCCACAGGTGGCACGCGGAACCATTTCTTAGGGCATGCGAGGCGTTGCCCTGTCAGCTCCAGCGCGCTTGTGTGCGCTGGCCAGCTGATTTAGGCCTTCTTTTGAGGCCGTTTTTACCCTCTGGAGGCTTTAGGAAAGCTCCTGAAGCCTCTGGAGGTGAGGGGGAGGCTGTTTTCACCCTCCCCAGACTCCTAGAAAGCAGTGGTGGGTTTCAAATTTTTTAGAACCTACTCTGTAGGTGTGGCCTATTTTGTGGGCGTGGCTTGGCAGTCATGTGACAGGGTGGGAGTGGCCCCCTTTTAAAATGTGGTGAAACTCATTTAACAACTCTCTTGGTTAGCAACCAAAATTTTGGACTCAATTGTGATGATAAATTCTTTCTTTCTTTCTTTCTTTCTTTCTTTCTTTCTTTCTTTCTTTCTTTCTTTCTTTCTTTCTTTCCTTCCTTCCTTTTCTTTCCTTTCCTTTCTTCGTTCCTTTCCTTTCCTTTCCTTCCTGTTGGGTCACTGGCAGCGGTGGGCCAGATTTACTTCCAGGTAGGCCGGTGGAACCCCCTCTCACCGGTTCTCTAAATTACACCAACCGGCTCTCGCGAGTAGGTGCAAATCTGCAGAAACCCACCACTGCTAGAAAGCCTCTGGAGCCTGGGGAGGGCAAAGAAAACGTGCCAATAGCAGAGGGTCGTGCACATAGCATTATGGATGTGGCACGCCCATGCACGACCCCCCTGCGCTCCCCCCGCTTTTGGCACGCGAGCCAAAAAAGGTTAGCCATCACTGCCCTATACCTTTTGAGACAAGTAGCTATCCAGACTCTTCTTAAAAACCTCCATTGATGAAGCACCCACAACTTTTGGAGGCAAGCTGTTCCACTGGCTAATTGTCCTCACTGTTAGGAAGTTTCTCCTTAATACCAGATTGCTTTGATTTGTTTCCATCCAGCGTTTCTTTTCTTGCTTTCTTTTTGCCTTATTTTGGAAAAATAAGTTGGCAGCCCCTCAAATACTGGAATACTGTTACGTCACCCCTAGTCCTTCTTTTCTCTAGACTAGCCATACCCAGTTCGTGCATTCCAGATCTTCGTTCTTCATTCATTTCAGACCTTCTGCTCACCTTGCACAGCCTGACACGGAAAGAGTGCATTAGATGCCCACCCTGAAGGAAATTGGAGGACTGGGACTTCTGTTTCAAAAGTAATCGCCTTGTTTTGGGCAGCTTTCAAGAAACATATTTCCTCCCCAAGGGCATCCAAGCAGTAAGGTCTTTGCAAGTTTAGTAATACCGTAGATTTTACGAACAATATTAGTCACTGAATTTATTAATCTCTTTTAATTTCATTTTTACATGCTGTAATTTTATACACTATAAGCCAATGTAGTCATGAGGGGGAGGTTGCATAGCATACAAATCAGGGTGGGTTCCTGCCAGTTCTAACTTCTTTTATAGAAGAAGTTCCACAAATCTACAGTGCCGTTTAGAACCGGTTCCAGCTCCCTCCCCCCGCCTGTCCTCACATCATCAAGATGAAGAGCGAGAGGAGGAATTCTGGGAGTTGAAGTCCACAAGTCTTAAAGCTGTCAAGTTGGAACACCCCTGGATGGGTTTTTTCTAAAGGGTTAGGGTCTTGTAACTTGACAGCTTTAAGACTTGTGTGCTTCAATGCCAGAGTTTCTGAGCCACCATTTTGGTTGCCAAGCAAGAGTATTGTTAAGTGATTTTCACCACATTTTACAAGTTGGCCACGCCCACCCAGTTACATGACTGCCAAGCCACTCCCACCCAGTCACATGACTGCCAAGCCACTCCCACCCAGTCACATGGTCGGCAAGCCAGTCCCACAAAGCAGGCCACACCTACAGAAGAGGTTCTAAAAAAATTTGAAACCCACCACTGATACAAATATAGCAATAGCAATAGCATATAGGCTTATATATCATAGCACTTTACAGCATTGACTGTGCAATAATGTTTGCATATTGCCGCCAACTCTCTGCCTCTTCATTTCACCGACCTCAGAAAGATGGAAGGCTGAGTCAACCTTGAGTCAACCTTCAGAATCAAACTCCAGGCTGTGGACAGAGTTTGCTTGCAATACGGCATTCTAACCACCGCACCACCAAGGCTCCTAATATGCTAAATAAATAAACATTTAGTTGAAGGGAGAGAGGAAGTTATGCTTTTAGCTATGGAGGAGGAAAGTGATTCCTTGTTTTACATCTTCTTGTTGTTTGCTGTTATGGATGTCTTCCCATCTTGGGTGGAATCTCATGCCTATTCATGACATTAGATTTGCAGAGATCTTTCTGTGTCATAATTTCCCCCCACTTTTTTATCTAACTAAACTTGCAGAGTAGTCATTTAAAAAGTGAATTCCGCATAGTTAAAAATAATTTTTAACTTTAACCAGTTTTAAAAACATGCCCATTAGAAAGTCCACACACCCGAAGCACTAGAAAACTGAAACAAACTTTTCATTCTGGCTATATCTATACTATAGGTAGCAGCCAGGAGTGGTTTGCTGCTGGTTTTACTATCGGTTCGCAACCCGTGCGTGCACCAGACCCACGCTGCACATTTGTGCACTGTTCAATGTGAATTGTTTTGCACAGAACATGCGCAGAACAATTTACAGTGAACTGCGAACGTGCAGTCATTAAAATCCAAAATGGCGGCAGCCCAGCGATACTGAGGGAACCGGTTTGGGGGCATGGCAGGCCTGTGTCACTGTTGGTTCTGCGACCTGGGCCTGGCTTCCACTACCGGTTTGGCCAAACCGGGCCAAACTGGCAGCAGCCCACCTCTGGTAGCAGCTTATGGGTATGGTTTCCCAAAGACTTTTGGGGAATAGTTTTAGTCTACATCTGAAAACTATCAAAGTCTCATGGAGGTGAAACCACATCTAAGCCAACCTGTCTGTGACCCATAAATGATCCTGAAATTCAAGCTTACCTTTACTTTTGACCTTCCTCCCTTTACTTTTGTCCAGTGAAGTAGCCTTGAGGAGTTTCCTTTTGGGCATTTTTGGTGGCTCTTCACTTTCAGACTCCTCCTCTTCCTCCCACTCTTCCTCCTCCTCATCTTCATCAGCAGAATCCACTAGAAGTTTGAATAAGTAAAGCTCAATAGATAGAAAATAGAAAGACAAAGGTTTCTAAGTGATTAAAAAGGGAAAGCAAAAGTATTGCATACGGATAGATTCTGTGAGATCAGGGCTGTCCAAACTTGGGAACTTTTAAGACTTGTGGACTTAACTGCCAGAATTCTGCAGCCAGGTATGCTGGCTGGGGAATTCTGGGAGTTGAAGCCCACAAGTGAATTCTGGGAGTTGACATCTGAAGTCCACAAGTAAATTCTGGGAAGTCTGAAGTCCACAAGTCTTAAAGTTCCCAACCCTGTGTTAAATGTAGAGCTAACAATGTTCCTGTTCAGTTTTGGCAGTAGTTGTTGTTATAGTGATTAAGGATTTGTTCACAAATCATTGCAATTTCACAATTACATTTATCTCATTTGTTACTTCTAGATGAGATGGGAAGCACATAAATCAATCAAACAAACAAATACAATTTGCATGATACTTTCACTCCATGTGTGCTACTGCAGGAGTCTCCAACCTTTGCAACTTTAAGTCTGAAGGACTTCAGCTCTCAGAATTCTCCAGCCAGCTTTGCTTTGAGAATTCTGGGAGCTGAAGTCCTTCAGACTTAAAGTTGCAAAGGTTGGAGACCCCTGTGCTACTGGATAGTTTAGGGACAGAGATGTCCATAACATGTGGTCAAAAAAAACACATGACATTGTTAGATGTGATTACATTACCCTGGCTGCCATTTTGATTTTTTTTTTTTTACATTACCATGCAGGTGCCCATGAGTGGGGAAATGCTTTACTTTCAGGATTTTTCAGTTACATCAGGCTGGAGATTAAATTAATATTTTTTACATTTTTAAAAATGCAATCATAATATTGGAAAAGTGCAGTTTCCATATTTGTGATGAGTTTTTAAAGGTAAATCTACAGGTAGAAAAAAAATATTTTTTGCTTGTACACCAGTGGTGGGTTTCAAAATTTTTTAGAACCTCTTCTGTAGATGTGGCCTGCTTTGTGGGAGTGGCTTGCTGGCCATGTGATGGGGGAGTGGCTTGCCAGCCATGTGACCGAGTGGGAGTGGCTTGGCAGTCATGTGACTGGGTGGGGGTGGCCAACTTGTAAAATGTGGTGAAACTCACTTAACAACACTCTTGCTTAGCAACCAAAATGTTGGCTCAGAACCTTTGGCATTGAAGTGTGCAAGTCTTAAAGCTGTCAAGTTACAAGACCCTTGCACCCCTAACCCTTTAGAAAATAAAACCCCAGGGGTGTTCTAACTTGACCGCTTTAAGACTTGTGGACTTCAACTCCCAGAATTCCTCCTCTCGCTCTTCATCTTGATGATGTGCGGACTGGTGGAGGGAGGGAGCTGGAACCGGTTCTAAACGGCACTGTAGATTTGTGGAACCTCTTCTATAGAAGAGGTTAGAACTGGCAGGAACCCACCCCTGCTGTACACCAATGGTTTACAAGCTTGCCTATGCAACAGCAACTTGAAAATGTCTGGGCTTCAACTCCCAGAATGATGTCCACTCCCACTGAGGTCCCATTCTACATGTCCCACCTCCCTGCTGGCTGTGGAATTCTGGGAGTTGAAGTCCATGCATCTTGAAGTTGCCCATGTTAAGAAACACTGTTCTATAGAAGAGTCCTTACTTGTAATATAAGTGCCAGGAGCTGGTGGCATCTTACCATATTTCTTTTTTGGTGTCTTGCTGATGCTGGAATGCGAAGAGGGGGTTTCCTTCCCTTTTCTGGGATCCTTAATTAATCTGGCGTATGTGACTTTCTCCTCCGGTTCTCGTGGCTTCTCCTTTTTAGTTTTTTTTACAGTTCTGACAACAGCTTAGGAAGAGACACCAGAGTCAAGGCAGGTATTTGAGAAATGAAAGACGGGGTATAATACAATATTGGCAATGGGGCAAATGGAATGGCTTTGGAAAAGCAGCAAATACCTTGACTTTTGGGATCAAATTGGGTTTTTCTATGTTTTGCTTGACCTGTGCTGATTATTGAGACAAAAATATGGTAATATCCCCTTTGAGACAGGATAATTTGGGTGCACCCTGGCTAATGTGTGTTTGCTGAATGGTAATACATATTGACTACAATATGGTATCTACAATTTTAGGAGCTGATCACTCTTAAGGTCACACTTGATGGGAAAACAGCATTTTCTAACACATTCAAGAGAGATTCTCATGAAATTAGGGGATCCAAATTATCATACTAGCCACTGAAGGCCATTTCAGTCACGTTTTACCTATTGAAAATACTCCTTCCTCTTTTGGGTAGCAAATACTACAGGTTTTAGCTTTTTACCAGTAAAACTAGAAACATCTGTACTGGAGACAGTGTAAAATCATGAGTGTGGTTTTTCCCTCTTATTCTTTAAATGGCCTCTTCCTTATTCTACATGGATTCAGATGGAACCTAATTCCGACATGTGAATTTTCTTTTCTGCTGTTGTCCCATCTTGTTGTCTTTTAGATGTGACAGTGACAAATAGTTGGCTGAAAGTCCCATCTTTTCACCCACAAAATTTAAACGATCTTTTCTCTAAATCATGAGTTTTCTTGAGTATAAATTGATTTGATTTTGTCTTCTGTGTTCTATTTTATATTATAATAATATGACATAAGAAGAATGAAAGAATTTAAACAACCAACAACTGTGTAGGAAAGGGCGCGCAACCTGAGCATCCTCCTGGACTCTTGGCTGTCCTTGGATGACCATGTGATGGCCATGGCCAGGGGGGCTTTTTATAAGGTTTACTTGATACGCCAGTTGCGTCCCTTTCTAGATTGAGACGCTTTACGCACGGTCACTCAAGCCCTCGTTACTTCCCGCCTAGATTACTGTAATGCTCTCTACATGGGGCTCCCCTTGAGGTGCACCCGGAGGCTCCAGCTAGTGTAGAATGCAGCCGCGCGGGGGATTTTGGGGAGTTTCACGATACTCCCACGTAACATCTCTCCTGCACGAGCTGCACTGGCTGCCTGTGGCCTTCCAGGTGCGCTTCAAGGTGTTAGTAACCATCTTCAAAGCGCTCCATGGCACGGGACCTGGCTACCTGCGTGACCGCCTCTTACCACATACCTCCCTTCGACCTGTCCGCTCCCACAGGGAGGGCCTCCTCAGGGTGCCGTCCGCCGGTCAATGCCGGCTGGCGACCCCCAGGGGGAGAGCCTTCTCTGTAATGACAGGCCCTCTGTAATGACCTGCCCCCTGATCTCCGCACCACCACAGACCTACGCCTCTTCCGCCGGGGGTTTAAAACGCATATTTTTCATCTGGCCGGCCTGGCATAGATTTAATTGATTTAATTTTAATGTGACCTTTTAAACAGTTTTAATGATTTTTAGCACAGATCCATCAAATTTAATCCTATTTTATCTTGTTGTTTGTATATTATTGTGTTTTTACTTCTTCTGTGCACCGCCCTGAGTCCCACCAGGGAGATAGGGCAGTATAGAAATGTGATAAATAAATAAATAATAATAAATATAAAGTTATTATCATGTATATTCCACTGATGGTATGATTGCTTCTTTTTTCTTCATGTACTAAACTTATATGCAGATCCTATTTTCCAGCAGATACAACCAGGTGTTTATTGTTCTTCACAACAAATACAGTTGTTAACCGATTAAATGAAATACCTTATGGTGAATCAACATGGTATAATGGCTATAGCTTTGGACTAGAACAGGGGTCTGCAAAGTCGGCTCTTTTAAGACTGGTGGACTTCAACTCCCAGAATTCCCCAGCCAGCATAGCTGGCTGGGGAGCTCTGGGAGTTGAAGTCCACCAGTCTTAAAAGAGCCGACTTTGCAGACCCCTGGACTAGAACATAGGAGGCAAAGGTTCAAGTCTATGGTCAGCCACAGAGGAGTCATTATGGTGAGAAAGATTATGATGAGTATTACCTTGAGCTTCTTGAGGAAAGGTAGAATATAAATCTAGCATGTGTAGTAAATAAATATTAATTAGTAAACTTAAAGTATTAAAATATTAGCAATCCTACTTTCATCTGTCAAGTGTTTTGATAGAAAGAAATATTTTTGTCTATGTACTAACATTTCAGTTGTTCAGAAACCCAAGAGAAAGAGAAAGATGGAGGTTACACCTCTGAGTATGGTCCAGCCATCTTTCTAAGGTGACAAGTTGGCTCTTGTGGACTCAGGGCATTGAGTCTAAAGATCATCGAAAGGTCAACAGTTAAATAGTTCAAAACCTGAGAGTGCAAGTCGTGTGATGCAATGAGCTCCCGTCAATTTGAACCAATTCCTTTCAATTTAGCACTTTGAAAGCACCACAAATGCAAGTAGATAAATAAGTATCCCTTTGGTGGGAAAATAATATGGATGTCAGGGTTCCAAGTCCTGTCAATCCTGAAGCTAGCCTGACCGAAACCATCTTGGAGCTTCAGTGTGGTCACACTGGAGCTGAGGGAGATGGCTTCGGTCAGGTCAGCTTCGGGGTTGACAATGGACATGAAAGGAGTCCTCTCGGGTATCCCCTGGGCAACAGTGATGTCACCGGCTAATCCTTTCAACTTGGAAGCACCTTGGTAGGTGCTTCTGACAGAAACATAGTAGTAGTAATTCCCGTCACCCTTACCCACATGCTTCTTGCCAGCATGACGACCTGAAAACTCAGTAATTCTATGCCCATCTGCTACCAAATAAGAAGATAACAGCACTGAGTCCTTTTCATGGACCAATATCTATATTTCTGGTATAATACAATACAATACAATAGCAGAGTTGGAAGGGACCTTGGAGGTCATCTAGTCCAACTCCCTGCCTAGGCAGGAAACCCTATACCAGGGGTCTGCAAAGTCGGCTCTTTTAAGACTGGTGGACTTCAACTCCCAGAATTCTGGGAGTTGAAGTCCACCACTCTTAAAAGAGCCGACTTTGCAGACCCCTGCCCTATACCATTTCAGACAAATGGCTATCTAACATCTTTTTAAAGACTTCCAGGGTTGGGGCATTCACAACTTCTGGAGGCAAGCTGTTCCAGAGGTTAATTGTTCTAACTGTCAGGAAATTTCTCCTCAGTTCCAAGTTGCTTCTCTCCTTGATTAGTTTCCACCCATTGCTTCTTGTTCTACCTCAGGTGCTTTGGAGAATAGTTTGACTCCCTCTTCTTTGTGGCAACCCCTGAGATATTGGAAGACTGCTATCATGTCTCCCCTGATCCTTCTTTTTATTAAACTAGACATACCCAGTTCCTGCAACCGTTCTTCATATGTTTTAGCCTCCAGTCCCCTAATATGTCAATAGTATGTCAATGAACTTTTGCTCCTCTCCTTACTAGTAGCTGAAGTGTTATTGGCTTCTTCTGCAGAGCTTGATTTTTCCTGCTTTTTCACTCTGGTTTTTTTAGGCTTTGCCTCCAGGGTAGTGTCTTTCAATTTCTTCCTCAGCTTCTGTTCCAGCAGATGGGTGGCTGTAGAAACAGGTTTCAAAAAGAGTTGGAAACGCAGCACCTTAACGATAAAATGGTCTCTACATTGAATTATGTGATTTATGTGATGGGATAGTTATGCTACATAAAGAATACCATCAGTGTCCTCCTACAAATCAAGTATTTCTGTTTAATAAACATCTGCCCCCAATTGTTCAGTATTGACCACAGAAAAAAAGTTCTGATGACAGATATGGGCATTTGTTGGAAATTCTACAGAATTTTTTTTAAAAAATTGCTTAATAATACTCAAAGAGAAAATGCAGGCTTTTACGGTATTGTCATATCGAACATTCTACCTCTGTGATTTCTGCTTCAAACCATCTGATAGAGAGTATAGAGGAACGCTAAGGAACAGAATTCAAAGTAAAAGTTCAGAATATTGCGATAATGTGAGGACAAAGGTCCACATAGAGAGTGGCAGGGAATAAGTACATGAACAAACAGATCATTCAGGTCACTTGAACTGACCTTGATACGTTAGGATCCACGAAACTGCTCCTTCCTTCCTCTCCTCTCTCCCTGCCTCCCACCAAAAGTTAAAAATCTGAACAGATTAGTGGTGGGTTTCAAATTTTTTTAGAACCTACTCTGTAGGTGTGGCCTATTTTGTGGGCGTGGCTTGGCAGTCATGTGACAGAGTGGGAGTGGCCACCTTTTAAAATGTGGTGAAACTCATTTAACAACGCTCTTGCTTAGCAACCAAAATTTTGGACTCAATTGTGATGATAAATTCTTTCTTTCTTTCTTTCTTTCTTTCTTTCTTTCTTTCTTTCTTTCTTTCTTTCTTTCTTTCTTTCTTTCTTTCTTTCTTTCTTTCTTTCTTTCTTTCTTTCTTTCTTTCTTTCTTTCTTCCTTCCTTCCTTCCTTCCTTCCTTCCTTCCTTCCTTCCTACCTTCCTTCCTTCCTTCCTTTCCTTTCCTTTCCTTCCCGTTGGGTCACTGGCAGCGGCGGGCCAGATTTACTTCCAGGTATGCCGGTGGAACCCCCTCTCACCGGTTCTCTAAATTTTACCAACCGGCTCTCGCGAGTAAGTGCGAGCCTGCAGAAACCCACCACTGGAACAGATTCTATAAATCTTGCCTTATAGTGATAGTTTTCCTCCTATTACCTATGTGTTCCCAACTTTTCTGTCTTCAGTGTATTTATTTAATCTATACTGTTAAAAAGTGCATGAGTATATTTATATTGGTTACAAAAAGCAAAATTAATGTCACATTTATCCTGAGAACAGAATTTATAAATTGCTGATTTACAGTATTTGAACTGTAGTTTTGACCTGTGCTGATGAGAACATATACAATGGCATGTACTGGATGCTTCTGTTTTTGTTAATGTGTGTCCATTTCAGAGTTGGGCTCCTACCAGTTTGGCCCGGTTTGGCCGAGTAGGTAGTAACTTGGCTGGCCATGCCCCTGAACTGGTTATATCGGTGGAGCTGTAGGCGGTGGCATCCTGTTTTTTGTTTCTGTGCATGTGCAGAAGAATTTTTTTACTACTGCGCATGCACATGTAGCGCATATCAAGCGCGTACGCCAGGGGTGGGTTCCTGAGGGCTCGCAGGGGTTCGCGCGAGCCCTTTCGTCAAATTTCCGGATCCCAAGCGAGCCCTTTGGATCGTGGACCCGGAAGTATCTAAGGAATACGTGGCTCGCTCGTGTATCCCTAGCAGGGAAAGTTTCAAGACCCAGGCGCTTTAGTTTTGAAGCTGCCAGGCCTGCTTTCCCTGTTGGCGCGGGGGGCGGGGCGGAAGAGCGCGCTAGGCTGCGCGAACCCCGCCCATCTATCACTCTGTGTTTGTGTGTGTGTGTGTCTGTCTCACATTCACGCACTTAATCACTTTCTGCGTCTCTCTCTTTCTCTCCCTCCCTCCCTCTCTGTCTCTGTGTGTGTGTCTGTCACTCTCTGATTCCCCCCTCCGCTCCCTGTCTCTCTCTGTGTCTGTGCCTCTCTCTGTCTGTCTGTCGTCGTGCCCGCCCGCCCGCCCGTCCCACGCAGAGCCTCTTCATCCCGGGGCCGCTGTGCTCACTCACCTTAGCCTGCCCTCCCCGCCGCCCGGCCGCCTGCAGCTGAGAAGCGTGTGTGTGTGTGTGGGAACAGGGAAAGTTTTGCCGCGAGTGGCGGGGGGTGGGGTGGGGGTTTGCGCAGCTTAGCGCGCTCTTCCGCCCCGCCCCTAGCCGGAAGGCTTCAAAGGCCGAGCCCTTCAGCGAGCGTTCGGCCTTTGAAGCCTGCCGGCTAGGGGCAGCGGAACAAGAGCGCGCTAAACTGCGCAAACCCCCACCCCCGCCACTCGCAGAAAGTGATTAAGTGCGTGAATGCGAGACAGACACACACACACACAAACACAGAGTGATAGATGGGCGGATGAAGGGGAGAGAGACAGAGAGAGAAAGAAAGAAAGAGAAAGAAAGAAAAAAAGTGAGAGAGAAGAAAGAGAGAGAGAAAGACAGAGAAAGAGAGACAGAAAGGAAAGAGAGAAAAAAAGAGAGAAAGAAAAAGAGAAAGAAAGAAAGAAAGAAAGAGAAAGAAAAAGGGAAAGAAAGAGAGAAAGAGAAAGAAAGAGAGAAAGAGAAAGAGGGAAAGAGAGAGAGAAAGAGAGAGAGAAAGAGGGAAAGAGAGAGAGAAGAAAAGAAAGAGAAAGAAAGAAAGAACGTATGACCACAATTGAGCCCAAAAGTTTAGTTGTTAACCAAGACCATTGTTAAGTGAGTTTCACATTTTCCAAGTTGGCCACTCCCACCCGGTCACATGGCTGGCAAGCCACTCCCACCCAGTCACATGGCCAGCAAGCCACTCCCACAAAGCAGGCCACACCCACAGAACCTGTTCCAAAAATTTTGAAACCCACCCCTGGCGTACGCATATCCCTGAGCAAACCGGCAGTAACAGTAGCCGGAACCCACCCCTGGTCCATTTGTGTCACACAAATGCAGCCCATACTGGTTGCCTGAAAAAAGAAGGGAGATGTGAGGGATGAATCAAAACCTAAGAACAAACCAGTCTTTTATGATTGCACAGTGTGAAAAGATACCATAACTCAGGCCTACTTACAAGTGACAAATACCAGGAGGAGAGGAGAAATAAATGAATAATTTCAGAGAGGTTTGCAGCCACGGGCATATTACAAAATAAACAAAGCAGCCAATACATAAAACCAATCTACTACTGCCAATCCCACAAGTTAAAAGTCCAGGGTTGATGCCTCTAAAATTATGAGTTGGTGAAAAATATTTTTTTAAATATAGTTACTGGTTTTTCAAAACATTTGAAGTAAGCCATAATCACATTATCATGATTTTCTGCCTAACCAACAAAGTTAGAAATTAAAGAAGGTGGGGGGAGAGAGGAAGGAGGGGGGAAGCAAAAGCAAATAAAAAGAAGAAGAATGGTAATTAAAACAATGCTACTAATAATTACTTTCAACTCAAGTTAAAGTTTTTAAAAATTTTAAATGATCAAATAATAAACTGTTATAGCCCCAGATGATACTGGGTTTCATTCCTTTCCAATTAAAAAGCAAGAAGTAAATGTGATGAAAATAGGGCTGTGACTATCTGCAGCCATTAAATCAATTAAGGCTTCAGGTATATCTTTGCTGCCATCTAGTGGTCATCCAGATTTTTGGTAGCTGAGCTGCACCTAATGAAACCATCCTATTATGAATAGTGATGAACAGAATAGAGCCAACTCCACCCATCTTTAATGAGCCTTCAATTATTTTGGGCTGCACACTGGTTAGCCCTACTTTGATGGGTCATGAAACCTATGGGGAAACTGTCTTATTCAGTTTCATAGTAACTCGTAACAAGTAATATGGGTTATATTTAGTCCCATTGTATCAGCTGGAATTTTGCCATAAACTAATGAATATGTATCATTCTTCAGATATATTGTGCAAAGTACATGTATGTAATGATATGGCACTGTATACAACAATTTTCCAGGTTGTTTTGTGAGAAAATCTTAAGATTGCATAAATGTCACAATGTATTCTAGTGACCTGCTCTATATCTCCATTACTTCTGCTAAGAATTGCAACTTATTGGGTAGATTTCCCTCATATTAATAAACTTCAGTACATTAAAATGGATTTGATTCAGTGTGTTATAGGCTCTCAGCCATTGTCTAAATATGACTTGTAAACCAAGATAACATATTAACTTATAATATGGTTTCTTTTGTTGATTGGTTTGGGCATAACTTGTTATGTGACCTCAACAATTGTGTTTGATAATGTGATTTCCATAAAATTGTATAACAGAAAGGTAGTTTTGTGGAAACTCGGTATGTATCCTAGAAGTAAAAGTCACCCAGCACAGAAGAATACATATGTAAATCAGTATCTATTTGAAGCTCAACGCTTCAGTCCAATTATTAGAAGTCAGGACAAAATTAGTTGAGGAGACAGTATTTGTAAACTATTTCCACTACCTCAGCACACTGAAATAAAGATCTGAAATGTGGCACGGAAAAGTAGGAATGCTTTGTCCCAGATATGGTAAAAATACTTCATAATTATTTGATGGACAACTCTTATTAAGGATCCTTAAATGACACCAACGAGGACTGAGATGATATCTTTGACATGTAAGTAGGATGATGTCTTTTCTTTCCTTGTCAGAGGATTTTCAGCATTTGATAAACAGTACAGTAAATAAAGCTTGTAACCTTTTTTTAGGCAATGTTTATTACAACGGCAAAAAAATCTGACTTTGCTTTAAGCTGCAGTTTTGTGCATCTTCTTTGAGATCTGCCTTTGTGTAAATATGTTTAGAATTGCACTGAAAACCTTCCACCATGGTTTCTAAGGATGCATATCCAATCCCTGTATTTGGAGTCAATATCTGATGTTCTGTGTTTGCTATCTGACAGAATTTGAGTCTCTATGGAAACCAAGAAATATAATGTTTATGTTTTTTCCCCCCTTGTACCAATAACTTTAAAAGCACATAGGCGTGTGAGAAGAAGCTGTAGCAATGCAGGAATATCTGGAGTATTCTTCATCTGAATGGCATTAATATCTAGAGCAGAGGTTCCCAAACTTGGCCACTTGAAGACTTGTGGACTTCAACTCCCAGAATTCTCCAGCCAGCAGAGCTGGGAGTTGAAGTTCACAAGTCTTCATGTGGCCAAGTTTGGGAACCTCTTCTCTAAAGAGTGCTAATATGAAAAAATGGTAGGAAACCTTAACTTATTGCTATCATTTTCAGCACCATCATGCTTGCTCGAATTTGAGTGGTGGTGTTCATACAACATACTCTCATTATTAGAGTCTCCGACTTATAAACAAATGAAGACAACAAAGCCTAGAACATTCCATTTCATAACCAACGTTTAAAGATAGTAATGATCCTTAAAACAACTTACCAGCCAGAGTTCCAATTGATAGCAAAGAAACAAACAAACAAACAAACAAACAAACAAACAAACAAACAGAAAGTTGTTTATTAAGCTGGTCAAGTAAGGGTTTCACTAGCAGAGAGACAGAATATTGCAACTCAGCCTAACTGGGCTCCCCAAACTTGCCAATTTTAAGACTTGTGGACTTCAACTCCCAGGATTCTCCAGCCAGCAGA
Organism: Rhabdophis nuchalis; assembly: GCA_039707465.1. Classification (NCBI taxonomy): domain Eukaryota; kingdom Metazoa; phylum Chordata; class Lepidosauria; order Squamata; family Natricidae; genus Rhabdophis; species Rhabdophis nuchalis. The sequence goes on along the minus strand of CM077644.1, from coordinate 58,651,646 downwards.
ATTGGCTAGAGAATTCTGAAAGTTGAAGTCCACAAGTCTTAAAGTTGCCATGTTTGAAGATTGTTAGAGAAAACACAATGGCTTCATTTGCTTATGTCATGGCAAGACCAGATTTATTTCTCTCCAATTGTAGTGACACCCTTTTCAACAAGCCACTACAAATTTGGGGATATTTCTCAGCATTTTTTGTTGCTTTGTAGCTACCGTATTGGAAACACCAGATATAAGAAGACTTAAGCAGTTAGTTTATGTTTAGTTTAGTTTATTCGATTTATATACCGTGCCTTCTCCATCGAAATGGACCCAGGGCACAGGAAATTAAAACCAACAAATAATAAAACAATACAATAAATAGATAAAAAGAATTAAATAAGAGCCTGTGCTAAAATTCCCACAGTATAATAACTTTTAGCAGTGAATGTTATTGATCAATAACTTTCAGCAGTGAAAGTTATTGATTCTTATCTATCTATTTATCTATCTATCTATCTATCTATCTATCTATCTATCTATCTATCTATCTATCTATCTATCTATCTATCTATCTATCTATCTATGAAATAGCAATGGCCACATGTTCAAAAGACAACTCACACTAGGAAGCAGAATGCTTTAAATATAATTGTAGCCAGGTAGTATATATGAAAGCCAAGTTATACTGTAATGTGAGGCAAAGCTCCTGAAATCTTATTTCTTCTTGTGGCTATGGAAGGACTCCAGGGACAGCAATCCATTCCTTAGGTCTGTTGCGGGAAGAGGGTGTGCATTTCTTTATAGGACAAGGTTGAAGCGGTTACATCACCTTTGTTTTCAAATGATGGGGCTAATCGACCTGAGTATTTGCAAATTATAGAAAAGCAAGACTTTTAGACAAGGACAGGTTTACAAGGTCCTTGATAAATAAGAAAGCATGCAGGAAACGTCTTTTGTAGCTGCATACCTAATTTGTGTGTCTTCCAAGCTGTGATGTGCAATTTTAAGATTAAGGTGGGAAAGCACATTTTTGGCTGGATTTGGATGTTTGGGAGGTATGGGGTGCTGCAGGTGCTACTAGACTTGATACAGGACTTAAATTTTTTGGAGATTGAGTAAAACCATTCAATGAAGCTTGCTGGCTACTTGTCTTTATACAGAGGGAAGAAGGAAAGGTTGCACCACTATGTCTTGTGGCTTACTGCTGAATTAAGAATATTGCTGGTATGATTTATGGAGAAACAAAAAATGGGCCTGGATAAGATGGTGGAGATTGTTCACCTATTGTGAATTGCCTGTCTCTAGATTCCCTCCCCCCCCTCCCTCTTCTTCTCCTCCCTCCCTCTCTCCTCTTTCTCTCCAAAATACAGGTTCTTTTCAAATACAAGGAAGCAGAAAGAATTAACACGCTCACCCACTATTAGATGACATAATAAAGGGGTGGAGGTAGAAGACACCACTTTCCACCCATACACCTTCCTTTATTACACAATGGTAATGGCATAAGGCTGCAGCACATGTATGATCAGATATGAATACACACATTCATTCATTCACTCATTCACACATACACACAGTTGATCTGAACCATTGGCTGCATTTATTTAGAGAGTATCAAAAGACTGTTTATGGACATTATACAGGAGTTCAGATAAATATGATTAGAACTCTGTGTTTTGTTGAAAGATGGAGAGAGGATTTGGTGCTGGTGGATTGTATAATTCTAAAAATAGGGAATAACTGTTTATTACATCACAGCAAAATCTTCTACAATCTATGTGAAACATCACAGACCTTGATGACACAAGCGTTATGGCTTCAAGGCCAAAATCTCTATCCCACCCATCTTCATCTTCTTTTTGTAGCATCTTACCTTTTGAAGAGAGGTGAAGGTTTCGAAAGTTTACATTGATTGTGCCCATTAGGTGGGTCACTGCAAGGTTATCGCTCCATTGTGTGTTAAATGGGATTGTGAGACTATACAAGATGCTCTCAAACACCACAGCACAGTTCCTCTGAGATTGAGGTCACTCAGAAAGACTTCACAGAGGAAGCAGATGGATCAAGATTACCTTACAGTCAATCCCATTAGTCATAAACTATAATTAATTGTGACTGATCAAATGCAGGTCATGCGGTTGAGAAATATGCTTGAAAAATGGTGCTAGTGCAGAGTCTGCAAATAAGGGGTTGGTGATGCGAATGATGCCTGCAATCTTCTTTTATGAGATTAGTTTGTTCAGATTAGCAATCTCAACCTTCTGTCTATGCAGGGAGACAGAAGGTATCTTATCTAATTAACGCTAGATGTTGCAATAATGTAGGGTGATAAACAGGGATTAACTGTGGGGGTTGTGCCCACCTATCCATAAAAATATATGTGTACAGTACATGAGAAGGACAGTGATCTCAGCATAAAGCTGTGAGTTATGGAACAACCTTATGCAAGGGCCTGTTGAAGGAAGGGTGGGATTGAAATGCAGGAAATAATGATCAGGATGTAGTTATTGGCCATTTCAACACTAATGATGTTAAAGCCTGTTTATTACCAAGGTACTCAGCCAAGGTGATGATTGAATGACATTTGAAGACGTGATACTTCACAGGTGTGAAAATCAACATTTTAATCTTAGGAGCCACATAATGTGTAAGCAGAGAGATTCAAAATAGTGCAGACCAGGGGTCTCCAACCTTTGCAACTTTAAGTCTGAAGGACTTCAGCTCCCAGAATTCTCCAGCCAGCAAAGCTGGCTAGAGAAGTCTGGGAGCTGAAGTCCTTTAGACTTAAAGTTGCAAAGGTTGGAGACCCCTGGTGTAGACTCTACACTGGAGAGACATATGTGGTATGTGAGGCATATGTGAACAATCAGACCAAAGGAAAATGTTTCTTACCTGTTTATTAGGTTTCTGAGGTGCAGATTCCTCATTTGCACTAATGAAGGGGGAATAAAGAAAACACCATGACGGATTGGGAAGGTCTATTTTAAACTGGAAGCTAAAATGTTTATGGAACAAACCCGAGCCATCTTATCCTCCATGAAATAGAAGTCAATTTGATTCCTACAGTTCAGAGCTATCAAACGCCCCGCCCACAGGCTGAATATGTCACCTGCTGACCACGCCCATGCCCAGTTTAGCGAAGGGGGGAAAGTTCCGACATGTCACGTGATGCTGCCATGACGTGAGTTTCACACCCCTGCTATAGCTGATGTCCCTTTGTTCTGGGGTTTTATTTCAATTGCTCAGTCTTAGCCTACAGTCCTAACACTTTTGTTATTTTGCTTATTTATTAAATTTATATAGATGCCTATCTCACTCGAATGTGACTCTGAGTGGCATATCCCTTGAAAGCTGTAAGAATATACCGCATTAGATGGCTATTTGTTCTACTTCCAAAGTTCCAAACCCACATGCTATGATCCAAGAATATGGACAGTATATATATAAAATGTAAGGATTTAAGGTGAAACCTAAAGGTGCCAGCAGATGGCAGTGCAGACATTAGTAATACAGCACACATGCTGTTCATGCATTCATGCAATGGGACATTTTGTTACTATGCTTTGTGAAAGCATAGGCAGGCAATCGCATGGTGGAGTCAATCCTCAATTCGTTACATCTGTACCATGCTTCTTAGTCCTTCTCTCTTTCTATGACACTGATTCCAATCCATGTTCTTCATCCTTGATGTAAGATGTGCCAGAATGAATAAGTTCATGTGGAACACTGATATTTCCACCCTACTTAAATGTTAAACTGAACCTTCCATGTCTGATCAACTCTAGCTAGCATTATTCTTATATCAGACACACAAGGTATTGTATATTGCTGATCATCTTACATAGTTTGGGTGCAAGAGACTGAAAAATTACTTTCCTCCACACAGTCTTTTTCTGGATTGCAAACAACTAAGATCTCTTTGTTGCCACCTGTTGGCTATGCGGATCTATACAGATCACTCTCTATTCTTCCTCAGAAGCCTTGATAGACATACTATATATCCGTGATGGCGAACCTATGGCACGCGTGCCACAGCTGGCACACGGAGCCATATTTGCCGGCATGCAAGCTGACAGCTCCAGCATATGCTGGTTTTCTTCCTCCGGGGGGCCGGGGGAGGGTGTTTTTGCCATCCCCAGGCTTCAGGAAAGCCTCCGGAGCCTGGGGAGGGTAAAAACTCCCCCCCACACACACGCATAGGGGGTCACGTACACATGCGCAGGTGGGTGCGGTGCTTTCCATTGTGGGTGTGGGCATACACACGCGGGCGATGGCACATGCACGCACAATTTTGGCACCCCTTTATAAAAAGGTTCGCCATCACTCCTATATATCAATAGAAATATATTTGGTGGGGCAAAAAACCTCTTGGCTATCTTATTCCAACTTTGCAATCTTCTACCCAAGCGGCAGACCCTTCACTGATCAACGATAGTTAGTTTCTGAACAAACTATGGCTTAATGCAATGTGTAAACCCCCAGGAATTGTCTTGGATCCAGGCTTGATATTTAAGTGGATTATAACTGGTTTGTGTTTTATTTTTTAAAGTTCAGTTTCCCTAAATATAATTAATTTCTGTTCTCCACTGTTGAAGGATACTCTACAGCAGTGGTAGTCAACCTGGTGCCTACCGCCCACTAGTGGGCATTCTAGCTTTCATGATGGGAGGTAGGGTTTTTTTCAGATACTGAAGCACTTTCCTTTTTTTAATTTAATTGACTTCCCTAATTTATAAATCACCATCACTGTGGGTTAGAAAATTTTACTATTCTACTACAAAAGTGGGCGGTAGGTATAAAAAGGTTGGCTGCCCCTGCTCTACAGGGACTAATGGATTTGTATTACTTGATGGCAGTTTTGGAATGAATATTAGGGAAAAAAATCTAACAATTAAACAAATTTCACTGTTGAACTGATAATCCAGAAACACGATGGGATTGAATTTATAAAGGCAAAGAGTGGATAGTCAGCCCTCTGTCAGATATATGTGTCCAACTCTCTGACTCTATTTTATTTTTATAGATGATCCTGGTAGTCTCCTTGCTGATTATCTTACATTGCTGCTCTATGAAAGATAATTTAAATAATATTTAAGTTGCCCTTTTGCAGCAGCAGGAAAGGATATAAAAAGCCGTTGCAACTATAGGTTGCCAATGCTATTGAAGAATCATGGGTGTTTTAGTTACAACAGGAGCCAGATCCCTATAGCTCATGACATTCCAGGATCTAATTTAAAACTAATCCCGTTCTCATTTTTTTAAATGGGAGCACAAAAAATCACAAAACATCCAAATCTTCTCAGATAATTTTTTTTCTTAAGAATGTATTTAAGTGCTCACAGCATTGAATGAAATTGTACCACCGTTGATCTTTGCTATAATCAACGGAAGGTAAAAGTAGATAAATTCTTACAGTCAATCAAACTGCCCGTCTAGGAAATAGTTCTGAGATCAGGCAGTTAAATGGTTGATGTGACAGAGCAAAACTTTCAGCTTAGAGACTGGAAAACTAAATTCGTTTTTCACTCTCGTTGCTTATTTTGTACTAGAAGGAGCCGAGGGAAACCATTTGGAGCGAAGATAATATCAATTGCAAATATGATATAGTTGATAATGTTGAAAATCTCTAATATTTTCATCGTCCCAAAGATTTTTGTTTTTTCAAGAGGCAACTGGACTTTCTTGTTTTTCTTGGAAGACTTTTCGCTTCTCATCCAAGAGCTGAAGAAGCTTCTTGGATGAGAAGCAAAATGTCTTCGACCTCATCTCCCTCCAAAAATCTAGTTGCCTCCTGAAAAGGTACCTTTTGGACAACCATGACTTGGATGACTGAGAATATAGACATTTTCATAAATGCATCCTTAAGAGTCTCCTATTATTTTAATCACGAGAGATTTGAGAAGGACTTCAGGTCCAGTAAGCATGAATACTCTGAGGACTTACTGGCTAGCTTGATTACTGCCCTCTCCCCTTCTTCTCTCCCTCCCCAATGGTGGAAGGGCATTGGCCCCGGCTATTTACTTTCCTTCCTGAGCATACAAGCAACAATAAGACAGATTTTCCCTTTCCTTGCCCCATTCCTTCTAGAGGAAGGGGATAAGCAAATTTATAGTAGTCATAAAGATGAAGAGATGGTGAGTTAATTGAAGCCTAAATCTTACCACATTCCAAAACTGGAGGCAGCGCTGAAAGACCCAATAAAATAATCTACATTCACTTCCAATCTAGATTGCCAATGTCATGCCAAAGACAGTCTACCCTTCCTTAAGGAGAATATACAACGACTTACCCTTCGGATGCCCATACTTCACGGAGGATGTCTGACTGAAGGGGCATTGTAAAGAATGTAGAACCACTAATTCAAAAGAGGAAAAAGCTTGGTCTTGGAGTGAACTGCCACCTTTTTCGCAGCTGTATAGGAAGAATGGAACTTATTCTCCAGCGCCAGCATAAACAAAGTAACTTTCTGTAGGATGTAGGACTTCAATGTCTTGTATATCAAGCCAAAGACTTCACTGCCTCCATCTTGTGGGTATTCCTTTTTTAATTTTCTTAATATCCTAGTATCACATGTTGATTAACCTTCAAAGCCGGAATACAATTCATTGATTCAAATCATTGATTCAAAAATATTCTGAAGCCCTATAAAACGTCAACCCAGGATTCTTCGGCTAACCAGTGGAGATGTTGGTGGAGAGATAGTGAAGAAAAGGAACTGGAAAAGCTAGGGAGATTATGTTCATTCCTTCAAATTACCTAATAGGATTTCAGGGGCTGATGGGCTGGCACTAGACAAACGAGACATCTGTCGCTGCAATTTATTTAAACAGGGCCAAGAGAAGATTATTGTAGCTTTGTAAGATTGTCTGTACTATGCCTGTCAAATAATGCAATAATGCAAGTGGCGCTTTTGTGCAATTATCCACACTAGTGTTGCAGCCTAGAATATTTTTTTCACTAAAATCTCACTGGCAAATGTCTTTGGAACACAGTGGCATTGACGGCTCCATAAACCCTAACTCCAATTTTGTAATGTTCACTTGGAATTTAAAAAAAAGCTATATCTGGTTTAGAGATTCCTAATTCCCTCACAATTAGCAATCGCAATTAGCAATGCATGAGATCCACACTCAACGAAAAATAAGATAGGAAGGGCCACTGCTTATTCATAGAAGCTCTGCTTTGCTCACCAGAGAACCTATATAAAACACAATGATAGGCTAGGAAAACTTGTTCTGTACTCCAAAAATCTGGGTTCTCATTGGATGAAGTTAAAAGTCTAATAAGCAGTCATCTGTACTTTTGCAGCCCACATCCAATAAATCCATTTTTCTGTTTCTGATTTCCTTTCTTTTAATTTGCCAGCTTTATCTCTTCTCCAGCTGTGTTTGAGATAAAAATAGACTATGAAGGATTTCTGAAATAAATAACCAATGCTCTGATCTGGGCAAAAGATATAATATGTTGCAGACCCCATCAAGTTGAAGAACTCTTTCTGGAGGGGTCTAGGAAGAGAGCTTTCTCTGCCATTGCTCCCACCCTGTGGAATACATCTTCACCCAGAAATTAGGTAGGCCCCCACTTTCCTGGCCTTATGAAAGGGAGTCAAAAAATGGCTTTGTGCCACTGCATGAGGATCCTGAGGTGCATATAGTCATGGGGATGGTTAGTCCCCTGAAAGCCCTCCCTTCACTTTTTTTAACTAATTAAAACTAATTTTAACAGTGTTTCATCATCCTTGCCTCCTTTTAAATGTTTTAAATTTTATATACTTCTTTTGTATTTTAACATGTTCTTGCACACAATGAAGAGTCCCTCTCTAAGGGGGACAGGTGGTTCAAATATATGAAAATAGAGTAAGTCCATTCTTTGGATGAGATGCTTTCCCATGATCATCGTGAACGGAGCATACGACTTCATCCTTTATATGGACAGCAAATCCTCAAGAAAAGCCCTGCTTGTGAACAGAGATGAGGTGAATGATACAATTACACGGATTACTTATCATTTTAATTTTACTTCTAGATCATGGTCAAAGAGGAACGTTGCCGTAATCCTGCAAAAGAGATGGATAACAATTGGCTGGTTGGAGGCTTTATATGACCCGTGAAATTCGAAGCTGGACCACAACAATAGGGCACATTGGGTTATAGTCCAGGGCAAAAATACGAGACCGCCTCCTGCCCCATACATCCCTGCGACCGATCCGCTCCCACAGAGAGGGCCTTCTCCGGGTACCGTTGACCAGGCAATGCCGGTCGGCGATGCCTAGGGGAAGGACCTTCTCTGTGGCGGGCCCAGCCCTCTGGAACGACCTACCCCCCGAACTACGCACCACCTCGGACTTCCGCCTCTTCCGCCAACGTCTCCAGACTTATTTATTCCAACAAGCCGGCCTAGCATAACCCCCGTTTTCTGACTTTTAAATGTGGATAAATTTTAAATTCTTAGGGTTTTATAATGGGTTTTATTTATTTATTTATTTATTCGAATTTATACCCCGCCCTTCTCCTTGTTAGGACCCAGGGCGGCGCACAGGCATTATTTAAAAACCACAATAAATACAATATACATTAAAATATATTAAATTATTTAACCGTGCTAAAACCCATATTTAAAAATCCTACCAAATTATAATTTATGTATAAAAGTCAGAAAGGGGGGCTATCCTAGGCCGGCTTGTTAGAATAAATGCGTCTTGAGACGTTGGCAGAAGAGGCGGAGGTCCGAGGTAGTGCGAAGGTCGGGGGGTAGGTCGTTCCAGAGGGCCGGGCCCGCCACAGAGAAGGTCCTTCCCCTGGATGTCGCCAGCCGGCATTGCCCAGCTGACGGCACCCGGAGAAGACCCTCTCTGTGGGAGCGGACCGGACGAAGGGATGTATGGGGCAGGAGGCGGTCTCGTATATAGCTAGGCCCCGAGCCATGGAGCGATTTAAAGATGGTGGTCAACACCTTGAAGCGCACTCGAAAGGCCACAGGCAGCCAGTGCAGCTCGTGCAGGAGAGGTGTTACGTGGGCTTGCCTTGAGGCACCCATAACCAAACGCGCGGCCGCATTCTGCACTAACTGTAGCTTTCGAGTGCACCTCAAGGGGAGCCCCATGTAGAGCACGGGATATAATCTGCGGGATCGGGATATATCTGCGGGATCGGATTCTGCCTCATACATCCTCCTGGCCGATTCGCTCCCACAGAGAGGGACTTCTCCGGGTGCCGTCCACTAGACTTTGTCAGCGGGCGACGCCCAGGGGAAGGGCCTTCTCTGTGGCGGGCCCAGCCCTCTGGAACGACCTTCCCCCCGACATTAGAACAACTACGGACCTCCGCTCCTTCCGTCAGAAATTAAAAACTCATTTTTTCTGCTTGGCCAGCCTAGGTTAGTCTCTACCCAGGGATTATGGATTGTTAATTTTAAATGGGAATTTTAGTGCAGGGATAGTTAAATTTAATTTGTTTTTAGTGTATTTATGTATATATTTTATGCTGTTTTAATTTTCTCCCTGTACACCGCTCCGAGTCCCCTAGGGGAGAGGACGCGGTTATACAAATAAATATTCAAATATTCAAATATTCAAATCTAATAGTTTTTTAATGATATATTTTTGTATTTTGTATGGTTTTTAATATTGCCTATGCGCCGCCCTGGGTCCTTGCAAGGAGAAGGGCGGGGTATAAATTTAATAAAATAATAAATAAATAAATAAAAATGCCCAATTGAATTCAGTTCATTATTGATTGATTATTGTATTCAACCAATCAATAAGAATAGAGCTGGAAGGGACCTTGGAGGTCTTCTAGTCCAGTCCCCTGCTCAAGCAGGAGACCCTACATTATTTTAAACAAGTGACTGTACAGTCTCTTCTTAAAAACCTCCAGTGATGAAGCACCCTCAACTTCTGATGGCAAATTGTTCCACTGGTTAATTGTCCTCACTCTTAGGAAGTTTCTCCTTAATTCCAGGTTGCTTCTCTCCTTGATTAGTTTACACCCATTGTTTCTTGTCCTGCCCCCAGGTGCCTTGGAGAATAGTTTGACTCCCTCTTCTTTGTGGCAACCTCTCAAATACTGGAATACTGATATCATGTTAAATACACACACCCCATCCTTCTTTTCTCTAGACTAGCCAAACCCAAATCCTGCGACGGTCCTTCATATGTTTAGTTACCAGGCAACTGGAGTTGCTCTTCTTTGTACTTTTTTTTAATGTCTCAACATCTTTTTTGTAATGTGGTGACCAAACCTGGATGCAGTATTTCCAGTTGTAGCATTATTAAGGTTTTATAAAGTGGTACTAATATTTCATGTGATTTTGATTCTATGCCTGTTTATACAACCAAAGATTGTATTAGCTTGTTTGGCTGCTGCTGCTCATTGCTGGCCCATATTTAATTGATTGTCCACTAGGACTCCAAGGTCCCTCTCACAGGTACTGTTTTTGAGCCAGGTTTCACCTAACCTGTACTAACCTATGGCTTTTCCTGCCCAGGTGTAAAATCTTGCTTTCCCCCACAAATTTCATTCTGTTGGATAGGCCCATTGTTCAAGTCTGTCAAGGTCTTTTTCAATCCTGATCTTATCTTCTGGGATGTTGGCTATTCCTGCCAGCTTAGTGCCATCTGCAAATTTGATGAGTTCCTGTTCTATTCCCTCATCTAAGCTATTTATTGTATGAAGATACTGAAGAGCATTGGGCCTAAGACAGAATTGTATGGTACCCCACTGTTTACTTCCCTCCATGTAGATGTAGTACCATTAAGGATGACTTGTTGAGTAGGGTTTGTCAGCCAGTTACAACTCCATCTATTGGTGATGCTGTCTATCGCACATTTTTCTAGCTTGCCAAAAAGTAGGTTGTGGTCTACTTTGTCGAATGCCCTGCTGAATTCTAAGTATACTATGTCCACTGCATTTCGCAGGTCTACTAATTTAATCACTTTGTCAAAGAAAATATTACAAAGAGAATGAAAAATTTGAACTATTGGCAGGATATAAATTCTGAATCATCTTCACAATATATCAGAATCAATGAGCTATGTGACAAGGCCATCATTTTCCAGAACTCAATAAAAGTAAAATTGAAAGTTGATTTTATTTGTCTCTTTCTGTTTCAGACAATATTGATCTTGACAACTGGTGGAAGAAATACCGGTCTAGAATGGTTATCTCCATTACTGACCACAAGAGGGCCCTGTATGGTCTACGCCAGGGGTCCCCAACCTTTTTTTCACCAGGGACCGGTTTCATTTTAAAGAAAATTCTGCGGACCGGCTGAGGGGCTCAGCAGTCATGTGACTGGGTGGGTGTGGCCAACTTTGAAAATGTGAAACTCACTTAACAATGATCTTGGTTAGCAACCAAACTTTTGGCCTCAACTGTGGTCATAAGTTCTTTCTTTCTCTCTCTCTCTTTCTTTCTCTTACTTTGTCTCTGTCTCTCTTTTTCTCTCTCGCTATTTCTCTTTCTCTCTTTCCCTTTCTCTCTATTTCTTTCTCTTTCTGTATCTTTTCCTGTCTCTTTCTTTCCTTTCTGTCTCTTTCTCTCTGTCTGTCTTTCTCTCTCCCACTTTTTTCTTTCTTTCTCTCTTTGTGTCTCTCCTTCATCTGCCCATTTCTGTCACTCTGTGTGTGTGTGTGTGTGCGTGTGTCTGTCTGTCTTGCATTCATTCAATCACTCCTTCTGTGTCTCTGTCTATCTTTCTCTCTCTCCCTCCCTCTGTCTCTCTATGTGTGTCTGTCGTCGTCATCGTCGTCCCGTCCCCCCGCCCCCAGCCTCCTCATCCCGCCTGCCACGCTTGGTCGCTCGTTCGCTCGCTCAGGCTCCGTGGCTGGATAGGTGCCGGGCTGGAGAGGAGGAGGAGGGAGGGGGGCAGCCCATTGGGTAGAGCGCATGGGAGAACGCAGGAGGATGGTGGGGGCTCTTCCTCCACCCTCGTCGACGGAGGGACTCCTGTGCGCCGCCGGAGCAACCCGCCAGTTCCCTCCCCAGCCCGCAGAGCCTCCGCAGTCCCTGGAAGAAAATGAGTGGCCGGCATGCCAGCAGGGGAGGGAATCGGTGGCCGGTCCGGCGTCGTCCAGGAATCCTTCCGTCGACGAGGGTGGAGGAAGAGGCACACTCCAACGGCGCGAACAGCCGCGCCTGCGTTCTCCCGCGCGCTGTGCTCAGGGGGCTGCCTCCTCCTCCCTCCTCCTCCTCTCTAGCCCTGCGGCCCGGCTCCCATCCAGCCACGGACCGGCACCGGTCCGCGGCCCGGGGTTTGGGGACCCCTGGTCTACGCCAGGGGTCTGCAAAGTTGGCTCTTTTAAGACTGGTGAACTTCAACTCTCAGAATTCCCCAGCAAGCCTGGCTGGCTGGGGAATTCTGGGAGTTGAAGTGCATCAGTCTTAAAAGAGCCAACTTTGCAGACCCCTGGCCTAGGCCAGTGATGGCGAACCTTTTAGGCACAGAGTGCCCAAATTGGAAGGCACACTGGCCAACGTGTCTTGGAAACCTGATGACCAGCTGGCTGAGCTGGGGTGACAGCACACATGCCCACAGAGAGGGGCCTGTGTGCCACCTCTGGCACGCTTGTCATAGGTTTGCCATCACGGATCTAGGCCTAGACAAATTAACACCTAACAACTGTTCAGAATGACAAGAAATGAAGATGCTATGAATTATTGCTGGAGAAATTTCTTCCTATTCATAGCATTCTGAAATAGATCAGATTTTAGTGGATCTAAGGGAGGGTTAGTGGGGTCTGTCGCTGACCCAACAGAAATTGTTTAAATCTAGAAATTCTGTGCCTTGGGGCTGTGCTGTGCTTTGCGTTCAATCTTTGAAGGTGCTTTTGGACTGCACCGGGGTAAAAATGTAACACTTGATTCAGGCCGTGAGTTGAGCAGCATTTCTTTCTTCGTGGGATCAATGCTTTTGCGTTAAACTAGGACAAGCTAGAAGCATCTGCCCTGTGTAACTATCTATCTCAAATTGACATGAACCGTACTGGAGTCTGAAAGCTCGGAAGTGTTCATCTCTGGTTCCAGTGACCGACACAAATTTGATCTCATATCAATATCCCGGGACATGTGCATTTGCTTTCATATGTATTGGAATTCCACAGTCTTATTTTATCTGTCCTTTATCAGGAAGATAGGACCTTCTCCATTTTACAATTGACCTTTTTATAATCTAAACCAGGGGTCAGCAACCCAAGGCTCTGGGGCTGCATGTGTCTCTTTCATCCTTCTGCTGTGGCTCCTTATCACCAACAATTTTAAGAGGAGCTTCCGATTGGAAGGAGAAAGCACAGCGTGCCAGAAGGAGACTCTATGGCAAGGAGCGGGTTTTATGGTCAGCTCCACAATTGATAGGGCTTTCAGTTAGGACAGGTAGAGGAAAAAGCACGCCGTGCTAGGAAGAAATTCTATGGTGGGGAAACTGGGCTTCCGGTTGGAAGGGGGGCTTCCGGTTAGGACCTTTATGGCTCTGAGTGTTTAAGGTTGCCGACCTCTGATCTAAGCCATAGCTTGCCAGAGCAAAATAGAGAGCAGGGCTTCCCAAAATAAGATCTCCATCAAGCATAGAACACAAACTGCTAATGAGAGAGAAATCCCTCAAATACACAGCCTTAATAGATAAATACCTAAAAAGTCAGTCATAGCCTGGAGAATCTGCCATTAAATTCCAGTTAGGTGATTAGTAAGAAATCAGGCTCTGATTGTTTCAGACTGTTTCCAATGAGTTATTCATTCTCTGAATGCGCAAATCCATAGTCCAGAGGTGTTCCTTAGCTTCCCGCTCTCTCTCTCTTTGGATCTCTAAATGACAGCAATGGTGATGATTGCACAGTTGGGTCTACTGACATTTCTATTATGGTCATGATGTGACTTGGGCATGCAATATCCTGAAAAATAGTATGTGGAATTGACAAGCAACATACCTGAAACGTATTAAGCCTACACTTCTGTGATAGTTGCTAATTGTTTTCCAGCAACAAAGTGAGATTCTTACTCTTTCCCCTTATTACTATGCTAATTTCTCATATGCAAATATTGTTCAGAAAAGAAAATAGAGTCCCTTTGTAAAATATTAGAACAGTTTCAATAATGAAGTTATGGGAGAGGCAACCAAAAGGCTCTCTTTTGGGAAGGTTTCTTTAGCTGCTAATTTAAAACTAAGGAATGGCTAAGACTAGGTGCCTTGAAAATCCTGTTACTTTCTTACTACTGATGCTTTATATTCATTTAAAATCTACAGAAAACTTTTCTATTCAGATGGATTATTTGCCAATATTAGGAGGTATTCAATGAGAGTATCTAAAAATAGCCTCATTAACTGAGCCTCATTAATTTTGGCTTTTCTTGAAAAGCTAAGAAAGTTCAGGTTGGGATGAGGATCCTGTAAGGAGGAAACAGCAAATCTGGATTGTTACCTAGAAACTTACGTGAATCTCTCTAGAAGCTTATTAACTTTACCTCATTTACTCTTCTAATGGAACAATTTTGCACTGGGCTCAAAAACAAGCCTATAATTAAAAGCACAGACCCTTGTCTCTGATTATCTTATCTTAGTTTTGATGGAACTCATCTTGTTGAGTTAATTAACTGGTTTCATTTCAGGGCTAGAGAAATATTTTTCCACTAGGTGGCATTTTACTACTATGGTATTATCCAGATGGCTTTCAAAGAATTAGCTGCAGGCAAGAAAGAAAATTCAAGTTATGTTAGGAGAGATGATGGAAAAAGCAAAGGAGCAAAATTCATCATTAAAGACAGAATAATAATCCCCAAACCTTTTGGACTGGTATAAAATTTGTGGCATCCTTCAAAGCATACAATCACCTTTGCAAACCTAACCAAGATCCCTTTCTTAATGTAAGAGCCACACACGCAACCCTCTCCTAAACGATAGAAAGTATCTAGGATAGATAACATTGATGTTTCTGGGAAGAGTGTAAACTGCAGATTTGTGGATTTTTAAAACACATCTTTCATATTTAATACCATAGGTAAGAAACAAAAAGCTTGCTTACTCAAACTACGTAGATCCACATGGTGTCTTGAATTAGTGCTCCGATGTGCAAGAAATGGGGGATAACTCTTCCTCTTTGCTGTGGTGTCACTGAATTTAACACTCTGGGGCTACAAGGTAGCAGAAAACTTCAGTGTGTGGGAAATCAGCACTTTTGAAGGATATTTTAATGGGACGGCAAGATAGATGTGTGTGTATGTGGAGAGAAAAATCCCTCCCAAAATCCATGGTCCCAAGTGTCTTTCCACTCTGTTCCTATGTGCATTTTATATAGTTTTACTAGGAGATATGGCTCCATTGCCTATGATTTGAGCAAGGAGAGTTGGGTTTATGACAATTCAGTGTGGCCAACTCGCCACGGCCAATTTGCCATGGGACAACTTGCCACAGCCAACTTGCTGAGAGACAACTCCCTGCACGGCAATATAAGTTACACTTATATCGAAGAAATGGTGGAGCAGAAATCATTAAAGAAAGGATGCAAATGACAAAAATTAAAACATTTTTTATTTATTTTAAAGAATTACATTGAATTGATGAACTGTCCTGTGGCGAGTTGTCCGGTAGCGAGTTGGCCATAGCAAGTTGTCCCATGGTGAGTTGGCTGAGTTAGCTGTGGTGAGGTGATCACAGCAAGTAGGCTGTGGCAAGCTGTCCCATTCCGAAGGCAGTTCTTTCCATCATATACTACCTGTCTTCATAATCAGGCATGCCTACTATTATGGTACTTTTGACCCCCTTTTTCTCATGGTGTCACTTGCTTCTTGAATGTGTCACTACTCACAAGTTGGTGCTCTCACTGAATGATACAACAGACTCTCTCCAAACTACTCTTTCATAATAAGGAAATATCTGTTCTGACCAACCACCAGAAGTGTATATCAGTTTTAGCAGGCAGACCAGACAGGAAACATGACCAGATAAGCTAATTCTATTTTATTGTAAAGCTAAGTTAACCGAAACTTGCACATCTGAAAGTACAATTCTCTCATTGTCTCCTTTACAGCCCTAGAAACTAGGGAGAGTCCCTTGTCAGCCTAATAATAATAATAATAATAATAATAATAATAATAATAATAATAATAATAATAATAATAATAATAATAATAATATTTAGTCATTGTAATAAAATAAAGTAAAATTATAATGAAATTGGTTAAAAAAATAGGAAATGCTTGGTAATGCTGGTCTGTGAGGCTGCTTCCGTAATCGAACTAGCAAACCTGCTCTGCATCCCCGCTTCTGCTTCGGCTCTCTTCGCTGCCTCCTAGGCCAAACAACGATCCATGGAGAGCCTGGCAGTGTTACTGTGTCATTGGTATATTATGAGACTGCTGGAAGTCGCTGGTAATATTGAGCCGACTAGAAGATCTTTATCTTTAATAATAAGTTAATAATGACTTAATAACTCCCTGTGGGTCTAGACTAGTTTTTGTCTAACTCTGCTGTGACACCAGGAGCTCAAAGCCGCTGCGCCTAAGCACGCCGCCATATTTTTCAATATTTCCCCCCCCCAATCCATTATCCAGCTATGCGGTCCCTTATCTGATAATTCCCCAAGAGGCATCTCTTCATCCCCTTTCTCATATCTTTTTCTCCTAGCAATACAATTTCACAAAGACACTTTTAGACAGATGCAAATTTAACTACATAGTGCATTGACTGCCAACAACTATGTGGCATTTGTTGATCAGTGCTTACAATCACTCATGTTCAAGTTGAGGTTTTATCAAGCACTGAGCATTTGGATGAGTTGTTGAAAAAGTGGCAGTATCTTTTGCTATGGTGGGAAGCCAATTGGTAGGAAGCCAATTAACTTGGCATTTCCATAATTATCCCACTGCTTTCTGTTAAGAAATACAACTCTGGAAATCAGAGCCTCCTCTCCTTTCTTTGCTCTTATTTTACTCCATGTGTATCTAGGGAAAGGGCTAAAGTGATATATACGCTGATGATACTCAGCTGTATATATCTACCCCAAACCACCCCAACGATGCCGTAGCAGTGATGTGCCAGTGCCTGGAAGCCGTGCGGATCTGGATGGGAAGTAACGAACTCAGGCTCAACCCGACCAAGACCGAGTGGCTGTAGTTTCCGGCTGCCCGATTCAACCAGTTGATGCCATCTCTGGCCATAGGGGGCGAACATCTTGCCCCTGTGGATGGGGTGTGCAACTTGGGTGTCCTCCTGGATACCCGGCTGTCCATGGAAGATCAAGTGACAGCCGTGGCCAGGAGGGCGTTTTACCAGGTTCGCCTGGTACGCCAGTTGCGCCCCCTATTGGATCGGGACGCCCTTTGCACAGTCACTCATGCTCTCGTGACATCCCGACTGGACTATTGTAACTCTCTCTACATGGGGCTCCCCTTGAGGTGCACCCGGAGGCTTCAGTTGGTCCAGAACGCAGCCGCGCGAGCAATAATGGGAACCTCTAGGTTTACCCACGTAACACCGCTCTTGCGCGAGCTGCACTGGCTACCTGTCATCTTTCGGGTGCGCTTCAAGGTGTTAGTCATCATCTTCAAAGCGCTCCATGGCTCGGGACCTAGTTATCTGCGGGATCGGATCCTGCCCCATACATCCTCACGGCTGATTCGCTCCCACAGAGAGGGACTTCTCCGGGTGCCGTCCACTAGACTCTGTCAGCGGGCGACGCCCAGGGGAAGGGCCTTCTCTGTGGCGGGCCCAACCCTCTGGAACGACCTTCCCCCCGACATTAGGACAACTACGGACCTCCGCTCCTTCCGTTTAAAATTAAAGACACATCTTTTTCGCCTGGCCGGTCTTGGGTAGTCTCTTTTAAGGTTAGGGGTTTTAGGGGTAGTTTTAGTTTATGGGTTTTTAGCGCAGGATTAATTTAATTCATTTTTAATTTTGTATTCTGTCTGTGGTTTTAACTGTATTTTTAAGTGCCTGTGCCCCGCCTCAGTCCCTTTGGGGAGAGAGAGCGGGATATAAAATTAAAAATTATTATTATTATTATTACAGTCAGAGCTACTCCATTTTACAGCTATTTTAGCCTCCTATCTTGGTCCAAAGGCCAGCAAGCTAAGTTTGACACAGCTTAATCCTCTTCCTAGATTTAAATGAACACGATGTTCTGTTTCTATAGGAATAACAGCTCAATTCACCTAGTTTATTAGGCAGACAATACATGTCATGGCAAATTGACCTTGGTAAGGGCATAACATGATCTCTCCTCGCCCAGACAGAAGGAAATTTCACTTCTCATCTCAGTCTTACTTGTAGTTCGGGTGCTTATAATCCACAATGCTTTTGTTATTGCTAATGGCTACAAATAACTTTAATTAATTAAATTACATGTTTCAAAAGTTCCAATATGCTGTATATCAGAAATCATCACATTCTTTCGGTGTCAAGTTAAACTGACATCTTTATTTCCGAAAGCTGGTTTGCCTTCACTTCCCTTCTCCAATAAATTCTCTTCACACTTCTGTTAGGTGGTACACCTTGTTTCAACTGAGGTGTGCTGTTTTGAAGAAAGCATGAATTATCAGATTATAATAGTTCCTTGTTGTTAAGAATTGGTGGGAGATATATAGAAAAACACGAAGCAGGACATGCTGAGAAAAAAGAACAGATTTTATTTTTGTTTCATTGTTTAATACAAATAGGGGTTAAAATTGTTTCCCCAACACTTAAGTGCTTTAAGTCACTGTAACATGTGTTTTGGGAAGGTCTTACCTTCCAAAGATACACAGATTTCTAGATCATGTTTGGAACAATCCATCTGTGTGCAATATATAAGCAATATGCTAATTTAAGCACCACAGAACTTAGCTTCCTATTCAGTTATGGGATTTAAAAAAAATTTAAACACAATTTAAAAAAAGAATTCAGGTTTGTTATTTTCTACTCAGCACAGCCATGTTCCACTAGAGATATATTAATTTATTGTGCTATATTTCAATAAGTCTTATAGGGTGATGCTACTCTACTGCTCTTTTGCAAGTTAAAATTCTATTGGAAACATTCCTTTAGACTCTCTTGCTGGACAAAAAAATAAAGTAGGTAATCAACAATGCATCTATCACAATTATTTCGGGTTGATTTCAATATGAAATGGGATGACTTCCTTTTTTAAGATAGTGGTTTTCTTTATGGCGTTAACTTCCATTTTTCAGCTAGTCTATGATGAATTACAGATGGATATGAAGAAAATGACCAAACTTCAAGAATTAAATAAGTATAGCTAGCCTCACAGAATGAAGACCTATGCTGTATTTAAAGAGCCGGCAACACAAATACTTTACCAGTAATCTAAGACCAGATTTGCAAGCTTTAGGTCAAGCACTGACCTAAAGGTTCAAGGTTCAACCATCACCCTTGTCTTTCCTCTTATATTTGGGGTGAACTATCCATTTGCTTTAATGTGGCAAATGTAAATGCAATGGGGCAATGTATGTGCATTCATGCACACTTATGGCAGCTATGGAGGTGCCATTTGACAGAAGAAATTGTAAAGTTTGCAGAAACGCTTTGTGAAAGATTTCCTTGCAAGAAAAAATAGATGTGGGCTCCTTATTCTAAAAGGAATCCACAAAAGGGGGAAAAATCTTCCACTGATTTAAGGCTGTACTGTGGCTGTATCTTTCTTTCAACTACCTATAGGAAAGCAATGATATCCTTATAGGCTTCTATTGCCTGCAGCAGCATGGAAGAGAGAAGAGTCAGATCTCCCCATGAGTAGCAATACATTAGGCCAACTAGTTGAGAACTAAATAGACTCTGAAAGCCTCTGCCTTTATAGGGAACACACATTCATCCAAATAGAAAACCACCAATTTTATGGTGGTGGTGTCCGTTGTTGTTGCATTTGCATCATGGCTTGAGCGCACTTCAGAATAATATTATTTCCCACTTCTGTTGCTTCAAGAGCTCTTCAAGGTTTTCAAGAAAAAATTGGGTAGAACCCATTGCCTCACCAGAGACAGTCAATTCCCTCTGAAGAAAGGAGTCTATGCTCTGAAGTCAGCAGCATAATCAGCATTTTTCTCTAAGTAGTAATTGAAACACCTGTTATTTTTTGCATGTGTTAATCCATAAGTCATGAGTAACAAACAATAATGGTTGTGTTACGGTAACAAATTAAGCCAACACACACACAATTTAACATGATGCCATGATGCTGTGATTAGACACCACGCAGTAATACATCCTGTAGCTTGATTAATTTTTGCATTAGCTAGCATACATTGTTAAACACCGTTTAGTTTCGCATGCTGAGAGTTTTCAGTCTTCTCTCCCTTGAGTGGCCATTGCTTTCATCTTTGTCTTGGAGACAAAGTTCATTATGTAGCCTACGTCAAGATAATGTGTGAAAGGCCACATCTGCATTCACATGAGTTGAAAACCTCACTGTCTCTCAGATAAAAGAGGATGGATGAGGAATATGGTGATGCCCACAGGTTCACTAGGCAGTCTTAGCAGATGTTTTACTTATTGTACCTTTGAGTTAGTGATGGTTCATCATGATTGCTTAGACAAGTCCCTGGCATTTCCTTGACAAGATTTCAGAAGTAATTTACCATTGCCTGCTACCTAGGGCTGAGAGGATATGATTGGCCCAATTGATTTTGTGCCTAAGGCAGAGTCTACAACTCAGTTTCTGATCCTAGATTGATGCCTTAACCATTATATTAAACTGCTTCTCTTCTTACAGTAGCAAATGTAAAGTAAGGTGAATGAGTAATAACACAAACATAAACAACCTGGCTTCTCAAAAAAAGCAAGCAATACAGAGCATTGATATAGCCACGAAAGCAATTTTCCCTCCCTTAAACAATTTTGCAATTTGCAATTCCAGGCTGGATGTGGAACAACTGTCCTTGGACAAAGTTGCATAATGATATCCATTACGTGTCTCAGCAAAGTCTTAGAAGTGTACTGTGGAGGCTATTGTATAGCTCACTCCAAACATAATAGTTAATCCTTTTAAGAAAAAGTGCACAAGCCTTATAGCATCAATATTGTAACTCTTTATATATTGCAGAAAATCAAAGTAATAGCATTGCATTATGTGTCTTCAAATGGGATTCAGTTTCCATTGTTGCCCTGTACTTTCTGTTACTGAAGTAGTCAGTTGTGTGGTTAGCAAAGGAGGTGTTCCACTTTAGCAGTTTAAACTTTAAAGAGTTTAAGTTTAAACAGTTAAAGAACTTTGATAATTTTTCTGATATGTTTATACTATTAAACTGAGTTGAAGTTTCTCACATGAGCTTGAGCATTTTAAACTAGCTGCAATCTTACATCTTGTTGAGCTCCAATATACAGCTTCTCCAAGATAGCTTTTATAATTAGTGGGGCAGAATCTACCAGGATTCAAGAAAAACACAATGCATAATACAATGCCTGCATAATTCTGGTGTGCTTAGTACATATTTATATACAAGCTAAACTTTGGAGAATAAAACAAGTAAAACATTGCTTGGAGAAATTAAAGCTAAAGCCCATTATTGCAACATTCTGTTTGCCACATAGACCAGGTAAATGCTTTCAGAAGGATGACTCACAAAGCAAAATAAGACAGCAACTTCTTTTTATTTCCCTCCCACTGTCTGTTACCTAAGATACGGTCTCCATTAAGATAGTTGCATCTTAGTCAGTAGTTTTATTTACAGACCTACCCTTCACAAATCCATCTGTCCCATTTGAAAACTCTTCAAACTATTAACTTGGCACTCCACTTTACAAGTAATTCAGGATAGGTGAGGACTTAGAAAGCAGGAAAATAGACATAGCAATAGACAATACACAGGATAATTGACAATTTCTACATATCTGTAATATTTATATTTCTACATATCTGTAATAGAGAAAACACTCAGCAGCAATATTCCTTTGGAAGGACTGTTAGCCTATTTTTTCAGGCATTATGTTCTTAAGACACTAACAGGCATTGCTAGGCCATGCTACCCAGAAAATACTCCACATGGAAAGCAAAATCAGGTTGGTTTGGACATAATTCTGTGAAGTAGTATATAGATCTGCATTTTAGTCTTGAGTGTGTCATTGAACTTAGCATGGCTAACAGGCACAAAGTGACAGACTGATAGGTGGTAATCTGCAGAGTTAGGATTTAGAGGCACTTCAAAACAGTGAAATATTCGTATTCTTCGTGAATATCTCCTGAGAGTCCATCAGAGCTATAGGCACAAGTCCTGGTCTTTTCCTGTGGTTTAAGAAATAGGCAAATTGACACAGCCGCATGTTTTGCTAGCTACCAAGATCAAATATAATTTATTGATCTTTTAGAAATGGGCACCACAAGGGGGAAAAGAAAAAATCAGTCAGGAATAATGGGCCAGATTAATATACTTATTGACTGTGGAATTAAGGCCTTATAGAAATAGATGAAAATATGTTAGGTATCATATAGATGTCAAAGTTTGCCTCCTCTAGCAAAATGAAATAGAAAAATGAAGATTAGAGAGAAACACAGGAATGTAAGTATTTGGTATTCTCTACGTATATCAGAAATGAGTATCAAACTATGTAAGCCAATAGATAATTAGTGGTAATATAAAATCTTGAAACTGATATAATGTGGATTATGGCCATTAGGAGAATATAAAGCCCATGTGAGTGAGTAGAAATCAAAACATAACAAGATTGTACAAATTAGTGAAGACTTCATCTATTTCACATTATATAAGATCTATTTGTGGAACATTGATACTGGCAAACCTATTCCTGGTGAGAGCACTATATATATATTAGCATTTCTAAGAGTCCACAGATAGTAACAACATTTGTCCAATCCAGGGGCAATTTAAAAGTTATATGAAACAATTATTTTTTTTGAAACAATTAATATACGTAAGAAAACAGTTCCTGAAGTTGTGTACTGTACTGCTAATGGTTATATTTTTCTCTCTTCAACAGGAGACCCCAACAAAAGTAGACTTTGAGTAGTTTACTAGCAAGTACATATGTATAGCAGCCTCTGGATAGCAAAGGATAATTGATTCCTATCAGTAGCAATCATTCAGCAAGTTACAAGAGGAAAATATGTGGTCATTGCTTTAAAAAAAGATAGTTCAGAAGAAAAATCATATAGAAATCTCATTGATGGCTGAACTGAATTATTTTATTTTCTCTCTCTAGACTATCCTTAGCGAAATATAATCCATATAAATGAAATAATAAAACTGAAGTTCTCTTCAGCATAGAATAGAAGAACTAACTCAATTTAGAGCAAGTAGTCAAACATCAAATGGCTGAGTTGAATAACAAAAGAAAAGCCACATTACTGAGGTAGATGTAGTTATCTTGATGTTCCAGCAGTCGTGTAACTAAAAATAAGCTAAGAATCTACAGGATGCAAAACAGGAAGTGTTGAACATCCACCTTAGAGGTATATATTTCCAAGCCACATCACACTAAACAGATGCCCTCGACAAAGTTGTGAGTTTAGTGTTAATTTGATGAGAAACTAGAGTTATGGTACAGATATGAGAGAAAGGGAAGATTAGTTGAGCCCAGGATTCCATGTTAAAATTATGACAAGAGAGCATAAAAATATAGAAATTGGTACAAGTGGAAAGTCTAAAACAACTGTGACTTTGTTTCAGTCACAGATTTTAGGCACACAGAAAATAACCTTTCTAAAAGAATTGGAACACATTTTGGATACCACATAATATTTGGAGAGTAATACTAATCCTCCCTAGCTGGGAAATGCCTCTATTCATTAAAGTTTTATCTATTTCAAACAAAATCTTTCTTGTAACTAAAGCATTCATGGTGAAACTGAAACCATAGCTAGCATCGTAAATCAACATCATCTGGAAGATCAAGCTGAGTCTTCTCAAAATTTGCTGTTCAAACAAGACAAAATAACATATCCATCTATAGTCTAAGACTGACATTCCATTTGCTCATGTTCCTCTTTGAAAAAACAAATAGCAGCCAACAGGACACATTACTGCTTGTACTATATTCTGTGTCAGTGGTGAAATATTGCAACATAAAAACAAATCAATCTTTTGCTATTGTTGGATAATTTTCATCCAGAATGAATTTTTATCTTTTTTGTTTATTGTGGATGCTTATTATATTAAGACTTTCAATAATTCATACAGTTTATGAACACAGAAAGCAAAAATGAGAATTATGACTTGCACTCTAAATCTGAAAAAGTTGCTCCCTATGTCAATATGGCTCATGAAAGTAATGTTCAAGGCTATAATTTGGTATAGAAATATAATATAATCGGCTATGTAACAAAATGAACATTGGGACATGTGTCTGAAATTGCTGGTCAGCGTACTCTAGACAGCCATATTATTCCTTCCATCTCTTAGCATCCTGTACAGAAATTTGGGTACATGTGGAGAGGTATATAACAATTCAAGAGCTAGGATTAACCATGGTAAATAAAATTTAGTTTCCGTTAAAATGAACAGGATAACCAACAAGACTATCATTCAAAACTTTTTCAGATAGCACCATCAGAAGATCTCCCTATTACCAATAGATACTACTTTCCTAATCAGAGACTGGGCACATCTCCATGTTATTAAAACAAAGGAACTTAAAGTTTCACTTAAATGTAAAAATAATGCCAATGACATTTTATCTCTTCTCTGTTCCTGTTAATACAGGTAGTCCTTGACTTATGACAACAGAGCTCAACATTTCTGTTACTAAGTGTTGTTAAGTGAGCTTTGCCCCATTTTACGATCTTTCTATCCACCATTGTTAAGTGAATCACTACAATCATTAAGTTAATAACACAGTTATTAAGTAAATCTGACTTCCCCATTGACTTTTCTTGTCAGGAGGTCACAAAAGGTGATCACAGGACACTGTAACCATCATAAACATGAGTCACTTGTTAAGGATCTGAATTTTGATCATGTGACTGTAAGGCTGTTGCAACAGTTGTAAGTGTGAAAAATGGTCATGAGTCTCTTTTTTCAGTGCTGTTGTAACTTCAAACTGTCACTAAATGAACTGTTGTTAAGTCGAGGATTACCTGTATATGATTAAACAATGGAATAATAGCAGAAAAGAGAGAAAGAGGGAACAATGATTTCAATGAGAAAAGAAAGGAAGAAGAAAAGAACATAAAACTGCATTTTATCAGAGAAGTTAAGCATGTCTTAAACTCTGAGAGAAATTAACATTGAAAATACTAAACAAATTTAAAATATAGCAGTGCTGTCTATCTGACATACAGGAAAGCAAAATGCCCTACACATTCTGTAATGGAGGTACAGCTCTACGCACGATGAAATGTAATGTCCCATCACAGATCAGTAAACATGTTGACCCAGGCCCAGAGAAAAAAAAATTAGTTTCATAAGCACCATTGAAAGCAATGAGGCAAACATGCTGCCATTTCAATGGGACTTAAGTAAAATTATATTTCCCTAGGAATGAACACACAAATGAATTTCAGTGCTATCAATGCATGATTGAGATAGAATGCAAACTGATATGAGCCAACTTCAGCAAAAACTCACTGCTTTATCCTGAAACAAATATTTAAAAATATTTATTAGGGCTGAGTGATGTTTTGGATTTGAAGGTAAAATGGTTTGGCACTTCAGATTCAAAGCCATTTTCCTGAAGCAGCCCCACCTTTTCCCGGGATCTCCTGAAGGTTTGGTGTGTGATTCTGGAAAAAGATGGGTTTGGTTTAAGGAGCTGCAGATAGGTGTTGTTTGCGCTTGTGTGAACTCTGAATCAGCTTTTTCACCTTCATGTCTAAAACGCTGCCCAGCATTACCATTTATAGCATTGAGTGGACCCACTGTGTTTGACAAAGCATTCAAAAACAAGCTGACAGCTTTAGGGGGATCCAATCAAGAGTTTAAAGAAGGATTCCCAGAATGAGCAAAATGTTTTAAAACCAAATTATGAATTTCATTTCTAAAAGTGTTTTTAATGTTGCGAAACATGTCACGGTATTACTGATAAAACTAATCATAAAGATTTTTTTTAAAAAAGAAAATGTTTTTCTTTCTTTTAAAAAAAATATCCTGATTGCTATCATGTTATAAACTTGAGCAATGCATTCAATAGGTCTCAGCACATAATTCAAGTTGATTACTGCATACATTTGCCCCACACAGCATGAAAAATGCTTTAAAAAGGAAAAAGGCTACTTTCCTCAAGCATCCCTATGTCCACACCCAACTGATCCTGGAGAGGTAGGCGGGGGAGGGGGGGGGCTTGTTCAGTCCAGATTCCTTTCCCTTCTACAGCAGCTAATTTGTTGCTGATCATATTATAGCCCAGTGGGGAATGAGAGGTGGGAAATGCTCAGGCCCAGAAGCTGGCATTTTTGCTGCACTCAGTCATCAATAGATTGGGGGCCTTGCCAGCAAACAATCATTTAATAACAAGAACAACAATGATAGCACGATTTGGACTACTCAGTTCCCTGAGAAACTATTGTGCTACAGAAACCCATTGGAACTACACGACAGAGAGAACAAAATCCCAGGAGTCTGACTTTAAAACTGTTTTTCTCTTGATTCTACTAACATGAGAGTGGTACCTTGAATTGGTAGCACTTGGGCCCATCTTTCTGACATGCAGAATATACCCACGTGATGCTACCACAAACACAACCAAATGCAATGCCAAATCTATACAACTGACAGCTCCTGTACTCTTATCACCGTAGGGCCCTACCCTGGTCACTGCCTGATGCAAACTGAAATGAGCTCTGAGCCATCTATAATCAAGAACCATTGTGGGTATTTGTTACTGAACCATTTGCTCCACTTGAAGTGGTCCCATGCTGTCCTTGGTTTATGGTGCACTGCTGAGCATGGTCACAGCAGTGGCAGTAATTGTATCATTTCTTGTGAAGCTTCTGGATAGGCTTTTGCTTCCACAATAATGCCTATTGAAACAAACTTTACATTAAACACTGTAGAATTTCTGAGTTCTTCAGAAACCTGTCTGGGTGCAGGCTAAATTCAGGATTGTCCTTCTGCTGCACAGTCATACATGGCCCTCTGATTCACTGCCATCAGTCACTGTCTTCTTAAGCTCAATTTCTGAAGATGGCTTTTCCTCCTTCTCTTCTGTAGTTTTACTGGCCTCCTCCTACAGCCAATAACAAATGCCCCACGTGGGCGTTAGGGGAGAGGTACAAGCATAAGTTAAAAAACAATAGGTCTTTCAATCTAAACTGATCAATGAAAAAGAAATTACTTGCTAGGAACACTTTAAAATTTGCTAAAACAAAGGTGGCTATGAGACTCAGAATGGAAAATGAAAGTTGTTTGCACAACCTCTGAATCACACAGTAATTCACAAAACCTCTGAACTTTCTAAATATATATCTGGTATAAATTGGAAGTATATGAAACATTATGCATGTTCTATAATATAAAGCTGCACTTTGAGCACATGAAAAAGTATAAAGTGATTGAAGGAAAGTTACTTCACTGTTCTTCGTTAACTATTTTGATTACTGTTACATAAAAATAAACAGAAATCCTTTAAAGGAATCATTTCTACTGTCATAATAACACAACTGCAATTATTTCATTCCTACTTTTGTATAATGGTTACAAGAACTTTAGCAGTGCTACCGGATTATTGGAAATAATTTATAATAAATGAATGTGACTGAAGCTTGACATTTTATATCCATCAAACAAAGGAAATTGTATTATTACAATACGTCTGTACAATTCCATAAGAAATCTTGTAATTTAACAATGGTTGGAAGGGGGCCATACTGGCAAGGTGCAAACCTTTGCATCTCTCTCGGCAAATTTCTTGAACATGTTGGCATATATCTTTCGGTCCCGTTCATTGTGCTCTTTTGTTTTCTTCTGACACATGGTAATTTGTGACTTGGCTGCCTTATTCTGTGGATTCACTTCTAGCACTCTCTGAAAGTCACATTTTGCCAACTCAAATTCATTCATGAGCAGTCTTGCCTCTCCTCTTCGGTACAAGCCCTTCTCATTGGCTTGGTCCAGTGCTAATGCCTGTAAACAAACATTCTTATAATTAACATAAATTAAAGGTGGGGAAATTCCCTCATAATAAACGACATGCTTACTAATGTAAGTAACAAAACTATGAAACTCAGCTATTTTTAAAATAGGAAAGTAAAACTAAAGCATCATACTGCATATGCTAAATTTTTCAGTGTAATTATCAAAAACAGAAACCACAATTCAGAAGCAGAATGTTTTTACCAGACTTTTTACAATGCTACATATACTTCTATACTTCTAAGAACAATATTGCTGTAAAAGCGAACTATTTAAAAATGTATCATAGCAATCTGTCTCACAAATATAGTCATTACAATTATGAAAATCTCTTACACTAATCTTCAAAATGGATTGTTTTTGCAGCAAAGGCAACTTGATATTTAGATATTGTGTAGCTTTTACAGCTACAAATGGAATATTCTAGAAATAGTAATATGATACTATGACTAAATGTAAATGGATATAATGCTTAAAACTTCCAAATGGAGGCTCAACAGAAAACTTACAGGCAAAGTTTATATGATGACTCATAAAGCCCAGATATTTATAGTGTTGTCCAAAAACACATGCCTTTCTTTTATATAATTATCTCAGTAACATAAATGTTCTGTCTCACTTTTAACACATTGTTCCAGCTGTACTATATTCAGAAATCTGTATACTTTTTCTCTTGGGAGAAAAAGCTTTAAGCTTGTAATGGTGAAAAACAATACTGAACAAGAATCAAGATATTTAATACACTGTTCAGAGAAATGATACAAAAGTCAGCCATGAGTTTTATCAACAACATTTTAATCAATTATTTGGATGAAGGAATTGGAACATGCACAAACTATGCAGATGAGAAAGAACTGGGTGAGGTGGCTAATTTAGATCAGGGGTTTCAAACTTGTGTCATCATGGCGTCATCACATGACGTATCACAACTTTTCCCCCCTTTGCTAAACTGGGCGTGGGCATGGTCAGCGGAATGACGCATCTGGCCTGTGGACCACAAATTTGACAGCCCTGATTTAGATTAAAGAGAAGATTTTAAAGTATCTACTGTAAGCCTTCAGCACAAGACTGGTATGAATAAGATAGAATTTAGCAAAGAGAAATTTAAACTTTTGTGTCTGGGTAGGAAAAACATAAAGAACTTCTACAACACGTGGGAGATTTGACTTAGCAGTAGTATATTAGTGTTCTTGTCAGTCACACATTAAATACAAACCCAATAAGGTAATGCATCTGCAATATGGCAAATGCTATCTTGGAATGTGTTAATGGGAACATCATAGGAAGCGACTGTTCCATTCAAATCTGCTTAGGTCAGACCCATTTGAAATAATGTCTCCCATTCTGATTAGCAAAAAGGACAGTGAGGAATGGAAGTAAGTTCAGCAGAGGTCTACCAAGATGATGTAAGCTCTGAAAATTAAGTCCTCTAAGGCAGGGGTCCCCAACCTTTTTTTCACCAGGGACCGGTTTCATTTTAAAGAAAATTCTGCGGACCGGCTGAGGGGCTCAGCAGTCATGTGACTGGATGGGCGTGGCCAACTTTGAAAATGTGAAACTCACTTAACAATGATCTTGGTTAGCAACCAAACTTTTGGCCTCAACTGTGGTCATAAGTTCTTTCTTTCTTTCTCTCTCTCTCTTTCTTTCTCTTACTTTGTCTCTGTCTCTCTTTTTTTCTCTCGCTATTTCTTTCTTTCTCTCTTTTCCTTTCTCTCTATTTCTTTCTCTTTCCCTCTTTCTGTATCTTTTCCTGTCTCTTTCTTTCCTTTCTGTCTCTTTCTCTCTGTCTTTCTTTGTCTCTCCCACTTTTTTCTTTCTCTCTCTCTTTGTGTCTCTCCTTCATCCGCCCATTTCTGTCACTCTGTGTGTGTGTGTGTGCGTGTGTCTGTCTGTCTTGCATTCATTCAATCACTCCTTCTGTATCTCTGTCTGACTTTCTCTCCCTCCCTCCCTCTGTCTCTCTTATGTGTGTCTGTCGTCGTCATCGTCGTCCAGTCCCCCCGCCCCCAGCCTCCTCATCCCGCCTGCCACCTTGGTCGCTCGTTCAGGCTCCGTGGCTGGATAGGTGCCGGGCTGGAGAGGAGGAGGAGGGAGGGGGGCAGCCCATTGGGTAGAGCGCACGGGAGAACGCAGGAGGATGGTGGGGGCTCTTCCTCCACCCTCGTCGACGGAGGGACTCCTGTGCGCCACCGGAGCAATCCGCCAGTTCCCTCCCCAGCCCGCAGAGCCTCCGCAGTCCCTGGAAGAAAATGAGTGGCCGGCATGCCAGCAGGGTTGGGAATCGGTGGCCGGTTCGGCGGCGTCCAGGAATCCTTCCGTCGACGAGGGTGGAGGAAGAGGCACACTCCAACGGCGCGAACAGCCGCGCCTGCGTTCTCCCGCGCGCTGTGCTCAGGGGGCTGCCTCCTCCTCCCTCCTCCTCCTCTCAAGCCCTGCGGCCCGGCTCCCATCCAGCCACGGACCGGCACCGGTCCGCGGCCCGGGGGTTGGGGACCCCTGCTCTAAGGAACAATTCAAGGATCTGAGTAGCTTAGCCTACAGAAAAACAACTGATGGGCGATGCAATAACAATCTGTAATGGTATGTGGAAATGACCTTGGGGGAGAGGAGGAAAAACTACAGACTAGACAACTGCCAGACAAATAACAGCTGACTCTGCAGAAGAAATGGGGACATGATAAATATCTCAGAAGGGACCTCCTTAGTTTCTTAGACTGCGAAGATGAGGGGTGACAGATCTATTTTGCTAATGTACCCCTACAATAAAATCAGAATTGGTATTTCTGGGTGTCTTGTCTGAACCAACTCCCAAGGCTGACACAAATCTATATTAAACTTTATATAAAGTTATATAATGCAAATGTATAAAAAAGAAAATAAATTATAAAGTTGCCCTTAGCTCCCAAAATGCTGCAAAATTATTTTATTGTGTATTTTAATTGCATAATGCAAATAATTATCAAAGAATTTTAAGAAGTGGTCAATTTTTCTACATTTATTAGATATAGAAATGTGTATCTATTTGCTGTGTAAAGCTTTTTTTGAATCATTTTGATACTTATTTCTAGTATATTTAATTAACTGGAGCAAAAAAAAAAAAAGCACCCAGAATGAAAATTAAGGAGATTGAGAAAATACTGA
The DNA here is from genome assembly GCA_039707465.1 of Rhabdophis nuchalis. NCBI lineage: Eukaryota > Metazoa > Chordata > Lepidosauria > Squamata > Natricidae > Rhabdophis > Rhabdophis nuchalis. Next base: position 58,620,528 of record CM077644.1, on the reverse strand, counting down.
AATCAAACATCACCAGTGCTTCCCCAGCTCCACAAGGCTAGATGTGTTTTTACCTTATTGCAGTATTCAATTGCTGTAGTGTATTCCCGTAGCTTTAAGTAGCACATAGCAAGGTTGAGGAAGGCTGCCAACAATAAAGATTCTGAAGCTTTAGATTCCCTTTCTGATAAGCCATATTCCATTTCTAACCAGGATACAATCTTTCCATACTGAATTACTGCTTGCAAGTACTTGCCTTCCTAAGAATGAGATTAAATAAGGTTAAAGAAGAGTATTATATTGAAAAGAGAGTATTATATTGGCTTACTTAGTGGCGATAAGGGTGGCCAAACGTGAGTATTGTGCCACCCTTATTGCATCCGCAGATAACCGCCCTGCCGCCCTGTTTGGGGTGACCCGCTCCCTCCTTCACCAGAGGCCGCAGGAAGCCCCTCTACAAGGGCGAGCAGAGGAATTTGGGATTTATCTGCAGGAGAAAATCACTCGGATTCGGAATGAGCTACCCTCCATCGACAGTGGTCCTGTGGGACTGTCCGAGACTAGTCTTGAGGTTCCTTCTTGGGAGGAATTTGACTTTGTTACCACCGAGGATATGGACAGGTTGTCAATGAAACTTAGGGCGACCACATGTTTATTGGACCCGTGTCCCTCCTGGCTTGTACTGGCATCCTGGGAGACGACACGAGGCTGGCTCCAGGGCATTGTCAATGCATCTTTGAGTGAGGGGTCCTTACCTGCCGTCTTGAAAGAGGCGGTAGTGAGGCCCCTCCTCAAGAAGCCGTCTCTGGACCCAGCATTGTTAGAGAACTATCGTCCGATCTCCAACCTTCACTTTTTGGTGAAGGTTGTTGAGAATGTGGTAGCCCAACAGTTCCCGTGACACCTGGAGGAAGTTGATTATCTAGACCCGCGCCAGTCCGGCTTCCGACCCGGTCACAGCACCGAGACGGCATTGGTCGCGTTGGTTGATGATCTCTGGAGGGCGCGGGATAGAGGTTATTCCTCTATCCTAGTCCTATTAGACCTCTCGGCAGCTTTTGATACCATGGTATCCTATTGCACCGACTGGGGGGGTTGGGGCTGGGAGGCACCGTTTTGCGGTGGTTCTCGTCCTACCTCTCTGGTCGGTCGCAATATGTGTTAACGGGAGGGCAGAGGTCGACCTCGAGACCCCTCTTATGTGGGGTTCCTCAGGGGTCGGTCCTCTCGCCCCTCCTGTTTAACACATATATGAAGCCGCTGGGTGAGATCATCCGTGGTTTTGGGGTGGAGTACCATCTGTACGCTGACGACACCCAGCTGGTGACATATCCACCCCAGACCACCCCAACGATGCCGCCGAAGTGCTGTCCCGGTGTTTGGAGGCCGTATGGATCTGGATGGGTGGTAACAAACTCAAGCTCAACCCTGCCAAGACTGAGTGGCTGTGGTTTCCGGCACCCCGGGTCAGCCAGATTACTCCAACTCTGGCCATTGGGGGCGAAACATTGGCCCCTGTGGAGAGGGCGCGCAATTTGGGTGTCCTCCTGGATTCCCGGCTGTCCATGGAGGACCATGTGGCGGCTGTGGCCAGGGGGGCGTTTCATCAGGTACGCCTGATGCGCCAATTGCGCCCCTTACTGGACGGGCTGCCCTTCGCACAGTCACTCAAGCTCTCGTGACGTCCCGACTCGACTACTGTAATGCTCTCTACATGGGGCTTCCCTTGAGGTGCACTCGAAAGCTACAGTTAGTCCAGAATGCAGCCGCGCGGGTGATTACGGGAGCGCCTAGACACTCCCATATAACACCCATCCTGCACGAGCTGCACTGGCTTCCTGTGGTCTTTCGGGTGCACTTCAAGGTTTTGACGACCATCTTTAAAGCGCTCCATAGCTCGGGGCCTAGTTATATGCGAGACCGCCTCCTGCCCCATACATCCCTTAGACCAATACGCTCCCACAGAGAGGGCCTTCTCAGGGTGCCGTCGGCTGGACAATGCCGACTGGCGACACCCAGGGGAAGAGCCTTCTCTGTGGCGGGCCCAGCCCTTTGGAACGACCTACCCCCTGAATTACGCACCATCACCGACCTCCGCCTCTTCCGCCAATGTCTAAAGACATACTTGTTCCAACAAGCCGGCCTAGCCTAACCTCCCACGGGGACTTTTTAGAAAGTTTTAAATTGGGTATTTTAAAATTTGGCTTTTAGCATAGGATAGGATAGTTTAATATATATTTTAAATTATGTATTTATTTTTGTATTTTGTATTTTTTTAAATTTCCTGTGCGCCGCCCTGGGTCCTCTGTGGAGAAGGGCGGGATATAAATATAAATAAATTCAAATTCAAATTAAAAAAGTAGAACATATTTCTTTCTTAAATGTCGGTTATAATTTGAACAATCAGTAATAGGATGAGGATCCTATTACTGATTGAATGAGGAGAAAGAGAATGAGGAGAAAGAGAAACATTTCAATAGGGAAGAAGTAGGCACCTTGCAGTTAAGAATTTTAATAAGAGAAAGCTGTAATGTCAAATGCCCCTATTTTGGCTACATTATGACAGACCCCCATTTACTGGATATCAACTGCTCAGTCCTCCAAACTAAAGCTTAGAGACTGTTCTACTTTTAAGAAAGCTATCTGTCATTGAGAGGTAAAGACAAAGGTGAATGTTAAGAAGGAGAGATTCTCTGAGCAAATAAATAAACTACAGAAGGCTTATCAATAGGAGACAAGTTTTTTTTTATGTTAGCATTGCTAGAATACTGACACATACCTTAAAATACACAGTTCCTTTTTCTTTGACAACGACAGCCTGTTCTAGTTTCTCTTTGGTGTCCATTTCCCAGGATTCTTTGGCCTATAACCAAGTATTTACAACAATAATCAAATAACAGAAAGTGATGCAATGCTGAAAATCTGAACTATACTTCATAATATAGTAAGATTTGTCAACTCTTGTTAATTTCAAATTTAGTATTACTTAATCCCAATAAGGAATCTTCTTAAAACCACCGCAACTGTTAATAGCAAGCAATGAAATAATTGTATATGTAAATATTCACAAATTTACACTATATTTGGCTTTAGAACTTAAGGCAGAGTGAAATTTGAAGTAGCCCCATATTGATATCATTGATATTTTCTTTCCAGTCCAAAATATATTCAGCTCCACTTAAATCTTTCCTGAAGACAGAGGAGTTAAAAAATATAAAAGGATAACCCAGAATCTGAAAGAAGCCTATACAATCCTCCTGAGGGTAGACAGATTTCTTTCATTTAAGTTTCCTTCCTGTTAACATTTCCCATTATAGATTGGCATCAATGCTCCACCTTATGTACATCTTGTTCCTTCCCTGTACTTTACAGAGATGGTGCATTCTCCATCACCCTAAAAAGGGCACAGCCTGTTCAACAATTTTGCCCTGCCCTCCTTTCAGTACTGTTTGGCAGGACATGGTTTTTTTTTTTCTTCAACCAGAAAAAGAAGTACAAAAGGAACAAGCCTAGGACAAGTCTTGGACCCCACCCAAAACAATAAAACACACACAAGAACACTGTGATCCTTGCTGACATATCTTTACCAACTTTTGTGACAAACGTGCCGGATGGAGCTGGAAATGGATCTTCCTAAATGTATTCACTGTAGAAAAGTTCCTGTGGGTAAACATCCAATGTGTACAGGATGGTCTGTTATTTGAAGAAATTCCATTCTCACCTTTTCAAAGCTTTTCAATGTAACTTCATACACAAGTTCAGCATTTGGTTCTATGCCAAATACAGGCTTTCCAGCTTCACCAAATCCATATCTAAAACAAAGTATGGGAAAAAATAATAGCAAAAATGACTCAGGATAAGGCACATTATTCAGCATTCTGGATATTTACACACACAGGGAGATAATTGGTTAGCTACATATCAAGGTCCTGGAGACAAAACATGGGTTGCCTAGGAAACCAATGTCTGAGTAGCTGATTTGGGGCAAAACACTTATATACTATACTGGACTCAATGTTATTACTTTGTATTCAGATTGGATGCAGTTATATATTGTGCATTCTCTTCAATTGTTCATGCACTTATTATCCTTTAATATTTTTCTAAATCTTGAAATTACACTAAGCAGTGGATACGCAAAATAGGTAGAATATTTGAAATAATAGCTTAATTCTAGCTACACACTATTTAAATATCATCTTAAATATATTTTAAAAGAAATGGTTTATTCTAAAACAATTTGCATTGCATAACAATCTTACTGTCAGCTATCACCAGCTACGGTGTTAAGTATAAATGAGATCTGTATAAAAGCTATGTAAAAGTAGATTGAGAGCCAGGTTCTTGTAGTGGTTAAATATATCAGGCTACAAACTGGGAATTCTAATCTTGCTCTAGGCATGAAACCCACTAATGATTTTGGGCCACTCACTCAGTCTGGGAAGGAACCTATAGCAAGCCACTTTCAAATATCTTGCAAACCCCCCCCCCCCTCAAATACCACCCTGTATAGGCTTCTCCAGGTGGATACTGGAAACCAAGACTTGAGCCAAAGACACCAAATAAATAAATAAATAAATAAATGGGAGGGGTGTGTGGACAGATGACAAACACCCCCTTCCCACATTTCTTACTGTGTTCCTATATGCAAGATACAGTGTTCTCCCCTTTGCATCTTTTCCAGAGCTTTGTCAATTCCAATGGGAATGTCATGGTCTTCCCCTTCTCCAACAGTGAAAGCTACATCTCTACAATCAAACATTCTGCCGTCACAAAACCCTTTCAATTGGACTGTATGGAAGAGAGAGAAATGTTATGGAATGTAAGGCAGTACCAACAACATTTCAATATGCATTAAACAGCATGACCAAAACACATTATTTGTTAGCATTCTTGTCTTCACCATAGCTGGCATAACAGAAGAACCTGGCCCCAAAACAAACTTCAAAATCACATTGTTTTTGACTTTTCCCTATTTCTAAAATGAGTCCATGCTTAAACTGATTGATGTTTTTTTTTAAAGCTAAATTTTATTTACTTATTTATGTATTAAATTTATGCGCCACCATCTCGCCTAAAGGCAACTGCTCTTAGCGTACAGAACTGAAGACAGGTTTACTCACATTGTGGACCAGATCTCTGAGGCAATGGTGTGAAGATGGCAGCTCTCAGTATCAGGCAGCAAAATCTTGCCTAATTTTGAGCCCAGATTGGAATTCAGTGTTGCAAAAGCTGCTACCATTCTGCCTGAACACAAAAAAACTGCCAAATGGCACTGTATTGCATTGGCATGATATAATTTCTTTGGTACTCTGGCGATAACAGGATGAATTTAGATAGGAGCAAGAACTGAGAGAATAATTTGGTTCAAAAGGAAGAGCCAGACCGCTTTATCTTTGTTGCCAGGCAGAGTATTATAACTCTGTTCTATCAATGTTGTGAATAAGCCACCGATAGTTTGCTTTTTTACAAGTACTATAGATTAATATTACAATTTATAAATATTAATAGTTTCTGTCTGTGTTTTGTTATTTTGTAACGGAACGACAACAAACGACAAGATTTCAATAATATTCTTAAAGAGAGCTATGCACAGATTTTAATGGAATAATTCTCTTTGCATTATACTGTAGCTCATGAAAGAAAAAGAAAAAAATTATACATGCTGCCTAAAGTATCACTATGAAGGTCCATGCTTCTCTGGTGAAGATAAAAGAAAAACAAATGCAAAATTAGCACAAACTATTGCTAATATCACAGACATATTTACAATTACACCTGCTAAATAACATGGAAGAATAGGTATGGGACATTTCCCCCCCTCAAAGTTAGATAAAAATGATATTAAGTTGCAGAATGCTCTAAGATTACCACCCCACATAAATATGATCCTAGATATAAAACAAAGTTATAAGGTTAGTAACAAGGAATTAAGTGGTTGAGAATTGTGGTGTTCACTGATCATTAAAGCTAAGGAGAGGCAGACCTGATTAGAAACTGATTATAAGACTATCATGGAAACATCAAGGCCATAGGCTAGACTGGAAGTAGAAAACAATTCATGGAAGAAGGCAGTTGTAAAAGACTTCTGTTATGCTGCCAAAAAAACAATAATAATAATAACTGGAAGGCATCCAAATAGGGGAGGCTAAGCCAGATTGTTGTTTACAGACGTTATGCATATGTATACGCCTATGTAGGAACTGGCATTGATATATGTGTGAGAATGACTGGGCATGACCTCTCTCACCAACCCTTCTTTGCAATATCCAAAGCACTCGGTATAATCCCCCAATTGGGAGTGTTAAATTATTCAAAGAACATGAATTCTGTATTCATTCTAAGCCAGTAATTGGGCTATACAGATGAACAAGATGTCTCTCAATGACTGCAAAAGGAAAAGTCCAATGGCACACTTGCATGACAGGTTGTCAACACAGCTTAAAACTTACATCAACTAAACATTATTTAGTTATGAAATTATTAACTTACAGTGTGTTCTACAATGGAAGTACATTAAGAACCTTGCAATCATGTAATGAATCTGCTCAAAGTCAGGCCACCATAGGAGACTTACCAATCTCCTTCCTCACCTGAGAATATAGGGTGCATTCTACCATTCTATTGGATCTTGGTGGGCACAAATTGATATTATAGAATGATTTAGTTGTTTTGGCAGCATTTATTTATTTATTTTTCATATCTTTCCCTCAGAGAAGAGCTCTGGGTGGTATACAATATAATACAATCTCTCTAAAAATCATTTAGTAAACAATATAGACAGATGTGTGATGGAAATCAGAAGAGATGCCTAGGAACATTCCAAAACCCAAGGCACTTGTTGCCTATCTCTGCACAAATTTTGCTCTAATTTATCACCAAAACCAGGCCACATATGAAGTATAAACTAGAGATTAGTCTGTAGACTACAATCTGCAAACAAATCCAGAATTGTATTCAGACAATGCTGTTTCAAACGCCTAGCATATTATCAAAAGTTTGTTCAATTGCCTATCATTCAATGTAACATTTGTACTCACAGTATATTCCATACTCTTCAACCAAGGAATGCTCAAGAGTATCTCACATAAGTAAAAGATTCGGGTCAGTCAGCATGGTTTGAATTTAAGTGATGGAGTTTTACTCTGTTCTTTAGTTTATCAATGCCAAAATGTTTCATTATCATTAACATTGCTCTTTGAGTGGTCCATGGATTCATTTTACATACACTGAGCATTTTGTAATTTTATTTCTTTGTTTACATTATGTTACTAACCCCCTGATAACTTTGGTAGCTTAAGAAATGCTTCAGGTATTTTATAAAAAAAGTTTCCAGTCTAGGAACATTCATAATACAATACTTTTATTAGTCTTTAAGGCACTACAACTTCTTGTATTTGTATTCCATGTAAAATTAGTTGAACCCTTGTAATCTTTTGCTTCTTCCTTGTAATTTCTAACTCTTGGCCTTCTCATACTGAAGTAATTACTTCGTGTTCTAATAAAAACAATTGCCAATATAAATATAAAACAAATATAAAACAAAACAGCCCTCGCCTTCTTAAAAGCCTTTTGCACTAGAAGCCAACATTACAAATTTTAGGTATCTGTGAATCATCAAGTATGCATATCATAAAAAAATTGAAATGTAACAAGATGCCAGAAACTTAGGATACAATGCTATAAAATGAAATTGGAAGGGAATTCAAAACCACTTTCCACCAGAGATTTTGTTCACATGAACAAAGATCTCAAGTCCTTTTGAAATTTGAGCTTCATTCCATTATTATTAATACACATTCTAAATCTTACATTTTTCTTTCTATTTGACAATCTCTTGAGTGCAATCTCTTATACTACTGTATATCAATAGAAAAGTATATTTTTCTGGATGGAAAAACAGAGCAAAAAGCATGTCCATCTAATTCATTATTGTCTATACCAGTGGTGTCCAAACTTTTTTGAAAGAGGGCCAGATTGGATGAAGTGAACATGGTGGAGGGCCGAACATTTTTCCGAACATTCTTTGAACCATTACAATTAAATGCAAATAAATTATTTTATGCCAAGTTAATTGCAAATGACATACTTTTCATTTCATAACATTAAGATCAACTGACAGTTGAGTTTTCACAATGTATTGAAAATAAATTTTAAAAAAACTTACCTACCTCTTTCTCTCTTTCTTCCTCTCTCTCTCTCCATTCCTCTCGCTCTTTCTCTCTTTCTTTCTCTCTTTCTCTTTTTCTCTTTCTTTCTGTCTCTCTCTCTCTCTCTCTCTCTTCCTCTCTCTCTCTCTCTCTCTCCATTTCCCTCTCTCTCTTTCGCTCTCTCTTTTTCTCTTTCTTTCTGTCTCCCTTTCTCTCTCTCTCTCTTTCTCTCTCTCTCTTTTTCTCTTTCTCTCTCTCTCTCTTTCTTCCTCTCTCTCTCTCTCTCCATTTCTCTCTCTCTCTTTCTTTCTCTCTCTCTTTTTCTCTTTCTTTCTGTCTCCCTTTCTCTCTCACTCTCTTTCTCTTTCTTCCTCTCTCTCCATTTCTCTCTCTTTCTCTCTTTCTTTCTCTCTCTCTTTCTCTTTCTTTCTGTCTCTCTCTCTCTCTCTTTCGCTCTTTCTTTCTTTCCCTTTCTCTATCTTTCTCTTCCTTTCTCTCTCTTTTTCTCTTTCTTTCTGTCTCTCTTTCTGTCTCTCTTTCTTTCTCTTTCTCTTTCTTTCTCTTTCTCTTTCTCTCTGTCACTCTGTGTGTGTGTGTGTCTGTCTGTCTTTCTCTCATTCACTTAATCAGTCTCTATCTATCTGTCTCTCCCTCCCTCTCTCTGTCTCTCCCTGTCTCTGCGTGTGTCACTCTCTCTGATTCTCTCCCTCCCTCCCTCTCTCTGTATGTCTGTCTCTCCCTCTTTCCCCGTCTGTCTCCGATTCCATCCCTCCCTATTTCATTCTCTATCTGTGTCTCTCTCCCTCCCTCTCTTTCTCTCTGTCTCTGTCTGTCTCTCTGTCTTTCCCTCCCTCCCCTTCTGTCTCTCTCTGTGTCTGTCAGTCACTCCCTCTCTCCCCTCTCCTCCCCTCCCCCACCCCGGGAAGCAGCAGAAGGGCCGGTATGCCGGAGGTTACAGACGCCTCCTCCCGCAGCTGGCGAGGGAGCAGGCGGGGTGAGCACCCAAGGCTACCGTCATCTTAAGCACCACCGAGGCTGTCGCCCGGCAGGGGCGTCAGGCAGGGAAGCCGGTCGCGTCTCCATCGCGGCTCCCTCTGGCAGGCACCACGGCTTACGTTCTGAGGCCGCGCGTCCGGCTTCCCTGCCTGACGCCCCTGCCGGCCGACCTTGTGCGGCAGGAGCCGCACGTTCTGGGGCTGTGTGGCTGGGAGGGAGGTGAACGCGCGGCCCCAGAATGTAAGCCGTGGTGCCCGCCGGAGGGAGCCGCGATGGAGACGCGACCGGCTTCCCTGCCTGACGCCCCTGCCGGGCGACCTGCCGGGCGACCTTGTGCGAGCACCCAAGGCTACCGTCATCTTAAGCACCACCGAGGCTGTCGCCCGGCAGGTCGCCCGGCAGGGGCATCAGGCAGGGAAGCCTGTCGCATCTCCATCACGGCTCCCTCTGGCAGGCACCAAGCGCACGTTCTGGGGCCGCACGTCCACCTCCCTCCCAGCCACACAGCCCCAGGGACAGAGTGAGAAAGGGAGGGCCACATTTACACAGAGCAGGGAGGGCTGTTGGAGGGCCGTATTAAACCGACCCCCGGGCCGCAAATGGCCCCCGGGCCGGACTTTGGACATGCCTGGTCTATACTGTTTGGTAATATAATAAAGAGACTGCAATGTGGGTCTGAATTCTAGGAACTCTCTCTTTATGGCTGAGAAACTTTTTGCCGCAAAAAAGTAAGATACTTGGAGGTATGCTTTTCTCTTACCAAGTCCTATCCTATAACTCGCCAATTTCTTGTAACACTTGTCTTTTGCAAAAACAAACAAAAGGAAATCCAAATAGTATTTTCCTTTTCTTGAGCAATGCGAATCTCCTTTCTAAGTACCCTATCTGAAGCAATATTTTAGGTGTTGTATTATGTATATTTCTCTAAAGTATGTTATGAGTGGCCTAAGGCAGGGGTCTGCAAAGTCGGCTCTTTTAAGACTGGTGGACTTTGGACATGCCTGGTCTATACTGTTTGGTAATATAATAAAGAGACTGCAATGTGGGTCTGAATTCTAGGAACTCTCTCTTTATGGCTGAGAAACTTTTTGCCGCAAAAAAGTAAGATACTTGGAGGTATGCTTTTCTCTTACCAAGTCCTATCCTATAACTCGCCAATTTCTTGTAACACTTGTCTTTTGCAAAAACAAACAAAAGGAAATCCAAATAGTATTTTCCTTTTCTTGAGCAATGCGAATCTCCTTTCTAAGTACCCTATCTGAAGCAATATTTTAGGTGTTGTATTATGTATATTTCTCTAAAGTATGTTATGAGTGGCCTAAGGCAGGGGTCTGCAAAGTCGGCTCTTTTAAGACTGGTGGACTTCAACTCCCAGAATTCCCCAGCCAGCTATGCTGGCTGGGGAACTCTGGGAGTTGAAGTCCACCAGTCTTAAAAGAGCCAACTTTGCAGACCCCTGGCCTAAGGGAACATGAAATCTGTCTACAGTAATACATGGAAGACTTGAGTACTGAAGTTCTTAGTGGCTGTATCACTGGAACAAAGGGGTCAAAAATACTATGGAATCACCTTATGTATTACAATACTTTTGACTAGTAGACATCTATCTAAATTAATTATCTCCCTGTATTCTTAGGCAGCATTATTGGGTTAGTGTCAACACAGCATCTACTGATAGTTGTGAAGGAGTTTTCAAAGATTTTAATCTATTATTTTAAAGACATTTCTATTTTTCAGGTATAGTTTTGAGTATACATATGTACAACAATCTTCCTGATGTAAAGTATCACCATATATTATTGTTTTTGTAGAATTTATGTGAACTGTCCATTGAAAATAAGAGAAAAAGCAAAATATTTTGTATAACTGTAACTGGGCAATAAAATGTTGTCTTAATTTAAAAGTAGTAGCAAAAGATAGAAGTTCCATTATTTGGCATTTAGTGTGAACATCTAGCCCCCGTGGAGCGGGTACGCAACTTAGGCGTCCTCCTGGATTCTCGGCTGTCAATAGAAGATCATGTGACAGCCGTGGCCAGGGGGGCATTCTACCAGGTTCGCCTGGTGCGCCAGTTGTGCCCCCTACTGGACCGGGGCACCCTTCGCACGGTCACTCATGCGCTTGTGACGTCTCGTCTGCACTACTGCAATGCTCTCTACATGGGGCTCCCCTTGAGATGCACTCGGAGGCTACAGCTGGTCCAGAACGCGGCCGCACGGGCAGTTATGGGAGTTACTAGATACTCCCATGTAACACCACTCCTGCGCGAGCTGCACTGGCTGCCTGTGGCCTTTCGGGTGCGTTTCAAGGTGTTGATCATCATCTTTAAAGCGCTCATGGCACAGGACCTAGTTATTTGCGGGATCGTATCCTGCCCCATACATCCCTTCAACCGATTCACTCACACAGAGAGGGACTTCTCCGGGTGCCGTCCACTAGGCAATGCCAGCGGGCGACGCCCAGGGGAAGGGCCTTCTCTGTGATGGGCCCGACCCTCTGGAACGACCTACCCCCAGATATTAGAATGACCATGGACCTCCGCATCTTCCGCCAAAAAGTAAAAACATATTTATTCCATCAGGCCAGTTTGGCCTAATCAACGCTTCTTGTCCCAGTCTGTTTTTTGCAAATTATGCATTTGGTTTTTAATGGGTTATAATTTTAATGTTTTAAATTCTTGTACAGGGTGGTTTAATTCGTTTTTAACTTTGTATGTTTTTGTATGTTTTTAGATGGTTTTTTAATTTTCCTGTACACTGCCCCGAGTCCCTCCGGGGAGAGGGGGCGGTTTATAAATGTAATAATAATAAATAATAATAATAATAATATTATTATTATTATTATTATTATTATTATTATTATTATTATTATTATTATTATTATTATTATTATTATTATTATTATTATTATTATTATTATTATTATTATTATTATTATCTTTGAAGCTCCTTTTCCAGATAATAAAATGGGTTCTTGCAATGTTTTGTTAACTTTATAGTTTCTACTCAGTATCTTTATCAGGCGGTAAAGGTGTGGGGGATTGTGGCTAGAAAAAAAGTATAATGTACAAATTTCAAAATACTTAACACACACACACACACACACATATGTGTGTGTGTTAGGTTTTTTATATATATGATATATACTAGTTTAGGGTGGTCCCATTCTGTTCTGTGCCAACAATCTTGATCAACTAAATTAACTCTTTGATAGAATGATTCTGCATAAATATAGTACAGGAAATACTTCCATAACATGATTATCAAAGCTTACTTAAATACTATCTGAAAGAGATCACTTGGGTTGAATTACACTTGGATTGCACAGTAAGAAATTCCAGCCAGACTAGGGAACATCAGTTCAGCTGTTGAGTTGACTTATTGTTCTCTCTGTGCCTAGAGCAATTTTGTTTTGAAGAGCACAGAACATTGTGTTCTTAATGTGGCTGGCACATGAACTCTGTGCACTGACAGCAATTTGTACAACTTGATTAAAACAGCAGAGGGCTGCATAGTAACTTGAAATGCAAATATCCAAGCACAGTCTGTGTTTTAGGAAGCATAGGAGTGAAATATGCCCTATCATTCAAGTTAATAAGACTGTCTTCATTAATCTTACCCTAAAATTTTAACACAACTACATGTATGTCCTAATTATAGTAACACCAGTAGTCTTTGAATTAGCTTCCTAGCTCATGCTGGGTTTTACTACAACTCAGCAAAAAACAGTCAGTTAATGATTGTTGTGCAAGCTTAATCGCCCGCTTGTTTTCAAAGTACAGTCAGAACTACTTTTTTGGTTTTCCACCAACCTACTATATATTCATATTAAATCAACCAAAACATTTACACTTCACTATAGTTGACAATAAATCTGAATTGGAAAGACTTTTTTCTCCTAGAATAGAGGATAATAACTGACATATCACAGTGACTCTAGGTGGCTTACAAACAATAACAGCATAATATAGAAAACAAATTAAAAAAACCTATCTTGGGCAACAACGCACAGCCAAAAAAGCCATTTGATGGGCTCCATCCCACTCTGGGTTACCCAGGCTCACAGGCACAATATATTTACTTCCTTTGAGCATCTTATTTCCATGCCACTCACAATTTATTTTAGGGTTGTTGTCACAATTTTTGACAATACAGATACAAAATCTAAGGTCAGAAGATGTGGAAACAATACTACTTAATATATTTCCCTGAACTGGCAATCCCGAGAAAATGAATGACAGAAATATAGGGATATATACCTATAGGGATATTCACCGTCTTGAAAGAGGCGGTGATGAGACCCCTCCTCAAGAAGCCCTCCCTGGACCCAGCTATGCTAGCCAACTACCGTCCAGTCTCTAACCTTTGCTTTCTTGCGAAGGTTGTTGAGAGGGTGGTGGCACGACAGTTCCCCCAGCATCTGGAGGAAACTGTCTATCTTGACTCGCGCTAGTCTGGCTTCCGGCCTGGGTGCAACACGGAGACGGCATTGGTCGCGTTGGTAGATGCTCTGGAGGGCTCGGGATAGAGGTTGCTCCTCTATCCTGGTCCTATTAGATCTCTCAGCGGCTTTTGATACCATCGACCATGGAATACTATTGCACCGGCTGGAGGGGTTGGGGATGGAAGGCACCGTTTTACGGTGGTTCTCCTCCTACCTCTCCGACCAGTCGCAATTTGTGTTGGCAGGAGGGCAGAGGTCGGCGTCGAGGCCCCTTATGTGTGGGGTGCCTCAGGGATCGGTCCTCTTGCCCCTCCTGTTCAACATCTATATGAAGCCGCTGAGTGAGATCATCTGTGGTTTTGGGGTAAAGTTCCACCAGTATGCTGATGACACCCAGCTGTACATCTCTACCCTTAACCACCCCAACGATGCCGTCGAAGTGATGTCCTGGTGCTTGGAGGCCGTGCGAGTCTGGATGGGGAGAAACAGGCTCCGACTCAACCCATCCAAGACGGAGTGGCTGTGGTTTCCGGCGTCATGACACAGCCAGTTGGTTCCATCTCTGGCTATCGGGGGCGAGTTATTAGCTCCGGCAGAGAGGGCCCGCAACTTGGGCGTCCTCCTGGACTCTCGGCTGTCTTTGGATGACCATTTGACAGCTGTAACCAGGGGGGCTTTCTATCAGGTTCACCTGATACGCCAGTTGCGCCCCTTTCTGGATCGTGATGCCCTACGCACAGTCACTCAAGCCCTCGTCATCTCCCGCCTGGACTATTGTAACGCTCTCTACATGGGGCTGCCCTTGAGATGCACCCGGAGGTGCCAGTTAGTTCAGAATGCGGCCGCGCGGGGGATTCTTGGAGTCTCTAGATACTCCCATGTAACACCTCTCCTGCGCGAGCTGCACTGGCTGCCTGTGGCCTTCCGGGTACGCTTCAAGGTATTAGTGACCATCTTCAAAGCGCTCCATGGCATAGGTCCTGGTTATTTGCGGGACCGCCTCCTACCATATACCTCCCTTCGACCTATCCGTTCCCACAGGGAGGGCCTCCTGAGGGTGCCGTCGACTGGTCAATGCCGGCTGGCAACTCCCAGGGGAAGAGCTTTCTCTGTGGCAGGCCCCGCCCTCTGGAATGACCTGCCCCCCGACCTCCGTACAATCACGGACCTATGCCTCTTTCGCCGGGCATTAAAAACATACTTCTTTCATGTGGCCGGCCTGGCATAGTCTTTTATGATCAATTTTTAGTCTGGGGTTTAATTGGGAATTTTAGCACGGGTTGTTAAATTGATTTAATTTATTTTTAACCATGTTGATTGTATTTATGACTGCTGTTTTTATTATTTCTGTGCACCGCCCTGAGTCCCATTGAGGAGAGAGGGCGGTATAGAAATATAATAAAATAAATAAATAAATATATAGGGATAACAGCCTACATGATCAGGCTGGAAGCAAGGCGGGGGGGGAGTGGACATTAGTAACAGTGCATGGAGAACAGGCAATCAACATTATCTCTTTTCCCTATTTGTTTCCAAGATAAATTGTTTTTTTTTTAAACTACCAAAAAAGAAGAAGAAAGCTAGCAAGGATGTGGAAGTACAATGCCTTGCCAGTTGTAGATCTGTGCACATGTAATAAGCTCCAGAGGCTTGATCAGGCAAAGCTGGGAGACAGAAATAAAGTGAAAAATGGTAAAGATGTGTTGGAAGAATCCCACCTTCAATCTGACAGTTCTACTGCTGCTACAGAGAACGGATATCACTCTAAGGGAACACAAAATTATCCTTGAAAATAGGAAAAATCCATGGGAGATGGACAAACTACTGAAACCTTCATCTGTCAAGAATATGTCTTGCCATATTCAGTATTAGAAGCATAGTGTGGTGGTGTGTGATGGACAAACACACTGTGCATGCTAGTCCTATAGGCATGACGCCTGTTGATTATCACATGCCATCTAGATATTCTAACATAAGGAATGAACAAACCTACCCTACAGTATCAGTAGAATATTATTCTTCCTCATGTGAATAATATTTTTTATAATTTAGAGAGCAAGTTTATAAAAAGATAGGTTATATTTTCCAAACATTTTTCCTCCCACAAGGAGGAGGAGAAAAGCCCTGGGCAACTCCAGCTTCATAGAAAGAAAAGTGTGTTAGAAAATTAGACTAACCTCCACAACTGTGCCTGGATCTTACCTTTTAAACATATATCTGAAATGATTCAATTGACTTTAGCATCTACTTCCCATAAGCCTCATCAGTAATAACGCAAGAGGAGGGAGATGAGGTAAGTTGTTCTCTCAATTAATGGAAAATAGTAACAGAGGACTGCCCTGTGCTTTTTATTGGCTTATATAATTAAAAAAACACATTTTCTTATGTGTCATTAGAATTGCATGCTGCTCAAAGAAATGTGGTTATTTGACATTTCTGAAGAATAGGCAAACAAACAATTTAAGATACCTACAAATATGTCTAAAATGGTTTGTGGCCTGGATTATATAATCAGGAACAAAACATATTAATTAAATTAAAGTACCTTGGAATCATAATCATAAAGAAACTAAAAAGCCATAAAGGTGGCAATGATGAAAGAGAGTGTGAGAATAGCATTTGCAATATTAGAATCTTATTTTCTGAGGAATTCATATTTAGACTAAAAAAAAATCAGAATATATGTAATTTGCCAGTATACTCTTAGTTTTCCTTTAGAGGCCATTGTAGAATTTAGGGTTGATATAGTGTAGACTAGTATCCAAAACCACAGGAAGAGAGAACTTGCAACACAATATTATTACCATAACTAGCATGACATATCAGCACACTTTTGCCTCAACAGATAATCTCTCTTTTTAATATTATGACACATATACACAGAGGAAAAAAAGAATCACAAATTAGAAATACTACTCATATATTATTGGGGGAGGGGGAGGACACACAGAGAGAAAGAACAATATTGCCACGGATTCTACCTTTACTATTATAATGTACTTTAATAAAACAGGTCAATTGTTCTGTGCAATGACCTCAGTATTTTATGTAGGCTGAAGAGGATACTCACTCTGAACAGCTGCTCCTTCATTGGGGTTAGAATATCCTTCACCTTTTTGCTTGATCCTTCGAATGATGCCTCCATTATCAAATAAATCCTCCCCTTTGAAATCAAGCAGTTCAATCTAGATAAACAAACAAATAGCCCAAACTTTAAATAATGCAACTTTGCATATAAAAGCATATTGACAAAACAGATATCTAATATCTAAAGACAAAGCTACATGATAACCCAGTGAGCCTATTTTCCTCTATATTTATAAGAAAAGGGATATATAAAGTATTTATATATTCAGCTTTCAGTAGTAATATTCTGACAGATTTATCAGGCACTATAACCAGAGTAATCATGGGAGTCAGCATTACACCAGATTTTATTAGAGCCAAATGATGGGTCAAAGTTAAGTTACTATCATCTAGAAACATTTTTATCCCAAATTTAGGATGATTTTTCTTTTTCTTTTTTTGTATTAAGCCCAGCTAAATATCAGCACCTAGTCAAACCTGACTGATCTTAAAATATTAGAGGAGCTACCCCCCAAAAATTCAAGGCTATAGTATAGAATTTAAGTATTAAAAAACGCACATTAAAACAATTGAAAATCACTTCCATATTGTTGCTGAGAAAATCAAATTGTTGATTTAAAGTTGTTTAACTTTTTAAAAAAATTGCACATATTTCACTGATTCTTCAGTCACTAAACCTTTCCCAGGGTTTTGAGCAAAATCAGTGCATTTCTCAGGCTCTGTGCAATGCAGCTTCATGCATAGGCCTCCATATCCTTCCTCAGTCTGATTATGGTTTGGAGTCCCTGGTTGCCTAAACAGCATTTAAATGATAACATTTGCAGCATATATGTTATTTAGTGTGTCAAAAGCATGATCCTTTTCAAGCCTGATACAATTTTACTCCTGCAACATGATGTTTGAAGCATTGCCATTGCCAGACTATATCAGAAGCAATTTACAATTCTAACACATAGTATTTGGGGATATAATTTAAGTCACTCAATTAAACTTTCCACTACTGTAAATTTGTCTCATTGTTTTTATAGGACATTAACAGAAATTTTTATAGTTAAATAAAAAAAATCACAAGACTAATGCAAGATAAGAAACTCATAATGTTTGTTCTTGTGAAGGAAACATATTTTTATTGGCAACACTTTCAACAATTTTGGAAACATTTTGTGGACTGCAAATAATTTTGTGGCTAGTGTTTTTTTATGCTACAAAAGTTTTAAAGATAACAACAGATCAGGTTTTTATTCACTTGTTAGAAATATTTACAAGATTTATATGGATGGAAAGGTAATTTTTATATCTTTAGTT
Source organism: Rhabdophis nuchalis (assembly GCA_039707465.1). Classification (NCBI taxonomy): domain Eukaryota; kingdom Metazoa; phylum Chordata; class Lepidosauria; order Squamata; family Natricidae; genus Rhabdophis; species Rhabdophis nuchalis. Next base: position 58,602,568 of record CM077644.1, on the reverse strand, counting down.
AGAGGTTTATGCTTTATAGAAAGTAGTAATTGTATGAAAAATTTACCAAAAGTTCTGTAGATTTAAAGCTACCTAGCACAAATAACTGGTTCAAATTACTATTTTATCCACTGAATGAAAAAAAAAATCAGTTTTCTCTTTCTCATTTTTTAAAGTACCCATTTCATTTCACAAATTATACTTCTGTTTATGCAACCTAAAAATGCATTTGCTTTCCTTGCAGCCACATCACACTACTGGCTCATATTCAATCTGCAATCAGTTACTGTGCCAAGTTCATTTTTGTGAAGAACGGTTATCAAGGCAAGCATTTGGCATTCCATATCTTTGCACTTGATTTTTGGTTCCTTAAATATTTTGCATGTTTCTCATATTTAATACTATTATTTTCAATCAACTTACCCCCGCCCCCTTTCCAAGATTATTTTTATTTATTTCTTCCAGGGTATTAGCTACCCCACATCTTCTCTCATTTGCAAAATTAATTAAACATTGCTTCCCCCTTTTCATGCCTCATCTTATGTGTAAAACTGGATTGCCTACAGACTTTTACTTTTTTTAAAAAACATTTATGATTACCTTCTGCAAGTACATTTTCCCAGAATAAGAAATACAAATGTGAATATTAGTGGTTTTATCATTCACAGCTCCCATGTTTATTGTTCACAACTCCCATCTATTTTAGCAAATAGATGTATTAATGGTATAAAAGTATAATTTACATAGTTTTTATACATTTATATTTTATTGTAGTTCCTTTAGAGCCTTGGAATTTGAATATCTGTAATAAATAAAAATAAAAAATATTTCATAAACTTACCTCAAAAAAGAGCGTTGCATTTGGGGGGATCTTTGGGACGCTACCAGCAGAACCATAAGCATATTCTGGCCTACATAGCAAGTGGCAGATCTCTCCTCTTTTCATGGTGGAGACCCCAATATCCCATGCTTTGATAACCTGACCTAACATAAAGAAAATTTCAATTTAATAATTTTGTTCAGTAAGCTTTTCTTGAATCATCTAGAAATACACAATGTCGTGGTCTAATGACAAAATAAGACACTGTACTAAGCTCTAAACTGTATGTCTCAGTGACTTTTTTATCTGACAGCTTAAATAAACTGGAAAGTGCTTTATTGAAGTGGCATTCATTTCAGCAAGGAAGTTTTGCATAATCATCCAATTCAGACTTTACACTATACTGGAGCTTAGCATGGTCTGCGGAAGCTTTTCTGCACTGAAGCCTGCAGCTGCTTGTCTTCCATGTATGAAGTGGCTGGAAAGGAAGACAACTTAGGAAATGTTTTTCAGGGTTTCAACTCCTTCCTTCTCTTTGGTCATAGTGACATCCACATATTTTTACTACACATATTCTATCCAGACTATGGTCAAGGTGGTCTCCAACCCCCGGTACATGGACCGGTGCCGGTCCGTGGCTTGATAGGAACCGGGCCGCAGTGAACGGCGAACTCTTAGAAAGGGCCGGAGAGGAGGAGGAGGGAGCAGCCCCCTGGGCAGAGCGTGCACCAGGGACGGGAGAGCGCAGGTGCCGTTGGGGGCCCGAGAGGGGCGAGTGAGCCAACTCACACACACCCACGCGCATATCCATTGCCTGTTCCCCCTCTCCTCTGCTCCCCCTCTACGCCAGACAAGCCATGGCCACCGGTCTGCAGAATTTTTTTAACATGAAACCGGTCCCTGGTGCCAAAAAGGTTGGGGACCCTTGGATTAGATATTCCCTCCTTCTTTCTGCTCTCACCCATGCCATGAAAGCAAGTGGTCATTACCTTTCCTTCTCTGGTCATGGCTTTTGAGGACAGGTGAAGGTCTCCCCCTCCGCCTGTCCCAGTTTTACACTTCTCGCTATTACCTAAGTAAAGAAAAGGATACTTGGCAGAATTCTTGTCAATTCTGCCTAGTTAGAAGAAAAACAAAAACAAAAACAAACTTGGCATTTCACTGGTCGTCTGCTAAACCTGTTCAAACAATAGTATTTTTTTTTTTAAAGGCACAACCAACATTTCAATGTTCTACTACTGAACCTGAAGAAAAGGCATTTCTTGGCAGGCAGCCCAGTACAAAATGGCAGGCAAAGGCAGAGGGTGGGGGTGGAGGAGGGCATGATGCCCATCAGAATAAAGAACAGCCAATTGCAAAAGAGGCATTTGTGTTAGTCCAAGTGAAGCACAGCAAAAAGAATAGGCTGTTAGGCTTATTGCAGGGGAGAAAAACAATCACCTTTGATGGAAAGCAGAGGAAGTCAGGTAAGGTCACCTTCCTAGGAGCCTAAAATGGCTAAAAACAATGTGATCTGTTTTTGCCCTTACCAAGGAGTGGGTAATCTCTATTCTAACTGGGCTAAACAAGAAGTGCAGATCAGCCCTTAATCTCACATGTTCATCTTTCCTTTAAGCATCTGACACCATGCAGGCACATGGTGTCAGCACTTCAAGGTAGACCAGATCACAAAACCAATAGAAGTGTCATCATTATAAGGATATAGTAACAGAATCTTGCTAATCTGAATGAGCCCACGCCCTAACTATTTGTCAGAACTAGGGAGTCTTGTCTGAGTCATTTTCTCAGGCTACAAATCTACCCTGGAGTCAGGCTTATTTTATCTGACCACTGATTTGGTAATGGCTCTTCCTACTATACCTCAAGATCATTCCCTTAGCCCATTTATATGATCTATGCTTATGAAATCAGTACCCTACTTCATCCAGATATAGGAAAATATGATTGGTATTGTACCAGCAATGATTAAATGATTTAAAATACAAAACTAAACTTGTGTAAAAACTGCCAATCTTATAGTGAAAAATTTAAGTAGTTTCATGGCTCAATGGAATTCCACCACTGGAGAATGGTAATCCATCCACTTTCTAAGGCAGAAATGTATATTACAAAACGTATACACTAGAAAGTCAAGTACATAATAAATATACAATTTTTATAAAGCCTTTATATGTTTGCCAAAATCAAAGATTTCATTGCAGTTAAAAGAAATTCAACTTCAATACTTTTGAATTATCTACTGATGGTGACTTCTTCACAGTAGGACATAATCACACATAAAAATGGCTTTGAAATTAAAGAATGTAGAACTTAGTATTAGTGCTTTTGCTTAAACTTAATACACACAAAAAATCAGTTGAAAGGTTATATACATTGCCAATTATAAATAACAAAAACTTATGCTGCCACAAGAAATTTGTTAGTGTTTGTTTATTGTTAAGATGTACCTTACTATTTACCTGAATATTATTTTTTTTTAAAATGAAAAGCTACCACAGTTAAAGTTTCCTTATAGTGCTTAAGCAGATTTTTTTTTTTAAACCCACAATTAATAACTATGTTGTTTTATTATGGAGTTAGGGCAGAATCATTTTCATATGAATAGAAATAGCAGGATTTCCTCCTCTTTTCTTGCCCAGGTTCTCCTTCCAAACTCAAAATCTGCTCCAGAGCAGGTTTTGTTGATGAATGAATGAATGAATGAATGAATAACAGGCTGAGATAAATTGTCTCTTTCCACTCTGATAGTGGAAACCATTGTAGCTGATAAACATCCCATCCATTCTACTTTTAAAACCTGCTGTTTTGTTCTTAAAATTTAACAAATATTTGAACATATTTCTTTAAAATGTTTGTTTCTTTCCATTGTTGAACACATTTTCAGTTACGTACATTAACAGTAGAACGTCTGATAAAAACCTCTAGAAGTACAATGAGTGAAAACAAATCCTGAGAAAGAGTTTAGGCAGCTGATTTTATTCAGATGACAGCTAAATATGCTCCAATACCTAGAGGGCTTCATGACAAAAATCATTGTAAAGCAGCTTTATATTTAAGTTGTACAATGAACTTCTCTTCCTTCATAGTTCTGCAATCTTGCTGCTTGGCAGCTATGCCAAAAATTCCTCAGAATCTTACTCTGTCAGAATTGTAAGATCCGCCTTTTTAAAAAAAACAACCCTATCAACAAGATATAGTATTGCCACTAGTCAAAGTATTTTTCCACAGTCAAAATAAATAGTGACATGCAGTTTCATGAAATGAATGTTTGTTTAATAAACTATTTCAGATTGTAACTGATGGGAAAGGCAAAGACAAAACAGAAAAGCATATACATAACTAGCATGTCAGGAAGAAAGGTCAGGCATTTGATTCCTCACCCATAATCAGTAACAGACACATCATATGAGGTCACTAATCATGTAAATTTTATTCACGTCTGAAAACTCCAGCCTTGCTGTAAAAGTATTTATAAACCTGCAAGAAGCTGGCCACTGCACAATGGGTGGATGAAGATTTCACCATCTGATAATTTTTAATGTTTACAAACAAAGCAAGTGCTGTGTTAGCCTTGATGGTAAACTGGAAATTTAGTCCCTGCCTGGAAAAAGAAGGGAGTGGACATATATGGTTTTGCAAAGATGATACACAGCTAGTCGTGCTTGCACAAAAACATTAGAAAACATATTTTTCAATTAAATATGGCCATATACTTTCCGAATTATAGAAGTGATGGTGCAGCAATATATCCCATTTTCAAAGGAATTACTAAAGGCAAATCTACTCTACAAATCTGAACTATTAGAGCAAGAGCAAATTAGTATAATAACTTCATTTAAGAAAATAAGAAGTTGAACATTATAAATGCACATACACATTTTTTTCCTCTAAAAGGCCCTAATCTTATGACAGAAATATAATTTTCAAATCTTCCAGATTGTGATGGAAAACTGTAAGAGTTAAATCATTTTGTACTGTTTTCATCTTCAATGCAGCCAAAAATACCATTGCAAGTTAAGGTCAGCATTTCATAGCAATATTATGAAGAAAAAAACATAAGAGTGCCTGATTTGCCTTGTGGTGATAGATCCATATACTTGATAATCCTTAAGAGTTTTCTCTGTTCGCTCTTATAGTCTTTCTGAAAACAGGATTATATACAAATATATTTTGTTGGGGGGAAAACCCATTCATATGCCTAAAGCTCTCTTTACCTTTCTCCACCTTTTCCACTCTTTACCTTTGCCCAGGCTGAAGATAAATGGCTCATTCCTGTCACGGCTGGAATCGAACTTTTTTCCATTGGCCAGCTTTCCTTTGTAATGGACGTAAACTTTGTCTCCAATCATAGGAGATTCATCCTTATTTCCTGGTCTCTTCACAATCTAGAATTAAGATATGAAAACAGGTAAATTAAGAGGTTCTAAACTTCCTTCCATATTATTCAAATTTATGGATTTATAATTTCATACTTTGCACTGATTCATCACAAAAAGATAAAAACAATAATACATGAAAAACTATAATCAGAATATAAGTGTATACAGACCACATCCCGGAAAATTCTTTGATTTCCAATTTGCTCATTTATAATGATTCAATTGGTTCTTAATTGTATAATTCTAAAGTTTAGGATTGATACACATAACACAAAAATTAAGGAGTGTCCAATTCCTGGCTAATCATGATCCATAATAGGAACTTAATGATAAACAAAAACTTGGTGGACAATACATCAACACACATTACAAGTAACTATAAAAAGGCAAGGAATTTATTATAAATATGAATCTCTTAAATATAGGGTGTGTGTGTGATATTTGTTTCATTCATTGTATAGAATGCTACAAAATGCTATTTATTAAGAAACTGCAAATTTTGCTGTAGTATCCAAACTGGTTATTTTATTTTACACTGTATTCAACTACAATATCAGTTAATGATCTAAAAAGCCCAGGTAGTTTGATCACAACATACTGAAAAGTCAAATGCAGTTCTCTAAGTCACTGTGGCTTCTACATCTAGCTAAATCCCCCCTTTCACATTTATCACAAGGTTATTTTTCAGGAGCTAGTTTTTAATTCCTTTGGAAACACTCAAAATGGTACAAATGTGTTATACAATATCTTGTACTTATCTCATTTTTATTTTTTTTGCTTCTGTTAAACTTACTACAGACAAGCACTGCATTTATTATAATGGAGATGGGATAGGTGTTAGTTCTCATCTTTTTTTTTTTATATTGAAAAAGTTTTATTGGTTTTACATTTTTTCTATAGGGTGGGGTAAGGGATACAAAGAAATTTTGAGAGCATTCACGTCAGAGTCGTCGGCCCTTCCGAGACCTCAAAATACACAATAAAAAAATAACAAAAAAAAAGCATTTTTCATAACACTACAAGGTAAAAGCAAGTACATATACCTAAATTCTCAGTTCCATGCTGTCAGACATTTACAATAAATCCAGAAAATATTATGCAAAATTGTTCAGGAAAATCAAGGCAAAGTTATTTTTTCGATCTAAGTCTCTTGGCTATTGTATCTTCTTTTTCTCCTCCCTGGCCCCCAGCGGGCGGGGCCGTGGCCCCCTCCGTCCCCCCTGGATCTTCCCCCAGGGCAGAGGAATGTTTTTTAAGAAAGGCTTCCGCCTCAGCAACTGTTTTAATCCTCACTCTTCCTCCTTCCCAGAACACCAGCATCCCTTCGGGTGTCACCCACTTGAACCAAATCCCATGATCAAATAAAATTTTAGACAAGAAGGAAAATTTCCTCCTTGCTTCTCGAATCTTTCTAGGAATCTGCTTCAAGATAGTGACCGTTTTTTGTTGGTAAATTAAAGGGTTCCCTCTCTGCGCCTTCAAGATTTCCTCTCTGGTTGACCTTCTAACAAATTTCACATGTATCTCTCTAGGCACTTCATTTATCCTGGCATATGCTGAGTTAATTCTATAGGCTAGGTCAATGTCCCCCCTGATCTCATCTTTAGGTTTTTGTAAATAGTTCTCATCTTTAAAGCGCTCCATGGCTCGGGACCTAGCTATCTGCGGGATCGGATTCTGCCTCATACATCCTCCCGGCCGATTCGCTCCCACAGAGAGGGACTTCTCCGGGTGCCGTCCACTAGACTTTGTCAGCGGGCGACGCCCAGGGGAAGGGCCTTCTCTGTGGCGGGCCCAGCCCTCTGGAACGACCTTCCCCCCGACATTAGAACAACTACGGACCTCCGCTCCTTCCATCAGAAATTAAAAACTCATCTTTTCTGCTTGGCCGGCCTAGGTTAGTCTCTACCCAGGGATTAGGGATTGTTAATTTTAAATGGGAATTTTAGTGCAGGGATAGTTAAATTTAATTTGTTTTTAGTGTATTTATGTATATTTTTAATGCTGTTTTAATTTTCTCCCTGTACAGCGCTCCGAGTCCCCTAGGGGAGAGGATGCGGTTATACAAATAAATATTCGTATATTCGTATAGGGAAAGTGTGCTGCCATTTGAACATTCATTTCTCCTACAATCTCACCTTCAGAACTCCTCGATCTTTATTTGGTGTTATATCTTCACCTTGTTCAGCAAGAGTTGCTGCTTGGACCTCGCCTTCCTTCTTTGTAGCCTCATCAGTTGTCATGGTCTCATTTCATAGGCAGAGCCTCTGCAAACAAATACAAACTTGAATGAATTATGATAAACTGCCATATTAAATGTTACTCCAAATGCTGCCATCTATTATATGACAATTTCTCCATATGTTAATAATAAATGAATATAAATAGTAGAAATCATTAAAAAATTAATACGTGGCTGGAGAGCCTTTTTCCCACAAAGATAATGCAAGCAGCTGATAATGATAGTGGACAAAGTCATTTTGCTACCTCTATTTCTTCCTCTTACCGTCTTGGTTTTATACCCATTCCAGTGAAGCCTGGGAGGCACATTAATTTTCTGTAGTATTTCTATTGGCATAAGAAGTAGGTTGAAATGCCACAGAACACATATGTATCACAGGTTACCAGTTGTAATCCCAAAAGGCTACTTGGTTCTTGACAGAAATGAATTAAAAGGAAGAAAGAAATAGATCACAGTTCAGGAAGAACTATGGACATAAATATTTTAAATAAATTTATTAGCACCTGAGTTCCAGAAAATTATTGTGATATGTACATTTTATAAATGAGTAAGTATAATCTTTATTGTCATTGTACTTAAATACAACAAAATTGGTTGTATAATAAAATACAATTATTTTTTATTAAAGTATCAATATGAGCATTTAAGAAGGTTAAGGAGACTTCTACAATATTGTTTGAATTTGGACCTATTTTTGCTACTGTTGGATGTGGAAAAAACTTAGATATTTCATTATTTACCTAATAATGAATAAATAAATAAGAATAAATTTTTTATAATTTCCAGTTACCCAGCTACCTCTAATTGTTATCCTTCACAACAACAAAATTTATCTCTGTTTTTTCATTCCTGCCTCCTGAAAAAAAAAAAAAAAGAAGGAAAAAGGGGGAGAACAAGAAAAGGCAAAAAGTTTCATATGTGATAGTAGACCTTTCTTTAAAAAGGACAGTTTGGAGAGATATTTGTTTTCCTTAATGGGACACAGAAAATGTATTTATTGATTTATGCATTTATATCCAAAATTTCTTCCGAGAGCTCAAGATGGTTACATGACAGTCACCTCTTAAGATTTATTCCTCCCCTCCACCCAAAAAAACCCCCCAACAGTGCACAGGCTGGGCTGAGAACCGGTAACTGGCTCATCACCAGTGAACTCTGTGGTCAAATGAATCATGTTTACCCTCAGAGATAGTACACTATATGACCCGAAGTGTATCTCTTTTCTACCCATGGTTCTGAAGTAATGAAAACAACACGGGAACAAGAACAACAAAAATAATTGATGGAGTACATCTGGAAGAACTGAGCTAGATCCTGGGTTGGATAAAGTAGTATCCTACATTGGGAAGACCAGCAAGAGAAAATCAGATTCTGGAATGGAAAAGACAGGATTTAAGGACCAGGTAGGAGGAGGATGGATATATCCTGGATCAGGATGTAAGACTGATCATAGAAAAAGCATCAACAACAGGCAGCAAAATGGGTAGAATGGGATGAGTGGGTAGAAAATAAGATGGGGCTGGATGGGTGGGATTTATGACAGAAAATGCAGCCAAACAAGATAGAAGAGGGAAGAAGGAATACTTTGTGAGGTGATGGAGGAAGAGGAGAAAAAAAACTTCTCAGGTAGATGTTGTTTGATGGCATTAGTGGTATCATTGCAGGATGTAAGCTTTTCCAAGTACAGTAAAGCTGCCTTTTGCAATTGACTGATAGTGATTTTGTCAATGCCAGTTGTGTTCAAGTGCTGCCCCCAGATAATTTTCGGGATTGCATTCAAGGCACCTATTATTATCGGGTAATATTTTTGCTTCTTTTTACCATAGTCCTTCAACTTCTATTTGCAGGTACAGTATTTGAATTTTTTGGTTTTCTCCAATTCTCTACTATCTCCATTATTGCACATCCACTATCCAGACTTTTTTGTCTTTATATAATACTGTATTTATGAGTTTTATTTTCCCTGCTCAGGATCTTTAGAACTAGACAATTCATAAATGTTAACCAATAAAGAAAGAATAATAAAATAACTGAGCTGCATAAAAAGGGAGTTTGGAAAAATCAAATACAATTTTGTTATAGAAAACATTAGACATTAGAATCATGTCTGATATTTAATCAAAAAGAAAGATAATTGCTCAGGCACATATAATTGACCATCTGTAGTTATCATTTCAACAGTTAAAGAAAAATATGTTCAGAAAAGATGAAGAACACAATTCTAGCATTTTAATTGTTACAAATCTGTTATTTGAAGAACACAACCCAGCACATTAGTAGAAGACACCCAAAATATTGACAGTCATTTAATAGTTTATTTTTTTCCAGATTGAGATGGCTGGCAAAGAATGCATGACAGCAAAATGAAATATCCATCTGTGCTACTATGATCATAACCCAGAATTTCAAATACTAAAACATTAGGCCACTTTTTTTCTGAACCTTATTCTATAATAGAAGTCACAGATGAAGTTCTTTTTTTCTTGTCTGTATAGCACTTGCCTATAAAGTCACCAAGAATCAGACATGACTAAATGGTTAAAACAACAAAGAACATGATAGCTTATATTTTAGTATTCAGTCATGTGGTTTCTGATGCTCCCTGCCAGCTTCCTAGAGGTAAAGTAAATGGGGAAGCCTGCAGAAAGTGAAAAGTTCCTTCCACTCGATTTTTTGCGCACTCATGAACTCTATGTTTATCTATTTAGAAGAGAAAATGCTGATCCGGTGGGTAATGTGTAGCAAATCTGGTTTAAAAATAGAATTGATGCCTTTCTAGTACTATCATATTTTTCAATGAATATGATATTTATATTGTTTCCACATTCAGTCCAATAAAAAATTGCACGTAAAAAGGACATGACTTACATTAAAGCTGAACATCACTGAACATGAATCTTGAACTATGAGAGAAAGAGACAGAGAGAGAGAGAAAGAGAGAAAGCAAGCAAGCAACAGTAAGAAATACATTGAAAAGGAACAGTAAAGACAATGCCATACAAGTTCAAAATGAGCCAAGACTGGCCAACAATGTTAAGAATAAAGAAAGGATACTTCAGGTATGTTTAAAATAAAGAAAAAATAAAAGAATAAAAGTACAGTACCAGCTGCTCATGAAGATGGTAAGATGCTAACAGATAACAGATAACAAAGAGAAAGCAGAGCTGTTTGATGCTTACTTTGACTCAATCTTCCACATAATAGGAAGGTGTTTTACCACGGAACTTGAAAGACAAGATGAAGGGAAAGGACTGAAGTTCAAAATTGCCAGAAGCATAGTCAGAGGATATCTATTTATTTTAAATGAATTCAAATCTCCATTCCAAGAGATTAAAATACAACTCTGGTGATGGTCGGGTTAAAATTTTACATATCATTAAGATTATCTTGAAGTATCAAATGACTGGAGAGGGCAGATACTACTCTATCTTCAAAAAGAGGAACAAGCAAATTTCAGGGATTTAGAAAACAGTAGAATCTCAAAAGTCAGAAAGACTCTAGACTAGCTCATGGAGAGTTTAATAAATATACCAAGCATCTTGAAAACTGTGTGATAATGATCAGAAATCAGCATGGATTTGTCAAGAATAGTGCTACCACATATATGTTACAAACATCTGGAAAACCACAATGTATAGTAAATGGATAGAAAAAATTGTTTATGTAATGGTTGTCCAGGCTTTTGCAATCTAGATATGGAATCCTAAATCAAGAACAATTCTTGCCAGGTTAACATTTCATTTTTGATTCTAAAATTTCCTTATTGGATAATGGGAATGCTATAGCTATAACATAACTTGATTTCAATAAAACATTTGCCAAAATACCCTCATGGCATTCCAATAAACTAGTTACTTAAGTATGGGCTGGATTGCATATTTTACTACCATTTCATTTTGCATAACTTTTCCTGTGTAGTTCATAATTTTTCTTTAACATTATCTCTTATTCTGGATCCACTATACAGTGGAACCTCGGGTCACAAACGCTTCTGACCACGACCAAATTGGGTGCCGACCAAAAAATCCGCTAAACGTTTCACTCTGTTCACAAACACATCCTCTGGTGGCAATCAAACATAGCTGCAATTATTTTTGCTAAACTTAAGACGTTACATTTTCAGCTGGATTATTTTTGTCATAAAACCTAAACAATGTAAGTTACTCAATTACACGTTACCGAATTATAAGTAAAATATTTAATGTTCTTATTAAAAATTTCAGCTAAATCATTAAATGCTAATTATGAATTTCACTTGTCCAGATTTTTTCAGTTTATATAGCAAGAAAAATGTAGATGACATTCCTTTTTAGTGCAACTATAATAAGTACTAATGAATATTATTTCATATGATTAAGTTATAATGATTAGTTTAAAAATTGGCTGAATGGCATGCAATATAACATTCTTTTGCTATTCCTTTTTCCATGTTTTTCATTTCCTTTAATCATCTTTTCATACATTAACAAAGAAATAAAAGAATGGAACAACATATAAGTACACACACTGTAAACAGACTGAAGCTCTATAAATGCAATATGCTATTATTATACTGTAGTTGCTGTTGAGGGGAAAAATGACTGTAAACTTTCCTGTAAGCTTTCCATCGCAGTATGCATTATGTGGGCTTAATGGCCAAGAAGCCTTCCCCTCATACAGAGGTCTATTATTTTTTTTACAAATGACCAGCAAAATAATGGCAAATAATAAGAGGTGTATCCAAAGATTTAATTATATCATTGGCGGAATTATTTATCTGGAAGAGAGAATTTAGGTTTATGGTAACAATGGGTCTTAATAATCTATGTCAATTTTATTTTTGCTAAAAAGGCAAAACAAGTTGCTCTCCTGGAATAAGAAAATGTCCAAGCATAGGCTCAATTTAATAACTTTCCCTATTATAAACAATACATTCAGCATGTAGGATTTTTTATTTATAATACCACTAATATATGTATAATGGATTTGAAGAAAGAGAGGGCAAAAAGTAAAGAAATTAAAGCTGCAAGTATGTCTTATCTACCTACTGTAGTTCTCAATAAGGGTGGAGATAGCATCCATAGTATGGGTTCAACCTATCCACACTCTGATTGGACTGAGTCTGTTTAATAATTAATTAAGCGTGGTATATAACCCCCTTACGAGTAGTCCCTCCCAGTTTTCTCGACTCAGTCCAGCTCTGGACTAGTCCGGTATCTCCTTTGTACTGATTTGTTTGAACTGCTACTTTGGATCAAAAGACTGGTAGGCCTGCCACCCCTGAGTGATCCCCTCTGTCTCTCGGGGACATTTGTAGGCCAAGGGACTTGTCCCAAGTGCCTCTGTAGGCCAAGGGACTTGTCCCAAGTGCCTATTTCTGTGCGGCTCCCGTTTAAAAACTGACTGATACTTCTCCCTGGGGTGGCTCAGCAAGTGGCCTGTGGAGGTGGCCTTACCTGCGGACTTGCCGCTTGGCCTGTCAACCGGGGGTGCCTGCCCAACATCCTTGGGCCCCCAGCGCTGCCTGAACCTCCGAGAGACCCGGCTGAGGCACGGACTGTCATCAGCAGCCCGCGCGGCCCGAAAGGTGCGGCGGACAGCCAGCTGCCTGAGGGGAATCCCCTGCCGCCTACGCGCCCTGCTGCCCTGGTGGGCTTTCGCGCGGTGAGCCCGGACTTCCCTGCCGCCCACGCGCTCAGTGGCTGTGCTTGTCCGGCGGATCGCTCACGAGGGGTTTCCCAACGCCCCCGCAGCCAGACGCCCGCCGATCTCTTGCCGCTCCGCCCGGGGATTCCCTTGGAGCCTGCGGCGTCTCCTCAGCTTCGGCGGCTCATCTGACAGTTGGAGAGGCCGGCGCCGCGCCCTGCCTTTCGCGCCGAATTACGATCGGGCTGCCTGCCTGGCTCGAAGAGCGGCCGCCACAGCGCCGACTTGCAGAGCGTCCTGCGCCCGTTGGTGTGCTGAGGGGAGGCTATCTGACGCGGCGGCCATTTTCCGTTTCCCGCCGAACAGCGCTGGCCTGAGGGGGCGGAGTTACCGCCAAAAAAGGAACGGGCGCCATTTTGGGCGCGAAATTTCGGCTCTTTTAAATTGGGAAGCTTGCTTTCAACATGTCTGACGTGCCTCCTACTGGCTCCGCTGCGGCCGCTATCAGGGCCTCCCTTGGGGGCGATCAGGGTCTCCTTACCACGCAACCCTCTGAGGCCTCTTCCTCCCAGAAGTCAGGAAAGAGCAAGGCTAAGTCCAAGTCTTCTAGCAGATCCTCCTCCAGGCAGGCCAGGAGCAGCTCAGCCTCCTCCTCTGCAGCCAGCAGGCCACAGGGGACGGGGGATCTACCACCCCCGCACCGGCCAGGCGTGGGGACTTTGCCTTCTCCGCTCTTGCCCCCGGTGACTCCTTTGCAGCTGAACCTGACGCCTGGCCCGTTCAGCCCCATAGTGCCCATTGACACCTCAGGCCTATGGGGGACGGTGGCCAACAGGGCCCCTGGCGGAGCGGAGGCCACGTTTACACCTACTGCGGCAGGCCTTCGCCCTGAGTATTCCTGGACGCCAATGCCGCCACCCGCGCACGTCGTGCCGCCTCCACCGCCCGCTTCAGGCATCCAGGACCTCATTGCCGACGCGATACGCCAGGGCATCGCGGCAGGGCTGCAATCTAGATCCCAGGAGGCTCAGGCGCCACTTCTCCAGCCCACCGTTCCAGCCCCTCCTCCGGCAAGCGCACCCCAGACGCTGTCGCCGTCGGCGCAGGGCCACGATTTCACCCTGGACTCGGATGAGGGCGACTTGCCAGATGCTGATCTGTCTGGTGAGGAGGAGCAGGGCCCGGAGAAGCCTTCCAAGGCCGGCCTTTTTCCACCCGCCTTGTTCTCGCCTCTCCTCGCAAAGGCTAAAGTCGCCTCTGACCTCGAGCCTCCGGCCCAGCCGTCCACAGCTCCAGTGCCAACGACTTCCGCCAAGCCGTGGTTTATTGAACAGACTGCGGAGACGGAGAACATCCCTGCTCCACAGCTCTTCATTGACGCCATCAAGAGGCAGTGGTCCACCCCGACCTCGGGGCCTTCCCCCTCGGCGAATGATAAGCGCTTTTACGCGGCGGCGGAGACCTTGGACAAGACGCTTGCTTGGCCCGAGGTGGACCAACCCATTGCCGCCCTACATTCGCCCGCGACTCTCCCCGGGGGTCAGGAGGACATATTGAAGGCGGAAGACAGGCGGGCTGACCAGGTCCTCCGCAGGGGCCATCAGGCGTCGGCCTGGTCTGTGCGGGCCTCAACGGCGGCGTCTTTCTTTGCTCGCTCCAGCCTTTTTTGGCTGCAGCAGCTGCAAGGAAGGATCCCGGCGGGCGATTCGCGCGCTCACCAGGACCTTAACAAACTGGTAGCGGCGGTGCAATTCATGGGGGACGCCACCCTGCGTGCCGCTCAATTTTCGTCCCGTGCCATGGCCTCCAGTGTAGCCTCTCGACGCCTGCTTTGGCTACGACAGTGGCAGACGGACACTAAACACAAGTGGAAGCTGGCGTCTGCCCCGTATGCCGGGGAACATCTTTTCGGTGATGCCCTTTCCCCTCTCTTAGTGGAAGACCGAAACAAACGTAAAGTCCTCCCCTCTAACCTCAGGAGGGGGGCCGGCCGCCCTGGACCCTACCCCAGGCGACAACAGCCCCGGGCCCAAGAGTATGCGGGCCCTCCTAGACAGGACTTCCCTCGGGCTAACTTTCGCCAGCAGGGTGGGTTCGGCCAAAGATATACCCAAGGTCAGCGGTTCCGCACACCCAGAGGGGGGCAGTCCAGGCGGCCCTTTCGGGGAGGCGGTAACCGCTACTACCGCAGGCAGTAGCTCGGCTGTGGCCGAACCTCCCATTGGTGGCCGTTTACAACATTTTGCAGACCAGTGGGAGGCTACGACCGGCGACTCCTGGGTCCTAGCCACGGTCAGGTATGGTCTGGCCTTGGAGTTTGTGGCCCAGCCCCCCGACTCCTTCGCTATCGCCGTTTCAAGATGCATTCCCTAGCTTCCATCTTGGAGGGCATCAGGGTTGGCGATTATATGGTTTCCGTTGATTTAACAGAAGCATATCTGCATGTTCCTATTTTGCCTGTTCACCGTCGTTATTTACGTTTCTGTTACCGTCAAGTTCATTTTCAATACACGGCGTTGCCATTTGGCCTTTCCTCTGCCCCCCGTGTCTTTACTAAGGTATTGGCCGCCCTAGCGGCACACTTGCACTCTATACCTGTAAGAGCACAGTTTTATCTGGATGACATCTTGATCCAGGCGTCGTCACGGGGGGCGGTTGTTGGGGACCTCCACACCACACTGGGGGTCCTGCGGGCTCATGGGTTTTCTATCAACGAATCCAAGAGCCAGTTTCTCCCTTCCACCAGGATATTACATTTGGGCACCTGGATTGACTCTTCCCTGGGTCAGGTATTCCTTTCTGAGGAGAGGTCCCAAAGCATAGTTCGCCTGGTGCGGGAGGTGGAAGCCATGGACAGGCCCCCCCTAGCAGTCCTCTCCAGACTTATGGGTAAAATGGTCTCCGCCTTCTCCATCATCCCCTGGGCACGACTCCACTCGAGGGACCTGCAGTGGTTCCTCCTCCCGTTCCAGCGCCAAGAGATTAGTCATTCTCTCACTCGAGTCTCCCTCCCGAACGAAGTTCGGTGTTCCCTCCGTTGGTGGCGGTCGACAGCGATCCTAAGGGGTTGCCATTTTAGGGTGTCAGACAGGATCGTCATTACCACCGACGCCAGCTTGTCCGGTTGGGGGGCTCACTTAGACGACCACATTGCTCAGGGTCTATGGTCTCCGGCCGAGTCTCAGCAGACCATTAACTTGCTGGAGCTCCGGGCTATCAGGCTTGCCCTCCGGGAGTTCAGGGACCTGGTAGCCGGGCAGCACATCCTGGTGCTAACTGATAATATTACCGCAAAGGCGCATGTCAACCGCCAGGGGGGCACCAGGTCTGGGCCACTTATGGAGGAGGCTCGGGTGTTGGGAGACTGGGCTGAGGGTCATCTCCGATCCATGGTCGCTGAACACATCTCGGGGGTGGACAATAGGCAGGCGGACTGGCTTAGCAGGGTCCAGGTGGATCAGGCTGAATGGAGCTTACATCCTTCTGTCTTTCAGGAGATCATCAGTCGCTTCGGGACCCCGTCCGTGGACCTGTTCGCCTCGCCTGCGAATGCCCAGCTCCCCCGCTTCTACACCAGGTTTCCGGCTCCGGGAGCGGAGAGGGTGGACGCCCTGAGAGCGCCCTGGCCCAGGGGGTTACTGTACGCCTTCCCTCCAACGACCCTCTTACCCCGGGTCATAAGGAGGATCATCGACACGCGATCGGAGGTCATCCTGGTCGCGCCATATTGGCCCCGGCGACCTTGGTTCGCCGACCTACAGTCCCTGTCTCTGGGGAGACCGTGGCGCGTCCCCCAGGATCAGATAGTCCTCCTTCAGGGGTCGTTGGAGCACCCGGAGGCCCGGTGGCTCCAACTGACCGTGTGGAGGTTGAGCGGGTCGCTCTGAGGGGTGGGGAGTTTTCCTCCAGGGTCATCTCCACCATCCAGGCATCCCGTCGCCCCTCCACGATCAGAATTTACAATGCCACGTGGAAGGTCTTCTGCGACTGGTGTTCGAGGTCTCAGATAGCCCCCGAGGGGGCCTCGGTCCCTCAAGTGTTGGAGTTCCTCCAAGACGGATTAGACAAAGGCCTATCGCCCAACACCATCCGCCGTCAGGTGGCCGCCCTGGGCTCTGTCCTAACCTGGGGGGGTGAGCTCTCCCTCTCCCAACATTCCACCGTGCGTAGGTTCCTCAAAGGGGCTTCCAATCTGCGCCCCCCGGCCGTCCACAGGTATCCTACCTGGGACCTTTCTAAGGTCCTGGTCGCTCTTACGGCTGTCCCGTTTGAGCCACTAGAGGACGTGTCCTTGCAACTGCTCTCCTGGAAGGTGGCCTTTCTCATCGCTGTCGTGTCGGCCAGGAGAATCTCGGAACTGCACGCGCTGTCCGTCAGGGAGGACCTGTGCATGTTTCACCCCGACAGGGTCGTCCTTCGCCCCGACCCCTCGTTCATGCCTAAGGTGGGCTCCTGGTTTCACCGCTCCCAGGAGATTGTCCTGCCTAATTTCTTTCCAGACCCGGTGCAACCTCAGGAGCACCTCTGGCACATGCTAGATGTGCGCAGGGCTCTGGAGGTATATATTAGGCGCACATCGAGCTTCCGACGTTCAGAGGCCTTGTTCGTTTCCTTTTTGCCGTCCTCCCTCGGCCACAAGGTTTCGGTCCCCTGCATTGGTAGGTGGGTCAGGAGGTGTATCGGCAAAGCCTATGAAGTCTCTCAGGAGGTAGTGCCTGAGGGCATTACTGCCCATTCCACGCGGAGTGCAGCTACCACCTCGGCATGGTCCACGCAGGCTTCGCTGGAAGAGATTTGTCGGGCTGCGGCCTGGTCCTCTCCTTCCCCTTTCATCAGGGCATATAAGGTGGACAAGTTCGCTTCGGCTGGCGCTGACTTTGGACGCAGAGTATTGCGTGCGGTGTCTTCCAGTCGCTAGTGGCTGGCCTTCCCTCGACCCCTCCCTTTGGAGTGGCGATTCGGCTTGGGTATGTCCCATACTATGGATGCTATCTCCACCCTTATTGAGAAAGAGCGTTGGTACTTACCTGATACGCCTCTTCTAATAAGGGTGGAGATAGCATCCGGCCCATCCCTTGTCTCGTTCAGTCCAGCCGTTTTCATCTGGTTTGTTGTGCTTATTCTTGCCTTCGTGTTGGCTACATGTTTCCTTGAACTTTATTAAAACGTTTGGAGATTACCGGTGAGTCTGTCATTTTTCCCTTCGTCGATAAAACTGGGAGGGACTACTCGTAAGGGGGTTATATACCACGCTTAATTAATTATTAAACAGACTCAGTCCAATCAGAGTGTGGATAGGTTGAACCCATACTATGGATGCTATCTCCACCCTTATTAGAAGAGGCGTATCAGGTAAGTACCAACGCTCTTTCTACTTTGCTCGCATGATTTATGATGCTAATTATGTCAGAGTGGATCGAAGGCCTAGCAATATACGTGCTGTCCAAGAAATATTTGGCAAAGCTTTATTTGTTTTGTATGTTACAAACTCCTTATCTTCAGGCAAATACAGGAAGTCCTTGACTTACAACCACAATTGAGTTGAATGTTTTTGTTGTTAAGCAAGAAATTTGTTAAGTTAATTTATTTTAAATTGTTTTGTATGTATTGCTTTTATACTTCTGTGCACCGCCCTGAGTCCCTTCGGGGAGATAGGGCGGTATACAAATATGATTAAATAAATAAATAAACAAACAAACAAACAAACAAACAAACAAACAAACAAACGGGTTTGCCCAATTTTATGACCTTTATTGTCACAGTTCTTAGGTGAATCTGGCTTCCCCATTGAATTTATTCATCAGAAGGTCACAAAAGGTGATCACCTGACTATGGAGTATTTCAACCGTCATAAATATGAGTAAGTTGCCAAGCATTTGAATTTTGGTCACATAATCATGGGGATGCTGCAACTGTTATAAGTGTGAAAAACAGTCATAAGTCACTTTTTTCAGTACCTTTGTAACTTTTAACAGTTATTAAATGAATTGTTGTAAGTCAAGGATTATCTGTACCAAATTTTTATCTTAAACACAAATAGCCAAGACATAAACAAACAAGTTAAGAAAGTGCTATCAGTCCCTCATATATGCATGAATTATGAATAAAGCACAGAGACATGTTCCAGGGTATTGAGGGAATTATGGGAGCGGCAACTAGAATAAATAGCCTGCCATTACTGGGTACAGTGTAAGGAAATCCAGCAATCCAGAAGCATGTACATATTGTAATACATGTTTTAAATATGTTGTCTGCTACTTGAGTCAATTTTTGTGCCAGAATTCAACTGAACTCAAATTTCTCCATGTTGTACATTACTTGGAAGTCATAAATGATAAATCAACGTATTTTCTAACTGTCTAGAATAACAGCTAGAGCTGCAATGGAGTGGATTCATTTTTTATTTAAACTTCCATCTGAATGGCTTACAGTATGTCAGTTCTTAAATGAAACAGGAAAAAAATGAAAAGGAATACTGCTGGATGGTGTATCAAGTATGGGGAATGAATCCAATGCAGTTTTAAACTTTTAACTTAGAGGCATTACTTTAATTGTAGCAATTTTACTAAAGTACCGTATGTGGAATGGGTTTATATACTATACTGTATTTTTCGGAGTATAAGACACACCTTTTTTCCTCTAAAAAGAGGCTGAAAATCTGGGTGCGTCTTATACATCGAATACAGTATTTTTTTTGCCTCCTGGGACCCCGCCCCCTTCACCAAACTGGCTGTGCCTAGTCTTATGGAGGCTTCCAGAGAGCTCCTGGGGGCTGGGGAGGGCAGAAATTAGCCTCAAATGGGCTGTTTTCCCCTCCCCCAGCCACACTCTATAAGCCTCCATAGGGCTATGCATGCAATTTATTTGACACAAAAATGGCCCGTTTTCGCGATAAACGGGACGGTTTCTTTGCTCATTTTTGACACACACACCCCCAGGAGCACTCTGCAAGTCCCCCCAAGGCTAGTTATGCTTTTTATTTGAAAAAAACCAGCCCCATTTTCATGGAGAAATGGGCTGTTTTGGAGAGGTTTGAGTGCAAAAGGCTCCTCCCCCCACCTTTCGGAAGGCTCTTTAACTGTTTCTGTGCCAGCAGAAACAAAGTCTTAAGGTGATTTCCTTCTGCAGGACATAGATAAATACACCTGGAAACATCAACCTCCCTACCTCCCTACATACTGTATTTCTCTTTCTCTCTCTCTAGCCTTCTACCTATCTACCTACACACACACTCTCCCTCCCTCCCTACTGTATTTCTCTCTATATTTCTCTCTCTCTATCCTTTTACCTACCTACCTACACACACTTTCTCTCTCTCTCTACGTACTGTATTTCTTTCTCTCTCTCTCTATCCTTCTACCTCTCTATTCCTCCCTTCGACCTGTCCGCTCTCACAGAGTTGGCCTTCTCAGGGTGCCGTCAGCCGGTCAATGCCGACTGGCGACCCCCAGGGGGAGAGCCTTCTCTGTGGCGGGTCCGACACTCTGGAACGACCTCCCCCCCCCCAATATCCATACCATCACGGATCTACGTCTCTTCTGTCGGATGGTAAAAGCTCATTTCTTTCGTCTTGCCGGCCTGACATAGATTAGGGACTTTTAATTCGTTATTTATGTTTTTAACTATTTATTCAATTTTAGCACAGTCTTATTGATTTAATTGTTTTTTAAATTTTGTATATTGTGTGGGGTTTTTAATCTTTCTGTGTACCGCCCTGAGTCCCTTTTGGTGAAAAGGGCGGTATATAAATTGAAAATAAAGTAAAGTAAAAGTAAAAGTACCTACCTACACACACTCTCTCTCTCTCCCTACCTACCTACTGTATTTCTCTCTCTATTTCTCTCTCATCCTTCTACCTACCTATACACACACACACTCTCTCTCCCTACCTACCTGTTTCTCTGTCTTTCTATTTCTCTCTATCCTTCTACCTACCTACCTACACAGACACTCTCTCTCCCTACCTACCTACTGTATTTCTCTCCCTCTCTCTATTTCTCTCTCTATATATCCCTTTACCTACTACCTACTCTCTTTCTCCCTCCCTACCTACTGTATTTCTCTATATTTCTCTCTCTCTCTATCCCTTTATCTACCTACCTACTGTATTTCTCTTTCTTTCTCTCCCTCTCTCTCCCTCTATCTACCTACCTACTTACTTTTTTTTGTAATTTTATTTATTTATTTATTCAATTTATACCCCGCCCTTCTCCAAACGGACCCAGGGCGGCGCACAGGAAAATTAAAATACATACAAAACATCATATAAAATTTAAAAAACTAATTCAATAGAACCTGTGCTAAAACCAGATTAAAATCCCCAAATTTAAAAACTATCTAAAAGTCAGTATAGGGGTCTACGCTAGGCCGGCTAGATGAAACAAATGTGTCTTAAGACACTTGCGGAAGAGGCGGAGGTCAGAGATGGTGCAAAGTTCAGGGGGTAAGTCGTTCCAAAGGGCTGGACCTGCCACAGAGAAGGCTCTCCCCCTGGGTGTCGCCAGTCGGCATTGTCCGGCCGACGGCACCCTGAGGAGGCCCTCTCTGTGGGAGCGTATTGGTCTAAGGGATGTATGGGGCAGGAGGCGGTCTCGCATATAACTAGGCCCCGAGCCATGGAGCGCTTTAAAGATGGTCGTCAGAACCTTGAAGTGCACCCGAAAGACCACAGGAAGCCAGTGCAGCTCGCGCAGGATAGGTGTTATGTGGGAGTGTCTAGGCGCTCCCGTAATCACCCGCGCGGCTGCATTCTGGACTAACTGTAGCTTTCGAGTGCACCTCAAGGGAAGCCCCATGTAGAGAGCATTACAGTAGTCGAGTTGAGAGGTCACGAGGGCCTGAGTGACTGTGCGAAGGGCAGCCCGGTCCAGTAAGGGCCGCAATTGGCGCATCAGGCGTACCTGATGGAAAGCCCCCCTGGCCACGGCCGCCACATGGTCCTCCATGGACAGCCGGGAATCCAGGAGGACACCCAAATTGCGCGCCCTCTCCACGGGGGCCGGTGTTTCGCCCCCAATGGCCAGAGTTGGAATAATCTGGCTGAACCGGGGTGCCGGAAGCCACAGCCACTCAGTCTTGGACGGGTTGAGCCTGAGTTTGTTACTACCCATCCAGATCCGTACGGCCTCCAAACACCGGGACATGACCTCGACGGCATCGTTGGGTGGATATGTACAACTGAGTATCATCAGCGTACAGATGATATCCCACCCCAAAACTACGGATGATCTCGCCCAGCGGCTTCATGTATGTGTTGAACAGTAGGGGCGAGAGGACCGACCCTTGAGGTACCCCACATACGAGGGGCCTCGAGGCCGACCTCTGCCCCCCTGCCAACACATATTGCGACCGACCAGAGAGGTAGGAAGAGAACCACCGTAGAACGGTGCCTCCCAGCCCCAACCCCCCCAGTCGGCGCAATAGGATACCATGGTCGATGATATCAAAAGCCGCTGAGAGGTCTAATAGGACTAGGATAGAGGAATATCCTCTATCCCGCGCCCTCCAGAGATCATCAACCAACGCGACCAATGCCGTCTCGGTGCTATGCCCGGGTCGGAAGCCGGACTGGCGCGGGTCTAGATAATCAACTTCCTCCAAGTGTCGCGGAAACTGTTGGGCCACCACACTCTCAACAACCTTCACTAAAAAGTGAAGGTTGGAGACGGGACGATAGTTCTCTAGTAATGCTGGATCCAGGGACGGCTTCTTGAGGAGGGGCCTTACTACCGCCTCTTTCAAGACGGCAGGCAAGGACCCCTCACTCAAAGATGCGTTGACAATGCCCTGGAGCCAGCCTCATGTCGTCTCCCAGGATGCCAGTACAAGCCAGGAGGGACACGGGTCCAATAAACATGTGGTAGCCCTAAGTCTCTTTGACAACTTGTCCATATCCTCGGTAGTAACAAAATCAAACTCCTCCCAAGATGGTGTCTCAAGAGCAACCTCGGACCGCTCAGCTGGACCACTGTCGATGGAGGGCAGCTCGCTCCGAATCCGAGTGATTTTCTCCTGCAGATAAATCCCAAATTCCTCTGCTCGACCCTGTAGAGGGGCTTCCCGCGGCCTCTGTTGAAGGAGGGAGCCTCTTCAAAACCTTGCCTCTTCAAAACCTTATACTCCGGTGCGTCTTATACTCCAAAAAATACGGTATGTATCTTCTGGCTGGTGCGTTAATGGACTGGAGGCAGCTGAGGTTTATGAATGTGATTTGTTTATCCAACGGCTGTTCAACTTGTCCTTGATTTACAATTGATTGTTTTACGACCATTCATACTCAGCAACTCCCAGGAATGAATACTTTATGGATGCAAATAACTTCTGTAAAACAACTTGCTGGCTGCCTTTAGTCACATGACCACATTTTGAGTGCTTGCATCCTATTTGCATTTATTACAGGTTGCCACGTGCCCTTTGATCATGTGATTACCGTTGCAGTCTTCTCTGCTGGCTTCCCCAGAAAGTCCACAGGGAAGCTGGCAGGAAATGTTCCAAGTGGAAGTGACATTGGGTTTGAGGTCCATTCCACCAGTTCGCTGAGGGATTTTTTCTCCCCTTTGTGCAGGGAGGAAAATCCTGTCACATGATGGAGGAAGGGACCTTAAACCTGGTGAAAACACTAGCGAATGATAGCATTCTGAGCCTTTCAGAATGCTCAGATTCGCTATCGTTTTCCCTTCTGGAGAAAACCATTGATTTTGCTTGCCTAAAAATCTGGACAAACAGACCTCTGGCAAAATCTGGCAAAAATCTGGCAAAAACGCTAACAAACACCAATATTTAAATAGTATATAGTTCAGTTTTGTTCAAGTCTCAAAGCATTGCGTTTACTAGTGTTTTCCCCTCACAAATGGACTCTAAACCTTTCAGAAAGGTGGCATTTGTTAGTGTACTGAGACTTCAAATTTGGTGAAAATACTAGCAAATGCTATTGTGCTCATGACTATTCTTCCTGGTGGGCAGATAGAGGGTCCAGGCCTCCCGGGTTTGATGCCCCATCACCCGGAAGGCCCAGGCCCTTTCCCAGCACTGCACTTAACAACTGCAATGAGAGAACTGGGATTGCAGACTTTAAAAGAAGCAGTCACATAGCATATGTGTCCTCTCGCCCTTACTGTTCAACACATATATGAAGCCGCTGGGTGAGATCATCCGTGGTTTTGGGGTGGGATATCATCTGTACGCTGATGATACTCAGTTGTACATATCCACCCCAGACCACCCCAACGATGCCGTCGAGGTTATGTCCCGGTGTTTGGAGGCCGTACGGATCTGGATGGGTGGTAACAAACTCAGGCTCAACCCGTCCAAGACTGAGTGGCTGTGGCTTCCGGCGCCCCGGTTCAGCCAGATTATTCCAACTCTGGCCATTGGGGGCGAAACACCGGCCCCCGTGGAGAGGGCGCGCAATTTGGGTGTCCTCCTGGATTCCCGGCTGTCTATGGAAGATCATGTGGCAGCCGTGGCCAGGGGGGCATTCCATCAGGTACGCCTGATGCGCCAATTGCGCCCCTTACTGGACCGGGGTGCCTTACGCACAGTCACTCAAGCACTCGTCACCTCTCGACTTGACTACTGTAATGCTCTCTACATGGGGCTCCCCTTGAGGTGCACCCGAAAGCTGCAGCTAGTCCAGAACGCAGCCGCGCGGGTGATTACGGGAGCGCCTAGACACTCCCACATAACACCTATCCTGCGCGAGCTGCACTGGCTCCCTGTGGTCTTTCGGGTGCGCTTCAAGGTTTTAACGACCATCTTTAAAGCGCTCCATGGCTCGGGGCCTAGTTATATGCGAGACCGCCTCCTGCCCCATACATCCCTCAGACCGATACGCTCCCACAGAGAGGGCCTCCTCAGGGTGCCGTCGGCTGGACAATGCCGACTGGCGACACCCAGTGGAAGAGCCTTCTCTGTGGCGGGCCCTGCCCTTTGGAACGACCTACCCCCTGAACTCCGCACCATCTCTGACCTCCGCCTCTTCCGCAAGTGTCTGAAGACACACCTATTCCATCTAGCCGGCCTAGCATAACCCCCATTACTGACTCTTAGATAGTTTTAAATTTGGGTTTTTTAAATTCGGTTTTTAGCGCAGGATCTATTAGAATAAGTTTTTTAAAATTTTATATGTTTTATATGTGTTTTAACATCCCTGTGCGCCGCCCTGGGTCCGTTTGGAGAAGGGCGGGGTATAAATTTAATAAAATAAAAATAAAATAAATAAAATAAATATTTCTTAACTGCCACTTCACTCAATGACTGACATTTTGGGCCCAATTATGGTCATAACTGGAGTTTGTGAGGATTCCATCTATGTCTGATCATTGGAAGAATGGTATTTCGGTTCTCTTATACAAAGGGAAAGGTAACAACAATGTAGCTGGAAAGTGTTTGGAAGAATTCTTGTTGAGGGAGTATAGATTCTAGAAGATGGCAGTGAACAAAGTTGTAGTAGTAGAAACAATCTGTAGTAAAAGTACATGCAACCAGATTTTTATTCTTCAGCAAATAATTTATTTAAAAGAAGGTTTCCTGAAAGTTTGGAAAAAGAGCATACTAATGAATGGGGTTGAATAGGTAAAAATGAAGTTGAAAGTGGATTATTTAATGTCATAACATCAGTATATAATGAAAGCAAAGCATGAATAAAAATAATTATTCATTAATTACTGATTCACCATCAAGCAGAAAGAACCATAAGGGATACATGATGCCCTCTCAACTGTTTAATATGTTTATGGATGTATCCATACAAATGTATTAAAATATATGTGAAAATAAGGTATGTTTATAGTTGGTAGGTGTTGATAGGGGAATGTCTATGAATTTCTATATGTAAACAATGCCATAATGTTGGTTGAAAATCCAAATGATTTCCAATGGATATTAAATTCAATAAAGCAATGAGTATTGATCTGAAAATTAATGCATTAAAATCAATGTAATTCTGTTTAATATGGCTAGTGAAGTGACTAATTTAAAATCATACATAAATGATATAAAATTAGACCAAATAGAGAAGTTTGAATATTTTCATAGTATTCAAGAGAAAATTAATGAAGTAGATCAAATGCAAGTAGAATCATACTATGTAATATATGATGTTTTGACGAACAAATGTTTGATGAAAGAAGCAAAATGGCTATGTATAAACATGTTATTCTATGCACTCTCTTGTAAGAGTTGGGTATATTGGGAGAATATTGGAAACTGATTAATTTAAAAGTATATGTGGTAACAGTAGAGGATTATAAAGGAATGTTGAAAAGGGAATGACCAGTATAAAAAAATAAGTACTGGTACTTTGGTCATACAAACAAATTATATGAGGAATATATGGATTGAAACAGGGGAAGGGAAAGTTTTACTTGGTTAGAATTAACGTGTTATTTTTTAAAAGGGAGGTGAGAAGTTTGAAAAACAAGGACAGAAAGGTATGCAAATATATAGTGAACTGGGTGAGTTCAAAATAATAGTTTTATTCCTCTCTTTTTTCCTGCTTTTAATTATTTTACTTATTATTCTAACTCTTTTTGTGCTTTCTGTAATACTGCTCACTCTGAAATGGAAGTGATGCATATGCATATGTATGTGTAATTTATATGTATTCCGTTACATATTCATTATTTCCCACATGGGGAGGCAAAGGATGTTTAAATTAATCATTCCATGTTCTATCAAGTTTTAACTGAAGTTTCAGAATATTAATAACTCCCAACTCTAATAATAATTACAGATATTCAGCAAACGTAGCACATTGTTCATTTAATTTAGTCTTATCTATTTCCCTGGCAATATTTTCTAAACACCAAAGCAAATTAACTTTTTTAAAAATATGTTTTGTAAATACCATTTTGAGTAATTGAAGGAATCTGGGTCAGCTCAAAAGGCTATTGTCTAATAATTCTGTTTCCTTTTCTACTACTTCTTTTCCAGAATATATTAGCATCTCTTCAGCAGAGGAAAAATGGCACCTTAACATCATGGAAACTGGACCCGTAATTGTTTAGTCATTTGCAGATGTCTCCCTATCATATACATATGTTTTTTCATTCCATTGAAAGTCAAGATTCAACTAGTATTTTAAGACTTTAATTAGAATGTTGGCATTTAATTTAATGGAAAAACTGGATTGGGCTTCTCTGCAATCCAGTACTTATTTTAATACATAAAAGTAAATTCCATACATAAGTGAATTCAATCTGTTTTATCTTTGGGTATTGCTTTATTTATGGTATTGCTATCCATGCCAAGCTCTTGCAAGCATTCTCAATATTTTTTCATGTAAAAATCTTTAGTGAAATATATATGCAATGGCTACAAATGCAATTTGATCTCCACCACTCTACAAAAATTACCAATTGTACCACTGCACTTTAATGTTTAAATGTAAAATGTATTTAAGTAAAATTAAATTTTAGTTAATATTTAGATTTTCACCAATTTATTGATAATTCTTAAAATGGATCATGATACTTTAAAATCCCTAATGCAGAATGCAAATACATTCTAAAAAATGTAGAAAGTGAAACAGTAAAACTTCAGACCCCAGCTCATATTTTCACCATAAATATAATTATGGTCTTTAAAATAAAAGATAAAAATACCCTCAAGTTGATCTTCATTCCGGATGGATACAACATGCAGTTTTCTTGGCAATAGCATGGAAATATATTCTCCAGAGATGGGTTCTGATTCTGATAAACTAACTTGCAGCCATCATATTCCTTGACAGTGTCCAATCCAATTTCTAACCAGGATGAGACCAGCAGACAAGTTTGGCCAGATTTGCATTCCTGGCATTGCATTTAGTCACCTTATGACAAACACTGCCACCATTGAAGTTCCTCACTATTTGTGTGACTGTCAGCTGCTGGCATACTGTCAAAGGAAGCAAGCAAATTGGGAAAATGATTTGAGTTTGAGAGCCATGATTTAAAAGTTTTAAATAATTTAAATAATTGAAGACTATGATGGTCTATAGTTTTGGTTATCATTCATAAACAAACAATGATTTTTCCTTTTAAGAATTCCTAAATGTCATTCTTGAGTAACCTTATAAGAATCAACAATGTACAGTATACATACAGGGATACCTTTAAATATCAAATTTCTGAACAGGACAATTGTCATTTGTCATATGATGAGAAAACTGTTAGCAATTAACTACCAGTAACAATTTTACACACAGTATGAAAAAATCAACTGTATAGCAGTTACATAAAGTGGCTGAAATCAGTATATCAAATAGACTTTTATTCTGACATTACTGTTGATTAACTGCTGTAAGGCAATTAAATGTAGTCTCTGACCAAATTTCTTATTGAAACTAGACATATCGGTCTTAACCAAAAATTGAATTTCCAGATTTTTTTACAATTTCCAAAGTGTTATTTTTGGCATTATCATCCATCATAAATGTTACGTAATTCATGGCTTTCTTCCCACTTGTTTTTCCAATTACCCTATCAAGTTCAGCAAGATTCACAACAATTTGGAATATAAATTGTCCTAGCTCCCCCAAGTGGCAATACTAATTTTTCAAAAATATTTGAAATAATGTTTTAAACAAATCATTTTTATTATTAATCAACATTACATGTCAACTGTTCCTAGAAGCTAGAGGCAGGGTGGCTGGAAACAGAGATGGAAATAGTTACAAAATAAACTTCAATCAAAGCATTACTTGTTTCTATTTTGAACCACTGAAATAAGAATTTATTCAATAATCTACTGTAAATATTTAAAGGATCAGCGGTGAGGAGACTTGTGGAACTGAAATACTTCAATATCTTTATCTGTTGATGAAGCAATTTAATGTACAACACTGTGATATTTTTCTAGTACTGTGTAAGATCAGTAATTTACTAAATAAAAGTCCAGCATATTCTAACAAGAGCAGCAGTTACAGGGAGAAAACTGTGTATCAAAGATTAAAAATACTAAAAATAAAATGCTAAATATACTAATACTAAAATACTAAATACTAAATATTACTAAATATTTATTATTTATATATATATATATATATATATATATATATATGTATGTATGTATGTATGTATGTATGTATGTATGTATGTATGTATGTATGTATGTATGTATGTGTATATATATATATATATATATATATTATTATAAATATATATTATAAATAATAAATAAATAAATATTATTAATAATAATAAATAATAAATTTTATTTCTAACCCGCTCTCTCTCCCCAAAGGGACTCGAGGCGGGGCACAGGTAAATTAAGAACAAATAACATAGAACAAAGTACAAAATTAAAATCACATTAAATCATATCCTGCGCTAAAACAACTATAAAATACCAACTATCCTAAAAAAACCCTTAAACTAAAAACCCCATAGAAGAGAGACTACCCTAGGCCGGCCAAGCAGAAAAGATGCGCTTTTAATTTTAGACGGAAGGAGCGGAAGTCCGTGGTCGTTCTAATGTCAGGGGGAAGGTCGTTCCAGAGGGCTGGGCCCGCCACAGAGAGAGCTCTTCCCCTGGGTGTCGCCCGCTGACAAAGTCTAGTGGACGGCACCCGGAGAAGCCCCTCTCTGTGGGAGCGAATCGGCCGTGAGAATGTGTGAGGCAGGATCCGATCCCGCAGATAGCTAGGTCCCAAGCCATGGAGCGCTTTAAAGAGGCGGTAGTGAGGCCCCTCCTCAAGAAGCCGTCCCTGGACCCAGCTTTATTAGAGAACTATCGTCCGGTCTCCAACCTTCACTTTTTGGTGAAGGTTGTCGAGAGTGTGGTAGCCCAACAGTTTCCGCGACACCTGGAGGAAGTTGATTATCTAGACCCGCGCCAGTCCGGCTTCCGACCCGGTCACAGCACCGAGACGGCATTGGTCGCGTTGGTTGATGATCTCTGGAGGGCGCGGGATAGAGGTTATTCCTCTATCCTAGTCCTATTAGACCTCTCGGCGGCTTTTGATACCATCGACCATGGTATCCTATTGCACCGACTGGGGGGGTTGGGGTTGGGGGGCACCGTTTTGCGGTGGTTCTCATCCTACCTCTCTGGTCGGTCGCAATATGTGTTGACGGGAGGGCAGAGGTCGACCTTGAGGCCTCTCTTATGTGGGGTTCCTCAGGGGTCGGTCCTCTCGCCCCTCCTTTTCAACACATATATGAAGCCGCTGGGTGAGATCATCCGTGGTTTTGGGGTGGAGTACCATCTGTACGCTGATGACACCCAGCTGTACATATCCACCCCAAACCACCCCAACGATGCCGCCGAAGTGCTGTCCCGGTGTTTGGAGGCCGTACGGATCTGGATGGGTGGTAACAAACTCAAGCTCAACCCTGCCAAGACTGAGTGGCTGTGGTTTCCGGCACCCCGGTTCAGCCAGATTACACCAACTCTGGCCATTGGGGGCGAAACACTGGCCCCCGTGGAGAGGGCGCGCAATTTGGGTGTCCTCCTGGATTCCCGGCTGTCCATGGAGGACCATGTGGCGGCCGTGGCCAGGGGGGCGTTTCATCAGGTACGCCTGATGCGCCAATTGCGCCCCTTACTGGACCGGGCTGCCCTTCGCACAGTCACTCAAGCTCTCGTGACGTCCCGACTCGACTACTGTAATGCTCTCTACATGGGGCTTCCCTTGAGGTGCACTCGAAAGCTACAGCTAGTCCAAAACGCAGCCGCGCGGGTGATTATGGGAGCCACTAGATGCTCCCACATAACACCGATCCTGCGCGAGCTGCATTGGCTTCCTGTAGTTTTTCGAGTGCGCTTCAAGGTTTTGACAACTATCTTTAAAGCGCTCCATGGCTCGGGGCCTAGTTATATGCGAGACCGCCTCCTGCCCCATACATCCCTTAGACCGATACGCTCCCACAGAGAGGGCCTTCTCAGGGTGCCGTCGGCCGGACAATGCCGACTGGCGACACCCAGGGGAAGAGCCTTCTCTGTGGCGGGCCCAGCCATTTGGAATGACCTACCCCCTGAATTACGTACCATCACCGACCTCCGCCTCTTCCGCCAATGTCTTAAGACATATTTGTTTCAACAAGCCGGCCTAGCCTAACCTCCCATGGGGACTTTTAGGTAGTTTTAAATTGGGTTTTTAAAATTTGGTTTTAGCGCAGGATAGGTTATTTAATAGTTTTTTAAATTATATTTATTGTATTTTGTATGTTTTTAAATTTTCCTGTGCGCCGCCCTGGGTCCTTTGTGGAGAAGGGCGGGATATAAATTTAAAATAAATAAAAATAAATAAATAAATAAAGATGATGACTAATACCTTGAAGCGCACCCGGAAGACGACAGGCAGCCAGTGCAGCTCGCGCAAGAGCGGTGTTATGTGGGTAAACCTGGAGGTTCCCATAATTGCTCGCGCGGCTGCATTCTGGACCATCTGAAGTCTCCGGGTGTACCTCAAAATGCACTAAAAATACTACAATTTGCTGCTACATTATAGACATTCATAACTGGAGAACAAAGAAAATCACCCAAATTCCCCAAATCAAATTCCCCAACAAGAAATAGGACTTACTCAACAGGTGTGTGTGTGTGTGTGTGCGTGTGTACACACCTACAGTATATCTTTATTTTATTTTATTAACAGAATGAAGTTTTTCAGCCCTCTCCCCCTTCTGTTCCAATCATTGGCTCTCAAGATATTCAAGAAAAGTTAAAAGAAAAAAAGAAGCTGCATTGGAAGACAATACATAATAGCTAATCCATTTTCAATTTATATAACACAATTTGTGTGGAGAGAAGTTTCTCTATTCTTTATACTTCATGCTGAAAAACACTATATGAAGACTTCATGGTTCCCATGTCCCTTAAATATATCTTACTTTTAACTTTCATTTTTAATCCACAATTACAAAATTATATGCAAAATACTGCCATATAGAGAAAATAAATTTTCTTGGATAGTAAATTCTAAATCTCTGCTGTACAAGTTGGTGAGTATATTAAGCAATTAATATGCACATTTCTTTGAAAATTTAAAACGCAAGTAGTATGTGAAGGGTTGAAACTTCTTATTTTTATTATAATTCTAGACTCATTAGTGTAAATTGATCAACAACGTAACAAATTGACTAACTCAGCTGGGAATGAATGAAAAATGTAAAGTTTTATACTTGGATATAACACAAATTTGGTTCTTATCTTTATTACCATGTAATATTCCTGTTCTTAGCCTGCCATGCTTATCAATATTTTCTTACATTAAGTAATTGACACAAGGATGGAAGTAAAACATAGTTACTTTTTTAAAAACTTGCCACCTTTATATATAATTTTCTCTTTGATCTATGAGTCTATAGATTAAAACAGTTTAGCAAAACTATTTTTATTCATTTACTTGTCTGAACAACACAAAATTAACATGCAAAATTGAACTATATACTATTTAAAAATTCCTATAATATTCTCTACTATGTAAATATTAACAAATTTCTATCAAAACTAGTAACAAATGCACAAATTGGCCTTTAAAAATTTGCTTATTATTAACTCATATGATTTTTTATGTTATTACACAGAATACTGATATTCATTGCCATATGCTTTATGATGGTCCTATTAACATCATTTTCAGAGATTTGTTAGTGAGCGACCAAATCCAAACCTTGAAGGGTTCTTGTTTGGGCACTCAATTATATGACTTCTTTTATGTCATTAACGAAAGAGGCTTTGAAAACCATCCATTTATAAAAATCAATTGGCCTGTTATTAGCAAATTCTAAAAGTCAGATTTTCTAGATTTTACAGAGCCAAAAATTAACTTAAAAGTCATTTAGTAAATAAAATACAAGGGGTTAACTCCCCTTGAGATTAAATAATTCGGTAATCAAAATCAATTATAGAATTATAACTATATATGCCTGATACGCCAGTTGCGCCCCTTACTGGACCGGGGGGCCCTTCGCACAGTCACTCAAGCGCTTGTGACATCCCGGCTGGATTACTGTAACGCTCTCTACATGGGGCTCCCCTTGAGGTGCACTCGAAGGCTAGAGTTAGTACGGAATGCGGCTGCGCGGGTGATTATGGGTGCCCCAAGGCCTGTGGCCTTTCGAGTGCGCTTCAAGGTGTTGACGACCATCTTTAAATCGCTCCATGGCTCGGGGCCTAGCTATATACGAGACCGCCTCCTGCCCCATACATCCCTTCGTCCGGTCCGCTCCCACAGAGAGGGTCTTCTCCGGGTGCCGTCGGCTGGGCAATGCCGGTTGGCGACACCCAGGGGAAGTGCCTTCTCTGTGGCGGGCCCGGCCCTCTGGAACGACCTACCCCCCGACCTTCGCACTACCTCGGACCTCCGCCTCTTCCGCCAACGTCTTAAGACGTTTTTATTCCAACAAGCCGGCCTAACATAGCCCCCCGTTTCTGACTTTTTATGTACAAATTGCAATTTGGTAAGGTTTTAAATGGGTTTTAGCACGGGTTTTAATAATTTAATATGTTTTAATGATATATATTGTTTTTATTGTGGTTTTAGTAATGCCCTGGGTCCTAACAAGGAGAAGGGCTGGGTATAAATTCGCTAAAAAAATTTTTATAGAAATTCTATTTTATAAACACCATTATTATTTAAAAGCAATACTAGAATACTTAAATTTTCACAGCTACTACCTTAAAAAAGACACCATAACTCAGTCAGATGTACCCTTTTGTGAAACTGGTCAAATATTTATATCAGTTGCAGTCAGTCTGAGATTATAAAGAAACTATAAACCTGAGTAAGTGCAAGACTCTCTTGGTACTGCACAGAGCAACATTTAGAGGTATATTACATTATTCATATTTAATTTTACAGCGATATGAGGAATATTTATTGTTTGAAGTGTGAAGAGATCATAGCAGTGGTGTGTTGCTGCTGGTTTGGCCCAGATCGGCCAAACCGGTAGTAGCGGTGGTGGGAGTCTCTGCCCACCCGCCAGGATACACGCAAGGACGGGAGCGTGTCCGAACCAGTAGTAAAAAGATTAGCAACCACCTCTGGGTCATACCCATATTGCATTTTACTCCTTCTGCAATAATAATTGCCTTAGTTTATAAATGGAACTAGAGGTGACAGTGAGGTAATTCTTACTACACATGGCACTTACGACAAAACAAACATCATATCTAAAATTAAGAAGCTAAAAACGCTACCAATGGAAGACCTATGCAATTGCATGGGAAGGCAAGGGAATACTCAAAAGACTACAGAAAGATCCCTTTTCTAGCTTGTGGAATAAAATATTTTTTAAATTAAAAAAAAAAGGTGGATGAGTACTGTAGACTTAGATATCAACATCTATGAGTAGTAACAGAATTCTATTCTAGGTAAAATTCTGCTCTGGAATCTGATACAGTTCCATTATATGATCCAAGAGACTCTTCATTTGAAATACTGTATTGTAGGAAATAAGACACCTCTGGAACAACTTAGAAGGTTCATTTTTGTAGAAAATCCTCTTCTATAAAAATTTATTCTTGACTTGTTCTGAACATGTATTCATGACAATGTGCAATACCAGTGGAAAGTTTTTTAGATGTCTGATTCACAAACAAAAGTTCCAGACTAAGGTTAAGCTTGTAGATTCCATGAAATAAAACAGTTAAGAATAAATTTCATCTTCACATATGCCAGATGACAGTTCATACTAGAGCAAATATCTGTCATGACTATATGGTTATAAGAGTAATTTTCCTTCTACAATAAGCCTGTTTGAGTCATTACTATTTTTTAAAAATGAAAAAAGTTATATTCATCAAATCTAATGAACTGTTCCGTACATGATGGCGAACCTATGGCACAGGTGCTACAGGTGGCACACGAAGCCATTTCTGAGGGCACGCGAGGCATTGCCCTGTCAGCTCCAGGGCACATGTGTGCGCTGGCCAGCTGATTTAGGCCTTCTTTTGAGGCCCTTTTTCGCCCTCTGGAGGCTTCAGGGAAGCCCCTGAAGCCTCTGGAGGTGGGGGGAGGCTGTTTTCACCCTCCTCAGGCTCCTAGAAAGCCTTTGGAGGTTGGGGAGGGTGAAAAAAGTGTGCCAAAAGCAGGGGGTCGCACACATAGCATTATGAGTGTGGCACGCCCACCCACGACCCCCCTGCTCCCTCTGCTTTTGGCACACGAGCCAAAAAAGGTTAGCCATCACTGCCCTATGCCATAATTCACAGTGGTTAATTAACATTTAGCATGCTATGTTAACCTACTATTATAGTTTATTAAGTAAACAATGGTTAAACCAAACATGGTTTAGGATGATGTCCAACCCAGATCAGTGCACTAGCCATCCAAATTAAGGTTTCTTAAACTTTTCTAAAGAACGATTGTGAGGTTTACTAGTACCAAACATCCTGTTCTTAATACTTTTTCATTAATTTTGTTATATTGAGAGAAATTTTCAATTTTTCTCATTCTAGTCTTTTGTCTATGAATACTGGTGAATACTGACAACACCAATACCAAAAATAATTTATTAAACTTGTTTGACAGAAATATACATTTATTCTCATCTACTAGATTGAGACTTAAAGATCAAAACCGAGCCAAATCATGTTTCGGCTTCAGTGGTTTTGTTGCTATTATTAAAACATTAAAAGCACCAAATCCAAAATAATGAACCTTTTCTATTTTTTTACAAAGGAATCTAAAGGCACTTTGAAGAGTCCAAATATATTCAAGTAAAAGCACTTATGATGTGAGATTTTATTTCATGAAACAAACTTTGGTCCCTGTTATTCTTCAAGATGATACAACTCGTACAAGATACATTGTTCCTTGTCCCATATTAACTGAAATATTTTTAAGGAAAAATATTCCAGAATACAAATAATCAAATGTATAGGAATTGGGGTGAGAAGCAAAGAAAATCGGCACTGGAAGGGATTCTGGAACCTGCCCATAACTGAAAGAAATGCTGTATGGCTACTTGGGGAGGAGACTTAAAAAGATGTGTTAAACTTGGTATTGAGACAGCACCTAAATAAACACAGTATTAAGTCTCACCAGCCAAACTACCAGCAACTATCTAGGGATTTAGGAGACCATAAATCAGACACAGTACACCTTGTGCCTCTTGAAGCTGAAAGGACAAAAGAGGAGATCAAAGGCACTATAATTACAGATTACAATTAGATGTCAGATTCATGCAAGATGGGCAGCACAATAAACAAACAAACAAATATCTAAAGCTATGGTCTTTTTATCTAGACTTTAACTCTATTCTGCTATTCACTTCTGAACTTTTACTACATGGGAAGAACTACATTGAGTTATACAGTTTCTCTTTTATTCCATCTGAGCAGATAGATGGAATTCTTTTCAATATTATTTTTTACATTGCTTAAGTAGAAGAAGAATGGCTATTATAACATACAGAGTGAGACAAGAGTGATGTTTATAGGTTTACATAAAACTCAAATCTCTTTGATACAATTAATATTACGAGTTCTCATGTCTACACAAAGATCTTGATGGTTCAGTCATTAAATATGTTTTAAATAAGTAAATTCACCTGTAGCTTGCTAAACAACTGTATATAATGCCTTAAGCAGAAAGCAAACCCAATGAAATGTCCACAAACCAAATTTTAAAATAAACTGCATGAAAAAAAATTCCAATTTTAAACACTTTGACTAATTTGTGAAATTCCAATTGCTCTAAACTATAGTCCTTATTAATACAATACTATTCAAAAGAGGAAGTTTAATATAAAGTTTAATGGAAGATAACTGAAAGCACTTATTCTTACAACTTTAAGTTTCCCTTCATACTCTGGGTTTTTACAGCTGTCTTTGCTATGCAGGCATTCTTGAAAAGTGTTACTATGCAACATGAAAACTAAAAGGAAGCTGTGCTTAAAGGGGTTTCAGTCCTCCCAAATAGATTTTTCACTCAAAATTCCTCATCACCAATTTCTTTCAGCTGGTTCTACTAATGAACATTTAATTTTGCAAAACAAAAGTGCTCTTTAAGTGCAATTATAACCCCTGTGAATGCTACAGAAAAACTACTGATATTTTAAATAAGCCTGAAATATATATTTTACCAAAGAATCCCTTTTGGTACAGTGATTAAGACACTGGACTAGAAATTGGGACATTATGGATTCTAGTTTTCCCTTAGGCAAGAAAGCTGGCTGTGGATAAGTCATCTTTTTCTCACCCCAACTCACCTCACAGGTTGTTGTGTTGGGGAAAATAGGTGGGGGAAGGAACATTACATACACTCACTAGAATTGTAGAATATAAGGGCAATGTATAAATCTAATCAATAATTCTACTTTTAATGCTACTTTTTGACAAATGAGTATTTTATGACAGTGTATTCACCAATGAATAAGAGGGGAGGGAAATAAAAGTATCTGGTTGCTAAAGCTTATTACAGACATGTTATTTTTAACCAATGTAATTAGTTGTAACATTGTTCATGGCCCAGAGTGACTGTGTGAGAGGGATGGCCATATGAATCTAAACAAACCAACCAAGTATACATTTGTTTTCATGGTTCAGGCATAAATTTGACAGCAGTTTCTCATGCATAGTCCTATTTAAAATAAATAGGAACCACTAAAAGGTTTTCATCCTAATTTTTTAGGGCTTCTCCTTGCTAATAAATTCAGTGGAT
Source organism: Rhabdophis nuchalis (assembly GCA_039707465.1). Classification (NCBI taxonomy): domain Eukaryota; kingdom Metazoa; phylum Chordata; class Lepidosauria; order Squamata; family Natricidae; genus Rhabdophis; species Rhabdophis nuchalis. The sequence continues at coordinate 58,564,931 of CM077644.1, read as the reverse complement.
CTTGTATAGAAAACTTTTTGATCATGGGGTCCTTTATTTTGTTGTTTTACATATCAGGATATTTGTGGGCAGGTTCTGACAAATACTTTTTTTTTTAAAGCATATAAGCTTGGGACAATACTCTCTCTTTCTCTCCCTCCTCTCTCTTTCTATCTGATAACAAAGATTTCCATTGGTTTTTGTCAAGACCAAAATTTATAGGAACAAACGCCTTGCCCATTTAAAATACCTTTGGCTTACTGACTATAATTATATGCTTGGCTGCTTAGAATGAAAATGATAAATCTGCCCAAACTGCTATCCAGACTTCATTCTCAATCTGTAAAAGCAAGCACACAAGCCAACCCCAAAAGGTACAAAGGTAAGAGTCCGCCAGGTAAATTGAAAGTTCTGAGAACTTGGGGACACATCTCTTTAGGAGAGAGTGGCTCAGAAGAAAAATAGCTCACTGTCTCCATGAAGTCTTTCCTCTAATCTTTATGTTTAACTTCGGTTGGCAGTCTAGTTCCAAACCAGCCATCTCCCAAGGCTGTGGCTGAAGGAAACAAGACGAGGCTCTCTTCCCCACCCTAACCCAATTCCAAATTATCCTTGCACAATTAGAGAAAGGGGAGAGTGGCAACAAAAAGACTTCCTTCTTTCTTTCCATCCTTCCTTCCTTCCTTCCTTCCTTCCTTCCTTCCTCCCTCTTGTTGTGTGCTAGTAACATTTACTGCTACGACTGTATTGTTTATAAAACGAACCACACACGAAATGTAGGCTGCAAATGCAAGGTGTGTCAACATCCCCAAAAGCTGTGATTGCTCCGGGGTGGTGGTGGGAGCAAACCGGCTCTTTCTTCGCGCCTTTCTCCTTCTCTCTTCCTCCCTCTCTCTTTCAATCTCTCTCTCTCCCTCCCCGCCCGTCCGACAGCATTTGCAACCGCTCTTAGGCCGGCTTCCATGTCAAAGTGATGGTGAGGGGCGTGTTATTTCTCGTTTTCTTTTCGTGTTTCACCACAACCGTTCCTTTTAAAACCAGACCCGTTCCATTCAGCAGCATCTTGCAAAAGAACAGAAAGCTCGGCGGCCTCAGGAAGCGGACCTGGAAAAGCAGAGGAGGAGGAGGCGGCGGGGCGGAGGGAGGGAGCCTGGGGGGAATGAGTGGCGGCTGTTGCGGGGATGAGAGAGAGCAAGTCGCCACCACACAGCAGCGACCCAGAGGCTCAGACCCGACCTGAGCTGAGGTTTCCCTGCGGGAAAGAGAATGAAAGAGGCCTCTCCAGTGGGGCTGAGCTGAGGGGAAAAGATAAGGGGCCGGAGGGAGGGAGGGGGGCTGCAAAGCTCCCCCCCCCACGCGCCCCGTACGCCGACTGATGAGGCTGTGGAGTCTCCCCTGCCAAGAAACCTCTCCGCTTTTCTGATGAGACGAGGCACACAGGCAGGGCGCCTTTTTGTTCTCTTCACAAAGCCAAGACGCCCCCAACCCGAGAGAGCCAATGCCGGGTACCTGCCCTTGCCGCCGTCCGCTCCGACTCCGCCGCCACAGCCGCCGCCGCCGCGTTACCCAACCGGGAATGACACGAGCTACCGGCGCTGGCCGCGATTCCTCCTTCGCGAAAAGCCCGCCTTCCCGTGCCTTAACTGGCCCTGGCGCTTGCCCGTCAGGAGACACGGCACCTAGAGCGCTTTCTCATTGGCCAGGTCGCCCTTCCCGTATACGCCTCCTTTTCCAATCGACAATTAGCCGCCCGAGGGGAGTCCGAAGTCTCGAGTTCCCAGTCCGCCCCCCCCCACTCCCCCATCAACGTGCCCTCCCTTGCTTCTGCGATTATTTTTTTAAGAGTTGATCGATTGAGCCAAGCAGACTAAAAACCCCAAGCATTGCGTCTCTCGCCCCCACCCCACCCCAGATGAACTCCACTCTTTAGCTCAACTGACAGTAGCGTCTCTGCCCCCCCCCCCCCCCCAATGCAATCTTCAGGGATGCCCTGAGCGGGCAGCATCTTTCATTGAGTGCTGTACAAATCCCACCGGGGTCCGTGTTCTGATTCTGTTGTTATTGCTTATTTCCCCCCCATTGTTCCAGATGAAGTTGTTTAACCTGAGGGCGGGGGGGGGGGGCAGACCCTATCAATTCAAGCAACGTAGCGTAAACGGGATTTTACGCAAACCTTATTCTGAAGTTTATTTAAAAGGCAGGTAGAGGGCAGGCTGTGGGGACAAATTCCCGCCAAAGAATCACAGGCGACTGTTTTGGCCGGGGTGTAATTTGATCTTGTATGTACTTAGAAGTATCCCAACTCGACCCAGGTATAACTTTCTCGGCACCCTCTAGTGATTAAAAAAAAAAAGGAGAGGTGTTTCCCAGAGCTCTGGGTTGGAAGGTAAGAGGAACTGGCAAAATCACCTTGCAAAAACCTGTCCCCCAATAGTTCGATGTTGTTGTCCCCCCCCCAGCATGGGCTTTCTATTTTACCAAGTACGATAGAAGACGATCCCGTTCCTAAGAATTCTTAGTTAAACTCCTTGGCTAGGAAGATGGTCGTATTTAAATCGGCGCCTGCGGAAAAACGCTGCTCGAGTAAAATCTACCCACGGGCAAATTGCTACAGGTTCATTCAACTTGGAATATTGAATAAATCCTGCTTGAAACCTGCAGTTTAAAATAACGCTTTCTTCTCTAGCTGGATACCTGGCTCACGCACCCATAGATGGAGCCATCACGTTTGGTTTTTTCCCTTTACTACAAGTCCTCCACTGATCGTGCATGTTTTTGTTTTTCTCAAAACGTCCGTAATGTTATGAAATCTCGACCCTTTCTCCTGGCCAAGATTCTTTCGCAGGAGCCCATTTTATTCAATCCAGTCTCGTTTTCTTTCCCTCTCCCCCCACCCACCCCGCCCCAGCCCCCTCACTCCAACATTTGTGATCAGCAGCTAGGGGGGGAAAAACAGGAGAGATCTACAACAGTGGCTGTGCTGGAAAGGAGGCTCCGATGGAACTAAGCTAATTGGTGATCTAGGATGCAGGAGGTTATTTGTAAGCGACTCTAGAAAGTTGGGCCGAAATGTGTAGGAATGGCTGAGGATTATTATGGAAGCTGGCTTTTGAAAACTTAGGTATCTTATTCACCAGTACTGAGAATTAAAGGTGAAAAATTGCCCACTCCCCAAGAAAGTGAAGGTAAGCATTAAGATAAGGGGTAATTTCATCACGATCTGATCACTCTGCAAACCCCCCCTCCAAAAAAACAACAACCCCTCCCTGCCATCAACTCACCTCTATGTCTCCGCATTATGTTTTTAATTGCATTTCAATATTTATTCATTTCTCAGGCAATAACAAGGGAGGAGGACAGAGTTAATGCTATGGAATCTTTATTTTCTTTAACCTTAGTGAGTTGAAGATAAGAACTGGCAGCATACTCTGAACAGCGTCTTTTTTATGTTTTGTGTGTGTGGTCAGGTCCATAAAGTGTGTGTGTGGGAGGGGGGGGGGGAAACTTAAGAATGATATGTTCAAGATAACCTATACTACAGAATATTGCTTGAAAAAATAACTCCTCAAATATTTAAAAAAGAATGACAGGTTAATTATAGAGATGACAAATTTCTACTTTTATTCTTAAATATAAAAGGGACATTGCTTAATCTAGTGTGTGAATGGGAGAGGGTAATTTGTGGCTTTATCTACTGAGGAATAGGAATAAAGAATTTCTTTTAAAATTAGATGATGCCTTCACCTTTCCCCAATCTGATGCACTTCATGCTTTTGGATTACAACTAATACTGATAGGAGTTGTACTCTGTGCCTCTGATTATATATATATTATGCTTGACTTGCTGTCTGGATGGTCTCTAGCGATGAGCCGATAGGCAGTAAGGGAAACAGTATGTCTCCTCCCTGAATTGGGGCCTAATAATAACAGGTTGTTGTGAAACAATTACCTATACTAATATACCCTGTCTAAGCTGATGTAAAAGGGGAACTGGTTTGGCTTAAGTGTGAGGCTTCTCGCCTTACATGCAACATAACCCCGATTCGAATCCCAGTAAGGGGTATGGCCAGCTGATGAGAGCTAATAAGCTCGAAATAGATCTATCCTGGTCTCTTCTAATTTAATTTATTGATCAGCTCATAAAACTAACACACATATCTAAAATATTATACAACGTAATTCTTGGCTTGCTGTCTGGATGGTCTCTAGCGATGAGCCGATAGGCAGTAAGGGAAACAGTATGTCTCCTCCCTGAATTGGGGCCTAATAATAACAGGTTGTTGTGAAACAATTACATATATATATATATATACATATATATATATGAAGAATAATTATCACAGCTCCTGTGAAGAGGTCCCTTTAAGGGGAGGAGACTCAACGTCATCCCTCTCTGCCCTTCGACTCAACCCAGAGTCATCCAGACAGAGAACCAAATTAGATTACTGCTGTGTGACATTTTTTAGATATGTGTTAGATTTTTTAAGGGCTGAAAATAAAGAGACCAGGATGGATCCATTTCAGGCTTATTAGCCTTCTTCAGGAGCTTCTTCAGGAGCTGTGATAATTATTCTTCATTTAAGAGTCCTGTAAATTGGCTGATATATCAGGGATACCAGATAGCTCAAGGCATAGAGAGCTTGCCTCAAATGCTGGAAAGCCCTGGTTCAAATCCCAGTAGAAGGAGTATGGCCAGCTGAAGAAGGCTAATAAGCCTGAAATGGATCCATCCTGGTCTCTTTATTTTCAGCCCTTAAAAAATCTAATATATGGCATATATATATATATTAAGAGAAGACTGGTTCTTCTCAGTGGGTTAAGTTAGTCATAACTGAAGTCCCATTAATTTAAATGGGTATATGGTAAGTATGTCTAAACATCAATTCACTATATTTTTCTCACCTTTTAGCAACCAGAGATAACAAAACTAGCTTTCAGTTTGTATGACTATAGTACTGTACTAATGTTCAGGAATATGAGGGTTTCATTAGCAATGTACTTGCTAAGTTTGCAATGTCTGCTATACAGCATAAAATGTTCATATGCACAGTTTTTGCAAGAACAGTTTAGAGCAGGGGTGTCAAACTCAATTTCATTGAGGGCCACATCAGGACCTTGATGTGTGGGTGGCCATGGTGGGTGTGGCCATGATGGGCATGACACAATCACACCTCCACAGACATGGTTTTATAAACTTATAGAAATAGGGAGATTTTGTTTTTGTAATACTTTATCTACTTGATCACCTTATGAGAGAGAGAGAGACCAGATCAAGAAACTGACTCCATAGGAAGACTAGAGCTATAAATTATTGGCATAGGCTAGTAGCAGAATTCTGCAAGCCTGAAAGGTAAAATATTTTATTTTTCCTCCCTTTTATAATCTTCTGAGTCAAGGACAGCCTCCTGTAGTACTCTGGAGGCTCCGTTTTGGGCCTGGAGGGCCTCCTGGATGACTCCAGAGGCTAAAAGGGGTTGAAGGGGGGGAGCACATTTATTTATTTATTTATTTATTTAAATTTATATCCCGCCCTTCTCCACGAAGGACCCAGGGCGGCGCACAGGAAAATTTAAAAACATACAAAATACAATAAATATAATTTAAAAAACTATTAAATAACCTATCGTGCGCTAAAACCAAATTTTAAAAACCCAATTTAAAACTACCTAAAAGTCCCCATGGGAGGTTAGGCTAGGCCGGCTTGTTGAAACAAATATGTCTTAAGACATTGGCGGAAGAGGCGGAGGTCGGTGATGGTACGTAATTCAGGGGGTAGGTCATTCCAAAGGGCTGGGCCCGCCACAGAGAAGGCTCTTCCCCTGGGTGTCGCCAGTCGGCATTGTCCGGCCGACGGCACCCTGAGAAGGCCCTCTCTGTGGGAGCCTATCGGTCTAAGGGATGTATGGGGCACGAGACGGTCTCGCATATAACTAGGCCCCGAGCCATGGAGCGCTTTAAAGATAGTTGTCCTGCCCATGGCCTATTTTTGCTAGCAGAGGCACTGTGGGCTGGTCCTTTGCTATTTCCAGACTGGCCCCGTGGGCCAGAACCGGCCTGCGGGCCTTGAGTTTGACACTCCTGGTTTACCGGACCATTTACTATTGCTGGTTTAAAAGCTTGAACTGGATATGTGGTATAATAATGGATGGTTGTTTTGTTATCACTCAGCTTGCTACTTAATATAAGTTTCAGTATGCTGAAGCTGAAAATCAGCTTTCTAAATTCTGCACAGACATACTGGAACTATATTTATAGCATATCATTTTGCTTTAACCAGGATCTATCAGGTTTATGCATCTATTATTTACTTGCTACTTACTTGATGCAGAAGGAACTAAGAGAAGGAACAGAAATCAGATTTTCCCTAAAGACTGTGTGGATGGCCTGGGATGTCATGCTTAGCTACTGGATTGAATTGAATTCCAGACATTTCAACCAGTATCCAAAGAATTACAGTGTTTACTTTCAAGAAGCACCTCTTAAATCTTCTATAGCCAAAAGTTCCCTCCAGATGCATTGGGACTGTAACTCCCAGATTCCCAATTCTAAGAGTTGCAAAGAGCCACTTGTGTGGAGTATGCCAGATTTGTGAGACAATAATTCATGCTAAAAAGAGGCAAGCAATGTCCATTTAAATTGGGAAGGTACAGTCTTTTGAGTTGTCCATAGAATAGTACAGGATACCTAACACTGTCTAAAAGAGAGTGACTAAAATAAAATCTGTTTAATCTACATAATTTATGAGCATTACAAAATTCTTCCTTTTGTGTTGCATATTGTGGTTTTACTCTGTTTAAAAAAAATTGGTAAAGAAGATTTATTTCATAGGAGCCTTAGAGGTGGGTTCCTACTGGTTCAGACCGGTTCAACCAAACCGGTAGTAACTTGGCAGCCTGGGTTGCTGGAACCAGCAGCGACCCATGCCTGCCACACCCCCAAACTGGTTCACCTCTGGCGGCACCATCTTGATTTTTGGTTCTCCGTATGCGCAGAACAATTTTCACTGCAGAAATGTAATTTGTTTCCCTTTTCTAACATTTTGTGCATGCGCAGATCTTTTTAGATGCAAATGCGAACACACACGGAACATGTATAACTGGGAAAAATATTTGCGCATCAAACTGGCAGTAATGCCGGTAGCAACCCACCTGTGGGTAGCATGTTAGAAATTATGAAGCGCTGAGTAGCTATCTTTGATTTCTTTTATTTTTTTAATCTCTCCTTTATTATTTTTATAAATAACTCAGGCGGGTGGTAAGTACGCATGCGTGTGCACTTGCGCACGTTCATGTGGTGGAGCCCCGGCCCCGTTGTACTGTACCGGTTGCAACGGGATCCGGAACCCACCACTGCTGTGAACATATCTAATCCTCCTGGGTTCCTCACAAAATAGCTCTGTGAAGTGAGTTGGGCTAAAAGAGTGATTGGCTCAGTTACTAGCCAGGCTTTTTTTGAGTAGTTTTATTGGTCCACTTTTGCTTTTATAGGATATTTAACCCAGGCTTGTTGACCGCAGTTCCATTAGAAACATATCAATAAACAAAACAAGGACAACTAGCAGTGTACCAGTGTAGCTTGGAGTTCTAAGCAAGAGTTAAATCCTAAGACACATATCTTTCTGCTTTCAAGGACTGTGTCAAGACACTGGGTGGGCCATTTCTCAGTTCCTAACCTTGGATTTGATGTTCTAAGTGCCTCGATAGTAATTTCTTCTACTTCATAGTGTTCGGGAGAAGAAAACACAATCATATTATATAATATTGACCTTAGGACTGAATATGAATAACACGATTCCTCAAAGTTCATTGCAACAAGAAATAAAAAAGAAAAAGAGACGTGCTCCTCTTCCACCAACTCCTAAAATGCCAAACAGATTTGAAGAAATGGATAATAAAAGACAAAGTACAATTGATCCTTTTCAACGGTCATTTGTCAGCCATTTTGTTTCAACTGTCATTTGTCGGCCTTTTTGTTTGCCTGGAGAGATTCCTGTTGTGGCTGTCACTGCTGTCTGTATTCCACCTGGTGCAGGTGTTGGCATGGCGCTCAAACCAATTTCATTGTAATTTCATTACAATATTATTACAATCACAATAATGATGATGATGATGATGATGATGATGATTATGAAACAGGATTGCATACATTTGAGTTTCTAATCTAAAATGCTATCACTAACAGCAGAATTGCAAGATGGCAACAGTCATTTCCGCAGAAGCAACTTAACTGTCACAACTAAGTTATGTTAGCATTTTTAATTAAACTCTTACTGTAATTCCCAAATCATTTTCCTGGTCAGACTAGGAAAAGCTTCATTCACATGTATGTTATATGTGGAGGGGGTGGTGGCATTTAAGACCAGTATCTTATCACTTTCTTTTTTGTAACACCAAACTGAATGTGATGATGATATGACCCATTCACCCTATTTGGTGAAAGTTTTTCAGTCATGTTTTATTTTTATTGCTGTAAAGAATTTGATATCGTTTGTCCATTTTAGTACTGATGCTTAACTCTACCTCAGACATAGAGAACCTGAAAGATATGGATATATTTTATGATGATATGGAGTCAAAATATTGATTCCTGGAGAAGGGAGCATTTTTCACATCTCTTCAATATGAAAATTGCCCTCTTCGGCTCCCTTTTTTCTGTTCTTTAACCAGTTGCTAATCCTTGAGGGTATTACTCTCTTCAGTAAAGGGTTTAAATGTTTCAACAGAAGAGAATATCTATAGCTCAGGGTTGCACTTTGGAATTCTTGGTGTTCTCCGACTTTTATTTTTGCTTGCAGACATTTCATTATCCAACTAGGTAACATCATCAGTGCAAATCAAAAGATGTCAGATAGATCAATGCTATTAGTATGCTACGTTTTCTCCCACTGTTCCTCTTCCTGCCAAAACCTCTTTCCATCTTCTGCTCCAGTTCTATTAACAGCTTTCCTGGAAATATTCCTCTTGTTTTCCTTTTTTTCATATCTTTAGCACTGCCTTTGTCTTTTCTCTTTAGATCTTCTGATGTACTTCATTTATAACCATTGGTTCTCTTTTCCTATCCCTTTGCCAATATCTTCTTAGATACCCATAGATATACATAATACCATGGTTTTATTTATAATAAGATATTGTACATAATTAAATATTTATTCATATTTATTTTGTTACTGTAAATTATTGTCTTGGTTCCATAACTTCCTTGACCAGTATCCGTGATTAAAAGGGTACGCTGTATTTGCTTCTGGTTTTCTTTATTAGCAATAATCCAAGACTCTGGGTCTAGTACTTCTTGAGAGTTCAGCACACATAAAAACAGAAATCTATTAACCAGTATGTTTTTATTGCAAAACCTTAGCTAGGAAAAAGCCTTCCCATAAAGGTTTTGGCCATGAGAGTTTTAAAAATCTATCTCAGGTCCCTTCATGCTGATTTCTCACAACATAAAAACACACTTAAATTTCTTTTGTCCCACTTGAATCTACATATTCAGTTTAAAAAAAATTTTTTTTTTGCACAGCATTCATAACTTTAAAACCAAAATGCTTATAAATTTAATTTGAAACAGGTTTTTCTAGAAATTTGAAGTTACTTGAAGGTCAGGAACCATTGGACACACTGAAATAGGATTGGAAATATGGCTAGAAGGGATAGTGCATGGTGATGTATTGCTCTGCACATGGATATTTTATACAAAAAAATGTTGTTTTTATTTAAAAAGAGTAAAATACTTAATAGTCAGCTCCATGACCAGTTCACAGAATTCTCTAAGAATGTGGATTCTAGGGTGTTCTCTTTTGTTGGAAAGATACAGACCAACTGAGTTTGCTCCAGAATATAGAATTCTCCTCCCTTAGGTTTTCCAGCATCTCTGGTATTCATGAAACATGTGTCCATATTACAACAGCTCTACAAAATCTCATAATAATAATAATAATAATAATAATAATTTATTTCTTATAAACCGCACCCTCTCCCCACAGGGACTCGGGGCGGTGCACAGGAGAAATAAGAACAATGGCTATATACATATTTCATTAAAAATAAATTAAATTAAGTAACCTGTGCTAAAATACCCATTAAAACTATCTAACTAAAAATCCCCAAAAAACCCTAAAAACAGAGGAGTAGCTATCCCAGGCCGGCAAGGCAGAAAAAGTGTGTTTTCAATTTAAGACGGAAGGAGCGGAGGTCCGTGGTGGTCCTAATATCGGGGGGGAGGTCATTCCAGAGGGCTGGGCCCGCCACAGAGAGAGCCCTTCCCCTGGGTGTCGCCCGCTGACAAAGTCTAGTGGACGGCACCCGGAGAAGTCCCTCTCTGTGGGAGCGAATCGGTCGTGAGGATGTATGAGGCAGGATCCGATCCCGCAAGTAGCTAGGTCCCGAGCCATGGAGCGCTTTAAAGATGATAATTAATACCTTGAAGCGCACCTGGAAGACGACAGGCAGCCAGTGCAGCTCGCGCAAGAGCGGTGTTACATGGGTGTACCTTGTGGTACCCATAATTGCTCGCGCGGCTGCATTCTGGACTAGCTGAAGTCTCCGGGTGCACCTCAAGGGAAGCCCCATGTAGAGAGAGTTGCAATAGTCCAGTCGGGATGTCACGAGGGCATGAGTGACTGTGCGAAGGGCGTCCCGATCCAATAGGGGGCGCAATTGGCGTACCAGGCGAACCTGGTAAAACGCCCTCCTGGCCACGGCTGTCACCTGATCTTCCATTGACAGCCATACAATGTATAGATGCAAGTGATCAGAAATATGTTGATTTTAGTTTCAGGCTTTCCTCCCTAATTAAATCATAACTGAGACAATAGCAGCCTGGAATTTTGGACCCCATAAAGTATATCTTTTTGGCTCTCTAATCACCCTCCTGTAAACAAATAGCTTGTGTACTGAAAAGAAAGGGACGTCCAAGTGGACATCATTCAGAAGAGAGGAGTCAAGCCATGATCAATTTATTGAATGGCTGCATTTTTAAATAAACCTGATTTGTCAATTAAAAAAAAAATCTGTTATAGTTGCTTATGGGGGCTGCTATTAGTTGTTTCATTTGTGACTAAATCTCTTCATGGTACAATTTGAAAACAATAATGAATAAGTGGCAACTTTAGGAGTTACACAAAGTGAAATAAGATAAACAGTTTTCTTTTGCATGCATTAAAAATACAGTTATTTTGTTAAAGAAATAGTAGAGCAGAAAACTTTGAAGAAACAAATCACTTGGTTAATATAAGTTTGTGCTTTTGGCTTTCAGTTCTGTGAAATTACGTCTCAGAATATTAATTGACAACATCGCTTCTGATGAGATAAATTACCAGTTTGTTTGCTTCTTGCTTAACTGTTGATTTTTCTCTGTCTCACTTTTTCTCTTACACATCTCCCTATCAGGTTCATTTTTAGACAGATAGACAGATTAAACAGACACAAAAAGCTCCCCTCCCCTTGCAAATCAAGCTGTCAACCACTGGCATCTTCTTCATAAAAATGACTAAAAGTGTTACAAAGACTCTGTCTATAGGCATTCTTAGTGGGTGGCAAAACCACATAAGGCATGCACAGGATTTAAGATAATGCAGACTCAAATAAATATTCAGACCTGTGATGCCATTACTTTTATAGTTGGCATCCAGCTGTGTTTTGGCATACTTATGAAGAAGTCTCCTTTAAGACTCTGTTACAAGGAGTCAACAGGCAGAGGGAAGTCCTGGTTTGTGATGCAAGTATTCCTTCACACAAATACTTGTCCCACACACAGACACGCTCAAAAACAGACTTATTGTTTGGAAATCTGCCTCATTCTATTCTATTGGAACAATGATTTGTAAAACAATGATTTCTAAAATCTGGATGAATAATAAGCATTTATTATAACTACATAAATCTCCCATCTTCCACCCAGCTCAATGCTCTATATATGTCCAAAAGGAGCATCCTAGTTCCTATGGCAATCTGTAGAAACAGGAAACAATTACAGGAAACATAAAAAGGGTCAGTCAATTAGTGAGGGGCTACCACAGGTCATATATCCGGTGGAGCAAGAATACCCCTGACTAGGGCCCCTTACTCTTGTTTCCTTCAATAGTAAATATACAAAACTGTCTAGTTAGTTTTCTGGATGAATCACTACTGCAGACACAGAGGCAACGGTTTGCACAGTGTCATTTGTTTCAGAGAACTGGAATACTCATTTTGTAACATATCCAGTAGAGATCTTTTTGATAATTGTATCTTTCCTGTCATTTTTGCTGTTTGCTGTTGTTTAAAATTTTAAATTTTAATTTAATCATGTAAAATGACTGGGAACAGAAAGTTCAAGAATAAGTATATATTAATGTTGGCAAATTTCTTTCTCTTCTCTTTTTTTAATAAACCTATTCAAATGTTCTCATTTTCAGTGCTTCGGTTTTATTTTGTATCCTCTTAGCACTTCCCCATCCTTTCTCAGATGAGCTCTTTATATTGTTAGGGGCAGGGGCAGGGGGAGAGAGAGAGAGAGAGAGAGAGAGAGAGAGAGAGAGAGAGAGAGAGAGAGAGAGAGAGAGAGAGAGAGCGCGAGAGAGCGCAGGTCTAATGATAACATTGAAATGTACTTTATGTAATCATAACAGATCTAATCAGTGAAACCTAAAATCAAATTTTCATTTTTTATCTTTCTAAAGCAAGAAGTCCAAATATCGTCTCCAGATAGAAATGAAGCTAGATAGGCTTTTGTCTTTTATTAAAATATTTTGCCATCTCTGCAAATTTCATTAGTTTCAGAATCCACTCTTCAATTTGTTTTCATCTCTGTGCTTATAAAAGTGTTGCCACCATTGTCATATATAGAAAACAAAATCCCATGCTTTCTTTCAATCTGCTTAATTGTGATAAGCTTTTGGTTTCAATTTCACATTCATTTTTAATATTTTCTGAATCAAACAACATATCTTCCTGGGGTGGCAGCCATAAAGGGATTTTAGGAGACAATCTTGCTTTAAATTTATTCCAAACTAGCTGATACCCTGGCATTGCCTGGGTATTCATTTATAGGGGGAAAATGCCTGGACCAAACATAATTTCTAATGTTGGATTTTCCCCCTTACCAGAGGGAGCCCCCTTATGGACTTCTGTGAAGCTGTTACCATGGCAACTGCACTGCACAGTAGAAGCCATTTTACAGCAGTAAAGTAGAAGCCATTTTAAGGCACAACAGGCTGTATCTTAACAGAACACTCCCCCAAGGGGTTTTAGGGGTGTCTTACCCCCACAATATTTTTTTCCAGAGAGTAAGTCATTATGTACCAAGTTTGGTTGAAATTGCTTGAGGCGTTCGAGAGTTATGCTGGAACATATACACACACAGTCATTTATATATATATAAACATATACTCTCTCTGTTGGGACTGAGAATCTTATATATATATGCAGAATCTTATATATATAATTGTTTCCACAACACCCTGTTACAGCCCCAATCAAGGGAGGAGACATACTGTTTCCTTTCCTGCCTTTCGGCTCATCACCAGAGACCATCTAGACAGAAAGCCATGAATTCCGTTGTGTAAATTTTTTTATACATGTGTTATGTTTTTGAGCTGATCAATAAATAAGTTAGGGAGACTAGTATAGATCTATTTCGAGCTTTTTAGCTCTCATCAGCTAGCCATACCCTTACTGGCATGTAATACAGCCCCAGTTCGAATCCCAGTAAGGGTATGGCTAGCTGATGAGAGCTAATAAGCTCGAAATAGATCTATACTAGTCTCCCTAACTTATTTATTGATCAGCTCAAAAACTTTATATTTATATTTATATTTATATTATTTATATTTATATTTATATTTATATTTATATTTATATTTATATTTATATTTATATTTATATTTATATTTATATTTATATTTATATTTATATTTATATTTATATTTATATTTATATTTATATTTATATTTATATTATTTATATTTATATTTATATTTATATTTATATTTATATTTATATTTATATTTATATTTATATTTATATTTATATTTATATTTATATTTATATTTATATTTATATTTATATTTATATTTATATTTATATTTATATTTATATTATTTTTTATTTTTATATTTATTTTTATATTTTTTATATTTATATTTATGATTCTCAGTCCCAACACAGAGAGTTATTCCATTTTAAAGATAGCGGTATCTGCAAGAGATATGCTGCTAATATCTTCCTTATAATTTTTTTTTGAGAAAGTAGTATTTATTTGAGTAGGTTATCCATATCTAGCAAACTATAATAATGGAAGTAAAGGTGTATTTTATACACTTTTACTTTTTGTTTTTTATATTCCTAATTGATGCTTCTTCATCCAACATTACAACATTCTGTCATTAGTATGGTTGTTTTCTTTAATTCCAATCTTATACTTCTAGTCCTTGACATCTTCTGGAAGGTAAATTTTTTATATCTATTGTTTATATGGTGCCTAACATACCATTGCCACTAAAGAAATGTTTCTTCCTATAAACAGGATATTATGGTCAGGGCTTATGAAGTGTTGTACGAAGAGAACAAAACAATGTATTGGGAAACAAAATGTTAAGGGTTGCAATGGAAGTGCACTTGTACTTAAGAACATATAAAGTGATTAGGACATGGAGATAAGACTGAGACTTCCCTATACAAATTGTTTTAACTACAGTAATAATATGTGTGTTTGTGTGGTAATGCCAGATAATTTCATTATCCAGGCAGAGAGTCAACAGGCTGAACTCCCACACTAGTATGAAATAAGCACACCTTTTTTTCCCCTTGCTTTTAAAGTTTTGTGCCTGTTGTGAATTTTTTTTCCTTGTCAGCCAGACTGGAAAAATGTCTTAAAGACAAATTTGTATACCCATTTTGCATTCTCACATCTTTCCAAATTCCTATTTGCTGGTATCAATTTAAAAGTAAATAAGATGTTCATCTAGATTAAAATGATGTGCATAAGTTGAATGCCAAGACTTTCTCTGTTGAGGCAGCCACAATATCCTTAACTTACCCTATTGTTGCCTGTGTATTGCACCAACACATATGTTATGTAAGATCACTCTGTTCTGACATCTTGTTAATACTTATGCTAAAACAGTTGAGTGGTGATCAAAATACATGCCTCAGAATTGTTGTCTTCCACCTCCAGTTGAATAGGGAGCAGATGCAAAAGTGAAGCAATCATTACTCAAACTCTAATTAAATGTACTGTGGGCAGACTTTGGTAACCTCCCTCTGAGCTAGTACAGTTTCTATTCTTCTGATATTTCCCCCCTTTGGAGCTTTCAGATTGTCTCAATCACAATATAACTATCTTGATTTGATTTTTTTTTTAATTCATATTTATATCCCGCCCTTCTCCGTAGAGGACCCAGGGTGGCGCACAGGAAATTTAAAAAACATATAAAATACAAAGATAAATACATAATTTAAAATATAAATTAAACTATTTTGTCCTATGCTAAAAGCCAAATTTTAAAATACCCAATTTAAAACTTTCTAAAAAGTCCCCGTGGGAGGTTAGGCTAGGCCGGCTTGTTGAAACAGGTATGTCTTTAGACATTGGCGGAAGAGGCGGAGGTCGGTGATGGTGCGTAATTCGGGGGGTAGGTCGTTCCAAAGGGCTGGGCCCGCCACAGAGAAGGCTCTTCCCCTGGGTGTCGCCAGTCGGCATTGTCCGGCCGACGGCACCCTGAGAAGGCCCTCTCTGTGGGAGCGTATCGGTCTAAGGGATGTATGGGGCAAGAGGCGGTCTCGCATAAGTCAACCTTGGTCAGACTGCTGAGATGTTTTATCTCTGGTGATAGGGTGAATCAAGGAACTTTCCAGCTAATAAAGATTCACAAGAACTGAGTTCATCCCGTTTAGTCAGTGTAAGATCTTCATCCCGCTAGCAGCGTAAGATCTTGGTTGGTAATATATAGGCACTAATTTTGCTATAGAAGGTAGACTAGGTTTGAGACATATGGTGGCCCATTTGTCCCAGTATTTATAGGCTATTGGGGTCTGGATGGATTAAGCTTAATTCTTCAAAAACTGAGTGACATGGGGTTCATTGTTTCTTTGGGTGTCCCAGACTTTTTATATTTAATACTTCATGGGGTGATACTTCCCAGGTGCAATTGGTATATAATTAGGGTATCTTCCTAGATTCACAGATCCTGCTTGAAGACAAGTGGCAACTGTAACCAGGAACATCTTTGCACTAATCTGTTTGCACCAACTGTCCCCTTTCCTGAATCAGAAGTCCCTTCTTATAATCACCAATGCCTTAGTTATCTCATAAACCACTTTAATCAGTGGATATTGCAATGAGCTGCATCTGAATACCAGTGCATGCCTTGATACAATCACGTAGCATCTCTCCTATGCAAGTTGTACTTGAATAGTTACCAGTGACTTCCTAGTGCACTGCATGGTTCTATAGGTGCATCTCCTACAAAGCCCCTCATGGCAAAAGTTCATGACCTTGAGAAGGAAAGTGACAGAGGCATTATAGCTACTCAGCTCTGGGAAAGAAGAAAGCATAAAAGAACGCCCCTCCCTCCTCTTGAACTTTTATTTTCTTCCATTCACTTGTGTCTAAATCTCAGAGACTATCTGGACAAGCATTGCAAATTTTTTGGCAAGATTTTTCAGAAGTGGCTTACTATTGCCTCCTTCCTAACACTGAGAGATAGTTGCCCACTTGGCTTTGTGCTTAAATTGGGACCATAACTCATGATCTCCCAATTTCTAACCTGGTGCCTTAACCACTGTAGCAAACCAGCTCTCATTCCTTGACTTTGGTGTCCTTAAAAGTCACCCTATTGGGTGGAAGGAAGGAAGAAGAAGGAAGGACTGACTTTGATTGCCACTCTTCTCTTGTATCACTAACTCTATATAGGTTTATTGGAATATAGCTTCCCTTTGGGAAAAGACTGAAGCAGAGCAGTTTTGCATCCTCTCTATTACATATTACAATCCCTACCATCTTTTCCAAGATGTGGATCCCTCCTTTCTTTCTTCTTCTTATTTCTGAGACAACCAAACTAAGCATATTATTTTATTAGTTTTTCATATGAGATTGTTCTGTCTGTGCTTTAGCCTTTTATTACTTTCTTCTTCTTCAGATTTTCCATATTCTTGTGTCATTGAATATATCTCTTGCCTTATCATCCCATTTACATGGCTATAGGTTGTGACTGCCATACAACAAGATGGAAGACATATCTTTAGATTGTTATTGGTAGCATCAGTAGATAAGTCAATCTCTGATTACTCCCAATTACTTAAAGTCAGTTAGCATCAGGGGGCATCAGTGAAAGGACAAATCTTCTCCAGTAAGCCACTTAGAAACTTAGCTTTCGCAGCTTGTGGCTAAGTCCAGTGTACAAAGCCAATTTGAAAACTGTCATAAAAAGTTAGTTTTATTATACAGAAGACAATGTGAAGGCACATACTATATAGACGGGTGGGGGTGGGGAATAACTATCTAATGATGATGATGATGATGATGATGATGATGATGATGATGATGATGAGGCGAGATTCAAGGAATAAGTCTAATGTGATTAATTGAATAGGAATTCAGTTTTTTTTTAAAGTGAATTATTCATTTGCACTTGGTCAGCAAACTGAAGGTTTTATCTTTAAAGGGCTTTCTCTTTGTTCCCAATTAATATACATTACTCATAACAGCATGACATTATTTTGGTCACCAAAGCTTTTCCAGAATTGCTGCAAAGACTTTAGTTAAAAACTGGTGTTTCATTATCTACCTTTCAGTATTCAGGTACCATGACTGAACCCAGCGGTAGCGTTACCATGGTTATTTCATGACTATGTGGCTCCAGAACATTTAGAGCTGATTAAAATGCTCAGGAAAGGCACGTAATCCATTTCTCATGAGACTCTACCATTTCACGATACACGTGGAGATCCCTTTAGCCAGCATCAGTGCTTCACCCCATGAAAGCCTTCCCTCTCCAAGTGCAATGCTAGCATTCTTCATAAGGGTCATAGGCAGTTAAATGTTTGCATCTACTCTCAGAACACATCTGCCCTTCAGTTTTGAAAGGACCAGAAAAAACATTTGGTGGATATTACATTCAGTAAGTGGTATCATGAGGACAGCATGATGTAGTTCTTCACCTGACTGTTCCCATATGTTTGTTATGCATTTGGAAAATTTTACTAGCAAACCTTTGTCTAGACAATTTCCATCTAAGCAGCCAATGAGCATGCAAAAGGTTGTGATGCTGGATTGCTTTGGGGGAAATTCAATATTGCTGTTTGAGACAGGGGGTAAGGGGGGAAAAAGAGTAAGGACATCATGCCATTAATTAGGGGATAATATTTTCCATGTTTTGTTTCAGCTATCTACTTATCTTGGATAGGTTTGTGCAGAATGGCATGAAGCTGCCGTGGTTGTTTAAAAAAGACAATTCCAAACATTTTTTAATCAGTGTTTTTATCAGCAAATTCAGTTTTGAATGTTAACAGTTTCCACCAAAATAAAAAGGCTACATTTACATAGATTAAAGTGCAGGATAAAAAAAAAGGAAATTTGTACTAATGTAGTTTCTCACTTTTACAAAGTGACGTGTCAAAATATCCATTTTGCATTATATGCAATGCAATTCAGTTTCTTCTATAAATTATGTACATCAACACACAGTTCCTAGTATACATTTTAAAGCTTCCATATCAGAAATGGTGGTTTACCCTTTTCCCATATTACAAATTGTAAAACCAATAAAAAATTCTTTTTCAAAAAAACAACAACACACAGTTCCAATAAGGGGAAGAGGAAAATATCTCTTAGGCTCCTCTTTAATGGAAATTATTACTTAAAAGAATCATATTTTTATCTGTTTTTATATCTTGGTACTGGAGCCTTAAATTATTAATACTCGAGACTTTGCTTGATCTCCAATGCTTAGAAAGGAACCAGAAATGATGGGGTCCTTCACAACATGGGGACGTAATTCTAGAGGTGATAACAACACACAATTCCTACTCCTTCCTTTTGATTGAATGGGACTTAAGGCATTTGAGTATTGAAGAGGTGAAAGGGACCTTCTGAAGCATTTTTTTCTATATGTTAACTCTGAAGAAAAAAGAAAAATAAGCTATGAAGATTTTGTTTTTTCTACCAAAGCATTCAGTCGCCATGTATATGAGAAAATAGTGTGTCTGACTGGTGACATAGGCTTACATTTCATAGCTTCATCGGTATTTTTCCAAATAGCTCTGTAAGGAGGAATAGAGAATTTCAGTTATGCCATTTATAAAACATTTATGACTGGAAGTGGAAGCCAAGGTGTTCAAATATTGAAATTGCTAATAATTTGAAGGATAGCTGATCAGGACATGTTTCTATTTCCAATTTTTAAAATGGGAAACTGTTATTTTCATTGCAAAAGCCCCTAAACTGTTATAACTATAGTGCCCATTCTGCAGAAGTCATTACAGGTAATCCTCAACGTATAACAGTTCACTTAGTGACTGTTCAAAATTACAATGGCACTGAAAATAGTGACTTACGACCGTTTTTCACACTTATGACCGTTGCAACATCCCTATGGTCACATGATCAAAATTCAGATGCCGGGCAAGTGGTTCTTATTTATGATTTATGATGGTTGTGGAGTCCTGGGGCCACGGGATTACCTTTTGCAACCTTCTGACAAGCAAAGTCAATGGGGAAGCCAGATTAACTTAACAACTGTGTGACTAACTTAATAAATGCAGTTATTCACTTAACAACCAAGGCAAGAAAAGTTGTAAAAGGGGGCAAATTCACTGAACAAATGTTTCACTTAACAACGTAAATTTTGGGCTCAATTGTGGTTGTAACTCAAGGACTCCCTGTGTAGGCGAGCCATGTTCAAACTGGCCTGATTTTGCAGCCTATGCCCTTCCTTCCATTCCTATTTGCTGTGCTATCTAAAGGACTCCGACAATCTGGAAGTCCTACCAGCAGATGTTCTGAAAGGCTTGAGAGGGGCATTGTAGGGATATTATATCTCAGTATATAATTGCTATTTCCCCCCCTCTGATTTGAAACAATCAACTTGGTTGTACAAGATTATGAAACCCATTAAGAAGCACTGGGGAAGAACCAGAGGCTAGCTCCCAGTTATTGCTGTAACAGATGAGAGTACATTTTAGTGGATCTATGAGCCCTTTGGTGATCAGCTCTGGGGGTTTACCAGAGGGCTTTGTCCTGGTTTGTTCTTAATGCTTTTGTCATGATTGTTGCCAATAGTAAACCTTTTGGGCCTTGAATGTGACTGTAAAAGCAGCAGCTTTATTCAAGTTTGTGTTGAATGGGTCTTCTGGGTGAGCATGGAAGGGCATATTCAGCTCATCCTTCTTTCAACCTCCCAATATCCTTGGCTTGGGAGCAAGGGACTCAAGCTTGGGAAAGAAGTTGCAATAATTGGGTGTTGTTTTAGGCAGCTTGTCATCTCATAAACTGCTGGAATTTTCTTTTGCTTTTGTTATTTTAATGGGGGGGGGGTATAAGAGAGATTTGTATTTTGCTTCAGATCAAAAAGTGAAGGAATAAAGTATTCCTCATAGGCTTATAGGCTGTCTGGCCAGGAAAGCGGGCTCTGGTTGACTGTCATTTCTCTACGAACCTCACAGATATCAAATAAACATGTATATTGCTGGTGATGTGAAACAGGAGCAGCGGCGCTCGTAAGCTTTGTTGTCACTGTACAATCTGCCGGATTTGAATACTAGGAAGACTGATTAGCACAGCAGCCCCTTAACAGCATTTGTGTCACATAACAACGTAATGAAACAACAGCACCAAAGGACAACAGTGATTACTCCTCTCCTAGATTGAAGGTTGTATTGCAGAGGTTCCAAAATAATTACCATGTGAGATGAAGTATGAATTCCAGTGATCAGAAGCACTGAGGTTTTCTTCTTCTCTGACAACACTTTCAGTCATTTCCTAAATGAAATAATTCTTTACTGTATTAGGGTTGCATTTATCTTCATTCCTATACAAATGATTTACAGATTTGTGCAGATGAGCAAGAAGGTTTTCATACTGGTTTACGGCTGATTGGGCTGTCTGTTCTGCAGTGTCGTAAATCTGATATAAAAGATGACTGACTCGGTGGCTTGTTTGTGACTTGCTTTGCACTGATAATAAACAGTGCAATAAAATTGTTGCAGTGCCCTGTGTGTTTCTTTCTGACAAGGGAGCATTGCACACCAAGTTAAAGCTAAATGGAATGAAAAGTAGATGCTTACTGTTAGGTTTGGGTTTAAAGCTATGAAATTTCTTGTCAGATTGCATTCTTTTCTAGAATAATCTGCCAATATAGCAATAGCAATAGCACTTAGACTTATATACCGCTTCGTAGTGCTGTTACAGCCCTCTCTAAGGGGCTTAAAGAGTCACAACATTGCCCCCAATAATCTGTGTCTTCATTTTACTCACCTCAGAAGGGTGGAATGCTGAGTCAACCTTGTAAATATGGGGAAATATTTGGAAACTATGGGAGAAAACCTGAATGGTTGATTTTCTACTCCTTGCTTACCAGTTTCTCAGTCATTATGGTAGAATCTTTTTTTTTTTTTGGAGTATTATATTGCTCTTTGCTGACAGGCTTACTGCATGCTTGAATGTACTACTTAGTACACGACTTTCACCATTGAGGCCTTTTGTTTGCCTCTACAGAGATACAGCAAAGAACCAATATTCTCTTGTGAGTGCCGATGGATAGAGATGAAACATTACTCGCCTTTGAGATGCCTGGAGTTTTGTAAAGAACAGCCGAAATCAACGGTTTAATTTCTGTCATTCTCGCAGCCAATTACTACACTAGCAAGACAAAGATATGGCACTTTCACCCTGATGTTGCCAGGAAAGGTTTCTGCCTATCCCTGATCAGATAATCATTGCAAGAAACTCATCAGCTGCCCACTTTTATGAAGTACAAGATTGGAGAGGATCAAAACCCAGCTACTGTAGCTTAGCAGCTTTGAAGAAGCAGCCTAATGAGTTTCAGATGGAAGAAACAACATTATTATCTCTGCCACTTTCTGTGAAAGCTTTTGCAACAATAAATTGGCTTTTCTTTAACTTGTCACATAACTACTTCTTTCCTTTTTATTCAATATAGTCCTCCTTCCCTGGGGGATTGAATTAAGCTTTCATTTACAGTGATTGAAATCCATATTTGTTTCCGAATTGAAAACCAGAAGAGTAGTTTGCTCCATCTTCTCTCTTTAAAAAAAAAAAAAATCTTGTTTTTGTGCGTGTTAAAATCTCACACTATTCAGGAGAACAAATTATCAAATAATTTATGGGAATGATTCTCACACACAGTGGGCAGGTATTTATCATTGCATGACTTATCAAATTCATCACTTTTCTCTTACCCTAGTATTTGTCTATGCTTTTTATTATTTGTCTTTTTAAGCACAACTATTTCAGTTGGTGTACACTGTTGTGGTCTTGCACAAAAGAACTTGCACCATTTGTACCTCTGCATTCTGCGAAGTTACTATTGTTTTTCATTCAAGTTATTACTGGAAGCGTCTCTGTGCTCATGTACCACAGCATCTTGACGTCACAGCTTAGCTAATATGACTGTTTCCTGTTTTGGAGAAAATTTAGGCTTGAACTTGTCTATCCACAGGTAGCAGTTGGACAAGAAGCTGAATACATGGCATTCAGGTCATGTAGTCACTGTTTCCAGCACTAGCCAAACTTGGCTGATGTCGAGGAAAGCTAAGCCGGATTTGACCTGTTTAAAGTTTGTATGGGAGTCCACCAGGGAATATAGGATACTCTAGAAAATAAACAAAAACAAAACAAAAGATCTTGGAGGAAAGCTGAGGCCAATCACATCAGCACTGCTACTAAGAAAACAACAGGGATATGTCTTCCATGCAGACACCAGGAGTGGAATTCAACCTGAGCGAATCTTTATTTAGCAAGATGTAAATCATTTCTTCTAAATCATGGAAACTGTGTCTAAATTTGCATCTATAGAAATAAAGTACCACGCTCTAACTGTATGCAATCCTATATCCTTGTCTTTGTGGGGGGGGGGGAACTGTTGGTGAGTCATTTCCTTCTGTTCATTTGTTGGAACTTGGATTAAGTGCTCTCCTCCCCCATGTTCAGAAGTTTCTGAATACTTAGAGCAGGAGAGAACAACAAAGGAATAGTGTCCCTCCCTGACTCTCTGTCTCATGGACACACACACACACACACACACACACACACACACACACGGCTGGTAAGTTTCCTGGAGGTGTGTGGCTAGCCATTGCTAGAACTAGACAAATAATTAGGCTGACACCACATGCAAATCGGAGCTAGAACCTGAAGCTCCCCTTCACCTTCCCAGAACAGCCAGCCTCTGGCAAACATTTCACAGTCTGCTTCAGTTTGGCATCGTCTAGCTCCATTGGTCTTGTAATTGTATTAAATCCCTGGCTGTTGTGGCTGTGTTGGGAGTTCTTAGACTTGCAGTCCTAAACATCTTGTGAAGGCCATACTAAGGAAGACTGTGTGATGCTATGATATGCCATGCACTAAATCAGCGGTCACCAACTGGTGGTCCTTGAGAAAATTTTGGTGGTCTGCCAAAAAATTATTTGCATGTTTTTATATTGCACTAAATCAGGGGTCCTCAAACTACACCCCTGGGTGGGATACATTTATGTTGCTGCAGAGAGTCTCTCCCTTTGGGGCAGAGGTCAGAGGGGGAGGGGGCAGAAATTCTGACTTGGGGCCTGCTTCTCCTGGTGTGGGGATTTGGGCGAAGGCTAGAGGGAAGCACCTCTGGTGGCAAAGAGCCAAAGGACCTTGTTCCAGTGGGATTGCATCATGGCCTGGAACTGGCTGGCTTTCTCACGCACTGAACTCCAGGAACTGGTACTTAGCCTTGCATTCTCCCAGGTCTTCCCTCGGCTTGGAAAGCCTATGCTCATATACTCAGTGATGTGCTTCTACAGAGCCTCCTTCTTGGTCAGATCCAATTTGAACTGAGCCAGCTGTTTTGCCAACTCTTTCTCATGGTGGCTGCTTAGCTCCAACAACTGTTTTCTGCTGGGGCCTTAAGGAGCCCGGGCGAGGAGTGGCTGGGAAGGGCG
The DNA here is from genome assembly GCA_039707465.1 of Rhabdophis nuchalis. Classification (NCBI taxonomy): domain Eukaryota; kingdom Metazoa; phylum Chordata; class Lepidosauria; order Squamata; family Natricidae; genus Rhabdophis; species Rhabdophis nuchalis. The sequence continues at coordinate 58,540,836 of CM077644.1, read as the reverse complement.
GGGGAGTAGAGGCTGGCGAGGTGCCCCTCAACGTGAGTGACATCGAGTTGGCCATGCCCACCCAGTCCCAAGGCCATCTAGCCACTTCCACCCAGCGGGTCATTAGGCAGATCATATTAGTGGTCTGTGGGATTTAAAATTATGAATTTAGTAGTCTCTGAGGTCCGAAAGGTTGGTTTAGATTCTGGGAGTTGAAGTCCACAGGACTTAAAGTCGCCAAGGTTGAGAAACACTGCTATACAGGATAGAATCTGATTTGTGGAAGTGAAAGAGAGAATGAGGATCAGCAATAAAGAGGCTAATGACAAGTTCATTTGATGCTGATGTAGGTTTCTGTCTATTTAAGCATGAAGATAGCCAATCAGATCAGCAATGGGGGACTCATTACTGTCCTCATTTGGGCAAGGGTTTGGGCAGTACTTCCCAAACTTGTTCCTTCATTACCCAAGCCCCTCTTATTTCAGAATTTCAGCCTTATTTCAGTCCTTATTTAAAGCTCTTTGCTGTGATTCATGAGTTCAAGTTTCTTACAATACAATAGCAGAGTTGGAAAGCCCTATACCGTTTCAGACAAATGGCTATCCAACATCTTCTTAAAGACTTGCAGTGTTGGGGCATTCACAACTTCGGGAGCCAAGTTGTTCCAAGTTGTCAGGAAATTTCTCCTCAGTTCTAAGTTGCTTCTCTCCTTGATTAGTTTCCACCCATTGCTTCTTGTTATTCTCCAAGGCACCTGAGGGTAGAACAAGAAGCAATGGGTGGAAACTAATCAAGGAGAGAAGCAACTTAGAACTGAGGAGAAATTTCCTGACAGAACAATTAATCAGTGGAACAGCTTGCCTCCAGAAATTGTGAATGCCCCAACACTGCAAGTCTTTAAGAAGATGTTGGATAGCCATTTGTCTGAAACGGTATAGGGCTTCCTGCCTAGGCAGGGGGTTGGATTAGATGACCTCCAAGGTCCCTTCCAACTCTGCTATTGTAAGAAACTTGAACTCATGAATCACAGCAAAGAGCTTTAAATAAGGACTGAAATAAGGCTGAAATTCTGAAATAAGAGGGGCTTGGGTAATGAAGGAACAAGTTTGGGAAGTACTGCCCAAATCCTTGCCCACTTCTAACCAATTTTAGATAATTTACCCAGCTTTGGGAGGCACTTGGTTAGGGGGATTCACACACATTTCCCAAGGCTGAGACTGACAGGTTGGTGTCACTTTAAAAGGAAAATGTTCAGAGGGGGAGCAAGGCAGAAACGTTTTAGCTGCCGCAGCTCTCCCCTTGTTTTCCTCATGGACCTCTGGATCCACACACCCCCTCCACCGCCACCACTACCACCATAGTGTCATGTTTCAACCAAGTGTCAAGGGCCAGAAAGTCTCCTGCAAAGCCATTTGGGAAGGGATGCGGGTGGGTGGGGGGGATTATATTGGTGGCTACAACTTTCCAGTCCAGCCTTTCTCATTTTTTTTCTGAAAGAGCCAGCTTGAAAGGGGAGGGGGGAAGAGGAAACGAGGTGAGCAACCCACACCCTTACTCTATGGTAGGTCCCCTTTTGAGATTTATGAGATAGGTTAGGCTGGAAGATAATAATGATTGGATCAATCGCCCAGAATGATTGGAGGACTGAATGTCTGTTTAAATCTTTTATTTTCTCACCTGCATTCAAATACTCTGCCAAATGCCCGCTATTTCAACATGCTGAATGGCTGGAGACAGACAAAATCATACAAGGGTCCACATGCGTGGACACTGAACATATTGCATGCCATCATATATGCATTAGTATTCTGAAGACACTGTCCTGCAGATGGAATGACATATGTTCTCTCCCACAGAAAAATCTCCACTCATAATGTATGCGCTCCGAAAGATTCTTTAAAAAGCTGCCTTAAAGCAGCCCTCCTGCAATAGCCTGGATAAACTATTGCCTCATTCAGGCACATTAATTTCCCCCCCCTCTCCTTGTACATTTTTCTAAAAATATTTGTTCTGAGGCTGGTATCGCAGGATGCCAAGTTTTAACCCAAAAGAAGAGGGGGGGGGGGGAGAAAGTATGCTGTAGTTTGCGCAAGAATCCTTTATGTTTTGGAAGTTTACAACAGGGAGTGTCTTGTGCACACTGAGTGAGGCAGGACAGCACTGCCCTCCACTGCTAAATGAAACCTAGGCCTAAGCAAATACGTCAGAGGATATAGGCAGCATGTTTACAGCTTGTTGGGGCCCCTGAGTTACACAATAGCTTGCATAGCCTCTTAGCACATTCTGTACCAGTTGTAAGCATTGAGTGCAGCTGCTCCAGATGACGATTTAAGTGCAACAACAGATAGGTCTCTAAACAATCTTCAATTATCATTCCTGCATGAAGGGTTCTTTGCAGTTTTAAACATGGTGCAACTGCCCCATCCCTAGCATTTTCGCTGCTGTCTGTGAAACGGGGACAGGATGTACTAACACTGAGGAGGATTAATGGAACGAACTAAAATGACTCGAACTAAAATGACTCGCAGCAGCCTAAGATTGCATTCTTTCTCCCATTAAGACTGAAGTGAGCAAGGAGGACTTGCGGTATTTAATTTCCCCAAGGAGTGGGCTGCATTTATGACCAGAGATGTTTTTAACCATAAAGCCTAAGCCTTCAGGGAAAAAAACACAACAACAACCCTTGAGTGACAAGCTTGTTTCCTGATTTCTGTATCCCAAACATTTACTGGCGATAATGTAAAGAGTACTTTATGTGCTGGCTGCAGGAAGGCAATCAATATGGGAGATTTGTGTCATCGCAGACCGTATGTTTCACATGAATGTTTCTTCTTCTGTGGCGCTGTAAATTGACTGTAGCCTTTAGTATCAACGGCATTCAGGGAGAAGCAAGCAACCATTGTTACAAAACCACGGAACTGATAACGTGTACTTGTTTTTATATTTCTGGGCTTGTTATTTTAATGGTAACATTCCAAATGGTAAATAGATAACAAAAACATGCTTGTGTAGGAAGAAAAATGGCAGGGCAGCTCTGTAACGTTTCAGGGACTCCTTATCGCAGCCTTGAATGTCTCCTGGGTAAATTTGCAGCTTTTGTTCAGAACTGTACATACTATTGTCCTGTTCCTAGCTGTCCTCCTGCCCACACACAATCTCTGCCAATTATACACTTAGGTGCAGAAAAACCTCTAGATTCTGCTTTCACGTAGCTTTGTTGGTTTATAGCAGTGATGGCGAACCTCGGGTGCCTAAAGCACACATGCTCACGCTATTGTGCACGCTCATGTGCCCACCCCCATAATTTAATACCTCCCATGCTGTGCCCCAGTGGTGGGTTTCTGCAGGCTCGCACCTACTCGCAAGAGCCGGATGGTGAAATTTAGAGAGCTGGTAAGAGGGGGTTCCACCGGTGGACCCAGAAGTAAGTCTGGCCTGCCGCTGCCGATAGCCCAATGGGAAGGAAAGGAAAGGAAGGCAGAAAGAAAGAAAGAAAGGAAGGAAGGAAGGAAGGAAGGAAGGAAGGAAAGAAAGAAAGAAAGAAAGAAAGAAAGAAAGAAAGAAAGAAAGAAAGAAAGAAAGAGAATTTATCATCACAATTGAGCCCAAATCAGCTGGGCAAGCACCCTCATGTGCGCTGGAGCTGACAGGGCAACGCTTTGCGCGCCCTCAGAAATGGCTTTGCGTGCCACCTGTGGCGCCCCTGCCACAGGTTTGCCATCAAGGGTTTATAGCAGTGATGGTGAACCTATGGCATGGGTGCCACAGGTGGCACGTGGAACCATTTCTTAGGGCACGCAAAGCGTTGCCCTGTCAGCTCCAGCGCGCATGTGTGCACTGGCCAGCTGATTTAGGCCTTCTTTTGAGGCTGTTTTTCACCCTCTGGAGGCTTCAGGGAAGCTCCTGAAGCCTCCGGAGGTGGGGAGGGGAGGCTATTTTCACCCTCCCCAGGCTCCTAGAAAGGCTCTGAAGCCTGGGGAGAGCGAAAAAAGCATGCCAAAAGCAGGGGGTCACACACATAGCATTATGGTTGGGCACACCCACGCACGAACCCCCTGCACTCCCCCCGCTTTTGGCACACAAGCCAAAAAAGGTTAGCCATCACTGGTTTATAGTATTGCAAGAGGTTCCACTTGTACAGGTTTTCTTTCTTTTTTTCAATCTATGGCAATGATTTTCAACTTTGGCAACTAGTATGGTGGAGGAGCTGAAATCCACATATTTTAAAATTGCCAAATTGAAAAAAAAGAAATCATTAGGTATAGGTCTGTGATGACAAACCTACGGCATGTGTGCCAGAGGTGGCACGCAGAGCCCTCTGTGTGGGCATGTGCGCTGTCGCCAGCTTCTCTTCTGGTTTCCAGTACATGCATGCGTACTGGCCAGCTGATCTTTGTCCATGCCGGAGCCCTGGAAACCCAAAGACCAGCTGGTCAATGTGCATGCGTGCACCATCCACCTGGTCTTTGGGTTTCCCATGCTCCAGCGTGCGTAAAGATCAGCTGGCCAGCATGCATGCATGCATGCACCAGAAACCAGGAGACCAGGTGGCCAGCACGCGTATGCGCACCAGCCAGCTGATCTTTGAGTTTCCGGGGCTCCGGTGCACATACACACATTCTGGTTTGGGCACTCGGTGCTGAAAAGGTTCGCCATCACTGGTATAGATCATCCTTGACTTACAACAGTTCATTTAGTGACCATTCAAATTTCAACAGCACTGAAAAAGTGACTTATGACCATTTTTCACACTTATGACCTTTGTAGCATCCCCATGATCACGCGATAAAAATTTAGATACTTGGCAACTGGTTCATAGTTAGGACCGTTGCTGTGTCCCAAGGTCATGTGATCCGCTTTTGCAACCTTTTGACAAGTAAAATCAATGGAGAAGCCAGATTCACTTAACAACCATGTTACTAAATTATCAAATTGTTAAGTGAAGTTTGGCAAAAAAAGGTCATAAAATGGGGCAAAACTCACTTAACAAATGTCTCACTTAACAACAGAAATGTTGAGCTCAATTGTGGTCGTAATTCGAGGACTGCCTGTATGGTATATAGCCATATCTGCTAGTCAGCTTTCCTAGCATTTCCCAAATGTAGATCTCTGGATATGTTATTTACAAAGTCACAGGAAAAGCAACTTCCATGACCAACGGTCAACAATGACCATGAGAGATATAATGTGGAGAAAAGTGGGTTCAAAATTGGATTCAAACTATTTAGGATTTCTGTGGTTTCTTAGAACAGCAACCACATGGTAATCATTACACATGAGAAGATCAAATTATTTAACCCCACAAGTGTCTGACCGCTGAATGACTTCCTAGGCTGTCTCTAATGATGTGTCTAGTCAGGTATAACATTGTTAGAGCTGCTTTTTCCAGATAGGACCACAGTGCATGAACCAATGGATAAATGTTGCCTTGGCACTGAAATCACTTACATCTTTGTAGATAACATTATTGATTCATCACTGAAGGATGGTCTCTCTAAAATTCATCATGCATTTTTACTCATGAGCTTTTCCCGTCAATATATCTCTATGTATTAAAATTGAGTTTTTTCTTTGTTCATCCAAAACCTGCATCTAGACAGCTCTGAATGTTCTCTCTACCTTCTTGAGACTTCTCTATGGAAATAAGAGGTATGAATGTGTATTATTTGCATACTTGTTATTCTTCATCTCAATTCCTGGATGACTTTTAAAGATACTGAAGACAGAGTAGACCTGTTCCACCATAAAGCAGAACTTCAATTATGTTCTGGATCTTGCAGAAAGTCCTACTACTGGGCCCCCAAGTCTTGGAAAGGATGGTCCAGAAAGATCCTATTCTCAATAGTAAAAAAATAAATGAATCCCAGAAAGTAAGAAAGAATACATTCTTCCATTTTAACATCTTATTTTCTTGCAAGGTCAACCAGCCTCAACTCCCATTTCATGTCCAAAAATGGCAAGTTCAATACTGGAGAATAGTAATCCAAAATTTATTCAATCATGAATGATTGTCTTTTTCAGAAAGAAAAGGCCATAACCTCCTCCCAAGAAGTACAGTATTAACCATCGTTTTAATATCTGAAGAATCCAAAGGAGGAAGGCGATATCTCTCAAGCTTCCATGCTTACTTAAGCAGCCCAAACAGAAAGTTGCCCATCAGATCTCTAAGGTGTAAGATATTCTGGATGTATTCATACTGGATTCTGACATAGCTAAGGAGGAAGCAATATGGGTAATTTTATCTGTCATATTAATGGAGATTTGTAACGTCGGACTTCTGACCTTTCTAACCATTCGTTCTCTGATCTTGAAACAGACCTACAACCGTTTGCCCAAGTTCTGTTAAGCAACTTTGACTGGATATAAACAATAAATTGGTAATAAACTCTTTTTCTCATTTCTGTCACTAAGTAGCCCCTAAAAGAGTTTGCATTTATTTGGTTCAGAGACTTTGGTTTTTTGAGTTCTGATTGATAACTACTTTTGGTTCCGCTACTTCAGGTGAGTAGTATTCTAAAAATCCAAAACATGGTTTTTATCTTTGTAGGCTAAATTGCTATTGAATTCTGAACTGTTAGCAGATAATGACCTCCCATTTTCATTCATTTATGAAAACTGATTTTTGTACATTGTAGATGTTTTTCAGGAGCTCATGCTGATTGTTAAGGAAAATGTAGTTTATGCAAACAGCCTTTTCATGTGGAAGTTGGAAGGAAACAAACATGTAGTATTGTGTATAGTCATTACATCAAATACATTTTAGTTTTTGATTGCAAGTCAGGATTTAATTTAAAAAAACCAAAAACAGTTAAAGCACTTTCAGGCCAATCTTTTTATTACCTTTACACACAAGAAACACTAGCACTTGCTCAATTTTTGTGATAAAGATGATATTCCCCAATTAGCTTATGCATTGCAGGAAAATTAGCAATTGGGATTGTATCACTATATCTGATCTTCACAACACACATGCAGAAAACAGTAAGCTCAGTTCTGACATTCTTCTGTTGTATTTCGAAAAACTCCTGCTTGAAACCTTAAAAATTAATTGCCAGTAGTATTAACAATATTAGTAGTGATTAATCATTAGCCTAAGTTGGTATAAGGTACTCCCAAGACATTATATTAGGTGAGGAGAAGGCAAATTGGTGCTTGTGTCCCATTCCATATATTTGCATTGGCAGCTGAATCTTATCACAGAGTTGCAAACATTCTCCATAGCAATGCTTAGTTGTTTAATGCCGCTTTCCTCTTTTGTGTGTGTGTGTATGTACTGACTAGACAACCTATGACCCATTGGCTCATCCTTTCAGATATATTTCCTTACCTAAACAAAGAATGCTAGTCAAACCAGCTGATCTGCTCCCCCCCCCCCGCCCATCACGTGTTCTCACTGACTTTCTCCATGCAAGCTTCCCAGGCTTCTCTGTTAACTTGTGGGAAGGTGTCTGGGGACATTGTAAATGAGGATCACGTGACTCCTGCAGCAGTGGTGGCTAGCAGCAGAGCAACAGTGCTGAAATTGCAAGAACTTTCCAAAATTTTCATTCCCATTGGAGTAATAGCTCCCACCATTCTGTAAGTTAGCCCATTTGAATAAAATAAAAATAAAATAGAATAAAAAGAGCTTGCCCTATGATGCACCATTTCATCCAGTCAAAGGTTACAGACACAAGAGTTTTAGTAATACATAGATATGTACTTTTTATCCTCTAACATTAGAGGAGTACAATTTACTGTGATAAGATAATGGATCATTGTTAATTCTGTCTAGGTTTTTGAATCTATAAAAGCAGAGACAAAAACTAAAACATCCTTCCAATACTTTCCCCAGGCTATTCAGTAAGTTGGGAATAACAGAGCATGCTGGGAGCACTAGACTGGAGCTTTTGCTCCAGGTCCCCTAAGCATTTTGTTTCTTTGCGTGTTTGTTTGTTTCATCGCAACTGTGTCTTCCATAAAATCAAGCAGAGATGGTGTGCTTGGATCTCATTTGAGGAAAGAGCCAAGTTTTTAGGACTCATTTGAAGAGCAATGGGGGCAGAGGAAATGAATGTCTGAAAAGACATCATTCTAGGGGGCAGGTGCTACAACAGATACGGCACATTTTCTGATCCCATCTTCTGTTTGCTTGTTTGTTTATTCAACTATATAAATTTATTATGCATATTTCTATGCTAGCACGATTCAAAAGAGTCTCCTAGTGGCTTATGTCAACATGATGCAACCTGAAGTGTTCCTACCTCCGTGCCTGATCACAGAAGGTGAGTGGAAACTATGGAGATAGATAGTCCCTCAGATAATCAGGCCATATTTTGAAGGGCTTTATAGAAGATAACCAGCACTTTGTTCCTGGAAGGTTCCTGGTAAGCGGGGAGGCTCTTGGCAACCATGGCATGCTCATAACTGCCTGAGCTGCTTTATTCTGGACTGGCTGCAGTTTCCGAGTGTTCTTCAAATATTACTAGATATGTCAAGAGAAATACATAAGTTGTTCCTTGGGGTTTAAACCTTTGCGTGCAGCAGCTGCGCTCTCACGTTTTTTGCACATGATGGGAGATTACTCTGGATTAGGATTTTGCAATACAGAAAGAGGAGAGTTTAAACTTTTTCCCCAGCCTGTTTTTATGATGAAAGTTGTCCCAAATTTGCATGTGGGAGGTTTGAGCAAGAGGATGGTTGGCCTGGCAAGGAAACTCTCTTGGAAATACTGTGCCCTTGGCCATGGCTATGTTTATATATGCTATGTAATTATTTATGTAAACACACATGCTAGATGGTCTCTCCATAGTCATACGATCAACGTTCAGATGCTTGGCAACTGACATATTTATGATTGTTGCATATGATCCTCTTTTGTGACTTTCTGATAAGCAAAGTCAATGGGGAAGACAGATTCACTTAAGAACCATGTTATTAACTTCACAACCGCAGTGATTTAACCTTCACAACTGCAACAAGAAAGGTTATAAATGGGGCAACACTGATTTAACAAATGTTTCACTTAGCAACAGAAATTTGGGGCTCAGTTGTAGTTGTAAGTCGAGAACTACCTGTATAAGCCACGGTCTGGTTCACTCATTCCTTATCAAAATCTATGCTGTTTATAGAAGTTTTAAAAGATCATAATAATGTCTTTCCTTTGCCTACTCCCATCGAGTTTGGTCCTTAAGAATACATTTTGTTTTTCCAACGCATTGACTTTTCACTTGCTTCTTATCTCAAAAACCGTGCAAGGCAAGCTCAACAAATGGCTCGGCCTTATTTCTAACACTTTCAGTATAGACCAGAGGTTCCCAAAGTAGGCAACTTTAAGACTTGTGGACTTCAACTCCCAGAATTCTCCAGCCAGCTATGCTGGCTGGAGAATCCTGGGAGTTGAAGTCCACAAGTCTTAAAGTTGCCAACTTTGGGAACCTCTGGTATAGACTATAGAAGTTAATGCACTGATCTCATGATAATCCAATGATTTATATGAACTTTTGAAAGTTTAAGCTACCTTGTCTTAACCCGGTGTCTTAAGATGTGCTGAATCTGGTGATTTTATCACTCATATGCAGAGATGGGTTGCTGCCAGTTCTAACCTCTTCTATAGAAGAGGTTCCATAAATCTACAGTGCCATTTAGAACCGGTTCCAGTTCCCTCCCCGTCCGTCCACCCGTCATCAAGATGAAGAGCGACAGGAGGAATTCTGGGAGTTGAAGTCCACAAGTCTTAAAGCTGTCAACTTTGAATTCCCCTGGGGTTATTTTCCTAAAGGGTTAGGGGTGCAAGGGTCTTGTTACTTGACAGCTTTAAGACTTGCGTGCTTCAAATGCCAGAGTTTCTGAGCCAACATTTTGGTTGCTAAGCAAGAGCGTTGTTAAGTGAATTTCACCACCTTTTACAAGTTGGCCATACCCACCCAGTTACATGACTGCCAAGCCACTCCTACCTAGTCACATGGATGGCAAGCCACTCCCACAAAGCAGGCCACACCTACAGAAGAGGTTCTAAAACATTTTGAAACCCACCACTGCTCATATGGCATGCGTTGCTAGCACACCAATTCTGATGGAATACAATTTTTAAAAATCTTCAACTCAATCTCTTCCTTAGAAAAGCCATTTGCATTTTCACTCCCTCACTTCAGAAACAAATTCCAACAGTGGTGGGCAAGTGTTTTATCATGAAGGGACTGCTTGTCATGTTCTGTATGTTCCTGCTTCTTTCATTTGGCCCAGATAAGGGAATAATATTTATTTGCGCTTTTGGAGGCATGTTTTCCCTCCAGCCATTCTGCTGTCCATGCCACACTCAGGCTATGCCAAGATAACCCCAGGTTTACTAGAATGTCACTTTCACCAGTTTGTTCTGCCACTTTGATCTGGAGGATGATGAACTTTGAGACGTTGGCGTGCATTTCTTCGTAGCTTAAAAATCTGTATCTTCCTTTGCAATTGCCTCCATAGCAGTGTTGGGTTTCAAATTTTTTAGAGCCTACTCTGTAGGTATGGCCTATTTTGTGGGCGTGGCTTGACAGTCATGTGACAGGGTGGGAGTGGCAACCTTTTAAAATGTGGTGAAACTCATTTAACAACACTCTTGCTTAGCAACCAAAATTTTGGACTTAATTGTGATAATAAATTCTATCTTTCTTTCTTTCTTTCTTTCTTTCTTTCTTTCTTTCTTTCTTTCCTTCCTTCCTTCCTTCCTTCCTTCCTTCCTTTCCTTCCCGTTGGGTCACTTGGCAGCGGCGGGCCAGATTTACTTCCAGGTACGCCGGTGGAACCCCCTCTCACCGGTTCTCTAAATTTCACCAACCGGCTCTCGCGAGTAGGTGCGAGCCTGCAGAAACCCACCACTGCTCCATAGCAATCCATCTAAAGAAGTGTCTCTCCAAACCACATTTTTGTAAAAACAAACAAACAAACACACTCACAGCATGCGGTGCTAGAAACTAAAAGTGGAGGAAGAGGGCAGAGCTCTTTGTTAATACATGGAATGGTGGAAGCTCTGGGCACAGGATTTTCAGCGATTAGCTAATTTGGAAGAAAAAGCCAGTTATGATTTGCTCTCCACTCAGGATTAAGCGGTGATTGGCAGCAGAACCACTTGTGAATTCCTACCTTATGAGCATAGAAATAGAACCACACTGAAAGTGGTTGAGATCAGCTCACGGTGAGTACAATGTGCACCAACTGCAGGTTAGTTTTTAACGTATGTTGGAAATGATCAAGGCGGATGGTGCCGTAATCTCATTATGCCTGGAAGTTATGAAACTTGATCAATTGCCCTGATTTAAATTAAAATGCCCCCAAATTTCCCATACCCTATAGCAGGGGTCTCCAACCTTTGCAACTTTAAGCCTGAAGGACTTCAGCTCCCAGACTTCTCCAGCCAGCAAAGCTGGCTGGAGAATTCTGGGAGCTGAAGTCCTTCAGGCTTAAAGTTGCAAAGGTTGGAGACCCCTGCCCTATAGGATTGTCTTGACAATTTATTATGCTTAAAAATTATGTACAGATAAGTAGATTTTTTCCTCTCTCCATTTTTCCATACCTGGTTTGGTTTTGTGCCTTTGAGTCAATGTTAACTCCTGGGGACTTCCTGGACAGGTAGTCCCTGCAATTTCCATATGTTAAAGCTATTTGTAAAGTCTATTTGTACTCTCTGATATTGCGCTCAAAGTAAGTCATCTCCAAATCCCAAATATTCAGTTGTATCCTTAGAACAGAAATGGTGCAGAAGATGTAAAAAGAAGTGAGACATAATGACATTGCCTTTTTTCTTCTTCCTTAAGTCATTTGAAAAGGCTTAAGGTATATCTTATTCCACACACACTTGTATTAGAATTCAGCAACAGGCTAAAATTCAATCACTGTTGTCACCCTAGGAAATGCTGAACGCTGTCACTCTGTGGAATGGGAAGTTGGCCACGTTGTTCGAGGACTATAAAAGCTGAATTTTAAAAAGTGGGAATGTCTGGTGAAGACTAACATACTGTGAACAGTACTGGGCTGTTGCTCGTTTATTCTTTATGAGTTTGTGTTCGTGTTTATGTTCTTTGCAAAACTTTCAATAAAATTTATTTTAAAAACCCAGTCATTTCCCGAGGCATTATTTGCAGCTGTTATCATTTTTAACGCGCTTTGCACAGTCACTCATGCACTTGTTACATCCCATATAGACTACTGTAATGCTCTCTACATGGTGCACCCGAAGACTGCAGTTAGTCCAGAACGTGGCCGCGCGGGCAATTATGGGAGCTCCTAGATGCTCCCATGTAACACCGCTCCTGCGCGAGCTGCACTGGCTGCCTGTGGTCTTTTGGGTGCGCTTCAAGGTGTTGACCATCATCTTTAAAGCGCTCCATGGCACGAGACCTAGTTATCTACGTGATCGCATCCTGCCCCATACATCCCTTCGGCCGATTCGCTCCCACAGAGAGGGACTTCTCCGGGTGCCGTCCACTAGGCAATGCCAGCGGGTGACGCCCAGGGGAAGGGCCTTCTCTGTGGTGGGCCCAACTCTCTGGAACGACTTACCCCCCGATCTGAGAACGGCCACGGACCTCCGTTCCTTCTGCAAGAAACTGAAAACCTATCTTTTCCAACAGGCCGGCCTGGCCTAGCTTATACCACCTAGCCTAGAGTCTGCAGTTAAATTGTTTTAAACTAGTTTTTTAGGGGCACTGTTTTAATTTATTCAAATTTTTTAGCACAGGGATACTAATTTAATTCGGTTTTATATTTTGTATTTTGCTATGTTTATATTTGTTTTTTAAATTGCCTGTGCACTGCCCCGAGTCCCTTTCTGGGAAAGGGTGCGGTATATAAATTTAATAAACTAAACTAAAATTTAATTTAATTTAATAAACTAAACTAAATTGCCCTTTTATTTTGCAAAGTCATATCATGCCTCTCCCCCCCCCCCTCCGTTTACCTTACAACATTGCAAGATAATATGGTTCATTTATTATGGAGAAGTAAAGAGGAACGGGCAGTGGTTTGCTTGAAGCCATATATCATTTGCCCATGAGAAAAGCAGTACAGTACTAGATTTTATGTCTTCACACTTCAAATGTGTTTTCTGGAACATGTTAACCCCGTAACTGTTGTTTTGCGGAAGACATTGTGAAATATTTCGTTGTTATGGGATATGTAGAGATAGGAAAGAGGCTATGATTTAGAATGAAAACCTGCAAATCAAGTTTTCAAATGGTTAACTAAGGCAGATTAATATATAAATGAACTGTCTCTAGAGATAAAACATTTCAACATTATTGGCTAGAAGACTGATGTGGCTTGATTTTCACCGAGTTATAGTGGTTATTGTCTTCATAATCAGTATTTTCACATGATTACAGAATTTATTAAAAAAGAAAAAACTATGCAGATTTCAAGTACAGAGTAGCCATAGAAACATTTCTCTTCAGCTATGATCAGAAAAGATTTGGTACAATAAATATATTTAAAAGTGGCAAACTTGTAAGAGTTTGTTTAAAAACAAAGTTGTAAAGGGAAAGTGCAATGCAAAATAGAAGACACTAATTCACACGATTAAAAATACCAGTGGTTCTTGTTGTTCCTTTTTTGTTCCTGCCAAAAAGGTTTTGTCCTGCAGTGAATTTTGTGTACTAATCGATTATGTCCATTCAGGTCCCACACTTTTTTTCCTGCCAAATGGGGTAGGGTTAAGGTTATTGTTTGGATGGTTGACAGTTACCTCTGCAAATGTACGGTACGTAGCCATGCTGTAATCACAATAAGAATATTTCATCAATTGATTAAATCTACAACAGGCAGAAACCTTTTGGACACGAGATGTTAACACGAGTGCTGAGCACAAAAAAAGAACATAGCCTCCCCATGTATTCAATAGGGAGTGAATAAGAGGATGGGGACTGATTGGTTGATTTAATCAAATTTATAAAGCCACATATATCACAAGAATGACTCTGGATGGGATAGAGCAGGGGTCTTCAAAGTCGGCTCTTTTAAGACTGGTGGACTTCAACTCCCAGAGTTCCCCAGCCAGCATAGCTGGCTGGGGAACTCTGGGAGTTGAAGTCCACCAGTCTTAAAAGAGCCGACTTTGCAGACCCCTGGGATAGAGCAAAAAACAAACACATGCAACACAAACCCCTTAAGCTTTCACTCGTCTTCTTCCAGGTCTGATGACAAAACCAGGTCTTGAGACCTTCTTGAAATTAGTATTATTTTGGGGGGTGGGGAGAGAATGTTCCATAAGGTGGGTACCACAGCAGGAGGCCTGCCTCCATGGACATGCCCAAGTATAGTTCCCTGAAAGATGGAACCCACACCATGCCTCTCTTGTCCAGCATGAAAGATGGCATAGTCCTAGAATTGACTGGCCTCCAAAGGCAACGCAATTCAGTCTTGCCAGAGTTCATCCGAAGCTTGCTGTGGACCATCCAGACCAGTGGTGGGTTTCAAATTTTTTTAGAACCTACTCTGTAGGTGTGGCCTATTTTGTGGGTGTGGCTTGGAAGTCATGTGACAGGGTGGGAGTGGCCATCTTTTAAAATGTGGTGAAACTCATTTAACAATGGTCTTGCTTAGCAACCAAAATTTTGGGCTCAATTGTGATGATAAATTCTCTTTCTTTCTTTCTTTCTTTCTTTCTTTCTTTCTTTCTTTCTTTCTTTCTTTCTTTCTTTCTTTCTACCTTTCCTTCCTTCCTTCCTTTCCTTTCCTTCCCATTGGGTCACTGGCAGCAGTGGGCCAGATTTACTTCCAGGTACGCCGGTGGAACCCCCTCTCACCGGTTCTCTAAATTTCACCAGCCGGCTCTCGCGAGTAGGTGCGAGCCTGCAGAAACCCACCACTGATCCAGACCCTCATAGTCTCCAGATACTGGAATACGATAGGATGTACATGATGTACCTCCAGATATATCAGAGCAAGTGTTATGAAACAGTCATGCATTTGATGAGCTGTGTTAAAATAATTGTGACATTACTGTAATTAATCGGCATACACACATTACACTAAAAGGTCCACCTGGAAATTGTTTAATCAAAAGTAATAAAAAATCCTTTAATGTGGAAAGGAAGCATTAAAAAACCTTTAGGGTTGGCCAAGGTCATACTAAACCAACTATCACTCTAGGATTATTCTACCTGAGCTTATTGCTCTCTTACTTGGGCAACCCAAATATTGATATTCAAGGAAGTTCTCGCTCTCTTCATAGAACTAATTTGATGATTTGTTCATTGGAAAGAAAAACAGGCAGACATGGTTCGTTTTGCTTTCTCCTCCTTAAATGATACGAATGGCTTTTTAAAGGCCAAGTCATCCTTCTCCCAGTTAGAACAAGGCAGGGAGACATACATAACTGACAGCAGGACGTAACTGAGTCTGGAGCTGGGAAGTATAAATAAAGTCCAGCTTCTTGAGTTTGGACCAAAGCCATTTGTAACATAAAGTACATTCTGGCCTGAGTGTAACAAATCGTACCAATCTCCCCCCAAGCAGCGACTTAGGTATTTCTGGGTAGGGATTTGCAGGAGAAGGGATTCTTCAGAGGAGGGCATGGGATGGGGAGTGAGAGGATGCAGAGGAGTCATCATCAGGCAAAAGAACAAACTGCTTTTCTATTGATGGTCCCAGACCTGATTTTTCAGTGTGTGTGTGTGTGTGTGTATGTGTGTGCTTCTTTATTCAGTGGATCTCAAATCAGTTTTTAAAAAGCCAACATTTTGCCAGTAGAATGATGCCAGCTTCTGAAACCTGTCCTCAACAGCTCCTTTACCCAACGTTATTGTCTCGTTCTCACATTCTCATTGGCATCACAGACTGAATGCAGGAGTGGGATGCTGGGGGATTCGCAGGGATTCAGGAGAACCTCTAGCTAAGATTCTGTGCAGTTCAGAGAACCCCCAAATCCCACTTCTGGCTGGCCCCACCCACCCCTCCTCTCCCAGGAGTCCCCACACGGCCCATTTTGGGTGCAGGGTGTGCACGGAGGCTTGTGGAGGGCAAAAAAAAGGCCCTACTGGAAGTTCGAGGAGGCCTGTTTCCAGCATCCAGAGAGCCTCCAGAGCCCGGGGAACCCGTTTTTGCCCTCCCGGAGGCTTGAGGAAAACCTCTGGAGCCCAGGGAGAGCAAAAATGTCCCCCCTGCAATGATGCCAGAAGCTGACTAGGCTAAGCCCACCCAGCAACCGGGCAGAGAATCCCTTGCCAAAATTTTTGAAGCCCACCCCTGGTTGAATGACTTGACCAGCTATACATCTTGTTATACGCCAGTCTAGTGACTGGTCTTGAGAAGATTACTTATCCATTAAGATTTTCACACTCAGTGGGGAGTGTCAAGTCTGCAGACGTATGACTGGCGTCGGGCAGAACATGCCAGGACTTCCCTGGTTGGTTTAGGCACACCTATCGGTCGGCGCACGAATTGCAACTCTGTGATTGGCTGCCGCCATACAGCTGGGAATATAAATAGCTGTCAGGCGGCCGGTTTGGTCAATTCTTGTTCTGGATAGTTACTTAATAAGACAGTTGTTCTAGCACACCATAGTCTGTCTTACCTCAGTCTCCGAATATAACAGAGAGAAACCTCTCTGATTTCTTCTGTGGACATTTGAGTGACTCACATAAATATGAATAAATAATGTTAGCCTCAACGCTAACTGAATGACTAACGGGCATCAAATCTGTTGTTAGCCCCAAAGAACAATTCAAGTATAACAAGGAGTTTTTATTTTAACTGGAAATGACTATTGACTGAGTTTCCTATGATTGAGTTTCCTGATAACTTTCATAAAAGGCACTATAAATGCAAATGGACCTTAATAACATGCTTCTAGTTTTATATACTGTATGGACTATTTTGTCTATTACATCAGGTCTAGGGAATCTCTAGTTTTCATGCATTCCTAATTCAGCTCACAAAAATCTCTGGATCTTTTGATATATAGATACCCCTTTCCATAGCAACAATCCCAGACTCTGATCCTTTATGTCCTTTTCTCAATACTTATTCCCCTATAATTCATGCTGCTATCCCATGCATCCACCCAATTCCCCATACACTCATATTTCTTTTCAGATATTCCCAGCCTTATGTGACCTTGAGGTCATTGCCAGGCCCCAGAACATTATGAGTATTTCAGAGTCATTAATCTCCTGAGCACTTGGTAATAGCTAAAATGGTCTCATTAATCTCTGAAGACTTTGTTGGTGTTCAGATGGCCTTGTGAATCTCTGAAACATCTCTGTATTTATAAGTTGAGCTCATCCTTTTCCCCAAGAAGGGCACTGTTTGATTGTTTGTATCAGGCTCAACCCAAAAAGTTTGGGAATAGTTGTGTTGGAGCACACCAGTTCTCTGAGGACAAAGTTAACTTTTTAGTGTTATAATCAGCCTCTTGTGTAACAGAAAGTCTCTGCATGGATTGTGGAAGTGGTACACTGATATAGTCAAAGCGTCAGTATATATAGCTCCTGTGTTCAATCTCGTGGATTTACTCTGTACATCAGGGGCAATAGCTATAACGGTGGTGGTGAACCTATGGCACGCAGAGCCATTTGTTAGGACATGTGAAGCATTGTCCTGTCAGCTTCAGCGTGCATCCACACAGCCAGCTGACTTCAGCCTTCATTTTTGGCCATTTTTCACCAGAGGGAAGCCTCCAGAAAGTGAAAAATGCCCCTATGGGCAAACCGGAAGTTCAGGAACGGACTTCCGGTTTGCATGTTGGGCTGTTTTTCGTCCTCTGGAAGGCCTGGGGGGGGGGCAGGGGAGGCTGTTTTCACCCTCCCCAGGCTCCTAGAAATCCTCTGGAGCCTGATGGGGTGGGCTAAAAACAGGTCCATTGCACCAGTGGTGGGTTTCTGCAGGCTCGCACCTACTCGCGAGAGCCGGTTGGTGAAATTTAGAGAACTGGTGAGAGGGGGTTCCACCGGCGTACCTGGAAGTAAATCTGGCTCGTCGCTGCCAGTGACCCAACGGGAAGGGAAGGAAAAGAAAAAAAGAAAGAAAGAAAGAAAGAAAGAAAGAAAGAAAGAAAGAAAGAAAGAAAGAAAGAAAGAAAGAATTTATCATCACAATTGAGTCCAAAATTTTGGTGGCTAAGCAAGAGCGTTGTTAAATGAGTTTCACCACATTTTACAAGTTGGCCACTCCCACCCTGTCACATGACTGCCAAGCCACACCCACAAAATAGGCCATACCTACAGAGTAGGTTCTAAAAAATTTGAAACCCACCACTGCATTGCACGCAAAAAGCAGGGGAGGGGAGGGGTCACACATGCATGCATGGAGTCTTGCGCATGGATGAGAGGCTTGTGCATGTGCAGAGTCATATGTATGTGCGGGATCATGCATATGTGGGGGTCACACACATAGAATTATGGGTGAGGGCACACCTGCACCTGAACCCCCCTGCGCTCCCACCGCTTTTGGCACACGATAGCAAAAAAGGTTAGCCATCCCTGAGCTATACCTTTGCCTCCCCTTGGGTAACTATGCAAAGTTAAGCCAAACAATGGGAGGAAAAAATTAGAATACAGCATGGGACACAAATGTAATTAATATCAGGGTGCCAAAAACCTGTTTGTTTGCTTACATGCAGTAAGGTGGTTAATGGGATGGTGGAGAGAAAGCATTTTACTTGGGCTTTTAGAAACTAGAATCAGCTGCTGCTGAAAGAATGTGTTTCCCAGGAAGGTTCTATGTAATCATGCATGTCAGTTTGCTGTAACCATGATCTCTTTTCTTTGCCTCATTAGACCTGCAGGGCAAGGGTGATGTTTTGCTTCCAGAATAACACCCAGGCAGCAATATGTGGCTGATCAGAACCCGTCTAAAGAACTGTGTCCCTGGTGCTATCCCAGCCTTGCACGAAGGCTGCCTTTCCCTCTGGACTGGGGAGCCCCAGTTTCTGCAAGGATGAGGCAAGGAGTCGCAGACGGGAGGGGAGGATTGCGGCGCAGCAAACCAGCCCTCAGTGCAAACTGAGAACACAAACAAGAGCGAGAAGCTGATGTGAGCTGGGCTACGTGCCAACGAGGAGAGCTGGAACACAATGTACAGAGCACGAGGCAGCAAAGGGAACAGCCTGACTCAGCAGCCAGGGAAGTGGGTGTGCTGTGTCGCTAGATAAACCACTCCTGCGGGCTTGTGGTCAGCAGCATCAGTCCTCCTGAAACACAGCAACAGACCACGGAGACTGCGAGGCATAAAGAGAGACATTCATGGATTCCAGCTGTCTGTCTATATCCACATTCTTGCCTGCCTCCCATTTCAAGATCAGAGATTCAGGAAGGAGGGTTCCTGCTCTTTTTGTTTTTCTTACTCTGCTATACGTTCAGAAGCCATAGGCAGCACACATCTCACTTTATCCATCTCTAAAATGGGAAACAGAACGAATATGTTCAGGCTGCCTCAGAGGGGAGGCTCTTGGAGATTCAGGGCTATTGCAGATTACATTTTGAATGCTGAGCACTAATTTTAAATCTGTTTATTTCCACAGCCTGTACTTCCAAGAACAACAGAAATACGTCTTCATGATGTATACTTTTGATTAACGGTTCACTTTACACAGTTAGAGATGGGCTAATTTCTTCCGTGTGATATTCCTGAATTTATGTCGGCTTTCCAAATCCAGTTTAAAATCTGTAGAAGGAAATCTTTGTCCTGACAACTTTGCCACCTTAGGCATTCTAGACCAGGAGCAAATACATTTAATAGAATGGGTTATTTTTGAAACTACAAACAAGCAAAACAAATCCTACAAGGACCCACAGTCAAAACCAGTAGTGAAAGTGTCTGATGATATCTTACTTTGCCCGGTGAGGCATTAACCTGTGTAGAAAAGAAAAGAAGAAGAAAAAAAAACCTTCTGTGCAAGTCAAAAACTGCTGATTTATGACAAGCTCTCTCTGATCCATAACAAGAATTTGAACTACAGATAGTCCTTGACTTACGACCGCAATTCACCCCAAAATTTATGTTGCTAAGCAAGACAGTTATTAAGTAAGTTTGGTTCCCTTTTATGGCCATTCTTCTTACAGCTGTTAAGTGAATCACTAGCGATGTTGAATTAGTAACATGGTTGTTAAGTGAATCTGGCCGTCCCCATTGACTTTGCTTGTCAGACGGTCACAAAAAGGGATCCCATGAGCCTGGAACACCACAACCGTCCTAAAGATGAACCAGTTCTCAAGCATCTGAATGTAAATCACATGACCATGGGGATGCTGCAATGGTTATAAGTGTGAAAAAGGGTCATAAGTCACTATTGTAAGTTTGAACTGTCACTAAACGAGCGGTTTTAAGTTGAGGAGTACCTGTACTTTTTGCTCGCTGTTTTTTTCAGAACATATAAAAATATGGTACTCTCCCTTCCCAAAGAATAGCTGAAGACATTCTTGACCTCTGGAAGTTTTTCTCCAAGGCTTTTGATGTCTTGAGCGATATCTATCACCCCCACCAGCAGAAGTGGAAGCAAAACACAGTTGGCCTTAGGAGTGCTTCAGGCTAGAGATTACCTTTTCTGCCTTCTATGGGAGCTCAATGTGAAAGCATGGGTTTAAATCAGGTCAGAACTACAAGGAACAAGGTATTGGCCAATCTCAACCCATCTCAAATTACTTGGGGCTGCTGAAATCCTTATGCATGAATTTCACTTGGACTTTAAAATGGATCTTGACTTACAGACTTTCCAATGACTCCTAAGAAAGAGGGGCTTTGCCCCTTACTGGAGGTGGATAAATAGGACCTCACAAATTTGTGATATCTGAAGAGCTTTTAAAAAAAAAACCTTTGTGGCAAACTGCTTGTAGATTCATGCATAGGAATTTCAACGCAAGTATTTCGAGGCTTTGGGTGAGATCCTCTTCAGCGTTGTCCCTGGCAGGGGTGCCTGTGCAGATGAGCCAAAAAGTCAAGAGGAGGACACAGACATATGATCAAAGCCTCTGGCTTTTTTTTACACACATTGGGAAGAGGGGAGGGTTTCAATTGCATGATTGCGAGCAGCATCTTGGCTTGTTTGACTGCTACTCCCGGGCAGATGATACCTGGGGCCCTTAGATATACTGTATATCTCCCAGGAGGCAAATTAAGAATGCAGAAACAGTGAGCAGTTGAAATGACGGCACAGTCTGCATTGTTTCTATTTCAAACCATGGAATCATGCTTCCCTTTTTTCTATTTCTGATCCTCTTCTCCAAAATCACCTTACTTTTGCACTGTAAAGCCTCAACTTAAAAAAAAAAAACCTGAACCACTTGAAAAACATACATAACTCATTATACTAATTTTCATTCCTGCAGCATCCTGGAGACCAGTGCTGAACAATCATGGACTAGAACTTTGTTGACTAACTTATTTGATAATCAAGCCTGGTTGAAACAGCCTCAATTTCCATCATCAGAAAATTATTTATAATCAAATGAAGAACTAGTTAACTCCAACTATTCTTCAGACTGTGGGTAGACCACATTTTGGAAGTTTTTGTTTTACAGGAAAATTACATTTGCTAGGTAGTTTTGTCACAAATATGTTCACTTTAGTTTGTGGTTAAGAACTCCTTAAAATATACAAAGCATTTACCAGTGGTTATAAATGATTTTCTGCCATATCTTGTATGGCTTAGCCATCAAAATATCCACTGCTAAACTAAACTAGTTTTCCCAGTTGCAATGTTAGCTGTGAAAGTTGGACCATAAGAAAGGCTGAGCACCAAAGAATTTAGGCCTTTGAACTATGGTGCCGAAGAAGACTCTAGCGAGTCCCTTGGACTGCAAGGTGATCAAACCGGTCAGTCCTAGAGAAGATCAACCCTGATTGCTCTTTAGAAGGCCAGATCCTGAAGATGAAACTCAAATACTTTGGCCACCTAATGAGAAGGAAGGACTCACTGGAGAAGAACCTAATGCTGGGAAAGATTGAGGGCAAAAGAAGAATGGGATGACAGAGAATGAGGTGGCTCTATGGAGTCACCAAAGCAGTAGGCATGAGCTTAAATGGATTCCAAAGGATGGTAGAGGACAGGAAGGCCTGGAGGAACATTGTCCATAGGGTTGCGATGGGTTGGACATGACTTTGCAACTAACAACAACAACATAAATGGTTTTCTGCCATATACTGTATGGCTTAGCCATCAAAATACCCACTGCTAAGATTTAAGCCTGAAAAAAACCTGCCACAAATTCATTGTGTAAACCCAAAATAGGAACTCTTCCTAATTAAACATTATGTGGCAAGGATTACAGATAAGTGGCACGCCTAGAAATGTCATTACCCAAACCTTCCTCAAACAAAGGGTGACAATGTTTCAATGTCCTGAGAAGAAAGTTTCATGGCATAGTCTAAAACACCTACGTGAAAAGAGAGAACATAGACAGAAAAACCAGGCATTTAAATAGCAATGAAAAAGGGAGGAAAAAAAGATGTAGGGTAAGCTAGATAAAATGAAGTGATGAAGAACAGAATGTTGTTATGAAAGAAGAGGAACAAAGGGATTGCCAAGAGGTGGAAACACTCATCAAAATTATACGAGGAAGAAGAAAAAGCTTGACATCCTAAAAGAAAAGAAGGTGGAACATTCAATGGAAATAGAAACACTTTACCACATATCATATCCTGCTCTATTGTAATTTCTACAGGGCTCTTCAGAATAGATATGTCATATGCTTGCTGCAACAATACACAAGAAGAATGGATGATTATTATATGAATCTTCTCTCAGTTATCTATCATTGGTGCAATAGCTACATTTTGTGTTGCTGCAATGGAAACAAGGCACAGATGGGCAAGACTGAACACTGCTTTTTCTTTTTTCATTGTGTTTTTTCCTTCTCATTTGCTGATTATGACTCAAAATAAATAAAATGTTAGGACAGAAAGGTAACTCACTTGCAAGGTCAAGGATTTCTAATCTCCTCCCTTCCAGAAGCATATTAGACTTTAATTATCCCTTACCAACATTTGCAAATTTTTGCTGCAAAAATGGCATGTGGTGCCAATTGGATATTCACTTTAAAAAAAAATAGGGACATGAGAAGTAGACATTTAGAAATATAAGCTTTCCTCAATGTGCTTTGGTGGAATATATTCATTGTCTTCTGGATATTTCTGCCCATCATTTAGTATTGCATGTAACACAAAAATAGGTAAAAAAATAGAAAAATAGAAAAATAGAAAGAAATAGAAGCCAATGCGCTTCATTGAAAGAGCAAAACCCAAAAAGCCATGCCAATATAAGTTGAGCATTTGGCAATCTTGTGCAGATTTTCCCTGCAGTAAATAGGCATTGCATGGAGAGTTTTGATGGAAATGGAGAATAGAAAATTCAGGAATGAACTTGCTAATCATAACTTACTCCTGGCAACATTAGTTATCAAGGCTCTTAGCAGATAATGCCACTACTGTACAATTAAGCACATTATATAGTTATAGAAATGGGAGAGGGAAGGTTTGTTGAAACTTATATTGAAAGTTTGTTGAAGTCTTATACTAATAATTGGAATTTTTGCCCAGGGGGGTGTACAACTTTCCCCAAGTATGTTTGTTTGTTTGTTTGTTTGTTTGTTTGTTTAAAATTGTATTTGCCACTCTTCTTGCTGTGGGGCTACTCTGAGTGGCTTATAACAGTAAAATGGGGGGGAAATAATTACAAAATGTAAACATAATAGCAGAGCAATGAAATAATAAAAAATAAACAGGGAAAAGGGGAGTTCCACAAGCCAATTGGCAGATATAGGTCTTCAGGCCCTGAAGGATAGAATAGGATAGTGAGGGCAGAGCTCACTCTGGGATGGGGTGCAGGTGGGGGAGGATGTTCCAGAAGGCTAATGCTACAGCAGAAAAGACTCTTCTGCCCGAAACTCTTGCCAGCCAGAATTTCTTGACATATGGGATCTGCAGCAGGCCTCCTCTGCTGGCACATGTAAGGAAGCCTTGTCAGTGAGATGAGACAAGTTGATGCCTTCCAGGAGTTTTTAATTACATTTCCTGTTGCTGTTGAAATCTAGCCATGCTGGCATGAT
Source organism: Rhabdophis nuchalis (assembly GCA_039707465.1). NCBI lineage: Eukaryota > Metazoa > Chordata > Lepidosauria > Squamata > Natricidae > Rhabdophis > Rhabdophis nuchalis. The sequence goes on along the minus strand of CM077644.1, from coordinate 58,516,855 downwards.
GAAAAATATGTATATAGTCCAAGGTTCTGGGGGCAAGAAGAGAAAACACCATCATGTTAGCCTTAGAGAGTAAAAACTTGCTATAGAACCACACCTTGAAGTCATGGGTGAAATCTACTTACTTTCGCTACCGGTTCGCAAATATGAGTGTGTGCGAAATCCTGCTTTCTAGCTAATATAGACCCACATCACAGCTGATCATTGGAAATACCAGTTTGCCCGAACCAGTAGCATTTTTTAATGACTGGTTCGGGCGAACTGGTAGCATTTTTTTCTACCGGTTCAGGCGAATCGATCCAAACCGGTAGCATTTCACCCCTGTTTGAGGTGTGAATGTAAATCTGATTGTATCATAGTCCATTAGCCAATAATATTTGCTATATGAACATGATGCTACTATGAGTGTCAAAATAAGTATCTCTGGTTCTGAAGCCGAGTTTCATTACCGTGCTGGTTGGGACCAGATATATTCCCCCAGGACTGTTTTCAAAATGTATTATTTGAAGTCTGTGGCATTTAACAGAAAAGTTCCTTTCAGGCATATATCAAAATGCATCAGTGCATCCTGACTTTTGCTAGCAATCTCCATCCACAGAAATGACCTGTGGCTGAGAAAGGATCGTTCCCTACAGAGTTATGAGAATAGCTGGCAGTTTTCATTTCTGGAGGAACTTCCAAAGTTCAAGGTACAGGAGAGCTGTTAGTTGAAGATTGAATCTTAGTAAGATGCTTTTTGCAAAGATGTGAATTCCTTACAAAGTTTGGTCATGGAGTCATCTGGGACATATAGGAAGTTTGTTCCTGTTTATGTCAATGGCAAGAATTTAATTGACTTTGGCAAGCAGAATCAGACACCTGAAAGGAATTCTTGAGCTTTGTTTGTTTATAGTTTATCCCAGGTCACATTGGTTTCCTTTTTTACAAACCCTCTAATTACTTTTAATATTATGGTCTAGTTCTCCTAACAGTTTCCGGATTGCAGTGAAAGTTGAGAAACACGTACAGATGGTGTAAATAGGGATATGAGGAATCCCCATGCCTATTTAGTGAATGCTGTACTAACATTAAGTACCCACTTATACCCTTCGGAAATATTTCTACTTTAAAAACTGCAAAAATAGCCTGAAGAATGTCAGGTGTACATATTCTAGTCTTTTCCTCTTCTTTGTGAGATTGAAAAAGGCTTTAAATATTGTGGGAGACGGCAATCCTGTTCTGATAAATCATGTTCTACATCACTTGCGCAGAGTAGTGTGCAATTTAATAAAGTATTAAAAACTTGTAACTATGAGAACAGTATTAATGTTAAAACAAAAGAGTGACATAAAACATTCAACAAAACTGTCTACACTGCCATTATAATACAAAACAATAAAGAAGCCAATCTTATCACCATCCTCGGAAAGGGTTAATTTATCGAAAGGCCTTATCTCAAATGTCACTAAATGTGTATCTTTCAAGTGACGGCACATAAAATAAGATCTCCAATTGTGATAATTAAGTAAGGGCAGGTTCTGGTAGATGATCCTTCTGTCTGGATTGTGTGTGGAAACAGGAGTGCCCTTGACAGAAAGAGAGTTGGGTATTCAATCTGTTGTTTTCCCACTTGAGTCAAAAACCCAGCCAGACTCATTCCCTAGTTACTCTATTTGAGCTCTGTTTTGTATCCCTGTGAGTAACGTCCTTGAAGGGAAAAAGGGCTAGACCTAGCAAATGGATGTAACAGGCTCATACAGAATGTGTCAGACGAGGAAGCTTAAGTAGAAGAGGGGATTGTGATTGGTCTATGGTGCACACTGAATGCCTTTTCAACTGTACTTCCTGTGATACCTCCTTCATAAGCAGCATTCCTGCTACCAGGCCCAGTCCAATTGTGTGAAGAATACCAACAAAACCCAGGGGCTATATCACAAAAAGTGTGCATATGATGAAAGCATCTGTATCAAACATATAAATCTGACACACACACCCAATCAAGTCAACCCAGTGAGCGGGGTCACCACCATAGATTCCCCATGAAAGCATCTATGTTGCCCATTTAAGTGCATTTCCCTTTCTCAATATCTAGAGGCTTCAGTTATTGAACTTTGGCTATATATATATACATATATATATGTAATACAGCCCCGGTTCAAATCCCAGTAAGGGTATGGCTAGCTGATGAGAGCTAAAAAGCTCGAAATAGATCTATCCTAGTCTCCCTGATTTATTTATTGATCAGCTCAAAAACCTAACACACACACACACACATATTATTGATCAGCTCAAAAAACCTAACAAACACACACACACACACACACACACACACACACACACACTATATCTATATCTATATCAGTGTTTCTCAACCTTGGCGACTTTAAGTCCTGGGGACTTCAACTCCCAGAATTCCCCAGCCAGCTGTGCTATCCAATCTGGTAAGAAGGGCATGCTCTAGGACAGCCAAAGAGGCATAGAAGCAGAGACATTTCTCCTGTGGCACCCACCCTTTAGAAACACCCCCCCCCAATTAGATTGGCCCCATCCGTGTTGGCCTGTGGCTTGTGATCAAGCTTGAGGCCCAGCATGGGTGAGAATCTCCTGGTTGTATGAATAATATATGTCACATCATTCCTGGCCGCTATGTATTACTATTTTTGTTTTACATTATGAATATTTTGCATTTTTACAGTAGAATGCTTTCATGAATGCTTCTGACCATGGCCAAATCGGGTTCCGGCCAAAAAATCCACAATCCCGCCCTCCCGCGGCCGATTCACTTTCCACACCATTTTTTTTGTAAGTGTCAAATTTCCAAATTTGGGTCACAACCAAATCGGTTTGCGACCAACGTTATAGAACAAATTATGGTTGTGACCAGAGGTTCTACTTGTATTTGTTTCATTGTAACCTGCCTAAAATCAAAAAATTTTGGGGAGGGGGAGAGTGTTCTCGTTTTGAATGCCCAAATTTATTTAGGTGTTTTAATCATTTCCCAGAGGAGGGTCATTTTCTGGTAATGACTGGCCAGATGCTTCTTCAGCAAAAATGTCGGTATTTCCCTCAACACGAAGCCAGCCAGCAATTGCCAGATGTCTCCGCTCATCTCCTGGTGTTATCGGTTGAATCTACGTCATCCTCTTCCTAACCTTGTTAGTCAGGGACAGCTAACCTGTGAGAAAAAAGCAAGGTCAGAAGGAGGGGCCCAAGGAGACGAGATAATTCGATCTCCTGGGTCGGGTCAAGGAAGAGGGAGGCTTGCCTTTCTCTGGCCCCACGACCAACAGCACTGAAAAATGCTTCTTCCTGCCCAAGCCCTCCACCCCCGCCCCGCCAGCTGGCCCCCAACTCTTTAGGATCCCCTTTGGTAAACACAGGCAGAGTTGCTAATTGAGAAGCCAACACATTTGCCTGTCAGACTCTGCAATGAGCAATGCCTAGCCTGTCAGAGGGAGGGGTGGTGGTGCAGCAGGGTTTGTGTTGTCATTCGTGCCTCGCCTAGTGCAAACCGGCGCTGAAGGGGTTAAAAAGGTGAAGGCCCCAAGCTTGATATTGAGGAACAGAAACAGGCGGGGGGGGGAGGGTGTGCGCATACGCGTGTGAGTGAGAGAGAAAGAACAGAACATCCTGTACCCTTGAGTATGAAAAAAAAACGGTCCTGTAAGGGCAGAGTGGGGGTGGGGGAATGGAGGCAGGCAGGCAGGCGCTGCTGTGGGGGGGGGGAGCAGCTGTACTGAAGGCGTGTAAGAGGTGTGTGAGTGCATTTGTGTGGGCTTGAGAAGGTTGAGTACATGTGCACAGACAGAGAATATGGAGATTGGTGGGGGGGGGAATAACTGTGTCAGGTGACGAGCCCCCGTGTGGCATTTGAAAAAGAACCTTAATCGGTTAATCAAATGATCCTGCATCAATGATATCGGCAGAACTGATCTGTGACTGGAACAGGAATTTCTTGAAAGGGGCACAGAAAAGCAGACACCCTTCGTTGGCAGAGGCTGCCTGTACAGTAGGTGTTGCTGCAAAGACTGCTTTAAAAGAAGGCTCCTGCCTCAGCTGAGGAGGGAGAAAGCAGGATGCCTTCTCTAAGATGGTGCTCGCCATTGGCACGTTTGAGTGGTCCTGCAAGTAAAAGCGGAGAATTTCTGAGGAGAAATTATTGAGAAGCTTCCTTGGGCCATCTGTTAAAGGTTGAATAAAGCCCTTTTATTCGTGATTATCATATCGCAAAAAACAGTAAAGTCATCCTTAAATGTTTGCATCTGAACAAGGCTTCAATGAGAAGTTCTGGGCCCCAAGTCAACCCAGTGAGCAGGGTCACCACCATAGATTCCCCATGAAAGCATCTATGTTGCCCATTTAAGTGCATCTTCCTTTTCTCAATATCTAGAGGCTTCAGTTACTGAACTTTGGATTACCATCTCTCTCTCTCTCTAGAGCGGTGTTTCTCAACCTTGGCGACTTTAAGTCCTGTGGACTTCAAATCCCAGAATCCCCCAGCCAGCACAGCTGGCTGGGGGATTCTGGGAGTTGAAGTCCACAGGACTTAAAGTCGCCAAGGTTGAGAAACACTGCTCCAGAGCCATTACCACAAAGTCATAGGGATACTGGTTCAGCCTGTTATCAGTTATGGGATATCTCTGAAAGAGCCAGCTGTGTGAGGCCTGTGAAATCCAGTGGGGATTTTTCACAATATAAGCAGAGGGTGGGAGGGTGCATTCTGCCAAATGTGCTCATTAAGTCAAGAATAAACATAACACGGGGCAACGAGAACCTTAGCAACAGCATCACTAGGAAATGATGGTGATTAAAGAGTGACTCCAATAATGCCACAAAATAAACAACCCTTGTCATAAAAAAGTGTCTCTGAGAACATTAAGAAAAATTATACAGAGGTGTTACTAAGCAGAAGACTGTTGAAGAAGGAGCTTGCAGGGATAATGTGACCGTGGACAATGAACAAGGAATAGCAGCTGATGTGTGATTTGGGGAGCTAAAAGCATGTGCAAGCAGAATTTTATGGCAGGAGTTATTTTTATGTCGAATAAGATGTTCTCGGTTAGGAAGGGTCAAGTTGCATACAGTAGGTCACAGAGTTGTTTGCATGGGTTATAGAGTTGTTTTGCATGGCCTGAATCACATCAGTTCTTCGATCCAGCTATTTGCATCCACCCTCAGGGCCAGTACATAGAAGCAGTTGTTCCCACGGGCAAATTTGTTTTTCTTTTAAATTGTGGAGAAAGTGAAAGACCAATGTGTTGACATTCCTACAATCTCTTTTCCTTATATATACATGTGTGCCTGTGTGTCCGTTTTTGTGTGTGCGGTGGCAGTGACACATATACAAATGGGTGCCTCTGGCATCATTTGACAACTTGTCTTGTAAAAGCCTCGGACTTTAACAGATTAACAGAGTTGGAAGGTCATCTAGTCCAATCCCCTGCCCAAACAGGAGACCCTACATCTGCCTCTACCTAGGATTGAACTCACAACCTCCTGATTGGGAGGTGAGAGTTCCATCTCTAGGCCATAGCAGCCTGTGTATTTGTTTTTCTTAAGCTGCTGGTGAGATCCTAGGGACTGCTATAATAGAGCCTTGTCAGCAAATACTATTTGTAAATCATTAGATGTTGTGTGTATCTGTTAACGAAATAACCGTCTCACAAGTGGCACTTGCAGGAGAATTTTATTATCGTATGTATTATTTGTTAGACTTACATCCCTCCCTGTCTCCAGGGGCTCCAGCTTGTTTATTATACAATGTACTCCCTTCTCCATTTTTTCTCCCCACAGCAACCTTGTAGAAAAATAGGCTAAGTGACAGTGACCGGCCCAACATCATCTAGGGAGCTTCCATGACTGAAAGTAAACCCGAATCTGTACAAGTGAACCCCCTTGTTTAAAGCCAACATCTTAAGTGCTTCATCACAACATTGATGCTGATCTTATCCGGTCCCCTAATTTTATCCTTATCTTTCACCATATTTCCTGGAAACAAACACATCCTTAGTGGAAATTGCTTATGATTCCTGTCTTAGGACACTCTTCTGAAACTATTGCGTACTTTTTGTAAATGCTGGAGTCCCACAAGAATTGCTGTTCAGCTCCCTTTCATATGGTAATTGCTTCATATCTTCGCTTTTTTTTTTTTTTTTTTAGTTTTTCCAGTTGCAATGTATGGCTGTGAAAGTTGTACCATTAGAAAGGCTGAGCGCCAAATAATTGAGAAACTGTGGTACTGGCGAAGACTCCTGCAGAGGAGATCAACCCTGACTGCTCTTTAGAAGGCCAGATCCTGAAGATGACACTCAAATACTTTGGCCACCTAATGAGAAGGAAGGACTCACTGGAGAAGAGCCTAAGGCTGGGAACGATTGAGGGCAAAAGAAGAAGGGGACAGCAGAGAATGAGGTGGCTGTATGGAGTCACCAAAGCAGTGGGCGTGAGCTTAAATGGACTCCAAAGGATGGTAGAGGACAGGAAGGCCTGGAGGAACATTGTCCATGGGGTTGCAATGGGTCGGACACAACTTCGCAACCACCACCAAGTCTTCACTGCAATCTACTTCAGCATGCAAGTCATATGAACAAGGGAATCATTTCAGGAATAGGATCTTATATCAGAGCTGATTCTTCTATTTGCCAAATTTTTATGTTCAATATTGAGCTACATCGCTAAGAGGTCTGCCAGTCTGACACACCACTCTAGACCACATGCAAGATAAGACCCCGGCTAATCAGATGATGCTGTCATTGGGACTTAGAGTCACAAACAGTTTTGTTATAGCCTTGGTCAGTGACATAAGCTATGTGTGAAAAGGCTTCAGAAACAGCAAATGCTACTGCCTTGTGCTTACAGGGATAGTCTGTGTTCTTATTCAAAGGATTCCTGAAACGTATTATATTTTATTCCCTTGCATGATTTCACCATTGCATGACTAGATAAATCTTGTTGAGTGGGAAATGTATAATAAAAACAAATCCTTTATTTTTGTGGATGAAGGAAAGATGGGTGTTTAACAGAGACCTGAAGGGAGAGGATAAGGCGCTCAATAGCTGGCCAGCAATGAGTATCAACTACCCGACAATGGTCTGTTCTCAAGTACTGGCAAGAAATACCAAGCTCTGATTAGCTGGTGGGTTGAAAGATCTCCGCAGACTTTCAAACATAGAAACAATCCTGTGGTTATAGCATCCTGTTGTCCAAACGGTTCTGGAGATTGTCAAGACAGTCTGGATCATTCTCAGGTGTGTTTTGAACTGAATTCAGAAGAATTCAGACAGGGGGGGAACCTGATCATCTGGAAGTGCTTTTTGGTACCCTAAGGAACTAGATTGTAATCCCAATCAGCCAGTGTAAATAACTATTGCAATGTTTTGAGTTCCGTGAGTGGTCTTACACTTTTCGTATTAGAATTCTCAGACTAGAGAGATAGAGTTGTCACCTTGTGTCATGATCTCCATCTGAGATCACGAAAGCTGGATATGAGGCTGGGAGTGTGTGGAAATCCTCAAAGGAGACAAATGCCAAGTTCCAAAGAATTGGCTTCCTTCATCTGCAGCTTTTTCTTTCTGATTCATTGGGATGCAGCCTAGAGAAACCCTGCTTCCTGGGAGTAGAGGGGCTGCCACTCAACTCAAGAGTTTTGCTGCCCTCTTCTGGAGTCTCCCAGATGTTCTTTGAAGACCTAAAAACATAGCAAATGTATATCAGCCTGAAAAATGAAGCATAATTACAGCAATATGGGGTGCCATCATACCCTCATCTACTAAGCAATGTGTCATAGTGGCCCTTACTTCTGAGTAAACAGATTTGTGTGTGCATGTGTTTAAATGCCACATTAAATTCATTTTTGAAAAAGTAAATGTGGTTATATCCAGTAGCTATATTTTGTTCTTTGTTTTGGAAACACATAAATTCTAAGGGTAGTCAAAATATTTTGCTGCCTAAGACAATAAAGAAGATTTCATTCCTTTACCCTTGAGATACAGCTCATATACAAAATCCATCAGAATGGGCAATTTATTACTTATTTACTGATGGCAGTTATATTGCTACAAAAACAACTTCATCTGGTTTACAAAAGGTTCTGACGACCATCTTTAAAGCGCTCCATGGCTCGGGGCCTAGTTATATGCGAGACCGCCTCCTGCCCCATACATCCCTTAGACCGATACGCTCCCACAGAGAGGGCCTTCTCAGGGTGCCGTCGGCCAGACAATGCCGACTGGCGACACCCAGGGGAAAAGCCTTCTCTGTGGCGGGTCCAGCCCTCTGGAACGACCTACTCCCTGAATTACGTACCATCACTGACCTCCGCCTCTTCCGCCAATGTCTAAAGACATATTTGTTCCAACAAGCCGGCCTAGCCTAACCTCCCATGGGGACTTTTTAGGAAGTTTTAAATTTGGGTCTTTTAAAATTTGGTTTTAGCATAGGATAGGATTATTTAATAGTTATTTTAAATTATATTTATTGTATTTTGTATGTTTTTTAAATTTCCTGTGCGCCGCCCTGGGTCCTCTGTGGAGAAGGGCGGGATATAAATTTAAATAAAATAAAAAATAAAATAAATAAATAGTAAAACAATTAAAGGAATACTAATCTCCTCCAAAATAATAACACTTTAGCAAAACATTTATAAGACGAACAATTGAGCAGCAGGGAGAAGAACAGAAAGCTAAAAGCTGAAGAATTAATTCAAAACATCTACACTTTGAACATTAAAATTCTTTCTCAACAAAGTATTTCTGGAAAGAGGATATTTCATATCCCCAAAGAAAATGATGGGTGTATGGAGAGGTGGGGTTTCTAGCCAGATTTTCAAGTAGTTGCAACATAACAATCTGGAGAGAACTGATTTTCTCTGGTTGGCAGTGGTTTTCCAAAGTAACACGCAGAGGGCTCTTTTTTATCTTGCTTGCTTCCCATTCCCTTGATAGCAGTGGTGAAATTCAAGAATTTTTACTACCAGTTCTGTGGGTATGGTTTGGTGGGTGTGACAGGGAAAGGTTACTGCAAAATCCCCATTCCCTCCCCACTCCTGGGTGAAGGATATTGCAAAATCTCCATTCCTACCTCACTTTGGGGCCAGCCAGAGGTGGTATTTGCCTGTTCTCAGAACTACTCAAAATTTCCGCTACCGGATCTCCAGAACCTGTCAGAACCTGAATTTCACCCCTGCTCTATAGGTAGAAAAATGCTAGAGCTAACAAACCTGCCACGTTCCTTCTTCTACTAACTAATTATTCTCCTTAACATCTTTTCATTTGCAAATACGATGCCAATAAATTCTCTCTTAAGATCTCACAGTATTTTCATGATATTAGGAGAAGGAGGAGAGAAGATTCAGAGGCCTAAGCCTTATGATGGTGATGATGTGCCAGAATTGTCATGCAGGGCACAGGTGACATCACAATTCACAAACCATGTAAGGTGTAGTATTGTCACAGGTGAAGGATGGGTTGGCCTGTAGTCAGGGTAGGGTTCCATCATATTTCCTGGACATTTAAAGCAATATGAAGTACAATGAGCTGATAACATCTAACAACATGGTAACTGCAGCTACCGGAGCTACAGCCATCTATTTGGTGTCGAAGGCTCTCCTAGCAATTCTAAGAAGCCCCCCCTTCAGCCCTGGTTCAATGAACTTAGCCAGTGAGTTAAATGAAATAAGGGTTAAACATGCTCACAATGTATGTTGTTGCTGTTGCTCTCCTTCTCTTTCTCTTCCATCTTACCAGGCTTCATTGGGAGGCTTCTCATCCAGATGAGAAGACTCACAATCAGATATTCAAGGCCACAGCTCTAATAAGATACTTCCATTGCAGATACTAGAGAAACTGGTGGAAACTGTAGGATTGAAATGCTGCGTATTTAAATCCTATGTCTCAGTCTCCTACCTTTATTCTGTAATGGACTGACAGCCAATCTTTTCTCATAGTGACAAACCCCTGACCCCTGAGAATTGCTATTTAGATGGGCCAATTCATCTCAAGCTCTTTGATTTTAATCTTGCTAGTTCTCACCTTCACATCAGCTCCATAGGTTTCTCCTTCCCTAGAATTCTCCACCGTCCTTGAACCCTAAGGTGTCTCCCCTCTTTTGTCTAGGCATGAGGAACTGCAAGGGCCAATGTCTCCCCCCAGCCTTCATCTGTATTTTGGCTGGGACTAACAAAGTCTCTTTGCTTCCTGATTTCCTGGAGAAGAAGGAGAATGTTTGTCTTCCTATCAGCAGGAAATGGGTAGGGTTTCCCCCAGTCCGAAAGTCTTCAATTCAACTTCAGGCAGGGGAGATTTGAGAATAGGAATGTCTATCGCATTGTGACAACAGGAAGTGGTAGGGGAGAACTTCTATCTCTGATATGTCTTTCTCCTCTCCTCAGTCTGGAAGTCTCCCTCTAGTTTCAAATGGGATGGGATGGGGTCTCAATTTCTCAGTGTCTCAGTAGCAACCACCTTCCCCAATCTCCAACCACTTATCATCATCTGAGTATGAAGAATTCTTAGGTACTGGTGTCAAATTATAAGGCCAGTCTAGCAGTTATGCAGGTAGTGGAAATGGGAAATACCTTAAAAGGTTGATATTCCTATCTGCAGTAGATCTTCTCAACCACTTCTCATGTTTTCCCTGTTTCTGGACTATTGTTGACTATGATTTGCAAAATACCATCCTGCTTGTAGGCTCTGTGCTTCTGAATTGACAACTTTCCCCTTTCCACTTACCTCTTCTGATTCTTCCTGGAACACGGTGGCTGTTGTGTTTGCTTTACCACTGATGAGTCACCTGGATTGTTGAACTAAAATAAAATAAGGGGAGAGAAAAAGAGAACTGGAAAATGCACAAGAAGCCCTTGCTAACTGTATTTTATGTGGTCAAGGGTCACTGGGGAAAAGATGCATGTGGCAGCTGTAAGGCCACGTAAGGTGGAGAAATGGGGGTACAAGACATGTTGGCCTGAGCAGGAATGTCAAAAAGTTTAAAGCACTAGTTTGCTATCAAAGAATCGTTGCCATTTTATTGTAGCCACAATTTAAAACAAATGCTGCATTAATTTATCCCTGCTAGCAAAATAGTATCAGTATCTGCTTTCTAAAGACCCATTGAGTCCAGCTGGTCTGCTGATTATGACATCCATCCAAACATTTCTTTTGTCCATAATGTTTTTTCGATTTCTCACATTAACCATTTGTTCTGAGTTCCAACATTGACCTTGGATCCAAATGCTAACATTTCATTCTTCCTCTTTTCTGTTTTCTTTAATTTTATACTCTTTTCCTATGAAGCAATGCATTTATTTGCTTATTACTGGTACATGTAGAAAAACTCCAAAAATTTGCAACATTTTCTTAGAGTTTATTTTAGATGCCCTTTTAAACCTTTTTGTCTCTATAATATTCCTTTTGAAATGCAAAGATTGGTAATACACCAGTGTAATAGAGTTAGTACTGTAGATTGGCATATATTAATAACAATATTGGCAGAGTTTTTAATCCTTTTCATCTTTCTTACTGCCTATTCCTTTAGCATCTTATAATGTCACTTTGTTATTTGTGTCATGATTATTTTGATTGCTTTTATTTGATCCTAGGGCTATCACCAAGTGTTGTATCTTATGAGTTGTGATGATTGTGCTATGATTATGATCATGATTTATCATTTGTTGCTTGCATGTACACTGAAAGCCTATGCACTGGAGAAAAATTCCTTGTATGTCTAATCACAACTGGCCAAGAAAGATCTGATCTGATCTCTCTTCTCTTCTCTTCTCTTCTCTTCTCTTCTCTTCTCTTCTCTTCTCTTCTCTTCTCTTCTCTTCTCTTCTCTTCTCTATCTCTTCTCTTCTCTATCTCTTCTCTTCTCTTCTACTCTACTCTACTCATTTCATGACCTTTCTTGCCCCAGTTATTAAGTGAACCGCTGCAGTCGTTAGGTTAGTAACCTAACGTTTTGTTGTTAAGTGAATCTAGCTTCCCCATTGACTTTGCTTGTCAGAAGGTCACAAAAGATAATCACAAGACCCTGGGACACCGCAACAGTTATAAATATGAGACAGTTGCCAAGTGTCTGAATTTTGATCATGTGACCATGGGGATGCTGCAACAGTTGTAAGTGTGAAAAATGGTCAAAGGTCACTTTTTCAGTGCTGTTATAACTTCAGAAGGTCACTAAATGAATTGTTTTATGTTGAGGACTACCTGTATATGCAGGATGTTCCAATGCAAAACTGTCTTTGCAGAAATTTTAAACCATCTCTGATTTCCATGGAATTGGAATTTCATTTTTTAATTATTGCTTCCAGGCCTATCTACAGACTCTTTATATACTGCATCTGTAAAAGTAAGTGTTCCAGGAGAGCTCACTCGGCTTCTGATGTCCCTCAGTCCCAACCTGGATGATGACACCAAGAGGAGGACACTTCGTGATATCGCTCAGTGTATCTACTTGAAGGAATCTGAGGTGAAAGTCCTACATTACAGGACATGCTGTAGAATGTGATGAGAAAGGTTGAATCTTATGCAGCTGCCCAGGTCTATAGCCCAATATCTTCAGCCCTAAAATTCCACTATTCCATCCCTCATTCCATCAATTTCCAAGATTGTGTACTTTTCCTGGAAAAGGGGATGAGGGATTCTGCAGAGATCAGCCTAATGTTCTATTGAGGGATACTTAAGGTGTTTTCACTGGGAAAAATTAAACTAGATTTTCAGCAGAAAATGAAAGATAATAGATCCAGTAGTGGGATTCAGCCAGTTCACACCAGGAGAACCGGTTATTAAGTTTCTGAGCAGTTTGGTGAACTGGCTGTTGGAAGAAATCATTAGGGCAGAGAACTGGTTTTTAAATTATTTGAATCCCACCACTGAATAGATCACAGCTGATAAAATAAGCAGTTTCTATCTGTACATCAGCCTTCTGGGGAAATCAGACTTTGGCTGGACCTGGAACAGATATTAGAATTACTGTTCTGTTTCTGCAATGTGCATCATTCATGAAGTCCTTGAATGTGAAGGGGAGATTACTTTTGGACTGATGTACACTTAAATGCAGGTAATTAGGATATATTTCATCCCAGGATAAGCCTGGGATCTGTGTGTACTCAGAATATAAGACAGAGGTCTTTTGGAGATCAATTGATTTCCTCGGTTCTTTTTTGAACTTGGAGACATTAAGTGTAAATTAAGCACTTGTCCCCTTCCTTAGAGATCAAATCCCATTCAAAAATAAAAATCAAAAACTCCAAAGCAACTTCAGTGGTAAGAATTTCCCCCCCCCTCTTTCCAGTTGACTTGCCCAGTGATCCTTGATCCTATGTGAGTCTTGCCAAAACTAAAGCTCTCAGAATATGTTTTACTACACTTCCCCTCAACATATTGCAGAGTTGATGGGGATTGTAATTAAACATATTAGTAGGTGAGAGGAGGCAGGCTGTCCTATACAGGCATAGCCATAGGGGATATAAAAAAACTCAAGATGGCAACCATGCATTTTGGTGGGTGGAATTGATAAAGATATGGGACAGGTTTGGCATTTATTCCAGTAAAATAGAGATTATGCCAGCCATGCACCCAGGATCTGAAGTCCCGTCATGAAATGGAATTGCTCTCCAGGGTCAATGTCAATAGAAATGTATTGCATCCCTCTCGACAGTTACCTCTTTACTATCTATATCAGGAGTGTCAAACTGGCGGCCAGATGCGTCACACGCAGGCCACACCCATCCCAGTTTTGCAAAGGGGCAAAACATCGCGAAATGTCATGTGATGGCAACGTGACATGGCGAGTTTGAGACCCATACTATATTTGGCCTCTGATTTGGTAACTTAGCCATCAAAGCTTACATCATTCGGGTCAGATGGTGTTATGGTGAATATGAAATATTTGCCGGATTTCAAGTATGGTGGTTGATAAGGCTGATGTGCATAGCCAAGTGATTGCTTCTTTCTTGCTTCCTAGGCAAGTGGTTGCACCAATGATGACATAAAGTTAGTGGTCTCTTTCCTGGATGATAGGGACGAAGAGATTAAAACTGAGACCCTGAATGCCCTCAAAGCCTTCAGTACCATCTGGAAGTTTCAAATCAAAATCCAGGTAAACATTTTTGGAAATGGTTTATGGACCCCAAATTTATCTCTAGGACTGATTTCTTGTAGTAATGATCTTATATTTTTTATGTATTTATTAAACTTATAGATCATATATCATATATAATGTGTACCTGATATTAAGGATGTTAGCAGCTGCCTAAACCTTCATAAGGATTTTGACTTCAGCACACTTTTTACAGAAGCTGTCTTTTTATCCTGTATTTGCTATTGACATGCTTTGCTTTCCTTTTTGGATGTTTTTAGATGTGTGTTTTTAAAGTATGTTTTGTATTTTACTTTCCAAATTGTACTTTAATTATTTTTTAATTGTATTTTACTTATTTTTGTCAGTCACTCTAGGGCATTATTAGAAAGGATGGGATAAAAATAATTTTAATGAATTAAATGAACACAGCTATTTAATGCTCTACTTTGTATATTTTCCCTTGTGGGGAAATATGGTCTATAGCAGGGATGTCCAAACTTGGGAACTTTAAGACTTGTGGACTTCAACTCCCTTCAACTCCCTTTAAGACTTGTGGACTTCTGGGAGTTGAAGTCCACAAGTCTTAAAGTTCCCAAGTTTGGACATCCCTGGCCTATAGTAATTCAATATAGAAAGTGACACGGGGGGGGGGTGTTACTATTGTCCAACAAGCTACTGAGAGATTTCATATTTCTTGCAAAGAGCTAATACAGTATAGACCATGGTCTATGGGTCATAGTTTTAGACATATTTCCATATTTGAATAGATAAAACAGAATCAACATGGGGAGGCAAAAAAACAACAGAGCAGGAGTGACTTCCAACTTTCTTCAGCTTCCCTATTGACTTTGCCCGTGGGAAGCTGGCAAGAAGGATCAGAAATTATGAACACATGGCCTCAGTTGACCACAATGATGCTACAGGGTGGCACAATTTTGCCAATGTAAGTAGTCTTAAAATCCTTGAAATCTCAATCCCATAGAATGGGTCCTGGATTTGGATGTATTCTTTAAGTTAGCCATTTGAAATACCTTGATTCAAAAATTGTTGCCCTGTGATACACTTTCTCCAATAGAAGGTTAAAGGTAAAGGTTCCCCTGCGCATGCATGCTGGTCATTTCAGGCTCTAGGGCAGTGGTGTCCAAACCTTTTTCAAAGAGGGCCAGATTGGATGAAGTGAACATGGTGGAGGGCCGAACATTTTTCCAAACATTCTTTGAACCATTACAATTAAATGCAAATAAATTATTTTATGCTAAGTTAATTGCAAATGACATACTTTTCATTTCATAACATTAAGATCAACTGACAGTTGAGTTTTCACAATGTATTGAAAATAAATTTAAAAAAAACTTACCTACCTCTTTCTCTCTTTCTCTCTTTCTTCCTCTCTCTCTCTCCATTTCTCTCGCTCTTTCTCTCTTTCTTTCTTTCTCTCTCTCTTTTTCTCTTTCTTTCTGTCTCCCTTTCTCTCTCTCACTCTCTCTCTCTTTCTCTCTCTCTCTTTCTTCCTCTCTCTCTCTCTCCATTTCTCTCGCTCTTTCTCTCTTTCTTTCTTTCTCTCTCTCTTTTTCTCTTTCATTCTGTCTCCCTTTCTCTCTCTCACTCTCTCTCTTTCTCTCTCTCTCTTTCTTCCTCTCTCTCTCTCTCCATTTCTCTCGCTCTTTCTCTCTTTCTTTCTCTCTCTCTTTTTCTCTTTCTTTCTGTCTCCCTTTCTCTCTCTCACTCTCTCTCTCTTTCTCTCTCTCTCTTTCTTCCTCTCTCTCTCTCTCTCCATTTCTCTCTCTTTCTCTCTTTCTTTCTCTCTCTTTTCTCTTTCTTTCTGTCTCTCTTTCTTTCTCTCTCTCTCTCTTTCGCTCTTTCTTTCTTTCCCTTTTTCTCTCTCTCTCTTTCGCTCTCTCTCTCTTTTTCTCTTTCTTTCTGTCTCTCTTTTTCTCTTTCTCTCTCTCTTTCTTTCTCTTTCTCTTTCTTTCTCTCTTTCTCTTTCTCTCTTTCTCTTGTCACTCTGTGTGTGTGTCTGTCTGTCTGTCTGTCTGTCTCTCACTCACTTAATCAGTCTCTATCTATCTGTCTCTCCCTCCCTCTCTGTCTCTCCCAGTCTCTGTGTGTGTCACTCTCTCTGATTCTCTCCCTCCCTCCCTCTCTCTGTATGTCTGTCTCTCCCTCTTTCCCCGTCT
Source organism: Rhabdophis nuchalis (assembly GCA_039707465.1). NCBI lineage: Eukaryota > Metazoa > Chordata > Lepidosauria > Squamata > Natricidae > Rhabdophis > Rhabdophis nuchalis. Next base: position 58,500,626 of record CM077644.1, on the reverse strand, counting down.
GTCTCCGATTCAATCCGATTCCGATTCATTCTCTGTGTCTCTCTCCATCTCTCTCCCTCCCTCTCTTTCTCTCTGTCTCTGTCTGTCTCTCTGTCTTTCCCTCCCTCCCCTTCTGTCTCTCTCTGTGTCTGTCAGTCACTCCCTCGCCACTCGCAGCGGGCGAGGGAGCAGGCTGGGTGAGCACCCAAGGCTACCGTCATCTTAAGCACCACCGAGGCTGTCGCCCGGCAGGGGCGTCAGGCAGGGAAGCCGGTCGCGTCTCCATCACGGCTCCCTCTGGCAGGCACCACGGCTTACGTTCTGAGGCCGCGCGTCCGTCTTCCCTGCCTGACGCCCCTGCCAGGCGACCTTGTGCGGCAGGAGCTGCACGTTCTGGGGCTGCGTGGCTGGGAGGGAGGTGAACGCGCCAAGTGGACGTTCTGGGGTGGCACGTTCACCTCCCTCCCAGCTTCGCAGCCCCAGAACGTGCAGCGATGGAGGCGCGACCGGCTTCCCTGCCTGACGCCCCTGCCGGGCGACAGCCTCGGTGGTGCTTAAGATGACGGTAGCCTTGGGTGCTCACCCCGCCTGCTCCCTCGCCCACTGCGGGAGGAGGTGTCCGTAACCTCCATCCACCTCCCTCCCAGCCACACAGCCCCAGAGACAGAGGGAGGAAGGGAGGGCCACATTTATACAGAGCAGGGAGGGCTGTATTAAACTGACCCCCGGGCCGCAAATGGCCCACGGGCCGGACTTTGGACATGCCTGCTCTAGGGGGTGGTGCTCATCTCTGTTTCAAAGCTGAAGAGCCAGCACTGTCCGAAGACATCTCCATGGTCATGTGGCCGGCATGAATAAATGCCAAAGGTGCACGGAACGCTGTTACCTTCCCACCAAAGTGGTCCCTATTTTTCTACTTGCATTTTTACGTGCTTTTGAACTGTTAGGTTGGCAGAAGCTGGGACAAATAACGGGAACCCACTCTGTTACGTGGCGCTAAGGATTCGAACTGCTGAACTGCTGACCTTCTGATCGATAAGCTCAGTGTCTTAGCCACTGAGCCTCTGAGTCACTGCATCAGTGGCTAAGTGTTACAAACAGACAGAAAAGGTTTAGTAGTACGTAGATTTCAATAAATTATACCTTTTAATTTTATCTTTAAAAAAAAGCTTTTAATTGTTTATTTTAAAATACTGTAGCTATCAAAGCATCTGAAAAACATTCCAATACTAAAAATAACTTAAGAGTTTATAGAATTCTAATGCATTTGGACAAATTGTGAAATAAATAAATTTTTAACTGAATATTCTACCATTTAACAATTTTATGCATTCCAGATTCTTCTTCCAATGACTCAAATTGTTTGATTTCATTGACAATAATATGAACTAAAACCTTTTAATGTAATTGCTTGTTTTTGATTACCAGAAGAGCCCTTTTAAACTAGGATTACCTAGCTAAGTATAAATATGCGAATAAGTGTCTGAGTTATACTTCTTTGCCAGAATCTTCCCAATAGGTCTATTAGACAAGATTTTGTACATAAGAGTAGCAGTGCAAATGTGATATTATATGCTAGTGATATATTATTGATCGTAAAATCTCATCAAATTTATGAAAGGTAAATGCTGCATAAGTGAATATTACTTCAAGACTGATATAATTGCATACAGTAGTGATATCCCTAGATTTATACCTTAAAGTTACTTCAAGCATATTGATGGAACTAACCAATTTAAAAATTAGGGGGATAAAAGGTGTCCTTGAATACTTCCACATCATAACAGTCAAAGGGGCACGCAACTTGGGCGTCCTCCTTGATACACGGCTGGCCATGGAAGATCAAGTGACAGCCGTGGCCAGGAGGGCGTTTTACCAGGTCCGCCTGGTCCGCCAGTTGCGTCCCCTATTGGATCGGGGTGCACTCTGCACAGTCACTCATGCCCTCGTGACATCCCGACTGGACTACTGCAACGCTCTCTACATGGGGCTCCCCTTGAGGTGCACCCGAAGGCTTCAGCTTGTCCAGAATGCAGCCGCGCGGGCAATTATGGGAACCTCCAGGTTTTCCCATGTAACACCGCTCCTGCGCGAGCTGCATTGGCTGCCTGTCATCTTTCGGGTGCGCTTCAAGGTGTTGGTTATCATCTTCAAAGCACTCCATGGCACGGGACCTAGCTATCTGCGGGATCGCATCCTGCCCCATACATCCCTGTGGCCGATTCGCTCCCACAGAGAGGGACTTCTCCGGGTGCCGTCCACTAGGCTATGCCAGCGGGCGACGCCCAGGGGAAGGGTCTTCTCTGTGGCGGGCCCGACCCTCTGGAACGACCTTCCCCCCGAAATCAGAACACCCACGGACCTTCGCTCCTTCCGACAGAAACTAAAAACACACTTCTTCTGCTTCGCCGGCCTAGGGTAATTTAAATTTTTTAATTGTTTTAGGGGTTTTTAGGGATAGTTTTAGTTTTATAGGGGTTTTTAGCGCAGGGCCAGTTTAATTTGTTTTTAACTTTGTACTCTGTTTTAATTGTATTTTTAATTCCCTGTGCCCTGCCTCGAGTCCCTTCGGGGAGAGAGAGCGGGTTATAAATTAAAATTAAAATTATTATTATTATTAAAGAGGTAATTCCATTTGTAATAACTCAGGAAAGGAAATTGAATATCACAATTTGATCCAATTCATAAAGGAAGAGAAAATTTGCATTTTCTAAAAAAAAAATCTGTTGTACCATTTGTAATGGATTTTTCTGCCGTTCAATAAAACCTCCACCACTAATTACATTTTTTCTCAATATTCAGATGTGTGACATTTTGTTTTTTAAAACAAGGTTGCGCAGGATGGATGATGAAAACCAATATTGCCGACAGAGTATATAGCAAGGCTGTGGTCAATAATTTTGCATCAACATTTAGCAAGCAAATTGGAGAATAATGTGCATAGTCTTGAAGTTGAGTGTTCATGGCAACTGGACTTCTTTTCTTTTTGGCTTGAAACATTTTGCTGTTTATCCAAGTATCTTCTTCAGAATGAAGACTGTCAGTCTGTTAGTCTGTTGGGTCTCAAATCAAAAAGGAAAGACATCCAGTTGCCATGAGTCAACTTCCAGACAACTCTGCTTGGATGAGTAGGAATCTTCATTAAAATATTGTGCACAGTGAGCATGGTCTTTACCTGTCTTTAAAGTCCCAGTTTTATAAACCTCACTAAAGAAACTTGCAAAAACCTTTAAAAAGCATCATTTTGGATTTTGAAATGTACTGGGGCAGAAAAGTCAAAAGAGGTCTCAAAATACGTAAGAGGATAATCAGGAGTTTTTCCTGTTTTCAAAGCAATATCTATTATTCTTTGGCAAGATAGAAGTGCAGCCCAATAACCTGCTTGGTCTTGCACAATCTTAGGAAGTGTTATATTATATAAAATTCATTACTTTGTTCCTTTGTTGTGTTTAATTCAGTTTTATGTAATCGAGAGTAACATTTTTTAAAAGTTGATTTATTGACTCAAACTATCTATCTCTCTATTTCCTGGGCATTCTCTGTGGTTTATATAATAAAGATTACACAGTTGCAACTATTTCAGATAAATGGTTAGTAATTACCTTTACTTTTAGTTTGCTCCCAATACTTTTACGTTATATCTGTGATGGTGAACCTATAGCAGCGATGGCTAACCTTTTTGTTGATGGGTGCCAAAAATGCAAGTGCGTGTGCGTGATATTGCACGTGCTTGCCAGCACCCCTAATGCAAAGCGCCCCCACACATACGCATGCGCACACAAACCCCTCCACCCACCCATGCACACCACACTGCTTGCCTCCAAGCTGAGCTTGGTATTTCCTCGGGGGGAGGGGTGTTTTCGCCCTCCCCAAGCTTCAAGAAAGCCTCCAGAGACTGGGGAGGGCGAAAAACAAGCCTGTTGGACCTACCAGAAGTTCAGAAATAATCCGTTTTTGGCTTCCGGATGGCCTCTGAGGGAGGCCATTTTCGCCCTCCACAGGCTTCAGGTAAACCTCTGGAGCCGGGCAAAAAACAGGCCCGTTGGGCATACTGGAAGTTTGGAAAGGAAAATCAGCTAACTGGTTATGTTATGTTTGTTATGTTTATTAAATTTGTATACCGCCCTTCTCCCTTGCGGGACTCAGGGCGGTGAACAGGCATCAATAAAACAACAAAGAACATCAATATATAAAATACTTTAAAATGGCAATTAAATTGGGGGCCTGTTCTAAAATCCAAATAAAACTCCTAAATAAAATCAATTAAAATCGATTAAAAACTATGCCAGGCTGGACGCACGGAATAAATGCGTTTTCAAGGCCTGACGGAAGAGACGTAGGTCAGTGGTCGTACGTAGGTCGAGGGATAGGTCATTCCAGAGGGCAGGGGCTGCCACAGAGAAGGCTCTCCCCCTGGGGGTCGCCAGCCAACATCGTTTGGCTGATGGCACCCTGAGGAGGCCCTCTCTGTGGGAGCGAACTGGTGCACGGATGCGCACTGGAGCAGCTCATGTGCCAGCAAATATGGCTCCGCGTGCCACCTGTGGCACACGTGCCATAGGTTCACCATCACGAACCTATAGTATGCGTGCCACAGGTGGCAGGTGGAGCCATTTCTGAGGGCACGCAAGGCATTGCCCTGTCAGCTCCAGCACACATGCGTGTGCAGCCAGATGATTTTCAGCCTTGATTTTCAGCCATTTTTTGCCCTCTGCAGCCTTCAGGTAGTCCGTAAATGGGCCATTTCTGGCCTCTGAAGCCTGGGGAGGGCGAAAAACAGACCTACTGTAACTGGGCCCACTGGAAGTCAGAAAATGGGCCATTTCTGGCCTCCGGAGGGCGTTGGGAGGCAAGGGAGGCCATTTTTACTCTCGCCAGGGTCCAAGAAAGCCATGTGCACATGTACAGAGCAGCGATGGGGGTGGGGGTGTCACACACGCATGCACAGGAGGCACGACACAGGGGGCATGACGATAGTGCCGGTGCACATGCTTTTGGCATCTGAAGAGAAAAAGGTTCCCCATCACTGCTTTGTATCATTCAGTGATTTGTTTCAAAACATAGCGGGAATTGTATTTCTATGCAGCAAGAATAAATGCTATGTGTAATTGTATATGCTCAAAAAAAAAATTCCTGTTTCCACTTGCCAATTTTTCTTTTTATAGAGTACTAGCTGTACCTGGCCACGCGTTGCTGTGGCTCAGTCTGGTTAAATGGCCAACCAATCTGTGTGTAGCTACCAGTGGTGGGTTTCAATTATTTTAGAACCTACTCTGTAGGTGTGGCCTATTTTGTGGGTGTGGCTTGGCAGTCATGTGACAGGGTGAGAGTGGCCAACTTGTAAAATGTGGTGAAACTCATTTAACAACGCTCTTGCTTAGCAACCAAAATTTTGGCCTCAATTGTGATGATAAATTATCTCTCTCTCTCTCTCTCTCCCTCTCTCTCTCTCTCTCTCTCTCTCTCTTTCTTTCCTTTCTTTCTTTCCTTTCTTACTTTCTGCCTCCCTTTTCTTTCCTTCCCATTGGGTTACTGGCAGCGGCAGGCCAGACTTACTTCTGGGTCCGCCGGTGGAACCGGCTCTCTAAATTTCACCATCCGGCTCTTGCGAGTAGGTGCGAGCCTGCAGAAACCCACCACTGGTACCTACCTACCTACTATATTTTTCCCTCTCTCCCTCTATCTACCTACCTACTGTATTTCTACCTACCTACCTACCTACCTACCTACCTACCTACCTACCTACCTACCGTATTTCTCCCTCCCTCTCCCTCTCCCACTCTCTCTCTCTCTACCTACCTAATGTATTTCTCCCTCTCTCTATATATCCCTCTACTTTACCAGCAGAAGCTCTTCTTGGCCCCTACAGGTAGGGGCAAGAGTCCTGGAGGAGGAGGCGGCGGCGGCCTCAGTTCCTTGTGTGGGCATGGACCGACGTCATCGTTTATGGGGTCACCGATGGTGACGCAGCCAATGATAATGCCGCCCCATGCCCACGCCTATATAAATAAAAATACATTTTTATTTATATAGATAATAAATAAACATGAACACCCACACCCACATACCCACACACACACACACACACACCTACCTTAAAGGAATTCCAAACAGCCAATAAAATTTACAGCCCATTCATAACAAAAAAAAATTGTGAATAAAAAACTTGTGAAACTTATGAATAATAAAGTTATATTTAAATATAATCTGGAAAAAAAATAAGAGAAATGCAATACATTCATAAGCAATCAATGGGGGGGGGGGGGAAAACCCCTTATGAACCGCTTATTTCTTGTTCTCGTACAAATGTAGCGTAATTGTGAGTCAGAACTACAATATAGTTATCCAATTTTAAATTTCCACTTATGTAGATTAGATCAACCTATTTGATGGATAAAATACTCTTCCTTTGAGGAAGGACATGCTTTCCATGTACAAGAAGGGAAGTTTAAAAGTAATGTTCCAAAATATTACTTCACAGACAGAGTAGTGGAAGCTTGGAAGCACCTTCCAGCGGAGGTAATGGGCCAATAATTTGTAACTAAGTTTAACCATGCTTGGGATAAACACATGCCCATCACCTGATAAAAAAAGAAAAAATTCAAAGGGCAGACCACTAGGTCTTTTTCTGGCACCAGTTTTCTATACTTTTCTATCTCTATGAGTGAGTTACTCAATTTAGTAAGTCTCTGCCTCCAGGGTTTCTCAACCTTGGCAACTTGAAGATGTCTGGACTTCAATTCCCAGAATTCCCCAGCCAGCGAATGCTGGCTGGGGAATTCTGGGAGTTGAAGTCTGGACATCTTCAAGTTGTCAAGGTTGAGAAACACTGTGTTAGAGGTATATTTAATATATTTGGCTTTTACATAACAGAGAAGCCATACTGGGCTGAAACTAAAAAGAAAAAAAATAAATATATACACACACCTTCACTATTATTTCCAAAAACCAAAACAAAGATGGAACAAATTGTTTTGGGGATGCTGACACACATTTTTAAAAGTTAAAACAAAAATCTCCTTCCATTGAAATGACAGTTGAATTGTCAATGAAAAGACATTATTTCAGCTGCCAGGAGAAGGCGCTATGATCAAGGGGTATTGGTTCTTTTCTTTTCTTTTTTCATTCACAAATTTTAAACTAAAGCCAGTGTGCTGGTTAGGGAATTTTGGAAGTGGAAGCCCGCACATCCTAAAGTTGCTCAAGTTGAAAAAGTATCTAAAGGATACTTTAGAGATGCATCTTTAAAAAGTCAAAAGTCAACTATTGACATTGTGTCTCAGAGATATACAGATTGTCAATTCTTCTTATGTATCTTTTTTCACAGGAATATATCTCCAAAATCATCGAGACTGTGACAAGCAATTGGAACAACAATCTGCAAATTGCTGGTTTGAGGCTGCTGAATGCGTTGCACATACCAGATCACACACACGCAATATTGAGAACGCAGCTTACAAACCTTATGGACATTCTGCTCACAGCCAACACTCCGACCAAGGTACACAACAGACAGACACTTTCTTCTCTTGCAATAAGCCCAGGAGTTTTAGACTGGCTAAGCACGGAGCAGAACAAAAATAGACCTTAATGTCTATAAAGAGATCTAATAATATTCAGCATCTTTCCTCTAAATGCATCATTAATTGCAGACATTCAGATTCTGATTTAGTCTAGTTCGCTGACTCAGTTCTGAATCCAGTTTCTGAATCCACCTTCCTGCCTTATAAGCCACCTTATACCTTATATTCTTATACCTTATATTCTGCCCACATTAAATAACATTTCCCCCCTGATCTTTTAAAAATTATTAGTATTCTTTGAATACCTTGGGATATCCTAGTGATGGCTAACCTTTTCCAGACTGAGTGGCCAAAGTGGGTGCATGCACACCAATGGGCACATATGTCCAAACCCCCAAAATGCAATGTGTGTGAGGACCTTGCGCATGCACCCCACCCCATGTGCATGCACATGTGGCCCTTCTGCATGTGCCCCGCTCTGTGCATGCACACTCTCCCAGCATGGGCCCTGCCCCCATGCATGGGCCCCTTGCATGTGTCCCACTCCTGTGCATGCACGTGTGTCCCTCCTCCATGCGCCCTGCCCTCAGTGCACATGCACATGGCCTCCCAAACCTTCCCCACTCCCAATGCATGTGCACATGGCTCCCACACATGTACCATCCCTGCGCATGCGCGGCAGAGACCCGAAGACCAGCTGGCCGGAGGGAAGCGCATGCACAGACCTGAACTGGGTTGACAGCATGCATGTCCACAGAGAGGACACTGTGTGCCACCTGTGGCACACATGCCATAGGTTAGCCATCACGGGGATATCCTATCCTTTGCTGTTGGCTTGCTCCTAGTCATTGATGTTGCCCTTTTGACTGAATGAAAATGTCATGTCCTGAATATTAGAAATAGAACAAAAAAGTTGGATCCAGAGTAACATTATTGATCAGCCTTTATTCAGGCTTTTCCAGAGCACGCTATTCTGTGTCCCAACTGCTGTTAGCTGCTCATGAGCACTAATACTCAGCCACCGTTGGAGTATGCTGTTGTAGGTGTAAGTGTATGTGTGTTTTAACACCTGCAAAAATAAGAATCCTGAGCCTCTCTCTAAGATCTCTCAATGTTGGGTAAGTGGTGTCAGTTTGGTTATATCAACAACCTCAACATCAGAAACGCAGAGAAGAATTATTAGAACTCATGCTGCCTGTCACTTCACGTATCAAACCAGCTTTGCATAAGTGCTGCCAAGACTAGAAAGCTTTACATCAGGGGTCTCCAACCTTTGCAACTTTAAGTCTGAAGGACTTCAGCTCCCAGAATTCTCCAGCCAGCTTTGCTGGCTGGAGAATTCTGGGAGCTGAAGTCCTTCAGACTTAAAGTTGCAAAGATTGGAGACCCCTGCTTTACATGAAATCCTCAACCAGTCTGATTCATGACTACGTTTTGCAACTGGTGATCTGTCATAGATGCTCTAGAGGCCTGCCTAATCAGCATCTATTGATAGAAGTGCTCTTCTCCTCATGCTTTTCTCTCTCTAATACAGACAGGTAGGAGAGGAAGAGTAAAATCTGGAAGGGGGAAAAGCTGTTTTGCAGCAGAATAGATTTCTCCTGCTGTGCTTGATTATTTTTTTTTAACCTGAGTGGTCTTGGATTAAAAATAAACTTCCAACTTTAATTTCCCCTTCCCCCACATGCAAATGAATAGGATATCAATCAATGTGCTGGCCTAGGGGAGAGTTGGTGCCCTGAGCATTGCAGAGTGGCTGTTCAGGAGCTCAGTGCCTCTGGATGCCGGACTATTTTCCCTCAAGCCATCACTGAAAGGATATGAAGTCTGTACTCTTTATTGTTTTTTGTTTTGAAAAAGTTTTATTGGGTTTTACAAATTTTATAAAAATAGGATAAGGGAATATAAGGAGTTACAAAGACATTTTGAGAACCTCTATGTCGGAAGTGTCGGCCCCCTCCGAGGCTCCATAAAAAAAAAAAAGATAATACAATAAATTTTTCATTTTTTCTACAAAGTGGAAAGAGATACAAATATTTCATTTTAAAATCTATGCAATCAATCATTTGTAAACATCCAAATAAGAGTTGTACTATACAGAAATAAAGTCACTTGTGAGATCTAAGTCTTTTGGCAATTGTATCTTCCTCTCCCTGACCTCCAGTGGGCGGAGCCATGGCCCCCTCCGTTCCCCCATTTTCGTCCTGCAGGATTGGGGAGTGTTTTTTTAAGAAAGGCTTCCGCCTCTGCAATTGTTTTAATTCTTACTCTTCCCCCCTCCCAGAGCACCAACATTCCCTCAGGCATCAACCACCTGAAGCAGACCCCCTTTTTAAATAATCTTTTTGATAAGAAGGAATATTTCCTCCCTATCTCTTTAATCTTTTTCGGGATCTGTTTCAAGATGGCAATCTCATTCTGTTGGTAAATTAAAGGACCGTCTCTCTGTGCTCTCAGGATCCCCTCCCTTGTTGACCTTCTTACAAATTTAATATGTATCTCTCTGGGTACTTCATTTATCTTGGCATATGCTGAGTTAATTCTATAAGACATCCTTTCAAAATCCATCCTAAACATATGACCAGCCATGTACTCTTTATTGTTATTTCGACTTATAATAGTTGGATGACTCTAGATCAGGGGTGTCAAACTCGATTTCATTGAAAGCCGCATTGGGTTGTGCTTGACCTTGGGGATGTGTGGCTGGGGTGGGGTGGGGTGGGACAGGTTGGGGTGGGGTGGGATGGGGTGGGGGTGGCCAGCTTGACGTCACTTGTGTGGGGGCACCTGTGGTAGCCCAACTGTTCTGGCAGTGAAAACGGGCTCCCGAACTCCATTTTCAGCTGTAACCACCTCCTGCAACCCTCCACCCATGAAAACAAAGCTCAGAAGCTGCATGTGACCCCCCCCCAAGCAGTGGTGGTGTAATCATTAAGCAGACTAAGCACCAGGCCCAAGGGGGCACCAGGCCCAAGGGGGCACCACAAAGTTGAGAAAGAAAAAAAACAATGAAAATTTGTACAGTATGTACAAAGGAGGGGGGCACCAAGATTTGCCAGTGCTTAGGGCACCAGTGAGCCTTAGTCTGCCAATGCTCCCAAGCTTTGTTTTCCCTGGCAGAGGCACCACAGGCTGGTCCTTCGCTGTTTCCAGAGCAGCCCTGCAGGCCAGATCTAAGCACCTGCAGGCTGGATCCAGCTTCCGGGCCTTGAGTTTGACACCCCTGCTCTAGATTGATGTAATAAAGCCCTTATGGGGAAATGACCAGGAACAGCAACAAAAATTGCCAGCGGTGCTTCTTTATTTGCTAGAGTGCTTTAGTTGTAAAGGAAGCTAGACTGTCTTGTTTCTACATGGCAGTTTCTAAAATGGATCTTATCGCCTGTTTGATCAGATACAAGTTCTCAGATTTCTTTGTACACTCGTGGAGAAGGAAGATTTGCTATATGACATCCTGAATTGTCAGGTAAGAAGTTTGTGTTGAGGTGGGAGGAAGCAGTAGTACATAGCAGGGATTGCTGGGTTCACCAGAGATGACCTGGGTTGCGTTTCACTTCTTCATAATCTTTTATTTGTTTAGAATATGGCTTTGTTACATTAGCCAGGAGACTACAATATTAATGCAGAGTAGTAGTTTGGCTGCCTGCTTACTAGTTCTGTTAGGTTCACGCTTGTGCACTTCCCAAGGTGCACCAAAGCAGGGCAAGCTAGTTTCGCACCAGAGAGAAAGACATATGGCTCTTCCTGCAGCAGCACCCAAGACCCTCTTCCTCCGCCAGAGCCACCTCTTAAATAGGCATTGCAACTGGGAAGGTTCAGAGCCAGCAGGAATCTGACTGCCTGCATGAAGCATCAGCTTATCTCCCACTGAAGTGGCACCTATTTATGTACCCACATAGAATATGCTTTCAAACTGGAAGGTGGGCAGAAGCTAAGGCAAGGAATGGGAGTTTACCCTGCCATGCAATGCTAGGACTGGAACCACTGGAGCAGAGACCATCCCCAGCGTCATTGAGCCACTGAGCCACAGCATCTCTAGCTTCTTCTTAGGATCTGAGTAACATAGCAGCAACTTATGAAAGCTTGACTTCCTAACTTCTAGAAATCTATGAAATATAGTTTAAAGCATTGTTTTATCACTGAAATCAGACAGAAAGCCTTCTGACTGGTGGCAAATCAAAATAGTTGCCAAATAAAAGTCAGATCAAAAGCAGCAGAAATAAGAATATCCATTTGTCACACCACATAGTTAAGCACTAATCTGTTTTCCTAGTCTCTTGAGCCTGGTCAGTGTTGTCCTTTGGGGTGTGGTAATTCCTAGGATTACTTCTAGAACCAAGCTTGCATAACTCATAGTTTCAATCTTTCCAGATGTTGGGGCATGTGATGGATTGGGCATCAGGTTCAAGACTTGTATCAGTTGCTTCAGCCCAGTTTTATTGCATTTGGTCAGTCACAAACAGCATTGGTTAAAGTCACAGGCAACTGACCCAGACAGTGCAGTTAGTAAGACTGAGATTTTAGTGAGCAGATTCAAATGCCATTGTAAAGCTATGTTTTTAGAGACCTAGATGTTGCTTATGGAGAACATCGAGATCCTGCAGAATCTGTCTCAGCTGTTCTTCAAATCTGAATCTGACTGTTGACATTCTCTGGGTTCTAATACAGGAAGATAGGCACAGTCGAGCACTTAGCAGTCATATTCTTGCACCAGGCTTGATCCAGCCATATCCCTGTTACTCATCATGAATATGCAAACTCCTTCTAGCCCCGATCCAGAAATAGCTCTTCTTCTCAACTTTCTCTGAGATAATGTAGAATAGAGAAATACAGAGATAACCTTGACAAAGCAACAAAGAGTTGTTATAAGAGCCATTAAGAGAAAGTAACTGACAACTCAGTCCTGGGAAAGGAAAAAGCATTGGGGGGTGGTGATTCAAAACAATGCAATGTTGATTAAGTTTGGCTTAATGATGAGCAGAGGAAAGCTCTGGCAGGCTTTCGAGTTAATGTTATTATACCACACAACAGCACAGTTGTATCATTGAAATCCTTGTCATGTAATATCCTGATCTGGCCTACATCAAAGGATGGAGAGGTATACATGATGACACTTAACAGTGGAGAAGCTGCCCATCCACTTCTCTTGGATAACAGGCTGAACTAGTGTGCAGAGAACTTGGTCACAGCCTTCTTCCATTTAATAACATTCAGGGCACTTTTAATTACATTATGAAGTTAAAATTATATACAGCCCCATTTTATACCAGTTGATATCTTATTTTCCCCTCCTTTTGTTGTGATAACATGCTGTGTCTAGCTTGAGAATGGGGGAGTTAGTGTTAGTGGGTTAGTGTCACCTTCCATCCCTTGAGCTGATGAGGAGAGAGGAAAGAATGAGGAGGAAGGCTCTGAACTGAAGTATTATGAATGAAGTGTTTTTCATCTCTTCCTCCAAGGCACCCGCTGACTTCCTGGACCTCTTCCAGTCATCTCAACCTGAGAATCTGCTTTACGAGATGTTAGTATTTTTGGAACGACTTAGTGAAGGGCGCCAGTGTCCACAGTACCAGTCAATGCAGTGGGACTATAACAAAAACTCCCTCCATGAAATCATCTTTGGTGACAATTCCCGTATTTCTGACCGCTTGCTGGCTCTCATTGTCCATCTTGAAGAAGATGTGCAGACTCAGGCTTGCAAAGTGATCCTCAGCCTGAAGATTAACAAGGAAGAAAGCAGAATCAGTAATGGGCATAGTCTGGCATCTGAGATTAGTGTTTACCCACTTGAATCCACCAGAAAAAGCCTGATTACCAATGCCTCCCTAATTAACCAGTCTTCAATCCCAACCACTGACTCTTCCATTGAGACAAGTGGTGGCAGCTTTCACCTTCCTCCGGACACCAATGAGATTAACAAGGAAGAAAGCAGGATCAGTAATGGGCATAGTCTGGCATCTGATATTAGTGTTCATCCACTTGAATCCACCAGAAAAAGCCTGATTACCAATGACTCCCTAATTAACCAGTCTTCATTCCCAACCACTGACTCTTCCATTGAGATAAGTGGTGGCAGCTTTCACTTTCCTCCGGACACCAATGAGACCAATGGCAGCTTTCACCCTCTCTCAGGCGCTAACGAGACTAGTGGCAGCTTTCACCCTCTCTTAGGCGCTAATGAGACCAATGGCAGCTTTCACCCTCTCTCAGGCGCTAATGAGACCAATGGCAGCTTTCACCCTCTCTCAGGCGCTAATGAGACCAATGGCAGCTTTCACCCTCTCTCAGGCGCTAATGAGACTAGTGGCAGCTTCCCCCCCCTCTCAGGCGCTAATGAGACCAATGGCAGCTTTCACCCTCTCTCAGGCGCTAATGAGACCAATGGCAGCTTTCACCCTCTCTCAGGCGCTAATGAGACCAATGGCAGCTTTCACCCTCTCCTGGGCACCAATGAGACTGGCCATAGCTTTTATCCCCTTGAGAGAGCCGATCATAGCTTCCAGCCCCTTCCGAATATCTCTGTGGAGGGCAGTGAGCGTGTCATGCAGGAACCCATGGATAGCTTTCACACTCCCCCTATTGAAAATGATGACAGCATTTAAAGGGGGCAGTTGTACAGAGGAAAAAAGAGACTAATAAAATGGGTTGGCACACAGGGGAAAATGCCTTTCTGTTTCTCTACAAAAAGAAAAAAATTACAAAAGTGACTGATATTGCTGCCTCTCTCAAATCAGCCCTTGTCTGAAGAGTTTTTAAAAAATCAATCCTTTTTCTGTCACTGAGATGGTGAATATTGACTGTTAGATCGGTGCAAATGCAGCAGGTGAGAGTCGCTAGTGATTTCAGCACTTTTTATTTCCAGCAAAATGTGACTGCGCTCTGGTGGCTGGGCTGCTGGAGCTCGCCTTTTAAGGAGCTCTGGGCAGACCAGGCAGGCAATGACAGCAGGTTAAATCTCCCACAGTCAGGACAGCCAATCAGCGGCGAGCATGAAACCTTATGTAGATTCTAGCCAATCCGTGACGAGCATGAAACCTTATGTAGATTCTAGCCAATCCGTGGTGAGCATGAAATCTTACGTAGATTCCTGACGTAGATCTGTACATAACATTGACAGGTGCAAGCAACCTAAACCACTCATAAATAGTCTCAAACAGAAACTTTATTTGTAGCCACCTATGTTACAAGAAACTCACCAGGCTGACTGCATTTCCTTGAGAACGGGCAGATGAGGCATTAGGACAGTGATGGCGAACCTTTTTTGGCTTTTGTGCCAAAAGCAGGGGGAGCGCAGGGGCGGTCGTGCATGGTTGTGCCTTCAGGGAAGCCTCCTGAGGGTTCCTGAATGCTCCAGAGGGCTAAAACCAGCTCTATGAGCAAACTAGAAGTCCGTTTCTAAATTTCCGGTTTGCCCGTAGGGCTGTTTTTTTCTGTCTGGAGGTTTCAGGGAAGCGCCTGAAGCCTCCGGAGGGCAAAAAATGGCCTCAAATGAAGGCCGAAGTCAGCTGGCCAGTGCGCACATGTGTGCTGGCCAGCTGACAGGGCAAGCCTCGCGTGCCCTGACAAATGGCTCCGCGTGCCACCTGTGGCACGCATGCCATATATTCACCATCACGGCATTAGGGATTCTGGGGCAGGTCAGTCCTGTGCTGCTTTCCGCAATGCAAAAACTCTGAACTTGCCCCCTTCTTAACACTTCCCTCCAGTCTAGCTGGAGATTTCACTACAAGTAATAACCATATCCTATATTGGAGCATTGTAAACAGCCTTTCAGTGATTTCACTCCAAAGCTACATTCATATATTACAACTTGCTAAAATTTGGTTGGCTTAGCACAGTGATGGTTAACCTTTTCTGGGCCAAGTGCCCAAAGTGTGTATGTGCATGTGTGTGTGTGCGTGTGTGAACGTTTGTGTACGTGTCTGAACCCCCAAAATGCAATGCGCACACTCCCGCATGTGCCCTGCCCCGACGCATACATGTGTGACCCTTTGCATGTGTGCGTGAACCCTTCGCATGTGCCCCATTGTCCATTCATGTGCATGTGACACACCCTGCGCACCCTACCCCCGCACACGCAGCAAAGACCGAAGGCCAGCAGGCCCACAAGAGGCACATGTGCATGCGTGTCAGAGCTGAATTGGGGTGATAGCTCATGTGCCATCAGAGAGGCACTGCGTGCCACCTCTGGCACGCATGCCATAGGTTTGCCATCATGGGCATATCATAGCAAAGTTAATTGAGCAAATGCCCTCCCCTTTCAAGCTGTTTAAAATTGCTTAAAGTTAAACTATTGGCATCCTTTTGGAACACACATATACACACAATGTTATCCAACTCACACGAACCTTTCTTTCAAATAAAATCTGACAACATTTCCCAGGTCCTCTTCTCATATGTATTTTCACAGCCTAATCTAGAAATTCAGTTGCTGCTGAACCTGTTTACAAAGCCGTATGTTTTCACCAGGGAAGCAAGGAGTCAGGCAGTTCTTGTATCTGAGTCAGTCCAAGAGATAAAACTCCACAAGTCACATTCCCAAAGATAATTGGTTCCAGCTGTAAACGTTCTCAGGAATTCAGACAAAACAAGGCATTGCTTCAGTGGATGACCTTCCGTCTGAGTGGACTTTGACAACCAGGTTTCCTTTATTCTCTAGCCAGGGGCAGTTGAAGCTGATTTTCCCTGATGTGTGCTTTCAGACTTCCAAAGCTTCAGCCTTCCTTGGATGCCCTTCCCTACAAGCAGCCACTCCTTTGCCTCCTCCACCCTGCCTATTCCGATGGAGGCCTAGGGGAGAGATCATGTGAAGATATGATGAAGCTGGCATATGATATAATCATGTACATGCTGTGACTTACATGTTTGTATCTTGTGACAATATGATGTGTACAGTATGATGATGTCATTCTGCCCATGTCATCATTTGGGATTATTATGATTCGCTGTGGATGTCATCAGCTGCTACCAGCATTCCTAAAACTAGGAGGCCTTGTTTCTACTCCAGCTCAGAATTCTTCAGAACAGAATAAGGTATAGTAGGGCTTGTAGCTGTTCTTTCTCTACTGTCTGGTTTCTGAGTTAAGGGATTTGTAGACTTGCTTGCCTTCTGATTTGGAGCTGATCTTTGTGTCCTTCTGAATAACTTGCTTCTGTTTCACAAATCCCCAGATGAGTCACCCAATAGAAGAGCCTTCTACCTTTAGGTTGTAGAGCAGCAGCAGCAAAGCTGGCTGGAGAAGTCTGGGAGCTGAAGTCCTTCACACTTAAAGTTGCAAAGGTTGGAGACCCATGTTGTAGAGAACTTCCTATTCAAACATGATTTAGAGGGGAAATGGGTCTATTTTAAGGTGCTACACGCAGGTGATACATTCGTGCATCGTACTGGATACTTCAATTCATTTTTTGGAAGTCAATTCCACAATTACTGCACAGCCACAATACTCTCTTCACACTCTCTTTCTCCTCCCTCTGACTGGACTGCTTCTTAAGTTGCTTGCTTGACTTTTGCTCAGTGCATAGTTTAAATTCAGCGCTCTGGTTTGGAAAATATAGATCTCTGCTTTATGTGCTAACCCAGCCATTGTAGCTTATTTGACAACTACGATTTAGCATGGTATTTCAACCTAGCTATTGTTTATCTATATCTTACTCCTATAGTTCTTTTTAATTAAGTTTACTTCTAAGCATCACTTACTGTTCTCTTTAATGATTAATTGGGATGACGTAAAAGCCAAAATTAAGCAGTCCAAAATGACCCCTAGGGTGTTTCATTCTGGCTTTTACGTGTTACAATTAAACATTACCCGGACAGGAAGGTAATTTAAAAGGAAATTGTTGCCAGAAATACTACAATGCATTAGAGACCTGTGTGACGAATCATGAAAAATGATTATAGGAAAGAGAAAATATCAATATAAACAGTCAAATACCGGTAGGACAGAGAGCAAATACTGGTTTGTGTGAAATGTAACATCATTTAATGTAGTTCTGCATGTTTGATATGGCAGTTAGAGAACTTGTCTGGTCTTGGAAGCTAAACACGGTTGCTGCTCTTGTAGATCGTATTAAGACTGCCAATTAGACTGGGTAGTTGGGGGAAAAATAGCCCAAAGAAGGCAATAGGAACTTTATTCATGTTGCTACAAAGAAAGCTGTCCATGAAATGACAAGGAGACCAGTTTGGTTGGAAGAGATTTTATTGATGCTTTTGAACTGTGCTCTTATTCTAAGAGCTCAGCCAGTTATTGGAAACCAGGATTCAAAGTTTAGTGTTACATGTTAATCTAACAACTTGATATGTTCAACAAACTATGATGTATGATATGTAATTTGTGCCTTCCCTGAATTTTCCATCTCCACCCAGCATGTCAGTTTTCTGTGAAACTCAGAAAAAAATTGCTCAATCCTTTGTTAGGATTTGGCTGAATATGTTTGGGAACCCAAGCACTGGAAGGGAAAATCACGGTCTCTGGTTTAGTGTAATATTACAGCCTTTGCCTTGTTGATTTAGTGTGATGTGTGGTCTACGTCAGTTCATTAATAATGCTTTCATCCTTTCATCAACAGCTTTGATAAACGGATAGAACTTATTTTGATGAAACAAAATTAATAAGAGTAGATATGAACCTTTTTCCTTAGCTTTCTAGTTGGCTTATTAAAAAAAGGAACAGTGAATCCTAGAATTTGTTTCTCTATTGTTTATGTTACAATACCTTCCTAGACCATAAATTTCCGCAGTCTGGAACCATCTGAACCAATTGAACAGCTGTACAGATTGGCAGCATGGCATTTAAGAAAACATTGACAGACCCATATGATTCCTGCATATTCATTTAAACATTTTTCATGAAATTAATTAGAAATAATGAATATATAAGCCAGGTTATATCACATTTTCCATTTTTTAGCCAACTGTTCCAATACATTTGGTGAATATTAAATCAGCCAAGCAAGTTCTATACATTCCCTTTCAATGGGCTATTGGCAGTGATGGAGTGGAACACTTGACTTCTTAGAAATTCTCTGAAATGATCAGATGCCCTGCAACAACAAGAGGCCATATTGGAATATACCATCTTAGAAAATCATATTTGTAGAAATTAGATAGCCAAGGAACAGACTCCCTGTTAATTCTATTCCAACTAAAAAGAATCAGAAAGTGTACACTCGATTGTATATTTTTATTAACTCTCATCCAGGAGTTATTTCCAAAAGACAGAACTTCTCAGAATGGCAGTTTTCAAATGATTCTGACTATGACATTTTGCAGTAGATAGATAGGAAGAGAGGCAGGCAGGCAGATAGACACATAGGGTTATCAAAAGTCAGGCCCTGTCAACAATGTGTTACGGTATATACATTTTATTAACTATCCAAATGGGTTGCCAATTTCTTCTAAACACTTCCTTACTTGTTTGTTTGAATATTCCTAAGTCTAGTAACATTTTCCCTGAAGAAAAAAAACTGGCTTGAGGATAAATTAAAGCAGCAGCAAAGCAGAGAGAAGCATCATCAGAGAACTAAAACAATGAAATTTAAAGTCATGGAACATTATAAATGGTAGGCTTAGTCAAAGGGGCAATTTGGAGTAAACAGTTGCTGGTCCATATTATTATTTTCCTTTTCATTATGTATTTTTAAAAGAGTAATAATACCAATAAAAAAAGTAAAGTACAAGTAGGACGGATTTGCATTAAATGTAAGATCATTTAATTTAGTCCTGCATTTCTGACATGGCATTGCCTTCGATAACTTGTTTGGTCTTGGAAGCTAAACATGGTTGCTACTCTTGTAGATTGTATTAAGACTGCCAATTAGACTGGGTAGTTGGAAAAAAATCATCCAAAGAAGGCAATGGCAACCCTATTCATGTTGCTACAAAGAAACTTATATAGCGCTGTCAATGAAATGACCAAGGGGACATCTTGGTTGGAAGAGATGTTACTGATACTTTCGAACTGTGCTTTGGACCTGAACAGTCACAATGTTTTTTGTGTGTTTTTGACCTAATCACTTGTTATCCCTCATTCTAGCTCACCTTACATTGCTGTTGTACAAATCAAATTGGGAGCTCCTTAGACAGAAGGTTAGTTATTAGAACTCACTACATTGTCAAACCACCAGCACAGAATGGGAACCGCTTTATTTATTTTATTTTTATTTTATCAAATTTATACCCCGCCCTTCTCCTTGTTAGGACCCAGGGCGGCGCACAGGCATTATTTAAAACCACAGAATACAATATACATCAATTAAAATATATTAATAATAATAATAATTTTTTTAAAATAAATCCTTTCCTGATTCTCATACCATTTCTTCCTCTGCTCCTTGGTTGCTGTTGTTGTTTGTTTTATTTTCAGTTCCTGATCTGTAACTTCATGCCAGTTGGGAAACCAGCTCTATCTCCCACACTCTGATTTTGTAAAAGATGAATTCCCATCACTCTAAAAATGTAGTACTGAGGGGGAATATATTAATCATTAAAAGAGAGTGAACATGCCTAGGTTTCTGCATGCACTTTGAAGATGTACCGATATCTTCACACCTGTTGATATAAATACTTTGTCAGGATATGGTTTCAGCTTCCCAGTCTAGGCTACTGCCATGGCATTTTGATCGAATGATTGTCCTCCAATCACTGGCTGCTCCACCCTGGAACCATTTGGTTCCAAATCTAAGTAAGGTGAGTCAGATATTACTGCTTACAGATATCATACCAAAAATGTAAGACAAATTGAAAGACAAAAAGGATAAATATAAAAAGTGGAAAGAGGGGGACATAACTAAGGCAAAATATCAGCAAATAGCCCGAGCCTGTAAAGACGAAGTGAGGAAAGCTATATGGCTTCTTAAAGGATCTGGGGTAAATCTATGGACCATACTTCTTTCTTTCTTTTTTGTCGCTGCTGATTTTATTTGCAAATACCAAAGTCAGAATTGACAATACTTCCCACAACGGTCTGATCAGTATCACAGATTAAGCCTTCCTCACAAGGGCACTTGTAGTAAACTCCATATAGACTCTGCAGGAAACAGAAAGATACAAATCATTATTCCCAGGCATATAGGACCCATTCAGGCAAAGTTTTTCCATCATTCATAACAACCTCTCCCTAGTCTTGTACACTTTTCCCAAGATACAGAAAATAGAGATATTAGCCTGGGATATAGATCAACATTAATCTATGAATCCCCTGATATATCTTTCTCCATACAAATGTTTCTCACTTTTTAACTATTCATTTTCCTACTGTAATAGTGCCAATGGCTTAATATCTCATTTTATTTCATAGTGTTTGTTTTGGACAAAGCATGGGCACCTTAACGTTGCCTTCTGTGTGCTATTAGCTGAACTTAATTGCCAGCATGTTGAACAAAATATGTCTCTCTCATTTTCTTATAATGGGCATATACAGTGTGTGTGTGTGTGTGTGTGTGTGTGTGTGTGTGTGTGTGTGTGCATGTATGTGTGTATGCATGACACTCACGTTTAGGGAACATTCTTGGTTTTCAGCTGCCTTATCTGCACAGCGAGCAAGACTTAATGCACCGGTTCGGTGACAGCACTGACTTTTGCACTGTAGGCTATGAAGACACAGATCCCCATTGTTCTAGAGGAAAAGAAATGTGAAACCAGGAGATAAATGTGTGAAACAAGATAGTTATTTCAGCAATGTGTCCATTTTTTCATTTTTCTATGTCTGTCCTTTTGTAAAAGGCCTTGTCTCTTTAGACTCATCACTACATTCTCCATAAAAATATGTTAGCTCACAGAGTAATAACCAGATTATGTTGGCCAAATCATTTCACAGGAATTTTGATGGAATGTCATGTGTTGACCTCGATCTATGATTATGTTCTGATTCAAATAGTAGCCTTGATTGATTGATTGCTTGAGTGATTAGTTGCAGCATATATTCAATTATTGATTGAATAACAATGCTGCAGGTTTTTAAAATAAAAGTATAGGACCAGATCAAATTATTCCTAGCCTTCTACATGTTCAAACCTAAAACAAGATAATTCTGGTAGGATTAAAATAAGGATATCTCACATTCACTTACCAAGTTAAGAAACTCTCCTTTTGGATAAATAAAAGACTCTGCCAAGGCAAATGTCAGCAGTGGTAAAATCCAAAGTCTGTCCATTGATTCTGGGCAGCCAATGATTTAATCGAAGCCTCTTGGGATGAAAGAGTCCAGACCTACCTGGAAGTTGCAGTTAATAAAACTTTTTGTCAAAGTCACATGAATCTTTCCTTCCAATGAGTGTATTTCGTGCAAACATGTGATAGTCACAGAAAACTTGATTTGGAAAGAAAGACGAGACTAAATAGTAAAGAAAGAAGAAAGATATAAGAGCTGTAGTCTACAAACCTTGGGATACTAAGTAGATCTAAGTAGATACTAAATAGATCCTTTATGATTTTGAAGCCTGCAGAGACCAGGACCCTCAATATCAGCAAAGCAGTCATCACACCAATAGGTTCATACAATCTGGAAGCCCTTTTTGTATTACTCTTTTTAATTAAGTTACTTCTAAGCATCACTCTTTAAATATTAATTGAGATGACGTAAAAGCCGAAGTTAAGCAGTCCAAAATGACCTCTAGGATTTTTCATTCTGGCTTTTACGTCATCACGATTAAACATTACCCAGAGTGGAAGGTAATTTCAAATGAAATTGTTGCCAGAAATACTACAATGTGTTTGAGACCTGTGAGACGAATCATGGAAAATGGCAAAGCACTCGATTGTATATGTTTATTAACTCTCATCCAGAAGTCATTTCCAAAAGACAGAAATACTCAGGATGGCAGCTTTCAAATGATTCAGACTAGGATACATTGCAATAGATATATTAGGATGGAAGCAATACAATACAATAGCAGAGTTGGAAGGGACCTTGTAGGTCTTCTAGTCCAACCCCCTGCGTGGGCAGGAACCTTATACCATTTCAGACAAATGGCTATCTAACATCTTCTTAAAGACTTCCAGGGTTGGGGCATTCACAACTTCTGGAGGCAAGCTGTTCCAGAGGTTAATTGTTCTAACTGTCAGGAAATTTCTCCTTAGTTCTAAGTTGCTTCTCTCCTTGATTAGTTTCCACCCATTGCTTCTTGTCCTGCCCCCAGGTGCCTTGGAGAATAGTTTGACTCCCTCTTCTTTGTGGCACCCTCTGAGATATCGGAACACTGCTATCATGTCTCCCCTGGTCCTTCTCTTCATCAAACTAGACATACCCAGCTCCTGCAGCCGTTCTTCATATGTTTTAGTCTCCAGTTCCCTAATAATCTTGGTTGCTCTTCTCTGCACTCTTTCCAGAGTCCCCACATCTTTTCTACATCGTGGCGACCAAAACTGTATGCAGTATTCCAAGTGTGGCCTTACCAAGGCACTATACAATGGCATTAACACTTCACGTGATCTAGATTCTATCCCTCTGTTTATGCAGCCTAGAACTGTGTTGGCTTTTTTGGCAGCTGCTGCACACTGCTGGCTCATATTTAAATGGTTGTCTACTAGGATTCCTAGATCCCTCTCACAGTTGCTATTATTGAGCAAGGTACCACCTATACTGTACTTGTGCATTTGGTTTTTCTTGCCTATATGTAGGACCTTACTTTTTTCACAATTGAATTTCATTTTATTAGATAGTGCCCAATGTTCAAGTTTGTCTAGATCCTTCTGTATCTTAAGCCTATCTTCTGGAGTGTTGGCTATTCCTGCCAGCTTGGTGTCGTCTGCAAATTTGATGAGTTCCCCATTTATCCCCTCATCCAAATCGTTGATGAAGATGTTAAAGAGTACTGGGCCTAAAACAGAGCCTTGGGGGACTCCACTGCATACTTCCTTCCATGTAGATGCAGTTCCATTGAGGACTACACGTTGAGTGCGGTTGGTCAGCCAGTTGCGAATCCATTTGGTGGTGGTGCTGTCTAACCCACAATTTTCTACTTTATCTAATAGTAAGTTATGGTCTACTTTATCAAATGCCTTACTGAAGTCCAGGTAAATTATATCAACAGCATTCCTCTGGTCCACTGATTTTGTCACTTTGTCAAAGAATGCAATTAGATTCGTCTGGCATGATCTGTTTTTGACAAACCCATGTTGGCTTTTGGCTATTACTTTGTTTGCTTCTAGGTGTTCACTTATTTGTTGTTTAATTATCTTTTCCAGAATCTTTCCTGGTATTGAGGTCAGGCTGATGGGTCTATAGTTTCCTGGATCTGTTTTTTTTCCTTTTTTGAAGATGGGAACCACATCAGCTCTTTTCCAGTCTTCTGGCAGTTCCCCGGTGCTCCAGGATCTCTGAAAGATATAGTTCAGTGGTTCTGAGATCTCGTCTGCCAGTTCCTTCAGAACCCTGGGGTGTAATCCATCCGGTCCTGGTGATTTGAACTCGTCCAGGGCAGACAGGTGCTCACTTACCATTTTCTTCCCTATTTCAACTTGTGTTCCTAATCTGATTTTTGTGGTGCTGTTTTTGATTGGTTGGACTGTTTTATCCCTTTGTGTAAAGACAGATGCAAAAAAAGAGTTAAATAATTCTTCTTTCTCCCTGTTGCTTATCATCTTCTTGCCATTTTCTCCCAGCAGTGGACCAATTGTTTCCTTAACTTTTTTCTTATTTTTAACATGTTGGAAGAAGCTTTTTTTGTTATTTTTTACTTTTTTGGCAAGCCTTTCTTCATTGCGAGCCTTAGCTTTCCTCACTTCATCTTTACAGGCTCGGGCTATTTGCTGATATTTTGCCTTAGTTATGTCCCCCTTTTTCCACTTTTTATATTTATCCTTTTTGTCTTTCAATTTGTCAGAGAGTTCTTTATGCAGCCATGCTGGTTTCTTTTGGGAACTGTTATTTTTCTTCTTCATTGGTATTGCGCTGGACTGGGCTTTTATAATCTCATTTTTCAAAATTTCCCAAGCTTCTTGAGTTGTTTTCCCCTTGAGGATTCTCATCCATGGAATCCTTCCCAAGCTCTCTCTGAGTTTATTGAAATTAGCTCTCTTAAAGTCTAAGACTCTAGTTTGACTTTGTTCAACTACTTTTGTTTGCATAATGTTGAATTCCAGTATTTCATGATCGCTTGCCCCCAAAGTTCCTGTAGCTTCTACACCTTCTATCATTTCCTCTCTGTTAGTGAGAATTAAGTCCAATATTGCTGATCCCTTTGTTCCCTTCTCTACCTTTTGGGAAACAAAGTTGTCTGCTAGGTTTGTTAGGAACCTGTTGGATCTTCCACTTGGTGCAGAGTTTGTTTCCCAATTGATGTCAGGGTAGTTAAAATCTCCCATTAATATTGTAGTGTGCTTCCTACATACCTTAGTTAGCTGGTTAGCAAAAAGTACATCCACTTCCTCTGCTTGGTTGGGTGGCCTGTAATATAGACCTATGACAATATCATTCCCCCCCCCCAACCTTTAATATTGACCCAAATACATTCAAGATAGTTCTCATCATTGTTGTGCTCTATTTCTGTAGAGATGTAATTATTTCTTATATATAGTGCAACTCCACCTCCTCTTTTATTTGGTCTATTTCTTTTAAATAATTTAAACCAGGCAGGCAGGCAGATAGACACATAGGATTATCAAGTTAGACCCCATCAATAATGCATTATATACATTTTATTAACTGTCCAAATGGGTTGCCAATTTGTTCCTTTCCTACGTTTTCCATCTCCACCCAGCATTTCAGTTTTCTGTGAAACTCAGAAAAACTTTGCTCAATTCTTTGTTAGGATTTGGCTGAATATGTTTGGGAACCCAAGTACTGGAAGGGAAAATCATGGTCTCTGGTTTAATATAATGTTACAGGTTTGCCTTGTGATTCAGTGTAATGTGTGGTCTAAGTCAGTTAATTAATAATGTTTGATCCTTTCATCAACAGCTTTGATAAACTGATAGAACATATTTTGATGAAGCAAAATTAATAAGAGCAAATATGAACCTGTTTCCTTAGCTTTCTAGTTGGCTTATTTAAAAAAGAGACAGAGAATCCTAGAATTTGTTTCCCTATCATTTATGTTACAATACTTTCAGAGAGCATAAATTTTCCCCAGTCTAGAGCCCTCTGGACTAATTGAACACCTGTATAGATTGGCAGCATGACCATGCTGGCTGACAGTGATAACAATTTTATAGTCTAATATTAGGAACTGTATCAGGCAAAGCTGATACATAAACCTCAGCAAAAATTAGTGAAAAAATCCTGCTATAACAATATGTGTGAAAGACATTACTCAAAGTTGTATGCTAGGTTGCCTTAAGCAAGAAACTAACTGGAACCAACAACAGATGGGGCCTACTGGAACTTTCTCAGGATCCAAATGTTTGTTATGCAATCCTGAACCAATCAAGCCAATAAAATACATGTTGAGAATGCCTAGCAGAATTATTATTCTCAATCTGGATATGTAACACTGCCTATTCTCACCTCCTTCTGACTGAGAATTATAGGAGCTACGAATGTCAGGAAATAAGTATATTTACAGAGAAAAAACAAATACTCTGGCATAGTCTATGCTGGTTTTAGTTTAACAATGCCCATGACATTTCTCTGCAAGGATTTGAAGAAATGTGGACAGATTTATATGATTCCTGCATGTTCATTTAAATATTTTTCATGAAATTAATTAGAAATAATGAATATATAAGCCATGTTATGTCACTTTTTCCATTTTTTAGCCAACTGTTCCAATACATTTGATGAATATTAAATCAGCCAAGCAAGTTCTATACATTCCCTTTCAATGGGCTTCTGGCAGTGATGGAGTGGAACACTTGACTTCTCAGAAACTCTCAGAAATGACCAGATGTCCTGCAACAACAAGAGGCCATCTTGGAATATACCATCTTAGAAAATTATATTTGTAGACATTAGATAGCCAAGGAACAGACTCCCTGTTAATTCTATTCCAACTAAAAAGAATCAGAAAGTGTACACTCGATTGTATATTTTTATTAACTCTCATCCAGGAGTTATTTCCGAAAGACAGAAATTCTCAGAATGGCAGTTTTCAAATGATTCTGACTATGACATTTTGCAGTAGATAGATAGGAAGAGAGGCAGGCAGGCAGACAGACACATAGGGTTATCAAAAGTCAGGCCCTGTCAACAATGTGTTACGGTATATACATTTTATTAACTATCCAAATGGGTTGCCAATTTCTTCTAAACACTTCCTTACTTGTTTGTTTGAATATTCCTAAGTCTAGTAACATTTTCCCTGAAGAAAAAAAACTGGCTTGAGGATAAATTAAAGCAGCAGCAAAGCAGAGAGAAGCATCATCAGAGAACTAAAACAATGAAATTTAAAGTCATGGAACATTATAAATGGTAGGGTTAGTCAAAGGGGCAATTTGGAGTAAACAGTTGCTGGTCCATATTATTATTTTCCTTTTCATTATGTATTTTTAAAAGAGTAATAATACCAAGAAAAACAGTAAAATACCAGTAGGACAGACAGCAAACACTGGTTTGTGTTAAATGTAAGATCATTTAATTTAGTCCTGCATGTCTGACATGGCAGTGTCTTGGAAGCTAAACACGGTTTCTACTCTTGCAGATCATATTAAGATTGCCAATTACACTGGGTAGTAGAAAAAAAAAGATGGCCCAAAGAAGGCAATAGGAACTTTATCCATGTTGCTACAAAGAAACTTATCTAGTGCTGTCAATGAAATGACCAGGAAGACATCTTGGTTGGAAGAGATTTTACTGATACTTTTGAACTGTGCTTTGGATCTGGACATTCAAGTTATGAGTTTTCTTGTGTGTTTTTGACCTAATCACTTGTTATCCCTCATTCTAGCTCACCTTACATTGCTGTTGTACAAATCAAATTGGGAGCTCCTTAGACAGAAGGTTAGTTATTAGATCGCACTACATTGTCAAACCACCAGCACAGAATGGGAACCGCTGCCTTAATAATAATTTTTTTAAAATAAATCCTTTCCTGATTCTCATACCATTTCTTCCTCTGTCATTGGTTGCTGTTGTTGTCTATTTTCTGTTCAGTTCCTGATCTGTAACTTCATGCCAGTTGGGAAACCAGCTCTATCTCCCACACTCTGATTTTGTAAAAGATGAATTCCCATCGTAGGCTTAGTCATTCTAAAAATGTAGTACTGAGGGGGAATATATTAATCATTAAAAGAGAGTGAACATGCCTAGGTTTCTGCATGCACTTTGAAGATGTACCGATATCTTCACACCTGTTGATATAAATACTTTTGTCAGGATATGGTTTCAGCTTCCCAGTCTAGGCTACTGCCATGGCATTTTGATCTAATGATTGTCCTCCAATCACTGGCTGCTCCACCCTGGAACCTCCATTTGGTTCCAAATCTAAGTAAGGTGAGTCAGATATTACTGCTTACAGATATCATACCAAAAATGTAAGACAAATTGAAAGACAAAAAGGATAAATATAAAAAGTGGAAAGAGGGGGACATAACTAAGGCAAAATATCAGCAAATAGCCCGAGCCTGTAAAGACGAAGTGAGGAAAGCTATATGGCTTCTTAAAGGATCTGGGGTAAATCTATCGACCATACTTCTTTCTTTCTTTTTTGTCGCTGCTGATTTTACTTGCTGGGTCCTTGCAAATGCCAAAGTCAGAATTGACAATACTTCCCACAATGGTCCGATCAGCATCACAGATTAAGCCTCCCTCACAAGGGCACTTGTAGTAAACTCCATATAGACTCTGCAGGAAACAGAAACATACAGATCATTATTCCCAGGCATATAGGACCCATTCAGGCAACGGATATAAGTTTTTCCATCATTCATAACAACCTCTCCCTAGTCTTGTACGCTTTTCCCAAGATACAGAAAATAGAGATATTAACCTGGGATATAGACCAACATTAAGCTATGAATCCCCTGATATATCTTTCTCCATACAAATGTTTCTCACTTTTAAACTATTCATTTTCCTACTGTAATGGTGCCAATGGCTTAATGTATCATTTTATTTCCTAGTGTTTGTTTTTCACAAGGCATGGGCACTTTAACGTTGTCTTCTGTGCTACTAGCTGAACTTAATTGCCATCATGCTGAACAGAATGTCTCTCTCATTCTCTCACAATGGGTATATATATACATATAATTCTTACACGGTAAAACACCTGAATACAACAAGACGAGCATATCTACACCCATGAAAATCTATGAATGTGTGTGTGTGTTTGTGTGTGTGTGTGTGTGTGTGATACATTTTTAACAAAGGCAACAAAAAAATAGCTTTCTGCCTGGATGGTCTCCTGTGGTGAGCCAAAAGACAGAAAAGGGAAGCAGTTCTACTCGCTCCCTTATTTGGGGCTTACCAGGGTGTTGTGAAATAAATATATATATATATGGTCTCTCTCTAATTTAATTTATTGATCAGCTCATAAAACTAACACACACACAGACACACACAGACACACAGACACAGACACACATATATATATGCTGGCATTGCTGGCTTCAGGGATTTTCCCGTGTATAAGGCATAGAAATGTTATTGCAGAAGCCTGCCTGATGATGACAAGTGAGATCTTGTCGAAACGTTGCAATAACATATATATGTTAGTTTTATGAGCTGATCAATAAATAAATCAGAGAGACTAGGATAGATCTATTTCGAGCTTTTTAGGTCTCATCAGCTAGTCATACTCTTACTGGGATTTGAACCGGTGATGTATTGCATATCAGGCAGGAGCCTTTAAACCATTCAGCCAGCCTTAAGGGAGGAGACATACTGTTTCCTTTCCTGCCTTTCGGCTCATCACCAGAGACCATCTAGACAGCAAGCCAAGAATTACATTGTGTAATTTTTTAGATATGTGTGTTAGTTTTATGAGCTGATCAATAAATTAAATTAGAGAGAGACCAGGATAGATCTATTTCGAGCTTATTAGCTCTCATCAGCTGGCCATACCCTTTACTGGGATATATATATATATATCTATCTATTTCGAGCTTATTAGCTCTCATCAGCTGGCCATACCCTTTACTGGGATATATATATATATATAATTCGGTTTACGACCAAAACTTTCCCAAAAAATGTGCCCCGGTTCACGAACACCGTTTCGGTTCACGAACGGAAAAGTTCGTAAAAATATGCTCTGCTTCACGAACTCCACCTCGCTTCACGAACTCCGCGTTATAAACGAGGGCTGGCTGGGGTGGGGTGACGCAGTGGCGGCCGGTCCATTGAGGGCGCAGGCGAATTGTGAGTTCGCACTGCGCCTTTTCCGGGCTGCACCCTGCCGCGGTTGTTGTGAGTGAGGGGGACGGGTGTGTGTGTGGAAGCGAAGGCGGGGGGGGGAGGAGCTGCCTTCCCAGGCGGGCTCCGCAGCTGAGGGGCAATGGAGAAAACCGCGCAGGGCTGCCAGCATGACTTTCGCCCGTCTCATTCTGGGCTCGGCGCTTCTGCTTCTCGGGATGCTTCCCAAAGCCAGCAGCCCCGCGGCCAGCCACTCCGCTTCTCCGTCTTATTCGTCGGTCGCCTCTCGGGGTCCGGACCCGCCGCCGCCGCAGCTGCGCCCCCGCCGGCGGGCTGGTGAGGGTGGAACGACGGGGAGCGCGGCGGCGGCGGCGGCGGGTCTGGACCCCGAGAGGCGACCGACGAATAAGATGGAAAAGCAGAGCGGCTGGCCGCGGGGCTGCTGGCTTCGGGAAGCGTCCCGAGAAGCAGAAGCGCCGAGCCCAGAAAGAGACGGGCGAAAGTCATGCTGGCAGCCGTGCGCGGTTTGCTCCATCGCCCCTCAGCTGCGGAGCCCGGCCGGGAAGGCAGCTCCTCCCCCCCTGCCTTCGCTTCCACACACACACACGTCCCCCTCACTCGCAGAGCCCAGAAAGAGACGGGTGAAAGTCATGCTGGCAGCCGCGCGCAGTTTGCTCCATCGCCCCTCAGCTGCGGAGCCCGGCCGGGAAGGCAGCTCCTCCCACCCTGCCTTCGCTTCCACACACACTCCCGTCCCCCTCACTCGCAGAGCCCAGAAAGAGACGGGCGAAAGTCATGCTGGCTTGCTCCATCGCTCTTCAGCTGCTTTACATTGAACCCTATGGGAAACTGTGTCTCTGTTCACGACCAATTCTGTTCGCGAACAGAGTCAGTTCAAGAATCACGACAAAAAAACAAGGTCAGAACGGATTAACCGGATTTACATTGAACCCTATGGGAAATTGTGCCTCGCTTCACGACCAATTCGGATCGCGAACAGAGTCAGTTCACGAATTAAGTTCGTGAACCGAGGTACCACTGTATATATGTTTTCGTAGATTTTCATGGGTGTAGGTATGCTGGCATAGCTGGCTTCAGGGATTTTCCCGTGTATAAGGCTGCCTTGGATTCATTACAGCCCTGGTTCGAATCCCAGTGGAGTGTGGCCAACTGATGAGAGCTAATAAGCTCGAAATAGATCTATCTTGGTCTCTCAAATTTAAATTTATTGATCAGCTCATAAAAACTAACATACATATATATATATGTGTGTGTGTGTGTGTGTGTGTGTGTGTGTGTATGTGTGACAACTATATTTTTCCGTGTAAGAATGAGATTGTCTTTGCAACGTTTCAGCCAGGTGTCACTCGCCATTGTCAGGCTTCTGTCTGATGATGGTGAGTGAGACCTCGCCGAAACGTTGCAAAGATAATTTTATTCTTACACAGGAAAACACCCAAATACAACAAAACCAGCATACCTACTCCCGTGAAAATCTATGAAAACAAATATGTATGTATGTATGTATGTATGTATGTATGTATGTATGTATGTATATGTGTATATATATGAATGACACTCACTTTTAGGGAACATTCCTGGTTTTCAGCTGCCTTGTTTGCACAGCGAGCAAAACTTAATCCATTTTTTCGGTGACAACAGAAGCTTTTGCACTGTAGGCTATTAAGACACAGCTCTCCAATTTCCTAGAGGAAAAGAAATGTGAAAACAGAAGATAAATGTGTGAAAGAAGATAGTTAATTGAGCAATGTGTCCATTTTTTTCATTTTTCTATGTCTGCCCTTTTGCGAAAGGCCTTGTGTCTTTAGACTCATCACTACATTCTCCATAAAAATATGTTAGCTCAGGGAGTAATAACCAGATTATATTGGCCAATTCAACTCACAGAAATTTTGATGGAATGTCATGTGTTGACCTTGATCTATGATTATGTTCTGATTTACATAGTACCCTAGATTTTAAATAAAAGAATAGGACCAGAACAAATGATTCCTAGCCCTATACATGTCCAAACCTAAAAGAAGATAATTCTAGAAGTGTTAAAATAAGGATATCTTACATTCACTTACTAAATTAATAATCATTCCTCTTTGATGAATAGAAGACTCTGCCAAGGCAAATGTCAGCAGTGACAAAATCCAAAGTCTGTCCATTGATTCTGGGGAGCCAATGCATTAATCGAAGCCTCCTGGGATGAGAGAGTACAGACGTACCTGGAAGTTGCAGTTAATAAAACCCTTTGTCAAAGTCACATGAATCTTTCCTTCCAATGAATGTATCTCATGGAAACATGTGATAGTGACAGCAAACTTGATTTGGAAAGAAACATGAGACTAAATAGTAAAGAAACCAGCAAGATATAAGAGCTGTAGTCTACAAACCTTGGGATATTAAGTTAAGAACAGATCTTTTTTTATTTTGAAACCTGCAAAGATCAGGACCCCCCAATATCAGCAAAGCAGACCTCATACTGATAGGTTCGCACATTCTGGAAGCCCTTTTTGTGATCTGTTTATCTCAGAATATTCTAAGAGCTCAGCCAATTGTTGGAAACCAGGATTCAAAGTTTAGTGTTACATGTTAATCTAACAACTTGATATGTTCAACAAACCATGATGTATGATATGTAATTTGTGCCTTCCCTGAATTTTCCATCTCCACCCAGCATTTCAGTTTTCTGTGAAACTCAGAAAAACTTTGCTCAATCCTTCGTTAGAATTTGGCTGAATATGTTTGGGAACCCAAGCACTGGAAGGGAAAATCACGGTCTCTGGTTTAGTGTAAGGTTACAGCCTTTGCCTTGTTGATTTAGTGTGATGTGTGGTCTACGTCAGTTCATTAATAATGCTTTCATCCTTTCATCAACAGCTTTGATAAACGGATAGAACATATTTTGATGAAGCAACATTAATAAGAGCAAATATGAATCTCTTTCCTTAGCTGCTTTCTAGTTGGCTTATTGAAAAAAGGGACAGGAACAGAAAATCCTAGAATTTGTTTTCCTATCATTTATGCTACAATACCTTCTTAGAGCATAAATTTCCCCAGTTTAGAGCCATCTAATTGAACACCTGTATAGATTGGCAGCATGGCCATGCTGGCTGACAGTGATATCAATTTTCCAGTCTAATATTAGGAACTGTATCGGACAAAGCTGATAAAAGAAAGTTCAGCAGAGTTTAGTGGGAAAATCCTGTTATAACAACATGTGTGAAAGACATCTTGTTTCTCAAAGTTGTATGCCAGGTTGCCTGAAACAAAAAGCTATCTGGAACCAACAACAGATGGGGCCTACTGGAACTTTCTCAGGATCCAAATTTTAATTTAATTTAATTTAATCATATTTATATCCCGCCCTTCTCCACAGAGGACCCAGGGCGGCGCACAGGAATTTAAAAACATACAAAAGAATAAATACATAATTTAAAAACATATTAAATTATTCTAGTCCTATGCTAAAACCAATTTTTAAATCCCCAATTTAAAACTCTCTAAAATAGTCCCCACGGGAGGTTAGGCTAGGCCGGCTTGCTGAAAAAGATGTGTCTTTAGACACGGGCGGAAGAGGCGGAGGTCGGTGATGGTGCGTAATTCAGGGGGTAGGTCGTTCCAAAGGGCAGGGCCCGCCACAGAGAAGGCTCTTCCCCTGGGTGTCGCCAGACGGCATTGCCCGGCCGACGGTACCCTGAGAAGGCCCTCTGTGGGAGCGGATCGGCCGAAGGGATGTATGGGGCAGGAAGCGGTCTCGCATATAACTAGGCCTCGAGCCATGGAGCGCTTTAAAGATGGTCGTCAAAACCTTGAAGCGCACCCAAAAGGCCACAGGAAGCCAGTGCAGCTCGCGCAGGATCGGTGTTATGTGGGAGCATCTAGTTGCTCCCGTAATCACCCGCGCAGCTGCATTCTGGACTAACTGTAGCTTTCGAGTGCACCTCAAGGGAAGCCCCATGTAGAGAATGTTTGTTATGCAATCCTGGACCAATCAGCCAGTAAGATACATGTTGAGAATGCCTAGCAGAATTATTATTCTCAATCTGGATATGTAACACTGCCTATTCTAACCTCCTTCTGACTGAGAATTATAGGAGCTACGTATGTCAGGAAATAAGTAGTATTTACAGAGAAAAAACAAATACTCTGGTAAGGTCTATGCTGGTTTTAGTTTAACGATGCCCATGAAATTTCTCTGCAAGAATTTAAGAAAACATGGACAGACCTATATGATTCCTGCATGTTCATTTAAATATTTTTCATGAAATTAATTAGAAATAATGAATATATAAGCCAGGTTATGTCACATTTTCCATTTTTAGCCAACTGTTCCAATACATTTGGTGAATATTAAATCAGCCAAGCAAGTTCTATACATTCCCTTTCAATGGGCTTCTGGCAATGATGGAGTGGAACACTTGACTTCTCAGAAATTCTCAGAAATGACCAGATGTCCTGCAACAACAAGAGGCCATCTTGGAATATACCATCTTAGAAAATCATATTTGTAGAAATTAAATAGCCAAGGAACTGACTCCCTGTTAATTCTATTCCAACTAAAAAGAATCGAGAGTGTACAAAAATAAACATCAAAATTATTCTTGGGAAGTTCCAAGTAGCAGGTTCATGTTTCGGTCATGTCAAAAATTCTTATGTGCGTCTGCCTGCTGCTAAAGAGCTGGGATCTCTACTCATCAATGATCTCCATTTTGCCCTCTATAGTGCACCGATTCTTCTGATGAGAAAACTGATGGAAGAGAAGGATCAGCACAATATTGTGGAGAAGACCAGCAGGGGATCAATAGCTTCCTTATATATTGCTCCTTATTAAAGTTCCTGACACCAGGGACAAGTTTTATGGTGACACATTTTTTTCCATGGACTGAGAAGGGGCGGAATGGTTTCAATGTGTAATCTAGATCCCATGCATGTGCAAATCACTCGCCTGCTGCTTGTGTGGCCCAGTTCCCAACAGGCCTTGGACCGGTGTTGGGGATCCCTGCAATAGGGCATGTTGTCGTTCACTATTTGCACTGCAGAAACATTTGTCTAGCTAGCCTCATCTCAACAATACTATATAAATATCCAGTGCATACAGGACAATTTTATACCTCCCTGCTTCTTTCAGATACTAATCCTGCTACAGCATACAATGTTGCTAGGCTCTGCGCTGAAGCAATTAAAATCCATCAGAAGATCAATTGTGCTTCAAACCAAGTTTAATGGGCATTTAACTTATTAGTTGAGAGTAATTTGTATTGTGATAGGTTTAATAGCCATACATTAATTTTTAACACTTTTTATAGCTAAAAAAACAAAAATACACAAAACAAAAATAACATTTTATATAACTAATATATATATGTATTAGTAGTATATTTTCATTTTTGTGTATTTTTTTAGCTTTTAAAATTATTAAATGTATGTATTCCTCCCTCATGCTTATGGTCTATGACCATATAATATTTTTGATTTGTCAGCTTCATGGTATTTTGGGAGCATAGCTCATCACATTTGCAAGGAATCTGATTAAGATAGAATAATACAGAGTTAATATTATAGAAACATTAACCTTGTTAATGTTCATACATTACACTATGATTTACATGCCTACTATTTGTTAAATAAGACACTATTTGCAAGGTTGCATAATATTCTAAGTCATAAAATTTATTGGACTGACTGTACTGTTTGGAAATGTTTACAATCAAAGCTATATAAATCACATAATAGCTTAGTGAGATTTATGAATCCAGCCTTAAAGCCAATATCTGGATCAACCAGCTCATCCTTGATGTTGTACAAATTGACATCTTGCTATTTTTTGTAGGATGAGCACAACGTGCTTTTATGTTAACTCTATATTGAACAAGATTTATATGTCCTGTCTAGGAACAAACTATTTTCAGACGGAATAATTGCTAATTCTTAATTTGAAATGGGGATGGTGGATTAATCTCTATCTCCCCTAGTCAAGGGAATTGGTGGCTGTCCTCTGATGTGTGCCCCCAATTAATGAGAAACGGTGTCTACCCTTCGGTTCACCAGTCTTGGGCTTCCTGGCTTTCTCTGCCAATCGCTGTCCGTGGTGCTGAAACAGAGCTCACAAATAAAGCTGCAGAAATTCCTCTTCTTTGCTGATTTGGAAGCAGGAGGGATATTTCCTTTACAGGGAGGGAATGCCAACTTCTTGGAAAGCACCAGATATGTAGGATGTTGGGAGAGGAGGAACAGCATGAGAAGCAGCAGTAGCGGCGGCAGTAGCAACTAAAGCTAAGCACTCTTCAGGCTCCGGCACCTCCCACCGAGCTGTTCAGTATGGAAACAAATAGCCCTTCTTGCAAATGGTCATCGGAGCATCTGTGGCTGGGGCAAAGAGTCACAGGAAAGGCAAGAGCTGTTTCACAGAATCTTGATCTATCAGTGAGGTGGAAAGCCAACCTTGCAGCCCCTCTTCCTTGGATTCAGCTTCCCTATGTGTTCCTGGAGTGAGAAGACAATTGTTTTTCTGTTTGATCCTGAACACAAGACCTAGCCATCTCTCTGTGTAGCCATGGCAAAGATGCTGCCAGCTCAGGAAGCGGCAAAGATCTATCATACCAACTACGTGAGGAATGCTCGAGCCATGGGGGTGCTGTGGGCACTGTTCACCCTCTGCTTTGCTGTGATCATGGTGGTAACATTTATCCAGCCCTATTGGATTGGGGACAGCATTGACACTCCACAAGCTGGTTATTTTGGCCTCTACTCCTATTGCATTGGAAATGCCCTGACCAGTGAACTCATCTGCAAGGGCAGCCCGCTGGACTTTGGCACCATCCCTTCAAGTGCTTTCAAAACAGCTATGTTTTTTGTGGGCATTTCTACCTTTCTTATCATTGGCTGCATCCTCTGCTTTAGCCTCTTCTTCTTCTGCAATGCCGCCACTGTCTACAAAGTGTGTGCTTGGATGCAACTGGCAGCATGTGAGTTGGACATAGATAACCCAGGGGATAGATTAAGATACCCATTAAACATAGCTTCAATGTGCTAAGGGATTCCTGCTCAAGTATATTATGCTTGGGAATACCATAACTTCTTTGTCCTGTCTCCCAAATTTGCAGTGCAAGGGGCATCTATTTAAAGTCAATATATAAATCTGCCACTTGGATTGAAGTTCCATTGGCATCATTCCTAATAATGAAAAAGCAAAACGGATTTGTGGTACTGCAAATTAAATATTAGTTCCTTGATGATGCAATTCTTTTCAGTGTGTGACTATAAATCTGCTATTTGGATTGGCAGCTTTTTCCTGCTGTCACTGAAACCAAAATATTCATTTCTTTAGTTCCCTTGTCAGCCAGCAATGTGTTTATTTTAGTGAGATGATCCGTTCTTGAAGTATATTGCAGTCTGTTAAGTGATACGCAATGACACCTAATTGTATAATCTATTTGAAGGACAAGCAATTGATACAGTTTTTCTGATTCTTTGGTTTTTTTAAAAATGAA
Organism: Rhabdophis nuchalis; assembly: GCA_039707465.1. Classification (NCBI taxonomy): domain Eukaryota; kingdom Metazoa; phylum Chordata; class Lepidosauria; order Squamata; family Natricidae; genus Rhabdophis; species Rhabdophis nuchalis. Next base: position 58,463,393 of record CM077644.1, on the reverse strand, counting down.
GTTATGTTTTAATGTCCGTCTCCCCCTTAATCTGCTTTCTTTGCGTCTGCCATAACCACTGTCTCTGGTGAAGGGGCAGATATAATCATGAAGTGACTATATAGAAGGGGTATTAATTTAAAACATCATTAAAACAAACCAGGAATGGGCAAGGAGAACACCGGAGGAATCTTGCTGAATATGATCAAGGCTCCATCTTCAGTGCTTTTGACAGGCAGATTTAGCGGTTAGCATTGACTAGAGAGGAGATGTGTGTTTTAAGAAAACTGCTTCTTTCTGATGAAAAGGAGATGCTTTATACAAGATATTAGCAGCTAGACATTTCTGAGGCCAGAGGGAAAATGAGCTTTTGTTTGTATTTCCTTTTATGTATGAGAGAAGCTAGAAAACCATCAAGATACTTGCAGCCTAAGAAGAAAAACAGGATAATGGTGCAATATTTAATAGCAAAAGGGTGCAGGTTTTACTAATGCAAAATAAATAGTGGGCTGGAGTCAAGCATAGCCATAATTATAATAGATTCACCCAAAATACTTGGACTTAAGATCTAGTTTTAATTGGGATACTTTTCATACAAAATTATGTATAGTATTCCCCTATTTGTCAACAATGTTATAGAAAGAAAAATCATATTTAAGGGAACCTGAGCTTAGCAAGCATTGCAAGTCAGAACACACACACAGCATACATACAAGATCCTAGAGACAAAATTAAATAATGCTGTTTGGGAAATAGTATGTAGACAGAAAATCAACATGAAATATATCCTGGCTTCTATTTGTTCATTTATAGGCTTTTGCTATTAGTGGCCAAGGTTTTTTTTTTAATTTATTTGCTTCTTCCACCTCATTCTGAGAGAAATAAATGAGTTGCTTTATTTAATGTTCTGCAAAACACCAGCATTCTTTGCTTGATGAAATGCACTTTGGCTTTCCATCTTCTAAAAATCACCACAAATTCAAATGAGGGCCAGGATTAGATAATGACTTTCCATTCCGCCTAGAATATCCTGCTTAAATACGCTTAAGCTAATTAAGGCCTGCCTGTAGTGGGGATGCCAAAGGCAAGGACAATTCTCTGCAATGTTTCCATAGTGAGAGAGACCTGCAGGCGGCTATGTAATCTTGAGGCAAGAAAATGCTGAAAGCCAGTGACGATATTGGAAACCTTTTTCAAATATTCATGCCGGTGAACAAAGCCTGGTTACATGATCTGAAGAGGCTTCTTCAGCAATGCAATTCAGAAATGCATGGCGTGAAAGAGAGGTTAAAGTAAGTCTGGCAGCACAGCAACAGGTTTAGCAGTAGCATTTTGAATAAGCTGTAAGGACAGGCACGGCATTAAAAGAAAGCTGTAATTCTTTCTGGCCTCAAATATAAATAACTTAAGAGGCTTGAAAAGGCTTCTGATTAACCCACATTGGCTGAAGAGCACAATGCTGGAGAATGATAAAGATCCTAAATCCATGATGGATTCCACCTATGGCGTGCGTGCCAGAGGTGGCACGCAGGGTCTCTGTGGGCACGTGAGCTGTCACCCTAGTTCAACTTCACCGTGCATGCACACACGCCTCCCACCAGCCAGCTGGTCTTCAAGTCTCTGTCGTGCATGCACATGGGGTGGGGGGAAGGGTACATGTGGGGCGTCTCTACCGTGCATGCATGGGGGGGGGGGCGTGGGGCATGCACGCTTTGGGCACTCAGTCCGGAAAAGGTTAGCCGTCGCTGTCCTAAGTGACAGGGGAGTATAAAAGCTTTTCTTAAAATAATAAATCACTAAATTGCTATGGCAACCTCGTGGCATGTTTCTTTCCAAGTAATACACTCACATTCATCTGAAAATTTACCTTCCTCACAATAATAACAATAATAATGTGTTATACTGACCATAGAATTCGGTACCTTGGTTATCTCAACGTACTTACATATAAATTCATGGCTGTTTAAATTTACAACTTAAAGTACTGTATAGGCAGTCCTCACTTAATGACCACAACTGAGACAGGCAACTGTATCACTAAACAATGGACCTGTTATGCAAGCCATCATATGACTGCAACTTGCAATTTTAACTGTCCACTTCTGCATTGACTCTGTCTGTCAGAAGCTGGCTGTGAAGTGTGCATATGGCAATAACGTAACCCAGGATGCTGCTACAGTTGTAAGTGTGAGGACCCTTCCTAAAGTTACTTTTTTCTGCACAGTTGTAACTTCAAATGGTTGCTAAACAGGGCAGTTGTTAAGTGAGGAACTGCCCTGTCATAGATTAAAACCCAGGATGCAAAGAAAGGGAATGAGTAGATATTTAAAAATCATTTCTTCTTGAATGTAGGGCAGACTCTTCTTTTAATGCCCTGGCAAATAACTAGCCTTTTAGTAAAGGAAAGGCTCGACTAGTGCTTCTCTGGACAACAGAAGTAAAAATTCATCTTGTTCTGACCGAGGCTTCCCAAGAACATGAAGCAAACTCCTGGTCCCAACCAAAACCCCAACAAAAACCCCTGTAAATTCTTCTCATTCACATCCAACAAAGTCTTTCAAGGGAAGATTTACAGTCACAGACCTTATCTGGCTTGGAGACCTGCCAGGCCGAAATCTGAAAAACTTGGCAAAGAGTCTCAGAGAGTCACGAATCAATTAAGCGAACTAATGGTCTCCTTACAAACTCCACTCCCCTTTTGCTCCTCTTTTATTTCCTCTGGGAGGGGGGATTCATTGTCCAACTGTGGCCTTACTCCCAAGTCGACCCCTGTTCTTTAGCTGTTCCCTTCACCTGGCAACTCTGTGCATGTGCACACTGGGAACAGGCTCCAGCTGTTCCCCTGCCTCACTGATGTCTGACTCTGAAGGCTGCCAATAACTGGCATATGGCTCTGGCCCCCTCTCTGCCTCCAACACAGAGCCCTCATCAGAGCCTTCCCCAGAGTCCAACACTGGCCCATGTTCCTCCCCAAACTCCTCACTGTCTGAAATGCTGCCAGCTCTGCTGGCTGCTGGTGGGCCACAAGAGATCTCTTGCAGGAATATCACGTAATCATAAACTAAATGGTAAGAAAAGCAATTTTCAATGTCCTGTATTTGTCCACTTTTTTCAAGGACAGAAATGTTGTGCTCTTCTTTCTACGTTTCATGTTTTAACTCTAATAATAGTATGAGTGTTTTGTACAGGTTACAGATCTCTCTTATTATACTCATCTAAGAAGAACAGCTTATAAAGTATTAATCACAGATATTTTATTTCCCCAAAGCAGTCACGTATTGTGATTGTCTATGCCCTGGATCTGGGGCTGGCCTGTGGTTATTCGATCGGGGAAGAAAAGCCTGATGCTAACAATAGTTTCTAGGACTGCAACTTAGAAACAGGACTGTATTTGCACTAATTCAAGCTTTCACTAAGCTTGTTTGAAACTGCAATTTTTGCCAAAGACAGCAAGATATCAGGCTATCAGGCTTTCTGATCAGTTTCAAGACAGAGAGAGAATAGAAACACGGGACTTATCCAGAAGCCACCTCCATTTCTCAAAAGTGGTACAAGGTGGTGAACATACTTTATATTGTACTGTCTTGCCATCCTTTGCACTTGAACTTTTGAATCTGTCCCAATTTATTTATTTGTTTATTGCTTAGATTTATTGCCCAGCCTGCATAATCAGGAGCCTGAGCTTCATAAGAGTTTCACTTCTTATGAAAAACCCATGAGAGGAGATACCACGTTGAGGCTGCAACTGGGTCTTTCAATATCATCGCTGAATCCTTTCCATTTCCAGGTGCCGGATTGTCCATTGGCTGCCTGCTCTACCCAGATGGCTGGGACTCCCCCGAGGTGAAACGCATGTGTGGAGAGAAGACTGACAAATACACCCTGGGAGTCTGCACTGTGCGCTGGGCATACATCCTTTGCATCATCGGCATTCTTGATGCCCTCATCCTTTCTTTTTTAGCCTTTGTGCTTGGCAACCGGCAAGACAATCTTCTACCCTCTGATTTCCAAGTGGAAAACAAAGGTAAGCCAATCACGCACACCCCGCCCCCCACGAAGAACCTACCCTTCTCACAGCCCAGGGGTTGGTAACCCGCGGCTCTAGAGCCGCATGTGGCTCTTCATCCCTCTGCTGCGACTCCCTGTTGCTCAAAATATGTCGCAACCGCCAATGTGCGGCACCCGCCAGCAGATGATTTATTGAGCTTTTCGAACCCCCAGTAGGTTTTGTGGCTTCCGGTCTTTTCTTGGGAATGGGAGTGGGAAATGGATCCAAATAGCTCTTTGGGTGTTTAAGGGTGCTGACCCCTGCCATAGTCAAAATAGCAAGGACAGTGGAACTATAGATGATGAGATTTGGACCTTTACTTCCATAAAATTTATAAGGACAAAAAGTGCATAAGCTTGTCTTGTGTGCAGATTATTAATATTACAGCTCATGCCACATTAGAATTGTCAGAACCTTTTTTTCTTAATTTAAATTGTTCTCATGGTACCCTATTTTTCTTCCATGCAAGCTACAAGGTGTCTACTTCTCCAAAAAAACCCTGTGTATATGCAGTTTCATTCCTGTAAAAATCCATAATGTGCCCCTGTAGTACTGCCTGGCGATGGCTGAGTTCAGCGATTGTATAATTGACTCTGCTGGTGCAGGAATTAATAAAAAAATGTAATAGAATATTCTAATCCACCGCAAGTGGGGATTGGGCAGATGAGGATCACAGTAGTCATGAATGCATTATAAATCATTGGAGAAAAACATGCAAACTTCTGCAAACTTTTGTTTGGAAGCCCTTCGCCTTCCAAACAAAGTTTAAAATAAAAAAATTCCCAGGTACGCTTTCTGGTATTTGTAGCTACTGTATAAACGGTCTTCTAAATTATTCCTTAGCTGCTAAAAATAATTACTTTGTGTCTCATCACCGTTTTAAGTTTTAGACATCTCATAAAATGCAACATCCACTCTTTTGATAAAAATGAAATTATTCCACTGGCCTTTAGTGCAATTCAGCGGGCTTGGGATTCTAGAACAAAAAAGGCTACACTTTGGAGATTATTTCTGCATTTTATATAGAGGATTAGGGTTTATATTTTTCCCAGTCAGGTCAAACTTTCCCATTTGGAGAAGTTTCAAGCAACAAAAGGGGTGATTAAAACTTCTGCCTTTTCACTTGTTCTCCAAATGTGCATTCAACGTGTCTGTTCAGACAATGTGTCTCTTCTGATTGTCAACAATAACAAAAGATTGCAGTGGTTTTTTTTTTCTTTTTCAGTATTAGAAAACATGGGGAAAACTGGTTTCACAGTGCCCTCTGTTGAAGAAGAAAAAGGTTATTGGGGATGTTATTACCAAAATTTGAAAACAAACTAAAAATAGTCTACATCTTTCAGAGCGGCCTTCAGGATGCTGTAAAAACTTGGTAGAGCCCTCAAACTGGGAGCTGTTACATACCCTTTCTTTAGTGACACATATAAACTTGACCTGGTTGTCACTAACTGTCATTGCCATGCTAATTCAGTTGAAGTAAGTTACTACAAAGCAGAGCCCTTATCTTCCCTGGGTTTATAATCATAGTTGAGCATGATCAACAAATTCAATACTCTTCATCAAGTACTAATGGCAAATGCTGTCCTATATGTAGAATGTGACATAGCAGCTTCTATTTAGACCAGTGGTGAAATTCAATTTTTTTTACTACAGATTCTGTGGGCATGGCTTGGTGGGCGTGATAGTGGAAGGATACTGCAAAAAAAAAAAATTAGTTTTAGTTTTATTTGATTTATATCCCGCACCTATCTCCTACAAAAGGACCCAGGGTGGCGCACAGGAAATTAAAAACACCATATAAATATACAAATACATAACATCCTAAAATCACAATTAAACTTAAGAACCCTGTGCTAAAACCACGTATTAAAATCCCTCTAATTAAAAATTTGTAGACTAAAACTCAGTCGTTAACGGGTGGTCACGCTTGATGGAACAGGTGCGTCTTCAGGCGCTGGCGGAAAAGGCGGAGGTCCGAGGTGGTATGGAGTTCGGAAGGCAGGTCATTCCAGAGGGTAGGGCCCGCCACAGAGAAGGCCCTTCCCCTGGGTGTTGCCAACCGGCATTGCCCGGCCGACGGCACCCGGAGAAGATCCTCCCTATGGGAGCGGATCGGTCGAAGGGATGTGTGGGGCAGGAGACGGTCTCGCACATAAGTAGGCCCCATGCCATAGAGCGCTTTAAAGATGGTAATCAGCACCTTGAAGCGCACCCGAAAGGCCACAGGTAGCCAGTGTAGCTCGCGCAGGAGAGGTGTTATATGGGACTGCCTTGAGGCTCCCTTGATCATCCGCGCGGCCGCATTCTGAACTAACTGTAACCTTCGAGTGCACCTCAAGGGGAGCCCCATGTAGAGAGCGTTACAGTAGTCTAGACGGGATATCACAAGTGCTTGAGTGACTGTGCGAAGGGCGTCCCGGTCCAGTAAGCGGCGCAATTGGCGGACCAGGCGCACCTGGTAAAACACCCCCCTGGCCACGGCTGTCATATGGTCCTTCATGGTCAGCCAGGAATCCAGGAGGACACCTAAATTGCGCACCCTCTCCACGGAGGCCAATAGCTCACCCCCTACGGGCAGTGTTGGACTTACCTGGCTAAACCAGGACGCCGGAACCCACAACTGCATTCCCATTCCCTCCCCACTCCTGGGGGAAGGATATTGCAAAATCTCCATTCTCACACCAGTCTAGGGCCAGCCAGAGGTGGTATTTGCCAGTTCTCTGAACTACTAAAAATGTCTGCTGTTGGCTCTCCAAAACCTGCTGAATTTCATCCACGATTTAGACCAAATTTGGTTATTTTTTGATGTAGGGACTTCAACTCCCAGAATTCCTCAGCCAGCATGATAGGAGTTGAAATAATCTTAAAAGTGGCTACATTTGAAAAACACTTCAGACCATGAAAGAGGGGTTGCTATTCCATTGGCTGCTTTTGGAGAAATGGGGAGGGGAAATGGCACTTTGTGGATTATTATAGCGTGTTCTTTTGTCCTGCAGAGGAAGCAAATAAATGAAGATGAATACTGAAGGAATCGCAAGTGTACTTACTTCTGCCCTTGAATACTGAGCACTCCAACCTGACCTTGGACTCAGAAAAGCTGCTTGATACACATGAGTGCTAATGTGGATACTGCCAGTTATCTAGACACATCAGTCTATGTTATAGAAGAGTGATTCTGCAAAAAAGTATGCTCTTTTCCAGAAAAGACTATGACAAAATAAATTTTGTTCAGTGTGACATTAATTGATGTTGATGTCCACATCCTGTTTACAATCATGTTTTGTATGTTCTATGACCTGCAGGGTCCAACAGACCTGGATAATGAATAATAGACCTCAAAACATTTTGCTGAATTAAATATTGCATCTATTCAGCTAGTTTAATATTACTTATAACAGGCATATATGGCTGCCCTGCAAACTCTTACTTCGGGAAAATGTAACCCTTTAGCTCTCGTGAGTCCTGTTCAAATGTCTATAATATATAGCACATACTGTTATGCTTTCCTTAAACCAGGGGTCTGCAAAATTGGCTCTTTTAAGACTGGTGGACTTCAACTCCCAGAATTCCCCAGCCAGCTATGTTGGCTGGAGAACTCTGGGAGTTGAAGTCCACCAGTCTTAAAAGTGCCAATTTTGCAGACCCCTGCCTTAAACCAATGGAGTACAATCCCCGTTCATTCATTTGTCCAGCTAGTATGAATCCAAAAAAGTTAGGTTGTACGTAGGAGTGACAGCTTGGAACCTTTGGACCAAGATATTATTCAGGATTACTCTGTATTTCAATCAAGAGGTGACAGTATATTTCTATATCCAGTTTACATTTGCCACAAAGCAATTCTGAGAGATGGATTTCAAAGCTTTTGAATATATTACAGTATTTATCCTCTATGATATAGAAAGCATCCCCTCCCCACTTCAGTGCATGCTGTTCCATTCTTTTATAAAGGTCACTTTCAGGGATGACCCCTATCCCTATGACACCATTCCACTGGATTTCTGTTACATCTTCCATGTTATCATTTGTAACACAGAGATTTAATTGAATGGCTTCGATACTCTGCCTTTGGCATAGAACAGATGTTTTTAAGGATACTTAATCAGTCCTGGAGCTTAATATGAGATTTAGCTGCCTACATTTGGTTTTCAGAATTGGCCGACTAATGATATATTAATTCCAATGCGTACTACTGTTTTTGGTACTATCCAACAGTCCATCTGAATAGTAAAGGTAATCCTCGACTTAGCAACAGTTCATTTAGTGACAATTCAAAGTTATAACTGCACTGAAAAAAGCAACTTATGACCATTTTTCACACATGACTATTGCAGCATCCCCAGTCATGCGATCAAAATTCAGATGCTTGGCAACTGATTCATGTTTCTGACGGGTGCAGTGTTCCAGGGTCAAGTCATCCCCTTTTGTGACCTCTGACAAGCAGTATCAAAGTAATTTAACCACTGTGGCAGGAAAGACTGTAAAATGAGTCAAAATGCACATAACAAATGTTTCGCTTAGCAACAGAAATGTTGGCCTCAATTTTAGCAACAGAAATGTTGGGCTCAATTGCGATCCTAAGTTGAAGACTACCTGTAAGCAAAGTCCAGAAGCATTATACCTATCACTTTGATTTCCAATGCTTGATTCATCTACAACCCACAGCTGGCTGCTCCCCTCAGTAGAACACAAGTTCACCATACAAGGATTGAATTCCTGCTATGAGTACACCTCTCTTTACCCTTGAAAAGTCCTTTCCCAGTAAACTCATTTCACTGACAGCAAGGAATCTATTAATCTAGAAATGAGATGCTACATTTAAGATCTTATTTGTACCTTTCTAAGGATCTTCAGCTCAGCTTCCTTGGTTTCAAGGCAGACGTTGCAAGCATCAAAGGCTCACTGCATTAAACATGAACTCAGTATATGCCCAACTGAGAATCATACATGTGACACTCTGATAAACCTATACCACTAAGTCAGCTGACTTTCTATCATCATATTCGTTAGTGATAGTGATTAGCAATTTTAAAAACAATAAAAGCTCCTAACACACTTCTCTCTAGAGTTCAGAATCCTGGCTTTCTCACACAATTCACTTGATTATCTCTGGAAATGGAAAGAGAGTTTTCCTTCCTCCATTTGCCTTAATTTCTGTTTGCCCTTTCTGGACACAGGCCCTGCTCCTTCTCCTATTCCTAACGTGTGTATGTGGGAAAGCCTAGCAAGCGCTCAAACAAGTGCACTCATAAAAAATCATTCAAAAAAGAAGAAGAAAAACTATTTTCCTTAAATGTAGTTGATTAGTTGCGTTTAAATTCCCTGCTTTTTTTCCCTCTTCAACTCACTCTGGTCTAAGTACTGCTCTGATGAATTTGGCTAAAATAAAGAGCAGAAAAAGTATGTTAAGTAACATTATAGGAGCTGGGAATGAAATATTCTCCTTCCTCCTATCGCCGTAAGTTACATAACTATATTTAGCACTCATAGGATTGCATCTGTAATATTCATATTTAATTTTTTCACTGACTGGTTCAAATACCATCCTTGACCGGTTTGATCTTATTCAACAAGTCATATTACGCTTATGCTTGGCATGTGAAAACCATGTATATTTCACAGAACGTCTGATAAGAGCTCTACAATAAATACTTCAGGTGAACATAGACAGCATATCCAAAGTATCTGTGGATTATTAGATAATCTGTTTATTGTGCAGTATTTACAAAGAAAAAAAGACAATACACCCAATAGAAAGAATAAAAATGTATTTTCCTTCTAGTTTTAGGTCAAGAAAACAAGTACAAATTGGTTAGTGAGCACTTTATGGCAATTTGGAAGTTGAGTGAACCTGATGTGAACTACAAAGTACGCAGACAATCCAGACAAGCTACCACTTGTACTATCTCAGAACGTCTCTTTTAGGGCAAAAGAGCTGTGAGCGGCCTCCTTCACTGGAGTATTACAACCAAGAGATGCCTCTTGTTCTAGTCAGATAGTCAGGGTATGCAAATGAGACTACATTGTCACCAGAACTTCAGTTCTTTTTGCCAGAATGTCTTCACAGTATTCAGAGGAAGTACTAACATACATTCTAAGTTCTATCCTAAATCTTTTTACAGACAGGCACATAAGTGCTTTTGGGAGGCAAGATATCCCAAATAATGTGAGTAAAATTAAAACTTTTGGAACATTTTTCTTTTTCCTTTTAAGATTATGCACAGAGAACTTTATTTAAGCTTTTCTAAATGGAAACAAACATTTTGCTAAAACCCCAGTCTTCTTACATGACTAAATTAAAAAGGAGATATGGTGCTTTGTTAACACATGCTAACCAGATATTTTTTCAGCAAAGGGATGCATCTAAAAAGGATCTAGATTGGGATTTGCCACACAATGAAAAGAATGGCCTTGCTACTGGCATATGAACTGAATTGTCCCAAACAGTGCCTGAAACATACCAGTTCTCTAGCACTTTCCAGCCTTGGAGAATTTTCTAATCTCAAAAGTCTATTTGGTCCATTGTTAGGAAGGCAACTGAAGTCCCAGCTACCCAAAACCTATAATTACATCTGAATACAGAAGACATTTAAAAGAAAGTAACCAGGGATAGTCTAGGAGATGCTTATTGTAAAACTAACAAGTGTTTTATACTCTTCTAATTAAAAAAAAAATTGATGAGATTCAGTCACAACCAGTTCTTCTTAAGAATTTAAAAGTTACAATGTATTCTGTTGAACAGTATATTTGTAATGATCTTGAAAACAGAATTGTCACTTCATCTCTACTGGAAGAAAATTAAGACTATTTGTCCTGAAGTTAATATATAAGTAAAAACAGCATTCTATTAAAAAAGGTACTTTCTAAAGTCTAGTATTCTAGACTAGTTAACACAGTTGATAACATTACATTCATTAACATTTGTTGGTTCTAGGTCTGGGCATATAGCAAGGCTGAAAAGATAGCACTAACACCACCTTTTCTTATTTTACAGTAAGGATATAATCTATCTTTCTGAGAACTGCTCTCTAATAAAAATACAATTTCACGCATGGCCAATATGACACCAATGGCATAAAGCAGACCTATGTAACAAGTGGACTGCCACAAACTTGGTATGTTCCTACTTTTGAACTCCAGGTTGGGTTGCAGAAATGTTTTATCAAGCACTCTTGTGCCACGTTATCAGGCTGGCAATGACATATTGCCCAAAACTATGTATTGGACAGACCTGGCATAGAATTTGGGTACTCTGACTCCCCTCTGCAGGCAATAAATGCATAGATCCATACTGCAGAAATGATTACTTTTACCACATCCTTTCATTTTATTTCCCTTGTGAAACTTATTCAGGTTTATATGGCCCACCTTTGGAGAGCAAAGTTCATTGGACTCAGAACTACCCTGAGCACCAAAGATCAAAAATGGCATGTGTGTATATGTTTTATATATTTATATATATGTAAATAATTTCAAAAGATTCAATGGCTAAAGAAAAGTATGTCCAAAAAAATAAGAAAAAAAGTTATCCAAGCAGCAGAGCAGACACCTAAGGATTTAGTTGAGTCTAGTGCTCCTCATGGAGCTACCGCCTTGGTGCCATCTGCTACTTTTCCTCTTACTGCCAGCAACTGAATGTGCACTAAGAAATGACTCCCAGAGTCAGTGAGCTAAGGAGGGATTCACAAGCTCTTCACATCCCCCTTGGGATGACTGCAATATACTTAAGGGAGTATATCCCCATGAAGGTTTCCTTCAAGGTAAGGTATCTGTGTAAGGAAGAGACTATGCAATAATTTCACATTCCCACAAAAATTCTTTGGCAAACTCCAATCACTGCAAATCATATTGGATGTCCACTGGCTAATAATAGTCCCCACCAAGTCAAATACACAATCTCACATGAACAGTTAGATTTATCTAAAATCTAAAAAGCCTTCAAGGAGAAGTTTCACTCTGAAAATCAACAAGGAAAAAGTTGACCTGGAAGAAGGAAAAGGGACAGCTGGGACATCTAGGTGTGTGTGTGTTTGTGTGTGTGTGTGTGTGTGTGTATTTTATGCCGTAACCCAATGAGAGGGCCACCGTATCAGACTGGAGTGTTTAGGGGTTGAGCCAGGGATGCCTGAGACACTGTGCTGCTGTAGCTCTTTTTTCAGGATTCAGCTCCAGCATAGGTAATAAGAAGTCTGTGAATGCAGCTGCATCATCTTGGGACCATTCATATTTTTCCACCAATACTTCAAAGAGACCCCATGGCTTTAATTTAGTAATGTGCTTCAGATCACCTGTGAACAAGAATAGAAAGATTATTACAATATGTGCAGGAAGGTCAACTGAACAGTTCACAGAACTGAGTTAAAAGATGCATTTTTTTAAAAAAACAACAACTTTTTTCTGCTCCAAAATTTATCATTTGCATTATGCAGGCAGTGAGGCAGACAGAACAGCACTGCATAGCAGAATATGTTTTAAGCAGTCTAGATTCCAAAGCATGGCTGAGAAATTTAGTATTCTAAGTTTTCCTTCTTATCTTCAAAGAAATCAAATAAATATATTTATCACCCAAAATAAAAGTGGATTCTTTTCAATATTAAAAAAAACATATGAAACTAGACTTGCTGTTATACAGGATGTCATTTGCATTAGTGATATTATACAGTTTTGGAACATTTAATTTTCAGGTTCATTTGGCATAATTGCCAGCATAAGTTAAGAACACTTCTCTCTTCATCTCAAAATTTCTTATTTCAATAATAAACTCTGGTAAGGTTTCTGGACAGGAAAAATATATCTATTAAATTCTATTGGTGGTCCTATTTCCAGGAATAAAAAATTCTGGTTTAAACTCTTCAGGTTGGAATAGAGCTATCAGTTCCATATACAGGTAGTCCTCAAATTAAAGTAGTTTATTTAGTGACCGTTCAGTTACAATGGCATTGAAAAAGTAATTTCCAGTGACTGTTTTTCACACTTACAACCAATGAGGAAGACAGATTCACATAACAACTGTGTTACTAATTTAACAATGGCAGTGATTCACTTAACAACTATGACAAGAAAGGTTGTAAAATGGGGCAAAATTCACTTAATAACTACTTCACTTAACAACAGAAATCTGGGGGTTAATTGTGGTTGTAAGTTGAGAACTACCTGTGCAAGAAGTGAGAAATAAAAGACCCTGTCAATTATAGGAAGTTTAGCTTTCTATCTATCTTGGAAAACTCAATAGTACAAATTACTTTTTTTTGTATTGGTTTTTCCTAGTGGTGTGGAAAAGCGTTTGCACGCCAAAGCGAGTCTTTGGGGCAGTGAACTTGCTTCAAGCCTCTCGTTGGCGTGCAAACACTTTTCCTCCGGAGACTGGAACCTTCTGGGTGCCCTGATCTCGCACAAATAGCTCAGTTTCCAAGTGCTCCATAGGCACACAAATACTTTTCATTCAGGACGGAAATCTGACAGAGCCTGGAAACTTCATCTGCGTGCAAATGGGGCGCTTGGAAACAGAGCGATTCATGTGAGATTAGGGCACCCAGAAGGTTCCAGTCTCCAGAGGAAAAGGGTTTGCACGCCAACGAGAGGCTTGAAGCAAGTTCACTGCCCCAAAGACTCACTTTGGCATGCAAACACTTTTCCATGCCAAGACTGGAAGCCTTTGGAGGAAGCTCACCAAGGCTGCCGGACGCTCCAGAAATGGCAGGAAGCTTCGGTAAGTCAGAGAAGCCAAGCAGGACATGCTTGTCCTGCCCTCCCTCTGCTCCTGGAGAGGAGATAACTTGCTAGATCTTCAAAAGGTAAATGAGTTTCCATAAGCAAGCTGGCGCGGCAGGATGGGGGGGAGGGGGCAATTGGTATTTGTGGATCAGAGGAGGCCTTGGGTGATCTGATGCAGGCAAGCCTGTTCCATCACTACCCCCCCCCCCCATAACCTTCTCCACCATGAGGTGCATCATGTGCAGTTAACGACTTGCACATTTGATTAGAGAATGTGTGGGCGAAAGGAGGGAGTGATCATGGTCAAGTTATATGATTCACTCCTATGAATCCTCGGGTTATGACTGTAATTGGCAGGCTCCATTACATTCGTAACTCGAGGCCTACCTGTAACAACAGCCCAACTGCAGGTGATTTTTAAGATCTTTTTTAAATGTTCCAAATTGTGTTTGAAACTGTTATACTCCTGGAAATCGACAATGCATTTTTAAAACAAAAACCTTGCTAAATGCCGTTAAGTTCTAAATACATGTTTTTAAAACCAAGGAAGGTTCACTACATATAATCCCAAATGATTCTTTTGCAAATTCGTAGTTCAAACAGTTGACCAAAGAGATATTCAGATTGACATTGATCCTGATTATTTGTATTTCAGGGTTAGACCTCAGGATTTTATTGTGTTAAGCAAAAAATATGGAGTTATTTAGTTCAGGAATTAATGGAAAAGCCAAAGTTCCATATTCGCCGTGACGTTTGGAATACATTACAAATTTATTACACTTTTCAGCTCCCTATGTTGCTTAGTTGTTTACATTAAGTAAATACAGAATACTCTCTTATCAATAATTTTATTTAGCAATAAAATAACTATTTCATCTAATACCAACATTTATACTATATTTAGTACTTTGTTATTTGGGGCCTCTGGCCGTAAATAAAAGTAGAGAGACAGACAGAAGCAGGTTAGAATCAATTTTCATTGCACTTTGAAATTCAGTGTTTTGAAATGTCTCAGAAACGCAGTACAGCTTTACAACAAACTTTACAAAAAATCTTAAGATAGTCAAATTATTTTCCCAACTTGCCTTTTTTGGTGAAAAACTCCTTGGAATATTTTCCTGCTACAATGAGCTTACGAGGTATTTTTCCCAGAAGTTCTATAATCAATGCGATATGATCTGTGCTTCCAGGGAGAAAATAAGGAAGAGATTATAAGAATTAGAATTAAATTATACTGACTTTATTGTGAGCCTTGGGACTAGTTTTGTGTAGTTTTTAGAAATTCTATGAATGAAAGAAGGTTGCGAAAAGATCTACCTCCATTTTTCTGAGATTTAAATGATCAGTTGATTTAAATCAGTTGATTTAAATTTAAATCAACTGAAATCCTGGTTCTGAACCCATTTAATTGTGTCCTGAAATGTAGTTTAAGACGTTTTTGTAAACTTATTATCTATGAGGGAACCTCGGAGTTTCTCTCTTGGTGGCTCATGTCATTTTGCACGTCTCTTTTTATAACTTTGTCCCAATTACTCTGCAATGTAAAACATACTTTACAAAATGATTATTGAAATATATGTGTCAAATTTGTGTCCTTAATATAGACATAAATAATACAATAATACAATAATGCAATAGCAGAGTTGGAAGGGACCTTGTAGGTCTTCTAGTCCAACCCCCTGCGTGGGCAGGAACCTTATACCATTTCAGACAAATAGCTATCTAACATCTTTTTAAAGACTTCCAGGGTTGGGGCATTCACAACTTCTGGAGGCAAGCTGTTCCAGAGGTTAATTGTTCTTACTGTCAGGAAATTTCTCCTTAGTTCTAAGTTGTTTCTCTCCTTGGTTAGTTTCCACCCATTGCTTCTTGTCCTGCCCCCAGGTGCCTTGGAGAATAGTTTGACTCCCTCTTCTTTGTGGCACCCTCTGAGATATCGGAACACTGCTATCATGTCTCCCCCAGTCCTTCTCTTCATCAAGCTAGACATACCCAGCTCCTGCAGCCATTCTTCATATGTCTTAGTCTCCAGTCCCCTAATCATCTTGGTTGCCCTTCTCTGCACTCTTTCCAGAGTCTCCACGTCTTTTCTACATCGTGGCGACCAAAACTGTATGCAGTATTCCAAGTGTGGCCTTACCAAGGCACCATACAGTGGCATTAACACTTCACGTGATCTAGATTCTATCCCTCTGTTTATGCAGCCTAGAACTGTGTTGGCTTTTTTGGCAGCTGCTGCACACTGCTGGCTCATATTTAAATGGTTGTCCACTAGGATTCCAAGATCCCTCTCACAGTTGCTACTATTGAGCAAGGTACCACCTATACTGTACTTGTGCATTTGGTTTTTCTTGCCTATATGTAGGACCTTACTTTTTTCACAATTGAATTTCATTTTATTAGATAGTGCCCAATGTTCAAGTTTGTCTAGATCCTTCTGTATCTTAAGCCTATCTTCTGGAGTGTTGGCTATTCCTGCCAGCTTGGTGTCGTCTGCAAATTTGATGAGTTCCCCATTTATCCCCTCATCCAAATGGTTGATGAAGATGTTAAAGAGTACTGGGCCTAAATAAATATGGCTAAGATCATTATTTCAAAAACAGAAATTGACTCTGCTAACCATGCTCTAATTTATAGCCAAACTTTAATGTTCTCCAAGAAACTTGAAAAAAATATAGGAGAATCTAAGATTGACTTTCTTTAAAAAAAAAAAAAAAGCCTGATATATTTCTTTGCTGATTATCTTACTACCCAGGTTCTGCTACTTAACACAGTTCTGGCATAGGTCTCACCTTCATCCCGAGAGTAATCTTCACCAGAGTGAGGCTCAAACAAATAGTCACCTGTAGCCAGTTCAAAGGCCTGAAGATGAAAATAACAGATAATTTTCAGAAAAAAACCTAGATCTAAGTTCTAGTTCTAAAGCATAATTATAATTATTACATAATGCATGATGACTCTGTAATTTAGAGGTGTCCCTAGACATGCTTTGCAACATACTTCATATTTCTCACAAATTTGATTTAAGGCAGTGTCTCTTGCTTACTGTTTTATTAACTAGGCAAATTACTAACTGGATTTCAGACTTATAAGTGGTTTAAATGTTAGATCTGAGTACTCAGTTTTAAAATTAAAATTAAAAAAATCATTTTCATTAAATGAAATGGTCTGTTAAAAAAGGCATTTAAAGTAATCCAAATATTGCTTTTCAACACATTATTTTATTTTATTTATTTATTTAATCAAATTTATACCCCGCCCTTCTCCTTGTTAGGACCCAGGGCGGCGCACAGGCATCATTAAAAACCATTACAAAACAATACAAACTCTTAAAAGCATATTAAATTAACCTAGATTTCAGGGTGATATACAGCATAAAATGATCCAACACTGTAGAAATTAAATCAGTTTTTTGTGATTGGACTTACAGACTCCTACCAAATTGTGAATCAACATCGTACAGGAGGTTTAGATAGAACAACCGAGCTTACCATGCAGGCAGTGCTCCAAACATCAGCTGGAGTGCTATATCCGGCTCCAATCAGTACTTCCAAAGCTCTATATTGCCTTGTCTGAATGTCCTCCGTAAAATGTTTATGCTATAGAAGAAGAAATGTGTTACAATTTGAAGCAAAGGAAGTTTTTCTATGATTTGGTAAGAAGTGTATCTCTAATTTCTAGTTTTAAAACTTAAGAAGAAAGTTAGGATGATCTGACTCTCTTGTAATGTAAACCCTTGAGGGAGCACTAAGATTCTGATTCTGATACACATCTGGGAAAGCCTTATTCTGTATATTTATAGACCAGTTTTATACCTTTTTAACAAAACTAAATCCCACAAAGTTTACTGGTGGTATTCATTAAAGCCCAGGGGATCCATAGCACTACTAGCAATGTAGCCAGGGAGTAAGATGGTAAAGAATCTCCTGTTTTTTATTGTTTGTTTTCTCTTATAAATGTATTTCATTCTATCTACTGTAGTTTCCATTAAGATGCTGCTTTAATCATTTACCCAAATGGTGTCCTTCTCGTTTAAAATAAATTGCAACTACGTAACATTACATTTTTAAAAGCAGAACAGTTTGAAGTTATTTGTTTTTTTAAAAAGCCACACACTAGAGACAGCAAGCAAGCACTGTCCTCTTTCATCATTTTTCAAGCATTAGAAGCACAGCTAGAGATACTAAAGCAGGCCACCCCACTTCTGTCTTAAACTAGTTTTTTTTAAAAGAGATGTGCTATTATTGCTTTCTGATATCTTGAAATCCTTTCATGAACACTGAATCTGAGTAACCACCTCTAAAACCTGAATCTGTAGAAAAGGAAGTTAGAAAAGCAATATAACAATGGGATCGAAATTCCCCATCCTCATTCTATAAAACATTCTCTTCTCAAATAAAGATCAGTGGAACTTCTGTGACTAAATCAGATTATTAAAAAATGATTCAATTCAGAAAATGTGCTGAGATGACATTAACCACGACTCTTGGGATGCGTGCTCTGTTCATTAACAGTCAAGAGCAGATTTCCCATGTATCTTGATGAAGGTGGGCTGCATGGATCAAGACCATGGGAACTGTGGGGCAAGGTTGGGGAAGGGTGTCTTATATAAATGTTCATACATTTCTTCGGGTGCTGTCCACTAGGCAATGCCAGCGGGCGACGCCCAGGGGAAGGGCCTTCTCTGTGGCGGGCCCAACCCTCTGGAACGACCTACTCCCCCAACTTAGAACTACCACGAACCTCCGCTCCTTCCGCCAAAAGTTAAAGACCTATTTTTTCCATCAGGCCGGCCTGGGCTAATTCTACCTCACCTAGCCTGCAGTCTGAAGTCTAAATTGTTTTAAATCGGGATTTTAAGGGATATAGTTTTAGGTTTTTAAGATTTTAGCACAGGGTGATAACTAATTAATTTGGGTTTTAAATATTTATATTTGTTATGTATATATGTTTTTTAACTTCCTGTGCACCGCCCCGAGTCCCTTCGGGGAGAGGGTGCGGTTTATAAATTGAAACAAACAAATAAAAAAATAAATTTAATTAGTTATTTTTACATATTTTACACATGTAATATTACAGATGCTATAACATTACATATTTTTCCTAAATTAAATGATTGGCTATAACATTTTTGCATGTTGTACATGCAAAGTATAGTGAAAAACAAATAATAGAATCAAGTCCAATTTGCCTTTTTTTGTAAGGGCATACATCATACTTTTTCCAAATTGAGAGCACGGATGCTGGAATTCTCATTCCTGGATTGAAATTTGGAGTCACTTTAAAGTTCAAATTTAGGGTGAAATTCTAACAGTTCTACTTACATCCTGCCCAATAGAATCAAGTATTTTGAAAATTTGTATGAGAAAGAACTGTTCTTTCCAACGGAACACAGAACAATTTAAGAGCTATGAACAAATTTGCATTTGTGTAAGTATATTAATATATTTTAAATGATAACTATGTTCATTTCAGCAAACTGCTAAATTATCAATGTTGGCATTCAGTAGGGAAAGAAAAGCAAACTTACCACCCAGCAAGCATTTCCTAGATCAGCTATCTTCACTTTGAGTTTATCTGCATTCCCAGGTTCAAGCGGATTAAGAAGGAAATTTCCAGCAGCAGCTTTTTCTAGATGCAGCATAAACATTAGTTAGCTCAGCGATCATCGATCTATCCATCCAATTTCTACATTGCCCATCTTATTTAAGTGACTCTGAGCAGCTTACAATAAAAAATGCAGTTTGGAGATGCTTTTTTTCAAAAACCTTTGGAACATCTTTCATAAAATTCATGCCAATGAGGTGGTTTAGAAATTATAATAAACAGTGGTTTAGCTATAAACCATAGTGGGAATCAAGCTTGCTTAGCCATAGAATCCATTGCTTAGCCCAGTGGCGTAGCGTGGGTTGTCAGCACCTGGGGCAAGGCAAGTAATTTGCGCCCCCTAACCCGTGGATTTTAGCACTCGGGGGAGGCAGCTCTTCTTGTGGTGTCGAGCCCACGCACCTCCCGCGAGGATCCGGCGGGCAGCCGCTGCCCAAAGGGCTCGGCCATCCGGGTCCGACACTCGTTGCCTCGCCTTGGGGAGAAGCGGGCGCCCTTTGCGTGGTGCGGGCCTGGGACACCCGACGCTCCTTTCTACGGAGGGCGACGGCCCGAAAGCCGGGGCAAGAGGGTCTTCCCGGGCCGCCGCGGGGCCCAGGTCGCCGCTCCTCTGGCTGGCTCGGAACAGAGGAGTCTTCCAGGGTCTCCGCACGGCCGTTGCTTCGAAAGACCTGCGCCTTTAAGTCTCGCCTGGCCCCCTCGGGTGGCGCTGGCGGGTGCGAGGAGCCGGCGCTGGCCTCAGCCGGGGGATGGCCCGGGAGGGTTTGGCCCCTACTGGCCGCTGTTCGCTCCCCGACTCTCGACGGCCCAGGAGCGCCCAGGCGCCGGCGCCGCCAACTCCAGAGACCCGCGGAGGAGAGCTTCCGAGTCGGGTCTCTGGAGCGCGCCCCCCCAGATGTTGCGCCCGGTGAGGCCGGCCCCCCCTGCACCCCCCACGCTACGCCTCTGGCTTAGCCTTCCATTTTTAATTAATTAAACTTAAAGATGATTTATTCAAAACATGTCAAACTGAAATTATGAATTATAAATGGTCTAATGTTAAAAGTATTAACATGTTGTATAAGATCCTTATAAGATTAAACTCATATATGGCAAATGTTTAGAAAAAAATCTATATAACCATGAAATATTAGGATTTTTTAAATTTAATGTATCTGCCATCCATCCCATGCTTTGAGGCAACTCTGAGCATCTTAATGTTACATTTTTTTAAAAGAATATTCTCCTTGAAAATAAGCAATTTATTTCTGACAAAGAATCAATGTGCTGTACCTTTACTGTTTTCAGAAGACCCGTTATTTTCATTCTCATCTTCTGAAGGAATTTCTGACCTGATGCTTTCTTGTAATTGGATGATCTGCTGTGCATTTAAATACTGTTCCTCACATGTGGGTTCCTGACAAACCATTGAATCCAGAACCTCTGAAATTAAGGGTACAGGAAGCTGTGATATTGCTTCCTGTATTAGGTTCTCTGAACCACCATTGCTTTGGTTATAAGCACTGCTCTCTTCCTCCTGCTCTTGAGAAGGGCCAGTGAAATCATTGGCATTATGAAGGTCATCTTCGAGTTTCACAGACACTTGATTGATGGATTTCGAGAAGGTAGACATTTGCACCAATCCATTGCAATTGATTTCTGTTACACATTTTTCAATTCCCTCCATTAAGCTACTTTGCTCTGAACAAAAAGAGAAAAAGCAAAAGCTATGTTTATGGGGCAAGGGAAGAGCAGACACAAAAGGAATCAGAATGTACCCTGATAAGGAAAAACTGGAAATATAGGCCAGTCAATCATATAAAAAAAATATCACTGCTGCTGATATCCCATCTTTTTTTCTAAGATGGTATAAATAACACTTCCTCTCATCATTTTTCTCTATCACCATTCTCTGAGTTAGTTTGGGCCCAGAAATAATGATGGTATGAACATTACTTAGGTTTAAACATCTATTATACATATTAGGAAATTTTAATTTACCCAATTAAATTTTTTATCAGTCCAAATGTCTTGAAATTTTTATCAATTCAATTTTAAAGACCTCTTCAGCTTCAAAGAATGCATGATTTACACCAAAGAATACAGGATTAGAGTAATAAGTTGATCCAAAACATTTTTTTTCTAGAGATCAATACCTGTCTTTGCTGACAGTCCCTCATCTGAGGGACTCTCTTTTAAAATTAGCTCAACTGGCCTCTCCACTTCTTGTTGTTCTTCAGACTCAGTTTGCAGAGGATTTGTTTCCTTCTCCATCTCTTCAATTTCTTGTATTCGCTTCTCCAACAATTCCGCTTGTCGTTTCTGCTTTTTTTTCAATTTCTTTTTCTTATTTTTGGACATTTTGTCAGCCTAAGAGATAAATGCAAATCAGCTAACTTTTAAGAGTCTACTGTTTATTGCAATAATAATAATCTAGTGGGCATTTTCCCAAACTCATATAAATAATAAAAGGGAAATTCCTTACCAATCTTTAAAGTGAGACTCTACATACACTGAAAACTAGTAATGGCTAGTAAGAAATATCACCGGGTTCAACAGAACATACTTCCATCTAAACAGCCATCATTTGGATTGTAAAGTTCAGCTTTATTTCAATCTCTCTCCTGTTCCCATAATTTCATTGGCTATTAAGTATACTATAGCAAAGATTTATTTTATTTTTATTTATTATTAAATTTATATAACCGCACCCTCTCCCCGAAGGGACCCGGGGCGGTGCACAGGAAGTTAAAACAAACAGTACAAAATATAAATAATTAAAATCGAATTAAATAGGTTATCCCTGTGCTAAAATTTAGAAAGTTAAAACATAATCCATTTAAAAACCCAATTAAAACAATTTATAATAACAAAGACGCTACAAGGAAAGTCTCTGTGACGACAGCTTGTTTTCCTATAGGTGGTTTAATGCAGAGATCTCCAATATTTTGGCTTTGTAGAGTGGCGGGAAGGAAGAGGGGATGATTTGATGCAAGCGGCAGGCACACCTACCCACTGTTCATGCAAATGGAGCATGCACACACGTGCTTACTCATTGCTTGCGTGAGAATGCGCTTGTAGGTACTCTCACCTGCCCCCTCCGTAGCCCAATTCTGAAAGGCTCAAGGCCCAGTAGTGGGCCATGGTCTGGGGATCCCTGGTTTAATGCCACCATTTCAAGTATTAACAGTTTTCATTAAAAGTTGTAAATTAAAAAGTGGGTAAAATTTTATCACTATTTCTTTGTGGAGTGCCAATTCTCCCTAATGCTTTACTGTCTTCTATATGGCAATGATTACACAAAGAACTATTATTTGTTCATGAAGTAAAAATGTTGTGCAAATTTTTGAAGGAATATTTCATTTCCATGAGGACTTAAGTGAAATGCTCTTAAAGAAGTAATGTGGCCTCATTGCTTTAAAGAACGAAGTTGCTTTATTTCTTGACAACATATTGCTGACCTTCTCCAGCACAATCTCATCAAAGCTGGGGCAGAAACTTCTTTTAGTAAGTGACAGCACAAAAAGAGCTTCGTGACAAGAAAAAGTGTTAAAATGAAATCCATTATCTCTTTGCATGGCCCAAATCTTATAACTCTTAAAATCTAAAATCCCAGCTAATGATAACCAGATTATTCCCACCATGTAATGTATCATCTATGTTTGCAACTCTGGGTTCAGAACCAGTGTTACTACTCTGGTCCCTTAACCAGTGTTAGCAAATAAATGCGGAATAGTGTAATTCACCGGACAGTAAAGAGATATATTGCTGTTGCCACAAACAAACTCCAAAACAGTGATAGTAAGAAAATAAATAGTCTTTACTTTGTAGCAACTAAAATACTTTTTCCGACTAACTTCTCAAACAATAATAACAGTCCTTCACCCAACACAGAGTTATCATACAGTGATGCAAAATGAATCCTCCTCCTTCTTCTCAGACGGCAAACAGCTTCCGCTCCTCAGCACAGTAAGAACAGGAATGGAATCGAAAAGGGAATGAGCTGTGATTCTGAGCTTGCTTTATGGTAGAGCTGATAAGTACAGCCAATCAGATTATAAGACAGTCCTTAAAGCTACACAACTCCTTAAGAACATAGGCTCACATATATTGTCAACCCAATATAAGGCTGAATATTCTAACAATCTAAGTATAAAAAGCAAAAATAATCAAACTTACTGGTTTGGGCTGTGGTGCAGTACTCACTGTGAAATAAAACAAAAGCAGCATTAGCATGTTTCTATGCTAGGAGCAACGATGCAGTACAAGTTGTACAATACACAAATCTTTATTAAGCAGAATATTATTTCTATTAAGAAGCCAGCAGCATAGAATGTGCGTTTATGTAGATATTCACATTAAAATGTAACCCTTCAGGAATGGGTTATCCCATTGTAAGCCTCTCAGAATAACCTCAAACCGTGCGATGGGCAGCAAATAATACTATTATCATAGCTCATCACACAACCAGCCAGATGTTCAGATTGGAACTAGCATTTTTAATCCACCTACTGAGTCCTTTCCAAAGACCTAGGATAGGCAGATGTGGGCATTTAATGGTGTTAAAGATATCGTCCTCAGAACAGCTTCCATCCTGTGACAATACTGTTTAACACTATCAAACATCCACATCTGCCTATCTTAGGTCCTTGGGAAGGACTCGATAGGTGGATAAAAATGCCAAATTCAGTCTGAATATCTGGCTGATTCTGTGACACATAATGGTTCTTCTCTAAAACATTAATGTTCTTTGAGAGAAAATTTCCCAAAATTTTGATACAATGAAATTTTTCTCAAAAAAAAACACATTTGTGGAGAAGGCTGAAATATTCTATTTGTCATTTTTTAAATGCCACATACTTTTTTGATCATCTCAAAATAGGTAAGCAGAGCCAGATTAAGCTTGGATAGGCGGTCCATCAAATGAAGCTCCTTAACCAACTAGAATAACAACATGCCTATCCTGGGGAACCTGATGAGGAGAGGCAGCCCTCAGATAACCTGGCTTTAAATGTCATATCTATCTTCTTGATTTGACAGTCTTCAAGGGCAGTCAAATGCAGAATATATTACAGCAATCCATTTGGGAGGTGATCAGGACATGAGTGACTAAGAGAACAGAGGTAAAAAGAAGTCATAAAAAATACTTCTGACTTACAATCCTAAAGGGAAGGCTCCATTAGGGTCCTACATATATATATGTGTGTGTGTGTGTGTGTGTGTTAGGTTTATGAGGTGATCAATAAATTGTGGAAACAATTACATATATGTGTTAGTTTTATGAGCTGATCAATAAATTAAATTAGAGAGAGACCAGATCTATTTCGAGCTTATTAGCTCTCATCAGCTGGCCATACCCCCTTTACTGGGATTCGAACCAGGGATATGTTGCATGCTAAGCATATATATATATATAATTTAAATGAAACCAGTGTCATATTTGCATTTAACTATCTAAAATTACTAATAAAGTTTAAAAATCCAAACTTTTATATTTACAACAATTTTCTTCCTGAGCTTTTTTTTTTATAAAACATATTCATTGTATAAACAAACTGAAATATTCAATATTATTTATTTCAAGAATTTATATTCTTCACGTTGGAAGAAATTAGATCACCAGCACTTGCCCTCCGTCTTCCCATTGGAAAAACCAAGCCAAAAAGGAATTGAGAAGATTAATGAGAATAGTTGAGGTTGTCATGAGAATTGAACCAAATTTGAAATGAACACAATCAGACAGCACAAACCTGCAGAGCCAGAAGGCGGAGGGGCTCCAGATCTTTGCCACTCTGTAGCTTCTGCAGCTAGTTTACGTACATACTGGTCATTAACACACAGCAAAATGTTTTCTGGTTTAATATCAGTATGGATAATCCGACATTTAGCATGCAAATAATCCAGACCTTGCAAGACCTGCAAAACACAAAAGATAAAAGAAATCAAGTACTCAGGTTGCGTACAACATAGTACATTTAATGGAATACTAAAGAGACAGAATTTAATCAAGATAATCTCCTTTGAATCAAGCTTAATTTCTAGTTGATTTCATGTACATAGCTATTCAAATTGAGGACAACAGTACAGAAATAATTTCCCCCTTGCCTCCCTCCGAGATACTTTTAAACACATCTGTTCAATAAGCACATACTTATACTGCATCTGACCTCCTTTTTGCAGCATTTTCTCAACACTCTTTGCTTTTCACTTTCTATTAACTCACATGATTCCTCCTTACACAAGAGATGGCATACTAACAGATAACTCAGATCTCAATGCTGCATGTCAGAATATTGCAGTGAGATCTGTGGTCTGTCCTAGTGAGATATTCCATTTCCCCCTGATTTTTTCTACATAAAGCTATTTAGCTATGGTCCTGCAGCCCTGCTTTGCAAAAAAAAGGAACAACAATTTCACCCTGAGATAAAATTATAGCTCAGAAGTATCCTCTGACACTTTGGTTGGGTCCCATTAAGTTTCCTATCCCCTTTACTTCTATAATATTTTTTTAACTGCAATTTATATGTAGCTCAATTTGAAGAAGTCTGAAAGCACCTTACAAAAGAATGCAGGAATTAAATTTATTTATTTAACAAAAAGCATATGGCTCCCCAACTCACTCTCAGTAATTGCGGGCAGCTTTCAAAGATGAAACAAGAAAGACATAACAACCCAAATAACTATCACTAACCCTCCCCCCCAAAACAGGGATAAGAACAATAATTGCCTACTCTAAGCAGATGATCAGTCTTACAAAGCCTCCCGAAGCTTCTCATAATAGCTAAGTTTGAGCAGCTTTTCTCAGTGCCAACAGGGTTAATGTTGACCTCAGTCCAAAGGTGAGAGATAGAGACAGAAAAGACACAATCCTGTTGTCCCTGATAACAGCAATCCATCAGAAATGGAATCTGAATGGTGCCCTCCTTACTAGATTTTACTGAATGGGAAGAGAAAAGTCCTGCAGGTATATTCAGATTCCAAGCAATGTAAGGCTTTAAAAATGAAAACTAGCATCCTAAATTGTGCATTCAGTGCAGCTTTAGCAATAGTGAATACTAAGTAAATTGAGAAATACCCTTAACTACTCCAGTCACAGTTTCTGGGACCTACTGTACCTTCTTGAAAGTTTTCAGGTCAAATCTATCTACAGTGAATAGCAGCAGCCCAACTGGAAGCAGACCAAAGGGGCATTATGGCCCCTGGATACAGAAATGGCCTTGATTTCTGTACACAAAAAGGAATTGTGCAGAGTCTCCTAGCCAAAAATTGCCACCTGCTTCTTGAGAAGTTCTAAGTCAAGAGGATCCCAAATTGCAAACCAGTTCAGTCAGGGAGAATGCAACCCCATCCAGAAGTGAAAACACAATACTAACAGTTATTAAAGAGCAATAATAAAATTATTGTGCTCTTTATTGATTCAAACAAATTACTGATTATTAATTACAAGCAGACTAGTATTTCATCTCAGGATTCAATAGTAATAGAATCAATAATACAATAGCAGAGTTGGAAGGGACATTGGAGGTCATCTAGTCCAACTCCCTGCCTAGGCAGGAAGTCCTATACCATTTCAGACAAATGGCTATCCAACATCTTCTTAAAGACTTGTAGTGTTGGGGCATTCACAACTTCTGGTGGCAAGCTGTTCCACTGATTAATTGTTCTAATTGTCAGGAAATTTCTCCTCAGTTCTAAGTTGCTTCTGTCCTTGATTAGTTTCTACCCATTGCTTCTTGTTCTGCTCTCAGGTGCCTTGGTGAACAGTTTGACTCCCTCTTCTTTGTGGCAGCCCCTGAGATATTGGAACACTGCTATCATGTCTCCCCTAGTCCTTCTTTTTATTAAACTAGACATACTCAGTTCCTGCAACCGTTCTTCATGTTTTAGCCTCTAGTCCCTTAATCATCTTTGTTGCTCTTCTCTGCACTCTTTCTAGAGTCTCCACATCTTTTCTACATTGTGGTGACCAAAACTGGATGCCGTATTCCAAGTGTGGCCTTACCAAGGCATTATAAAGTGGTATTAACACTTCACGTGATCTTGATTCTATCCATCTGTTTATACAGCCTAGAACTGTGTTGGCTTTTTTGGCAGCTGCTGCACACTGCTGGCTCATATTTAAGTGATTGTCCACTAGGACTACAAGATCCCTGTCACAGTTACTGCTATTGAGCAAGGTACCACCTATATTGTACCTGTGCATTTCATTTTTGTTGCCCAAATGTAGAACCTTACTCTTTTCACCATTGAATTTCATTTTGTTAGATATTGCCCAATGTTCAAGTTTGACAAGATCCTTGTGTATCTTAAGCCTATCTTCTGGAGTGTTGGCTATTCCTGCCAGCTTGGTGTCATCTGCAAATTTGATGAGTTCCCCATTTATTCCCTCATCCAAATCATTGATGAAGATGTTGAAGAGTACTGGGCCTAAAACAGAACCTTGCGGTACTCCACTGCATACTTCCCTCCATGTAGATGCAGTTCCATTGAGGACTACATGTTAAGTGCGGTTGATCAGCCAGTTGCGAATCCATCTGGTGGTGATACTGTCTAACCCACATTCTTCTATTTTATCTAGTAGTAAGTTATGGTCTACATGGCACAATCATGGCACAAATTAGGCTATTTTTCTATCAGTCAAATATTTATTTATTTATTTTTATTTTATTTTATTAAATTTATACCCCGCCCTTCTCCAAAAGGACCCAGGGCAGCGCACAGGAATTTAAAATACAATACAAAATCAAGTAAAAATTTAAAAAACTTATTTGATACCCATCCTGCGCTAAAAACAAATTAAAATCCCCAAATTTAAAACTGTCTAAAATAGTCATTTGTGGAGGTTATGCTAGGCCGGCTAAATGGAACAAATGTGTCTTTAAACACTGGCGGAAGAGGCGGAGGTCGGAGATGGTGCGAAGTTCAGGGGGTAGGTCGTTCCAAAGGGCAGGGCCCGCCACAGAGAAGGCTCTTCCCCTGGGTGTCGCCAGTCGGCATTGTCCGGCCGACGGCACCCTGAGAAGGCCCTCTCTGTGGGAGCGGATCGGCCGTAGGGATGTATCAATATATCAATGAATAGTCATATCAAAGAGCATCTCCAGCCAAAAGACCCATCAGCATACAGGCATGCACCCACAAGCACCTTCCTTTCCAAGCTTCCCCATACTTACATGCCTGTGCCCTCTTTCCCCAGCCTCCTTCACACGCTGTGTGGCCACTTTCCCTGGACTCCCTGAACTTGTGCTGTACTACAGGAACCCCAACTCCATATAGCCTTGTTGGGCCTCCCCCAACACCCTATAACATCCCCACACTATTTAACCGGGACTCCCTGTGCTTCCTGCTTAACAATGAACTTGTCTTGGGGTTGCAATAACAACCAAGAATGTCTGGGTTACCATCACCAATTGATGAGGCCATGTGATGTCATGCTTTATAATCGTATTGCTTAGCAATGGCAATGCCAATCCAAATGCCATTGTAACTAGAGGACTATTTGTATCTCACCCATTCAAGAGCATGTTTTGCTAATAAACCCTGAAGATGAAAGTATTTTTAACAAATTTTAAAAGCAAAATTAGTACTGAAATATATGAAAGAGATATGAAACTTGCCTGAAGGATGATTTGTTTTACACAAAGTAGTGGAAGCCCCTGATAATTTGATTTGATGATCCATTTCAGAAGATGATGCCCTAAAACTTCAAATACCATACAAATATCTGAGATGAGTCAAGGGTGAATTTCTAGACTATTTCAATAATGACATTTCTCTTGAAATTTTGTATTAGTATTCTTTTTGTCTGCATTAACTTCTTTACAGCATCTGTAATGCTTATAGTATTGTAACTGAATGCTACCAGGAAACACGGGGGATAGTACAGTATTAATAGATTTATAGACCACTCCATATTTTAATGTAGAGATTATGCAACAGATTAGAACCACGTGGGATGAAATTATTAAATTTTTAAGCTTCTAATACAAAAATAAACTATTGAAAGGAATTTTACTTTTTCCCCTAGTTTAAAAAAGCTGTATCTTTTTTAAAAAATACCCTGGCTTCTAACAAGCATCTCAGCATAAGCTTGGTATATAAGTACTAATAATTCTGCTATTATACACCACAACAAAATCAAAGTTGTAATGGCTGAACAACGGACAGAAATTAATGTTACAATACACTAAATACTGTGTAAATTTATCGTTTGAACCCATGCTTTGTAACCTGTTATAGGAAAAGGATACGGGAACCATTAATTCCTGAGATTTTGAAGTCATCTAAAAGCTGAACTACTCCGTCTCGATTTGGATCATCTGGGTCAGTGTTGCGGACCTGTATAAAGAAGAGGGGGGGGGGGGATCAAATGACAGAAGAAAATGAGTACAGGAAATTCCCTCGAAACCTAAGAATTTTTCCAGCTCCTCTTACTGCTTTTTAAAGAGTTGCATCATCAAATACATCATCATTTCTGATTGTCTTCTGTTTCTGATTGTCCTTAGATAGCTACATTCTCACATTAGCATTTCTTTTTCTTAACAGGCCAGTTTTTTTAAAAAAAAAAGCATGTATCCAAATTATCCGGTCTTAGACAATAATTCATATTCCATCTCATGATGGAATTTCCCATTTTCAATCTCTTTATAAAATTCTCCTGAAAACATATTGTTAGAGAATGTTCATGACATCTGCAGGTGATGACATGGGCAGAATATCAACATTCCCCACTCTCAAGAATCATTGTAACTAAATCCAACCACATTTTAAGCACACAAAAACAGAAATTTCTCTTATTGCCTACATTTGAAAGGAAACAGGCACATGGAAGCTTAGCCAGCTGTGACAAACAGTGCTTCTTTTCACAACTTTGAAAAACAGATCTGAAAGAACCACCAACCACCTCCTGTCATAAAAAGTATACGTTTGAAGCTATATTGCAATAATTTACTTTTGTATACTCACAGATTTCAGCAATTTAATTTCATCCAAAGCTGTTTCTGTGTAATGTTCAGCACTCTTTACAACTTTCATTGCCACAAACCTCTTCCCCCTAATGGACACAAAGGTTAATTTCAATCTGTTCTTAGGAAGCACATAATGCTGACAGATAAAAATATGAGAGCTCAGAACTACGTCCTATGGGTGATAAGTGTGCAGAGGGTGGTTGGAGAGATCTTTCTCTAGATCAGCGGCCCCCAACTTTTTGGGTATCAGGGACAGGTTCTGTGGAGAGAAGTTCTTCCACAGACTGGAGGGTGTGTGGTTTCGTATGCTTCCTGCATCTCGCGAATGGGGCGTCACTTATTTGCGCAGCCCAGTTTCTGGTATACTATGGATTGGTGCCGGTCCACGGACTGGGTATTGGAGACCCCTGCTCTAGATCTTTCTTGAGTTAAGGTATCAGGACTGCAGTCATATTCCTTTTAGGATCTTTGGCCTGCCACATTCTTTCTTATTTTACCATGCTGTTTCATTAGTAGGGAATTGGGAGGAGGAATAGTAAGGAGTAGAATGTTGTTGTCAAAATAAAACATTCCTTTTTAGAAGCCCAAGATCATTCCTTGTCTCTGCACCTTTGCACCTGACCGGAAGTGGATGGGTGGAAATGCCAGTGTGGCAGTGGAATCACAAGTCATGTGATGGACTTGTGGGTGTGGGGGCAAGATCATGAATTTTCAACTGGGTGGGGACCGGGAAGTTTTCAAATTTGGGTTTACACAAATGTGCCAACACAACTCTTTTAATAAATTGGAACTTAGAGTAATACTTTGCCTTGGACTCTGATTTAATTTTGGATGATATTTGGAACACTGACACAAGGACTATGAAATACATCCAACAAATGATACAAAGGGATGAAACATGAATCCTGACAAAATACATTTGATCATTATATCCGTATCACTCTCTTTATAAAACACAGTAGGAATGCTCTGTATTTCAAAATAATAGGATAAAGAAAAAAATGCTGTTTATCTATAATTGTTGTTGAACGATTAATAGAAACTCCAACCAAAGAACAAAGACTTACTGGATGTCCCATGATAACCACACTGTAGAAAAGTGTCCCCATCCCAGTTTTCGGATTACATGGTATCTTCCATTGAACAGATCTCCTATTTTTACTAGATGATAGCCACCTACAAAATGTATGAATTATTAAATCAACACAGTTAAATTGAAGTTATGTTGCAACTTTAACAAAGTTAACTTTATTTGCATAACTTTATACAGACTCAAATGCATACAACTCATAAAGGTTTACAACATAAAAATCAATAAATCAAGCTAAATTAATTCAATACTTCATTTAAAAAAATCATTATATATAACTGAAAGAACTCCTTGGTATAATGAAGTGGGTGACAGGCCTGGCCTTCAATGCCATAGTAGTTTTGCATTCCCTGGTGAGAGAATGAGATTGGAATGGACAGATGGGGCCAATTGCAGTGCCCATGTAGTCAATCAAAAGGGCAGGTGGATTGCTAATTACCCAAATTTTCATACATGACAGTGGGGGGCACCGCAATGACCATAACATCAAGTACTGGTCATAGGTCCCTTTGTTCAGCACCATCATTAATTTAAAATGGGTGCTGAACAAAAGGAATGTTAAACAAGGACTACCTATATTTTGTTGCAAGATGCTAAAATACTGGATTCATATAACCAGAATTACGGGAATTCTTTTTCACTGAAAAGGAAGACATGCCTTTCAGTGGAAGAAATTTTTAATCTTTGCTATATCATATATCACACAAGTGATTTTTACATTAGTAGCACTAAATATAATTACATAGTAATTTGAACACAAAGAATTTTACCATTTTGACAATATCTAATACTTTCTCTAACTGTAGGCCTTTTTTCTATCTGGTGACTGAGATTCCCATGAATCCCTCAAATCAGGAAACACTAGGTGTGTAGGCATTTACTTCTATCAAATGTTTAAAGGCTATTGCCTTTCTCTCCCCCCCCCCCCCCCAAATTTTCTGGGCTACTGAACCATTTATTTGTGTTTTACTTCTAAAATGTTCATGTTTATTAAACTATTTTTATTTTTATTTTCCTTTTCTAGTACCTTATAGTATAGTTTTAATGAAAGCTTTATGTCATGGTTCTGAAACTTTGGGGCACTATGATTTCCTAAATTACTTCTACTATTCATTTTTGTAGCCCTTCTATGAATAAAAGTAATTATTTCATTGGGATATCTTCTGACAGTAATTTAATTTTAAGTGTGCAAGAAGCTGGAGCCCTTTTTGCTTGGAGAAATTTGATTGTGCAATTTCCTAGGACTGTTGTTTTCACCAGGTAGACCTGGAATAAATTCTGACTGCAAGCCAGCTTTGTATACACAAAGCTCTGTGCACTCAGTCAGACTGCACTCCAAGCTTTCCTTCAAAGTGTGTCCAAACAAACTAGTTGTCATCCTGACCAAGCAGAGAGTAAAGTCTGAGTCTTGTTGCCCATCAAAGGGCAATAGCAGCTCCTTCTGCAATTTGTGAACCACTTAAATTTTTATTTATTTAAATTTAATTTATTTCTAGTGCGCCTTTATTTTTATGACTCACTTAAGGCAGTGAGCATATCAAACTCCTTCCTGCTCTTATTTTCCCAACAACAACAACCCTGTGAGGTGAGTTGGGCTAAGAGAGAGTGACTAACTCAAAATTACCTAGCTGACTTTCATGCCTAAAGTATATTAGGTATATAAAATATACCTGAAACAACCATATTCCTTCATCTTGTAGTTATTATATTTAATTGTTTAACAAATACATATTTTAGGATATAACTGCTCTTATAATAAACAGTGTTAAATCTTTTAAGCCATGATTTCCTCTCTATAAAGGGATCCTTGTTTTCCTTTAAAAGCAAATTCAGAGTGTGACTTATGCAAAGGTTTCATCAAGTCATAATATTAGCCTAGTGTTATTGGCCTAAAACAAACACACTGAAAATGTAGAAAATGTAGAACTTTAATTGCATACCTTTGCAATAATCATTGGGATCTTCTTGCTCATCATCATCTGAGCCCAGTATTTCTTCTTCTTGCTCAGGAAGATCATTCTCTGCATGGGCAGTAGGGCCACGATGTTGAGTTTCAGGCCTAAGATACAGCATAAATGTTTAAGTTGTAACTTTATAAGGAGCGGAATAAAGAATAAGTAAGGACTAAAATGCTGTTTAAAGATAAGGCTAGATATATAAATAAGAGTCCTCTTTTTTTTAAAAAAAGTCAGATCTTATGTTATTATTGTCTATAGTAAACTACATTTATGGTTCAAAATATTATGCAGTCATTTTGCAGAGAATGCAAACCTTTTCAGACCCACCCACTTCTGAAAACAAGCCTTTTATTTATTTATTTATTTATTTATTTTATTAAATTTATACTCCTTTTGGTCTTTCCGAATTGGTTTCCCTAAAATTGGACTTACTTTAGAAATTCTCTGAGCACTAGAAAATATTTTATTGAAGGCATAGTGCAGATATGCAGTAAAAATCCTCTATCGCTTATCTAGTGATAGGCAAATAGAGGGGTTTTTTAAATTATTATTTTGGCACACCCAATTCCAGAATGATCTTGGGCAGCTCACAATTTAAAGCAGAATTTAGATACAATAACATAAATAAATAAAAAACACAGAGAGAAATACCACAATGATAGTCCAGACAAAAACATCAACAATGGAACAATCATAACAAAACCTCCTAACCAAGAAGTGTCACATGCATCCTCACCTCAAGGTCTGAGAGAAGAACTACTGGTAGGTCTTTAAGACCTTCCTGAACACCTCCAGAATGAGAGCTGTCCAGACTTGGGGGGCAGGGGAGGGGCTGAGATTCATAAACTAATCTGTTCTATTTTCCAGTTTTGTACCAAGGGTCACTCCCATTAGCATAGGTGCTCACTGGCATTTTTAGAAGAAAAGGATGGCTTCAACCAGGATGAAAACCTAATTTTACCATAGGTTGGCATCAATTCTAGAACATGCTCTTGGCTGGGCATAGCTGTAAAAAGACAGTGAGTAGAAGCCCACATGACTCAAAATTACTAGAAAGCCATTAAAGTTCTACAACATTTACCACTTTGAGAATGCATCAGAAAGGAAGACTGGCAATATCTAATGAATATGATGAGTATTATTTTTAAATAAATTAAAATGACATAGAAAAAAAAGAGTGCATATTTGGTTTGCCATTTACATCATCTACATTATAAACTATTTATTTAGCCACAGTTTATTTTACCACAATGCTTTCAATTAATTGATTTTCAAAAATGATCATATTTCTTAATTTCATTTTATATAACCTCAGCCAGAGGTGGTATTCTGCTGGTTCACCCTGGTTTGGGCGAACCGGTAGCGGCGGCGATGATGGGAGGCTCCACCCACCTGCTTAGATATCATAATGGACACTCTGCATGCGCAGAAGGTTCTGCGCATGTACAGAAGTGCCACGTGCAAGCTTCCAGTTCTGAACCGATAGCGAAGATCAGAGGAAACCATTACTGCCGTCAGCCCACAAAAGAGAATTTAGAGCAGTTTCAGACATTATATTACATAATCTATCTAATTTAAGAATGGAAACAAGGAAAGCAAATTGGTGAACAGTTAACAAATACATATTAAGAAACTGCCTGAAACATCTTGCTGAAAATATAGTGAGGACTACATATAAATATACTGTCAAATTGCTTAAATCTATAACCACTAATTATTTTATTTATTCTGACTTTTTAATCTATTTTGTCTTATTGTTAAACTTAAGATGATGAACATACCTAATATTCCCAGCTTCTATTTTCCACCATGGCAACAACTAATAAGGTAGGTTGAGCTAAGAGAGTCACCCAGCCAGCTTTCGTGCCTAAAGGAGGTCTGGAACTCAAAGTCTCCTGATAAGCACCTTAACTCCACAACAAACTGGTTCTCAATATCAATCTCAGCATCAATATTTAAATTAGCGATACTTAAAAAGAGCTGCAAATTATATCAACAAATTATACATTAGCAACAAACACAACTGTACTTTATATAGTTCTTATATTACAAGGTTCTATCTAGAGGTCATGAGGAAAATTCTACTTTGGGGAGCAAATTTTTATGCTTGCAAATGCCAATTCAGAAGAAAAGGGAGTTTTGACTACAGAAATCAGATAGTGAGGTATGGTTCGAGAATGTGGTTTTGCCATCCATCCTGTGTATCTTTTTCATGCAATTTTCTAAAGTTGTAATATTTATGAATTACATCATTAATTTTCATGCTTCTCAGAATTACTAGAATTAATAATTAATAATTCCTAGACTAGGAATGCTGGCTCCAAATGCTTGCAGAGAAAGCCACTTGCTGGTGGAATCAATACAAATGAAAAATT
Organism: Rhabdophis nuchalis; assembly: GCA_039707465.1. Classification (NCBI taxonomy): domain Eukaryota; kingdom Metazoa; phylum Chordata; class Lepidosauria; order Squamata; family Natricidae; genus Rhabdophis; species Rhabdophis nuchalis. The sequence continues at coordinate 58,427,682 of CM077644.1, read as the reverse complement.
CTGGGAGTCTGAATTATTTCCTATGGAATCTCTTTATACTAGTAGTCGTTGACTTATGATTGCAATGGGGTCCAACATTTCCATTGCTAAACAAGACAGCTGTTTAATGACGTTTCTGCCACAGTTGTTAAGCGAATCACTGCAGTTATTAAAGTGAATTATGTGGTCATTAAGTGAATCTAGCTTCTCCCATTGACTTTGCTTGTCAGAAGCCAGTTGCGAAGGTTACAGATGGTGTAACAGCATAGTGCAACAGTCATAAATACATGCCAGTTATCAAGTCCCCAGATTTTGATCTCATGACATAGGGATGCCGTAAAGGTCGTAACTGTGAAAAAAGATCATGTCACTTTTTTCAGTGCCACTGTAACTTTGAACAGTCACTAAACAAGGACTACCTGTAGTGGCTTTGGTTTGTTTCAGTTACCTTACTGCAGATTAAGCCTGCAAATCCAAACACTGATCTGAAGTAATTCAGGACACAAAGGCAGCCCAATTTGCTGCTCCAAAGCAAACAGTACACCCTATTTATTTGCCTTGACAAAGCAAGTTATGCGACCTGATATCATTACAGGCTTACGCTGAAGGAGAAATCTCCTGTAAGCCTTTTTCTACAGGGCTGGGTGAGAAGTTTCCAAACCAAGCAACTTTGGGATTGCCTGAAGTCTTCCTAACATTACCCTTCCTAGAAGATCTCCAGCACATATCTTCAGTGATGCACACTGAATATATTTGGCCAGTGTGGCAGAATTATCTTCTCAAAATGCATTGCCTGAAGGGCTTCCTGGATGGGCATGAAAAAGGCTCTTCTCATAAGGCTTTTCTCAACAGGACTCCCCAAAGGCTTTTGGCCCCATTTCATTATTGGTCAGCTTCCAATGGAAAAGGCCAGAGGCATGAAGGGATGCATCCTTTCATACCATTGAGCTTGCAACTGATGAGTAGCTGGGAGAATCCAGGAACACAATTCTGGAGTATTCTCATCTGCTGACAAAGATCAGAAAAATGCCAACAATGCAAAAGGATGTATGCTGCTGGACTGTCTTAAACATGTATCAGCTATGAAACAGTTGGGAAAGCCCAGGAACATACAATAAATTCTTCCATATTCCTCCCTTTCCCATTCACTGGCAGTGATTAGGAGAAGGCAAGTGATGCAAAAGGTAGGACATCTCATGAGATGGGCAGCGGTATAAATTTGATGGATAAATAATTACATAAATAAAAGGTCACAAGTCATTAGACTATCTTGATAGCTTATTAGGAGAAAAGCTTTTATGGTGCCATTGGCCAATCTCAACATGGCCAAATAGCTCTAGCAAGTAGCTCAAGGAGATTCCAGCCAAAGGGGACTCAGCATATGCTGTAGTGATTGATTCCGTTGCTCAATCAGCATATAATCTTTGAATTCCCCAGAACTCACAGTGCAACTGCCTACCTGAGGAGGCCCCTTAGGTGGTGCTGTAGGAAAAGGATCCTCTCATCCTTTTTCCAGAGTACAACCTCTAAAAGGTGGGAGATGCTCTGAAGTTAATATAGTCAGTTTCATCTTGAAAGTGAAATATTAGTTACTTCTTATATAGACAAAGAAAACACAACACAATAGCAAAACTGACATTGCCAAAATGGATGAAATTCATGCCTCCCCTTACGAAGAGGGGACCAGATAGTCCATTACATAAAAACAGAATAAGATTACACAAGTTAAATACTGTTTATCTATATAAGGCTGAGTCTTAAAGTTGTCATTAAAATTCTTGGAATATGATTTAACCTTACTTCAGTACAGAATTATTTATCAAGTTCTCATGGTTTTTTGTGAGCTTGTCTAACAGATTACAGTCCTGCCTGTTGAATGAACTCTCTTGTGAGGGAACCATTGTTGCTTTGTTCAAAACTTCACTGGATGCGCCATTCAAATCTTCATTGGAAAGAAATGAAGCTTCTTACAGCCCTACTGCAGGCACCTTTATGAATCACAGCCTTGAAGAAACTGAATAGAATTCCAGATATGGAACTACCTATCGGAAAGCCCCTCCAATAGCAGCATTTATTGTGACTAATAGTAATAAAGATTAATAAAATACACACATTTTTTACATAGAAATATATCTAGAAATATAAAAGCTTCAAACAATAAAATATTTGGAACTCACTGATAATGATAATAATTTATACCTATGTAACTATTTTTGTAAAAAAATTCTGAAATATCCAATTCTATATCCATTTATGATTTGGTAAAAAAAATCTTTCCCTATAAGTAATATCTAGATACATTATTAGAACAATGAATAAGCTTTCTTTTATGAACATTCCTATCCCTTACATCCAGTGGTTGCAGATTTATTCAAATCTATATAAGGAAAAATAATAAATCTACATAGTAGAAGTAACAGAAATTGAATCCACACAGAGATAAACACAAAAGCAAATAATAAACTATGTCGTTTAATAGGAAATTTGACAGCTAAGAGAAATATAGAAAAGGATAATTAGTAATTCTTGAATCCAGAGATCAAACAAATAAATAAGATTTATAGCCAATTAAAAGCTACACCCATTAGCAAAGCTTTTTTATTAATTATGCCATAAATATTGTAAAATTGAATTGTTAAGGCATAGTGTACAATACTTCAATCAATTAATGATTATTTAGCTGCTGTGCTTTTTGCTAAACCTCAGTAATAATGTTTTAGTCAGAATGCTGTCAGATATTCTACAATCATTTGTTTCTTCAGCATGCACAACTTTCCTGTAGCAAGGAAGTTACTAGAAAGTCTCCATAAAGCATTTGCTGCCTTTGTTCTTCATCTAAAGGAAACTAAAGTATCATATCATCTTTGCCTTTAAACATGTTAAAACATTACACTTTTAAAATGACAATCATTGTCAGAGAATATAACATAAGTCTGAACATATCCAGAGACCTATCTTATTTATTATTCACAAAGAATGTATACTTTTACAATTAATTCTGAACAATGTTTACTGTGATCTTTGTAACTCTTCCTGCCACAACCTTTAAAAATGCATCCAAATTTACTATTGTTATAGGCCAGGAATATAAATCTGCACACACTCTGTAAAATCAAATAATACTGTTAAAAGATTTATTTTAAACAGACTATAAATCAAAGACAGAATAATCTGCAGATAATTTTGCAGCTGTTACACATCAAATTAAAAGCTGATTTACAAGTAGAGACAAAGATATTACAATAATTCCAAAGATTTTATCTCAAGCACTGTATTTCTGAAAAATGCTGATTCTTGAAATCACATTCTCCCATGAGTAAGAAAATTGAGGTGGGGGAAGCTTACCTGCACGAAGCACGTACACCCATTGATGATGGTACCTCTGAAGATGAATCAACAATTTTTAAAAGAGCCATAAAGCCCAAATGGCACACTAGTCCTGGTAATGGGATGCATACATTGGGAATAGGGTGCTGGCCATCCCTGAATACAGCAAAGCTTTGTGCAGAAGGAAGAAAAAGCAGACTATGCCTCCACCACCTAGCTGCAGATGTACAACACTGCATTGCAGGTAAACGGCTTGCAACATCAGTAGGGAGGACTGATTTCAGATTTGCTTCCTGCAAAATTTAGCTACACTTTGGAATGACAGAATATTTATTATATAACGATTTTGTTGTCTAGCTTTTATAAAAATAAAATAAAGCTTTAATTTTCTGCTGAATAATTTACTTCATTCAAAACTTTAAAAAAAACCACAGTAGATAATTCTGATTACAAGGGAGTTTTGATTACAATATCAGGGAAGGAGAGACATTTTAAAAATCCTAGTAAATGCTTTGTTATTTCTTGCAACTATTCTAGCTCTGCCTAGAAGAGATTTTTTCTGGAATGTCATCCAATTTATGTAAACTAAATATAATTTATGGAAACTTGGAAACTTATATTGAGAAATTAATAAGCTTAATAGAAAGTGAAAATCAATCCTGACCACATAAAATGTTTATAGGATATGACTTCAGTGACATCCCAAATCACATGCAAGTCCCAAAACAGATCTGCTTGTGAAGAATTACAGTATACTTTGCAAGGCATCTGAATAAAAAAAAATATTGGCTCTGATCTTAAACAATATTAATTTTTAATATTAACTAAATAAATAGTAATCAATAGCTTAATTATTTAAGATTAAGATTAATTACAATAATAATTAAGCAATGAAATAGCTTGCCTTTAGATGTGGATGCTCCATCACTGGATGTTTTCAAGAAGAGATTGGACATACATTTGTCTAGAATAGTATGGGATCTCCTGTTCAAGCGGGGACTGGAGGATCTCCACGGGCCCTTCCAACTTTGTTATTCTATAACTGCCAGAAATTGAACTATCTACAACAGGGCTGTCAAACTGGATTCTTCGAGCACCAGATCAGCATTGTAGTTCTCCTCTGCGGGCTGGCAGTGGCAGGGTGGCACGGATGCCTCCTGCAGCACCCTGCTGGCCAAAACGGGACACAGGGAGTCCAGGTGTGGCCCCGCTGCACCTCGTTTTTGCCCTCAATGGCCTCCTGCAGTGCTCTGCTGGTCAAAAATGGGTCACATGGCCCATTTTTCGGCCTGTTTTGGGCACATTTTTTCAGGCCGGTTTTGGCTGGCAGAGTGCTGCAATCAACATGAAGGGTGAAAACAAGGCATGGGGGGGGGATGCACGCGACCCATTTTAGCCACCAGAGGAACAGCGGGCTGGTCCTTTGATAGTTTCAGCCCGGCTCCAATGGCAGGATTTAAGCACCCCGCGCGCCTTGAGTTTGACACCCCCAATCTACTATCTATTGAAGTATCTATCACTAATTACTGGATTACTCTAGTAGACATGCTTAATAAGGACCAAACTAAAATATATCAACAAATACTGCTGAACATATTCTCTATACTATAGAACGCAACTGGACTTGGCTGAAACTACTAAGTTGTCCCCCAAAAGAGTTAAAGCCAAGAATGGTAACAATAGCATCGATCAATTTGCCAAAGTATATCATGTCTAGATCTGAATACACACCACAAATACTCTGTCAATCTTTCTACTCCTTTCTAGTACTCAACTTACAACCATTCATTTAGTAATTTTTCAAAGATATAATGGGGCTGAAAAATGACTTCCTGGCAACTGTCTATGGAGATTCTCAGTCATTCAGGTCATAGTTGCCCCATAGGTGCTTTTTCAGGAGGCAATTGGATTTTCTTCTTTTTCTTTGAGGATGTTTCACTTCTGATCGAAGAAGTTTCTTCATCTCTGACTGGATGGTTCTCTGATCCTTCCATTCGCCACCATCCAGTCACAGATGAAGAAGAAAGTCCAGTTGCCTCCTGAAAAAGCACCGTTTTCAACTTTATTTATTTATTTATTTATTTATGACAGTTGCAGATTTCATGGTCACATGATTGCCATTTGCGACCTTCCCAGCCAGCTTCCAACAAGCAAAATCACTGGGAAGCCATCAGGGAAGGTCACAAGTCACGGTCACCTGATGTTTCCCTTAGAAACTATGGTGATTTGCTTAATGACTAGAGCAAAAACGTTGTGTGATTATACAAACAATGCAAATTCAAATGTAATCCATAATTCCCCTGTCAGTTAGGGTTAGGGTTAACATCAAGATTTTACAGCTGAGCCTTGTTTAATGACCACTCCGCGATAATTTGAACTTGAAAGATGAGTGTATTTTGTACTTTAATATTGATAATTAGATGGAAATTTATAAGGGATTCCATATATGTAATCCTGTACATGTAGATACATATACTATATACTACACACACATACACACACTACTCATATTTGCCATTTGCATCAAATGTGTGATCCTCTTTCCAGAAAATAAACTTCACAAGAATTTGTCTTTATCAAGCATCACACAGCACTACAATGTATTGATGACCATTTGCTCAAATATGAGCAAGGCCTAATTCCACAGAAGGAAATTTTCCAAAGTTAGTTCTTTTTTCTTTTAGAAGACAGATAAATAGCAAAAATGTATGTGGGCAGGCAGAGCAATTCTGTGGCTTATTAGCTATTTGAAAACATAAAAATATTTTAAATATTTCTATCAGATTAATCACTATATTTCAAGTGTCTTTCAGAGATCCTTCCAATTTTTACATAATAAAACACTGCACAAAGTATTTTCAAAATTATTGCTTAAAACAAATTCTCATAGTGTAAACTTGTTTCTGCTACAAAGAAGCTTATCTGTAAACAGAACAATCCTTTTAAAGAATTAACATATTTTAAAAACTGAATATTAAAAAAGCCACAAAATGAATACCCTACACATACATTAGGTCAAAATACATTCAATATTTTAAGAGATTTTTAAAAAGAAAAATTCTGACAAGTGATTTCTGACAACTTTATGGAGTCTGACAACCTCATGTCCAAGTAGTTTTTAAAACATAAAAGCAGTTTTTGTCATTTTCTGATTTCCTTTTTTATCTGGTATTCCTTGATAGTCTCCCATCCAAATAGTAATCGGGTCCAAGCCTGCTTAACTAAAACCCAGACATATTTATTCCTTTTGATAAACTCTTCTGAATAAACAAATAAAAATGAGGAGGAACTACTTTGTTGATGCCTATTAATGATTTATAGCTTTTCCCACAAAACCAAGGAACATTTTACTAATGCTTAAAGATTGATTGTAATTTCTGTTTCTACAAATTACCACGTGCATCCTAAAAGCTATTTTAAAGTTTCAACCACAGAATAAACAAATTACTATAGTTTTGTCCCAAAACTTTTGAATATGTCCAAGTTGCATGATTCATTCTTCTGTTTAAATTCCTCTAAATCACAGAAACTTGGAGAAAGCATTAACCAAATTCATCCCTGTTAGCGATTGTCTGGATAAGTTAAAGGGATACAGGAGTATGCTAGTGAAGGGGAAAAACAACATAAAAACAACAATAAAAAACAATGCTGCATGTCCAAGAGACACATTTAGTGCTATAATTGAATTTCTTTCTGTGAAGAGTTCATTGATTATAATATCATGGTATTATCACTACATTATGCACTTGCTTTTCATGCATTTTTCTGTCAAATGCAAAACTATATATTTGTGCATTACAAGAATTCTTCTTTTAAGATTCTGTAGTTTCAGAATGCTAAATGTCAGTATTATGTTTTATACACATGCACTTGGAAACAGCTTCAAACAAACAGCTGAAAAAATGCATTTTTGCTTTTGTTGTTTGTGAACTGCAGTAAAAAGATCTCATTGCTTTTGCTTCTTTGCAGAGCTCATTTGAGAAGGTAAATGTGCAGACAGTCCAGGGTATTTTATATTCTACATTAACATTATATGAGAATGTGTGTATACCTATATATACACACATACACACACACACACATACATGTGTATATGTGTATGTACACACACACACTCACACACCTTAATGGAACTTAGATGCAATAATCTGTCCATATCTGATCACCATTTCCCATACATCTGACATATGGTAACTGCAAATGTCTAATGGCTCATCCCAATTTCACGTAGGTATATAGATACATTGCTTTGATGGACATCTTTTCACCTTATTAGTGCAGTAAATTAAAGGTTTACTCTGTTCATAAGCTTCTAATGACTGCAGTTCTATATGGCTTAGGGCTGAAGCACATTCAGGATTTTCTACTTCAAACAGTATTAGCCTAATCAAGAAAAAATTGTAGTTTTCCATTAACATGAAATCAGAACAACCCAGGAGGTTTTCTGTTATAGAACCCATTATGTGGCATAAGAAGTTAGACTTGCACTGACCCTAGTGGTTTTCTGGAAGCAAGTTAAAAAGGAGCTTTTGTGAATAGTTTTTTAAGTAGTTAGGACAGAGTTTCAGGGGTTATTTATCGTTCTGATAGCCAATTAATGACACATTTTAATGGCTGCATTTATTACAGTATTATTTGGACCAGGGAATTTTATTCTTTGTAGTCATCAAGAGTCACGTGGTGGTAACTTCCTTAAAAATAAAAATCCAATAAATAAATAAATTAGTGTGCAAATAGGCTTACACATTTGCCAATATGTACATTACAGCCTTAAAATGTTCCACAGGGTATTAAATCATAGGCAGATAATTGAATTTATTTAAATGTAAATAAAGAGCTCCTCAGCATACAAACAATAATTTTCTTATATTCAATAATAATTCTAACTGAAATCTATTGGAAGTTTTAGAAGGTGGGTGCTGAAGGCAAGGTATAAATCAGTACTGTTAAAATGTGGAGTTCCTGCTTTGCCCATGGCTATAAAATGAAGCTTTATAATTAAATTGAACTACGATACTTAAGTTACAACGGGGGGGGGGGGGGGGGGGTGCAAATCAGATCTCTCAAAGGCAGCAGGTAGGGTTTTCCCATAAAGCGCTTAAATGGCTATTATGACCCAAATAATAACCATGAAAATTAAAGTACGGTAGCAGAATACCCAGGGCTGGCGAATACATACAATGTAAGTCTGGCTCTATGTTTTATATGTGATTCAAAATCCTAGTAGCATTTATATGATTAATTCCATTAAACAGTTTAGAAAAATAGATAAATGAATATTAATAGAGATTAATAAACACATAATTTTAATACACATGCTACCATAAGAACAGGCTGGTATGAACAGGAGTAATACTGGGTTACACAGAAATGTTTACTAGACTTTTTCCCTTTTATTTCAGTTCAGAATATACAACATTATCTTCATTTCAAACCCAATGGGGAACACTTACTTTCTCTGGGCCTTATCTTTCTTGGCTTTGGTCCGTTTCTTTCGGGCTTGCAATGCTAAAACTGAAAAGAGATGGGAAGCAGAAGAAAGCTGAATTAAAAACGGGTACAGAAAGTTTGGTTTTTAACATCATCTTTGGTTTACAAATCCTTTAGTAGAGGCACCATTTATTTTCGATTTCAATGATATATGCCCCCGTCATTTTATTTTTTCTTCCTTAAGAGCGTAACCTAAGTGGAGACAAAGCATCATACTCTCCACCTCGTACGCACAAAGGGGAAAGCTAGGCAGACGCTTAAGTATATCACTTGTCAACATACCTGAAAAATGCAACAGGCATTTATTATTAAGTATACTAAAAGAACCCAGAAACCAGATCATTTAGATCAGAGCAGCAGGTTGAATTCAAATTAAAAGAGAACCAAGAAGAGTAACCTCTTCCTGAGGCGAATTAAGCAAAGGGGGTGGGTGGGTGGGGGGAAACCGGAGCAAAAAGAAAAGCCCAACGCGCTCACCTTTCCGTTCCATGGCGGCCAGCGACGGCAGCCCCTCTGAGCTCCCGCGCGTGCGCTCTAAAGATGTTCTTTGCGCCTGCGCCGGGCGTGGGCGGGCCGGCCGGCGCGTGCGTACGGCCGGTATCTTCGCGCGCCGTTGTGCGCGCCACCAAATTTCTTCGCCGCCGCTGCTGTCACTTCCTTCCGAGCTGGGACTACTAAGGAAAGCCACGCCCCCCGGCTCTTCCAAGCGCGTACGGCACCGCCCCCTCCTCCTCTGCATGGGAGGGTGAAGCCGCGCGTTAGGCTCCTCGGCCGCCTCCCCCTGTCCCATGTGCGGAGCGCATGCGCTTCCCCCCCTGCGCAGCCCGCTGTTTTCCCTTTCGGTTTTTGCCGGATTTGTCAGGGTCAGAGAGCGGGGCAAGGGTTAAAAACTCCGCCTGGCGTGTGGTAGTGAGGTGCCGTCGCTAGACAGAGAATTGTGACGTATCCGCCGTCAATTCTGCTTGCGGGCGAAGTTTCAAGTCATAGGGGCACCTCGACATGACAGTCAAAGGGGCAAGAACGCCTTTCGGGGTCCCAGTCCGAGCGATTGTTCCGGCAACTGGTTTCTGGTGGGTCCCCATCCATAAGCAGGTGGCGTGGCACGTCGCGGCGTCCGAAACTGCTGCAGAATTGCGGGCCGTTTTGAGACGGCTGTTAGTGGCGTTCCTGATCTGTTTGGGGATCGACTTTTAACGTGAGATTTAGGGTTGTGTTATTTTCCCATTTTTCAAGAAGTATCTTTCCGCAGAGCGGCGTCTAAGATCTGTTATCTCTACGTTTTAAATGGTTTTTTTGTACTTTTTTATTTGTGTAGGTCTCCCTCAGTCACTGTGTGAGATGGGTGGCTAGATACATTTAACAAATAAGTTGAAGGTAATATAATGTATAGAGCGTGATTCCCCTTACAGATCCTGTTCCGGGGGGGTCGACGGAAACGAGCATTGCCTGTTAGTAAGTTGCCCATTTGCCAAGAGTAGGAGGAGACGGGCAAACGAGCAAAACACGATTCTGCATACGGGTGAATATGTCATCAACATTGGGTCAGTACAAGGAAACGAAGCAGCGTGGGCGCTTTTGATTTCTTGAGTTAGGCTGGACAACACTGTTGTGGAGTAAATCATCATCATCTTTATTGTCAGTGTACTAAAATTACAATGAAATTGGTTAGCAAAGCAAACTGGATTTAAAATAAACGGAAATCCAGCAGTTTCAGTAATTTAGGCTGGTTAAACTGAGGAAGCTTTTTGGATGAGAAGCGAAACGTCTTCAAAGAAAACCAGAAAGTCCAATTGCCTCTTGAAAAAACACCTTTGGGACAACCATGACTTTGATAGACATTTAGACTGGTTAAGCAAAAACGAGCGGGGGGGGGGGGGAGGGAAACACTTTTCATTACAGGACATTAATCGCTAAATCAAAAGAGGCTGCCTTAGAAATGTCGCAATGAAGATTACAGCGCTTCATCGCCTAAAGCTCCGGGCTGCAGCCTTTTCCCCTAGCAACGGGGAGGAAATGCAAGAAGATATAAAAGCGGGCTCGCGCTGTCAAACTAAACCCCCAGGAAGGCAACTCCTACGATTGCCTCAAACTCCGCCTTCCTCCGTTTCTCTCCCTCTCTCCTCCTAGGTCTCGCGAGACCGTCCTAGAGGGCTGCGTTCGTATAGGCCGCAAGAATCAGGTTCCATATTGGGGCATCGCCTCTAGCGATTCCGAGCCGGAGATCTCGCGATACCTCTGCGATCGATTGGTCGAGGATCTAGGAAGAGGGTTCGCAGAAGTCAGACTGGCGTGACTTCGTCATTGCTTGGATCCCCGCTCGACTCAAGCCAGCTCCGGTCTCCTTAGAGACCTTGTGTGCACCCTCGGTGGCCTTTCCCGTCAGGGAATTGCGCAGCCTGGAGAAGTGAGCGCTTGCGGGCTCCCCGCGCTCCGGCCACTCTTCCTGCAGCGGTCCTTCTCCTTTCCTCCCGAGGAAGGGCTGCAGCGGTGCATAGCGCTCGGGGCGAGCCGCGGCCAAAGCGACCGGAGTTGCAGCTAAGGCGCGGGCGACTTTTCCCACCGCCCCCCTCCGCGCGGGAAACTCCCTTTCGCTGCAGGGGGAGGAGCCGTGGTCCCCGGTTCGAGGGTCTCCTCCCTCCCGGCCCCGCTGGGTGGGGCGGACTTGGGGGTCGAGATGACCCAGGAGCGGCCCAAGTTCTACCGGCAAGAGCTGAACAAGACCATCTGGGAAGTGCCCGAGCGTTACCAGAACCTCTCGCCGGTGGGCTCTGGAGCTTACGGCTCCGTCTGGTGAGTTGCAATCATTCCAGGGGGAAATAATTTTTTTTTAAAGAGGAAACGTCGCCGTCTGCGCTGCATCCAAAGGGCGGAACGTGCATCTTTGCAGCGCCGCCCGACTTGCAGTTGTCTGCATTCTCACCGAGGCCTGTCACCCCGGTGGAGATCCTGTTCCTTTGGCACTTTGTTTTGTTTTAAAAGCCTCTCGGGGTTGTTGGTCTTAGCATGCTTTCACACACACACTCCCCCCCCCCCCCCAAGAAGGTTTGTCCAAGTTGCGGTATCAGAAGGAACTGGTTTGGGCTGTTCTGTTCTGCTCTCTGAAGTCCGGGCGTGTAGAATTTACGCTGCCCTCCTATGCTTTATTGTAGAAGCACATTGTCCTGTCAGTCTCGTTTTCCCTTGTGGACGCTTTCCACTTATTTTGTTCTGAGCAAATCATCCGGTAGGTGGTTGGTTGCCCTGCTGGACTAGGACCCAGGGAAACCCAAGTGCTAAACCCAACCTACCGACCCAGGAAAGCGCGTGGGCCAATTTTGGACTGCTGCTTCCTCGGGTTGCTCTCTTGGCCCAGTTTACCTTCCGGAGTTAATGGGGAAGGGGGAACGACGACAAATGGAGCGTTTTGTACTCTGCCTTGAGCTGGAGGAAAGGCCGGATAAAAATTTAACAAATATGCCTAAACTATCTTGCTTTTCTGGTGCCTAAATGATAGGCTTTGGGAGAGAGGAATTGCTTAATTATCCATGTCCCAGTTTCAGTTTGGAATTGCTGGGCAGGTTGTCTGGCTTTGAGGGAAAAAAGCACGAGTTGATGACTTCAGGATCTTTCCAGGCAAAAAATGTTTTTTTGTTAGGGTGATGTTGCTTTCTGTTGGGCCTACATCAGTGAAGTGACTTCAGCTCTGCATGACGGAGAGAGTAAGGCAGCCAAATCTATTGCTTTCATCTCCTCTATCCTGAAAGAAGCTCATATGCCTTTTCTATTCTCCCAGTGTCTTTCTTCTTACAAAAATTGTGGGTATGTTAGGCTGACCAGCACTGGCCTAAGGCTTCATGGATTTTAATTTCAACATTACCAAACTGAATTTTCTGAGAGTATGAATAGCACTTTCTTAAATAAAGTTAGCATACTTCAGAATACTCTTGTAAATAGAAGAAACTGGGTTGTATAGGCTAAGCATAAAGACATTGTAAAATAGTTGAAAAGGAGTAGTGTAAATTAGAAGAGGAAGTTGTAATGTTTCTCCTAAAGACGTTTTGCACTGTATTTTCTGATGTGCATTAATATAACAAAATATTATACAGTAGTTATGCCTCATGGAAAAAGAAGGTGAAGGAAACCAGATTCAATGACAAATCACTATTAATAACACCTACGTTATGTTAAGTTACACAGTAAATAAAGCAGAAACAGCCTACCTTTGCTTTTGTGGAAATATGTAGATTTTGCTAATATTGTAGACATCTTAAAAATGGTTATAATGATTACTGCCTCTACTCATAACATTTTATTGCAATAGGTTATAGATTCTATAGAATCACTCTGCCACTCCAACTTTTGGTAATGAGTAGGAGGATACATTCCAGATGAGACAGTATTTTTATTTTCCACAAATTTTTGTGCAGCTTAAGTAAATATTGCTGGTATTGCTTTGTACAGCATGCTTGAATATTCTCACATTAGAATCTTAAAAAAAAAACATTAAAAGGCAGTTATGCTGGTAAATCTTTCCTTTTTTTCTGATAAAAAAAAAATCAGAAGGAAGTAAAGTGCTCTTGACAAATACATTGCTTAACAAATGCAATAGGATTAGTCAATAGACATATCAGTGCTTTTAGTTCATACTCTAAATGCTCTACGTTACTTAATTGATTCCCTAAATGTTCTACATAACTGAAATTCAGCACTGAGCATTGTGCCAGGAGTCAGACATTGAAATAGTATACCATTATTCAAACTACATCATATACAGATAGTCCTTGACTTGCGACAACAATTGAGTCCAAAATTTATGTTGCTAAGCGAGAGAGTTAAGTGATTTTGCCCCATTTTATAACCTATTTTGCCACAGTTGTTAAGTGACTCACTACAGTTGTAAGTAACACATTTGTTAAGTGAAGTGGCTTCCCCATTGATTGTGCTTGTCAGAAGGTCGCAAAAGGTGATCACATGACCCTGAGTACTGCAACTATCATAAATACGAATCAGTTGCCAAGGGTCTGAATTTTGATCACATGACCACAGAGGGTGCTGCAATAGTCTTAAGTGTGAGAAACGGTCATAAATAACTTTTTTCAGTGCTGTTGTAAGTTTGAACGGTCAACTGTTGCAAGTTGAGGACTACCTTTATTCCAAGGAAAGGATATTGGAATAATAATAAAATGTATTTCATTAAGATTTTTTAAATAAATGTATATGCCTACTGACTACTTAGGTCTGTGAATATTTTTGTTCAATCTATTGTTTCAAATATCTCAAATAAAGGCACATAAAGTTAATTTCTTGATATAGATTTTTATATAGCCATTTCAAATTCAGTTTGGACATGCTTTGGCAACAATGTGTTTAGAATATTTTTAAGAGTTTGTTTATTTAAGTTTTTAATGATTTGTTTCAGCCAATCCAAAAGCACTACATATGTTATAGTCATGGAAAGATGTACAAAGAATCAGCATACTGTAAAAATGTAGTTCAGTTTTTAAAGGTTTAGCATCCAAGTTTTCTTTCTAATGTTTATACTTCTAGAAAATAGATTATTTATGTTATACTCCTAGTTTTGAGAATCTGAAACATTGCTGAATACCAACATTTCATCACACGAGAAAAACAGTATATTCTCCCCCTTTCCTCCAAACAGCTTAAGGCAGGGAAATAATTAACTATGTCTGAATATTTACTTAATCTAAATATTCTCATTGTTCTTTTACTATACATTTAAGATAGTCCTAGACTTATGACCTTAATTGAGACCAGAATTAAGCAGGGCTGCTTTAAGTGAGTCATGGCCAATTTTATGACCTTTTTGCCATGATTGTTAAGTGAATCATATGGTCATTAAGCAAATGTGGCTTCCCTCACTGACTTTGCTTGACTGGTTGGGAAGGTCCCAAATGATGATCACATGATCTCAGGCTCCTTGCAACCGTGGTAGATACATGGAGTTGCCAAAACCCCTAATTTTCATCATCACGTGATCTTGGAGATGCTGTGATAGTCATAAGTGTGAAAAATTGTTGTAAGTCACTTTTTTCAATGCTGTTGTAACTTCAGTCATAAATGAATGATTGTAAGTTAAGAACTACCTGTACTTTTCATCTTGAGAACCATATTATAGTTTTTCAGGATAACATAACTATTTCAGCTAATACTTCAAGCATTAGAAATTTTGGTGTGTTATATGGTCTCAATTGAATTAGAAAGGAGAAAAAGTCTCATTCTCTATATACCTCCAGGTATACATTGTTCTACAAGTTCCTGATTTAAGCTGACAACATTATTTTAAGGGCTCGGGATAAACTCAAAGTTGCTTTTTCAAGAGGCAATGGGACTTTCTTGTTTTTCTTTGAAGACATTTCACTTCTTATCCAAGAAGCTTCTTTAGCTCTGACTGGATGGTGGGGAATCAATTCAGAGCTTAAGAAACTTCTTGGATGAGAAGCAAAACATCTTGAAAGAAAAACAAAGTCCAATTGCTTCTTGAAGAAGCACCATTGGGAGAACGAAGACCTGGATGATTGAGAATCTCCATAGACATTCAGGCTCAGGATAAAATAGAATATTTTTGTGGATTCTTCTAACAATTTGGTGGTTTGTGCTTAAAAGCAGCAAAAAGGGACCTTGTTGTGAGATGGTATTGACTTACTCAATTCCCCACTTATCCAGTGTATGATTCTTGACATGAAGATGGGGTATTACTGTCAAAGGAAATACTCCTCCCACCCCTCTGATTCTTTTCATTCTTCAAAGGGCTTTTACCTTCATATCTTGAAATAATTCAAACTAAATTGTGGAGTTGAGTCCTAGAAGTCCTTTTCTAGTAGCCATAATTCAGAATTTCAGTCTTGGTGGATTGATGAACATATCTGGAATTTTAAAAACACTTTTTTAGAGCCATGAAAGTTGCATGGATGTATCCATGAAGCCACCCATTATCTTTATAGTGCAGAGAATCCAAGGATTCTTGCAGTTAGTAATTTTGGAGCATATGGTGATGAGCACTTCTAAGTCATCTAAAATATTTTACAGTGTATTCATTGCACAAGTTAAAAGACGTTCCTGATTGTAGACTAAATTCTTCTTTGTATTAGTTTGCCAGTATTATACTTGAACAAATATTGTAAGAGTGCTAAGCATTAAGAGGCATCTGGTGTACAATATTTCCTTTTTGCCTGATATAAAACAGTGGCTTTGCAAATATTTTAGTGTCAAGATTATTTATCCACTACATTCAGTATATACTTTGATCAGTTAATGATAATTAAACTATATAGATAGGTTGAATAATCCAGGCTAGCATCCAAGTAAGCATACAAGGTATCTATTCATGTAAGATTGTTCTAAGAATCTGAAACAATAGCAAGAGGAAGAAATTATTGCATTCATTTGCAGTAAATTCAATTTCATTGTAGCAATGTCATATACCCTATTTCCCTGAAAATAAGACCTCTCCGGATAATAAGCCTAATTGGGCTTTTGAGTGCAAATGCTAAAATAAGCCCTTCCCCAGAAATAAGCCCTCCCTGAAAATATTGCAACACAGAGCAGCCATGAGGTGACCACACTCGCCGCCACCTGCACCTCAAAAATAATAAGACCTGCCTGAAAATAAGGCCAAGTCTTATTTGGCGGGGGGTATCAAAAGAAAATAAGATCCTGTCTTGTTTTGGGGGAAACACGGTAAATGCAGTTCATACACCTGCAAGTCTCTTTGCAGCAGGATGGGTGGCAAAGAAATTTAATAAATAAAAATACTTTTCATACATCTAGCTATTGCACAAAAGACATCCACAGCATACTTCTATGTGCATATTGCACTTTGATGCCCATTAGACTGCCTGCTTTCTGGAACTTTTTAAACATGCCAATGCAGCCAATCTGAGAGAAATTTGGCAATTTTCCAGAAGTTATTATTCCAAACTAGGTCTGGTTTCTGGTGTTCTAGAAGACGCTGAGCTATGAACCACCACGTCTGCAAGATCAGAAACCGTTCTGTTTTCAAACAATCATCTTCTGGTAAACTGGCCGGGGATGGCCAGTTTGACAATGATCCAGAAGAATCATGGTAGGTTTTGTGTTCCTGGTAAATTGATAGAGCAAACATTTTTGTTTAACTCAATATATGCATTTGGGATTCATATTAGACCTCAAAAGTATTCTTAGAAAATCAGAATAAAAACTGCCCACCTGCTTATATAAAGGAAGAGGAGAAGATGATTAGATATGGACCTTTCCTTGGAACTAGTTTGGCCTGATGAGGAATCAAGTCAATTAGAGGTGTATGACAGGGATGTCCAAACTTGGGAACTTTAAGACTTGTGGACCAACTCCCAGAATTCCCCAGCCAGCATAGCTGGCTGGGGAATTCTGGGAGTTGAAGTCCACAAGTCTTAAAGTTCCCAAGTTTGGACATCCCTGGTGTATGACATCATTTCTTCCTGTGCTAATACAGACATTGCAGACATTTTGCAAGAACACCTGCCAGCCTTAAATAACTGGGTATCCATTGTGGGAATGTCTCTTTCTATGTTCAGTTCAGCGTAGTTAATAACACATAAGCAATTATTTTTCAAATTTAATGCAGGCATGGCTGACTCTGGGGAAGAGTGAAAAAAGATTTTCCATTCCAATTCAAGCTAAAATGTACATTAGGTTTAGGATACATTTTAACAGAAAACAGAAAAATTCGAGCTATTTATTGCTTACATTGGCTTGCTATTATTCTGACAAATGCTTTTTCTATTCAAACAGTCAAATTATTTCTTACTGAATTGTTGGTGTAGTCAGATATACAATATCTATTTCATCTTCAGATCTGATGGGTGGTTCTTTGTACATTTTGCACTTGTTTGCTATTTAATAACAATTACAAAAATATGGTCTGGATTTTTTTAATATGTGGAAATGAGTATACAGTAGCTCTTTAGTGTTGTCTGTTAATCTGATTAGATCAGAAACCATGGCAATAAAATTTCAACATTTTACTGCTTCCAAATGTCTGAAAAAAACAGTGTCCAGATATTTCTGAGTTAAGTTAGTCAATCTAAAGATCCGAGGAGTAGTTTGGACATTATTTCCACAACTGACTTGCTGTGAGGCATACATTGTGCTTCAGGATATAGGGAGCTTTTGTTTATGAAATGTCACAATATGTGAACTTTGTGATTGAAACTTTCAAGGGGTTTACAGGAAGTCATCATATCTCTGTGTTATTAATCATACAATTGCAAGATGTTTCATTCATTCTTTATAAAGTCAAAATAATTCCCAAAGTTATTCATTTAATATAGTATGTTAAAATGAACATAATATAATAATTCTTTTTCCAAGTTTACTCTGAGAAAAATTTTCAACTTCTTTCGGAGCTCATATTCTAAGTTGCAAAAGTTAGTTACATTCTCTCAAAAGAATATGATAAATGATAATGTTTTCATAATAAAATGTTAACACTGATTACACCATTAATGCTTTTTTAAAATGATTTTATAGCTCTGCCTTTGATGCTAAAATTGGACTTCGTGTGGCAGTGAAGAAATTGTCCAGACCATTTCAGTCTATCATACATGCCAAAAGGACCTACCGCGAACTGCGACTGCTCAAACATATGAAACATGAAAATGTGAGTTTGACACAAATCATAATTGTATTTGGTTTCAGAGCGAAGTTGAGTATGAACAGTTTGTTAACTCTGATTCACTTTATGAGTAAAGTCTCTGAGCAGGAAAGGGGTTGGTTGTGCTCATGCAGAACTATTGTCTGAAAGATTTCTTTACAGGGCCGCTCACAGGTGCAATGAATATGATCGTGCTGAATCCAAAGCACCTTTCACACATTGGAACTGAACACTGCAATCCATGGGTTTGCATTTGGTAGTTTACATGTCAGCCATAGTGAAATGAAAATGACATCAGTCTTCAAGCAAAAAATGACAGTGGAGGGATATAATACTGCAATATTTATTCTCCTATTAACTAAGAGCGCAGTCAAATTTGAGGAAATAATATAACTGTTAATTCTGCAATCTGCAACTCTAGAGCGTGTTGTGAAATGCTTCATAGCTTCTCTATTTCTGAAGCGCAATATTGCAAAAACATTTCTTCCTCTAGTACAGTTGTTGTCCAGGTTAAGCAACCCTGTCAGATGAGTTGTTCTTATCTTGTCTGATTAGAATTTGGTTGATTTTTAAAGATCTCTAAGCACATTTCATTTTATTGTTTGCAGGTGTTTAGTTTTTTGTTTTTTGCCTAAATAGTATTGCTTCTTTGGTTTTAATTCCTTGTTCATTTCTAGAGCCACAGATATAAAATAGGCAGCTGCATAAATCAAATGATTACGCCTGGCATTTTATGCAAAGTTCACAATATTTAATAAATAAATCTATCCTACACAATTTGAGTAAAGCCTGCAGTATTGAGGATTGAACTAATGGAGATTTTTGAAGTACAGTACAGCTAATCTGCTTTTAATCAAAATACTTCTTCAGATATACGTATTAGTAAATAATGAAAGTGTGGAAAAGTTATTCTATAAAAGCACCTCCTAATTTCCCTTTGAATTAGCATTAAAAAAAACCAATACAACAAAATTATGCAGAAGAGCCTATAATATGATCAGGTCGTCAACTCGTTGAGCATAACAGTTCAAACTATACTTCCTGTTGAATTGTGCCTTGTTTCTAAATATTTTTTATACTGAGATATAGTGGCCCAGTGGTTAGTATGCAGTATTGCAGGCTGACTTTGCCTACTACTAGGCTCAGGGTTGACTCAGCTTTCCCTCCTTCCAAGGTCAGTAAGAGGACCCAGATTGTTGGGGTCAATATACTGACTGTAACCCGCTTGAAGAGTGCTATAAAGTCTTAAATGCTATTGCTATTATTCAAAGGCTATCAGGTTTCATTCTTCTGCAGATAATGTCAGAGCACTGAATGTACCATAGTAAAGACTGGTAGTTTGTAACTGTAATTGTGTGTGAAGAATTTATTACTGGAATATATATTGATGTAACTGGCAAAACATTAAGCTTCAAAGGCTATATTGGCCCATATATTTATTTTTGATTGCTCATTAAGGACAGGCCTACCTTAGTTTTTATTGTTGACATTGAATATTTAGGAATTTCAGTAAATGTCCATTACTTTTTTAATACTACTTCTTATGCCAGTGAAAAGTTTTCACATGTAAATTGGATTGGATATTCATGTGGATTGGATATTGGATAGATGGATGGATATTACAATAGTGAACACTTCAGAAGAATCGCTACAAAACATGAGGGAGTGGAAATGTGCTGTCATGTTTGTAAGAGAAGCCTCCATAACGTGGAGTCCTGAAAAGAGATGAGCTGCTTTAGGAATCACAAGCTAGTGCTCTGTTCACACTTCTGCACGTACCAAAGCCCCTCTTCCAAATCAAAGAAGCATGACCCTCTTCCAAATCAAAGAAGCATGACCGGGATCGGATTCTGCCTCATACTTCCTCACGGCCGATTCGCTCCCACAGAGAGTGACTTCTCCGGGTGCCGTCCACTAGACTTTGTCAGCGGGCGACGCCCAGGGGAAGGGCTCTCTCTGTGGCGGGCCCTGCCCTCTGGAACGACCTCCCCCCCGATATTAGAACTACCACGGACTTCCGTTCCTTCCGTCTGAAATTGAAAACGCACTTTTTCTGCCTGGCCGGCCTAGGGTAGCCTCTTACCATAGTATTATAGGGTTTAGGGTTTTAGTGATTGGTTTTGGGGAATTTTAGCGCAGGGTCTTATTGTTTAATCTGTTTTTTAACTGTTTTGTATATCTATGTATATTTATTGTTTTAATTTCCCTGTGCACCGCTCCGAGTCCCCTTGGGGAGAGGGAGCGGTCTAGAAATTAAATATATTATTATTATTATTATTATTATTATGACATAGCTCTAGCACTTAAAAATTTTTTTAATGTTTGACCCACAGTAATTAAAATTCAATTAAATTTAGAAAAGTCTTTCAAAAATCCAGTCTCCTAATATAACTAGCTATCTCCTAATATATGTTTGCTCCAAAGTCATTCACTTCAGTTTTTTGCATCATATTGGCTCAAGCGCCCAAAATGCAGTCATGTGACTGCAGGGTGGTTGGCCATGAGATCCTTGAATCTGGGTTGTAAGAACCTTTTTCAGGGTCTGGGGTCAGATCTTCAAATTGTCTCCGAACATCTGGTCATAAATCAAGGACTACTTGTATAATATTGGTTTTATTAAATGCAATTAATAATAGCAACAATCAGTAATCAGAGTATATTTAGCATGATAGTGATGAATTATAGCAAGCCCCAGGATATCTATATTAGCTTCCTTTAGCATGCTTTTGCAAAAAAAATTTGAACTTTGCCAAGATTGCTGTTGCTAAGCAATGTGATTACATGATGTTGCGATTCACACTCGCATTGCTTAGCTAAAATTCCAGTCCCAGGTACTGGTAGTCCTTGAGTTACAACCGTAGTGAAACCTATGGTCATAAGCCTAAAACAGGTCAGTCACATGAGCAACCAGTTTTATGACATTTTTGAGATTGTTAAGCAAACATATTGATCATTAAGTGAATGTCATAGCCATTAACTGAAGCATTGGTTTGCTAAAAATTGGAAGTAACTGCTGTTATTTGGAAAAACTGTATGAAAATGCCATATACTCTATTCTCCAATTTTAATCTTTCAGTTTTGTATCATTGGCAACATTGTGCCTGACTGATTTCTTGCCACTGTCAGCATAATCAATTATGATGCACTTCAATAAGATTCTCTAAATCATACTTAATAAAGTATTTGTTGTTTATTTAAAATAATTTAAACCAATTTCATTGTAATTTTTACAATGACAATAAAGATTATTATTATTATTATTATTATTATTATTTGTAGTTTTGATTCAATTTTAATTTCAGTATATTTTGATAAATCTGTTTCCAGTACTTTTGATCTTTTGGTACATATATTGCATATGATAACATTTTTATTTGTTGGGGAAATGGGTTGGAAAAATGTGTTAATGTATATGTTTACTTAGGAATATCTTTGCCCCCTTTACAGGTTATTGGACTTCTAGATGTATTCTCACCTGCGAAGTCATTTGAAGAGTTCAATGATGTGTAAGCAACAGTTCAAAACTTTGTAACATATACTTTATATTTTTAAACTTACTAATCCAACATTTATAGCCTTTATATTGAATTAAATTTATAGTCTTGGTGAAAACTTGCATGTGAAGAGAGTTAATGGGGCAAATGTGAGTGAGAGTATGCATCTAAGGACATGAATAGTTTTACACCTGCTTCAGTTTTGTTGTTGTAGACGTGTACGAGCATTGAAAAATCTTGTGTTTGGAAAATAACCTAAGTTAATAACATAACTTAAAATAACCTGCTGCTTCACACTACACGTTCGTTCTCTGAGGAAACAGTAAAATCATAGATAGGGTGGCCTGAGTCATTAATAATACTTTGTTTGATTTTGTTTTATGTGTTGTTTAAAGTCAGCTATTATAGTTTGTGAATGGGTATACTTTTGTGCAGAAGTTCTCAAACTTGGTGATATCCACCCTCCCTCCCCCAAAAGATAAATGAGCTCATGTTGGCTCCTCCAAATCGAAGCAATGATTTTATTGGGACCAGGACTAGGCATGAAAAAAAATACATCACTTGTCCTTAATAATTACATTATAATCTAGATACCAGACAGGACAATAATGGAACTCTGCAACCTTATGGAACAAAACCTGTTTATTCAAAGTAAACAGCCAAAGAATCAAATGCAAAATGATCCTTTTCAATTAGAAGTATAGGTCTGTCCAGTCCCACACAACCCTAGAAATCTGCATCCCATCTTCAAGATACCTACTGTTATTCCTCTTCTACCATATCACTTGCTTGGGCACATAACATAATATCTGATCCTTGCATTTGGCACATTCGGCGCATATAACACCATGCTCTGGTTGTACCTACCTTGCACAGAGATATATCCTGGAGCATGGGAGATGCAAGATCACACTCCAGGTCCTCTAATCAGGTTGTAAAAAAGGGCCCCACCCTACATGCCCACAGTGTGTTTACCTTGGGTGTCATCCTGCAGGTCAATGCCAAAGCACTGATACACAACATTCCCACTTTAGCCTACATATTCAAACTCCCTAGAATTTGTGGCTTCTTCTCCGAATGTCATAATATGATGTGTTACACCCAGTCAGTATTTATCAGAATCATAGAATATATAATTTGCTAAATATATTCATGTCAAAAGGAAGATAACATACTAGAACTGCTGTACATGTGGTAACAATAGTTTCCAAGCCATCTCATACATAAATTGATTTAAGTATTTGAATAACACTGCAGAATTTTGTTAGGATCTCCGTTTGTATGCCATCATATCTCTCCCTCCCTCCCCTCCTCCTTTCTCTCTCTCTCACTCCTCAACCTATTGAGCTTTGTATCTCCTTGTTTATGTTGTATACCATTTTGAAGTTGAGGTTTTGTCATTCAAATAACAGGTGTTGGCAAAAATGTTTACTTTCTCAAGTAGAACTGACTACTTTTCTTTCTGGGAAAAGGTGGGGGCGGGAAGGACTTAGAAAAAGAAAAGCTGAGCAAAATATTTTGAATAACAGGGAGGAATAAAGTTCCTTGGTTTTATTGTCAGGCTTGTCTGTTCCATCATTATTTTGCATTAAATAACTCATGTTCTTGTAGCTGTATGTTGAGAGATAGCAGATTATGAAGTGGCAAACATTTTAAAGAGCTGTGCTTAAAAGTTGTAAAACTTGTATGTAAAAGTTGTCATAGGCACGTTGAGACAGGCTTCCTGTTTTAATAAGTTCATTTAGATGGATGACTAAATGTTTCATATAGCCTGTACTGTACAACATTTTTACATTTCTTCAGAGAAATAAAAAAACTGATAAAGATCTCCTTAATTCATTGTTAGGAAGAACAACTAAATTCTGAAAATTCTTATTCTCTTATTATAATTTCTATGGGAAGTGGTTTATTGTGGCTGCAGTGAGTGGATGGGTTGGTTGATAATAAAAGTTATGTGAACACAGTGGGAGAGTGTCATGAGATGTCTTTTATCTTCTCACATTTATAACGTACAAGCCAGAACCTATATGAAACAGCCTTTGTTATTATCCTGTTTCCATTTGAAATGAATAATCTAGAATATTTTAGATAGATCTCCCAAATAATAAAAATACACAAAATTCTATAAATACAATTTTATAGATGCACAAATCTCATATTTTTGGATTGTGAATAATTGTGCTGATTATGTACTTACAAAATACATAAAAATATATTTCTGTAAAATAAAGTTCTCTCTGTGAAAAATTTGAGATAAAGTTAACTAAAGAAGCTTCTTGGATGAGAAGCGAAACATCTTTAGAGAAAAACTAGAAAGTCCAGTTGCCTCTTGAAAAAGCATCTTTGGGACAACCATGACTTGAATAACTGAGAATCTCCATAGCCATTTTTCTAGTATACTGAGTTGGAGATTGACAAAACTAGTTTTGTATACATCAACTTTTGCCATTGATGTCCAAGGATTTGTAGTTCAACTAGTGAAGGGTACACTTTACTGTAAGATGGTGATTAGTAGAAATGTAAAACATGGTTACATATCTTGGATTATACCACACATACTGTTTATAATTAATGATTTTAAGTGGCTCTGCTTACATTTCTTTAATCTCAGAAATGCTGGATTGAGTTGTGTAAAGCATTAGAAAGGGATGCTTTGCAAATAAAGTTAACATAGGCAAAACTTCCCTTCTCAAATATTAAAGCAGCCATGTTCTCTGGAAGGCTTCAAGTCTGCTTTGAAGGTTGTTTCAGGTTGTCTGTGCTTACGTGTGCACATGCAACTGCTTTTCTTTGCATACAGTTCCATGGAAAGTATTGCTTTTGCATGTAAATGAAAACAACTGGAGACAGTCTTTCAAGAAAGACATGACTGCTTTAATACTTCAAAGAAAGACAGTTCACTCAAGTCAATGACGTCTATGGAGCATTCTTCTGGATATTTTTGCACAGGTAGAGTTTTCATATTTGTTCAGGTGTCTTACAAAGAAGTAACATTTTGGTTTGACTTCTGTTTTCCAGATACCTTGTAACCCATCTTATGGGAGCGGATTTGAACAATATTGTAAAATGTCAGAAACTCACAGATGACCATGTACAGTTTCTCATCTATCAAATTCTTAGGGGTTTGAAGGTATTTCCAGTTTTATAAGCATACTCCTCTGTACATTTGCTTTCTCTTTTAAAGAGAACTATAGAGGCAAATAATGTATTCGGGCAAAGGCAGTTATTGCATTTTTGCTCTTCTGAATTATGTACACTGATTTCCTTTTAAATAGTTTTGAAGAACGTTTGTCCTTTCTGAAATCTGGGATGGAAGCAAAAATGCTGTTGCACAACTATTGAATTGGCTCTGCTTCTTGCACAATGGAATTTGAATTGGCCCAGCTTTAGCTCTATATTATATTCAAGGCATTAATGTTCATAGTGCATGGCATTTTTCATTTGCTTGTACTGCATGTGCTGTATTTTTATTAGCTATGAAGAAGAGACTGCTTTTGGCACTTGAAGGAAGGGGATATTAAAAAGTCTTTACCTAATTCCTTCAATTGTTTGCAATACTCCCTAACAGGAGAAGAGGTCATGTTGTAGATAACATTGTAAAGTGCTCTCTCCTACCCACCCCTTTGTCATCTAGACAAAGACAGGAAAGATCTCCAACAGGCATGAAAAACATAATTTTATAATGTAGCCAGTAGTAATATTTTCTCAACAATTTTATTAAATTCAGAAACATAGCTTTTCCCCCTAATCTCCCATAAAATGAGTTCAGGAAATATTGTCTACATTTCTTTGTCATTGATACTGCCTGTCAATGTGATTCCTGTTTGACTGCACTCACTCCAGGAAGGAAACACAGAGTTGGGAAATGTCCTTTATTTGCCCAGAGAAAAAGTGACCTACTTGAACTACATTATGCAAAGCCAAAATTCAGCTCTTTGTTTTGGTTAATAAAACGGGCAGTCCTGGAAGAAAACATGTTTTTATATTGTACAATGGGGGGCAAATTGAAAATATGTTTTGATTTTGGTTTACAAATTGAGGCATATTTTAAACATGTCTTTCTATCTGGATAAATCTTGACTTTGCCCATTTGTTGGGTTGTTGTTGTTTTTTTGAAACTAGAAACTAATGAAAAAATATGGAGAAAAAATAAACCATAACTAATTTGCTCATCTCAGCAACTTTGTATTTTTAGGTATTTTTGAGTCTGTGTTGATTCCTGGTGACTGCCTGGGCAAGTCCCTGGAGATTTTTGTTTTGTTTGTTTCTGGGCATCTTTTCAGAAGAATTTGCCATTGTTTCCTTTTTAGGGCTGAAAGAGAGTGACAGGCCCAGTCACCTTTGTGTCTAAGATAGGACCAGAACTCACAGTCTCTCAGTTTCTAGTTTGGTTAATTCTAGTTATGATAACTCCAAAACACAAACAGTAACAACTACAGTAAGGTGGAATTGGGTTACGAGAATTTGACACTCCGAAACATATATAGACCGGGTTAGTTAGCATATCTTTAATCAACTTTCATTTTATAGAAATCTGTCCCACCTGCCAGACATTCCCTTAAAATTTTTATGATATAATTTGTGATGAGATTACCTAATTGTTCAGATTCTAAGACACTTTGCACATAGATATTTTGAATCAAAATGTAACAAGAAAGGATTATATCTAAAAATATTACATTATATTATTGTTTTCCATATAGGCATTTTTAAAAAATTCTAGTTGCAGATATTTGCTTTTCATTAGAAAGAAGTTGAGAGCAGACGAAAAAAATTACAATTACTATATCATGAATGCTGTATTAAATGGGGTAAGAAAAACATATTTTTATAAGTAAATTGAAAGCATTGCCCTAAGTCTAATATTAAAACTTTTATCTTTTAGTATATCCATTCTGCTGATATAATACACAGAGTAAGTATTATTGAATGATTAAAACATACAATATTTGTAGTATATAGTATAGTTCTTCTAGAAGACAAAATATTGAAAGTTTATAAATGAAAATAATTAAACATATCCATATAAAGGAAGACATTATACACCCAACTTTGTTACAGTGTTGATTCTACACACCTTTCTCACTCATTTTCTCTGTTAAAATGCAGTATGTCTGTGGTAAATTTTTATAGTAAATACAATCACTTTTTTATTTTTATGGATAATCTTATACATTTTTGTATAACATTTGTTGCTGTTATACAATACAGTGCAGGTTATAAAATTATTACTAATAAGATGTGACTATGTAATAGCTTGGTTTTGCACAGCTATTTTAATATGGCAGGCTGATTCTCTTTTTCCATTTTTTATTTTAGGATTTAAAACCTAGTAACCTAGCTGTGAATGAAGACTGTGAGTTGAAGGTAATTTGGAATTAATTATTTAAGGAAATTAAACATTTTTAATCTTGATAGTGAAATGTAAGGTATCTGTGTATATAGGTCCATAATGTTATTCTGGGTATAATCATTCTTGAATCATGTAATGTGATATAGCGTTACTGTTCTTATGCATTCGCTGTCTCAGAAGTATTATAAATCCTTGATTTCTGTTGTATTTTAAAATTTTCATTTATGTCTGCCTGCTTAATCTCAGACTTCTTCCTATGTAGCTTGTTAGAAAAGAAGTGTGCTCCTTCTGTCACCCTCCTTTTTTGTTTTCTCCTGCTCACATTATTTTTTAATTGTGTCAATATAAGTCTGTTTTTCTTATTTTTCAGATTTTGGATTTTGGGTTGGCACGGCATACAGATGACGAAATGACAGGATATGTAGCAACCAGGTGGTACAGAGCACCTGAGATCATGCTGAACTGGATGCATTACAATCAAACAGGTAAGATATTTCATTAGCCTTAACTCTTACTATCAAATAGCACAGGTTGTGCTCTATATTATAGTTATCCAGATCCAACTAATAAATAGTGTATACCGTATTTTTCGGAGTATAAGAAGCACCTTTCCCCCCCCAAAAAAGAGTCTTATACCCTGAATACAGCAGTTTTGGCATGCAGGGGGTTTTGGAGGTCTGCAGAGTGCAAAAACTTTTTTTTCAAATTTAACTGTTTAAAATCTTGGTGCATCTTATACTCTGATAAATGGTGCGTTTTATACTCTGATAAATTGGTGCGTTTTATACTCTGATAAATACAGTAATTCTTACAGTATAATTTGGTTGTTTTTGGAACTGTCTAATAATTCTTCATCTGAACTTATCTGTTCTTATATATTACATTACATTTGTGAAATATTTTATGTTCCCATGGTAGTTAATCATTTTAGTATTAGATACCTATTGCGGTTGTTTGATACCATACATTACCACCATTGTGTTTCATTTTGAGGTAAATAGATATTATGCAAAGCTCAGGAAGGGACTAAAATGTGGTAAGCAAAAGAAATTAAAAGCAGGATATAGAAGAAAAGGAAGATAAAATATTGTTTACATCTAAAGAATTTACTATACATTTCTGGGCCATATACTATTTCAAACAGTCTTTTATTCTGTAACTAGCTGTACCATACGTTGCTGTGGCCCAGTCGGGTAAAATGGCCAACCAATCTGTGTGTAGTCTACACCTGCACACACAAACACGTACACACAACCACCGTATAACCCCCAACCTACCTACCGACTGTATTTCCCCCTATCTCTCTCTATCCCTCTACCTACCTACGTACCTACCTACCTACCTACCTACTGTATTTCTCACTCTCTCTCTCTATCCCTCTACCTACCTACCTACCATGCAGCCTCCTGGGACCAAAAATGAGCCACATTGGAGTGTGCCATCCCCTGCACCTTGTTTTGGGCCTAGTAGGCCTCCATACAGCCTCCTGGGACCAAAAATGGGCCACCTGGGAGTGTGCCCCCCCATGCCTAGTTTTGGGCCTAGTAGGCATCCATACAGCCTCCTGGGACCAAAAATGGGCCACATGGGAGTGTGCCACCCCCCATGCCTAGTTTTGGGCCTAGTAGGCATCCATACAGCCTCCTGGGACCAAAAATGGGCCACATGGGAATGTGCCACCCTCTGCGCCTTTTTTTGGGCCTAGTAGGCCTCCATGCAGTGTGGGAACGTTGGAGGCTTATTCGGTTGCTGAGGAAATGACCGTTAGAAATGTGAGGGGCGTGTGCGTGATGCAGCATAAGAAGGAGCCGGATGGGAGGAGCTACAGGGAGGTGAAAATCTGAGACGTGTGTACCTTTTACATTTGTGCTGCTTGCACATGACACATGTGTGCCAGCCACACAAAATGTACGTATGATTGTATCGGAAGTCCTTGGGAACATTGTGTGAATATTTGGTGCCGATCGGTGTAGTACTTTCTGAGATTAGCGGCTTTGCACAAACTATTTTACATTTTTATTTATATAGAAATTACTTAATTGCTTTGAGGAAATCATCAGTCTTTATCCAATCCAATTTGCTCTTCCTTTCAACCTATTAATTTTTCCTTCGGGTAATGGTTTTGTGATCTGACACTTTCATTTTCACTAGATTACCACACCACCTCAATATACATTTTTTTTACTGTTCACTCAGATTTATATTACATCCATGATTTCGCATCACCTTTTTATTCGTGACCCTATGTCTTGTTTTGCCACATGCACTTATTCCCATTGCATTAAAAAAAATGATTTCACCTGACAAACTCCTTTCATTCCATATTAAGAACTATGCAGGGTCCTGGTGTTGTACACGCCGTGCTTTCAGAATGCTCTGAGTTTTCAGATCTCTGATTTTTTTTTAATTATCATAATTTACTAGTCATAATGTTACATTAAGTATAATAGTTTTCATAATATTTTTGTACACACATAGTATAATCTAAATGGTATCAGATCATCGTTTCTGATATATGTGTTATCAGTTTCATTCATAATTTAACTTACACAGATACTTCTCTTTATACGTGTGTATCTGTGTAGGTGCCTCTCTCTCTTTTACCAGCAGGATGGAGGGAGGGGTCACGGATGGGATATCACCAGAGCCTGATTGGTCCAGAGCCTGAGGGAAATATCTTTAATCCTTAGACACTCCCCTTTGGTTCCCAGTTTCCCCTCAGTCTTTGGTCCAATCACTGGTTCTGGTTCCTATCCTGTGATATTGAGAAGAACAATTAGTAACTATTTGGCTAATTGGTTAATTTAAATTTACTCCAAAAATTTAACTTGGCTGCTGCCCTAAAGGACCGGGTTTCCGGCTTGCTGGGACAGGAGAGTCTCTTCAGAGACTTCTCCTCCCGGGGCATCGGAGCGCTGCCCAGCTCCCAGTAAGCGGGGGTGACAGGCTCCTTCTGCAGCTTTGAGAGTGAGCTGCTACGGACTTCTTAACAGTCCGATACATTGTTAAGGAAGAGAAAAAGCCTCAGGCTGTTTTAAAAGGGAAAGGAAAATGTGTCTGCCCGTCCGCCCCCCGTGTGTGTGTATTTGTGTGTTGGATCACCTTAATTAATCCTAACTCCCTTAGTTTTACAACTTAATCTGTTTTTTCATTAATTCTTAACAACTACATGCATATTGTATAGAATTTTTTACCAGTAGAATATTTCAGATGAGCTTTGTAACCATTAATTTTCTTTTAACTTGATTTGTTTTGTCCTCAGTTGATATTTGGTCAGTTGGATGCATTATGGCCGAACTTTTGACTGGAAGAACACTGTTCCCTGGTACAGACCGTATCCTTCAGAAGCATCTATAAATAAAATAAAACTACAGGTTAAACTAGAAAGGATAAATTAATTAATATGAAGCTATGATATTGAACTCCCTTCTTGTGCAAATTATTGCAGGGCTATTTTGTCAATCTTGGTTTAGGAAAATTAATTCATTCTCTTTTAGAGAAAGCTGGTTTTTTTTGGTATGAACTTGAAATGAATTGTCGTGGCCTGGTATTTAACTGTGGTTGAGAAAATGCATTGTTGCCATAGAAATTACATCATTAAGAATATCCAGTGATGTTTTATTAAGAAAAATACATAAGTATGGGAATATTCAGTGGGAAGGTAACAGCGTTCTGTGTGTTTCAGCATATAGTCATGCTGGCTACATGACCCTTGGAAATGTCTTTGAACAACACTGGCTCCCTCAGCTAAGAAATGGAGATGAGCATCGGTCCCCTAGAATCAGACATGACTGGACAGGGGAAACCTTTACCTTTATAGGAATATTTATGAGAATAATAGTATAATGCTTATATTGTTCTTCGAATATTCTCCAAATAGTAAAATATACATTTTTATTTCTAGTTAAATTAAAATGTCTTAAAGTCTTTTCGGTCTTAATGTTTCAAAAATAATGTTTTCCTAAAGAGAATACTAGGCTTCTCAAATTAAAAGTATATCCCATTAGTTTAGGGATAAAATGGGTTTATCTATTACTTGGTAGTCGGTTTCTCTTTCATTTCTTCTGTGTTTGGGTACTTTTAAAGTACCCAAACATTACATTAAAATGTTCAGTCAAGTTTGTTTTGAATAAAATCTAAGACTAAAACTGATGGATAAAATTTAAATATTCCTTCTTCGACCCTGACCCCGTTCAAGGTAATATTTCAATTGTGAATTTTTGTTTTAGGAAGTGTGTGATTAATTTAGTTGTGGTGAACTTTTAGGCTGTTTTTACACTGTAGTAAACTGTTCTAACACTTGATTTATTGAGCATAGTTATGATGACCATAAATTGGGATTTACAAATTATTACAGTGGTTTCAAATGTCACACCTTAAGCCCAAATTATGCACACTCCAACATGTTTGTGATGTATGAACTAGACCTGAATTTAAATTCTTCTCTCAGCATAAAATATTATAAGAAAATTGTCTACATTTGCACACAATTAATAATGAAAATACTGTAAATTATTAAAACTTTTTTTTTTTTTATATTGAAAAGGTTTTATTGAGTTTACATTTTTTGTGGGGTAGGGTAAGGGTTACATAGAAATTTTGAGAGTGGTCACGTCAAAGTCGTCGGCTCCTCCGGTACCTCAAGTTACATTATTAAAAAGAAAGAAAAGAAACATTTCACATAACACTACAAGCTGGGAGCAAGTACATATTCCTAAATTTTTCAGTTATATACTGTCAGTCAATTACAAAAATCCGGATTACAAATATCATACAATATTACTCAAAAAAAACACGGGCAAAGTTATTTTTTAGATCTAAATCTCTTGGCAATTGTATCTTCCACCTTCTCCCCCGGGCCCCCAGCGGACGGGGCCATGGCTCCCCCTGCCCCCCCTGGATCTTCTCCCAGGACAGAGGAATGTTTTTTAAGAAAGGCTTCCGCCTCAGCAACTGTTTTAATCTTCACTCTACCTCCTTCCCAGAACACCAGCATCCCTTCGGGTATCACCCACTTGAACCAGATCCCATGATCAAACAATGTTTCAGACAAGAAGGAAAATTTTTGAAAAGAGAATTTTCAAATATTATGTTGTTTTGGTATTTGCTTATTGATTACTCACTTTGATTATAGATCAACAGTTTGCTTTATCGGAATAAGATATTTGGCTTTTATACAATTCATTGCTGATGATTTTGGCAAGCTTCAGTTATGGGACTTCCTGGTCCTTAAAGATGAGTCTTACTGCTACTTGCATGTCTTTCTTTTAATAAAATTTGTTTTGGATAAATTCTTATTTTAGTTTTACTTCTGCTAATTACTTACTTAGGTGTCTTTGAATTGGGACCTTGGTGATTATATGGACAAATGCCACCCATCCCTGCCTGACCGTAATTGGTAACTCTTTCAATGACATTTCAATGACCACTTAGATACCGTCATCTACTTTATCCATTGTATTCTACTCTTCTCAAGTAGCTTTCCTAGTACATTATCCATTTATAGTGAGTTTATGTTTCTTAGTTATAGTTTCCAGGAAACAGTTTTTATTTTCTCCAGGACTAATTGATTATTTTTCTGGCAATCTGTCTTTCTCTTTCCCCAGTGTCCTATTTTCACAGTTGTGGTATTTACCAACATAAAACCATTGCTTTAACTATTCCTCATTGCTTTGATGTATCTTAATTCTGAAACAGGGGCATTATGAAGTTTTGTAAAGTTCTATTTTATAATTTATGTTCCTTTAAGTCACACTTTTTGAGTCATATAAAACTGATTCACTTATTCTGTTTTCTTTGGCTATTGTTACTTTATCTTGCTGGTCATTAATTGTACAGTAATGAAAAATCTTTGCCATAAGTTTTCTCTTCTCTATCATCACCTTGTCTAAGATGTTCGTTGCCTCCCTCTCCAGAATTAATCCTCTTTCCTTCTTCAACAAGTCTAAGAAAATAAAAATATCTCTCCTGTTATTTCTTTACCATCATTTGTTAGTTTGCTAAGCATAATAACTTTTATCATATTTAACCCAGATTTTTGTTTCCCATTTTTAATTCGCAATCACCTCTTCTGAATGTTCTTTACTTTGAGTAACAAAATGATACTATTTGTGTATCTCAGATTGTCCAGGTTTTAAAATTCAGATTTGATAAAATCTATCGTGTCTTTCATCATTATAAAAGATTGATTGTATAAATTAAATAGATTGATAGTAAAAATTAAAAAGACGCTTTGTCTCTCTCCATTTGCTACCCAAACAAATCTGTTTCTTCTAACTTGATTTTTAACAATACCTTCTTGTTCATTGTAGCTGCTTCGAAGAAGAATCATCAGGTATTTTGAAACACTGGTTAGCTATATTATATTCCACACTGTTTTATATTATATTCCACATTTGCATAATAAAGAGTTTTACTCTTATCAATAGAGAAAGGTAAATATCTGTCCACCGTTTTTGTTGACCATCTTATGATAGCTACCTGTTCATTCATCTCTGCCTTCTCTGAAATCTGATTATTCATTTGATATTTTTATCCATGTATAAAAAAATGAAGTAACCGTTTGCTTGCACATCATGCTTATTTTGACAGTCTAATTTTTGCCTGGTTCTTGCTTCTCATATTTCAAGTTCAACACTATGAACCCATTTAAAATTTAAAAAGTTCTCTTTCAGTTCTGGTACCAACTGTGATTTATTTTTCTTCCACCATTGATCTGACTATGTCACCAATTATTTGGCACCCTGGTCTGTCTAAATATTTTATCTATATCCATGTAGTTTTTATATCAACACTACAGAAGTCATTGCCTCCTTCTAAGTGGTCAACTTCTTCCATACTTCAGAATCCAAGTTGTCCTCATAGTTGTAGATTACTCTTAGCTTCTCTTTTAATCTGACTGCAATCAGGAATTGTGGAATCATTTTCAGAATGTAATTAAATCATCTAATCATGTCAAAGTTATAATTCAGTATAAGAATTTTCTTCTGTAGCTGATCACAAATTATTCTTTGGATCGGTTTCAAATAACACAATTTCAGTATTTTTTACTGCTTATAGAAAATGTTCATCAGTTGCTGACTTAACATATCTTCAATCCTCTTAGAAAATATGTATAGATAATGGAGAAACATAATTTGAGCGCAGTAAATAAAATAGTTTCAAGAATATATAATACCTAACTTAGTTCATTTTTCAAATTCTTTTTCAAATAATGTAAACCATTTAGCATTTATCCTAGAGGAAGCAAGATATTTAGAACAATTGGTTTTGTTTGTTTGGTATTACACATAGAACATTTTACTGATAAGAAGTAAAGCTTTGTATCGCTATGGTCAATAATTTTATTTATTTGTAAAATTTATATGGATTTAATAAGAATAATTTTATTTAGTAATGTACATCACAACTTTTGTAAGATAGGTTACTTCAAATTCAAGAAGCTGAAATTATTCCTGTTTCAAATAATTATGTATTGTCTTGACATTTTTCTTATTGGTGTTGGATAATACATTTGTAATACAAATAATTCACTAGCTTGGGATAAACTGATATTTGAATTAGTGGGCTATAAGCAAAATTTTTGCTCTATATTAAAACTAGTCTAAAAATGCTACTTAACATAGGCTTTAGAAGTAAATAATAGTAATTATTACATTGAGTAGCACCTGTGCATGCCAGTTTTTGTATTTGACACTGAGCTTTCATCTTGCTAATGACTTTGAGTTAAATACATCTAACTTAAAACCTTTTCAGTCTTCAGTATATAAATTGGATATTGCAAAGGTACATTGCATTAGGAAATGGTTTGAATGAGGTGGAGGAAACCTGAATTAACTTGGAAATACTTTAATAGCTAATAAAAATGCTTTATAGACCTCGGTTAGTGATAGGTTGATCTTAGAACTTCAACTACACTCTTATCGTGTTTTTAATCCTTTAGATAAAAACCTAATTATGTCAGCTGTACAATTTTATACTGTCTATATATAAGACATGATTCTCAAAATTCTGAAGAAGGCCTGTATTCTACATTACTGCTATTGCATTCAGAACTATGTGTTACTTTCATGAACAAGAAAATAACAGCTTATGGATAAAAAGTCACAATGTTGAGAATAATTTCATGAAATTACGTTGCTCTGATGAGTGGCCACCTCCAGAAGTTAATTACTTCCAGTGTTCCATATTACTTAGATATATTTGACTATAGAATTTCCAGGGGGTATTTGGCATATGTATTTATACATAAGAGGTATGCTAATTTTGCTTATAATTATTTGGTTGAACTTTTCCCCTTTCATTTTATTGGGCTGCTGCTTTTTCATTTTATTTGTCCCAGAATTTTCCTTTATGGTCCATTGTTAGATATTGATCAGTTGAAGCTCATTTTGAGACTCGTTGGAACCCCAGGCCCTGAGCTTTTGAAGAAAATCTCTTCAGAGTCTGTGAGTTTAAAATTTGATTGTAATGACTCCCTTGTGTGGATTTCTTTTCTTTTATTTGCTCTGCTTTCATGAAGATTGTCTTTATATATTTTTTTATGTTTGGCTTTTTTTTCTTTATTTCTATAGGCCTCTTGATGTTTCACTGTGCTTCCTCTACATTGTTTTTCAGTTAACTAGTTCCTCATGTTATTCATTTTTTTTTTGTTTCTCTGTAGGCTATTTTAGGCTTAGCTAAACATTAAATATACTTTATTAAATGCTATTAGTATAAACATTTTCACACATGCTATTGAGAAACTACATGAAATACTGCAGGTGCAAACTCTGACATGGGTGTTCTTTTCCTTTACTTCTCCTATTTCTGTGCATGCCCTACATTTGTTCAGGAGAATCTAGCGCTCTAGCTAGGAAGAATCTATTTTTTTGTTCTATCAACCAAAATTAGTACCAATAAGCCATTAGAATAGATAACACAGTGTGCCCTCTCTATTAAATGGATTGTGCATTTCTTAGAGGTTGGTCTTTGCAACTTGAATTTGTAATATCACAGACTTAACAATCCATGAAATGAAGTATTTGAATTGCAGTTATTACTTGCTTCCAACCAACCTTCACACACCAAACTTGAGTATTCTTCATACATGCAAGAATTCCTTACCAGCATGATCTTTTGCTGAGAAATTTGAAAGTTACCTCATGTAATGGTGTTTCAGATTGCATAATTTATTTAGAGTTCAAAGCATGGCGTCATAAAATTCCTGTCCAATTATTCTAGTCTTTTTTGTTCTTAGAGTTAAAGTACATTTGAGCGTAGTAGCGAACACATTTTGTCTTTTTATGAGTAGATTTTTAATATAATTTCATCAATGAAATCATAAAGTGAAAGAAACTATGATAGGAATGGTTGAAAAATGCTTAATTCATGCGGCCCAGGAAGATTTGATAAAAGAGGAACGTATATATAATGTGGATGTATAAAACAATTCTTTTTTTAAAAAATCTGAATGAACAAAAAGGAAATACTGTAGATTGTAAAAAGAATAATGCTCAAGAACTTCAAGAGAAATGAGCGGTTAAGAAATATGAAATATAAATAAAGTAAGTAAATAAAGTTAATATTTAAACAAGTGAAAACGTGATAGTTTGAAGAAAACTATGTAGTCAAAATTCTAATTCTGGAGAGATTTAGAAGAACCGGCTTATTGAGAAAAGAGAAAATAGCTGTCCTCTGAAAAGCATGTGCTTCAGTTTGGTAAAAGCATGAAAACTAATTTTCCCTGTATGTTGTGTAATAAAAAATACTTGTCTTTGTGCTTGACAGCTTGGAAATCAGGGTCTACTTTTCAGGTAACAGGGTTTTTCCCCCCTTACAGCTTCATTGATTGCAACTGTCACATCAACTCCTTTATGCATGCTGGATTTTGCTCTGCTAGTTGCCAACTCGAGATCTCAGGAAAGAGCATGCTGAATAGTGCAAAAAGTTGTTAAAGAGTATATAGCATGTCAATAAACAGCATCTTGTTATCTGAAAAAGCTTTCAAACAAATAATTGAGATAAAGATTTTGGTTAGCTTAGTCATTGGTTTGGATAAGCAATATGACATACAGATCTGATAAAGGTAACATTAACCTACACAAAGTATAAGACTTATTAGAGATTGATTTTTCTGAGAATAAACAAAAGACAGTATTAAAGACCAAGGTTTTCGCAGAAAAATTAAAACTTCTGGCCCTCTAATTTAGAATCTGTGTTACAGAGATAGGGAATCCAGTTTTTTCCCCCCTGTAGCTCAGCTGATTCTTGAGAATAGATAAATCTTGCTGCTCTTGTCAGTATTAATAATATCTTAAAATAATATCATGGTATTTTCCTAAGTCTGGTTAGAGAAAGGATAAATTTTCCTCTTTTCATGCTCACTTTTTATATGGCTAAAAATATGAGCTCTTGATTGTTAATTACCAATTGCATTAACTTGCATTATTTGTTAGTATGGAAATTGGCAATATCAAGGCCTTATT
Source organism: Rhabdophis nuchalis (assembly GCA_039707465.1). Taxonomy (NCBI): domain Eukaryota; kingdom Metazoa; phylum Chordata; class Lepidosauria; order Squamata; family Natricidae; genus Rhabdophis; species Rhabdophis nuchalis. The sequence continues at coordinate 58,389,963 of CM077644.1, read as the reverse complement.
CTTTGGTTGAATTTCCCCCCAGAATTGTTCAGTTATACTAGTTGTCCAAAGAAGGAGAAAATAAGAGTCCCTACACTTTCAAATGTGTGCTTCAATTCCCTTTCTAATTAATCTCATCATATACAGCCTCTTGTTTATACCTGCCTTATCTGGGAGAAAGCAAGTTGCCCATCTTTTCCCATGTGACTTTTAGTTTGATAACAAAAATTCAGCAGTGAGTGAGTAATTAATCTGACTTCTCCTTGCAGATAAAGATATACATCTGCCATAAAAGTTAAGGAATTGAGTTTCTGCCTAAAGGCAAAATGTTTATTGGCTGTCTAAAGTAATGATGTTCTTTAAACAAAAATATGATAATAGTATATTTTCTTAGAGAAAGTAATACTAGATTTTCAAAAGCACTGTAGATGGTAGTACCATCCTGAAGTTGAAAAATCTGGTATCCCTTAGTTTAGTTTGGTATTTACAGTATCATGAATTGGTTAAAATCTCTTTTCTTCCTTCCCTATATAGGCAAGTTGTGATTTAGAATGAAATGTCATACATGGAATTAAATAGACTAATGTGTGTTGTTGTTGTTTTTGCTAGTCACTTGTGCACACTTGGCTTTAGTTGATACTAAATCAGTTTTCTTTTATTCACTGACAAACTAGTATTTTTGTGCTTTCTAATATTGCATGTTTGCTTTGAAAGTTTGTATCTATAGGAAAGATTCTGTACCCCCAAGGCATTCAATTATGTAGCAAAAGAGTGAAAGCTTATTTGAGCATTGACACTGTTGAAATAGTAACAAAGCCCTTGACAAGGCATTTTAAGATATTAACCAGCTTCAACAAATCATGCGTCTGACGGGGACACCCCCTGCATATCTCATTAACAGGATGCCCAGCCATGAGGTGAGATCTTAGGAGGATGTGCACATTGGTCTGCAATTTAAAGCATTTGATTATTTTATTCACTTTAATATTTTTTAACTTTCCAAGGGCACCCAAATTTAAACAATAATAAAGCTATTTATAACAATCTACTCCTAATCTAAAAGTACTTACTGACCTGAGGATCTGGTTCCTCCACTTCTCTCCATGTAATTCCAGCATTTCCTGTTCCAGTAGTAGGTACAATTGAAACAAAATTATCTTTACAATGTATTTAAAGGATAATACATAGGGAACTCTGTATATTTTTAAAAGAAACAATTCATTAAGTCTAGATAATGGGAAAGATATTTTTGATACCCACTAATGTGAGGATCATTAAGGCAGTTTTGAGGAAGCTTATTAATTAGTTCAGCTAGTGCTTCAGGTGAAATCTTGTCTCACTTCACTAAAGTTTTAGTACTAGAAAACCAATAACAAATCTATACAAACTGTAAAATATTAGAGAAAGGTGCTGTGAACATGTATTTCCCAAGAACTTTCAAAAGCTACATTTTATACCAACTGAGGTTTTCAAACTGTCTTCACAAGAAGCTTTACATGTAGGCAATTTACTGTAGTTCAGTGAAGGCGTAACCAGAAGCAAATCTAAATTGATGAAAGTCACACATTTTTGCCTATTCTTCTTAGTGCAATTCACCTCTCATTTAATTGGTACACTTGTCCCATACAGATGTTACTCTGCTGTAATATGTTGAAATGAATCAATGTTCCAACCATCTAAGGCCATTCAGGTGCTATTGCTATCCTCTAGCATATCACAGGTATTGCTTGTGCAGTGCATAAGACCTCAAATCTAGCCTTTAATTATAGCATCACTGTCATGTTGCGAGAAGATAAAGGTAGACAGTAATTAAAAAACTAAAAACAGATGAAATCAAAGGGAAAAAAACCAGACCTACATAGAAACTTGCAGTGATTAAGAAGCATACTGGTAGTTTAATAGCTTGTTTTATTTTCCTCCAGGCAAGAAATTACATACAGTCCTTGTCCTACATGCCGAAGATGAATTTTGAAAATGTATTTATTGGTGCAAATCCTCTAGGTAAGACTCAACAGTAGTTCCACCACAGTGGAGAATAAAAATTGCATGTACACCAAGTTTGTGAACACTATTTTGGCATGACAGATAAAGATAAAGGCTTTGAAGCAGTTTTTCACATAAATAGTAAAGATGACTTTGGTTTCATTTGTATACAATCATTCAGGTTTAGTCATAACACTAAATCTCTCCCACTTCATTCCTTCTGCCAGGAGATAAGGTTAAGCAACTCAGATGTTCATGTTGTGGTTCCTTTAGCATCAAATACGAACCAAGAATGTTTCACTTGTTTTATTCATTTCATACTGATACTCAAAACTTTAATGTAATTTACTGAACGCTAGTCTTTCAGATGACGATACTGGAGAATTTCTGGATAAAAATCTTTCCTGAATAGAATTTTAAAATTTGCTAGTGCATTTTATTCCCTTTATTTTTGAATTTGCTTGCTAATGTCATTGACCTGTTTCAATAATTTAAAAATAGATTCTGCACTTGCCATAAAACATGTTTCAAAGGGGAGATTTTTCCAGCAAGTGCAACAAATTGTTTATTCATTCAAACACAACTGTCCATTCAAATGAGAAATCGGGCGTATCAGGACCATCTAGAGATAGAGAGATAGAGACAATTCCATAGATAGAGATAGATAGTTCCGTAGATAAGAGACGGTTCCAATTGTAGCACTGAAAGTCCTAAACCCAACCTATATTTTCTCAAATATTTAATTTTTCTTACAAACAAATGCTAAGTTGGTAATTGTATTATGGCTGAGGCAACCAACCTGATTATGTCAATATGTAATCAAGACTGGGAAGGACCCAGAAGGCAGTGTCCCTCTGTCTGAAATAAGCCCTCTTAAGTTTTTAATTTGGCATGATTTGGGGAGGGGAGCAGTTTTCAACTGCAAAGTTCTAATGGCTTTTCAAGGTTTTGAACCACAAATAACCAGATGGAAGATCCTGTGCCTGAAGTTAGGCTCTAGGGAATAGTTAATTTGTTGCTGCTGTACCAGATTACCTGCTACCATGTTTCCCTGGAAATAAGACAGGATCTTATTAATAGGGCAGGGTCTTAGTTTCATTTGACTCCTGAAATAAGCGCTTGGCATTATTTTTGGGGAGGTCTTATTATTTTGGAGGTGCAGGAGATGGCGAGTGTGATCACCTCATGGCTGCTGCTGTGTTGCAATATTTTCAGGGGAGGGTTTGTTTTAGCACATGCACTCAAAAGCTTGATTGGGCTTATTATCCAGGGAGGTCTTATTTTGGGGGAAATAGGGTATTTATTTATTTTTTTTATTTTATTAAATTTATACCCCGCCCTTCTCCTTGTTAGGACCCAGGGTGGCGCACAGGGATGTTAAAATACATACAAAATATATAAAATATATAAAATTTAAAATACTTATTCTAATAAATAAACCCTGCGCTAAAAACCGAATTAAAATCCCAAGTTTAAAAACTATCTAATAGTCAGTATGGAGGTTACGCTAGGCCGGCTAGATGAAATAGGTGTGTCTTCAGACACTTGCGGAAGAGGCGGAGGTCGGAGATGGTGCGGAGTTCGGGGGGTAAGTCGTTCCAGAGGGCTGGGCCCACCACAGAGAAGGCTCTCCCCCTGGGTGTCGCCAGTCGGCATTGTCCAGCCAACGGCACCCTGAGGAGGCCCTCTCTGTGGGAGCGTATCGGTCTGAGGGATGTATGGGGCAGGAGGCGGTCTCGCATATAACTAGGCCCCGAGCCATGGAGCGCTTTAAAGATGGTCGTTAAAACCTTGAAGCGCACCCGAAAGACCACAGGAAGCCAGTGCAGCTCGCGCAGGATAGGTGTTATGTGGGAGTGTCTAGGCGCTCCCGTAATCACCCGCGCGGCTGCGTTCTGGACTAGCTGCAGCCTTCGGGTGCACCTCAAGGGAAGCCCCATGTAGAGAGCATTACAGTAGTCGAGTCGAGAGGTGACGAGTGCTTGAGTGATTGTGCGTAAGGCACCCCGGTCCAGTAAGGGGCGCAATTGGCGCATCAGGCGAACCTGATGAAACGCCCCCCTGGCCACGGCTGCCACATGATCTTCCATAGACAGCCGGGAGTCCAGGAGGACACCCAAATTGCGCGCCCTCTCCACGGGGGGCGGTGTTTCGCCCCCAATGGCCAGAGTTGGAATAATCTGGCTGAACCGGGGCGCCGGAAGCCACAGCCACTCAGTCTTGGACGGGTTGAGCTTGAGTTTGTTACCACCCATCCAGATCCGTACGGCTTCCAAGCACCGGGACATAACCTCGACGGCATCGTTGGGGTGGTCTGGGGTGGATATGTACAACTGAGTATCGTCAGCGTACAGATGATATCCCACCCCAAAACCACAGATGATCTCACCCAGCGGCTTCATATATGTGTTGAATAGGAGGGGCGAGAGGACCGACCCCTGAGGAACCCCACATATGAGGGGTCTCGAGGCCGACCTCTGCCCCCGTCAACACATATTGCGACCGACCAGAGAGGTAGGACGAGAACCACCGCAAAACGGTGCCTCCCAGCCCCAACCCCCCCAGTCGGCGCAATAGGATACCATGGTCAATGGTATCAAAAACCGCTGAGAGGTCTAATAGGACTAGGATAGAGGAATATCCTCTATCCCGCGCCCTCCAGAGATCATCAACCAACGCGACCAATGCCATCTCGGTGCTGTGCCCGGGTCGGAAGCCGGACTGGCGCGGGTCTAGATAATCAACTTCCTCCAAGTATCGCGGAAACTGTTGAGCCACCACACTCTCAACAACCTTCACTAGAAAGTGGAGGTTGGAGACGGGACGATAGTTCTCTAATAATGCTGGATCCAGGGACGGCCTCTTGAGGAGGGGCCTTACTACCGCCTCTTTCAAGACGGCAGGCAAGGACCCCTCACTCAAAGATGCGTTGACAATGCCCTGGAGCCAGCCTCGTGTCGTCTCCCAGGATGCCAGTACAAGCCAGGAGGGACACGGGTCCAATAAACATGTGGTAGCCCTAAGTCTCTTTGACAACTTGTCCATATCCTCGGTGGTAACAAAATCAAACTCCTCCCAAGATGGTGTCACAAGAACAGCCTCGGCCCGCTCGACTGGGCCACTGTCGATGGAGGGTAGCTCGTTCCAAATCCGAATGATTTTCTCCTGCAGATAAATCCCAAATTCCTCTGCTCGACCCTGTAAAGGGGCTTCCCGCGGCCTCTGTTGAAGGAGGGAGTGGGTCACGCCAAACAGGGCGACAGGGCGGTTATCTGCGGATGCAATAAGAGTGGCACAATACTCACGTTTGGCCACTCTTATCGCCACTAAGTAAGTCCTAATATGGTCTCTCACTAGTGTTCGGTCGGCTTCGGAGCGAGAAGATCTCCATCTGCTCTCTAGGCGTCTCTTGTGGCGCTTCATCCCCCTAAGCTCCTCGGTAAACCAAGGAGTCCAGGTGGTTCGTCGCCGCAAGAGAGGCCGCAAGGGCGCGACTAGGTCCAAGGCCCCCGTGGCCGCACTTAACCATGCGGCCACTAGGTCCTCAGTCGAGTCGCGGGGCAAGTCCACAGGAATTGGCCCAAGCTCCCCCTGGAACCTTATCGGGTCCATCAGGAGCCTGGGGCGGAACCATATAGGAATGTCCGATTCCGCCTCCCCGCAGTGAGGTGCGGCGATCGGAAAGTCGAGCCGAAGGAGAGTGTGATCTGTCCATGATTTAATGAGATCCCTACATAAGCTGCTTGACTATGTTGCCAGTTAACAGTGGAATCTCAAAGGCTTAATGTCCTTGGAAATTTCATCCTGCCCAGTCTGATATAGAGTCTGGGCAGCCCAGTAGTTCATGAACTTCATGGGTACCTTGGTGATACTGTCAGCATTTGATCCCAGGTCCTGGAGATGGTGCTCTAGCAAAACCAAGAGGCTAGCTATGTAAAGATTCTCTGGTTCCAGGACATTTAATATGAACTTCTAAATGAGGCTGGAATTTCCCTGATGAAACTTAGGTGCAATTTGAAGGTCTTCTTGAATTCTTCCTCTATGGCACCTGATCAAAGGGTCAGCAGCAGCAGCTGTTAACCAGGGAGAAATTGGTACAGATTCATATTGTGCAGCAATTGCACATGTTCCTGAAACTGATAGGCTTTTTAAATAGGTATTAAGCCATGATTATGTCATGTTTGGACTACCCGAGTGCACTCTATATGAGGTTGCCCCTGAAGGCAATTCAGAAGGTTAGGTTGGTTCAGAATGCACCATTATGAACAATTTAAAGACGTGTTATGGGATGCTCATGTAACATTTGCTTTGTAAGCTGCACTGGTTACTGGTTACCATTAGGTTCCAGTTCAAGGTCCTAGCAATCCTACAAAACCCTATTCATCATAGGGTCTATGTTTGAGGAACCACCTGTCTTCCATTGTGTGTGCACATCCTGTAAGATCAGGCAGAGTCAGCCTATCCCAGGGCTTATCCATTAAACAATACGAACCAGGAAGCATGATTTCTCTTTTACAGCACCTGAGTTCTGAAAGAGTATCTTCCTAGGGATTTGAATGACCCCAGCTCTATTGTATTCTACTGTACTTTATGCAAACACTGAAGACCTAGGTCTTTTCCTAGGCTTTGGGTTAGGAGGGGATGTGGACCTCTTCTAGGAGAGAGCTTTATGTCTGTTCCACTAAGATGACCATTTCCTTTTCTGTTGTCTGGTATTGTTTTGTTTTTAATTTTTTATATCATCCAGAATCATTTTTTGTGTCTGTCTATGTGTGTGTGTGTGTGTTTTGTTGGAGATTGCTTCATCTCTTTGCATCTATGAGCTGCTTTATATAATAGGTGAGTGATAAAAATGGGGAACAGCTGTCCCTCTATGATTCTCACCTAGCCTTTTGTTAATTAAATGAATATTTTTGTTTAAGAGACAAAAGAGAACTCCACACACTCCACACAAGAAATGTTTTAGATAAAAGTGATTTTTTTCTATCTTCATTTATTTCTTATGTTTTATTTCAAATATAATGAATGTCACTTAGTTTTCATTGATAGTTAGGTTAATACGCACCTGCTTTGCATTCAAGTTACCTAAGCCCATAGTTGTGTTCTAAGATAAGTGGCCATATAGATCTTTTAAATAAATATTATAAACATTCTTCCTTTTAAAAGTGGTGCGCTGCCTCCTAATTACTCAATATTTTCTGGATGTGAGGCAAAGTCGGCAGAAGAAAGACCGATGACTCAACATACCCTGAGCGCTGCTTGCCTGTTGGTGCAAAGTTTGTTCGTCCCCTTGGTGCACTGTGGAATAGTGTGCATCATGAACTAACAAACTAGCAATCTTGAAGTGCCAGAACTTCATTGCAGATTTCCTTGGCCATGTATGACAGATAGACAGACAGAAACACACACACACACACACACACACACACACACACACACGAACGACTCAATACTTTTACTATTCACCTTTAGGCTCAGAAACACAACCCAGGGTTCCTGCTGAATTCAAATTTTCAATGCTTTTCTTAGAAGCACATTTTTCTTATAATATTGTTTTATAGATATTCAACTCATATTCTTCTTCTTGCATACAAAAATGAATGGCAGCGTATTGGCATTGGGAAATGCTGATTTTGTTTAAGTTGAGTTGGGACTTTACAAGGAATTGGACATTAATCCCTCTTTTTGTTCTGTTCCCTTGGCTTCTGAAGCTGTAGACTTACTGGAGAAGATGCTGGTGCTGGACACAGATAAACGGATCACTGCTGCTGAAGCTTTGGCCCATGGCTATTTTTCTCAGTATCACGACCCAGATGATGAGCCAGTGGCAGATCCTTACGATCAGTCCTTTGAAAGCAGAGAACTTGATATCGAGGAGTGGAAGAGTGAGTTTTCTGGTAGTGGTGATGTGGTGTGAACCAAGTATTGCTGATGCCCTTCACCCACATCATTGTTGTAGTTCATGTGAAAAGATAAAGATGTCAGGAAGTAATGAAATCTAGTTTGGCAAAATAGGCTGTGCAGAAACATACCTTCTGGATAGGAAATGAGTACAGTTGCATAAAATGAGTCGAGGCTTCTATAACTTACCATTAATAAAACACTTCTGATTGATGCTCAGCGAAAGAACACTTCACAAAATCCTTCTCTTCACTATAGTTTTTGCATTCTACCGGGAAAAATTTTTGTGTGTGTGTTCCATAATGGGAAGAGGCAGTTAAAGGAAAGTTATGGGGGAAGGGGACAGTTGTAAATAAAGAAAAGAAATGGCTGAAACAGACAGAAGAAAGGGAAATAGTTCAAGGCAGATGGGAACAAGCACACTAGCTTTGTCTTTCTCCTCTGGCTGAGAATCTGGTGAGAGAAACAAGCTGTGGAAAGGAAGCAAACGGGCAGGAGGTTGAAGCTGAGGCAGGAGAGAGGAGGAGCTGCTTCTATCAGTTAGGAACTCCCACTGTAGAAACTGAGTGACTGTAGGGGAGGGTCTCACTAATTATGGAGACTCCAGGCAAACCGAGGATCCAGGAGAATGCAAACCTTCCATGAATGTAGACTTTTAAATGGATAGAGAGGGGGCCTCAGTTGCAGACTTGTGGGATCCTGAGCACACTGACTGAAAGTAAGAGCCATTGAATCAATGGGATGTACTGTATTTTTCGCAGTATGACGCACCTTTTTCCCTCAAAAAAGAGGCTGAAAATCTGAGTGCGTCTTATACACTGAATACAGCATTTTTGGCCTCCCAAAACCCTGCCCCCTTTGCAAAAATGGCCGTGCATAGCCTTTAGGAGGCTTATAGAGTGCTCCTGGGGCTGGGGAGGGCAGAAATGAGCAAAAAACAGGGCGGTTTTTTGCTCAGTTTCCCCCCCCCCCCAGCCCCCAAGAGCACTCTACAAGCCTCCTAAAGGCTATTCATGCCCCTTTTTGGGGGGGGGGGCTGTTTTCACAAAAAACGGGCCGTTTTTGGAAAGTCTGCAGAGTGCAAAACCTTTTTTAATTTGCCTTTTCAAAATCTTGGTGCATCTTATACTCTGAAAAATACGGTAATACAGAGCAAGTATACTTGTGTGTTTGCACTTCTTGTATACATGTGTGCAATCCAATTAAAGGGCCTCTGTCTGTCAGTTTTCTTTAGCAAACAGAAGGAAGGAAAAAAGGTATCTCAAGAAACATTTCCCCATTTCTATTGTGGCCCAGCCGGCTCAGGATGAGCTGCTGATGGATTCCTCTAGTGAGGAGTCCTATGAGTCTGCTCTAGAGGAGGAGGCCGAGAGTGAGAGAGCAGAGAGCCCGGCTAGGCATCAGGAGGCACCTGGGGCTTGGTGTAGTGGGGAGGAGGAAGCCCAGTTTGTCCCTGATGTCAGGCTAAGAAGGATTGAGAGGAGGCAACGGCAATTAGCAGAACAACGCAGTCGGAGATATCAGTAGCAGCTGCCTAATTGACTGGCCCCTCCCAAGAGGCTTTAAAAGAAATCCTCGGTACATCGAAAGGTTTGCAGGAAATAACGTAGAGAGGTTATTTCAGAGTCAGAGTTTTTCAGAGTTGGAGAGTTTGGATCGTGTTATTTTCTAGTCAAGGTTACTTCAGGCAAGCTGCCAAATAGCAGCCAGTCTAGTCATTTATCTTGTGTCGGGAGGGAGTCAGAACAATTTCTATCCAGATTACTGGAATATGCTAAATTGCACGCACACATGCCCACACACAATAGTCTATGTACATTTATCTGGAATAAGAGCTATTGTTCAATAGGACTTACTGCAAAGTAAATGTGCATAGTTGCTTATACTTGCTGAATGGAGATTTTTACTTACAATGTTTACAATTTTGTAAAACAAAGTTACAATTTTATAATTGCCCAATATATATATACTGATAGCTTTCAACTTACAACCATTTATTTAGTGACTATTCAAAGTTGCAACAGCACTGAAAAAAGTGGCTTATGATTGTTTTTCACACTTAGTACTGCTGCAGCATCCCCATGGTCATATGTGATCAAAATTCAGATGCTTGGCAATTGTCATGTTTTTATGGCAGTTACTAACTTCACAACTGCAGTGATTCACTTAACAATTATCACAAGGAAGGTTGTAAAATGGGCAAAGCTCACAATAACTGTCTTGCTTGGCAACAGAAATGTTGGGATCAATTCTGGGCATAAGTCAAGGACTTAATATATACAACTTTGTACATCTGTTCACAAATGGGTCAGAGTCACATATTTGTTGGGAGATTCTCTCCCACCCCTTTTGAGTGTTTTCAGTGGGAGTTGACAATGCTACTGAGAAAATAGGGAAGTTAAGTTGTTTGTTTCTAATTTTCCTTTGGGACAAATGCAGTACTTATAATTCAGAAAGGTTTAAAGACAGTTTGCACAAAAGTAGTTGGGATGTGGATGAAGCATACTGTATATCTAGATCCCTATGTATATTTCCCTACTCACATGTCCACAACGAATGTTTGAATTAGAACTTGGGAGACATCTAATATCATGAAAATTGGATTATATTTGCTGTTATTTAGTTCGCCATTTTCCTCTAAAAACATTTGGGTCTGACTTATAATTCCACAAGTCTACAATTTAAAAAAAAAATAATCTAGTGACATTCTGTCAAGAGAAAGGACTCTTTAATTCATTTTCCAATGTATTTTAGAAATACAGCTGAACCAGAGATTAGGGAGAGGCCAAGAAGGAGGGAAAGTCCTTTCAGGCAATGTTGGATGTGGTCTTTATCAGCGTTCTTTTCCAAAGAAAATTATGGTTATCTCACCAGATTGAAATAACTTTAGAGTCATTTCTTTTCATCGTCTGGGGTGGAAGAGTGGGAAGCAGTTATCTCTGAGCTATTGAAAGCCTTAACCCATCTTCCTTTCTCCTCCAGGCCTGACCTATGATGAAGTGGTTAGCTTTGTGCCGCCACCACTTGACCAGGAGGAAATGGAATCCTGAGAACCTGTTTCTATTTGTCCCATATCACTGTGAGGGGAACATCTTTTCCATAGGAATTCTCCACATATTGTTCAAGTGCCTCTTGCCATGAAGATTCTCCTTGGGGGAGGATGTGTGCACGTGTGTATGTGTGCGTACGTGTGAATGTGTTGAATGAAAAGGAAGGAAAAGAAAGATTCAGAGGGGAATATTTATACAGAACCTGTATAAAATTGCGTGTTCTCTTGTATTTTTGTACACAGTTTGGGACATGTTTCTACAGACTTGTATTTGATTGCTTTTTAGCCTTTACTGCTGATAATCAGCTTTCATTGCTCTAGGTCTAGGCAGATAGTATGCAGGGAAGCTGAGATGTCAGATGCTCAGTAGAAATTGTTGCCATTAAATGGCTCTTCTACCAAGAAAAGGCTTAGAAAATGGAAACTGAACTATTACTTGAACTGTGCTCCCTGCTTTCCAGGATGAGGGGGTAGCAGATTTATTTCAGTTACTTATTCTCACACAGTCTCCCCACTATTTTATAATAGCAGAAAAGTTGACTCCTGAATGTCTGGCTGTCTTTAATATGAAACAGGTGGTGTTGTTTTAAAAAAAAAAGTTTGTGCCTTAAATCAGTGTTTCTCAACTTTGGTAGCTTTAAGGAATATGACTTCCACTCCCAGATTTCTCCAATCTACATTCTGGCTGGGGACTTCTGGGAGTTGAAGTCCAGACATTTTAAAGTTTCTGAGGTTGAGAAGCACTGCCTTGAATGACTGAGAGTCTGAGTTAATGGTCTCAACAATGGAATTTAGAGGTTGTGTCTTTTTGAAGTACAGGCCTCAAAATACCTAGGTATCCCCGCCTGACTACTGTAATCAAGACACAGATATTCCAGCCGTTCCTCATGAAGCAATTTGGTCATTTCTCTTTCTTATTTCTTTGCCCAACTCTGAGATGTCTCACCTCTGCTATGCTACTGTTTTCTATACCATCTTCAGATGAAATGTGGGTTTTTGCATGTTGTAGCTGTACAAGCATGTAGGCTTGCTTATATTATTTTGGAAGAGGCAACTCAGCCAATAAATTAATGTATTCAGTTATCAGAGTTAAAGCCATACAATTTAGCATCCATCTAACTTTGTCCAATTTATGGTTAATATTTTGGGCACTTTTAACAGGAAAGGAACTGATAAATATGCATCTTTCTTTAACTTTCTATCTGTGGCTTTAAAAATCAGTTCATTTGTCAACTGGTATGTGCCTGAAGAAGAACTCAGTTCATTGTATTCATGAATTCAAGAAACATTTCTCTGCACACGGATGAGTGGGAGGCCTCAGTTCAAGTATTTTGTGTTCATCAGGTATTCTGAATATCCAAGAACCTATTTTTAAAATATTTCCTGAGATTTATATAATGCAGGCATCATGCATGAATTGTATGCCTATTTGAAAGCTCTGCAATATTTTTGTTTTTCTTCTGATGGATTTGGGATTTTGTGTATTTATCCCTTTTGTATAGAGAAGCCTTTTTTTTCTAAAAGGAAGGAAGGAAGGAAGGGGTTATGTGGATAATGAAGCCATCAGATCCTTCCTTTCTCTTCAGTTCAGACCGCTCTGCAAGGACACCTTAGCTTGGGGTCAAGAGAACAATGCTTCTTCGTGCTTCTTGTCCAGAGGCCTTCTGTAAACTAAACAAAATCACCTGTCTGTTGAACCTGCAGTCTGGGGATTCAGATGGAAATGTAGATATATTCTGTCAAATATACAGGAAGTTTATTTTTATCTGTCATTTTATTGTAGCTGTGACTTTCATGCATAAATACTACAAAGGGAATTTAAAAAACACATGTAAGTTTATATGTGAGTGAAACTCTCAAAGCTGAGATTTTAGATGGAGGGGCCCCTGTGGAGTGCACTCCTTGTTAGAACGATAGAAAATACACACTTTAAAGAGGAATTCTGCTCTAACTGGTTTTGCCAAATAGGATATCACTCAATGCAATTGGTTTTAAAATAAAGTTATTTTTCAGACTAAACGGACTGGTGGTGTTTATAAATTTCTGTTTGGTTGTGATAACGTTTTGTGATCATGCATACAATTGGATCCCAATATTACACATAACAATAATTTTCCTAACTAGCCACATATATTTTAATTTGCCTTTAAATGCTGCACTTGCTTTGTTTCATCCCTGAGATTAAGCTATGGAATAAAAATCCAAACTAATTCTGTTTGAAGTTTAATCTAATTATAAAAATGATTAGAATTTTTTAAAAATGCCATGAGTCCTTGTGGTTCATGGTGATAAAGGTACTGTAAATAAATACTGGTGGTCATCCCTGCAAGCACAACATATAAGCGATTTTAAAAAAGATTTCTGGATGCAGTTAAATAATGTCAATTCTGCAAGTGCGTTTTTTAATGCAAATCTGAAGAAATTAACATTTGCATCCATGACCCACTTAATTTAAGAAAGTGTATTGCATTCCTATTTCTAATCCTTGGCATTGTACATACTTTATTATTTTGTCAAAAATAACCTGGCTTCTCTTTTATTGATGAATCCTTATTTAAAGATACATAAATGTAAATCTTCTCAACATTAAAAGCAAAATATTTCATTTGCTGCATCTATATTATTCAAACTATAAGCATACAAAGGATTATAATTTTTTAGGATGAAGGTTCTTCAAACGTCTGTAGTGATGCAACCCTGTAAAATGACAAGTGGAGCTGTGTGATGACTCCCTAGCCCCTCCCCAAAACAATGTTTATACTTGGCCAAATAAAAAAACAAAACACTACCATGTTTTTTTTTATTGAAAAAGTTTTACAAAAACAAATTTCCCCCCTTTTTCCCCCTCCCCATACATGTAATATAAGTCAAATACAAGTACTATACCCCCCCTCATCCCAACCCTCCCAATATGAATTACTCACAAAATAGTATCATCCAGTTATCCCCCCTCTTCTAAAGTAATTATGCACATATATTTCCCTCCCCTAGCCTCCCTAACTCTCCCCCACCTCCCAATCCAACCCACCCCTCTGACTTCCACTATGCACCATGTTCATTGATCAAATTCCAATCTATAAACCAAGCCAAACGACGATTGAAAACTTAAGTCTCACAAAACAAAATATTTTTATTGGAAACAACAAAACTCAAAACTACTCCATGGGAGAGATGAGCCCATTTGCCACCTCCTCTATAGCTCTTGAGCATCACGCCCCTCCTTAGAGGCAGCTACTCTCATCTCACCCCTGCAATCTAAAGCTGCTCCAATCCTTTGACCAAGAAATGAAGGGCTTCCAAGCTGAAGGGCTTCCAGGCACCCAAGGTTGGATCTCTAAAGCATGGCTGGCTGGAGAATTCTGGGAGTTGAAGTCCACTCATCTTAAATTCGCCAAGGTTGAGAAACACTGCTCTACAAGAACACATCTAAGTCCTGAAAGATCACAGTTGCACTCAATCCAGACAATTTAGAAATAGGTTCCGGCACCAGTTCTACCCTGCGTGTTCAAGATCTCTCCTATGTATGATTCCCTTCCAGCTCCTGAATCTCAGAAAATTGCTGACTTAAAGAATTATTTAATCAGTAAAAGTCACTATTTAAAATAAAGGGACATACCATTATAACAAATTTTAGAATATTTTATGAAGCTTTAAAAAATACCACAATGAAGGTCAGTAACCAATTTTTTCATCACAAAACTCAGCAGTAGCACTGCCACCTGTGGTATTTGGTGATCTCGTAGTTTTGCTGGCAGCTGTATGGAAAAGGTATGCTGTTGTTTTCCATTAGGTGTTTTTACCCCTGACTTCCTTGTTCAGTTTACAACCCTGGAATTCCTGGCTGTCTTCCTCCAAGAATTAACTAGGTGTGATTTTAGCTTTGGAATTCAAGCAAAGGCAATCAGGTGCCGCTGCTGCTTCCGTGTCTAGATCAAACTTTAAATTGCCAGAATGGAGCCACCTCCTCTGTCGTTGGCCGAAAATAAGTCATTGTTAGTACATGTTTCTGGTAGTAGCTGACATACCAGCAGATGGGCTGACCTGTGTGTCTCGAAATTAACACCGTCTGAAGAGCCTCCACTTAAACATTGCTTTTACAGGTGCTGCCATCTGCTGATATAAAACATTTAATTTATATTTAATAAATGCATTTGCTGCATATAAAGTGGACTTTTTTTTTTTTTAAAGATCTTTTCACTCAATTGCAAAGCAGAAATTATCCAAAATACAGCCCAAGAATAAATAATAAATTTACTTTATTTGGCCTTTGGGATACAACTTAAATATTCAGATATTACATGACTATAAAAAAAACAACTTTCCACTCATGGCAGCCTTCTAAAAAACCTGGCCTACACACATGCCAATGTTAGTATAAGGTGTGCCTTTTATAAAGCACTAGGTGTCCTCTGTTTAAGAACAAGGATAGTACCGTTCACGAGCATGACAAAATGGTCTGTGATTGTCATTCTCTGCAGGAACCTATTAACTGCAGACACACATTTTTCAGTATGACCAACCCTCTCATAATGAGAGGCTGCATTAATTTATCCACCTAATTGCAAGCTCTCGCAATCGGCATGTGATTATGTGATCAAGGAAACGTACATGACTGGCAACACAAACTACCAGCAATGGATGACAGGCAGGAAAGTAATACCCAGTCAGCTGATTAGCTCTTGCCCTTTAGATCATGCCTGTCCACCTCTTCCAACAGAATACATTTCTCTTAAACTAAAAATATTGACTGTATCCCAAATAAACATTAATTTCATATATCAGAATTTTTGCTGCAGAAAACTATTTTTTGCCTTTAAACTTCCAACATTCTCCCAGCAACATGTATTATCTGTCGCTGCAACACAGTAAAACTGCTCTAAGTTGTTTTGGGTGTTCTTTCTTACCGAAGGAGGAAGTGAGAGCAACAAATGAAATACTAGTCGGATGAATGAAGACTGGTTAAGATGCATTATCTGTATTTTATACTTTGATAAATTTAATAAAATTATCAAAGGATTTTTCTTACAAGGAATAAAAGTAAATTACAGTATGCCTTTACTCATTTACATTGCAAGTTTATTAAGACTTCAAGAAAGTATTGGTAGTAAATCTGTATTAGGCAGGCATGGCTGCTATTTCTATTACTATAAAGGCTACCTTTCACATAGAAAAGGTGAGCCCTTTGAAAGTACCTGCGAGGGGAGTGTCTAATTTGCAACATGACTCCTTCCTCCTGAGCTGATGTGTGGGCAGGAGGCGGGCTATAAGTCGCCTCGTATGCACTCATTGTTCACAACACAGTTGAGAAGGAAATCTACGGTTGACTTTCTTAAGAGAAGTTGTGTCTCTGCCCGTGTGTGGTAAAAAATCTGGATTGGCCTTGAGTTTCTTAGCATCTTGGTGTACTGGAGAGTTCTACTCCAGGCACAGAGGAGATGAGCTGTACCAGGCGAAAAGGCTTCTTCAGGCAAGAAGTAAACAAGACAATTTGGGAACTTCCTAGACGATATACTGCTATCATCCCTGTAGGATCTGGGGCTTATGGCTCTGTCTGGTGAGTGTCTTTCTGGATCTCGGGGCTTTGGCAAAGCGGGAAGTGGGGCTGAATATGCAGGATCCTGGGATCCTAGATTTTGAGGAGGAATCACAGGGAATTACTTTATTTAACTCTGGTGAATATACATATTTGTATTCTGGAAAAGAGATTTGGTTTCCTTCCGGCCACAGTTTTCAACGTCATTCTAAGCGTCAGTTGATCAGATACTGAAAGTTATCTTATGTATGGAAACCTTCTGAGTTTCTAATGGTCCTTTTTCTGCAAAGCCTCTTATTATACAATAATAAATTGTAAAATAATACAAAAATACAATATTTATTTGATGATCTTTAAACAGGGTGAAGCACAAATGCCATGCTGTGCTATTTGTTTGCAGTTGGAAGAATAACAATTCAGATATTGCTGGCATGACAAATTAATAAGGCGCATCTTCTAGCACTGTTTTATTTTCAACTAATGTCTATGTGCCATCAAGTCACTATTGATTCCTAGAGACCACATAGCTAAATTACTTCCAATATTCTACTCTGAAAATGCTATAGGACACTAACAGTTCATGATGATCAAATACACACAGTTTCAATTTTTCTTAGTAATGGAGAGCTGCTTAAAACTTCCAGTTTCCACACTACAGTTTTTCAAGTTAGTTGGACTTGGATTATATAGTTGATGTATAGAAAATGACTGTAGCAATGCATGGAATGATGCCTTGTTTTCACAAAACATTTCTAGCTAGAGAAAAATGATATTAATCTGCCAGTATGATTTGCAGTATGATTATGCTATACTGTTGTATGCAAAACACTTTTCCAGCTGGGAATATGTTGGGATAACTTCCACAATTTTCCTCCAGGCTGGCCAAAGTGTTAAAGGCCCTGGGACGAGTGTTGAGATGAAATAAGAAGATGATATAGAGCACAGGTCTCATTCTTGCGGCCCGCAGGCCAATTGCGGCCTGCAGGACGGTATCTTGTGGCTCCCACCGTGATACGAAAGTATAATATTAGTATTAATATTAGTATTAATATTAATATAAGGAATCCCTTATGCGGACCAGCCTCACACAGCCTCTGCCTCCAGCGGCCCCCAGGTAAATTGTTTTTTTTTCTTTCCGAATTTATACCCCGCCCTTCTCCTTGTTAGGACCCAGGGCGGCGGACAGGCATTATTAAAAACCATAACAAAAGACAATATGCATTATTAAAAACATATTAAATTAAATCCCGTGCTAAAAAACCCATTTAAAACCCTGAAAATTAAAATTTATAGGTAAAAGTCAGAAACGGGGGGCTATGGTAGGCCGGCTTGTTGGAATAGATACGTCTTAAGACATTGGCGGAAGAGGCGGAGGTCCGAGGTGGTGCGTAGGTCGAGGGGTAGGTCATTCCAGAGGGCCGGGCCCGCCACAGAGAAGGCCCTTCCCTTGGGCGTCGCCAACCGGCATTGCCCGGCCGATGGTACCCGGAGAAGACCCTCTCTGTGGGAGCGGATCGGACAAAGGGATGTATGGGGCAGAAGGCGGTCTCGTATATAGCTAGGCCCCGAGCCAATTGAGTCAAATTGAGTTTGAGACCCCTGATATAGAGCAATGGTAGTCAACCTGGTCCCTACAGCCCACTAGTGGTCGTTCCAGCTTTCATGGTGGGCGGTAGGGGTTTTTGTCTGATACTGAAGCACTTTCCTTTTTTTAATTTAATTGACTTCCCTACTTTATAAATCACCATTACTGTGGAACCGGTGGGCGGTTAGAAAATTTTACTACTAACAGAGATACAAAAGTGGGCGGTAGGTATAAAAAGGTTGACTGCCCCTGATATAGAGGAAGGAAGGGCCTCTTTCCTTCTATATTTCCCAACACTGAGTCCAGAAGTCCCAGTTGCTACTGTTATCAGACAAGTCTTGTTTACATTAAACTAGTCTTTCTGAACTACTCTCAGTGCTTCGGTTAAAGTACAAAGACTTTTTCAGCGCACAGGTTCTTGGGCTAAAATGCCTGGAGCAGACATGCTGTAACAGCCCCAGCCAATGAGTCAATGCTTTTGTCACATAGAATACATTTGTGGGGTGGGGTGATTTTGGTTCTTTATATTACGCTGGCTTCTGCACGAGATGTATCTGAAGTAAAAAATTTACATCCATGATTTTTGCAGAAATTTTCACATGACAGCCTAATTTGAAATGTTAATTGTGTATTGACTTATTCTGACTAATGTCAAATGCAATATTTTGTAGCTACAGGCGGATCTTAGACAGATTTAAGGCATTTAAATGTTTGTTTATAGCCATTCCTTTGTGTTTACAATCAAGGGAATAAAAAGAACAATTATTTATTTTGTATCTTTAACTGAGTTAAAATCCCTGGGGGGGGGGGGGAAAGATAGATAGATAGATAGATAGATAGATAGATAGATAGATAGATAGATAGATAGATAGATAGATAGATAGATAGATAATTTTTTTCACAACATCCTGTTAAGAGGCCCCAATTAAGGGAGGAGACATACTGTTTCCTTTCCTGCCTTTCGGCTCATCACCAGAGACCATCTAGACAGAAAGCCAAGACTTCCGTTGTGTAAATTTATTTAGATATGTGTGTTAGTTTTATGAGCTGATCAATAAATAAATCAGGGAGACTGAGTTCGAATCCCAGTAAGGGTATGGCTAGCTGATGAGAGCTAAAAAGCTCGAAATAGATCTATACTAGTCTCCCTGATTTATTTATTGATCAGCTCATAAAATTAACACACATATTTAAAAAAAATCACACAACGGAACTCATGGCTTTCTGTCTACATGGACTCTGGTGATGAGCCGAAAGGCAGAAAAGGAAACAGAATGTCTCCTCCCTTAATTGGGGCCCTAACAGGGTGTTGTGGAACAATTATATATATAATTGTGTGCGTGCGTGTATATATATATATGTGTGTGTGTGTGTGTGTGTGTGTTAGTTATATATATATATACGCACACACACACACACACCAGTAAGGGTATGGCTAGCTGATGAGAGCTAAATAGCTTCAAATAGATCTATACTAGTCTCCCTTTTTTTATTTATCAGCACAAAAAAACGTAACACACACCCACTCACACACACATCTTCCTCAAATGAACAAATGCCAGGCAACACTGCCAACACTGAATGTTGGATGGAATTCCTTTGGAGTAAGACGCTATTGCTTTTTCTCAGGACTAAGGAAGCTGTCTGTCAGTCCAACATAGATCCAATCTTGCATGAGAAGCAATGAATGAAACATGACAGGTTCATTGAGTGGCTAGCTTCTTCAGTATTGTCAGCATATACTGTATTACTGTATTAGGGAAAGCTCCGCTGTTTCTGGCTCCAGATGCCATTAGATGTGTTGTTGCTCCTGCCAGCTATCTTAGTTGGAGTCAGCAAACCACCAGAAAGCATTTGCACTCCCAGGGTGCCATGTGCTTCCATTGGCCGTCCTGTATGGCAAGTATACAAGGATACCATTCACAGAAAGACACTGTCCCTGTGGCTCAGGAGAGCTAGAGACTGTGGGTCATGTACTCCTTAGATGTTCCTTTTATATGGAGATTAGGAAAAAACATATTCTGCCAATAACTGCTAGGTATCCTGGCCGTTCTGACACTACCTATCTCCAGTGGCTGCTTAAGGATGAACAGTCCATAACTACAGTGCAATTAGCCAGATTCTGTGCAGCAGCACTGGGGGTTCGTCACAAACACGTGTCTTCCCCACCATAGCGAAGTTATATAAAAATTGTGGCAAACCCTTTGCACTGCTTAGCCACTTCCCTTTTAGCATTGAACCTACAACAAGCCACACAGTTTAGGGATTGCAACTATCATATAGTCAGACCATTTATGGTTGACGCTGGATTTTATTATAGATTTTAGTTGTTATTTATTATTTTATACTAGAAGTTTCAAGTGTATATATACTGAGTGCTTTTATTTGTTCTGGTCACTGGTCTAAGACTGTAATAATAAATTGTTGTTGTACAGTATTACAGCAAATATAAAACTGATGTATTGATTTCCCCCCCCCCCCCTGCTTCTTCTGAAAAACGAAATAGGTGCTTCACTCACTGCATTTAAAAAAAGTTTATGGCATGTAAAATATGCATTTCCTTTCCAGTGAATAGTGTCAAAATCTATCAACAATAATAGCAATAGAGAGAAAGAATATTAATTAAAACAGAAATAAATCCAGATTGCAGGCTACTTTTAAATGAAATAATTAAATTTATAATTTAATAATAATAAATAGTAATCATTATTATTTCACTATTAAAACCAACCCAAGTCCTATATTCCAAAGATACAAAACTACCCTTCCTGCTGTTCCTCTTTTAGCTACGAAATGTTATAAACATTATAGGTAAGAAAATTCAATCAAAAAGTGAGAAACAGTGAGTTAAAAAAAAAAGGCAAGACATTAAAAGAGAAGGAAATCTATATGTAATTGAGGTCATCATCATTCATTAAAGATCTCCACACCTTTCTGTCTTTAAACACTGTCTTTAAATTCTTTTTCCCACCCCATCCATACATAAGTCCATACATTGCCCTTTGTTCTCTTAAGATTCTCATCTCTCTCTCTTTTAGGATCTCATCAACTTCATCTAATTACAACATTGCTCACATATTCTTCCTTGATTTAGAATTATTTTTCCATATGCATTCATTCCTCATTTGACAAAAGTGTTTGAGCATACATGATTTGAATAGATCATTTTGTACTCAATATTCATTACCTATTCATACTTAACCCTACCCCTACCTCGTCTTGCTTTACGGTCTCTTCTTATGTAACTCATTCCTACCTCATTCACCTTCATTGACATTTCTTTCTAATGGCAAGGATATTGATAGTCAACTGAGGCACATTTTGGCCAAAGTTACCCTGAGAGATGGAAGAGTTTTTGAAAGTTACAATTTTTGGTTTTGAATTTGTGACCCATTATTTAGGAAGGTTGTGGTTCCCAAACCTAATATTCTCCAGATTGCAATAAACTAATAAACTCTAAAGATTTAGAGTAGTAAAAAATTTTTTAGAAGGCATCAGTTGATAAGAACTAATAGAGAGCCTCCTAGTTTATAACATATATGTAGAAAGTAGTTTTTATACACTATGCATTCAGAAATAAAAGTGTCTATGTAGATATTCTCCCCAGTTAACACAAGATCCAATTTATGCACTCAACTTTATACAAATGTTTCTATAATCCATATCTACAATGCATAAAAGTGCATTTTTCATGTGTAATGCAAATTAGTAGAGCTTGTAGATAAATTCCAGATCTACAAAAAAACAACCCTAGATTATGCAGTTTTCCGGAACAGAATGGTTAAATAAATCAGGAAGTGTCTGCAGTCATTGGCTTGTCATCATGTAAAAATGCAGTGGCAAACACATTTACCACTATGTGTTATGAACAAAGCCTTAAGTTTATTTGGCAGTGTCCTTATGCATATTGATATATGCAGAAATTCATTGAATGTTCATCCAAATACTGCAGCAGTACAGCTAAAGCTGCAGTCCTAGTTATGCTTCCTAGAACATAAGCTTCACTGAATAAAAACTATCTTACCTATAAATAGGGTTAGGATTTCACAGATCAGCATAATGCTTCCATGTAATTTCCTTCTGAATATTTTTCTCCGATTTGCTATAGTTCTGCAATTGATAAGAAAACAGGAGACAAAGTAGCTATCAAGAAGCTCTGTCGCCCATTCCAGTCTGAGATTTTTGCCAAACGAGCCTATCGGGAACTCACACTCCTAAAGCACATGCAGCATGAAAATGTGAGTAGCTACTTCTCTGTGTATGTTTGCTTGTAACCAAAAGAGTTCTCTGTGTTTTACACAAATAACAACTGAATTGGGAAGAGAAAAGGGAGGGAAAGAAAAGATGGGAAAGAAAGAAATGACGTAATTTCTATCTTTACCTGAGACAAAAATTCAAATAAATAGCAAAATATTCATGCCCAGAAGAGTAACAGCTTGCAGTAAAAGCTTCTATGAAATGACCAATTCATCCCTGAGGTAGACCGATCTCATTCATTCAAGTTGCTACATTGACTCAAAAGTTATAAATCAGTGTCATATTAAGTTTGGTCCATCAGTTAACGGCACTCGCATAGATGGAAGACAACCAGCCAGACATGTTCTAATATTTTCTTTTTCAACCTGATTGAGTTTGAGATATGATGGATGCTTTGGAATTCTGCAAATTGTAGGTGCAGTACATCTGAGGCTAAAATTAGATGCAATAAACATTCTGTCCACCAGATGAAAAGAAGGATAAGTTTATAATACTCGTTTTCCATAACAAGGATAACTTGTCATGATTTTAGCATAGCTGAATGCCCTGGTCTGCCTACTGATAATCATATTTCAGTTTTTGCTGAAAGATTTAAGAACCACGCAATTGGTTGGATAAATTATACTTGGCAAAATATAATTATCTACAATATGCTATGAATATATCAAATACTCCCAAGCAGTCCCTGAGTGTAAAAACAAGCCTTCTTCACACTCTGCTGATAGTGATAGTTACTTCTTAACCCATTTTTCTTCATCCCTCCATCCCAATTTTCTAGCAATAGTGGACTTACAATACTGTATACAAGCTAGGCATTGCAGTTACTGTCTGATACAGGTACTGAATTTCTGTACTTCAGGTTTAATGCTACTGCTCGATTTGTGGTTTGGCTAGAAATCTGGTCCTTTGGTGCTATGCATTCATTAATCTACAGGTTGGTTGGTTGGTTCGTTGGTTGGTTGGTTGGTTCGTTGGTTCGTTGGTTGGTTGGTTGGTTGGTTGGTTGGTTTATTCTGTGTACCAACTAGCACAGCAAAAGTTTTATCAATTGCTAACTTACTGTACGGCAAGTGTAACGTAACCATAAGTGGCTGCAAATGACATCTAAGAAATTCCACTCCCGGCACCTTCTTTCCTGTGTCTCACACTCTAATTTACTTTATGTAAGCAAGTCCTATGCACATGATTCCAGCAAGGAGAGACATGACACATCCCTATTACATGGCATCCTCTTGATATCAGTCTCGTATATTGGAACCTCCTTTTCTCTACATAAATTAGATTTGGAAGACTGCAGCATCGTTTTGCATGGCACTCTGTTAATGGAAATGTCTTTCTTTTCTAAATTCAGTAGTCTTTTGGGAATGGGAATCCATGCTGAGTTCTAATAAGAAGGAAACCTATGCAAACAGATATGCTGGCAGTTTTCTACGATTCCTATTTTCTCAGCTACAGGAAAGAGTCAGCTGCGGTTCAGCAGGCTCTAATTAATTTATAAAATATTGATGCATCCAGAATTTGAAACATACATTCTGTACAACTATCCCTGGATTTATTCCCTGGTCTTGGAGCTTCCTGTGAGAACATCACAAAAAATAAGACTTTCCCTCTCCCAGTCCGTTGCTCGTAAAGGCCTCAAGTTGGCAATTAACATGGCTTGGTCTCTGGTTGGGAAAGCAGAATGTTTTTATAATGTTAGATCAGAGATGGGTTGCTCCTGGTTTGGCCCGGATCAGCCAAACAGGTGGCGGGAGGCTCCACCCACCTGCCTGGATGCTTCTGCGCACACGCACAAGCAAACTGGTAGCATCAGGATTTGAAACCCACCTCTGTGTTAGATATGTTCTTGTACTCTTTGTAAGCTAACATTCTGATTCTACCTCTGCTGCAGGTTATTGGATTACTTGATGTCTTCACTTCAGCTACTTCCTTTGATGGATTCCAGGACTTGTAAGTTTGCATTTTCTACCATATGATGTTGTATACGTAGCTCTAGTGCAGAATAATAACAGAATAACAGAATGGGAAGGGACCTTGGAGGGCTTCTAATCCAACATCCTGCTCAAGCAGACCCTGCTCCATTTCAGACAAATGTTTGTTCAAAAGTTTGTTCAAAATGTTGTCTAGTGTTGGAGTATCCACAATTTCTGGAGGAAAGTCGTTCCACTGATTAATTGTTCTAATGGTCAGGAAATTCCTCTGTAGTTTTAAGTTGGTTCCCTCCTTGATTTGTTTCCATCCCCTGCTTCTTGTTCTGCTTTCGGGTGGTTTGAAGTATAGGTAGATCCACTCTAAAATAATTGCTATTAAAGAAGGCACAACAGCTTGGTCCCTTAATCATTGTTTTTCAAAATCTGTTCTTTTCAAACATGAGTCTGTGCAGGTTCTGTCACCGAGTTTAGCAATAAATAAATAAATAGCCATATATGGTATATATGGCATAGGGCCTGGATACTTGAGGGACCACATGTTTCCCATAACATCTGTCTATCTGATTCAATCCTGCAACCTTGATGTACTCCAGATTCCTTCAATTAAACAATGTCATCTATTGGAACCCTGGAAGCATGTTTTCTTTGTAGCAGTTCCTCCCGCTGAATGAGGTTCCTTCCAAGACCCAGATGGCTCCTATCCTACCATTGTTTAAAAGAGTTGTGAAGAACTGGCTCTTTTTCCAGGCCTTTGATCAGGAAGAGTAATACCTCTCACTTCATTGTGTTTGTCATTTTTATCTTTGTCTTTTATGTTTTAGTGATCTTATTGTAATGTTTTATTATTGTGAATAGTTGACAGTCGGGTGGTATACAGGTTTAATAAATTATGGTTGGTCATATAGTCAATCAGAGGTTTAGACTGGATTTGGCATTTTTATTCACCTACTGAGTCCTTCCCAAGGATCTGTAATAGGCAGATGTTGTTGGCTGATGATATTAAAGGTGTCATCAGAGGATGTAAGCAGTTCTAAGTAAAATTGTCTTGCAATTGAGTGATGATTTTGTCAATACTGATTGTCTTCAAGTGATGCTCCAGATGTTTTGAGATTGTATTCAAGCTGTGACTTTTGACTGCCACAGTCATTCTACTCCTATTTGCAGATATATTTGTATTTTGTGATTTTCTCCAGTTTTTCTCTACTATTCTATTCTGCTGTTGCTACTAAATAGTGGATACTACTACATCCAGTATTTAAACTTTTTTGTCCTTATCAACAATTGTTCAGTCTAAGGTGTTGTGTGGCAGGTGTTGGTCTGGTTGAATTCTAAAGTTCCAGAGCACTTCAATTTATTCAGTTTTTATTATTCGGTCTGTTTTATGATGTCAACAGTTTTTGTTTGCAAGCAGATGGTATTTCTTGCAGATATTCCAGTGCGCCATTGTTACTTCTTTCTCATGCCATTCTTTGTAGTCAGGCTGTGTAATCTTCTTGCAGCAGCTAATTAGATGTTCCACTATTTCTTCAATTTTTATTATGATGATAGTTGGTTGCATAGTGAGCTAGATGTTCAGATTGGATTTGGCATTTTTAAAATCCACCTACTGAGTCCTTCCCAAGGACCTGGAATAGGCAGATGTTGCTTGATGGTATTACAGTTGGTTGCATAGTCAGCCAGATGTTTACACTGGATTGGATATTTTTATCCATCTATCAAGTCCTTACCTGGAATAGGCAGGTGTTATTGTTTGATGGTATTAATGATATTGTCACAGGATGTAAGCTGGTCAAAGTAAAGCTACCTTTTGCAATTGGCCAAAAGTAATTTTGACAATGCTGATGTTCAAATGGTGCTCCAATTTTTTTGGTATTGCATCCAAGGTGGCTACTACTTTGGTATTATCTTTGATTTCTTTTGCCAGTCATCTAATTGAAGGTCTTCATATTTTGTAATTTTCTCCAGTTCTTTCTCTTCTCTTCTGCTATCTTCAGGTACTGCCAACTCCATTATCCAGACTTTTTTGTCTTTTTTTAAATCAACAATTGTTAAGTCTGTGGTGTTATATGGCTTCTCTGAAGTCCCAGATACTTCATTTTCTAACAACAAACATGATTAAGTGGCAACAATGGTGCATTGGAATCTCTATCTCTATCTATCTATCTATCTATCTATCTATCTATCTATCTATCTATCTATCTATCTATCTATCATCTATCTATCTATCTATCTATCTATCTATCTATCTATCTATCATCTATCTATCTTAATAATATATGTAAAAGGCAATATAGAATATTGCCATTTATCCATAAGCAAGAACTGGGGGAGCACAACACAGATAAAGTGCTCGTTATTATCATATGCACAAAAACATGACATCACAACTGCCAGTTTTTTATTTGGTACTGGCTTTCATACACATCAAGTTCTTCGCAAGAACTTTTGTTGTAATATATCAGCATAGTATACAGTATGTGTGGATACAAGCAGTGTGGCCTTTTGCAATTGACAGATGGACATTTTGTCAATACCTATTGTTGTTGCGGTTAGTGCAAAGTACACATTAGTTTTTACATAAAATTTAACATCCTGAAAATTCTGTCTTTAACTGTTCCTTTTACATTAGAAACTTTCTGGGGCCAATCTAGTGAAACAATTGCTACCCATTAATCAGATGTTCTGTTTACATTTTTTTAAAACTGCTCCCATTGGATCTCTATTTCCCAAAGGAAGAAATGGTATTTTCACCTTGCTGTGCATTTTTTCAAATGGAACTTTGATAACAGAGATTTACATTTGAAAATAGATGACATGGGTGGAGAATATGCTTTCTGCCAGAATTGGCATCCCATAACAACCTTTTATCCTTGTAATGTTTTAATATTTAATATTTATACAAAAAAGTTGCCTGCTGAGAACAATCTGTGTCACACAAAAGCCAATCAGGACTTTGAATACAATCTTTACTATGGGATGGATAATATTTAATAAAATCTGAGATGATTGGGGAGATATTTATAATATGTTCATTAATTAATCATAAAACATAATCGTCTCATGAAACTTGCTTGATGCATGATTTAAAATGCAAAACATGTTACACTGTGTTGACACAATCTAGCTTCTACATTTTAGGGCAACGACTAGGGGATTAAAATCTACAGAGATGCCTTTTAAAAAAAACTTTTCAAGGCAGTTGATTTTTTCCCTATAAACAATTGGTACAGTTACTTTTAACATTTAGCTTAGGTTGTGCTTTCCAGTAATGTTATACACCTGTCCTTTTTATATTCTTGGAAGGAACAATGAATACTAAACAATTCCATGAAGTCTAAACTAATCATTTAAATTTAAAAGAAAAAGCAGCACTAAAACAAAATATGAAGCTGTAATATTCAAATATAAGTAAAATGGGCTAGTTGTTTTTAAAAAAAGTCTTTATACAAAACAACACATGGTTATATTTTTAATGCATATTGTGCAAAGTACAACTTGTGAGTACATTTTTAAAAATGCTATTGTTTTCTGATATTCTTGCCTAGCATTCTTCGGAAATTGGATGGAAGTGGGGCATAGAGTGAAATAGGAGGGGACAATCAATAATTGGTTTTAATTAGACTCTACAAAGAGTGCAGAGAAGAGCAACAAAGATGATTAGGGGACTGGAGACTAAAACATATGAAGAACGGTTGCAGGAACTGGTTATGTCTAGTTTAATGAAAAGAAGGACTAGGGGAGACATGATAGCAGTGTTCCGATATCTCAGGAGTTGCCACAAAGAAGAGGGAGTCAAACTATTCTCCAAGGCACCTGAGGGTAGAACAAGAAGCAAAGGGTGGAAAATAATCAAGGAGAGAAGCAACGAGACAGATCTTGTTTGGGAGGAGTTTGACTCCGTTACTTCCGAGGATATGGACAGGTTACGTGGGCGACTGCGAGCCACCACATGTTTATTGGACCCGTGTCCCTCCTGGCTTGTACTGGCATCCTGGGAGGTGACACGAGGCTGGCTCCAAGAGGTTGTCAACGCATCCTTAAGTGAGGGTTCCTTGCCTGCTTCCCTAAAAGAAGCGATGGTGAGGCCCCTCCTTAAGAAGCCCTCTTTGGATCCAGCTGTTTTGAACAACTACCGTCCAGTCTCCAACCTTCCCTTTTTGGAGAAGGTTGTTGAGAGTGTGGTGGCACAACAGTTTCCCCGTCACCTGGAGGAAGTTGATTATCTAGATCCGCGCCAGTCCGGCTTTCGGCCCGGGCATAGCACCGAGACGGCATTGGTCGCGTTGGTTGATGATCTCTGGAGGGCCAGAGATGGGGGATGTTCCTCCATCCTGGTCCTATTAGACCTCTCGGCGGCTTTCGATACCATCGACCATGGTATCCTATTGCATCGGCTGGGGGGGTTGGGGGTGGGAGGCACCGTTCTACGGTGGTTCTCCTCCTACCTCTCTGGCCGATCGCAATTTGTGTTGGCAGGAGGGCAGAGGTCGACCGCGAGACCCCTCGTATGTGGGGTGCCTCAGGGGTCGGTCCTCTCGCCCCTCCTGTTCAACACATACATGAAGCCGCTGGGTGAGATCATCCGTGGTTTTGGGGTAGAGTACCACCTGTACGCTGATGACACCCAGCTGTACATATCTACCCCAAACCACCCCAACGATGCCGTAGCGGTGATGTGCCAGTGCCTGGAAGCCGTGCGGATCTGGATGGGAAGTAACGGACTCAGGCTCAACCCGACCAAGACCGAGTGGCTGTGGTTTCCGGCCGCCCGATTCAACCAGCTCACTCCATCGCTGGCCATAGGGGGCGAACATCTTGCCCCTGTGGATGGGGCGCGCAATTTGGGTGTCCTCCTGGATGCCCGGCTGTCCATGGAAGATCAAGTGACGGCCGTGGCCAGGAGGGCGTTTTACCAGGTTCGCCTGGTTCGCCAATTGCGCCCCCTATTGGATCGGGACGCCCTTCGCACAGTCACTCATGCGCTCGTGACATCCCGACTGGACTATTGCAACTCTCTCTACATGGGGCTTCCCTTGAGGTGCACCCGGAGACTTCAGCTGGTCCAGAATGCAGCCGCGCGAGCAATTATGGGGACCGCAAGGTCTACCCATGTAACACCGCTCTTGCGCGAGCTGCACTGGCTACCTGTCGTCTTCCGGGTGCGCTTCAAGGTGTTAATTATCATCTTTAAAGCGCTCCATGGCTCGGGACCTAGCTATCTGCGGGATCGGATCCTGCCTCATACATCCTCACGGCCGATTCGCTCCCACAGAGAGGGACTTCTCCGGGTGCCGTCCACTAGACAGTGTCAGCGGGCGACACCCAGGGGAAGGGCTCTCTCTGTGGCGGGCCCGGCCCTCTGGAACGACCTTCCCCCCGATATTAGGACGACCACGGACCTCCGCTCCTTCCGTCTTAAATTAAAAACTTACTTTTTCCGTCTGGCCGGCCTGGGATAGTCCCCCTGTCTAGGGTTTTTATTGGGTAAATTTTAGTTTAGTTAGTTAAATGGGATTTTAGCACAGGCTGTGTTTAATTTGCTTTTAATTGTTTGTATATTTATTGATGTTTGTATGTTTTTTACTGTTTTTATTCTACCTGTGCACCACCCCGAGTCCCCATGGGGAGAGGGTGCGGTTTATAAGTATTAAATGATTGATTGATTGATTGATTGAACTTAGAACTGAGGAGAAATTTCCTGACAGTTAGAACAATTAATCAGTGGAACAGCTTGCCTCCAGAAGTTGTGAATGCACCAACACTGCAAGTCTTTAAGAAGATGTTGGATAGCCATTTGTCTGAAACGGTATAGGATTTCCTGCCTAGGCACGGGGTTGGACTAGAAGACCTCCAAGGTCCTTTCCAAGTCTGCTATTGTATTGTATTGTATAGAATAAGAGAGAATGAAACTGCTGTCAAAGGGTTTTCAGAGGTAGACAAAATAATGAAGAAGCAGTCAAATAGAACTCATTCCCCTTGTCCCAGTGGTGGAAACAATAACATACAGAACTATACAAGATACTTATTGGTAGAAGATCCATAATGCACCCAATGTTGACACAACTAGCAAAATCCAACTCTCTTCCCCAGATTAAACCAACCTTCTCTGCAGCGCTGAGCAGCAATCTTGTTTTTGAAAAATAAGTCTAGTGTTCTTTCAAAAGAGCACTAAGCCTGTTTTTATAAGAAGCCTGCATAACTTCTGAAAAATATTCCAGGAAGTGCCAATCTGGCATACTGTAGGCAAGCACCTCTGTGGAAGCTATGTCTCTGGTGATTACTGCAGTCCAAATTGAAATGACCACGGAGGGCAGTCCCCGTTATTTGAGGGTGAGAGGCTAACCTAATACATAGCAGCTTAGACGGCCCCTAGAAGATGGACAGGTTCCAAATCCTGCCATGGGGTGGGTTGGGGATGTAAAAGCAATATCCTAAGGAAATGTTTGTGCTATGGTTTGTACCATAGTTAAGGGTTTCAGAGATGACTCTTACCTTTATATAATTAGTAACTACATAAGAAGTCAGTGCAAATCAACTAGACCTTAGCTGCCAGTCAACAGCTATTCTATCTGGTAGTCCCTTGTGTTATATGGATAAACACAGAGCCAGAAATTGAAAAGCATTGATTAATTGGGTCTGAAAAGCCAGCAGTGTGAACCTCACATCAACTAAACTATTAAATTGACAATACACGTATTTAAGACAATAGGCATAGTGGTTTCGGAGAAGTTCAGATGATTTTCTTAGGGGCTGCAGTAAAAAGATTAAGTTGCAATAACATTTGTTTGCTACAGTATTTTGTTTAATGAGATAAAGCTATTGTTCCCATTCCTGGTTCTAAAATACACCCCTGCACTCTTATTTTCAGAAATGGGATTGTATAAAATCGTTAAGAGTCTTAGCATGAATTAGCTATTTCTGGTGAACTATATAACTCAATTATACATTACATCTTTCTCTGATACTTACCTTTTAAATGTTTTTAGTTACCTGGTGATGCCATACATGCAGACAGATTTGCAAAAGATAATGGGACACCAATTCAGTGAGGAAAAGATTCAGTATCTGATCTACCAGGTTTTGAAAGGCTTGAAGGTAAGTAACTTCAGAAAAATTCAGAACAGAAATAAATTTCTGCCATTTTTGCCAAACTACCTCATTTCTTTAGCATCTTTGTACTGACAACATCTTTTAATAGATTCTGAACATATAATCATAGGATTGAAAGGAACGAGAGGAACCTTAGAGATCATAAAGTCTAGCTCCCTGCCTACTCCATGGATGTGTACTTTAGCACCCCTGACCAAAATCCATCTAGCTTCCATTAAAGACCTCCAATCAAGCAGTATGTGCATTGGTGAAAGAATTTTACTTTAGCCTTTCTTTGCAACATACACCATTTTTTCTTATCCTGTCTTCTGGAACGACTCTAAATAATTCTGCCTTGTCCTCCATATAATAGCTCTTCAAATATTGATACAGCTACAGTATCATATCTCTGCAAACTTTTCTTCTCAAGCTAAAGTCAGCTAGCACCAGCTGTTCCTCTTATATTTTCCTATCCAAGCCTTCTTATTGTTTTGGTTGCTGTTTTGTGAATAAACCTCTCAAAATGTGGTACTGAGAACTATTCAAGGTGCAGTCTAACCAATGAAGAATAGAGAGGAATGATTTTCTTGATTTGACATGCTACATCTGTTGATGTGGGTTTTCTTTTTGGCAGATGCCTTTTGGCTCATAATAATTTTATAATAAATCCACCAAGACATTCAGATTATTTTTCATGTCCTGATGTGAAACATGCTCTGCTATTTGCTATAACCAAGCCTTTGTTTTTCCTACATGAATGAAAGATTTTACTTCTGTCCCAGTTGAAATTAATTGTGCTTGTTTCTGACCATTTCTCCAATTTTTCAAGATGCTCTTGAATCTTGATAATGCCCTCTAAGGCATTTGCTATCTCTCATATATTTATTATCCACAAATATGGTAATTACTTTTTTCTAACCTCTCATTCTAGACAGTTATAAATATTTTGAAAAACAAAGGGTCTAACCCTGGCGATATGCCACTTGAGACTTTCCCTCAACACAACACACAGTCATCCTTTGTGTCTATCTTTGATAGCTGCCTTATTTGTCAATACAATAGCAGAGTTGGAAAGGACCTTGTAGGTATTCTAGTCCAACTCCCTGCGTGGGCAGGAACCTTATATCATTTCAGACTAATGGCTATCTAACATCTTCTTAAAGACTTCCAGGGTTGGGGCATTCACAACTTCTGGAGGCAAGCTGTTCCAGAGGTTAATTGTTCTGTCAGGAAATTTCTCCTTTTTTCTAAGT
The DNA here is from genome assembly GCA_039707465.1 of Rhabdophis nuchalis. Lineage (NCBI taxonomy): Eukaryota > Metazoa > Chordata > Lepidosauria > Squamata > Natricidae > Rhabdophis > Rhabdophis nuchalis. The sequence goes on along the minus strand of CM077644.1, from coordinate 58,357,403 downwards.
TGCTTCTCTCCTTGATTAGTTTCCACCCATTGCTTCTTGTCCTGCCCCCAGGTGCCTTGGAGAATAGTTTGACTCCCTCTTCTTTGTGGCACTCTCTGAGATATCGGAACACTGCTATCATGTCTCCCTGGTCCTTCTCTTCATCAAACTAGACATACCCAGCTCCTGCAACCGTTCTTCATATGTTTTAGTCTCCAGTCCCCTAATCATCTTGGTTGCTCTTCTCTGCACTCTTTCCAGAGTCTCCACATCTTTTCTACATCGTGGCGACCAAAACTGTATGCAGTATTCCAAGTGTGATCACTTCACGTGATCTAGATTCTATCCCTCTGTTTATGCAGCCTAGAACTGTGTTGGCTTTTTTGGCAGCTGCTGCACACTGCTGGCTCATAAAGGATTTTTCCTAAACATGAATCTCTCTTTAGGAAGCTTTATTAAAATGAAAGCAGATGTTGTAAAAGAATAATGCACTCCTACAATAATTCCTTCCAGCCTGATAGGGAGTCACTGGTATGATGGGTCTCCTGGGGTATGATTGCACAAGCTGTCTTTCCATCTAAAAACAGCATAAGCCAGTCAATTTTGACCCATTTTTTCTATCAAGGTCTTACGACAAGCTTTGGCTAATGGTTTGCTGCAGTCAAGGTACACTCCTACAATCAAATAAACTAACCCCTTTGTCCCAAAAGATCAACTTCATTTGGCATGATTTCTTCTTGATGAACACTTGCTGGCTTCTGCCAAGTAATTTATTTATTTTTAATTCTCCTTAATCAGCTTTTTAATAACCTATTGCAGAGTTTTGCCATGTGCCAATTACAGGCTTACTGGTTGGTAATTATTCTGGTCCTCCTCTTCCCCTCCTCCACCCTACTTTTTTGTGAAGACCAGAAGAACATTTGCCCTTCTCCATAATTTCTCAAAGATCACAGAAAAGGGCTTGGAGGTAACATCTGCAAGCTCATTCAAGGTTTTCAGATGCAGCTGGTCTGACCTGGAAATTTAAACATGTTCACAGAAGTCACATGCTCCCTAACTGATTGCCAAGCCTCCCTAGAGGGACCTGTCGTTTAATAGAGCAAGGAATAAAAAATACCACAAGGAAGATGAAAGGGAAAAAAGAGGTTGAAAAGGGACTTTTTTCTTTTTGTCATCTGCTACTACATGACCATTTCTCTAACAAGTGGTCTCAAGCTCTTTCCTTCTTTTTCTTCATTTACTATTGAAATGGCTGGGGTGGGGGGTGGGGAACCTTCTTGTTGCTTTTTCTTCCCGTGTGACTTTACAATTTTCCATAGTGGAGGAGGCAGCATCTAGATTGGGTAAGACTTCCTTCCGCTCATTGGAGGACTGAGTCTGGACAAATTTCCGGTCCCGCCCTTCTTTACCGGGCATGCCCAGTTTCGACTCAGTCCCTCAATGAGGAAGCTGCGTCTTGCGAAGTCTCCAGTCTAGATTGCTTAAATAAATAAAAAAATAGAAGAAACCAGCAGGAACTTGGCAAGAAGCCAAGCGGTTCAAAGGTGAAAGCTCTGCTCCCGCGAGGGCAGCAAGCCTTGAACCGGGCCTTCAAGCCCTCTTAGGGCAAACAGGCTGGCGAGCGCATCCCCACCACAGCGGCCCCCGCTGAAGGGATTGAAGAGCGCTCAGCCATCCGGACACCCGGAAGCCTTCCCGATGCCGCAGCAGCGCGTGTGAGTAGGGGAATCCGGGCCGCTGGAAGTTCCTCAGCCGGGAAACGCTCCGTCGCTCCCGAAAGGTCGAGCGGCGAACCGCGGCAGCAAGGCTTTGAATCCTTCATCCCTTGCAGCCGCGGAGCGACCCGGGGGCTCCATCAGGAGCGCGAGGAAGAGCCCAGCCGGTGAGGTGAAGGCCAGGCTCCAGGAGGTCAGCCGCTTCACCCATGAGGCAGCAGAGAGGCACGGGCGCCATTTTGGAAATTCAAAACGCACGCCAGACCTTCGGCGCAGCAGGAAGTGTGCAGGGACACCATTTTTCAGCGCTGCTGAAGTCCCAGGCCGGCCCTGCCTCCCGGAAGAAACATGGCGGAGACCACAACTCCAGGAACACCTGGAAGAATCACCCCGCCAGCCGCGACCTCCCTTGTGCCAGCTACAGAGGCATCCAGAGATCCGGAGCCTCAGCCCGGGCCATCCGGCCTAGGAAAGGGCAAGGCTGCAGCCAAGTCTGGCAAGGCCTCTCAGAAGTCCTCCAGGGCCAAGAAGCCGGCTGCCTCCTCCTCCTCCAGCTTTGAGAAGAGGAGGGAAAAGACCCTGGACCGCCTGCACTCCAAGGCCGCCTCTCAGGCAGCGCTGGAACCGACCTCGCCCCTGCCACACCAAACGCAGGCCCAACTCTCATTGATGATGTCGCCTGCGCAGCAGCAGGGGGGGGCTTAACCCTCTCTTCCCAATTGATGTATCAAGCATTTGGGGGCCAGCACAACAACGCCCCACCATGGGGCCAGCACAGGGTGAGTTCCTACCCCCCTCTATCCAACGGGTGGAGGCGATCCCCTCAACCTCGGCCACCCAGCCAGTAACACAAGCTATGGGAATGGCTAGCATCCAAGAGATCATAGCCGCAACCTTTGCCCAGGGAATGACTGCTGGCAGACAACAGCAAACCACACCCCTGCTCCCAAGCACATCACTTCAAGGGCCAGCCCCTCTGAACCTGACCCCTATTGCAGAGGAGGATCCTGCAGAGGAGGAAGGCCTCGAGGCCTCCTCTAGCTCAGAGGAAGGCGAGATCAGGGAGGGGGGCCTTTCAGAGGATGAAGGGAGGCCCCCGGAAAAGAAAACCCCCTCCGGCCTTTTTCCCTCAGCCCTTTTTACCTCCTTGCTATATAAGGCAAAGACGGCAGCTAAGATGGCTCCAGCCACCTCGAGCGCAGCCCAGGTCCCCAGATCCACCTTGGTCTCGGCAGAGACCTTGTTCATAGACGAAACCTTACCACCAGAAACCATTCCCATGCCTAAGATTTTCGTGGACCTGGTGCAGCGCCAATGGCAGACTCCCACATCGGGACCGGGCCCTTCGGCGGCAGACAAAAGGTACTTCAATGTGGCTGATGATCTGGAGCAGTTCCTCTCAGTCCCCTCGGTGGATGATCCGGTAATTTCACTCTACACCTCGGCCAACATGCCGGGGGCACCGGAGGATGTTTTAAAACTGGAAGAGAGGAAAGCGGACATCACCTTACAGAAAGGTCACCAGGCCGCAGCATGGGCGATTCGAGTGGCTACCACAGCCTCCTTCTTCACTCGGCCTTGCCTCTTATGGCTCCAGGACCTACAACTACGCATGCCAGTCACAGACCTGAGGGCACACCACGACATCGCCAAACTTGTGGCGGCGATCCAATTCACCTCAGATGCCACGCTAGCCTCCGCCAGGTTTGCCTCCAGGGCCATGGCATCGGCCGTTGCATCAAGACGACTCCTGTGGCTCAAACAGTGGCAGGCTGACGCCCGTCATAAGTGGAAGCTTGCATCCGCCCCCTTCAAGGGCAACTCACTTTTTGGCAGTTCCTTGGATCCCTTCCTGGTCGAAAACAAGGACAAGCATAAGGTACTCCCCTCGGCTCCCAAGAAGGGATTTCACCGCACAAACCCCTATCCCAGACAGTTGTCCTTTCGAGGCAACGACTCAGGATCGTCCTTTCGCTCCCAGGACTATGGTTCGTCCTTTCGGGGGGGGACTTTGGATCTCAGGGGTTCAGACAACAGGGAGGCTACTTCCCCAGGAACAGGGGCCCCCCTGACCGCCCCCAGAGGGGCAGGCAGTCCAAGCGGTCCTTCGGGGGGGGAACCGCTCCTATCGCCGGAATTAATCACCCGGTTACCGATTTCCCCATTGGTGGCAGGTTAGCCCAGTTCGCTGACCAATGGGATAGGACCACGTCCGATGTTTGGGTCAGGTCCACAGTTAGATACGGTTTGTCATTAGAGTTTATTTCTTCCCCTCCCAAGTGTTTCAAGACCTGCCCGGTCTCCTCCAACCCGGCACATCGACGCCTCATGCAGGAGGCCATCCAACATCTGTTGGATATTCAGGCAATACAGCCGGTACCCCTTGACCAGCACGGGCAGGGGTTTTACTCCATTGTTTTTGTGATCCCCAAGGTTTCAGGGGGTTGGAGAACTATTTTAGATTTAAAAAAATTAAACAAGTTTATCTGTTACAAGCACTTCAAGATGCATTCCTTACAATCCATCTTAAGGGGAATCCGGGAGGGAGAATTCCTATCATCTATAGACCTGACTGAGGCCTATCTCCACATCCCAGTCACCCCCCAGCATCAGCAGTTCCTACGTTTCTCCTATCAGGGACTACATTTCCAATACACTGCCCTTCCCTTCGGTCTATCATCGGCACCCAGAGTGTTCACCAAGGTACTAACAGCCCTATTGGCCAGCCTACAGGAGGTGCCAATCAGACTGAACGCATATTTAGATGACATTCTCGTTCAGTCCCCCTCTCCCAAAAGGGCACAAAGGGACCTGGCCATCACCACAAGGACACTACAGGACCATGGCTTCTCCATTAACATCCCTAAGAGCCATCTTCTCCCCTCCACCCGTTTGGTTCACCTAGGGGCTCTGATAGACACAATGGAGGGCAGAGTGTTCCTGTCTCAGGAGCGCCAGGAATCTCTTAGGGCCCTAGCGACCCAGGTCTCCGGGCATCCTAGAATCTCTCTAGCTACCCTGACAAAATTGCTGGGAACCATGGTCTCGGCCATAGGCATCGTTCCTTGGGCACGCCTGCATTCCAGAGCCCTCCAATGGTTTCTCCTTCCATTCCAGAAAAGACTCCTGAGCTGCTCCCAGGCCAAGGTGACCCTTCCCATAGAGGTCTCCCAGTCCCTCCGGTGGTGGACGTCCCGGGCTATCTCTAAGGGCCCTCTATTCAAAGATCAGGACAGGCTGACGGTGACCACAGATGCCAGCCTGTTTGGTTGGGGGCCCCACTTTCAGGACCAGATGGCTCAGGAGCAGTGGGGGCCTGCAGACCTAGCCCTCCGCATCAACTGGCTACAACTAAGGGCTATCCACCTAGCCCTCCGCCACTTCCTGCCCTCCCTGCGGGGAAGACACGTCTTGGTCTTAACGGACAATAAGTCTGCCAAGGCACACGTGCAGGGGGGCACACGTTCCCTCTCCCTCATGACCGAGGCCAGAAGGTTGGGCCTCTGGGCCGAACGTCACCTCCCCTCCTTAACAGCGGAGCATATATCAGGGGAGGCGAATGTGCAGGCGGACTGGCTCAGCCGCGAGGTGGTAGACAATTCCAAGTGACGCCTAGATCCGGCGCTGTTCCAGAGCATAGTCAGGAAATTCGGCCTGCCACAGATCTTTGCCACCCCCCTCAATGCCCAGCTCCCGAGGTTTTTTTCCCGTTTTCCGTCACAGGGGTCGGAAGGAACGGATGCTCTGCGATGCCCTTGGCCCTCCAGCCTCCTCTATGCCTTTCCTCCGCTGCCCCTCCTAGACAGAGTCATCCAGAAGATAGTGGCGGAGAGGGCAGAAGTCATCCTGCTGGCACCCCATTGGCCCTGCAGGACTTGGTTCGCAGACTTGCGGGCTCTGTCGGTGACCCGGCCATGGAGGATCCCAGGGGACCGGATCTCCCTTGTCCAGGGGTCGCTGACGCACCCCGACCCTCAGTGGCTTCAACTGACCGCATGGCGCTTGAGCGGAGCATCCTGAGACAGAGCAACTACTCATCCAAGGTCATCCAGATTATTCAGGCCTCTAGACGACCTTCGACGAACCGCATCTACGACTCCACATGGCGAGCCTTTTGCAACTGGTGCTCCCCCAGGGCCATATTTCCACATAAAGCCACCATCCCTCACGTCCTGGATTTCTTACAAGCAGGTCTTGACAAAGGCCTGGCCCTTAACACCATCCGCCGACAGCTAGCAGCCATCTCGTCGGTCCTGACCTGCGGGGGCCTCGAAGCCTTATCACAGAGGCCCACGGTGCGACAATTCCTGAAGGGGGCTTCGAACATCACCCCCCCTGCAGTTCACAGATACCCCTCCTGGGATCTGCCCAAGGTGCTGGACTGTTTCACGGGGCCTCCCTTTGAACCCTTGAGGGAGGTCTCCCTAAGACACTTAACTTTGAAAGTCGCCTTCCTCGTAGCCATCACATTGGCTCGTAGGATCTCTGAACTCCAAGCCCTCTCTGTCAGAGAGGAGCTTTGCATCTTCCACCAGGACAGGGTAGTTTTACGCCTGGACCCCTCCTTCATCGCTAAGGTGTGTTCCTGCTTTCATCGCTCCCAAGAGCTGGTACTGCCGAACTTCTGCCCGAAGCCCGCACATCCCTTAGAACGTAGGTGGCATACCTTGGATGTGAGGAGGGCTCTCAAGATCTACATCTCAAGAACACGCCCATTTTGGTCGTCAGAGTCACTCTTCGTGTCCTTCCAACCTTCCTCCCAAGGGAGGAAGGTGACATCAGCAACCATCGGGAGGTGGCTGCGCGCGTGCATCGCCCTGGCCTACCAGTCACGCTCCTCCGCGACTCCAGGACGTCTCACCGCCCACTCCACCAGAAGTGCGGCCACCTCGGCGGCGTGGGCAGCACAAGCCTCTCTCCAGGAGATATGCAGAGCAGCCACCTGGGCTTCTCCATCACCTTTCATCAGTAATTATAAGCTTGACATCTTTGCCTCAGCAGATGCGACCTTCGGCCGCAGGGTCCTCCAAGCAGTGGTCCAAGCTGAGAGACCTTCTAGTCAGTAGTAATTCCCGCCCGGGGACACCGCCAGCTTTGGTACATCCCAATCTAGATGCTGCCTCCTCCACTATGGAAAAAGAGCATTGGTTCTTACCTGAGACGCATCTTTTCATAGTGAGGAGGCAGCATCTAGCCCCACCCCAGGGGCTACATGATGTATCAGCTCGTTCCATTCCAGGGATGTGCCAGGAACTGGCCACCTGTATCTGTCTTAACTATACCGAAGCGCAACCTGTGAATTATACCAAGACTGGACGTTTACTCGAGTGGTTCCAGTGCAAGATGCTTGAGTCTGGGTTTTCTTCGTCGAAACTGGGCATGCCCGGTAAAGAAGGGTGGGACCGGAAATTTGTCCAGACTCAGTCCTCCAATGAACGGAAGGAAGTCTTACCCAATCTAGATGCTGCCTCCTCACTATGAAAAGATGCGTCTCAGGTAAGAACCAACGCTCTTTCTTTTGTGCTTTAGCCTTTTGGACTTCCACGTACCTCTTGCGTGATTATATCCAGGGATGTGCTTGCAAGAGCTGATTGTCAAACTTTCTGGAATTTTGATATAGGGACCCTTAATTCCTTGGTTTGCTTGGCCTATTGCTTTGCACACTGATGTCCATATGAGGTGGACCTCATCATTTACTTACAGTAACTGGAGTTTCTCATCTCAGAAGCATTTCCCATTTCTGAAGTACGAATCATTCCTATCCACAGCATCTGGCTTGTAGCCAAGATAGTTTGGTTATAAGCAAGATGGCTATTATCTCTGTATGGAATGGTTCCTTATCAGTGTCCTCACCTTGGTTCACACCTCCTATCATGCCCATCCAGTGGTGACCACACCTCCTGGGGATTCTGGGGCTAGTCGTTCAGCATATGAAAAGGTCATCAGTAATGGAAGATTGCCAGAGCTCATGGCTTAGCGAAAATAAGGAAAGGAGAAAGCTTTCACCAGAGTCACTCTCACAAAAACATGAAGGCCTCATCAGGGCTTGTTAACAAGAAGTTCTGAAGAATTCTAGAATATTTCTATTGGATTGTTTTTCTTTTTGCTAGAAATGGTGTTTCCACTTTACAAGGGTTGTTTTGAGACAATTAACCCCCATAGAAAGCTACTTTGTGTACCTTAAGATACTACATAGAACATGCTCTATCACAGGGAATCTTGATTAATATCAATTATGGATGAGGCTGTATGTAATCTTCATGTGGTCTTTTTCTTCTTTTGCAGTATATTCACTCTGCTGGAATCATTCACAGGGTATGTCCTTTTTAAAGTTATTCCTGTTCTAGAGTGTACAGTTTACCAGTGCAGCCTTCTACAACCTGGTGCCTTCCAGGTGTGGCTACCATAATCTCCCAGCCTCAAACACCATTGGCCCCAAGCTATGGAAAGCTGCACTCCTGCCTATTGCTAAACTTCTTTTGTTGTCAATCTTTTCAAACCTCTTTGGTATGTAAAAAGATCGCCTAATCTCTATTGCTATGCTGAAACCAAATGACCTTTGTTTTCTCTCCCCCCAGAAGAGAAGCTGCACAACTCCTTAGAAGCCTCTTGGCAATTGGTGGCAATGTCCTAATTCTGCCCCACCAGCATGTTACAAACAACCACAGCCCCTCCTCTTATCCTATTCAGCTGATGTCATCCTAGCCCCAACTTTGGAAATTCCTTGTTTCCTTTGTAGCATTAATGTAGAGAAACACATTTATGCAAGAGTAGAGAGACGGGGATGATGGGGGGCATAGTTGAAATTGCTATTCCTGGTAGTTGTAAAACAACAGAAGAATTAAGATGTTCTCCTTCCATATATTTACAAAGAGAGAATGAATTAACTAATTCAGGATTTATTTAGCAATGCCTCCCACTTTATAAGCTAAGCCAGGGGTCTGCAAAGTTGGCTCTTTTAAGACTGGTGGACTTCAACTCCCAGAATTCCCCAGCCAGCAAGGCTGGCTGGGGAATTCTGGGAGTTGAAGTCCACCAGTCTTAAAAGAGTCAACTTTGCAGACCCCGAGCTAAGCTAAAGACCAGCAAATCATATTAACATGGGAACCTGGCCAATTGTACATATTTGTCCTCAGAATGGAAAAAAACCGATTGCGCCGATCCAAACCTTTTTGCGGTCAGGAGCAGGGCCAAGATCATACCCCACATGATGCTCAAGCCAATGTTTTAATAAACCCAGGTTTCGGTGCAATGTTCACATAAGAATGTCTGCCTCTCCAGTTTCCTGCTACTACTGGTGGACGCTGGTAGCTACCTGGCATGTCTCACCTTAGGAAATGCATTCTATCCCCACTGAGATATACTCCATTTGACATTTCCCTCATGCATTTCAGCATCAAACCCTGTAATCCAACTTGTTGGCTCACCTTTTTCTATGGCAGTTGAAAACTGCCTGAGGAAAACATATTACATGTCACCCAAGCAGAAGACATCACTAGACAGGCCTCGTGCATGCCCTGAGGCCAGTTTTAATAATCCAATGAGAACATTACAGAAAGAATGGGGGTGGGGTGGGGATAGAAAGAGAGAGGGGGGGAGAGGGAGGAAGAATAGTTACCTGGTCGAACACATGGTGTAGAAATGTTTCACACTGTCCTATTAGTACTTACCATGTAATTGCAGAGATAGATGCACAATCCTCAGAGCCTCAGAGAATGTTTATATTCTCATTAACTATGGCGAAGGAGAGGAATTTAGCTCTTAATAATTACAACAGAGGAATTGGGAAATGAAAGGCCTTTATTGACTGACTACTTATCCCCTCTGTCCTGTCATTCTACTGCAGCAGCATAACAACAGGAAGAGATAGAAAAAACAGGTCATTCTCCAACTCCCTACCCCGTTGAATGAAATGGAAGGCAATTTGCCAACATGGCACTGGGTGTTTGGGAGAAAATTGTTAAGAATAAGGAAGTCCCTGTGGGGAGAGGGAGCGGTTAATAAATGCAAAGTTGTTATTATTATTATTATTATAAGTTGGGATCTGGCAAATCCACTGCTGTTTTGTGACACCCGCAGTACTATTGGTAGAACATCTATGGCAGTGGACCATTCACAGGTGTCTTTGCCTCCAAAATATTGCTAGAGCTGTTAAGCGAGTTAAAAACCTGCCCTCAATCAGCAAGAAAAGTGCAATCTACCCATTTTTTGATCTTAAAAGAATATTATTAAATTAGTGGGAACTGGATTACAGTTTAAGAGCTCATCCGCACAGTTCCTTACTGTAGCACAAGCATACCCCTTTCCTGTTTCCCCAAGGACATTTCCTCACAACACAGCCTCTATCTCAGAGTCAGCCCATTGCTTCGGCAGGCAGAAGTCATGTATTACCTTCCTTCCCTGCTCCAGTACTTTTGGGTTGGCAGTTCTGCTGTGGGATCCTTCCTTTGGTTCATGTGTGTTGTACCACTGGTCAGTTCCAGGTGGTGCGCCCTGGTACGAGTGTACTGATGGCAGCTGGGAGCAGCAGCCATCATACCAGAACGGTGCTTTGGAGAGCCCACCCGCCTGCCCTCGTTCCTTACCTCTATTTGAGCTAACCGGGCCATTTGTGCACGCATGCGCAGTGTATGCGTGAACTCCAGCGAGCAGCTGGAGCGTTGCAGGGCAGTGGGTGTGCATGCGTGCTCAGTGCCCGTGCCCGTAGTGGACGCCCGACTCTGTTGCAGCGTACCGGTTGCGACAGGATCCAGAACCCACCACTGGATTGAACACAGGGGTGGGCTTCAAAAATTTCAACTGGGCAGAAAAACCAGCAGTTGCTGGGTGGGTGTGGCCATGGTGGGTGTGGCTACAGTGGGCATGGCCTAGTCTGCCTCCTGCACTACAGCCAGTAGAGGGGTTTTTTTGCCTTCCCTAGGCTCCAGAGGCTTTCCTCAAGTCTCTGGGAGGGCAAAAACCTCTGGGCTCCGGAGGTCTTCCGGAATGTCTCCGAGGGCTTCTAATTGACTAGCCCAGGGGTCTGCAAAGTTGGCTCTTTTAAGACTGGTGGACTACAACTCCCAGAATTCCTAAGCCAGCCCTGCTGGCTGGGGAATTCTGGAAGTTGAAGTCTACCCGTCTTAAAAGAGCCAACTTTGCAGACCCCTGGACTAGCCTATCCTTGGCTTAAGGCACCTAACTGAAAAATTTACCGAATAGACCTGGCTCTTGCCTTTTTGCAGCCTACATTCCCCTTCCCAATGGACAGCCTGCTTTGGGGGAAGCCCTGCCTCCCTTTCTCACAGGATGTTCTTTGAAAAGTTCACCCCCTTCCAGAATGTAATCTAGAAGAGGTATGGCTTCCACATACAGTGATGTTTTACAGACCCAGTTAACAGTGAGATGGCAGCAGAGACAAACGTGGCAGATGGGGTGAAAGGATGACTAGCCAACAGATCAACGGGTCACAAACATTTTGAGAGAAGTGATATGGATGCATGTAAGAGAGACTATAATTCAACATGTGTCTCATATACACTAACATCTTCGGCTTCATTAATATTTATGTGGAGAGCAGGTGCATCAAGTCTGTATAAATCCAGGTGACCATTAACACGCAATTAAGAAAAACAACCTCTTTGGTGGTAGTCATGAAGTCAATAGATGAACAATCTTTTGAATCATTTGAAAAAAAAAGATTAAACTTTACAACACCTCCCTGGTAGACATTCTATATACTAATCAGTAGCAGATTTTTCCTTTGAATATCCTGGCTGGTTACATTCAAATGTTCAGCCAGGGAAACTGCTTTTTCAGTGCTGAGGATCAGACGGGCATCAGGCAGCCTGGATCGTTTTAGGTGCTTGTTAGGGAGCAGCAAACCCGATGTGTGGCTCTGGGATGGGATGAAAGAATGTACTTATTGTGTAATTATCTAATCTAGGATCTAATTGTGATAGTGAAAAATGGAATTTTCTAATTTTGTATACTGCAGGATCTAAAGCCGGGCAATTTAGCAGTGAATGAAGACTGTGAATTAAAGGTAAGATTTTTGTTTAATGAAAAAGTAGACTGAATGGTTGGTTCGACTATGCTGTTCTGAATTTTCAGTGCACCTTTCTCTGCAACACATTATTTGGAAATGACACCTACTTATTTTGATGGGCTATCTAAAGACAGATTCATTGAAATGAGTCAGTTTAAAGTGCACCTGGGTGGTAACACATTTATTGCATTTTATTAAGCAATTGCTGTGTTTGAAATGAAATTTTAGATGACATCATCTAATTTTCCGTATTTCCCGTTATTTCTTCCAACTATTTTCTTTCCTTAAAAAAATCTATTTTCTATTAATTACTGGTAGAAAAAAAGGATGTTCGCTAAGAGCCTTCACCTGGAAGAATCTTATATTACGTAACAGTTCATATAATTAGAGTTAATGATGTTCTCTGTTTTAAACCTATACGGCAGAGGCTCAGAATTCAAATGCACAGTAATATTAATGCAGTTTACATCCCACTCTCAGTTTTAGACTTGCACAGTAATGGCATCTTGCCAGTCCTCTTTCGATAGCAGAATGCAATGCTTGGGAATGTATAGGAAAGAATCCTGGTGGTGCAGGGGTTAAAATTCAATATTGCAGGCTAACTCTGTCCACAGTCTGTAGTTCAATCCTGCTGGGGCTCAAGGTTGACTCAGCCTTCTAAGGTTGGTAAAATGAGGATTCAAATTGTTGGGGGCAATAAGCCGGCATTGTAAATTGCCCAAAGACCGCTGTAAAGACTATGAGATGGTATTAAAATGCTATCACTACACTTTCTGGCCTTGATTTATAGCTAGGCATGGCAAATCTTTAGAACAGGAGTTTGGGCAAAGTATCTGAGTCTTGGCCAAACAAGATTATAACATTCGAAAAATGAAAGAGAACTCATTTCCCTCAGGCCTTTCCCACCTGTACTTAGTCATGCTATAAACATGTCCTGGCAATGCTTCTCTGTTCCCATTAGGTTGTTTCCCCAGCCCATGACTGAGGCTAGTTTAAATTATCCTCAGATAAAGCAGTGTTTTCCCCTTATGTGAACAGCATCCCATGACAGTGGGCAACATTTGTTACGCTTTTCCACCTCTGTACGACAGAGATCAAAGATGTGTTCAGAGAATTATAATTGACCATTTCAGGTGATGAAGGCACATCCTCCACCTTCCTGTCACCCTTTTCTGCACCAGTTCTGCTTTAGCAGCTGGACAACTCAGTGTAGTGCCATTGGTTTATCAGAATTTCACAACAGGGCTGCACAGAAACTTCTTTAATTCTATGCCTTTACTTTGATCCCAGGCAAAATTAGCATGGAATGATAGGATCAACCCCTCTTTGGCCTCTCATAACAGAATACTGAAAACTGCCATTTTTGGTATATCTAAAGAAGGAAGATATAAGTGCTATTTTTTTTTTACTTAAGAGTCCTTGATTCCTGCCTGTTTTTTAAAAAAATATTATTCCACATGGATTATGACAGAATGGAATGCCAGAGGAAAGGGCACAAGTAGGAGAGATGACAGACATTGTCTGGCTGCAATGCTGTGACTCGTGACCTGCTGAAGAGGGAGGTCAGCACAGCCAGAGGGATCAGCTAATTGTTGGCTTATCACATGCTGTACCCACATCATCAAGACGACGCAAGTTGATGGTGACTTGGAACAGATGGTGACAGAGGCAGGCTAGGCATTGTAATTAGGCAGCCCATTTCGAGCCAGTGTAGTTTCCTGCTGACTCAAAGATGGGTGGATTGCCCTTTGGCTCAACAGTGGGGAAAACCCCTCAGCTGGCACCATTAAAGCCAACTAAGGGTTCTTTTAGTCACCACTGTGTTAAAAAAAGAAGCCGTGGCTTTGTAATAGCAATCTCTATTGTTTCTAGGAAGAACTTAAGAAACTTAGTGGAGCGTTCTGAAAAAAAGTTTTTTTTTCTTTTCCTATTGTTATGGATACATGGCAACACTGTTCTGTAAATTTCTCATTGCACAAAACAATTGTTCGTGTTTTTAGATCTTGGATTTTGGCTTAGCGAGACACACAGATACAGAGATGACAGGCTATGTTGTAACTCGTTGGTACAGAGCGCCTGAAGTGATTCTGAACTGGATGCATTACAACCAGACTGGTGGGTTATATTATTTATTCATTAGGGGGGTTGGGAAATTCTTAATAAGTTGTGGATTATTGACTAACTGGAGTTTCTATGTGACTTTTTAATGTATTTAATTCCCCCCCCTTCCCCCCCCCCCCAGTTAGTATAATACAAACCCTCACAGCATGGCCTGATTCCAATTATGTTAAGCTGTGGCATTCAAATTGCACGAGCCCAATAATTACAGTTTGTAAAACATAGTATATAGCTTTGCAAATGATATGCCCAATGTATGCAGTCTACTTTTCTTCAAGAAAACATTAATTAAAGTACTGGGATTTCTCCTACTTTGCTTGCTGAGAAGTTGTATTCTTTTCAGTGATGCTTGTACCCAGATAGATGCACAAAAGATTTCATCTAAATTGAATTCTCCCCATCCATAAACTGCCAGACAGTTACCATGGACTGTGTTATATAAGTTTATTTTCATGGCTATTAATTCCTGAAACTCAGATTAATTCAGTCCAATTATTTTGCAGAGAATAGAACAGAACAGAATCCTATTCTGTGTCTCCTGGTAAAATTCACCAGCATAAGTAATTTCTAACTCAATTACATTGTGATATGTGGACACACGTGCTTCAAATGAAGCTGTTGACAAAACTATTACTACTGTGAAAAAGGTGTTTTGTTAGTCTAATGCAGGGGTGTCAAACTCACGTCATTACTGCGGTGTCATGTGACTTTTTCTCCCTTCGCTAAACTGGGCGTGGGTGTGGCCAGCACGTGACACATCCAGCCCAGAGGCTGGGAGTTTGACATCCCTGGTCTAATTCATTTCTCCTGTTTAATAGCACCGTTGAATAAAATGAAGCTAGAATATCTGAAAAAAACGTAAGCGCCAGCCATATATTTTGTGTAACCAAATTAGGATAGAAAATATCTGAATATACACTTGTCTATTATAGTGTCCTCAAAATGGATTGCTCTTCAACCCCCTAATCCTCTACAGCAGGGGTCTCCAACCTTTGCAACTTTAAGTCTGAAGGACTTCAGCTCCCAGAATTCTCCAGCCAGGAAAGCTGGCGTGCGCATAGCCAGTTGGTGGAAAACGTCCTTTGTGCAAAATAGCTCATTGCCTTATAGCACTTAAGAGGATGTCAAAACCATAAAATAAGAATAATAAAGATAATATTACAAGTTGGACTATCAGTTTTATGTTGAAAAAATCTGGATGATGACAAGAGGGCAGCACAGTTAGGCTTTTCGATATCTCTTGGCTGCAACTTGCCTGGATTTTTGCAGCCCAGGTCTGATAGCTAAAGGTACAGTAATGTAACTTGTAAACAAGCAGATCTGTTACACGCATGCGTAAAATGTGTATTTTAGCTTCCAATGCTGCTGTTTCAAACCTTAACACTAAATCTTTTCTTGTCTCTCTTGTATCTTTTTCTTCCTCTCTTTCAAACAGTGGACATCTGGTCTGTTGGTTGTATCATGGCAGAAATGTTGACTGGGAAAACTCCGTTTAAGGGTAAAGACTGTATCCTTTTCTGTGCCCCTCTCTGAAACTGAGGCACTCACAGTTTGTACTGAAAATATAAATAACATAGAGGGTTATCGGTAGGAAGAAATCTAGTATGAAAATTCAAAATGCCTATACTTGCAAAAAAAATAAGTACTGTGAGCGCTCTTTAATCTAAAAATCTATTTTCGCATATTACAGGATGTTAGTTAATAGCAAAGTTGTGGCAAACAAGGTTAATGAACCTTTCTCTCTCTCTGATGCTTGATGTTCATCACGGGTGGATCTTTAGCTGTGTTCAAGACAATGTATAATAGATTGTGCAAGGCTTCACTTTCAAAAGCAAATATTAATTCAAGAAGCATTGAGCATCAACATAGCTCCTGTCTGTTCAGGTTGGGCAGAGATCAGGGTATGATGTGTGTGTGTGTGTGTGTGTGTGTGTGTGTGTGTGTGTGTGTGTGTGAGAGAGAGAGAGAGAGAGAAATGGGATTAAGAACAAGTATAGGGGCACAATGTTGTATTTGTCAGCAACAGCTTAATACTGTTGACTCTATTCCTAGACTCATGGAGTTGCCCTCAGCAGCTGATGCAGGATCCTGAAAAGTCATGCTTGGCTTTGGAAGGTGAATGAATAAATAGAATAGAGCTGGAAGGGCCAGCCCCCTGCTCAAGCAGGAGAACCTATACCCATAATGGGAACCTATGGCACGCGTGCCAAAGTGACACGTGGAGCCATGTCACATGGCACGCACAACATTGCCCATTCCTCTTCTGGGTTTCTAGCGCACATGCGCATGTGACAATCAGCTGACCTTTGTGCATGCCGCAGTGGCCTTCTGTTTTCTGGTGTCAGCACGCGTGCTGGCCAGCTGATCGGTGCATATGCATGTGCGGCAGTAACTGGAAGATTTGCTGGCTGGTGTGCATGCATGCGCTGGAAACCAGAAGCTCATTTTCCAGTGCACACATGCCCCCTGGGCAGCTCCTCTTCCTGGTTGCGGCCCAGATGAGCACGTGTACAAAACACTCCCTTTTGGGCACTTTGTGTCAATCATACATGCACATGCAAGTGCTCCCTTTTCAGCACTTGGTGCCGAAAATGTTTGCCATCACTGACCTATACCATTTCAGATAAATGACTGTCTAGTCCAGTGATGGCGAACCATTTTAGGCTATAAGGTGGGAGCGCAGGGGGGGTCATGTGCCGGTGTGCCGCACCCATAATGCAATGTGCGCCACCCCCCAGTGCACATGCATGCATAACAGGTACTCCCCCCCATTTTTTGCATGCTTTTTTCGCCCTCCCAGGCTCCAGAGGCTTTCTAGGAGCCTGGGGAGGGCAAAAACAGCCCCCTCCCGAGGCCTCCTGAAGGTCTCTGAAGGCTGCGGAGGACTAAAACCAATGCTGTGGAGCTGAGTGAAAAATGGCTGAATCAGCTGGCCAGTGCGCGCATGCATGCTGGCCAGCTAACAGGGCAACGCCTCGCGTGCCCTGCCAAGTGGTTCCGCGTGCCACCTGTTCGCCATCACTGGTCTAGTCTCTTCTTAAAAACCTCCAGTGATGGAGTGCCCACAATTTCTGAAGGCAAGCTGTTCCACTGGTCAATTGTCCTCACATTTCATCCATCAAATCTCAATTTCTTCACCGCTGTGTCTGCAGTTCCTTAAACCAAATACATTTTTTCTTTGAAATTACACAATTCAACCACATTTACATTTATAAAGTCTTCTGTAAGTATAACCACAACTTCCAGCAGTCCCTCTCACTCCTTTCTTCTCTGCAGAATTCCAAGATTCACTAGAATGAAGGCCAAGGTTACTATATACACAAGAATTCTAGCTGTTCTTTCAGATAAGGCATCTATGAATAGTCAGTAAACCCATGGTTAGGCAGCCTACATCTGCTCATTGCTTGCCAATCTCTTCAGCAGTCTGAAAACGTACATGCACACTGCACACTTATCTCTCTTAATGGACAGGCATTTGCATTTTTAGGCAGGAGGTGATAGATTATGCTGTTAGACATATCTGATATAAATTGATATTCTGAAGTTGTTCCTATGACAGGTAGTCCTCAACTTACAACCACAATTGAGACCAAAATTTATGTGGCTAGGACATTTGTTGAGTGAGTTTTGCCCCATTTTATGACCTTTCTTGTCACAGTTGTTAAGTGAATCATTGCAATTGTTAAGTGAGTAACACAGTTGTTAAATTAATCTGGTTTACCCATTGACTTTGCTTGTCAGAAGGCCGCAAAAAGACATCACATGATCCCAGGACACTGCAGTCGTCAAAAATATAGTTACCAACATCTGAATTTTGACCCCATGACCATGGGGATCCACAGCAACAGTTGTAAGTGTGAAAAATGGTCATTTCACTTTTTTCAATTATGTCATAACTTTGATTGGTCCCTAAAGGAACTGTTGTAAGCCGAGGACTATCTATACTTCAACACAAATGATTGTGGGTTGCAGGCCTTATTCTCCCTAACAATCAGTGATCTAGCAGGAAAGATTCAGTATCTCCCAGTTTAGTGATGTCAACGAGATAGGGAAGCAAGGGCAATATCTTGCCCTTTTATAGAAAAAATAGGATAAATACAGTGGCGTAGCGTGGGGGGTGCAGGGGGTGCGGGCCGCACCGGGCGCAACATCTGGGGAGGCGCGCTCGCACTCGCAGCTCCCCGTCGCTTCGGGAAAGGGGATCGAGTAAGGCAGGAACAGCGGCAGCCGGGGAATGTGGCCACCGCCGCAGGGACCGGAGAAGCGCCGCCCGAAGCAAGAGCGGCTGCAAGAGGAGGCGTTTTCTCCCCGTCGCCCCGTCTTCTTCCTTGGGGAAAGGATCTTAGGGGATTTTTCATATTTTTATTAGTATTATTTCTCGGGCGGGGGAGGGGGGATCCGGAATCCAGGAAACCGGGAGGGGGCGGGAAATCGCAGGGAAAAGGAAGAGAGCTCGGCGGGCGGAAGGTGGGGAGAGCTCGCGCGTTCCAGCTGATTCAGCAGCGGTCTTGTGAATGCGCTGAGATGTAGCTGACAGGGCGGGAGAGGCGTCCCGCTCTCCGGATCGAAGGGAGGCCAGCTCTTTCGAGTACCTGCCGGCTGCGGCTGCCTCCCCTACCCCGCTGCCGTCGGATCTTCCTGCACCCCTCCTCTCCCCCCTTCCCGTTTCTCGCTTCCCCGCCGCTCCGCATGCTGCGCCCTCCCCATCCTCGATGCCGCTGCTTCCCCCGGGGGAGGGCTAGAAAGGCACCGAGAAGGATGAGCGAAGGGGTTGCCTCGCCGCCGGGTGCCACAGCCGCTGCCGAGGAGGGGGCGGCGGCGGGCGGGGGCCCTGCGGCGGGTGATGGAGTGGAAGAGACTCGAGTGCTAAAATCCAGGGGCTAGGGGGCGCAAATTACTTGCCTTGCCCCGGGTGCTGACAACCCACGCTACGCCACTGGATAAATATATGGTAAATGGAGCCATTTATGGACGGGTTTTTTTTTGGTCAAATTCAACGTCTGTTGGTAATACTTGATTCAGCCTCCCAGATCTTGATCAGCTCACTCAGATCCTGAAAGTGACAGGAAGCCCTGGAGAGGAGTTTGTGCAAAAACTGGAAGACAAAGCGGTAAGATGCTTTATTTTGAAATTTAGAGGCATACTTATATGTTCTTATTGTTTTAAAAAGTTTAACTTTCTGCCCAACTTTTATAAATGATGTCAACTGTTATTGTACCTATGTATCCCACTGCTCCACCAATTAACTCAAAGTAATGTGCTTTCTCATAGCCCCATTAATCTTCCCCAAACCCTGTCAGATAAAATACAGAAAACTGATGTGATGGGTATCTTCCTAGCTTTAATCAAGTACTTTAAACTACCACCCTTGTAAGCTTCTCTGACAAGAAAACTGAATGATATTATACCAGCAGTTTGTTTTAATAACCTTTGAGTTTGATAACATGCATTATTAATATTCATTAGTGCTTGTTTATTCCTGCATCACTGTTGAGAATTGTTGGGGACATTCAGCTCCTGACAAAAACCATTGAACACTAACTCTGAAATTAAATGAAATACTGGGGTTGTAACAGCTGGAGAAAGACATCTGCAGATGCACTTTCCTTCTCTAAAGCAAAACTGGGTGGGAAGCATGGTCCTGGTTTGCCTGCTCTGTACACAGCCTGATGAAAGACAGCTTCCCTGCCAGTATAGGAAGGTTTTCCTGTCATGGAAAGGATATTGCATTATAAAAATTGAAAAATGGAATGACATAAAAGTGTTGAACAAAGGTCAAAATAAGTTGGAATGTGCTAGCTATAAACATAGCATGAGAAAGTATCTTTATAAGCCGACAAATTCTTCTTACGAAAATGGCAAATGAATGCAGATATTCAGAGATCAGTAAATTGAAATATTTTGCTTCCATAAATTGAAAATGGAGTACTATGCATATTTATTTAGATACAAATCCTACTTTGGTTTGATTTTTGTTTAGTATTGCACTTTATTTACTTGGAGAAATCAAAACAAACAGGCAAAAACTGTCATCTGAACCATAAAGGTATTTTTTGACGTGCCAACCGTTGCTCTTAAGATGAGCAGCACCAAAGCCAGATATGGATGAAAGATGGCCTTTCTTTCTCTTCCTCAAAGGTGCCCTTTCTTTTGCTCCCTAAATCCCATCTTCTATATTGCCCTTACTACCTAATTAACTACCAGGGGCAAGAGGCTGCTCTTTTTAGATGGCTGAATAGTTTCTTTCCCAGTTGTCTGCCTTCTGAACTCTCTCATTATATGAAATTAGGCAGCATGTTATACAATGGACTACAAGCTTCCATCTTGATATAAAGAGATGCAACTATAAGGAGCCATGATGTCATATTAGTATTCTTACTACAGTAAAATTATTACTTTGTCTTATGTACAACACAGCTCAAAGGAGGCTAATGTGGACCTTTGAGTACTTTGAATAAAATAAGTGTATGGTGAATATATGGGCTTCTAATCAATCTATAAAGAGTTGATTATGATGTAACTTTTCAAGGTGACATTTATATGGCTTTATGAAAATGTTATTTCTTTTAGGCTAAAAACTACATACAGACACTTCCTAAAATTCCCAAAATGGATTTATCTCTGCTTTTACCCAAAGCCAGTCCTCTGGGTAAGTTCTTTTATATGTTTTAATTTACCATAAAACTAATATTCTCCAGAAAGATTATACAACTGAAATGTATTATTTAACTTTTATTCGGATGACAGATGAACATGTCAAAACAATCTCTTCTATGATTCTAGCCAAGCCAGCATATTCTGTACGACTTTGATAACAAAGAAATCTTCAAAATGTAATTAAGCATGAATAATGTATTACCCTCTGGATGTTGTTGTGAAAATAAATCCCCTTGAGTATAATGAGAAATACTTTAAAGTAAATGTTGTATTACATGCCAGTCTTCTCTAGCTTAGTAGCCACAAGTGGCATTTTTGGTATTCAAAACAAAACATGAGTTGCAAGAGTTTGGATCTGATCCCAGAGTAAAATGTTACCATTTCAAGTAGTGTCTTTTGATGGAGGGTTCCGAGTATTGCTAGCTCTCCAGCTGGGCTGCTCTGTGCCTTGTGACAGGGGGTTGCCTTTTCTTACCCACATGTTTTCTGGTCGAGCCAGTATGACAGCAGGCGCCAATCATTTCCCTGCTACAATTTGTTTAGACTGGATCTGATGATATGGGAGTGAGTGATGAGCAGATAAGCACATGAGCAGACAAAAGATTGATCTGAGCCAGATGACTGCCCAATCTGGCTTTTTTTTCTTTAAAATAGAACTGTTCGGGGAAATTAGCATTTACAAGTGAATGGGTCCCAGTTAAGGTTCATGCATACTGTGCTTAATTTTGCAAGCAGGTAAGCCAAATGAATCTGCATATGTACTACGTACTTCTAGCACAAGTTTTGTTAACAGTACTGATATTACGTAAACATTAAGAATGCTAGCATAATTTTTATCAGATTGCAACATGCATAGAGTCATCTCAAATTGTGAGATGGGCAGCAGATAAATATAATCATGAATAAATTTAACAATGAATAAAATATTGTTGTTATGGCTTGTTGAAGTTTGATAGGCACATATTGAAAACATTAAGGAAACCTGATAGGGATTTATCAAAATAGAATCTGCATACTTGGTGGCCTTATGACTTCAGATTGGAAAAAAATACTACCAGCAATTGAAAGGAATAGCAGAGCTTAGCTCAGTACCTCAAGATTTATTTAAAGAAACTTCCCTGCTGAAATAAGGTGTAGATTTTGCTAACATATTGTCAACAACTGTAACTCTCTTCTCAGTGGATAAGAGCAAGAGCTGTATTCTTGTTTCAAGTGGGGGATTTTTTTTTTAAACTATACCTTGATCATTTTTCTGCCAATTGGCTAATAGCAGTCAGTATGTACTGCACTGCACTGCAATTTCCTCTTGAGTTTGTGGTAAAAAAACAAGGTAATAAGGGAACATTGATGATGATAATGATGATGATGTTATCCATTCAGTCATGTCTGTCTCTTGGTGATTCTACGGGCCAGGTCTCTCTGCATCTTCTGATCTTGCATTATTTCTTTCAGTTGTTTTAAGCTCTGACTGGTGTCAGCTTTGATAATGTGCAGTCATCATGTTCTTTGGCAGCCTGTTTTCCTTTTACTGCTAAGTCTTCCAATCATAATTGCTTTCTCCAGTGAATTTCTCCTCATTACATGGCCAAAATAAGTGAGACACAGTTTTGTGATTTTGAAGGGAATGTTAAATGGTCCCATTTTCACTGTTTCATTTCAAGAACACTTGAATTTTATTTTGACATTCAAATAAAAAGTATTTTCCATTTCCTACATATTTCTAAATTTTACTCTTGCCTCCCCACTATGGTCTGGATAAGAGCTT
Source organism: Rhabdophis nuchalis (assembly GCA_039707465.1). NCBI lineage: Eukaryota > Metazoa > Chordata > Lepidosauria > Squamata > Natricidae > Rhabdophis > Rhabdophis nuchalis. The sequence goes on along the minus strand of CM077644.1, from coordinate 58,335,142 downwards.
TTCCAAAATGTCTATTTGCAGTGAGAAGACATTCTTCACTGGCTCCATGGTGGGAACTGACCAGTAATGTAATGGTAAATTTTACAAATATATATCTAGTGACTAGGGTTTCACCCTGATTCAAATTCCAAATGATAAAGCTTAGAATGTAGTTAAATCAGATAGGTTTCAGCTTGATGTATTACAAAATGGCCTGGAACTTCAACAAAGATGTTTTAAAAGTTAAACATTTGTTGAAGTTACAGGCCACTTTACAATCCATCAAACTGAATCCTACCTAATTTAACTATGTTGTAAGCTTTATCATATATAGGTCAAGTGACTTGACCTATATTTGGGCTCATTTCGTACCGAGATTTTTCAAGGATATTAAATTCCTTCTACCATACATTTCAACTACATTAGCGAGCCACTTATATTTGTTTACTGAAATGGGAGAACTGGATGAAGCAAATATAGCCAATTTAGTTTGCCAGCCATCTTAAGCTTTTAGATTTATACTTCCTATAATAAACAATTATAGCTTTCTTTAATTTTTACAATACTTATATCTTTCCTTGCAGCCGTGGACTTGCTCGACAAAATGTTGCAGCTCGATGTAGAAAAACGACTCACGGCAACCCAAGCTCTGGCCCATTCCTACTTCAATCCATTCAGAGATGTTGAGGAAGAGACAGAAGCCCAGCACTCCTATGATGATTCCATAGGGAGTACAAAGCTTTCAATAAATGAATGGAGAAGTAAGTCCATCTGGACAGCTTTATATATCTTTGCCCCTAGTGCAATCCTCATCACAGTTAATGAACCTGAAGTCCTCCAATTCCTGAACACATAATAACTAGATATATTAATGTTGAATACAGTCTGAAGTACAGGTTCTCTCTTAAGTAGATAAAATTCATAACTAGGAGTATAGACTGCAACTTGGCCAACACAAATACTAATTAAGAAAAATTATGTGGGTACCTCCCCCACTCTTTTTCACCACTGTTAGTTACTTCATAATTCTTTGGGTAAGCAGAAACACAAAAATTCAGCATATTTTAATATGGTAACATCACTACACTGCATTTCGTTGTCACCATGTTGAAGGACACTTAACCCAACAACACATTTCCCATTTTAGGTTTAAAACTGAGTGTCAAGCAGAAGCACTTGGGAAATACATCTCCTAAAGAATAAAGACCAGGGACTGTTAAGAAGGGGGAAAGAAAAACAATGAGTAATGAAAGGAATACCTACTTTCTAAAGACACTACTAAATTATATGCCATAAGCAGCTCAGATCTTACCCATTTGTTTTAAAAAAAACCTCCTATTAGACTTAGGAATTTTGTGGAGAACAGGACATGATGGTTATTGGCCAGAAGTGGTATTGAGCAGGTTCTGACCAGTTCTGGAGAACCGGTAGTGGAAATTTTGAGTAGTTCGGGGAACCAGTAACCACCTCTGACTGGCCCCGCCCCCATCTATTCTCTGCCTCCTGAGTCCCAGCTAATCGGGAGGAAATTGGTATTTTGCAGTAAACTTCCCCTGGATTAGGGAGGGAATGGAGATATTACGGTATCCTTCCCCTGCCATACCCATCAAGCCATGACCACAGAACTGGTAGTAAACATTTTTGAATCCCACCACTGTTATTGGCCCTGTTGACAACTATGGCATGTTAAATTTCATGTATCGAAAGAATATAATTAAGAACTGGTTAGTGATATGTTTCTAGCAAGTAGAAAAGGAAATGAGGCACTCTTCCATGTTCTGACTGATAGAAAAAATATTGGGAATTTATGGATAAACCACACCTGGGTGTACTCTTCACATAATAGAACACTTAATAATGTTAAAAACCCTAATTGTTTAAGCCAGGGGTTATGTAGCAAAAAGTGAATCTATTAGATAAAAGTAAAAACCAGCAGGTAATGGCCTAGTTTGAATGATAAGTTGAAAGCTTAAAGAAGCAGATGTTTATTTATAATCCTTTCCTATGAAACCTTAATAAAAGTAGGGAACTGCCCAGCTTGCAGTGGATACATTCATGAGTATATGATATGGAATGACAAGCTAGAACAGACTCACTTATACTGAAGAGATGAACGGATAAATCTAACAAATTGATGTTTAACAATGACAGGTCCATTTTTTTACTCCACATCTAATTATTAAGTATTAACATATTGGAAACATTTCTTAGCCATGTATTGCCTGTTATCTTCAGGGTGGCAGTCAAAGCAGTATAAGTCTAATATACAATTCAATATAGTGGGTTCATAAAATTATAACATTTAAATTAGGTTTTAAAAACCAGTTAGCAAACTAAATCCATATCTAATAAAAGTAATATATAATGCCACCTATAATAATGTTCTTAAATATTTAAATACAGCAGGAGAAATTACCTCTCTTCATGAAATTCAATAGAATGGGATACTAAATGTAGTAAGAATTGGTCTTTTACAACCTTTTAAAAAACTGAGTAGTTTAGGAAGGCCTATGTAAGATGTAGTGTTGCCATCTGCTACTATTGTTTTTGTTGCTGTATAAAAATTATACTGGGATAACAGCAGGTATATTCAGCTGCATTCAATGCTCCATTCCTCAGTTTACTAAAATGTGCTCAGTGTGCCTTTATTGTTTGAACAAAAATGTGCTTACATGTATGTAAATTTTGCTTATCTTTACAGGACATATTTACAGTGAAATATTGTCATTCAGCCCAATTGCTCGGAAAGATTCCAAGAGGAGAAGTGGAATGACCTTATAGACTCTTTTATGTCTAGCACTGATCGACCTTTCCAATGACACACAAACATCGGTGTTTTGATCCTAAAGAAGAGTAAATATAAATCAGGATGAAAAAGGCCATATACATATAGCACAATAATAGTGAATCAACAGAGACCAACTTTGCTCTGAACATCAGAGTGATACAACAACCTTGAGTGCACAAGTCGAGGTGATTCTCATTAAATCTCTTTGTGATAAAATGTGATGGCTGTGTTTTTCCTTTTCTTGTACTTTTTGTAACTGGTTCCATACATTTGCTCTAAAAAGTTAAAGTAAATGTTTCTACAAGTGAATAAAATCTTCTTCCTTTTTCCTAATAACTCCAATTAAATAAAAAAGCATGTTTCAAAAAAGAAAAATATATAATAAAGGAACAGTTGCAAAGAGCAGTTACATTATGTTCCTTGTGATTCATTCTGAATATTTTACATTTGAAACAGATCTCTCACTTCTTAATGGCCTTACATTAGCCATATAGTGTTGCAAATAGGAAGTATTTACATTTTTAAGCATAGATAATTCCCATCTGGCATGATTTTCACCAGAATCCCAGTATGTTTCTTTGCAAATGTTAACTCTATTATTATTTGTGATTTGGGATACCTATGTGTGTGCATAGGCACACACGCCACATGTTCACTTCCCCACACACGCATACACACATATACAAGAGCCAGGCATTTACAATTTAAGATAAAAAATGGAAGAACTGAATAGCCTGTTGGATTACAGATCAGACTCATTTGGCAATGTTTAGTACTTTAAAATGATTGAAATGTATAATGCAATGAAATGAAGGGTACTTTCACATTACTGTATTTTATGTCAATCCATGTTTATTTTCACTTCTGCCAATTTGAAATGCTAAAAAAAAAAATTAAAATCAAACTGCCGAATATCTTGTAATCAAAAGTCTCACAACCACTCATTTTTGTTTGGAAATGTGTAAGATTCTATTAAAAAAAACTTTCAAAACATTTTATTATTCTTTTTGTTCTATTATCACAGTGAGCAATATATTTCAGTTGAAATCTTGCAATTTTTTTCCTCCTTCCAGTATGTTTTATTACTGATTTGTTAGTTTCAGAAATAGAAAAAATGATTCTAAATTGAGATGTTCTAATAATTACAAATAGTTGCATTGAACTATTGCATCAAAATTTAGTAGCTTTCAACCGGTTGCATGTCATATTTGCGTACTGATAAGACAACAAAATTCTAGGAACAAATTGCTGCTGTAAAGTATATGATTTCCAAATATATTCATACAGTAGGCATTAATTATTTAAATTGTGCAGCTAATGTATTGCATTTTTATTATTTTGCTTGTGCCATCAAGTCAGTGTTGTTTCTTAGCAATCTAATACATAGAACTTCTCCAGCATGATCTATTTCCCACTTTGCCCATTTGACCTTCTGAAGCTGCACCCATTGCCAGCGAAACGGAATCCACCCACTTTGTTGATGGTTGTCTTTTTACTTTTTCTTCCACCTCCAGAGAGCTAGGTCTATCTGCAAGTGGTGTTCTTTGGTATAACAATTCAAGCATGGAACCTCCATTTGAGTTCAGAGATTATTTTTGAAGTTTTGTTTTTCCATTCCTAATACCATCTTCAGTCTTTTTACACTTCCTTGTAGAGGTCAATATAACTTCTGTACAGCCACTTTAATTTTTAAATATTCCATCTGATAATGTACACATGGTATATAGGCTTGTTGGAAAACTGTGTTAATGAAATCATTCAAAAACTGGTAAGTTTTTCTCTAGACCCATTTCTCTTTTTTAGGCAAATAACGTTTTCAGATTTTCTTCTTTACGATTTCCCAATTTTGGCATGTTTATGCTTGTGTTCGATTCCCACTTTAATGTCTCTCTAGCTTTGGGCTTTCTTTTCCTGTACGATAATAAGCCAACACAGCAACTAGATTGTTCCTAAGGCTTTCATCTAACCATGCCACAAACACTGGTGATAGTGGTAGTACTCCAAAAGAGCCTCAGTGCTTCTTTGGGAACATACTCAGTGCCATCTGGCCCAAGCTCAAAATCCAGCATAGAACTACATTATTTCTGTCCTTTATCGGTTGACTAAAGTTGTTTACCATTGCTTTCTTTTATGCAATACAAAATGCCTTTGCCATTGTCACTAACGTGATCATCCACCTCAACTGGCCTGACACAGCTACTTGTTTGCTTTCTCATTTTTTATGAATTTGTTAGGAATCTATATTCATATATACACTCCTGGTATTTTTTGCTCATCTCTCAAGGACACATATCACCACCACACAATGAGGAAGCAGGACTCAACTGATGTATTAATTCTACTCTTCACAAAACAATTATCACCTTGGCAGTAAAATTACCTGAGTTGCAAACCAATCTTACTTTTCTCTCCAGATACCTAATTTTAGTTTTACTTATATCAACCCATTAGTCACAGAAAATATTAACAATTATTAGCTGCTATCAAGGAATCCAAATTACGCCATTGCATGAGTGGAATTTTTTTTTAATGTGTATTCCAAATCTGTTTCAGAGCATTGGAAACAAATCATTCCAAAGCTGTTATCAGATTTAAATTTTTGGACTGACATTGAAGTAACAAGTTTAACTCTCAGCCAATGAAGCTGATTTGGAGGAAATCATTTGCTATCAGCACATCCTACCTTAGAGGGTGATTGCTTAGGGGAAAATAGAAGCCTAGAGCACATCCTATATGGTGTGCCTTTTATAAACTCTTGCACAAAAGATGGAATATCATTCTAGTAAATAAATAATACAGGTGAGAGTAGTACAGCAACAAATTACAAGGTTATTTTTTAGTTTTAAAGTAACTTACTACGTTGTATGCATTTCATAAAAATGCAAAGCTCAGAAGAACAGAACATTTTAAACAAATTCGAGGTTACGATAAAACAAACTTAATCAGAATTATATATATATCTAAACTATTTATAGGTTAAATTTCTAAATTGCCAGAGTGCAAGTTTTGGATAGTTGGGTATCCATATTTACTTTACTACAGCCTGACTGAGAATACTTCCCATCTTATAATAGCAGCTGGCTTTTAAGACAGTGCATTTTTATTTTGAATCTGCATTCAATAATAGCATGAGTAATTTTAGCCAATTGATTATACTATGCCTGTAATAAAGGTATAACATGTTGGTGAGCAAACTACATAACAATTTCAATTTATCATTTTATGCAGGAGCTTACTAATAACATAAGAATGAGTACCCAAAGTTCTTCCTCTTCCTTCTACTTAGCATTCATAAATTGAGCACCACTGAAATGTAACAATTTTAAAAATATGAATCACACAGCTTATACTATCTGGTTTCTTTATGTCACTAGCTAACTCATACAATATTTAGAATCCTTGTAATAGCATATGGCTGTAATTTATTTATTGCAACTGCAATAATTAGCAATAGGGAAAAAAGTTCTGTACAACATGTGACATAAAGCCAAAATCCAGCCTCTTCACAAATCAAATGAAAGTTCAAACAGCACAGCAGTACACATCTTTCCTATTTCCCTGTACTTGAATGGTACAATCCAGGACTGCCACCTTCAACCTGATGTTTTCCAATATATATTAGATTAAAATGCCAATGATTGTATGGGGGTGGGGGGAAGAGACACCTTTGGAGCAGATTCAGGAGGCTGGCTCAGACCCAGATTCTTTAAATTTATGAGAAACAGGCTCACTTATTACAGTGTGGCACCTAATGTTAACATCACGTGTAGTTCACCAGGCCATATTCAGACACTTGTAATTCTGCTGGGCAGGGCCTCCCAAAGCATAAGCCTGCAGCAAATTACACACATGCTCCAATCTACATATGGGATACACACGTTCTTACACGGAAGTGACTCTCCCTGTAGGAATTGGATCAGGTATGAACAAGCTCTTCAGTAGCTGCCTCAGAATCATCCCCAGCACTTTTTCCTCCCTGCATGTCGTCGCCAGAATTCAACTTAGTCCCCAAACCGGCCTCCTGAGGCAGCCAGTTTCAAGAATTACCCCCCACCCCCACCCAAGTGTGTCTGTCAGCCGCCACCACACAGGGTTCATTAGCCTATCTCGGTCACTCCTCCCACCCCCCTCCCGTCCCACCGCTGCCCCCCAGGCCTTCCCAATTCTATGTCCGGAGAGGAAAAGCCGGGGGGGGGGGCGGTCCTTGTCGGGGGGCCCGAGAAAGAGAGCCGAGCGCGGCTGCAGCCCCCTCCCTCGCCGCCTCCTTCCCTCCCTCCCCCACTTTTCCTCTCCATCGTTTGGCCGGGCTGCGCTCCTGCCTTTTTTTTTTTTTTTTTGCCGCCGCCGCCTCCATCTTGCCTTTCCTCGCTCCCTCCCTCCCCCACCCCCCCACCCCGCAACAGGAGCCGGAGCCGCGGCGGAGGCACTGAGGCAAGAGGCAGCAGGGCCGAGCGGGCTGGGAGTCGCGGGCATGAGGGGGCGGCGCTGAGGAGATACGGGCTGAGCCGACATCTTGTCCCCCCCTCCCTCCACCCTTTGCCGACGGTGCCATCCCGAGCGCCCCCGCGGAAAGCCAGGGGCCCCCGCGGCGGAGAACAAGGAGGCGGCCCAGGCAAGTAGAGAGTCAAGATCTCCCTCCCTCCGTGCCGCCGCAGTCGCAGCCTCCTTCCCCTTCCCTTCCTCACGGTCCCCCTAGGATCGCATGAAGGTGACCGGCTTGGGCGGGAGCTGGGTGACAGATTTAGAAAGGCCTGGAGCCCTCCGAGATGCGGGGCAGGGATCCTTCCACAACGCCTTATACCGAATTTGAGGGGAAAAGGGAGAGCAACTAAGATCGCGGGGGAAAGAGGGAAACCGCTCCCCGCCATCTTGTTTGCCCTCATAACCGGGACATCGTTGGCCACGCCCACCTTCCCCTTCATCATTGGTCGAGGCAGGGACACGTCGCTCCTGTTTGGAACCGGGAGGATGCGATTGATTCCTTTGACGGGTGATGGGCAGCTCCGCTTTCCAATCCGAACACGGCTACGGACGATTGCTTTACCTGCTATGCAATTAGTGGAGGGATTTCCCCCCTCCCCCCCCTCCCCTCTCCCCAGGCCTTGGAGACATTGATAAATTCATATTCAGGCCTACTTTTTCTCCTCCTTTCTCCCTCCCCCCCACCCCTTTTCCCCCTCTGCCCCATCCCTTTGCTTTTTTTTTAATCTGTGGGAGGAAGTGAGGCGGGCTGGAGCTTTGCGAGATCAAAATTGTTGCCTTGTCGGTCACGTGACAAGAGCCTCCCTTGCAGGAGGGTTAATAATTAAGACCGTTCCCCTGGGAAAGTATTTTCCATTGAGGGGCCTGGGGGAATTTTTTGGTTGAGACCCGATACTTGACGTCGTGCAGTGCCTCGTTCGGTGGAAAAAGCTTTGCGTAGCACCCAAATTCCCCTCAGGCGATTCAGGGTTGGCAGGATTCTACCAAGACAGCTTTTTCTAGATAATAGCGATGCCTGCAAGTCCGGCGTTACCCGCTTCTGCTGCCTGATACCAGTTAGTTGCTAGAGAGTCACTACTGTGTTGAAGGAATCGGGAAAGCCTTGGCGGAATTCATGGCTGCCCTGCAGTGTTCAGGCAACAGAATAGAATAGAATTAGGAATTAAGAATTAGAGTAGAAAACAGAGCTGGAAGGGACCTTGGAGGTCTTCTAGTCCAACCCTTGGAGGTCTTCTAGTCCAACCCCCCCCTCCCCGAGGAAAGGCTATACCAGTGGTTCCCTACATGGGGCCCAGGCCCCACAGGGGGGCAATTTGATTTTTAATGGGGGGCAATTTGAATCTTGTTGAAACCAAGTTAATAGCCTTTTAGGCTTCCTCCGAGTAAGTCGAGTTCACTTTTTGAGTAAAGTAAGAATTATATGTTAGGGGTGGGTGGGTGGGTGGGTTATGATTTTAGAGATGCTTAGGTGGGGCATGGCCAAAAAAAGGTTGGGAACCGCTGCTCTATACCATTTCAGAGAAATGGCTGTCTAATCTCTTCTTAAAAACTTCCAGTGTTGGAGCATTTACAACTTCCGGAGGCAAGTTGTTCCATTGATTAATTGTTCTAACTGTCAGGAAATTTCGCCTTAGTTCTAGGTTGCTTCTCTCCTTGGAAGTACAGGGTAGAATTACACGAGTCTTGGAAACGATGCACAGAGATGACAGAAAAGCTTTTTTCCCCTTGAATATAAATGGCTGGTAGAATGGAATTAAGTAAATTGCAGTTTAGGCTTATTTTCAAGCTTTCTGTAGAATTGTCGAGAGAAAGATTTGGGATATACTTTAGAGATTATCTACACCTACCCTCGGCAAGAATGCACCATTACAGGATCTCAAGCAGATAACCATCCAGTTAATTAAATATGGCAACAGTATAATATTCCTCAGACATGAAAACCAAAATGACACCCCCCCTTCCTCTTTGAAGTAGTGAGGTGAGAAAACCCTGCCACTGGAATATATTCGTCAGTGCTCAATTGATTCCTTCTGAGGTATAGGGCATTTAAAAAACAAAGTGGAACACAGTACATAAGCACAGTTCTTTTCGTAAGTCTGTGCATGCAATGCTTTGATTGGTTTTGTCTGGTGCAGAAAAGTCTTGCTGTGAAAGTTTAGCCTTAATGTCTGATTCATTGGTTTCATTGATATTTCATTCTAAATCCAAGAATGTTTTCGTTAGTTTTGACTTAAATCTGTTGCACAAACAGATATTATAGTGGCTAAGGCAGGCATGACTATAGTCAACTGCATTATACAAATCATAATATATTGGGAAATATGAATCCTGTCATCTACATATTTGACCAATTAGTTCAAAACAATTCTCCACTTCTTCCCCCTTCCGTTGTTGGTCCATATATTACATGTCTTAATGCTTTAGCAACTGGAAATACAGGAATGGCAGGTTTTCTATATCATGGTGTCTAGGTCCAAACATCTGTTTCCTCCCTTAGCTGCCTGTTTCCTTGTTGCTAGTACAACTCAATTCCCGTCCTATAGCTGTAATAAGAATGTACATGCTGCTGCCTTAATCCCCATGTCTAACTTTTGGGCCTGAGTTATTAAACCCACCAGATTCACAGTATCTAGAACTGAAAAGTATTTGTTTCAAATTCTGCTTTCTACAAATCCCAAAAGGTGGGAATTTTTTGGGGGGGGGGGTGGCAATATGTCAACTTTTACCCATTGATGAATAAGCTGTGCAATAGGAAGGGGAGTGTGAAGTGTTTGAAAACGGTTTCAGTACTCCTAGGTAAATTGGCATTAGCAAATATTATCATATCTTAATTAAAATCTGGAAGGGTAGCTAGGAGGCTGCTAAAATTGCTTGAAAGTGAATTTTTCATTTAGTAGATTGCTTATTAAATGGAAAATATAATATTCAACTGTAAATCAAATATTATTGCAACTTAAAGCATCTGTTTATTAATATATTTAGTATTTGTATAACCTCACTTTTTGTTTTCATATTATTGTTATTAAGCTTGGACATGCTTTTACTAGTCCTTAAACTGTAATATTTATATAATTAAATAGATGAAATTTTCCCTAACCATTTTCTCTCCATATCTGGGAATATTTAAATGAGAGAAACAATACAATATGGGGTTACAGAGAAGAAGTATAACTCTGTAAGCTTCTATAACTCCATTAGATCTGTACTGTTTGAGAAGTAAATGTTATAATAATAAATTGAGATTTATTAACCGCACCCTCTCCCCACAGGGACCCGGGGCGGTGCACAGGCATAGTTAAAAACAATATACAATAATACAAACATTACTTAAAATAAAATTAAATAGAATTACCCGTGCTAAAAATATAAAATTAAGAACCCACTAAAATTTGCAGTTAAAAGACAGAGAGAACTATTCAAGGCCGGCCAGTCGAAAAAGATAGGTCTTCAATTTTACACGGAAGGAGCGGAGGTCGGTGGTCGTTCTAATATCAGGGGGAAGGTCGTTCCAGAGGGCCGGGCCCGCCACAGAGAGCGCCCTTCCCCTGGGCGTCGCCCGCTGACAAAGTCTAGTGGACGGCACCCGGAGAAGCCCCTCTCTGTGGGAGCGAATCGGTCGTGAGGATGTGTGGGGCAGGATCCGATCTCGCAGATAGCTAGGTCCCGAGCCATGGAGCGCTTTGAAGATGATAACTAACACCTTGAAGCGCACCCGGAAGACGACAGGTAGCCAGTGCAGCTCGCGCAAGAGCGGTGTTACGTGGGCAAACCTAGAGGTGCCCATAATTGCTCGCGCGGCTGCATTCTGAACTAACTGAAGCCTCCGGGTGCACCTCAAGGGGAGCCCCATGTAGAGAGAGTTACAATAGTCCAGTCGGGATGTCACGAGGGCATGAGTGACTGTGCGAAGGGCGTCCCGATCCAATAGGGGGCGCAATTGGCGAACCAGGCGAACCTGGTAAAACGCCCTCCTGGCCACGGCTGTCACTTGCTCTTCCATAGACAGCCGGGTATCCAGGAGGACACCCAAATTGCGCGCCCCATCCACAGGGGCAAGATGTTCGCCCCCTATGGCCAGCGTTGGAGAAAGCTGGTTGAATCGGGCAGCCGGAAACCACAGCCACTCGGTCTTGGTCGGGTTGAGCCTAAGTCCGTTACTTCCCATCCAGATCCGCACGGCTTCCAGGCACTGGCACATCACCGCTACGGCATCGTTGGGGTGGTTTGGGGTAGATATGTACAGCTGGGTGTCATCAGCGTACAGATGGTACTCTACCCCAAAACCACGAATGATCTCACCCAGCGGCTTCATATATGCATTAAACAGGAGAGGCGAGAGGACCGACCCCTGAGGCACCCCGCATGTGAGGGGTCTCGGGGTCGACCTCTGCTCTCCTGCCCGCACAAATTGCGATCGGCCAGAGAGGTAGGAGGAGAACCACCGTAAAACGGTGCCTCCCACCCCCAACCCCCCCAGCCGATGCAATAGGATACCATGGTCGATGGTATCGAAAGCCGCCGAGAGGTCTAATAGGACCAGGATGGAGGAACATCCCCCATCTCTGGCCCTCCAGAGATCATCTACCAACGCGACCAATGCCGTCTCGGTGCTATGCCCGGGCCGAAAGCCGGACTGGCGCGGATCTAGATAGTCAACTTCCTCCAGGTGACGGGGAAACTGTTGTGCCACCACACTCTCAACAACCTTCGCCAAGAAGGGAAGGTTGGAGACTGGACGGTAGTTGTTCAAAAGAGCTGGGTCCAAAGAGGGCTTCTTGAGGAGGGGCCTCACCATAGCCTCTTTTAGGGAGGCAGGCAAGGAACCCTCACTCAAGGATGCGTTGATAACCTCTTGGAGCCAGCCTCGTGTCACCTCCCAGGATGCCAGTACAAGCCAGGAGGGGCACGGGTCCAATGAACATGTGGTGGCTCGCAGTCGCCCACGTAACCTGTCCATATCCTCGGAAGTAACGGGGTCAAACTCCTCCCAAACTACCATGCCTAAAATATAGATTTTAGGCATGGTATGAGAAAGAATGAAAGCTCACTGGCCCCCAAAGAGGCAAAATACACTGGCACTTTTATCTTCTCTGAACCGTCACTTATCTGCAAGGCCCCTTATAAATAATCTTTAATGTGATTTATAAGCAGTCACATCCAAAATGTAGAAGAATAAAATAAATAAATAAACCAGATTTCAGAATTCACCTTAGGGATAAATCTAAAGTTGCATACACACAAATCTGAGCCTTGTTTTTAACTATATTTTATGTACTGGCTGTGGAATTCTGGGAGTTGAAGTCTATACAGTTTAATTGCCAATATTGAGAAACACTGAACTAGAAGATTCAAATTTCTAAGATCTGAAATGCATGATTATATGCAATGTTAGATATTAAAGTAATAGCATTGTAGGCTACTTGAACACTATGGTGTCCTTGATGAGCTATAGATATTCACTTCTGTTATTGGGTTTTGTACACAGATAATTTGAATTTAAAACTTTTCCTTATGCTATGAAATTGTTAAAAATCGCATGCACAGAAATGTCAATTGTTAGATGTGCAAACTATTCCCAGAACCAGTGGTTACTCTGGAAAGGAAACTCTTCCCTCCAATTGCATGGCTGTATTTGGGATCCTATTGTAGCGGTAGTTCTAGAAATAAAATAAAAAAAATTAATATTATGTTTAGTTTGACCAACTGAGTACACAAAAATACATTCTGATGATTGGCGCCAGGGAGAACCACTCCCCCTTTCACAAAAATAGGCAGTGAAAAGAGGCTATTGAGGTGGCCGCTCTCTTTGCTGTCATTTAGCATTATTTAGCATTATATTTTCCATCAGCAATGGAAAAACTTAATTCTGCTAACTGTAAAAAGCAGTGCAACAGCAGTACATAAGGGTACACAGAGTAGGAAGGGACCTTAGGTCTTTTAATCCAACCCCTGCTCAAGCAGGAAATCCTATATCATTCCAGACAAATGGCTACTCAGTCTCTTCTTAAAAACCTCCAGTGACAGACCACCCAGAACTTCTGGAGCCAAGCCATTCCACTGGTTAGTTTTTCTTGTTATCAGGGAATTTCTCCTTAGTTCTAGGTTGGATATCTCTTTGATAGGTTTCCATCTGTTACTTCTTGTCCTGTCCTCAAGTGCTTTGAAAAATAGGTTGACTCCCTGCTCTCTGACATCCTCTCAAATATTGGAAGACTGCTATCATGTTTACCCCTTGTCCTTTTCTTCGTTAAACTACTGGTAGAAACACCCAGTTCCTGTAACCATTCATCATATGTTTTAGCCTCCAGCCCCCAATCATCTTTGTTGCTCTTCTCTGCATCCTTTCTAGAGTCTCAACATATTTTGTCTACCACGGTGGTCAAAAGTAGATGCAGGTTTGATCTTGCCAAATCTGAAAATTGTTTTCAGTCAGCCATTCACAATCTGATGCCACTAGAACTATAATTCTCAGAGGTTCTGGAAATCACCTGATACCAGTAGGTAATGCTGCTCTTACATTATGCCTTTCCCCTCCTCCACTTCTTAGCAGGCTTTCACTTTTCTTACTTGCATTTGCTTTCCATTTTCCTTTTTCATTCTTTAACAGAAACTGTAAAGGATACAATCCTTTGCTGTATCTTCTGTATAAATAAAAATCTTGTGACACCATAAACAGTAACAAAATCATTTTCACATTAGCTTTCATGGATCAGAACTCATATCATCAAGCCATGGAATATAGCCCTGTAAAAAGCACATTAGAACTCTATGAAGCTTCAGTTTGATCAAACTACCTAATTAAATCATGGAATCAGCTTAATGCATCTCATTGGGTTCATTTGAATTCATACAGCTATTTGATGGACTTTTGTGCATCAAATCTTGGACAGTTCTTACACCCCCTCTATAAAATATTCTGCTGTCATGGTAGGAATGAAGGGAGAAATGGAAAATGGAAAAATTGCTTTGGAACCTTTGAAGCTTTATAGTCCTTCCTTTAGTAAAACAGAATATTGGCTTCTTAGAAATGTTGCTTTTAAGCTATGAGATATTACATTTAACTACGCAATAACTAAACTGCTTGACTAATGGCTGAGAATTTTGTTTCTCCCCCCCTACACATAGAACCAGGCATTTCTTCATCTTTCAGAATCTTGTATTGAACCTGATACTTACAATTGCTGGCATTTACAAATTTATACTACTGCAGTCTTCATTTTGGGAATGAGCTGTAGTCAGCTGTGATTTATCATCTATACTTGGCTTAATAAATCAAAGTTCATTTGGCTTTTCACAGTAGATACAAATTCCACACTGGCATGTATAACCCATCACTGCTTAAATTCAGGCCTTGTGGTCTAATTTATGTACTTTGGCTGTTTTCTCTCAGAATGTTGAAATATTAGAAAATTTGCACATTATTTTGTGATATGTTAGTTGTTCTTAGTAAGGATATTATCCAACTCTGCGTTTTGTAGATTTTGGAGCATCATCACTGTGCTTTTAAATCTAAAATCAATTCTATATAACATATGGCAAAAACACCAACCAATATTTTAGCATGTGTTTGAGGGGACCTTGGAGGTAATGTAGTTCTACTCCCTCTTTGTGTGAAAGTTCCATTGTAGCCCTCTGGAATGGGATCCAATCCTAATGATTTTCTAGAAGTCCTTAAAATCATTGGGTTCTCCCAAGTTCTGTGATAAGTTAGCTGTGGTGCTTGTCTCTTGGTTCTCCTTTTTAAACATGAAATGTGGTTAGTTGGATGTCTCAGATTCTTCCTCTATTGTTTTTCTGCTTTTAAATGGTAAAATATCCAGAGTAATTCTGGAGTTGGGTAGAATAGAATAGAATAGAATATTTATTTCTATAACCGTGTCCTCTCCCCGAGGGGACTCGGAGCGGTGCACAGGGAGAAATTAAAACAACATAAAATATATACATAGATAAATACAATAAAAACAAATTAAATCTAACTATCCCTGCACTAAAATTCCCATTTTAAAATTAACATTTCCTAACTTAGCTTTCAAATGAAATGAACAGGCTGCTATCATATCTCCTTACAGTCTTTTATGTAGGCTTAGCATACCCAGATCCTTAAAGTATTCCTCATAGGGTTTGTTTTCTACACTCTTCACCATCTTGATACCCTTTCTCTGAACTCGATCCAATTTGTCACAGTTGCTTTTGAAGGACAATGATGTGGATTTGCACTCCTGTTAATGATGCCAAGATAATATTTGCTGTTTAGCAGCTGCCTCATACACCTGGTACATGTTTAATGTACGATCAATAAGGTCGCCCTGCTCCACCCTATTGCATTCTGTAGTGTTCATTTTGGCCGAGTGCACAAGTCTTATCTATATCGTTTGGATGTTGTTTCACTAAAGTATTAACTATCATTCCCAGTTTCTTCTCTTCTGCAAACTAGCACAAACCAAGCATATAGTTCATGTACAGTTGAATTCAGAAGACAAATATTTTACTTACAACTATGCTTCCCTCTCTTTCCATCTGGCTTGAAGCCTCCCACAGAGGTGGTATGCTGCCAGTTTGCAAGGCTCCATCCACCTACCCTGACGTCATCAGGGACCTTCTGCGTGTGCACTTCCGCTACCTAACCGGTAGTGAACAGAATAGGATACCATTACTGGGCTCCCACCCCACTTTTTCTGGAAGTTCCTAATTATATTGTTTTATTTGTTTCCTATATAATTTGATTGCTTATTAGTAACCTATGACTATCACTAAGTGTTGTATCTTATGATTCTTGATGAATGTATTCTATTTTATTTTTCTTTATGTACACTGAGCATATGCACCAAAGACAAATTCCTTGTGTGTCCAATCATACTTGGCCAATAAAAGAATTCTATTCTATTCTAGTCTAGTCTATTTTATTCTATTTTCTAAGATAGAAAGAAGAAAAAATAAAGTGCTTACTAATAGTCCTCACTAATCTCCTGTTTCATGTTTGCTTATTTGATGGAGTAATTCAATCATTGAATGCTCAGCAACACTATTCTTTGATTCCTTAGAATTATTTTTTGTTCAGTAATATAGGTGAACTATACCCAGGAGATCTGAGTATGGAGTATAAATAATGTACTATAAATAGCTTTTAATGAAAAATACTATTTATTGAAGAGATTTTAGGTCATTCTTCAGTATTATAGTTGGAGTAGTATGAAGTGCTATAGATCATTGTTATTTTCTTCCTAGTGTTTTCCTGCAAGTGTAGGGTTAACTTTTTTTGAATCAACTGAATATTGATCTAATGATTGCAATGGGATTTGATCGGCTGACTTGTCGCCCAAGCATGATGTCATTGGCTGAGAGGGAATGACTGGCTCAAAGTCACTCAGCTGGCTTTTATAGCTAAAGAAAGACTAGAATTCACAATCTTCCCGTTTCCAGCCTGATAACTACTAGTGCAAACTGACTATCCTATAGATTAATATAAATAAATAAATAAATCACAGAAAACAGAAATAGTACAGAAAAGCTAATATAATTAATTTTTGTGGATAAGATTTGATCAGTCAGTCATATTCCTTGCTAGACTAAGTTTAATTGTGAGAATTGATTACTAGGTACTAGTTGAATATTAGAAACTGAATGCTGAGAATTTCATTTATTTTTCTAATTTTTTTTATTCTTAATATTTGGACCAATTTGTTCACTATGAAATGATATTGTAGTGTTATTTCTTTCTGCTGGGAATATTATTGTGTATTCAGTTAAATATATGAGGCTTGAATCTGGTGGGATTCAAATTTTTTTACTACTGATTCTGTGGGTGTGGCTTGGTGGGCATGGCATGGCTTGGTGAGTGTGGCAGGGGAAGGATACTGTAAAATCTCCATTCCCAGTCCATTCCAGGCGAAGGATACTGCAAAATCCCCATTTCCTCCCATCGGCTGGGACTCGGGAGGCAGAGAATAGATAGGGCCAGGACCAGTCAGAAGTGGCATTTACCGGTTCTCCAAACTATTCAAAATTTATGCTACTGGTTCTCCAGAACTGGTCAGAACCTACTGAATGCCACCTCTGGCTTGAATGTGAGAATTAGGTGCTGTATAACTTGGAATACGGAAAGTTGTTATTGCTAATCCAAATCAACTTTATAAAATTATTTTGAAATTGAAATACTTTGAGTTATATGCATGCAATTAAGTAATATATTATTGATTGCCCTACCCGCTGCTCTTGAAGCCGTTATCTTTGTAGTTGTCTGAAATACTGAAAGATGAGTTACATGATTAGTGAACTTAGGGAATTGCATAATAGCTTTTTGATATTTTTGGGCCAAGGAATGGGAAAAAAAATCTGCTATATTTTATTTATTAGACAAATGCTGGATATCCCTTTTATGCATTACATTAAATACCATCAAAGATTTGGAATTTTCTTGACAGTTCAAGTAACAGAAATTAATAGGAGTACAGATAAAATCTAACAAACACATACAGAATAAAAATAAGACCAACAGCAGAGCCCTAAGGAAGTAGAAAGATCTAGAAAAACATTAACATTGTGTTTAAAAATTAATAGCCAAAGAATTTGGGGGATGCCGTATTTTTATTTGCTTGAAGCAGTCTGAGAAAGATACTTAAAATAATTTAACAATCTCAGACAATTTTTTCTCATAAATTGTCCTTAACTCTGATAAGTTTTAACACCAAGTCATTGAATTGGTTCCGCCAACAGATGGAAGCTGTTAAATAGCACAAAACACTTAGATCAGGGGTCCCCAACCTTTGCAACTTTAAGTTTGAAGGACTTCAACTCCCAGAATTCTCCAGCCAGATAACACAATGGCCATCCTTATTAACAATTTCATTCTATTTTGAATACAGTATCTCTGTCCACGTCAGATTTTTATTGGAATATCCATATAAGTGAAAAAAATGCCCCATATGCTTAAGGTTACATTGACCCAAATTATAATACCAGCTCCAAGAACACTCCCAAATGATAAATAATTTGTTACGGAGAATCCAAACTCCTGGTTAAAATTTGCTTAACTGGGCAGAGTAACTAAATGGCTTGTATAGTGCATTGTTTGCATTTATTTTAAGCATTGTTTGTTGAACAAGTAATATTGACTTGATTTACACAATGCTAAGTCATATTAACTAAACTACTTTGTGTAACATCAGAAACATATTACATAAGTGCTTAGTGCACCATATAAACAGTTATTCCATGTTGCCTGAAGTAGTTTAAAACTTTATTATATGGCTATCAGATCTGGGCTTCAAAAATCTGAATATTATTAGAGCATCTAAAGAAATTGCTAAGGAAAGAGAAATGATTTCTTGCTGATCAGATTATCTGATTTTTGCAGTGTACATCTAGGAGCCCTTGTTTAGTCTATTTGATTACTGGAGCCGAGTTCAGCCATTGGTGAAAGGGAGATTGAGAAAGCTGAGTGTAGTCCAATTACAGCGAATCTACAACCCTCGTGACAGGTCATGACATTTTGGCTGACATACCACCATTCACCAACTCTAAACAACTATTCTTGAAAGCACACTTCATTCTCACAAGTTTTTTGGACGTTGGGGAGACTGCACAAGAATGTGTTGTGAAGCTACTTCATGAACAAAGGCCTTGTGCAATCTGGAGATTCTTTGGGTAGGCCTGCCAATAGAAAGAGAACACTGCCTGAAGGTAAGCGCTGTGCTGGAGATCTGGAGATCACATGATTGGACTGTTATTTTTCAAAAATAAATATGGGTAGTCCTTGACTTACAACAGCTCATTTAGTGACCGTTCAAAGATACTCTGCCACTAAAAAAGGTGACTTATGACCGTTTTTCACACTTACAACTATTGCAGCATCCTCTGGGTCAGTGTTTCTCAACCTTGGCCACTTGAAGGTGTCTGGACTTCAACTCCCAGAATTCCCTAGCCGGCTGGGGAATTCTGGGAGTTGAAGTCCGGACACCTTCAAGTGGCCAAGGTTGAGAAACACTGCTCTAGGTTAAGTAATCAAAATTCAAATGCTTGGAAAATATATTTATGACAATTGCAGTGTGGATCATGTGATTAACTTAACAACTGTGGCAAGAAAGATCATAAAAATAAAAGATCAAAATTACTTAACAACTGTCTCACTTAGCAATAGCCATTTTGAGTTCAATTGTGGTCTTAAGTCAAGGAATATCTGTATGTAAAGAATTGGTTTTGTTGTTGTTGTTCAGTGAGAGTGGGGAAAGGCTTTTAAGAAGAGATTGAACAGCCATTTATTTGGAATGGTATAGAAGGTGGACTAGAAGACGTCCTAGGTCCCTTCCAACTCTGCTATTCTGTTATTTTATGAATTTTTGACATGCTGAGGCCCAAAGATTGGCCATCTCTGGTACAGTTGGACATTTCAGTCCATATCTTTAGATAACTTTTACCACGAGGGAGAAGATAGAGAAGACAGAATGCTGTTAAAGAAGACTTTCTCTTATTGAATTTAACCCTTGATGACAACATACAGGCAGTTTTTGTGGATACTGTATTTTTCGAAATATAAGACGCCTCTTTCCCTTCCCCCCTAAAAGAGTGTGGAAAAGTTGATGCGTCTTATACACCAAATACAGCAATTTTTGGCCGCCTGAAGCCCTGCAGTTGCATCCCCCTTTGTGAAAAATGGGCTATATATATTTTTTAATTGAGGCGTTTTTCCCTTCCTCCAATCCCCAGAAGCACTCTGCAGGAGTAGGCTCATTTTCCACCCATTTTTTGCAAAAACGGAGGCGTTTTTGCCTTCCCCCAGCCCTGCAGATTGCTCCTGGTGTCCAGGAAGGAGAGACTTTTTTTTTTACTTACCTCTTTGAAATCTTGGTGCATCTTATAGTCCGAAAAATATGGTATGTGATCAAAGTACCTTGTTTTCTCCGTTCCCTAGTTTAGCTACCTTAAATTCCATTGTGGTTCTCATACAATATTAACTGGTGATTTAATGATATGGCTACATTGTTTGTAACATTTAACATTCTCCTCTAGCTTTTTAATAATAATATTAATGTTTTCATTGTGGAAAATTTTAATGTACTTTTATAGTCTTTTTTGTATACTGCGGAGAGTTATGGCTTGTGATACAATCATATGAATAGGATGGACAGTTGGATGCAAAGACGGACAGACAGACAGGACTTCTGAGAGTAAACTAATCCAGCTCAGTGCTGCCATCTGCTGAGGTAGTAGAATCCTAAAGTAGAACATTAATTTCCAACATAATCTTTTGGAAATGGACTTCCCCCTTTTGTGGATGGAGGGAGTAAAATGTGGAAATCACATCATATTTAGATATATCCAAATCAATTCTGATACTTTTAACTTACAGGAGAAATCTTTATATGCTGTAGAGCAGGGGTCTCCAACCTTTGCAACTTTAAGTCTGAAGCTTTGCTGGCTGGAGAAGTCTGGGAGCTGAAGTCCTTCAGACTTAAAGTTGCAAAGGTTGGAGACCCCTGCTGTAGAGCAGTGATGGCGAACCATTTTGGCACCGAGTGCCCAAACCGGAACACACGTGCATCTGTGTGCATGCATGCATGCCGGAGTGCTGAAACCTGAATACCAGCTGGCCGGTGCGCATGTGCGTGCCACCCAACTAGTCTTTGGGTTCCCGGCACACGCATGTGCACTGCCCAGCTGCTCTTTGCGTGTACCGGAGCACTGGAAACGCAAAGGCCAGCTGGCCAGTGCACACATGTCTGCTTTTAGGGCAGTTTTGGCCATTTTCCAGGCCATTTTTGGCTGTTTTCAGGCTGTTTTCCTTGCCATTTATGGTCAAAAAATGGCCTGGAAAATGGGCCTGGTTTTTGGGCCGTTTTTCAGGCCGTTTTTCAGCACTCTGGTGCCTGCAAACACCTGCTAACCATGCGCATTAGAAATCAGAAAAGCCACTGGCAACGGCACGTGTGCCCATAAAGAGGGCTCTGAGTGCCACAGGTTCGGCATCACGGCAATAGAGTATCAGTGGAGGATACTTTTTAATATGCTTATTAAATGGAAGTAAAATGACAATATTAAATAGACGTCAGTAATGTGAGATTGGATCTTACTTGAGTTAAAGCAGCAGAAAGTTTTGCAGTTCAAACTTTTCTGGAAAATCTGTATTACAGATGGTAATTTTCTGCCCAAACAAGCGATGTACCGGTATGTGTAACTGCTGTTTAAGCATGATTAAAAAGTTCCTAAAAAGGATATCTGCTAATATATGCAAAAAGCTGATTTTTATAAAAGTAGGTACCTGGCTATAATAAAGTGGTAGTTTATGCTTTCTTTGTCTTTCAGGGTGCTGTGTATGCTGAACATTTTATGTTTAGCCTAGCTAAACTATCTTGTGATTATATGTGGTTACAAAAATGAAAAACGTGGATTCCATAGACATTGTGGTAATCCTTTTTCCGTTGGAAGACAGTTACATTAAGTTTAGAAGTTATAAGTCAGTGACCAAAATGTTTGTTTTCTACTAATAGTAACAGCTTGTTATGAACTGATTTTCTAAAAACCCAATATAATACTTATTGATGTAGAAAAAAATAATCCTATGTGTCTGTATTCACATATTTGTCTTGGCAATTAGTTTCTAAAGGTTTTTCTACTTCTAATGGTTTTGCAGCTTTAGAAAGCTCATTTATTTAAATTAAATTGTCGCTGAATAATGATTACACCTTTCAAAATAATAAGCCTGGGAGCCAGGATCTGCTTTTTGTGCAAAACCAAACTGTAGACCTATCTACATTAGCAGATTTCTGTTTTAACAGGAGCCTTATCTGACAATAGCTATTTGGCAGTGTTATTTTATGTCATAGTGTCTACTGTGCTTCAAACATTACAGTCAAACTTCAATTAGATTCTAGTCAAAAAGTATAATTCCTAATTTTCATATTTTGTTTTGATCAAAAGGTTTTGCTCACATTTAATACTAGTTTTCTTTTTGTTACAAGGAGTCATCTTACTGAGCTTTAAGCTCTTCGGCCTCTCAATTGGAAGGAGTTTGAAAACATTTGCTTATGCTTTAGATTAAATGTAGGCTGTGGTGATGTTGGAACCTAGACAAACTGGTTTAGTGTAATATAACTATACAAGCCGCAGCACATCTGATATGCCGTCTGTTTAGGAAAGGAGGTATTTGGAAACCATCCAGTTGAAGTTACAATAGCAGAGTTGGAAGGGACCTTGTAGGTCTTACAGAGTTGGAAGGGACCTTGTAGGTCTTCTAGTCCAACTCCCTGCATGGGCAGGAACCTTATACCATTTCAGACAAATGGCTGTCTAACATCTTTTTAAAGACTTCCAGGGTTGGGGCATTCACAACTGCTGGAGGCAAGCTGTTCCAGAGGTTAATTGTTCTTACTGTCAGGAAATTTCTCCTTAATTCTAAGTTGCTTCTCTCCTTGGTTAGTTTCCACCCATTGCTTCTTGTCCTGCCCCCAGGTGCCTTGGAGAAAAGTTTGACTCCCTCTTCTTTGTGGCACCCTCTGAGATATCGGAACACTGCTATCATGTCTCCCCTGGTCCTTCTCTTCATCAAACTAGACATACCCAGCTCCTGCAGCCGTTCTTCATATGTCTTAGTTTCCAGTCCTCTAATCATCTTGGTTGCTCTTCTCTGTACTCTTTCCAGAGTCTCCACGTCTTTTCTACATCGTGGCGACCAAAACTGTATGCAGTATTCCAAGTGTGGCCTTACCAAGGCACTATACAGTGGCATTAACACTTCACGTGATCTAGATTCTATCCCTCTGTTTATGCAGCCTAGACCTTTGTTGGCTTTTTTGGCAGCTGCTGCACACTGCTGGCTCATATTTAAATGGTTGTCCACTAGGATTCCAAGATCCCTCTCACAGTTAGCGGCAACATTCTATGATGCCTAGAATAGGTAGCATCATTATAACTATTTGAAGATTAGATGTTTCAATCTAGCCATGGTTGGTATTAATGACTTTTTAGGTTAAAATATTTAGCTGTATTCTTTAGTATAGCAAAGAACCTCACTTTCAAATGTCCAAAAGAGAGCCATACCCATTTGAATATTATGGCTGCTCCAATAGTTTAGTCATTGTCACTTATTTGTAAAAAGAATTGGCATGCTTTGAAGCATCTGCTTTGAAGGATTGGCAGCCTTAAACCCCAAGAATATTGTGATATCACAAATAATATTAAAAAAACGTCAGGAATATTACAAAAATGTCAAAAGAGACTGATTTTGAGGGAAGTGAGATGATATATTATTAAATAAAACCTGTTTATTGCCCGGATCCCAGCTTGTGTTAAAATCATAATTTGGTTTGCTTGGCTTTGATGTAGATTATTATGTGAATTTTGTCACTGTGGGGAATCACTAACTACTTAAATAATATAGATAATCTTGCAATATTTCTTGTGAGAATATATATTAATAATTTTGGTTCCCATGACTTCGTGAAAATTCTGCAGGGCTATGAAGATCTAGCTTTTCACATGGGCAATAGACTAGGATAGCAGTGAGGCTAACAAAGGCAAGGGTAACTGTAGACTTGATCAGATGATGTGGCACTGAAATTGGGATATGAGATGTTGTTCTAATTTAGTTGATCATATTTATTCTGTTTTTGTTAGATTAGGTTATTTGTGAGCCACTTAGGATGATCATGTAAAGATAAGCCACCATGTAGATTTTCTAAACAAACAAACTGGCATCTCTAGTCCCCTGGTTTATAGCTTACCGTATTTTTCGGAGTATAAGACGCACCTTTTTTCTCCCAAAAAGAGGGCAAAAATCTGGGTGCGTCTTATACTCCGAATGTAGCTCCGCCCACCTCGTCCGCGCATCGGTCCGGCGAGGGCGCAGGAGCTGGGCACGGGCACAGGACAGGCAGATCAGAGGCAGCTGGCTGATTGCCGGCTTGCCAGCTCTGCTGCTGGTTTCCTGGAGCACGCAGGCAGCGAAGGAAACCCGTGGTCTCCTCCTTCTTCTGCCTCTGCACATTGAGGAGGCTGAGCAGCAGCAGCAGCAAGGAGAAGGTGGACCTCCCGAGCCATGAGAAGCAGCTGTCAGCGATGCCCTCGGGGTGAAGACGTTTCAAGCAGGGAAGGCTTGGCCCCCTCAGGAGCCGCTGCTTGAAAAGTAATCGTGGAAAGAGCCGCGCACCCTCCCCCTCCTCCGCAGACTCGCCTTCTCTTTTTTGCTGGCCAGATCTGCCGCCTGAAACGGATCTGGCCAGGAGAGAAGGCGAGCCTGCGAAGGAGGAGGAGGGGGCTGCAGGAGAATCCCCTTTAAGCTCGCTCGCCCATAGGCAAAGACAATACACACACATACACACACACACCCCAATCTGAATCTGAATCCACTCTCCGCCCACTCGCCCATAGGCAGAAGCAACACACACACACACACACACCCCAATCCGAATCAGTCGTGATTTTTGGAGGACAGCGGAAAGGGGATTCAGTTCCTCTGTGTTTTTTGATTTACTTGCAAACCAGGGTGTGAAAGGAGGGGGCAGGGAAGGCTGAGAGTCTCTGGGAGACTTATCCCCCTTTACCCTAAAGGTCAGCTCCAGCTTGACGACGGTGATGGCCAGGACGATCGCCAGCATGAACCAGCCCCCCCCACCCCCCTGCCTCCAAATTTGCAGCAGCTGCTGCTCCTCGTCTCTCCTGCCCATTTTGTGGAGTCGGGGGCCCTTTCCTCCTTCCTCATGAGTGCGGAAAGGGAGAGAGAGGGGAGCTGCAGCAGGAAGGAGTCTCTGGTGGTGGCTGCAGCAGCAGATCCGCCGCTGCCAGTGGCTGGAGCGCAACCCTGGGCAGCCAGCTCCATTTCTCCCTTCTCCGAGCATGCCCCGTGGTGGTTGCAGCTGGCGGGGTTCTTGCCATCACTGCTGGTCCTGCTGCTGCCGTGAACGGACAGTAGCAGCGATGGCAAAAGCCCTGCCAGCGCCAGCAGTAACAAGACATACTCAGGGAAGGGAGAACCGAAGCTGGCAGCCCAGGGTTGTGCTCCAGCCACCACCGCTTCTGCTGCTGTGGCCACCAGAGACTCCTTCCTGCTGCAGCTCCCCTCTCTCTCCCTTTCCTCAGCCTCCACACTATTTTTTTTTGGGGGGGGGGGGAAAGCAAGCAGCTGCCAGGCAGGAGGACCACCACACTTTCCCAATAGGAGGAAGGTTGAAGGGGTGACTACCGGCACAAGAGAAAGACTTCAAAGTCAGTGGAGGTGATGTGTGGCTGGCATGCCTTGTTCCGACTTTCCCTGGGTGCAAAATGCTTTAAAAAATAAAGTTTTATATTTTTGGGGTTTATTTTAAAGGGTTAGGGGTACAGTTTTAAGACTTGTGCACTTCAAGTACCAGAGTTGAAGAGTTCTAAAAAGTATAATTGGTTAGAAACATTATTCTGCTATACTGATATTTTATTAAATAATATATTACCACACCATTTGGTTCAAAATACTTTTTTCCTTGATTTCCTCCACTAAAATCTAGGTGCGTCTTATAGTTCGGTGCGTCTTATACTCCGAAAAATACGGTATATATTGTCAAAATTTAGCCAGTTGTGCTTTATTCAATAAACAACGGTTAATTGCTTTTGGGTCTAAGTACCACCAATTAGAAATCACTCCAAGCAATTCATCAGCTAATGAGTTAGACTCCATGTACTGAAATGATGCTTGCATGCTTGAATATAGTGGTGTTCAACCTATTTTCTGTTGTACTATCCTATAGATTTTCGAACTTGCTGCTATGAGGAAACCTCGGAGGAGATCCCGGCAGACTTTAGAGGGAAGACGCTCTCCTTCACCATACAGTTTGAAATGCTCACCCACCCGAGAGACCCTGACGTACGCCCAGGCCCAGCGAATAGTGGAAGTCGATATTGATGGCCGTCTCCATCGCATCAGCATTTATGATCCTCTAAAGATCATCACCGAGGATGAGCTAACCGCCCAGGACATCACGGAATGCAACAGTAACAAAGAAAACAGTGAACAACCCCTTTTCCCTTCAAAATCCAAGAAAAATCAGTGCAAAGGTAAAAAAAAGGAGACGTGCACCAAACATGCTTCGGGAGCATCTTTTCATCTGCCACAGCCCAGCTTTCGCATGATTGACTCTTTCAGCCAGCTGGATGCACCACCCTTGCCTTCAGCTTACTATCAGTATGTTGAGAAGCCACTTGAGGATGTTGATGCCGAAGTGGAGTATGATTTGGATGAGGAGGATTTGGCCTGGCTTGACATGATCAATGACAAAAGGAAGAGTGATGGGTATGGGTCAATTTCTGCAGAGACGTTTGAATTGCTACTGGATCGTCTGGAGAAAGAATCGTATTTGGAGAGTCGTAATAATGGAGCCCAGCAGACTATGATAGATGAGGATGCTGTTTGTTGTGTTTGCATGGATGATGAATGTCATAACAGCAATGTCATTTTATTTTGTGACATTTGCAACTTGGCTGTGCACCAGGAGTGTTATGGAGTTCCCTACATCCCCGAGGGACAATGGCTTTGTCGCTGCTGTTTACAATCCCCTTCCCACCCCGTTGATTGTGTCTTGTGTCCAAATAAAGGTGGAGCATTCAAACAAACCAGTGATGGTCACTGGGCTCACGTTGTTTGTGCCATCTGGATCCCAGAAATCTGTTTTGCAAACACTGTGTTTCTGGAACCCATTGAGGGAATAGAAAATATCCCACCTGCCCGCTGGAAACTAACTTGCTACATCTGCAAGCAGAAGGGCATGGGAGCAGCTATCCAGTGCCACAAAATGAACTGCTACACTGCTTTCCATGTCACCTGTGCCCAGAGAGCTGGTCTCTTCATGAAGATTGAGCCCATGAGGGAGACCAGTCTCAATGGCACTACATTTACTGTGCGCAAAACTGCTTACTGTGAGGCACATTCCCCTCCTGGCACTGTGAAAAAAAGACGTGCAACTACTGCTCATGAAGGAGATGAGGACATTGTAAAGAATGTGACAATGGAGAGGGCCAGTCCCAAAAATAAAAGCAAAGTAAATTGGAAGCAAAAGGTGAAAAAGGAAAGCAGTGCTTCTGCACCTCTGCTAATGATCACACAGATCCCTTCTTACCGGTGAGTGGCACAGCTGTTCCAGCCATCGTTTCGGTATAGATCCGTGGCCTAGTAGTCTATCTGCCCTTGTTTCTGCTTTCATCTCAACAGGACTTAACCTACATACAGTTTTCAACTATTTACATCCTTCCTTGTAGAATAAACAATCCTTCGCAATGGCTTATAAGGCATTTAAAGAGGCAGATTAAAAATAAATATTATTTGAAATGAGCAAATGAATCAAATTTTAGGGTCCCTTCTAAATAGCCAGAACAGGGGGAGCGAAGTCTAGCCTTCCTTCCCCTCTCTCAATGTCTCTCTTTAGGGATCATTCCTATTTAGGGATGATTGGTGGTAGGGGCCCTGTGGTAGGGGAATTAGAAGCACTTCTCTAACAGATTTCGGGATGAATGAGACAACCTTACTATGTGCAACCTTACTATGTATAGCTGCAGCCCACAGCTGAGCTTGTTTCTTGAAGTTCATATTGTACAGAAATATTAAATTGCTTTAGTTAATTAAAACTGTGAAGTAAATTTTGTTCGTTTGAGCTCATTTGGTGGATGGGCATAGCTCATTTTACTATTACTGCTGCTGAACTGGATCTGTAGAACTGTTTCTAGTGGCATTAATTTTCCAGTTGAAAATCCTCTAATCTGAGATACGGCATAGTTTGTATTTAAAGCTCATGTGACTAGAGAATTAGGCAGTGGTCCATCTTGCCTGAAGTAGTGGAGTTACCATGCCTCATATGGATTTGCGGAATCTGAAATTGGATTTAATAAGGGATAAGCTCTTTTGATGCTATTATTTTCCCCAGGCTGAATAAAATCTGCAGTGGACTCAACTTCCAGAGAAAGAATCAGTTCATGCAGAGGCTGCACAATTATTGGCTATTGAAACGTCAATCAAGAAATGGTGTACCACTGATACGGAGGCTACATTCTCACTTACAGTCCCAAAGAAATGCAGAACTGGTATAAGAATTTTTCATCATGATAGTGCTGCTGGAGTAGTATGAAAGAGAAACTGAATGGGAAGGTTTAGGAAAAAATTGGATGAAAATGATCCTTTCTGGAATAGCTATTGTTTGTTAGAATAAGTTAGTTAACTTTGAAAGTTTGAATGAATAGTAGTAACAGAATCATTAAATCTTCTCTTAGTGGATGCTTCCATTGCATAGTTCCTTTACTATTAGTTATAGTTGCATAACATCAATATTTTATATTACATAATATAGAAAAGATTTTTTGATTTTATTCAATTTGTATCCCGCCCTTCTCCAAACGGACCCAGGGTGGCGCACAGGAAAATTAAAATAATATACAAAACAATACAAAAATACAAAAATTTAAAAACCTATTAAATATGGAATCCTGCGCTAAAACCAATTAAACCCCCCCTTTTAAAAACTATACTAGTCAACAGTGGAGGCTATGTAAGGCCGGCTTGATGAAACAAATGTGTTTTTAAACACTGGCGGAAGAGGCGGAGGTCAGTAATGGTACGGAGTTCAGGGGGTAGGTTGTTCCACAGGGCAGGACCTGCCACAGAGAAGGCCCTTCCCCTGGGTGTCGCCAGTCGGCATTGTCCGGCCGACGGCACCCTGAGAAGGCCCTCTGTGGGAGCGTATCGGTCTAAGGGATGTATGGGGCAGGAGACGGTCTCGCATGTAACTAGGTCCTGAGCCATGGAGCGCTTTGAAGATGGTCGTCAGGACCTTGAAGCGCACCCGAAAGACCACAGGAAGCCAGTGCAGCTCGCGCAGGATCGGTGTTATATGGGAGCATCTAGGGGCTCCCGTAATCACCCGCACGGCTGCATTCTGCACTAACTGTAGCTTTCGAGTGCACCTCAAGGGAAGCCCCATGTAGAGAGCATTACAGTAGTCAAGTCGGGATGTCACGAGGGCCTGAGTGACTGCGAAGGGCAGCCCGGTCCAGTAAGGGGCGCAATTGGCGCATCAGGTGAACCTGATGAAACACCTCCCCTGGCCACAGCCGCCACATGGTCTTCCATGGACAGCCGGGAATCCAGGAGGACACCCAAATTGCGCGCCCTCTCCACGGGGGCCGGTGGAGGCAAAACCAAGATGAGATATATTCATGAAACTATTTCTTAAGCCTGGAAATAGGGTTAACTCATTCTATAGAGCAAAGTTTTATTTATTGTGTATATTAACACTTGGATTGTAGCTATTAAATATTAAGATGTTCTTTCTCCTATAGAGGAATATTTTCCCCAATTCTAAACTTTTTAAGTACAGTTACTTATCACGGTGCCCTGATATATTTATTTAATAAAGGTACATGGGCACCCATCTCAGATCTATAATTCTGGGTGGCTAACAATATTTTATATATATAATTGATCAATAAATAAATCGGCTCATTAAAGTAACCGACATATTAAAAAAATCACGCAACGGAAATCATGGCTTTCTGTCTAGATGGTCTCTGGTGATGAGCCAAAAGGCAGAAAAGGAAACACTATGTCTCCTCCCTTAATTGGGGCCCTAACAGGGTGTTGTGGAACAATTATAGATACTAATCCTCTTGTCTCAGCTGATGCAATGGGAGAGCCTGGCTGGCTGAATGGCTAAAGGCTCTTGCCTGATATGCAATACAGCCCCAGTTCGAATCCCAGTAACGGTATGGCTAGCTGATGAGAGCTAAAAAGCTTGAAATAGATCTATACTAGTCTGTCTGATTTATTTATTGATCAGCTCATAAAACTAACACACACACACATCATAAAACGCATATCTGCCACAAAAATGATAAAAGCAATAAGCAAGCCATTCAGCACAACTGGGAAATGGGATCTGATCTACCTCTGGGCTTACCAAAAGACCAACAAGGAGAGGGCTGACCTAATTTCCAGAGGGATGATATTCCAGAGGGTAGGTGCCACAACAGAAAAGGCCCTTCTCTTGGGCCCCACTGGCTGACACTAAAACAGACAGGACCCAGAGCATCCTACTGGACTGAATGGATGGATCAAAAACAACCTGGGAAGGACAATCACATAAGCAACCTAGCACCAATATTTAAGATTCACTTGGGTTAAATCTTTATAGTTAAGCATTAGATACTGTGTTTTGGGTAGACCCTAATTATGAATGACTGTGGAGCGAGAGAGAATATTGCAAGATGTGAAGTGACAGAATACAATCTGTAGCAATAAAATGTTATCTTCACAGAAGGAGCAGGATGAAAAGACTGGTGCAGTTAAAGAAGAGCTGAAATATTGGCAGAAACTTCGACATGACCTAGAAAGAGCACGGTTGCTCATTGAATTAATTCGTAAACGTGAGAAACTCAAACGCGAACAGGTAAATAGAAGCATGTATTGATGGTGCTTTAGCATCATTTGTGTATATTAATCGCTACTGAAGTTGCATATGCATTACAGATTTTTATAGCTACTGAAGGATGGATTAATTAATTACATTTATTTGCCACTCATCTCATATTGAAACAACTCCAGGTGGCATATAAATATGAATACTATTTCATGTTGTTGATTAGATCAAGAAAGGGGAATATATCATTTTTTTCTATGCTGATTTCCAGTTCTAAGCCTATTTATTCAGAATCAAACATCACTTTATTTAAGTGTGACTCACACTCGATTAAGTTGCCATATAATTGCAGCCAAAGATAAATCTGGAAATGGATTGGAAATTGTGTGATTAAAAAATGCTCCAGGGCACATTTGATTTGTTCAAAAACTCCAAATTTTTCTGTGGAGATGGTGCATGGTCAAATAAATAATAAAAATTGTAAAGGCAAAGATAAAATCCAGAAACTAAATCTATTAAAACAAGCTCATCCGTAGAACTACACCAGTAATGTAAAATCAGTTTTATTACTGAACTGTTTGGGGAAATATGAATGTTTTTGTTTGGTGTTACAAGATCAGCAGGCTGCCCATATGAGCTTCCCTGGGTGGGTCGTGCCATGGTCCTTTCACCAGTTATCACGTATCTAATTATGGACCTTTATGTACCTGCATAAAGATGGGCAGGCATAGCTATATGTTATCCAGTTAGTTTAAGTTAAGGGTTTCCACAAAGCGATATTTCTAAATTTCACGATCATGTAAAATGAGATTTTACAGCTAAGTATCTACTTTGCAGTTTTATGCTTTAAATAATCACTGTCTTGTTCAGACAGTTGAGCAGAGTGAATTTTGTCATCTTGAAAGTTACGCTCCTACTATCAGGCAATTTCATACATTGGATTTGTTTACAGTCCATTTTACAGTGATGAAATGATCAGTGATGAATGAGTGAGCTTTGTAGATTAATTATATATGAAAAGAAAACATTCCTTTTTTCCCCCCTCTGGTATCTCTGAATAATAGTATTATTCTGATTTCAGGTAAAGGTTCAGCAAGCTGCTATGGAGTTACAGCTCACACCATTCAATGTTCTTCTACGCACAACACTGGATTTACTGCAGGAAAAGGATCCAGCCCAGATCTTTGCAGATCCTGTAAACCTGAGTGAGGCAAGTACCTAGTCCTAGATACATGGTTAAGATGATTTGAAGACACTGTTTAGAGCAGAGGTTCCCAAACTTGGCAACTTTAAGACTTGTGGACTTCAACTCCCAGAATTATCTAGCTAGCATAGCTGGCTGGGGAATTCTGGGAGTTGAAGTCCACAAGTCTTAAAGTTGCCAAGTTTGGGAACCTCTGGTTTAGAGGAATGGCTGTATCAGGGATTGGCAATGTAGCACTTGGGAGCATTGATTCATTTAGACAATTAAAAAAAAATATCTTCAGGACCCACAAATTAAAGATAACCTTGCAATATTACAAAGAGTTTGAGGGATGCAAATGCTGAAATTTCATAAAATCTGTCACTCTTGCAAAGTTTTTCTCATTTTTACAGAGGTAAACAATGCAATATTCTTGTTGTTTTATCATTAAACAAAAGCATTTATAGTGCCCAGCAACTGGAAAAAATAAAACCCTGCCAGCTCTTGGACAATGTAAAAATACAACTGGCAATAATAATGATAATGATGATGATGATAATAATAATAATATAATAAAATAATAAAATAATAATAATGTTACTTGATTTTGTCATGGTACTGCTTCATAAAAGGAAGTATTTTTGAAGAATAAACTGCTTACGCAAAGAGCTACCAAACTGTCCCAACTATATATGGAGCGCTGTCTATATGGAAATGGGCTCTTATCTCTTAGCAAGATACTGTAGTTCTATTTACGAGAGCTGAAGGGAATGTAATTAAATAAGTAAGTGGCATTCTTGTAAGTTTATGTTCAAAGCCAGTGCCAATAAGAGGACATACAGAATAATTATGATGGGTATACCCTGGTTGGCTAGTAAATGATTTTTGTAATTGTACAGGTTTTATATGTTTAGGTTCCAGATTACCTGGAATTCATTTCCAAGCCAATGGATTTTTCTACCATGAGGAAGAAGCTGGAGTCCCACCAGTACCAAACACTGGATGAATTTGAAGAAGATTTTAACCTTATCCTTGCCAATTGCATGAGGTATAACTCTAAAGACACCATTTTCCATCGAGCAGCTGTCCGGCTCAGAGACCTTGGAGGTGCAATATTACGCCATGCACGACGGCAAGCTGAGAATATTGGCTTTGACCCCCAAGTGGGGATTCATTTGCCTGAATCTCCAAAGACAGAAGATTTTTATCGTTTTTCTTGGGAGGATGGTAAGTTTCTGAGCTATTTCTGATGTAATGTAAACAACTACAAGTGTGTAAAAATGTAAAGCAATTCAAGAAGTCACCTTGAAAAGTGTCCTATATAAAAATATTTCACTGATTCCAGATTTAAGTGATGAATTTCCTGCCTGTGATATAATGTTCGTAACGTAGTATAATGTTTAGCTAGGTAGGAATGGTGAGTAAGTCTGGCTTGAGATGCAGAGAACTTTCTCAAAGTTGATATCACACATCCAGTATTTCTAATTGCAGTTGACAATATTCTTGTTGCTGAGAACCGAGCTCATCTTTCCTTGGAAGTACAACTGAAGGAACTACTGGAAAAGCTGGACATAGTGAGCACCATGAGGTCAAGCGGTGCCCGAACTCGTCGCGTTCGACTCTTGAGACGGGAAATCAACTCCGTCAGGCAAAAACTGGCTCAGCAGCAGAATAAAGCCATGCCAAATGGAGAATCCGCCTCATGGGAAGAAGGTCTGGAAAAAATGCTGCAAAGTGATGAAGATAGGGAAAAAGGTGAGAGACCTCACTAGTTTTCAATAAGTTAGTGAGGAAATAGATTTAGTTTAGGCTGGGCTGGGCTGGGCGGGGTAAATGAAAATATCTCTGGAATCTTACACGAGTCTGTTATAACCGTGATGGTGAACACGGTTGCACGTGGAGCCCTCTGCGGGCATGTGAGCCGTCACCCCAGCTCAACTCCACCTTGCATGTGTGCTTGCACCTCCAGCGGCCAGCTGATTTTTGGGTCTCTGCCGCACATGCGGGAGACACATGAGCATGAGTGGGTGGTGGGTTGCACACACATGTGGGAGGGGTAGGAGGGGAGCGACGCTACCCCCATGGCCCGTTTTTGGTTCCAGAAGGCTTCAGGGAGGCCTGCTAGGCCCAAAATGGGGCACAGGAGGGTCACATATGCATTGCCTTATGGGTGTGGGCACACAGTATAAGCTGTTGCGTGTGTGTGCATGTGAGGACAAAAGGGTTAGCCATCAATCACTGTGTTAGAAGAATTCTTGCTCTAATTCCTGCTTTTAATAATGCATACCAAAAATATTTAAACATTGAGTCAGAGACGTCTTCAGGATTTGTGATATTTATCATACTGCACAGTACAAATTGTACCTCATGATAAATTGGTGAGTTTTGAAGAAAACAGCCGAGGCTAATCAGATTTGCCAGAATCTACTTGGCTGCAGCCCAGACTATGTCCTTATACTGATATCTCTGTAGCATCTATAGGGAATACTAGGTTGGAACATTCTACGTGCTATCACATATCCTGATACTGATTAAGGAAAAGAGAGAAAGAGAGGAAGGAAAGATAAAGAAAGAAAGAAAAGATAAAGAAAGAAAATACGAATCACCAGAATAGGTGACTGCAAAAGAGATAAATGCACTTTTAGTCTTCATTAGTAGAAATTCAATTCAAGGGAAACAATAGTTAGCTTTTGGTGATTATGCCTTATTCAGATTCTCTCCGCTGTTGTGTCCAGTTCTGAGTGTTACAATTCAAAACAAATTTAGAAAACTTAAACTGGTATACAGAGGAACCTATGAGGAGGCATTGAGTTAATGGCTATGTTTAGCCTTGAGAAAAGAAGATTAAGGGAGGATATAATAGCAGTATTCAACTACCTAAAAGGACTTTACAGAAAAGCAGACCTGCTTTCTGGTAGAGAATATATGGAGCTGAGAGTTGAATTTTTGGGCTCTTGGTGTTCTCTGAGCTTTTATTTGCTTCTTGAAGATATTGCATTACCAGGCTGGGTGAAATCATTAATACACAGGGCATTGAAGTTTGTTATCTGTTTATATGTGATAGATTGATCTGTCCTGGCTTAAAACATTTATAATTTCCCAATTGAAAATTGTATTTGTAGAGGTAGTCCTTGACGTACGACCCAAATTTTCTGTTGCTAAATGAGTTTTGCACCCATTTTATCATCTTTCTACCCATAGTTGTTAAACGAAGCACTGCAGTTGTTAAGTTAGTAACCCAGTTGTTAAGTGAATCTGGCTTCCCCATTGACTTTGTTTGTCAGAAGGTTGCAAAAGGTGATCACATGACCCTGGGACACTGCAACCATTGTAAATATGAGTCAGTTATCAAGCATCTGAATTTTGATCACATGATCATGAGGATGCTGCAACATCGTAAGTGTGAGAAATGGTCATAAGTCACTTTTATCAGTGTCGTTCTAACTTTAAACGGTCACTAAATGAACTGTTGTAAGTCGAGGACTACTTGTACCTGTAGTGAAATTAAAGAATTTTTCCCATATCTTCCAATTGCCAATTGATTTTCATGGTTGCCTACTGCCAATTTGTCCTATGTAGCAATCTGCATGATCTGTGCATTGTATGTTGTCACTTGACATATTTTGTCTTCTTTGGCTGTTGAGTCTTTATGTTTGCTTTGGATGCTTTGGATAGATACTGATGATTTAGGGGCTGTTGTAATGCCAACAAATTTTACTAACCAGAGAGTAATTTCCAAGATGTTTTTAATGTATGGTAGAGCAGCGGCCTCTACTCTTTTGGGCACCAGGGACCAGTTTTGTGGAGAAAATTTTTTCCATGGACCTGAAGGGACATGGTTTTGTGTGCTGCCTGCACCCCTGGGATGGGGTTTTGCTTGTTTGCGTGGCATGGCTTCTGGCATGTTGCGGACTGGTGCCAGGGTTGGAGATACCTGTGGTACAGGGCTGTATTCCGGCAGGCATTACTGCCGGTTTGCTTGTGGGCGTGCTGTGCGTACATGCACAGTACAATAAAAATTGTTCTGCACATGCGCAGAAGCAAAAAACACGATGGTGCCACCTGGAGAACTGGTTCAGGGGCATGGCAGGCCTGGATCGCTGCCAGTTCCAGCAACCCAGGCTGCCAAACCACTACTGGTTCGTCTGAACAAGTCCGAACCGGTAGGAACCTATCACTTCTGTGGTAGTGCTATCCTTTTCATAGGCTATGTACATTGTGTTACAATCAATCACACAACACATTAACCAACACTTAGAAAAGCAAGAACTAGAAACTGAATAGGAACAATCAAGGAGAAAATTGCACTCAATTCAAAGAGCAGTTGAACAATACCTCAATGGAGGCTGGTACCACAAGCCATCATAGTTAAACAGCAAAATGCCTTCACTCCCCCATACGTTAATCATGTTACCTAGCCTAGTAATTAAATATTGCAAGAAGAAAAGTAAGTTCAGAAATCACCACTGATCGAAAAAGGTCAGTTTTCTGTTGTTCCAAAGTGTTGGACATGACACAGTAGAAGATTTAAATTATAGGAAGACAATTCCAATGGAATATTGGGGGGGGGGGGGGGGTATTCTAATGTTAAAATCATTTGACAACAGAACCAGATGACAAGAGAAGGTAGTAGGATCTCCTCCACTGAGTATGTGCAAACATATGCTAAACAGATATTTGTTGAGGATGCTTTAATTTATGCTGAGCAGGGTGTTATGCATGATTGCCTAAATATTCTCTTCCTGTCTATTATTCTGTGACTAAGAAGTCTTTTGCAACTGTGTTCTTACCTGTAAAAATGAGCTGTAAATATTATACCATGAGATTTCCAAGGAAACTATACACACATTCTCCAATTAATAGTAAATACCGTATTTTTCGGAATATAAGACGCACCGGAGTATAAGACGCACCAAGGTTTTGAAGAGGCAAATTACAAAAAAAAGTAGGTAGGTAGGTAGGTAGATAGAGGGAGAGAGAGGGAGAGAAAGAAAGAGAAATACGTAAGGTAGGTAGATAAAGGGATAGAGAGAGAGAGAAATAGAGAGAAATACAATAGGTAGGTAGGGAGAGAGAGAGTAGATAGGTAGGTAAAGGGATATATAGAGAGAGAAATAGAGAGGGAGAGAGAAATACAGTAGGTAGGGAGAGAGAGTGTCTGTGTAGGTAGGTAAGTAGGTAGGTAGGTAGATAAAGGGGAAGAGAGAGAAATAATAATAATAATAATAATAATTTTTAATTTTATATCCCGCTCTCTCTCCCCAAAGGGACTCGAGGCGGGGCACAGGCACTTAAAAATACAGTTAAAACCACAGACAGAATACAAAATTAAAAATGAATTAAATTAATCCTGCGCTAAAAACCCATAAACTAAAACTACCCCTAAAACCCCTAACCTTAAAAGAGACTACCCAAGGCTGGCCAGGCGAAAAAGATGTGTCTTTAATTTTAAACGGAAGGAGCGGAGGTCCGTAGTTGTCCTAATGTCGGGGGGAAGGTCGTTCCAGAGGGCTGGGCCCGCCACAGAGAAGGCCCTTCCCCTGGGCGTCGCCCGCTGACAGAGTCTAGTGGACGGCACCCGGAGAAGTCCCTCTCTGTGGGAGCGAATCGGCCGTGAGGATGTATGGGGCAGAATCCGATCCCGCAGATAGCTAGGTCCCGAGCCATGGAGCGCTTTGAAGATGATGACTAACACCTTGAAGCGCACCCGAAAGACGACAGGTAGCCAGTGCAGCTCGCGCAAGAGCGGTGTTACGTGGGTAAACCTAGAGGTTCCCATTATTGCTCGCGCGGCTGCGTTCTGGACCAACTGAAGCCTCCGGGTGCACCTCAAGGGGAGCCCCATGTAGAGAGAGTTACAATAGTCCAGTCGGGATGTCACGAGAGCATGAGTGACTGTGCAAAGGGCGTCCCGATCCAATAGGGGGCGCAACTGGCGTACCAGGCGAACCTGGTAAAACGCCCTCCTGGCCACGGCTGTCACTTGATCTTCCATGGACAGCCGGGTATCCAGGAGGACACCCAAGTTGCGCGCCCCATCCACAGGGGCAAGATGTTCGCCCCCTATGGCCAGAGATGGCATCAACTGGTTGAATCGGGCAGCCGGAAACCACAGCCACTCGGTCTTGGTCGGGTTGAGCCTGAGTCTGTTACTTCCCATCCAGATCCGCACGGCTTCCAGGCACTGGCACATCACCGCTACGGCATCGTTGGGGTGGTTTGGGGTAGATATATACAGCTGAGTATCATCAGCGTAGAGATGATACTCTACCCCAAAGCCACGGATGATCTCGCCCAGCGGCTTCATATATGTGTTGAATAGGAGAGGCGAGAGGACCGACCCCTGAGGCACCCCACATGTGAGGGGTCTCGAGGTCGACCTCTGCTCTCCTGCCAACACAAATTGCGATCGGCCAGAGAGGTAGGAGGAGAACCACCGTAAAACGGTGCCTCCCACCCCCAACCCCCCCAGCCGATGCAATAAGATACCATGGTCGATGGTATCGAAAGCCGCCGAGAGGTCTAATAGAACCAGTAGATATGTAGGGGGAGAGGGAGAATGTGTGTGGGTAGGTAGGTAGAAGGATAGAGAGAGAAATAGAAAGAGAGAGAAATACAATAGGTATGTAGGGGGAGAGGGAGATGTGTGTGTGTAGGTAGGTAGAAGGATGAGAGAGAAATAGAGAAAAATACAGTAGGTAGGATGGAAGAGAGAGAGAGTGTGTGTAGGTAGGTAGGTAGAAGTATATATAGAGAGAAATAGATAGATAGATAGATAGATAGAGAGAGAGAGAGAGAGAGAGAGAGAGAGAGAGAGAGAGATACAGTAAGTAGGGAGGGAGTGTGTGTGTGTTTGTGTGTGTAGTTAGGTAGAAGGGAAGAGAGAGAAAGAGAAAGAGAGAAATACAGTAGGTAGGTAAAAAGAGAGAGAGATTAGGTAGGGAGGTTGATGTTCTCAGGTGTATTTATCTATGTCCTGCAGAAGGAAATCGCTGACAAACCTTAAAACTTCGTTTCTGCTTGCTCAGAAACAGTTAAAGAGCCTTCCGAAAAGGGGGGGGGGAGCCTTTGCATGGGACAAACTTCCAAAACAGCCCATTTCTCCGTGAAAATGAGGCCGTTTTTTTCCCAAATAAAAAGCATAACTAGCCTTGGGGGGGGGCTTGCAGAATGCTCCTGGGGGGTGAAAAATGAGCAAAAAAACCGCCCCATTTATCGCCCGTTTGAGGCTAATTCCTGCCCTCCCCAGCCCTCAGGAGCTGTCTGGAAGGCTCGGCACAGCCAGTTTGGTGAAGGGGGCGGGGTTCCAGGAGGCAAAAAGGGTTTTTTTGCGCTTTGCATACTTCCCCAAACTGCTCTTTCTCCGCGAAAACGGGGCCGATTTTCTTCAAATAAAAAGCATAACTAGCCTTGGGGGGGTCTTGCAGAGTTCTCCTGGGGGGGTGGGGGATAAAAAATGAGCAAAAAACCCGTCCCATTTATCGCGAAAACGGACCATTTTTATGTCAAATAAATTGCGTGCATAGCCCTATGGAGGCTTATAGAGTGCTGCTGGGGGCTGGGGGAGGGGGAAACGGCCCGTTTGAGGCTAACTTCTGCCCTCCCCAGCCCCCAGGGGTTCTCTGGAAGCCTCCACAAGACTAGGCACAGCCAGTTTGGTGAAGGGGGTGGGGTTCCAGGAGGCAAAAAATACTGTATTCGATGTATAAGACGCACCCAGATTTTCAGCCTGTTTTTAGAGGGAAAAAGGTGCGTCTTATACTCCGAAATGCAGTGGTATAATACATGCAACCAAACACTGTGATTTATGTACACAACGGTTAAGGATTTTTGAATGAGTCAGAATACCATGACTTGTTCAATAAACCATCACTAAAATGAATCATGATTTAAAGCCATGTGATTTCAGCTAGCAAGTCTTAATCTGTTTTTGAACAAGGGGTTATTATTATTTGTCAAGTGACATTAGTTGACAGTGTGATTGTTCTCTCCCAAAAAAAGATGTGAAGTCATAATTTTTATGTTTTAAGACAGTGAAAATGGAAAATGCTGCATATAGAAAAAATATTTTAAAATGAGCTCATTCCAATGTGTTTGTTTCTAGTTTTTTTTCATAAATTGCTAAATGTTTATTTTTCCTAGAATCCTGTAATATAAAAAATACGTGTACTCTTCTAAATGTAGACTAAGATTTTTAGTATTTTGTCACACACCAGATGTTTAGGCCCCTGTAGCTTCTCTGCAAGGGAGCAATCACTGTAGGAAGAGTTATTGTTATTCAAACAGCACTTCCAATGATAAGAACAG
The DNA here is from genome assembly GCA_039707465.1 of Rhabdophis nuchalis. Classification (NCBI taxonomy): domain Eukaryota; kingdom Metazoa; phylum Chordata; class Lepidosauria; order Squamata; family Natricidae; genus Rhabdophis; species Rhabdophis nuchalis. The sequence continues at coordinate 58,295,040 of CM077644.1, read as the reverse complement.
TAGATGTGAAACAGCTGTTCTGCAGACCAGCAGAAAGATAGGGCAGCACATGAAAACCTTGCAAATGACTTTCACCATTCTAATTTCTATTGCAGGGATACTTTGAATTGTCTTCGCCACACACTTTCCCCCAGAAATTACACACTTGCGGTCAGTTCCCCAAAGGGGACTAAATTATGTTTAACGGTTAGTGAAGCAACTACAGAATGTTGCTATCTTCTAGCAGTGTTTTAAGTGTTATTCTCATTCTCATTTATGGAGAAATAAAATACTTGCTATGGCATTTTTCTGTCAGCACTCTCTAATTTTGTTAGGAAATTCTTGAGTCATTCCTTCTTCCATGAGGAGGGTCAGTGAATAGCATGAGGAAGATGATAAAATGGCAGCGTAAATCCAATGATTTCATCAAACAAATGTTGTCCTTATGTACTTGTGTCCTAGTCCCTGACACAACTCTGTATGCAGTTTTTGTGTGATGACATCCTGCATGTTTCATCATCTGTTGTATTGACTTTCTGCCCTGGTCATCCATGTTGAAAGCTATGTAGGACCTGGAGTGAATAATTTAGCTTAGACTGAATGCTTGGATGGAAAGAGAACTTAAATGGGAGAAGAATGCAAGTGGGATTTCATTCTGTTATTGAGTTTCAAGCATCCCATAGTCGTGTCAGAGAACAAGAAATATGTCAGATCTGGGCTGTTCTGAATGTTTTGGTGACTGTGCAAGGAACAGTGGCAGTTTAGTTTTGTTTTGTTTGAAATAAAAAAAACACATTATTGACTGCTTTTAGTGTGCACGAAACTGGATTTCATCACTTTAAAGAGACTTGGACTGCATTTGAAATTCTTTAATCTCTAGACTAGACCTTTTATATGTCCGGATCCTCTTATATGAAGGTCGGATTACTTGAAAAGTATTAGAATCTGAAAAAAAAATGAGTAAAGAAAGATAGGAAAATGAATTTCATGCAGCTCAGTGTTTTCAGCATATTTACTCAGAAGTAAATCCTTCTAAATTTAATGTGTGGGGGATTAAGAAATTCCATCCTAAATAATGCCACAGGATAAATGATGATATATTTCCTGCTTCTTGCGAGAGTCAGAATAGTTCCTTCTGAAGACTTAGATAAGATTCTCTCTGCCTTGTTCCCCCATACTTAGAATGCTTCTCTTAAATACATAATACAAAACTTAGTTATTTAACTAATGTACCATTGACTTACAATCATAGGAGGAAACAGAAAGCTGTGATCCTACTTTGGGGAATACTTTGTAAGATGTTCAAGCAGATTCTTTTTCTCTTTAGCAGATGACACCAAGCCCCCACTTCCCCCTACCCTGGAGCCCACAGGACCTGCACCCTCCCTATCGGAGCTGGACTCTCTGCAGGACCCTCCAACTCTCAAACCCATTAGCGAAAGCAAGTCCTTGAACAGACTGCATAAACGGCTGAAGTCAGAGGGTGAGCTCTTTGATAAGAAGACGCTGCAGAGGGAGAGCCACCACGCCTTCCACCGCTTGCTCAGCGACAACGGCCTGAATGGATTGGCCCTTCAGGCTACGGGCACGTCTGCCAGCCCCCCGTTTAGTGGAGTGGGCAGGCGGACTTCTGTCCTTTTTAAAAAAGCCAAGAACGGGGTGAAACTACCAAGAGATCTGGATTGTCCCCTTGAGAATGGAGAGGACCACAGCCAAAGTGGGCAGCTCTCCCCCTCCAGCATAGAGGGTGAGCAGCCATCTCGGAAACAGCCACAGAGTGGGAGCTACAGCGAGAGCGATGACGAGAAATCCCCCAGGCAGGCAGGAGTGACAGGTGACTCCCCTGAGCTTTCATTCCTCTGATGTTTTGGAAAGTCAGAGATTTCTAGAGAAAGGGTATCTGCTTGCTGGCTGGCAAGAAATGTCCATATCTCTATAGCAGCAAGCATTTCCCTGAGTGATAATTGGCTTCTGTGCAATTTCTGTCATAGGAATCTTCACATCAGGCTCCAATGATATTAAGGATGAGAGAAAGCTATGGGGTCCAACCAGAAGATTTGCCTGAGTTGTGGAAATTATGCTGACCTTTTGATTTGTAATTGATTTGATTATTTTTATTATTTTTTACTCTGTTGCTAGGACTATTTTTAGGAGAATTTGGAACGTTGGATAGTTTGAGATATGAGAGTAGAAAGGGGCATACGTTTCTTTATTTTCACCCCAAAATGTTTCTCCTTGCCTAGACCTCTTTTCATATTTTTATTTGGGGGAGGGTCACTGTATATTATTTTTTATAACTCTTTCATTGGAATGAATCCTGACACTATTGAGATTTTTTTTCCTAGTGAACATTTGATGTGAACAGTTAACATCAGAATCTTCTCCACTGCTTTTAGAATAGAATAAAATAATGTGCCAACACAAATTCGATGGTGCCTGGAAGAATGCAACAGGATTAAAACTTCACTTATTTTAAAAGATCTGAAATATTAAACAGCAGGTTCTAACATTTCTCTTAATGTTTTTCTGAATTCAAGGCTCACGTGATGACTCACAAGTGAATGTCGGCTCAGGCTCCCCTGAAAAACATATTTGAAAATTCTCATATTCCAAGTTCTGCCGATGATACTTATCTTTAATAGTTTATTCACATGTGGCAGTTAACATTTGATGCTGCAGTCATTACATAGTGAACATTGATCTGTGAACCACTGTATTATTTCAATATTTAAAAGAGAGAGAATCAAATTATCCTTAACCATTCCAAAAGCAGTATTTTTACCTATGTGCCGCACAGAGTACTTTTATTTATTTGTCTATCAAATTTATATGGCTGCCCATATCACAAGACGTGACTCTAGGCAGTATACAATAATCAAGTAAAAAGCAACAGAATGATCCTTTGAATAACAACATTTCCCCTGAAAACTGTTTAAAAGAGGCAAAATATATATCAGTAATTTTAATATATTGCAGAACCAAAGACATGTTTTCTTAAGTACTGGTAGTACAAAACTCTTACAACTATTGCATGCAACATTTTTTAAAGTAGCAGCAGATAATGTTAAAGTCACGGATCTGTCTTCTTCAACGTAGTACCAGGGAGTTACATTTTGTGCGCATTGTCATATTTCGGAAGCATCCAATTTTGAGAAACTAGCAGCTGGTGAAATCTCCCATTTAGGTATATCCCAAGGTGTTTTGATTTTTATGAGTTTGGTTTGTTGAGGGTACAGTTGTGTAACAATGAGGGTGCCATTGGAAGAGTTGAAGGAGCATATTAGGAACAGACTGTCATGGAGAACACCTACGTGGTTGCGAAGAGTCAACAATGATATGGTGGTCAAATAATCAGTAATGTGTGTTATGTGCCTGCCTCCATGCTTTATACATTTATGTAGTCTTTCAAAAGCTTATGCACAATAGCTCTGGTATCACCTGCAGGTCGCCTTAACCCTGTTTGCTTTTGCGTTCGAATGCAGTCATTTTACTGTGTTAGGATTACATAGCAGCTGTTGTTAAAAATAATAAACTATTAGGGTAGTTTCATATTCTAGTTTGTCTGGTAAAGGCAGGGGTCATTTTTCCCATTTGAGGTATTTGTGTGACAGTTCAGTGATTACCAAAAGATTCTAATATTCTGCTGAAAACTGTTTTCATTCAGACTTTTCCCCCTTAGACTCCATCCTTTTTATCTTTTTGTTCATGAATAGAAAATTATATAGTGAAGAAAAGGGAGTTTTCTGCTTTTCCTCTCATTAATAATTATAAGGACACATTTGTTAAGAAAAAGAATGAAGACTAATTGGTAGAAAATAAGATCAAATAGTTTATTACTGTCAGTGGTAATACTTTACAAAATAGAATGATTTCATCCTTGTATTTTGAATGGGTGATGTGGAACTTTCTTTTAAAAAAGTAAAATCCACAGGGAGTCTTCTTGAGGCTAAGGTATTTCATGAATGCATGAGAGCCACGTTTCTGGTTGCCCCTCAGATTGTTACTCCACATTTATCTATATTCTATGACCATGAGATCCTGTTCCTGTTCAGTTTAATGTTTAATTAGTTTATGGCGGTTTGAACCATATTCAGCATTTAATTGCCAATTCACCAGATCTGAAGATATCCTTTTGGAGCATTTTACATCAGAGGAATATTTTTGGTGTTGGCAATTTTTTGGCAGCTTTACTACTCAATCTTGTTTCTAGTTAAATAAAATTCATTATCATCATAAAAAATAGTAGATCATACACAACCTGAAACAAAATGGCAAAGATTGTCACTTTAGTAGGTCCGGAACAGTTTTAGCATATGTAAACCTCAAACAGATCAGGCAGATAAGGCAATTGTGATACCTCTGAAAGCATTTAAACCCCTTTTTACATAGGCAGGCGGTTAAGCAGAACGTGGTGATAGTATTATTAATCAATCCCAAGACAGCTGCTTTTGTAGGGGGATTTCCTTTCGTAGCATCATTGTAAATTTAGTTCCCAATTTCAGTGTCTTTTGTTGGATAAGAATTATTCTATAAGAACTAAGCTCAAAAGTGAAGATATGTTTATACCCTTTTCATATTAAAATTTATCTTCCTCTGTATGCCCTTTCTTCATCTAGAACCAAGAATGTTACTACTTTTTATACCTTTATACTTATAATACTTATAATAACAGGTAATAGTGAATATATAGAAGATAGCTAAACAGTTGTTTTTCTTTAGAATCATCATAATAAAGGAAATGACAGTAGGAAGAAAAGTAGCACCTTTGTTATAATACTCTATTGGGTAATACTCTAATAATCTATTGGGATTAAATAAAGACAGAAACAAATATATAATCTCAGAAGAAAAGTAATGAGGTGCCTAATGGATATAATAATCAAAATTCAAAACAACAATTTAAAAGGATAAGGGTAAAAGACTTAGCCATTGAAAAATCATGGGATAATGCCTGGAATGAAGACCATTCCAAAATTAATTCTATGAGAGACTGATAGAATTACTGATACACAGTACTATTTTAATGGGATAGTTATATTCCGGCAAAACCAAAATAAACCTATATGTAGAACATTATATACACAATTCAATAGGTATGAACTCTATTTCTTTATATTTCTTTATATTTATAATCATACTGAAAATTAGTATTGTGTAATCTCAAAACTTTGTGTCAGAGATTACCTATAATCCATACAATGTTAGGTTTGAATGCTAGGTGTTTTAATTCTCTTTTAGTTATCTGGGTCCAACATAACTTAATTCATAGAAAATATAGTTAAAGACACTATAATGTTTAACACTTCTTGACCTAGGAGATGTTTACAGAAAGAGAGTAAATATTCATATACCAGTACATACAAACTTTCCAACTAGTAGTGGGTTTCCAATTTTTTTACTACTGGCTTGCTTGGGCACATGTGCGCATACGCACAACGCTTCTGCGCATGTGCAGAAGTGTCTGGGCAGGTGGGCTGATCCTCCCACTACTGCTACTACTAGTTCGCCGATTTGGCATAAAATCGCAGAATATAATCCTTGAAATATAATCCCCCCCCCCCAAAGTACTGTATTGAATTATCTGTTTTATTCTACTGCTATACTTCTATTGTAATAATGCACAAGAAGAAAGATAAAAATACCTTGAAGTGACTTTTATGCTGGGGGGAAATGCAATTGAAAATGCAGTGAACATGTATTTTGAATGAGTTCTATTAGGTTGAAGGGATAACTTGGAACTAATTGGCTTCTTTATTATTTTGGCGAAATAAAGCAAAATGTGCGTATAAAACCAAAAGTGTTATCCTCTTAACTTTATTTGAAAAAATATCATCTGAGAGGATCAAAGGAATGTAGGATTCTATTAATCAGATTGTCTCTAGAATAATTACTTTGATAAATATCTCCATCAGGTTTCAAACTCAAATTTTATATTGTAATTAGGACAAGGAGTTAAAATTGTGAACATTTTCCCCAGGGTCCGTTGTGCGTCATTTAATAAATGGGTTCTTATGTTTATTTCACTTTCCTGCCCCACACTTACTCTATCTGGATTAACACAATCTACTGTATATGTTAACTGCATAAAGCTTTATTGGGTTCAATGCAGTGGCATCATAAATGAAATTCAGAACTCACTGGATGCTGGTGAATCCGGCTCAGATTTGAAAAGCTAAAGCAACATTATAAATTCTGCTATGCCCGCACAGGAGTCTCCTTAAGCAGGATCAAGTTTGATAATGTATGTTCCTAAACTTTTCTCTGGCTGCCAAAACAGCTAGATTAAGTTCATTTTACTGCACAGCCAGGTCTCTAGAATCAAAAATAATTGCAAATATCCAGATGGAAAATGCTCCTGGGCTGCGACTCTGAAACGTTCAGAAGGTCATGCCAATTGTTGCCTTAAATCTGATGAACGTGCTCATCTAATCTCATTAGCTGGAATGTATAATTGTGCTTCTGAGTTTTCCTTGATAAGTCTCTGAATATCTTTTGAAGAAGCATATTATGTGTAACTAGACTTATTCTTGCCTATCTTCTCAGCACCTGTGACCAATGGCTTCAGGAAGCATATAGAAAGTGGGTCTGATTCAGAATGTAGTTCTGGACGGGGCAGCGGTCTTTCACTTGATATCTGCAGGTAAGACCCCTTTTGGGCGATTGCATTCAAATAATTAGAATTCTACTAATGTTATATATTTACTGTAGACGTTTTTGCACATTTCAAGGTGATTTTGCACTAGTATTTAAAATTAACTTACCTGATGATTCCAAGATATATGGGTACCATAAGGTCAAGAATAAATTCCAGTCCAAGTGTTAGGGAAGTTTCCTACAAAAAGAATGATTTGCCTTGTCCAATAAACATTTAAATCCTTTAAAATTTATATCCAAACTTTTGCTCTAGAAATTGTAGAACCACATTAGCTCTGCTAATTCTTACCTTGTTGTTGTCTTTCTTTATCTTTCCCAACAATGTGAAGCCTCCTTGGCTTTTGCTTGCTTCCTCATTCCTCCTATGCAATTCCTGGAAGCAGCTAATTGCTATTTTAAAGTCATAACAGAGCCCCTCTCCGAGAGAGATGAGCAGTTTAGAAATAGGAAATAGTAATCAATCAATCAATCAGCAATTATTTTGCCCGTTTCCTTCATGTGGTTTCAGTTGCCTTGCAGATATCTATATCATGTAAAGGTCTTGTGGCCCGCTGGAGAAATATGCTGAAATTGCATATCAAGCCCCAGAGGAAGGTTTTCACACTAGTATGGTGACAATCCCAGAAAGTAACACTCTGCCTGTCAAGCCCCGCTGTCTTGTCATACCTGGAGGGAAGGGGGGGCTGGTTGGACCTCTCATCCATCCATAGCTCAGCCAAGGAAACGCAGAACCAGACAAGCAAACACAACCAAGCTGAATTCAGGGTTAATGGCTGATGCAGGTTTAATGGCCGAGAACCAGCACAAATAAGTCCTGGTAGATTCCAAGTCTATAAATACCATAGCCACGCCCATGGCTCAGCCCACCACCGTAGCCAGCATCCGGCAGCTAATTGTCCTCCTTCCAGGTTCTTCCTCAGGTGCCAGTCAGCTGTTCCGGCTGATTTGTGGCTGCACCAGTCAGCTGGTGAGTAACGGGCATGCTGGTCTAATGGAGAGGGCATCTGGTGGAAACTAAAAGACTCAACCGGGGGTATCGCATTTCAGATGCCGGAGTGGAGATGGATCCAAATAAGATCCGGGCTGTAATGGGATGCCTGTAGAGATGGGTTTTCTTTGTGACTAAAGTTTCCTTTAGCTCATGATATATGAACTGAACTGAAGCTATCAAATGGTATTTAGTATCTCACTTTCTTGTCATACCTCCTTTTTTCACAGTAGTCCGCCACCACACAAACGTAGCCGAGGAAAGCCTGCTCTTATACGGGTCCCTTTTCTGGATGGTGTAAATAAAGACTTGACATACAGCAACTCAGGTGAGATAAAATTTGCATATGAAATTCATGTGAGTAAGATATAAGGGCTGTTTTTCATGGTGATCGTGCCACAGGAGAATAGGTTCTCTGCATATTTCTGTGGAGTTAAGCATTACCAAATTCAGCGGTGCCTGCTTTTGAATAGTCATAAGAACAGTGTGTCAATTTATTCTTTAAACTAGTGATGTCAGAACTTGCAGCCTCTGAAATTAAGCAAGTGGTATAATCTGCTTCCCTGAACAGGTACCAGAATTCATTTCTGAATGCCTTACCCTTCTCAGCCATTTGTCATGAGCCTTGGTGGCACAGTGGTTAGAATGCAGTATTGCAGGCTAATTCGCTCTTTCACTGCCAGGGGTTTGATCCTCACTAGCTCAAGGTTGGCTCAGCCTTCCATCCTACCGAGGTTGGTTAAATGAGGACTCATATTGTTGGGGGTAATATGTTGACTCTGTAAACTGCTTAGAGACGGCTGTAAAGCACTGTGAAGCAGTATATAGGTCTCAGTGCTATTGCTGCTAAGGCAAAGATGTGAGTGATCTCAGAAGGACAGCAAGGGATTAAGAGAAATTACCTTTCCTCCAGCAGAAGCCTATGATATTATTAGGAAGGATCTCAGGACGCATAGCTTCAGCCAGTAGTTTTCATTCTCCCAAATCCCCTTACTTGATACATTTATGTATTCCACATTATATAATCATAATACATTGTGGAATATAGTTACTTTGGGGAACAGGATACGCATATAGCAGTGATGGCTAACCTTTTTGTTGTCGCGTACTGAAAGCTGAAATGCAATGCATGCATGACCTCATCCCCCACTGTGCAGGTCTGTGCGACCCCCCCCCATGCATGCATGTGACCCTCCTGTGCTTGCATGCGCATGTACCACACCCCCAGGCCCTGTTTTGGCTTCCAGGTTGGTACAAGAGGCCTTCCAGGCCCATGTATGGCAGAGACCCGAAGACCAGCTGGCTGGCAGGAGGTGCATGTGCAGTAGAGCTGGGCTGAAGTGACAACTGCCATGCCCGCAGAGAGGTCTCTGCATGCCAACTGTAGCATGCATGCCATAGGTTTGCCATCATGGGTCTAGACTGTGTACAGTCTATGCTTCCATAGCAATAGCACTGAATCTTCAATGTTGAATTCAGTGATAAATTTGGCATAGCAGAACATAATTCTAAATTGTCTGTTACTGTAACTTCTTAGGAAGAAACTTGCTGATGTCATATGAGGAACATACTGACCTAGAACCTCTGGAACTTGTGTGGGCAAAATGTCGTGGCTATCCTTCTTACCCAGCCCTGGTATGTATCTAAAGCTAAGTCAGCAGTACTTCTTGTAAAAAGAAGTTAATTCCATTGAAGAACTGTGCATACGAACAGTCTCACTCAGTATTTTTACTTCAGGCTAAAAGGCAAAATAGTGCATGTACTTTGAAACATTAAACAGCCTCTAAATATTTTAAGATCATCTGGACTAGATTTGAATTTTCAGAATTTAGTATGGTAGTTTAACTATTACTTGTGTTTATTAATTGTTTATTTTTCCCCTTCAGTTTAAAAGTCATATACCGTATTTTTTGGAGTATAAGATGCACCTTTTTTCCCTCTAAAAAGAGGCTGAAAATCTGGATGCGACTTATACATTGAATACAGCATACTTTTGCCTCCCGAAGCCCCGCCCCTTCACCAAAACGGCTGTGTCTAGCCTTATGGAGGCTTTCAGAGACCTCCTGGGGGCTAGGGAGGGCAGAAACAAGCAAAAACAAGCCGTTTTTTGCCCCCAAGCCCCCCAGCAGCACTCTATAAGCCTCCATAAGGCTATGCATGCATTTTTTGACCAAAAAATGGCCCGTTTTTGCCCCCCCCCCCCATCCCCCAGGATCATTCTGCAAACTTCACCAAGGCTATTCATGCCTTTTACTTGAAAAAAAATGGACCCATTTTCACGAAAAACGGGCTGTTTTGGGGAGGTTTGCAGAGAGCAAAAGGGTTTTTTTTTTTCCTTTTGGAAAGCTCTTTAACTGATTGATGAGAATTACGTGGATCAAATGCTGTGCCAGCAGGAACAAAGTTAGGTGCTGCAGATTGTCAGCGATTCCTTTCTCCAGCACATGGATAAGTACACCTGGAAACATCTACCTACCTATCTACCTACTCTCCCTCCCTACCTACCTACTTTATTTCTCTCTTTCTCTCTTTATCCCTCTACCTCTACCTACCTACTGAATTTCTCCCCCTCTCTCTCTATCCCTCTATCTACCTACCTACTTTTAAAAAAAATGCCTTTTCAAAACCTTGGTGCGTTTTATATATACTTATATACTTATACTCTGAAAAATACAGTAGCTGAATATACTTAAGGTATATATATATATAAGCTGATCAGGATGAGAACCTGTGGTTTAGTGGCAATTACAACTGCCTCACATGTAAAACAGCCCAGGCTCGAATCCCAGTAAGGGTATGGCTAAATAGCTTGAAATAGATCTATACTAGTCTCCCTTTATTTATTTATCAGCATAAAAAAGTATCATTCATATAAATAAAGTTTTTCTGTTCAAAATATATTGAGTTTAAATAATAAATAGTAAATTAAATTATTAATAAATTACTTGCGTTATTATCAAAGCACATTGTGAGTTAATATTTATAAGATGTATTACTGTTTTTAACTTTTCTGAGGTAGATTCCTCTCTATGTTTACTAAATAGCTCAATCTCTAAAATTTTAAAATCTTATTCTAAAACATACATTATCCTAACAACAAAATGCCAGATTAACTCATTTATTCTATAATATTTTACTCTGCTTTTCACAAAGTAGATTTGAAATAATATCTCCCTAAGATAGATGCTGATATATTATATAAATTCCAACAACATAACTGAAAAGTACATAGAACATACAGTTAATACTTTTCATTTTTTTAAAAATAATTTTATTAAAAGTTTTAAAAGATAAAAATTAATGCAACTGATATAAAATAAGGAAGAAAAAAGAAAAAGAAATAGAAAAGCTGAAATTCAAGAAAGAATACAGAGAAGTGGCTTCTGGCCTTCTTTATACCCTGTTTCCCCAGGGAGGTCTTATTATTTTTGAGGTGCAGGAGGCAGCGAGTATGGTCACCTCATGGCTGCTGCTGTGTTCCAATATTTTCAGGGAGGGCTTATTTTCAGGGGAGGGCTTTGTTTAGTGCATGCACTCAAAAGCCTGATTGGGCTTATTATCCGGGGAGGTCTTATTTTCGGGGAAACAGGGTAGCAGTTATAAATTTAATTATAAATTTACATCTTTCTCTAAAGTTACATTATAAAACTCTTTCAAAACTAGAAACCATAAATTCATCTGTTTTGCTCAAAAGGTCCATCAAGAGTTTTGAGTATTTGCCTATTATTTCTCATCTTGTGTCAGATTCACAAAGGTGTTTTCAGCACAATCTGTGGGTTTGACTCTATTTCTTATTTTCAATAGGGCATATCTAATATAACAATTTTTAAAATCTACATTAATCTTTATTTTATTGTACTACAAATAACAAATAATACAAATTTCAGGTCACATCCTAACTCCAAAAGCCTTCTCTTTTGCATCTTGTAATACTATATATTTAACATTTGGTTTTTTTCCTCTGCCACACAAACTTAAATATATCCTTTTGCCATTGTTTAAAATTGTGCATCAGTTGTCAAAGCAGGTATTGTCTAAAATAAAAACATCATTCTACAGAAGACATTCATTTTTATCACAGAAATTCTCCCTAACAGTAACAATTATAGTTTCTCCCATATTAATATGTGTTTTTTAACTCCATTCCATTTTTTAATACTAATAATTAGTGTTAATACTTTCGAGTGAGTTCCCAGATTCAGTTAAAATCCATTTTTTAATCTCAGAAATCTAAGACATTAGATTCAGGGTATATTAAAGGATGCCTTGTTCCATATGAAAATATAAAATAAATTATTACAACAAAAGTTTATATACATAAGTGCTTCATGTGTATGGGTACGAATAATATGTTATACAACAATTTCAATAAGTACTTTCAAGGTACAAAAGAGTGATTATCAAGGTTAACCTGTTCTTTATGCTGGCACCAAGAATTTTGAAAAATACTCCGTATTTTTCAGAGTATAAGACCCACCTTTCTCCTCCAAAAGACCATTGAAATGTTGGTGCAACTTATACACCAATATAAAGCCATTTTGGCCTCCTGAAGCCCCACCCCCACACCCCATTTTTGCAAAACCAGACCATTTTTCACAAAAACTGAGGCGTTTTTGCCTTCCCTCAGCCCCCAGCCACACTCTGCAGGCTTCAGCACGGCTGGGTAAGGCAAAAATGCTCCCCTTTTTGCAAAAAATGGCCCATTTTCCACCTGTTATTTGCAAAAACTGTGGCTTTTTTGCCTTACCCCAGCCCTGCTAAAGCCTGCAGAGTGCTGCTGGGGAATGAGGGAGGCAAACACTTTTTTTTCTCTTATTTACCTCTTCAAAATCTTGGTGTGTCTTATACAGCAGTGCATCTTATAGTCCGAAAAATACGGTATGTTCTTAGATAAATACATTCTTTCTCTTTAAGCAGTAAGTAAAGGCTGGTCTCATTTGTGCAAAAATATTTAAGATTTACTTGCCAAAACAAAATGCCCACGTTACTCCCAAAACCTAGATGCTCTCTAAGCTTCTAGTTTCAAGCATCCTTGGATTTTACCACAAAGGGCTCTTATGTCTTTGAGCTAAATTTTTGTGACTTGTGTTAAATCACCACTGTGTTTTGCTCTTTGCTTTTTAGATCATTGATCCTGAGATGCCACAAGAGGGCCTCCTTCACAATGGGGTCCCAATCCCTGTCCCCCCTCTTGAAGTGCTAAAATTAGGTGAGCAGAAGCAAGCAGAGGCTGGAGAAAAACTTTTCCTTGTCCTTTTCTTTGACAACAAGAGGACATGGTGAGTAAAATGAGCCAATGAAGGGGAATACCTTCTTTTCTTTGAACAATAGAATATAAAGTATTTATTTTATTTAATGTAGCAAGCTTGCTGATGATTGAGGGAAGTTTCAGTCTATGTAACTGAGTAGCAAGCCAATAATTGGTTCTTCTTATAGTGAATCATAAGTATGACTTCTGTTTGTATCTGCGCTAAGCACTCTAGCTTGTTTTTGCTAGAGAGTGTACACTTACTAACACTTTTATGAAGCATTAGTGCAACTTGGCCGACTTAAAAGTTATAGAAGGGTCGATTTGTACAATTTGTAAGGCTCTCGATTTCTTCATTGTCTCCATAATAAACCCCCCCTCTACCTCCTTCCCTCCCTCCCTCCTTCCCTCCCTCTCTTTCTCCTGCAGGCAGTGGCTTCCACAAGAAAAAGTTCTTCCTCTTGGAGTAGATGACACTGTGGATAAACTCAAGATGCTGGAAGGACGGAAAACCAGCATCCGCAAGTCTGTCCAGGTTGCATATGATCGTGCAATGATTCATATGAGCCGTGTTCGGGGAGACCATCCTTTCGTCACACCCAATTATCTGTGAGGAAATTTGCTCTACCCATCCTGTAGGAAGCAACGTTTGCATCTACAGGCAAAGTAGATCAACTATGACGTGAGAAATATGGGATTTTCCTGCCTACAAGAAGATGTAATTGCCACATTTGCATTCTGAGTATAGACACGGTATTTCCAACAGTAGGAAAAGTTCATGTTACATACTTGATATGTGCCAAAACGTCTGCTTGGTTTCTTTCTGAACATGTCTCCCAAAGGAACCAGGAGGGAAAGAAGTGATGTAGCAGCCTGACCTAGTAAGAAGATGTCAGGAGCAGCTACACTATAATGCTGCAACGCTGGCAGAATCTTAGACAATTTGCTGATTGGACAAGAAGCCCTACCAGACTCTTTGAGTTTTTAAACTTCAGCTAGTCCTGAAGCAGCTGTGGAGCTTATTGCTTCTGTTATGAATTGAGGGTCTTTTTGATGATTCTCGTGTGCCAAATGTTCACTAATATTCACCATATATTTTCAAGTTATTTTTGAAAAACACTGGCCCCCCTCCCCCATGCAATTATATTTGCAACCCTGTGTAGAACTCTCTAAATTTGTATATGTTTTTATGTTAAAGAGATTACAATTAAAAGAGAAAGAAAGATAGAATATTTTGGGGGTAATGCCCCTTTCCTGATTTTGCCTCATGCTCACATTCACAGAGCTTTAAATATGAAGAAACCCCTTGGGAGATATTTTCTGTGATTTTTACATTTCAATTTCAGATTCGTATACATCTGAAAATGGATAAAAGTAATATTTTAAATGTTATTTTACAAATACTTATGCTGCTAGAATGTTGTTGCTAGATATGAAGGTTTATTGTGAAATGAGGAAAAAGCAATCTTTATGGCAGGGATGTCCAAACTTGGGAACTTTAAGACTTGTGGACTTCAACTCCCAGAATTCCCCAGCCAGCTATGCTGGGAGTTGAAGTCCACAAGTCTTAAAGTTCCCAAGTTTGGACATCCCTGCTTTATGGTATCGAAAACATTTCCCCCGTTCATGAACAATGTCACGAAAGCCCTGTCTCACTTGTCATGTCTGTTCTTCAGAAAACCACAGCATCCTCTCCATTCTGTAGGATTTCTAGACGTGGAAGCAGCCTCTTGTTTATTTACAAGGGAACATGCATTAAAAATCTCTTCCTCATATGCATCACCCTATTTAGGTTTGGGCCATTAAGTATCACATTGCACATTTAGAGCTTTCCCCAGCTTTCAGTAGTAAGTATCTGCTTATATAGAGTGCCATATGTACTTTGACGTATGCAGCTCTGGACTAGGGCAATCATGTAGAATCATGATTCCTCTTTACCTGAAGAAATGAGAATTAAATTGGAATGTATTTGTCCCTACAGTCACTCTTGGCCACCCCATAAACACTTCAGCGTTTGCTTTCATGCTCTCTGAGCTTCCGTTATTGGGATCTGTTAAAAATAGAGCACAACCCCTTGGAGAAACCTTTTTTTTTTCCAGCTTGCATATGCTACAAAAGGAAGAGCTGAACCTTGCAAGTTGACAGTGCATTTCATAGGTAACATTTGCTTTTGTGAAGGGTTTTTTTTTTCCTTTAAGAATTTCAAACCAAAGGTACAGAGCAAGATTGTAATTTGAAAACCATTGTCCCCCCCCGCCCCCCACCCCACCTCCCTTTCTAACTTTATTATTGTTGTTATTTTCTTATTACAAGATTGTGGGACAAATGTTAATGTGGGGAAAATCACTGCCATTTCTATGTGGTCTTTTTTTCAAGAACCACATCTTATACATTAGGACATAAAACCACACTATATGGGAAATATCTGTAACATATACAGAACATGAATAGGAATCTTTTTTAAAAAAAATAGTTAATAATATCTCAAGAGTGTGGTTATACAGAAGGAACTTTTGTACATAATTGTAAACTACTGTTCTAAATTATTCAGGCCAATTATTAATCTTTAAGTCCTCAGTTGTGTTGCTGGGTCTTTTGTATGCATACAATATAATTAATTTAAAGAAACATACATTTTCCCAGATTGTAGCCTGGCTGTGGACTTGTGATTTATGTTTAACTGTTTTAAGATCTTGCATTTAATTTCTTCCATTTTTTTTAAAATTACAATTTAAGGATTTGAATTGGCTAATATCCTGCTGTTGCTATGGGACCTAAACGTGACTTGTCAGTCTGCTGTAAAGCACAGATGGCTCTATTTATTGTAGAAAGTGAGTTTATTTGCTTTCTAGAACTGTTTATATAAGATGGAATAAGAGGTAATAAATTCTATGCTTGTAAAGAAAAACGCTAATTTTACCTACTATAATCTGACTGTCTGAAACTATATTTTCTCTCTGAGAAATAAATGTTCTAATGTAAAATATCTGATTGGACTATTTTAGCAGGGAAAATTTCTTGCCTGAGATGGACTCTGAAATGAGATGATTTGTCAATGTATTTAGAAGATTTCTGAAAAGCTGCTCTTGAAAACACCATAAGCCTTTCCTGTTTCCAGATACATTCTCTAGAAAGCCATGGGGTGTGGAAAAGTGACCCACCAAGCACAAACAAAGCTGGTGTAACTTTATAGATATGTTGATGCACCTCCACACTAGAATATTTGCATGCCAAAGCAACTTTGCCAATGAAATAGCCAAAAATAGGATCCTCATTGATAGTTGAGGCACAAAAAGGGCAGATATGCCAAATGTATAAACATAATGCATACTGATTTCTGAAGAGGTCAACTGAAAGAACTTATTTTGTCCCATGAGTATTTTAATTTATCAGAAGTTAATACACGAGGTCTCCTCGCCACTCTACAATGGACTGTTTCAAATAGGAATATATTAGGGAGGAGAGAAAGTATCTTGTTAAAAAACTTGGCTTAGAACTAATTTTTATCCTTTCTGTCCATATGAGTTTGGGAGATTATGAAAGAGCAGGCCTTTGAGCAGGATGTTTTCACTGTTTTCTACATGCAAACCTCTAACTACAGGAGTTTTCAGATCTTGTATTATGCTGCCTGTTCTTCCATTTCTGTTTTTCAATCCAAAGGAAATATGCATGGGCTGGGATGAATGTAAGTGTTAAGTGATAAAAGTATGAGACCTATGAGACCTTCGAGTTGCTTTATTCCTATTTTTATTCCTCCTCCTGGCTGAATTATACTATATGTCAGGGCTGTTAATCTCGCTGGCCCACGGGCTGGATGCGTCACATGCTGGCCACGCCCATGCCTGGCTTAGCAGGGGAGGGGGCCGAGAAGTTCTGATACATCACGTGACACCGCTGTGACAATGCAAGTTTGACACTCCTGCCATATGTTATATAAATGGTGGGATAGGGAAATTCCATGTTTACATCTTGAGTAGCTTTACATTTGAGTAGCTTTACATACTCTCAGGCACAGGAATACTTGCCTGTGATTGGTTTACACTGATTATGTTTTTATGTTGGAGGTCATTTTTATTTATTTATTAAGGCAATTTATGTGACCACCCAATTCATTCCAGGTCTTACAAAGGCCCCAATAAAACATCCAATAAACCCTCATGCCCCTGGCAAAGCAATTAAACCAACCACCTTGGGGTATCCAGGCCACTGGCAAAACCAGGTCTTCAGGGCCTTTTGAAAGAGCATCAAGGTGAGGAATAATTTTATTTCTGCAGGGAAGATGTTCCAGAGGGAGGGGGCTACCACAGAGAAGGCCTGTCCTGGCTCTACCAGTTGGACCTCCTTAAGGGATGCGGTCAATATTGCTCTGTTCTGGGATTTTACATTGAGGAAGAGTTTTTTCTGCTTTTATGGTGCAAGAGGCCACTAGGATTGTTTGGCCCCTTGATTGAACACCAACCTGCTTTTCTCCTATATGCACTTTCCATTTCGAAAGATTTTATCTTTTCAAAATAACTATTTTCTTTCTATATTTCTAAAGATAATTTAATTCTGTGTTAAATTCTACTGATCTCACAGAAGAATTTGCTTAAAGAAGAATTGGTGCTCTGGATACCAGCCATTTCCCCCTCCTCATTTAATTGCAGTTTCAGAATAACTCTGCAGGCTTGAATCTGCACTTCTTCCTCGGGATGAATGATGAGAGAGAGAAGACAATCAGCTAGCCGAGAATTGTTTCCAAAAAGGACCTCATAGAGTGACAACTCATTGTATTGCCAGTGCCCTGATTGGTAGTGGGGAGTCAGGCGACCCTCACAAAGCCGTTCCACAAGCACCAGCAGCTCAAAGAGAAGGCTTCCAAGCTGGGAAGGTTGGAATAGGCTGAGGAATTCTGGATGCACCTTAAAAAAAAGGAAACGTAATGCAATGTAAGCCTTAAAGAAAAAGAGAAAACAAGTCTCTAACAGACTGTCCATGTCCTACTGGCTAATTGGTTTCATCTTTTGAGGGTTCTTCAGACTTCAGATTCTTTTATAAGAAATTATGACAGGAAAGATGTATTTTGTTTTCTGAAATCTGACATACTCCATGTTGGGATGCCATCCTTATAATGTGCAGATAGCAATGGGAATTGCAATGTCCGCCTGTTTGGAAGACACACATTAGGGTATCTTCCAATTGCATATTTGTTTATGTCTGTTTGATTAAATAACTCTTTAAAATCTACTCTTGATCTTGAGTATTTTGCTTCCTCTCCCAAATATCCCTGTGGAGGTAGGGAGAAAATCTTTACCTGGCAATTCATGATATCAAATAACAATTCTTCCTTCTGGGCTAATGTGCTAAGGAATTTTAGAATCTGCACCTGGAAAAAAACCCACAAAAAAAACCTTTCAGACAATATAATGAGCAAATGTAGGGGTGCTTATGTACACTATGGCTTCTTCATTATGCCCCCCCCCCAAAAAAGCTGATATTAGGAGTTTGGGTTTAGAGTAGAGCATGGGTGTCAAACTGAAGGCGCATGGATCAGATTCAGCCTGTGGGATGCTTAGATCTAGCCCATGGGGCTGCTGTAGAAACAGCAAAGGACTGGCCCATGGTGCCTCAGCTGGCAAAAATGGAGCTTGGGAGGGCCATTTGGGGGGTACATGTCTTCACCCCACTCTAAGCTCCATTTTCACTGGCAGAGGATGGCAGGAGGCCATCGCAGCTGATAATGAAGCTCAGGAGCCCGTTTTCACTGGCAGAGCTTTCAGGCCACCACCGCTATGAGTGATGTCAAGCTAGCCATGCCTACCCTGGCCACGCGCCCACTGAGGTCAAACACCACCCTGATGCAGCCCTCAATGAAATTGAGTTTGACACCCCGGGAGTAGGGTATATTGGACAGTACCTGAGCCAAATTGTTCCCCATCTGCAGAATGTCCATTAAGGTGGGCAAGAGCTTTTTCAGGAGAGGTTGCATGTGATTTGGCCACGGCAGTCCATTCATTAATCTCAGCCCAGCAACATGTACATCGGTGTCCCATATTTCAGTGATGATTTCAAGAATCTTGGGCATGAATTCCTGCACAAAACAAGACAGCATTTTTTTAAAAAAAAATTGGGATTAATAGGGCAGAAATCCTTTGTTTCAGAGGTATGCTATACTGGGCCACAGACTTCATTGCAAAAAATAGCGAGCGAGATCAGAACAAAAAAAAAATGAAACTGGATTCATTTTACTTACATTCTAATTAAATATAGTTAATATGATTACCCTCAAGTCATGCATTTCATAATTTCTCTCTTCAATCAGATTAATAATTAGAATTTGATAACATTTAGAGCTCTCTGGGGATGCTGCATGCACATAGAAGCCACAGGTTATATATTTCTTACTATTTATCATTGCAAATACCATTTGTATAAGAACTGATGCTTTCAGTTTTTTCAGTTTTTGTTAATCATTAAAGCACTAATATTTTACTATAAATAATGTTTTTTTTAAAGGGGGGGCTTTTCTTTTCCAAAATCAGAAAAAGCGTAAAAATGGTGGGTGATTCATTTTGTGCGCATTATAGCAGCAGTCCTACAATAAATCTTATTGTCGGAATTGTTTCATTGCTTAATAATTATTTACTATTCCAAATGAGTGTTAGATAAAATATAAATAGAACAATTCTTGAGCACCAGGGAGATCTATCACAGGAATAGTTTAATTTCTGGTGAGAAACAAGTCAAGAAAAGGAATTTATTTCCTGTCCCTTTGGGAGGAAGCATTTCCCCCCCGCTCTTGGTTTAGAGTAGTATTACCCTTCTAACACCAGCTTCTGAAGTTGAGTTTAGAAAAAGAATGGAAGAAGAGATGGAATCCCACAGGAGGAAAGTAGAAACTCGTCTTGCAAAGTCATCTGTTCCTCCTCATAGTTAGTTGAGGAAAGGAAAGGAGTGAGTTCCTTGAAGGGACACTAATATCAGTGTTTCCCCACAACTTACCGTAAGTGCAGCACCAGTGTCTCCATTGAGCCAGAAAGGAAACACAAGTGCCAAGACCATGTAAAATGAAGCCAAATGGCATTAGCAAACAATTTACAAACTGGCAGACTCCCAATATGTGCAGGGTATTAGGAAGTTGCAGGACTTCCGGTTTTTGAGAGGCTACAAAGACAATAGCTGTACAGGATAAACCATAGTGCTCCTACAGCTGTCAAAAGACTGCCCCACGTTTGATATTTGTGGGACACAAAAGTACACTGAGGTTTTGGCAAACAAAATTATTTGTCACCTATAAAACACAAATCAACAAAAAAGGGGCTCTCATTGCAATATCAGTCGTTAAGCCAGTGGTGGGATTCAATTTTTTTTACTATCGCTTCTGTGGGAGTGGCATGACTTGCTGGGTGTGGCTTGGTGGGCGTGGCAGGGGAAGGATACTGTAAAATCTCCATTCCCTCCCCACTCCAGAGGAAGGATACTGCAAAGTCCCCATTCCCTCCCGATCAGCTGGGACTCAGGAGGTAGAGAATAGATGGAGGCAGGGCCAGTCAGAGGTGGTATTTACTGGTTCTCCAAACTACTCAGAATTTCCGCTACTGGTTCTCCAGAACAGGTCAGAACCTGCGGAATACCACCTCTGCAGTGGCACATTCATACATAAAGCATCTTATAACGCCCCCCAAAAGCTATGGTAGATCTCTTCTCTCAGTGCTATTGCTGTAGTGACCAAGGATTCTAGCTGGATTTATCATGAATAAATCTTAAGAAGACCAGATGATGAATCTAGCAGTCCTATCCAATTGAAAGAAGAAAAGATTCCAAGGAGATTTGGAGAACCATTCTGCCTGTGGTTTATTGATGTTGCAATATTTTTCTAGTTGTACTTGTGAGCTCAATTAATAATGGGTAGGGTTCATTAATTGCAAATTGTAAGGTTGAAATCAAAATCAGATTAACATTTCTTGTTGGGACTAATTTCTGGTGATAGAGTACTTTATGTTATGTCTAACTACTGATTATGGAGATTAAAATGATGCAGCTTTTGTATAATTTATTCTTCATGCAGCAACTATCCTATCTCTTTGGAAAATTCGGACATTTTTTCACGGAAAATAAACAAACAACCATCCCACCTCCCAGCAATTTATTTGTTGTTAAATCATTGGTATGACTTAACAACAAATGTTCATTGGCATGAACATTTTATTTGTATTCCAAATATATTATGAATATTGATCCATTTCCAATTTCCTAAGGATATCCTGTATGTCCTGCTTTTGCTGTGGGGGAAAAACCCTGTATTTTTCTGAGAGTTCCCTAACATAATTTAGTAGCTAAAAAAAGAATCTAACTTTCCATACATAACCTACTTGTTGCCAGTTTAATTACAGTTGGAAATGTCTCTTTGTAAATGTTTCTTGTATTCGACGTATTTAGCAAAAGAAGTATATAACTCACTCGTATGCTAAATGCTTTGTTTTAATTTTTAATGCATTTTGACTAAATCCACTGCAAACTGTACATTCTACTACTATATAGTGTAGAAGCATACATCTAACCAGGGGATGAACAGCAAGTGGGATCATCTTCCATAGTAAGGAAAGATGCTGGTAAATTATGGTTAGCAATTACGTTACAGGTAGGGAAGAGACATGTGGTGGAGTATAAACAGTATTTTCAAATATGTCTATGGTTTCTTTCACAACTACCTTGTAAAGGTAAAGGTTCCCCTCGCACATATGTGTTAGTTGTTCCCAACTCCAGGGGGCGGTGCTCATCTCCATTTCAAAGCTGAAGAGCTAGCACTGTCCGAAGACGTCTCCATGGTCATGTGGCCGGCATGACTAAACGCGAAAGGTGCATGGAACACTGTTACCTTCCCATCAAAGGTGGTCCCTATTTTTCTACTTGCATTTTTACATGCTTTCGAACTGCTAGGTTGGCAGAAGCTGGGACAAGTAAAGGGCGCTCACTCCATTATGTGGCACTAGGGATTCGAAGTGCCAAACTGCTGACTTTTCTGATCGACAAGCTTAGCCACTGAGCCACCGTGTCCCATTAACTTGTAGGTCTCCTAATTTGATGCTTTTGGTCTTATGCCCATTAGAAATAACTTCGATACTGTTGAAGGGAGAAACCATTCTTTATAGAATGGTTTGTACAGGTATTCTCAACTAACAACTTTCAAATAGTGCTGGCTTCTTGCAATTCCTACAGATGAACTGATAAACAGCTAAAGTTATTATTTTGGTTGTTTTGAACGAAAGCACAGTCATAGATCAAATTTTGTGGTCAGTACGTTAACAGCTCTTCCCTCTATGCTTATCTTTGAAGAAAATTCACAGGTGTAGCTGCAAGCTTATAGATCACAATGACTATAATATCAAATGACAATAATTCATATGTGAATTGATACTGATATACGTAGGTGCCTAGTATGGAAATACAGTACTATCCAAAAATCACCTGAATTCTGATTCTAAATTTCCAGATGCCAGCGAAAGCCTTGAGAGCATGCATTGCCTGAATCTTGACACCTATGTCTGAATCATCCAGGAATGAGGCCACAAGTTTAATATCCTCATAAGCACATGCAGATGCCTGGGGAAAAATTCAGAATTAGTGTGTGTGTGTGTGTGTGTGTGTGAATAAATGCATGTATGGCTAAGTTAAAGCAAAGTGCATGAAAGTATATGCAATTCCATTTAATACTTCATAACTTTTCACATTCAAATAATGACTCAATTTTTTTATTTTAAAATATGTGCAGTAACCAGTTATTTATTTCTTATTACCCATTTATTCCTGGCTATTCTGGTTTCCAAACATTTGTCATAAACCTTAAGGTGACTATGACTATCATGTTGGCCGGGCAATGCCAGTTGGCGACGCCCAGGGGAAGGGCCTTTTCTGTGGTGGGCCCAACCCTCTGGAACGACCTTCCTCCCGAACTCCGGACCACCTCGGACCTCCGCCTTTTCCGCCAGCACCTGAAGACGCACTTTTTCCATCAAGCCGGCCTAGCGTAATCACCCTATAATGACTGAGTTTTAAATTAGCAGTTCGTTTTAATTAGAGGGATTTTAGTAATTTTAGCACAGGGTTTTCTTAATTTAATTGGTTTTATGATATTTATTATGTATTTATTTATATATCTGTTTTAATTTCCTGTGTGCCGCCCTGGGTCCCTTCTGGGAGATAGGTGCGGGATACAAGTCGAATAAACAAACTCATTAAGAACACTTCATGATAGCCATAGGATACTAAAGAAGTAATCAACATAAATCATACTAGGCTAATAAATAAACAATATAAATTGCAAGATACAAGCAACACAGTTATAAGATGATAAGGAGATACATAATAGGAAAGATGAGAAGAGTCAAACAAATTAAGGAAAATGAATCTGAAGCTTGCCAACTAAATTTATTTTTTAATTATGATAGTATGATAGCTGTGAAATAAATTTATTGAAGTACGGAGTACTTCAAGAAGTAGGGAGTTTATGCAGCTAACAATAAATAATGTGTTTTCATATTTCTGTGTTCTGCCTAACTTAACTGTGTCAGTTAAAAAAAACATCTACCAATTGGTTCAGTCTTCCATCATTGTATTATACACAGGGGTGGGCTGCTGGGGGTTCGGGAGAACATCTAGCTAAGATTCTGTGCAGTTCAGAGAACCCCCAAAATCTCACTCTTGGCTGGCCCCGCCCACCCCACCTCATCCCTCCCAGGAGTCCCCATGCAGCCCATTTTGGATGCAGGTAAGTGCAGGGTGCACATGAAGGCTCAGGAAGGGCCTACTGGAACGAGCCTACTGGAAGTTCAGGAAGGCCTCTGACACCTAGGGAGATCATTTTCAACCTCCCAGAAGATTGAGGAAAGCCTCTGGATCCTGGGGAGGGCAACCCCCCCCCCATGGTGCAGGAGGCTGACTAGACCACACCCATCATGGCCACACCCACCTAACAACCAGGCATATAAACCTTCTCTAAAAATTTTGAAGCCCATCCCTGATTATACACCTTATTATTCTCTCACCTCTGATTCCAGTAGATAAACACAACGGGTGATTCCATGGAGTATCATATTCTTGGAGTAAGCATCTAGGTTTGGATCAAGAGAGAGCAAAAGTCCTCTGAGTTCTCCAGAATCCACCTCAGCTTTATTCTGGTGAGCTAAAGCAAGTTCTAAGAGTGAAAAGGAGAGGAGATTAGCCGGAAGACAAAAATGAGAAGTGATCTGGGAAATTAGATGGAACTGTATGGAGTATAGATGAGACTCAGTGAAACTGATGATATATTTTGACCAGCTTTCTCCAACCTGGCGTCCTCCCCACGTGTTGCACTACATACATAGTTTCTAAGCAGCAGAATGAAGCAGATTCCTTCAGAGTGATGAGCAGAACTGAGATAAAATCAACACCGAGTTCACACAACATGCTGAAGCATCTTAAACATAGTTTATTAAATAAACAACAATTGTTTACATGTCATGAAGAACTGTTTCTAACCCATGATTCTAACATGGCTCGATGTATGACCTGAACTAATGTTGTTTAGGGAACAATATGAGGAACTAGACCAGGGGTGGGCAAACTTTGCAATTTTAAGTCTGAAGGACTTCAGCTCCCAGAATTCTCCAGCCAGCAAAGCTGACTAGACCATGCCCTAATGTAATGTAACCTCAGAGAGAATCATAGCTATAAAAGAAATTACGTTGCTCTCTTTTAATGAACATATTAATGTTCTCTGTCCAATCTGGCAGTATTTAAATGGATTGGACTGCAATTTCAAAGAACAGTATAGGAGATGATCAGTCTGAGCTTGAGGAAGGGTCAAACACATCATTAGTTTGGAGTCCCTTCACATCCACAAGGGATCTAAATCCAGCCCTCCTTGAATTCCATTGACTCTTATCTGCCACCAATTTGCCTTGACTGTTAATAGTTCAGATTCTTTTTAGAGGTAGCATGGAAGAAACTTGTACTTATTTGAATATCGCTGGTCCCTGTTTTTTTGTGCCTGACACATGGACATTCATCATGGGCTATGTGGGGATGGTTATAGTTAAATACATCTGGGGTGAATTAGATTGAGAAAAACTGATCTAGATGTGATTCGCCATCAGCTTCAGTACAGGTAGCCCTCGACTTACAACAGTTAATTTAGTGACCATTCAAAGTTACAATGGCACTGAAAAAAGTGACTTATGACCATTTTTCACAGCTATGACTTTTGTAAGAACTGAGGAGAAATTTCCTGACAGTTAGAACAATTAGTCAGTGGAACAGAAGTTGCCTCCAGAAATTATGAATGCCCCAACACTGCAAGTCTTTAAGAAGATGTTGGATAGCCATTTGTCTGAAATGGTATAGGGCTTCCTGCCTAGGCAGGGGGTTGGACTAGATGACCTCCAAAGTCCCTTCCAACTCTGCTATTGTATTGCATTGTATTGCATTGCATTGCATTGCATTGCATTGCATTGCATTGCATTGCATTGCATTGCATTGCATTGCATTGCATTGCATTGCATTGTTTTAACATCCCCATAATCATGTGATCAAAATTCGGATTCTTGGCAACTGGTTCATACTTATGACCGTTGTTGTGTCCCAAGGTCACATATATCCCCTTTTGCGACCTTCTGACAAGCAAAGTCAGTGGGGAAGCCAGATTCACTTAACAACTGGGTTACTAACTTATCAACTGCAGTGAGTCACTTAACAACTGGGGCAAGGAAGGTCATAAAATGGGGCAAAACTCACTTAACAAATGCCTCACTTAACAACACAAATTTCGAGCTGAGTTGTAGTCGTAAGTCGAGGACTACCTGTATAAGGAAAGGGAAAGGCCTAAACCGAGTGAATTTTTGGTAAATAATCCAAAAAATCAATTTTATGTCGGATTCATCGCACATGGTATCACCCTTCCTGTGGCTTGGCAGATACTACTTATGGTATTTGAAGCACAGCCACAGCTGCTATTGGTTGGTAGCTGACGGTTAAATCAAGGCTCCAGAGAAACTGCCATATAGCTAAATAACTGTTTATCACAACCACTTTTGAAACAGAGCAAAATACATTGACATCTGCCTGGGTCTATATTACTCACTGGCTAAGGGAAGAGGCTCTGGATTATGAGGAGGACTCTTGATCCCTTCCATGATGGTCTTGGCCACCAGGAAAATAGCCCCAGCTCCTGTAGCAGCAGATACCATGTTTCTTGTTGTTACCAGCTCTAAATACTTCATTTCCTCTTCTTGAATTCCCAGGGATCCAGATTCAGCCTAGGCCCTGACCTTCCACGGATACTTAAATAGGGAAGGTTAGATGGATCGTGCCTGGTTTATGACATCACCAGGTTCCATCATGACATCTACAATACATCATGAGAGTAATGAAAAAGGAACAAGGATCTTTTACGTTTTAAATGTTGCCTATACTGACAGTAGACAATCCTTTAAAGAAGAGAGACCCGAGTTTCAGATATTGGATAAGACTGGAAAGAACCGTTAATAATAAGTATGTGGATTGTCTATCATCTGGTTTCCATGCTAAACCTAGAATTGTACTGGTTAGAAATTAATCATATAATGTACATTCCACTGTTTGATTTGCTTTTGACATGAAATGTTAACTTTTGAATTAATATTAATGGTATGACTTATAACAACGTTCTTATGGCAATGTAATAAAAGTACACATTGCACCTCCAATGTAAGATTGTCAGCTAGAGCAGTGGTTCTTAACCTTTTTGAAAGGATCGCCCCCTTGAGCCATCGAGGAAGTTATCATCGCCCCCCTCCCCCAACATAACCTCTCAATCACAACACAGGGAAATAATTCATCAATTTATGCAAACACAATTTTTGATTGTCATCAGGACATATCGATGCAAATAATTTATTTCAAGTCTTTCTTCCATATCTCGACTGTGTGAAAAATTCTGATGCCACCCATCACTTTACTCCCAAACTTCATGATACATGTATTACAGCTAATGCAATGACACTTAAATGCAATGACCACTGAAAACAAAATTCAATTGCAAGAAAATGAAATGCTCCCCAAAAAGGTAACATTTAATGATTTAATTACAAGTGACTTTTAAGACAGACAGACAGACAGACAGACAGGTTAGTTTTTATGAGCTGATCAATATATAGATAACAAAACCTATTTGTTCTATCAGGCTGGCTTGGCCTAATTTACGCTTCTCGCCCCAGTCTGTTTTCTCAAACTGTCTATTGGGTTTTAATGGGTAGTAATTTTAATGTTCTTAAATTTTTAGTACAGGGTAGTTTAATTTGCTTTTAACTTTGTGTGTATTGTATGTTTTTATAAGGTTTTTTAATTTTCCTGTACACCGCCCCGAGTCCCTTCGGGGAGAGGGGGCGGTTTATAAATGTATTAAATTATATATCTATATAAATAAAAATGTAAAATAGTTTGTACGAATCCACTAATCTCAAAAACTACTGAACCAATCTGCCTCAAATTTTGACACAATGTAGCCAAGGACTTCCGATAATAGAATAGCTACTCATTTTGTGCCTAGCACACGTGTGTTGTGTGCAAGCAAAACACAAATAAAATGTACTCACTGAAAATGTGAGAATTCCCTGTAGCCACGCCCATCAGACTGCTTTTCAACTGTCAGTGTTGGAATGGAGGCTTCTTGGGGCCAAAAAGGCACTGGGATAGCAAACTCCCAGGTGGCCCATAGAGAGGGGGAGGGGGGGAGAAATACTGCTCAAGACTCTGAGGTAAAAACACGAGGCAGGCAGCTGCTTTAAACTGTTGAATTCGAACTGAACCAAATTGTAACAAAGAATCACCCATCTGACAGCAAATACAGTTTAATAAAAGAGGGACTAGGGGAGACATGATAGCAGCCTTCCAATATCTCAGGGGTTGCCCCAAAGAAGAGGGAGTCAAGCTATTCTCCAAAGCACCTGATGGCAGAACAAGAAGCAATGGGTGGAAACTAATCAAGGAGAGAAGCAACCTAGAACTGAGGGGAAATTTCCTGCCAGTGAGAACTATTAACCAGTGGAACAGCTTGCCACCAGAAGTTATGGATGGCCCAACACTGGATGTGTTTTTAAGAAGAGACTGGAAAACCATTTGTCTGACACGGTATAGGGTCTCCTGCTTGAGCAGTGGGGTTGGACTAGATGACCTCCAAGGTGCCTTCCAACTCTGCTATTGTATTATTGTATTACAGTAGGTAGGTAGATAGGGGAATAGAGAGAGAGGGAGAAATACAGTTTAATAAAAGAGGGACTAGGGGCGACAGGATAGCAGCCTTCCAATATCTCAGAGGTTGAGGAGAGAAGCAACTTAGAACTGAGGAGAAATTTACTGACAGTTAGAACAATTAATCAGTGGAACAGCTTGCCTCCAGAAGTTGTGAATGCCCCAACACTGGAAGTCTTCAAGAAGATGTTGGATAGCCATTAGTCTGAAATGGTATAGGGCAGTGATGGCTAACCTTTTTTGGCTCACGTGCCAAAAGCAGGGGGAGTGCAGGGGTGATGTGCACAGGTGTGCCACATCCATAATGCTATGTGCATGACCCCCTGCATTTGGCATGCTTTTTACGTCATCCCCAGGCTCCAGGGGGTTTATAGGAGCCTGGGGAGGGTGAAAACAGCTTTCACCCACCTCCAGAGGGCAAAAAATGGCCTCAAAAGAAGGCCTAAATCAGCTGGCCAGGGCACACATACAAACTGAAGCTGACAGGGCAATGCCTTGCGTGGCCTAAGAAATGGTTCCGTGTGCCACCTGTGGCACCCGTGCCATAGGTTTGCCATCATGGGTATAGGGCTTCCTGCCTAGCAGGGAGTTGGACTAGATGACCCCCAAGGGATAGATAGAGAGGGAGAAATAAGGTAGGTAGGTAGGTAGGTAGGTAGGTAGGTAGGTGGATAGATAGATAGATAGATAGATAGATAGATAGATAGATACAAAGAAAGAAAGAAAGAAAGAAAGAAAGAAAGAAAGAAAGAAAGAAAGAAAGAAAGAGACAGTAGGTAGGTAGGTAGGTAGGTAGGTAGGTAGGCAGGTAGAGGGAGAAAGGAAGAAATATAGTAGGTAGGTAGGTACGTACATAGGGGGATGGATAGATAGGGAGAAATACAGTAGATAGGTAGGTAGAGGGATAGACAGAGAGGGAGAAATACAGTAGGTAGGCAGGTAAGTGGATAGGGGGATAGATAGAGAGGGAGAAATACAGTAAGTAGGTAGGTAGATAGAGGAGGAAAGCAAGAAATACAATAGGTAGGTAAGTAGAGGGATAGACAGAGAGGGAGAAATACCGTAGGTAGGTAGGTGTATAGATAGATAGTGAGAAATACGGTAGGTAGGTAGAGGGATAGAGAGGGGGAAATACAGTAGGTAGGTAGGTAGATAGAGGGAGAAAGAAAGAAATACAGTAGGTAGGCAGGTAGGTAGGTGTATAGATAGCGAGAAATACAGTAGGTAGGTAGGTAGGTAGGTAGGTAGGTAGGTAGGTAGGTAGGGGAATAGAGAAAGAGGGAGAAATACAGTAGGTAGGTAGGTAGAGGGATAGAGAGGGGGAAATACAGTAGGTAGGTAGGTAGGTAGAGGGAGAAAGAAAGAAATACAGTAGGTAGGTAGGTAGAGGGATAGATAGATAGAGAGGGAGAAATACAGTAGGTAGGTAGGTAGGTTGGGGCTTATATGGTGGTTGTGTGTATGTGTGCAGGTGTAGATCTACACACAGATTGGTTGGCCATTTAACCAGACTGGGCCACAGCAACGTGTGGCCGGGTATAGCTAGTATATATATATACTTTCGTAGATTTTCACGGGTGTAGGTATCCTGGCATTGCTGGCTTCGGGGATTTTCCCGTGTATATAGCATGGAGATGTTATTGCAACGTTTCGGCAAGATCTCACTTGCCATCATCAGGCAGGCTTCATCTACCAGACACACCATCTACCAGACACACCATCTACTGGAAAAAAACACACACCAACCGCTACCTAAATGCACAATCCTATCACCACCCTGCACAGATAAACTCTGTAGCCAAAACCCTCATACACAGAACCAAATGCCTAGCTGACAAAGACCATCTGAAAACCAAAATACACTTCCTCACAAATACATTAATATCCAACGGATTCCAAAGAAAAACAATCACCAAACTAATCCAACAAGAGACCCCCCTCCCAAGAACCAAGACAAAGAACAGGAAAATGGCATTGCCCTCATCCCATACATTAAAGCAGGCATGTCCAAAGTCAGGCCCGGGGGCCATTTGCGGCCCGGGGGTCGGTTTAATACGGCCCTCCAACAGCCCTCCCTGCTCTGTGTAAATGTGGCCCTCCCTTCCTCCCTCTGTCTCTGGGGCTGTGTGGCTGGGAGGGAGGTGGACGGAGGTTACGGACGCCTCCTCCCGCAGCGGGCGAGGTAGCAGGTGGGGTGAGCACCCAAGGCTACCATCATCTTAAGCACCACCGAGGCTGTCGCCCGGCAGGGGCGTCAGGCAGGGAAGCCAGTCGCGCCTCCATCGCTGCACGTTCTGGGGCTGCGAAGCTGAGAGGGAGGTGAACGCGCGGCCCCAGAACGTCCACTTGGCGCGTTCACCTCCCTCCCAGCCACGCAGCCCCAGAACGTGCAGCTCCCGCCGCACAAGGTCGCCCGGCAGGGGCGTCAGGCAGGGAAGACGGACGCGCGGCCTCAGAACGTAAGCCGTGGTGCCTGCCGGAGGGAGCCGCGATGGAGACGCGACCGGCTTCCCTGCCTGACGCCCCTGCCGGGCGACAGCCTTGGTGGTGCTTAAGATGACGGTAGCCTTGGGTGCTCACCCCGCCTGCTCCCTCGCCAGCTGCGAGTGGCGAGGGAGTGACTGACAGACACAGAGAGAGACAGAAGGGTAGGGAGGGAAAGACAGAAAGGCAGACAGAGACAGAGAGAAAGAGAGGGAGGGAGAGAGACGGAGAGAGACACAGATAGAGAATGAATCGGAATCGGATTGAATCGAAGACAGACGGGGAAAGAGGGAGAGACAGACATACAGAGAGAGGGAGGGAGGGAGAGAATCAAAGAGAGTGACACACACAGAGACCGGGAGAGACAGAGAGAGGGAGGGAGAGACAGATAGATAGAGACTGATTAAGTGAGTGAGAGACAGACAGACAGACAGACACACACACAGTGACAGAGAGAAAGAGAGAAAGAGAAAGAGAGAAAGAAAGAAAGAGAAAGAGAAGGAAAGAGAAAGAAAGAGAGAGAGAAAGAAAGAGACAGAAAGAAAGAGAAAGAGAGAGAGAGAGAAAGAAAGAGAGAAAGAGAGAGAAATGGAGAGAGAGAGAGGAAGAAAGAGAGAGAAAGAGAGAGAGAGAGTGTGAGAGAAAGAGAGACAGAAAGAAGGAGAAAAAGAGAGAGAAAGAAAGAGAGAAAGAGCGAGAGAAATGGAGAGAGAGAGAGAGAGAGAGAGGAAGAAAGAGGGAGAGAGAGAGAAAGAAAGAAAGAGAGAAAGAAAGAAAGAGAGAAAGAGTGAGAGAAATGGAGAGAGAGAGAGGAAGAAAGAGAGAAAGAGAGAAAGAGGTAGGTAAGTTTTTTTTTAAATTATTTTCAATACATTGTGAAAACTCAACTGTCAGTTGATCTTAATGTTATGAAATGAAAAGTATGTCATTTGCAATTAACTTGGCATGAAATAATTTATTTGCATTTAATTGTAATGGTTCAAAGAATGTTCGGAAAAATGTTCGGCCCTCCACCATGTTCACTTCATCCAATCTGGCCTTCTTTGAAAAAAGTTTGGACACCATTGAAAGGTACCACAGACAAAATCAGCAAAATTCTCCACAAGCACAACATCAAGACAGCCTTCAACACTGACCAAAAAATAACCAATATCCTAAGGAACCCCAAAGACAAGATCCAGCTAGAAAGCCAAGGAGTCTACAAAATTCCATGTAAAATCTGCCCTGCCACTTACATAGGACAAACCAACAGAAGGATAAGTGCACGTATTGCTGAACATAAAAATGCATTTAAAAAATCATCTTAACACCTCATCTCTTTATCAACATTTCAAAACTACATTGACTTTCAAGGAACTAAAATGATCTCCAAGGCTGAACAGCTGAACAGGAGAATAATCAGAGAAGCCATTGAAATAGAGAAGCAATCTAACAGTATGAACAAACGTGATGACACCTCCCGCCTACCAGACATCTGGAAACCAGCACTGACCAACAGACGAGCCCCACCCTCCACCCAAGCCGTTGAAATTCAAAACAAGGAGAAACATACAAATGAGACCAATCAGCATCAATTTACCAGTCATGATGCAGCTGCACAGCCAATCAACCCACTCACAACAATAGTGAGCACTCCACCCCCCACCAAGATTTAAGGAAGGGCGACGCCTTCACAGTCGCAGTCACAGTCACAGACAGAAGCCTGCCTGATGATGGCAAGTGAGATCTTGCCGAAACGTTGCAATAACATCTCCATGCTATATACACGGGAAAATCCCCGAAGCCAGCAATGCCAGCATATATATATATATATGGCATAAGAACAAACCGCAATGCAGGAATGCTGAAACTAAATTAAGATTCGAGGAAAATATATATTCATGCACACTGTAAAAAGGCCAATGGCGCACCACTGTATTGGTAGAGTAATAGATACGTATTCACATATGTACAGCATTCCGTTCTGAAGCTAGCTGGAAGAACATTTTAAAACACAGTTCAATCCACTAATAGCGAGCAATCTGATGTTTTTGCATGACAGATATACAGCGGTTCACTGTACAAAAAAAGTCTCAAAAGTGTCCCCAAAACTTCTCGCTCCATCGTCCCCATATCGCCCCCTTTCCATTCCTTCACCTCCCGTGTCGTCCCTTTTCGTTCCATTGCCCCCCTGAAAAATGAAATTGCCCCGGGGGGGGGCGGGGGGGGGCAATATCACCCAGGTTAAGAACTACTGAGCTAGAGCATCTAGCCAGCACAAACATTTGGGAAATTAATTAGTTCGACTACAATTCCCTTAAATCTCACTGCACTTGTGCAGCTCCTAATACAATCCATTGAAATGAAATCACTTCTATTGCAATATATGTAGGGTTTAAGTTATAGGCGCTTACCTGCAATTAGGAAGAACCTGCTTCATACTTTCTGACTTCCATTTTAGTCCTTTTACAGACCTACTACACCTTCAATTCCATATATTGTTTCATCACCTTCACTCCATCATACCACTTTTATTCAGATCTACGGCATCTTTCTACTTGCTGTTAGTTTTAAAACCATACAACAGTCTTTCAAAGTATTTGTGCTCCCTCTGGGGTTAGTGCACAAATCTCTAGCAACTCTGTGCAAAGTTTGAGATAGCCTGTTTTCAAAGAAAGAAGGAAAGTTTGTGTATTTTCAAAAACAGCAGCTGCTTTCTTGAGATTGAATCCCCCCGAATATGTTAGATTGCAGACTGAGAAGTTATAATCCAATATAGTATATTCAGATAATGCCAACCCAGAAATGCTGAGTTGTACATTTATGGAACAGGAGCTGTTCATAATGATGGTTTCAGTCTGTTGAATAACCTCTTAGGATCCCTAATGGGAGGGTTTCCACAATACAGAGAGAACATATCTGACTAACAACTAACACAACTGCAGGTGAACAAAGCCTAATTAGAAAAGGGAGCCCCAAACCCCACGGTTGTCTACACATTTAGCTCCCAGAAACATTGCCTTACTTGCTAGGGATGATCCTTTAATGAAGAGGTTCCCAAACTTGGCAGCTTGAAGACTTGTGGACTTCAACTCCCAGAATTCTCCAGCCAGCAGAGCTGGCTGGAGAATTCTGGGATTTGAAGTCCACAAGTCTTCAAGCTGCCAAGTAATGTCATGCATTTAGCCTCAAGAGGGCGCACTTGTTCAGAGTTAGAAATGAGAGTAGACTTACAGGCTGCTACATAGGTTTGGTTGCTGTGGGCTCTATCAATCAGTACCTCAAACTGTTACTGAAGGAATATGAAAAATAAGGCAGACACCGCAGCATTAATGTAGCATGTGCCTCTAGCCGTGCTCTGTTCAGACCATCTGGCTTGCTGGCACCAGGGCTAGAAGATACGTAGACCTGGCTGTGGAAAATGGTGCCAAACATTTCCAGATGCCTTTTGGGGAGGAGAGCTCCATATGTTTGTATTTGTAGAACATGACAGTTGTAATATATACATGACAATCCCCCTCCCCCATTGCTCCAAAGCTTTAGGCTTTGAGCCTAAAACTACTTATCTTTTCTGTAATGCCAGCGTAAAAGATGGTCTTGCCTAAATTGTAAAGCTGCAACATCATCTGTGTGGTCTATTGTACTTTTCTTTTCAGGAACTTTTTTTTTTTTCATCTCGGGTGGCATCTATTTAATTTAATTTAATTTATTTAGATTTATAGAACCGCCCTTCTCCATTGAAATGGACCCAGGGCGGTGCACAGGAAATTAAAATCAATAAATAACAATAAATACAAAAAAGTTAAGAATAAATTAAACTAAAAACCTGTGCTAAAAATCCCAATTAAAATTCTAAAATGCATGTACTCATTGGCTAAGCTAGGCCGGCTTGATGGAACAAATAAGTCTTAAGTGAGCGGCGAAAGAGGGGAAGGTCTGAGATGGTCCGAAGTTCGGGGGGGTAGGTCGTTCCAGAGGGATGGCCCAGCCACTGAGAAGGCCCTCCCCCTGGGCACCGCTAGCCGGCATTGGCCGGCGGATGGTACCCTGAGGAGGCCCTCCCTATGGGAGCAGATCGGACGGAGGGAGGTATGCGGCAGGAGACGGTCTCGCAAATCTATATCACAAAGGAGGCTTAAGTCTTCTTTGATGCCAGTATGTTAAATTGCACAATGGTAGTTCAGACCTTCTGTTGACCAGCATATACATCAGTCATGGGTCACCTTGTTGTCGTCGCATGCTGAAAGCGTGTGTGTGCCCGCACCCATAATAAAATGCATGTGCGAAATCCCCCGCCCCCTGCACAAGCATGTAACCTCCTGCGCTCCCCCTACCTCTGTGCATGCACATACAACACCCCCCCCCTCCGTGCCCCATTTTGGGCCTAGTAGGCCACTCTGCAGCCTCCTGGGACCAAAAATGGGCTGTAGGGGGGCTAGTTGCATCACCCGCACTCCCTCCCAACATGCACATGCATCTCCTGCATGCCCCCTCCCCGCCACACACCTGCACGGCAGAGACCCAAAAATCAGATGGCTGGCCGGAGGCACGCATACATGCATGGTGGAGCTGAGCTGGGGTGACGGACAGTGGTGGGTTTCAAATTTTTTTAGAACTTCTTCTGTAGGTGTGGCCTGCTTTGTGGGAGTGGCTTGCTGGCCATGTGACTGAGTGGGAGTGGTTTGGCAGTCATGTAACTAGGTGGGCATGGCCAACTTGTAAAATGTGATGAAACTCACTTAACAACGCTCTTGCTTAGCAAACAAAATGTTGGCTCAGAAACTCTGGCATTTGAAGCACGCAAGTCTTAAAGCTGTCAAGTTGCAAGACCCTTGCACCCCTAACCCTTTAGAAATAAAAACCCCAGGGGTGTTCAAACTTGACAGCTTTAAGACTTGTGGACTTCAACTCGCAGAATTCCTCCTCTCGCTCGTCCTCTTGATGATGTGCAGACAGGCAGGGGGAGGGAGCTGGAACCGGTTCTAAACGGCACTGTAGATTTGTGGAACCTCTTTTATAGAAGAGGTTAGAACTGGCAGGAACCCACCCCTGGTGATGGATCATGTGCCTGGAGAGAGGGCTCTGCATGCCACCTGTGGCACGCATGCCATAGGTTCACCATCTGGATATACATGATACAGAGTGGTTACTTAAACAACCGCCTGTCTCCTATAGCATTTGCCCAGCCAATTTGATACTCCAGGATTGGCACATGTTTGTCGTTTAAACAATGTCATTTATTAGGATGCCTGAAGTGCAGTTCCTTGTAGCTGTGCCTCTGGCATCTTCACCCATGTCTTTGGCAAGGGAGAGTGAAATCCCTCACTTCATTCTATCCAGTCTGTTGTGCTTGCCATCTTTTATCTTTAGGATTTATTGATTTGATTGAAATTTCTTTGTTTGATTATTGTGAGTTTCCTGGAGTCTTTGAGAGCTGGGTGCAAGTTAATCACCATCATTGTCATTGTCATTGTCATTGTCATTATCATTATCATTGTCATAATAATAATAATAATAATAATAATAATAATAATAATAATAATAATAATAATAATAATAACAACAACAACAACAACAACAACAACAACAATAATAACAATAATAATTTTTAATTTATAACCCGCTCTCTCTCCCCGAAGGGACTCGAGGCGGGGCACAGGGAATTAAAAATACAATTAAAAAACACAAACAAAGTACAATGTTAAAACGAATTAAACTAACCCTGCGCTAAAAGCCCATATAAAACTAAAACTAAACCCTAAAAACCCCTAAAAACAGTTTAATTACCCTAGGCCGGCCAAGCAGAAGAAGTGTGTTTTTAATTTTTGCCGGAAGGAGCGGAGGTCCGTGGTTGTTCTAATTTCAGGGGGAAGGTTGTTCCAGAGGGTCGGGCCCGCCACAGAGAAGGCCCTTCCCCTGGGCGCCGCCTGCTGGCATAGCCTAGTGGACGGCACCCGGAGAAGCCCCTCTCTGTGGGAGCGAATCGGCCGCAGGGATGTATGGGGCAGGATGCGATCCCGCAGATAGCTAGGTCCCGTGCCATGGAGTGCTTTGAAGATGATAATCATCATTGTCCAAATGGACGGAAGCAACCCAGATACAAAAACTCATGAGGTCACCTGCACATTTTTTGTCCTAAACAGTCAAAAAAGAGATTTTTTTTTTAAAAGCACTCCAATTTAAGTCAACTCAGTAGCTCTTTAACAAAACTTAGAACATAGGTAATACCTATAGCTTAGAAGTGATATGAAAAATAGATTGTATGAAAACAAATGGAAGACAAAGAGGCATTAATTTGTCTGCCACACCAACTGGCAACATGTTATTTCATCTAGTGCAGGTTTACCTCCCTTTACAGATTACTTTTTAATTTAAATCACCCGGCATGTGAAAAAACTCTTGGTCTAAACCAGGGGTCTGTAAAGTTGGCTCTTTTAAGACTGGTGGACTTCAACTCCCACTGAAATACAGAGCTGAAAGTCCTGTAATCATTTGCAGGAATGAGCCTGGGAGACAGGAGAAAGAGTAGCAGTCTAGACAAACATCATG
This sequence comes from Rhabdophis nuchalis, assembly GCA_039707465.1. Taxonomy (NCBI): domain Eukaryota; kingdom Metazoa; phylum Chordata; class Lepidosauria; order Squamata; family Natricidae; genus Rhabdophis; species Rhabdophis nuchalis. The sequence goes on along the minus strand of CM077644.1, from coordinate 58,257,916 downwards.
CCAAAGGTATCCCAGTCCACAGAAGGAAATGGGGTGTGGGAAGTATTTTAGAAAAAAACCCTCCCTAGTTTTCGGGGGGCGGGGGAATAAAGGAGGGAAGATATGCAAAATTCGGTTATTGTAACCTTATAATACAGTACGGGACCTAGTTATATGTGAGACCGCCTCCTGCCCCATACATCCCTTAGACCGATACGCTCCCACAGAGAGGGCCTTCTCATAGTGCCGTCGGCCGGACAATGCCGACTGGCAACACCCAGGGGAAGAGCCTTCTCTGTGGCGGGCCCTGCCCTTTGGAACGACCTACCCCCTGAACTTCGCACCATCTCCGACCTCCGCCTCTTCCGCCAGTGTTTAAAGACACATTTGTTCCATTTAGCCGGCCTAGCGTAACCTCCATAAATGACTATTTTAGACAGTTTTAAATTTGGGGATTTTAATTTGTTTTTAGCGCAGGATGGTATCAAATAATTTTTTACTTGATTTTGTATTGTATTTTAAATTCCTGTGCACCGCCCTGGGTCCTTTTGGAGAAGGGTGGGGTATAAATTAAAAAAAAAAAAAAGTAGGATTAGTTCATTTGGGTGTGCGTATTGTCGTATTGTCTGGACTACCTAGAAAATTTCCCACTCATTATAGGAATTGTAAGTTGGAGAATAATAATAATAATAATAATAATAATAATAATAATAATAATAATAATAATAATAATAATAATAATAATAATAATAATTTTTATTTATATCCCGCTCTCTCTCCCCGAAGGGACTCGAGGCGGGGCACAGGGAATTAAAAAGTTAGAAAAAATACAAAATATAGAACAATAAACATACATAAATACTGACTAAAAGGCATATTAAACAGAAAACCCTGCGCTAATTTACTAAAAATCCCTAAACAATCAGAAGAGACTATCCTAGGCCGGCCAAGCGAAAAAGATGTGTTTTTAGTTTCAGACGGAAGGAGCGGAGGTCCGTGGTTGTTCTAATATCGGGGGGAAGGTCGTTCCAGAGGGCTGGGCCCGCCACAGAGAAGGCCCTTCCCCTGGGCGTCGCCCGCTGACAAAGTCTAGTGGACGGCACCCGGAGAAGTCCCTCTCTGTGCGAGCGAATCGGCCGTGAGGATGTATGGGGCAGGATCCGATCCCGCAGGTAGCTAGGTCCCGAGCCATGGAGCGCTTTGAAGATGACAACTAGCACCTTGAATCTCCAGCAAAAATCTGCCTTGCCTGTATATGATGAAGACTTCATGCGTATCTTTGAGAATATTTGTTGTACAATATTGAACTACAGGCAGGCAGTCTGATCAGGCTGCACTCTTCATGTTATTCTCAGTACTCTCGGCATATGGGGGCCAACTTCTACTCCCAAATCTGAAAAAGCCATTTTCCTCTCTCCATCCTGTTCTTTTGGTGTCTTCTCAGCTTCTTTTTAGAGAAAGAAACCAAGACATTTCTAAGAATCTCTCTTACTCAACGGCTCTTCTCTTGTGTTTCATATGCCACAACTCAAACCCCTGATAAAGTACTCTGTAATTAAATTCTTGTTCCTCCTAATAGATTTAAGTGGAAGTGAGGTTGGGGTGGGGGAGGCGAGGGCTTCCTCTTGCAAGGATCGATCTGCTTTCACTGATGAAAGAACTTGGAGTGGGGAAGACTTACTGCTTTTTCATTTCACCTTTTGGAAGTAACGCTCTGCCTTAAGGACGATCCCCTGTGTGGAGTTTGATTAATTTCAGTGTTAAATTGCTTTCTCTGTCTTCCAGCCCAGCCAATCATCCCTGTAAGCACCGTTCCTCAATCCTTATTGATGAAATAATAATAGTTGATCCAAACAGAGCAGAGCTAAAGCCAGAATGCCATGCGAGACACATAGTGATCAGCTGTCACCGTCCAGGATGAGTGGACTGTTTTCAAGCTGCCTTTTGCATATCATTCTTAAAAATTCTCCTCCAGAGCAACTACAGTGTTTTATTTTACATGAAGGGAAAACGACACTTATTTTCCTAGACAGACACGATGCTGCTGAAGCTTTTCAGTGTGTTCATTTCAAAGACTCAGAACAATCGCCTTGCCTTTATCACTTGTGGCATCAAAATCTGACATCAGCATGTTTCATATTCAGCACTTAGAAGATCACTTTGCATGTATTATTTTAGGGGGGAAAATCTTTTTTTCTATAGCTAATGATGAAGGCATAACATCACCCAGGAAATGCTTCCCTTGAAATGCCTTTCAAAGGAAATATATTTATAACTCTCTTAGGCTGGTGGGGTTTTAAATGTATTACTAAATACATTTAAACTCAGTTTGAGAATGTGATACGTATTTTGTTTTAAAGGATCGAAGTGAGAGACTTTAAGGTGAGTATGAATTCCTATGGGTTAGTTCAGCCGTGCCACAACTTAAGACTGCCTTCATCCGTGATTCATTGCTTGCGAAGTCATGGACAAATGTCAGGGGTTGCAGAGCAAGGCTTAGAAGAGATATTGGCCTAGGTGGGCGTGCAAAATCAGGAGGAGTCAAATAGTGCTTTTTCCAACGAACACATTTTTATTAAAAAGCATAACTTTCATCAACTGCGACTCAGTTCATTAGATGTTTAGAGTGGTTCAAGGGATGTAGGATTTAGAGATGGGACATGGGAGAAGGGGAGACAGCTGAGTTGAGCAAATGCAGGTTACATGTTAGATAGATCTTAAGTACCTTCTCAATTAACATTCTTACCCCATTTTGTTGAGATTTTTGAGTTAGCCTGAAACCTTTTGATGTATCAGCATCAAAACATCTGGTTTTAGGTGTTCAGCAATCTCTTGCTCAATGATGCTCTTAAAGTCTTGCTTTTCTAAAGAGTCATTTACATATCTGCAGAAGACTATCCTGGAATGTTGAAAGGCTTGCCCTGCCATCCTTGTCCTTTCTTGCTGCTTGTGAGAATTTGTTTTAGGCTGAGTGGTTGCTTGCATACAAGTATAAGCCTGCTACCCAATGTCTAAGAAAGAACAAGGTCACTGTCCAATGTGGGCTGTAGTTTATTAATAATATGAGTGATTTGAGTTGTAAGTGACAACTAGCGGTGTTCTGTTGTGTTGCTTTTGTGGTCCTCTTTTAATAGGTCCTCTCTGATAATCAGTCTGGTTCTGTTAATTTTCTATTGATCGTATTGGGTGAGTATCCTGAATATCCAGTTTTATTCATTCAGTTTAGCATCTCTATCATGTGGGTTAGAATAAATGTGGTTGTAACACAGAGCCTGATTATAAGTGGCGGATTTAGCGGTATGTTCTGGGTGGAAATTGAAACCTATGGGGATGGCTGGCAATCTATAGGTTCTCTGTACAACATGATATTTGTGTCCATTTTTTGTGCAGCTGTACTTCAAGAAAGTCGACTTGTTCTAAGGGTCTAGTCTGAGGTAATTGTGGGATGCAAATTGTTGAAGTCATGATGTGGTTTGATGAGAGTTTTATTCCCTTGGGCCCAGATGAAAATGTCATCCATGAATCTCAAGTACTGTGCAAGAGAGGACTTTGGGCACAAGAGTTGAGAAAGCATGGTTCTAGGCCAGCCATGAAGATGTTGGCTGACTTAGAACAATCCTGATGTTCTGCTACAAGAGATTAACATGGCTGTCCTTACAAGGCGGGTATGAAAAATTCAACAGGCAGATTGAGACAGAAGAACTTGCTTCTGTTTCACTGATAAGAAAACATTTTATTCACACGTTGTCAGGCAAATGGGAAAAAGAATAATTACAAATCCAATGGTAGATATTCAAATACATTGCTCAGTCTTTCATTAACTATTTTGAAACTTTACTGGTGATGCAATTAGTGGGATGATTTTGTTCAGATGATATTAAAATATATTTTTTTCCGTTCTGAAGGTGAATTTTGTCTTGCCTCATATTCCAAAGCATCCCCAAAGGCATTCATTAACTTTCTTTTTTAAAAAAACACCCTAAAATAAAACAACCTAAAAAGATACATTAACACACACCACTTTTACAACAATTGAACATTTGGCAGGCCTCATTCTCCAGAAGAGATTATCAAGCTCAAAAATTGCATGCAAATTTCTCTCTCCCCAGATTATATACTGTAAGCATTTGAAAAAATTGCATTATAGTCAATAGAGAAACCATATAGCAGGGATGTCCAAACTTGGGAACTTTAAGACTTGTGGACTTCAACTCCCAGAATTCCCCAGCCAGCTATGCTGGCTGGGGAATTCTGGGAGTTGAAGTCCACAAGTCTTAAAGTTCCCAAGTTTGGACATCCCTGCCATATAGGGTGAAGTTGTAGCTCAGAACTGAGCCCATGTGTAATGTTTCCACCAGCTAAGCCAACTAGAAGGTAAGATATAGTATATCTTAGAGCAGTAGTAGAGATGTGGTGGCTCAGTGGCTAAGACACTGAGCTTGTCAATCAGAAACGTTAGCAGTTCAGCAATTCAAATCCCTAGTGCCGCATAATGGAGTGAGCCCCCGTTACTTGTCCCAGCTTCTGCCAACCCAGCAGTTTGAAAACAAGTAAAAATGGAAGTAGAAAAATAGGAACCACCTTTAGTGGGAAGGTGACAGTGTTCCGTGTGCCTTTGGTGCCAGTCACATGACCACAGGGACGTCTTCGGACAATGTTGGCTCTTTGGCTTTGAAACGGAGATGAGCACCGCACCCTAGAATCAGGAGCGACTAGCACATATGTGCAAGGGGAGCCTTTACCTTTACCTTAGAGCACTGGTTCCCAACCTTTCAGGCCCTGAGGACCACTGGCAGATGGCAGTGGCAGGAGAGGGAGAGGATGGTTTCGGGCATGCAATCTAATCCTGTGCATGTGCAAATGGAGTTCTGCACGCTTGCCCACCACTTGTGCCGGCCAGTTCCCAACAGGCTACAGCCTGATATTGGTCTATATACCGGAGGTTGGAGAGTCCTGCCCTACAGTATAGTTACAAGCATATAACATTTCAAAAAGGAAGTGCTCTATCATCCCTTTGCTAGCCTCCCCCATTGATTGTATTATCAGTCTGTTATATATTAATCCCTAAGTGGTTTAACCCACCATTTACAAGTCTATTTTTTCTACTGGCTCTCTTCATTTGGGCAACTATGTCAATCTGTGACACCATCACTGATATTCCTGTAATTAATATTAAGCGGCAGACGGAACAGCATAGGGCAGGGGTCTGCAAAGTTGGCTCTTTTAAGACTGGTGGACTTCAACTCCTAGAGTTCCCCAGCCAGCATAGCTGGCTGAGGAACTCTGGGAGTTGTAGTCCACCAGTCTTAAAAGAGCCAACTTTGCAGACCCCTGGCATAGGGGGTTGTACTTGCATTGCACATGCTGCTGAAGTGAAGCATTTGCCTGACCGGTTCAACCATCTTTGTAGCATCCAGCTCATGTCACTGCCTATGGAGCTAAGAGAATAACAGGATATTCTCTGTTGTGTCTGTCATTGGAGTTACAATATCTTTGGAGAAAGGCAATAATTAGTTTGAAAAATCCTAAGTAAAACTTTAATTTCCCTTTAATTACTTGTTACAACTTGCCCTCTGCTGTCAAATGTTTCAGATACGCTCATCACTTTCCCCAGGCTTTCTGTCATGGAAAAGGCACACCACAAATAGCTATAGACCAACCGCCAGATGATGGTGGAAATTAGTTTAGGGAAGCAAAGATGTTTTGACCTCCTGTGATTTGTTTTTCCTGCAATGCCTTCCTTCCTTCCTTCTTTCTCATTCAGTTTGATTCAAACAGAATTAAGATCTACAGTACTTCATACAACATGGGTTTCATTTCACTTTGATTTGTAGCAAGCAATTAGTGAATCTATTTCTTTATGGAAATTGCCTCAAACTTATAGAAGGGGGTGTGCTCATGATACATTACTGAGTTCACTCAAGACATGTATTTTTTCCCCACCATAAGAGAATAATTCTACTACCCTATATTCCCCAAAAAATGTTTTATTTGACATAGCTCTGAGAGCACCGCAAATCAAAGTAGCTAGTATGAGAGGATTTCACAGGAATAGCTGGCTTTTCTAACACTGGAGGAATTTGCAGTATGCCTTGAAAATGGAACTAAACCATCCTTCCAATTATGGTGCCATTTATGGTATGTAAAAGTCTGGATGACACTAAAGGATATGAAGCAGTACTCTTCTCAGACTGTGCCCCCTATTAATATTTATATCACATTTTTCACATTTATATAAGTCTCCTCTCTTAATAATTTTCCTTGTTGTCATCCTCTTTTTTCATTAATCTTTTAATACTTCTGGCATAGATATGTTAAAAGAAATTGTCACTGCAATCAAATTGTGTAGTATTCTTGCCTACAACCTTCCGCAAGGAACCCACGATACTTGCATATCCCTCTAGCTAATATTTGTTAAATCACACAAACCTTTAACAAGCACAGCCTATGTTATAGCGGAAGTAAATCAACTGTCATCCACAAACCAATAGTAGTGCATGTAAAGGATTCATTCCAGTGATGCACAGAAAAATTACAGTACAGTATTAATCTTACTTTAAATAAATAGTTACTTTAGATCAGTGTTTCTCAATGTTGACCACTTTAAGATGTGTGGACTTCAACTCCCAGAATTCCCCAGCCAGCACACTGTCTTAGATTGTTGATTCTGGGAGATGGAAGTTACTGGAGTTACGGTTGTATGGCAGTCAAACTATCACTTGCCCACTAGCTGGCTTGCTCTTCCTCAGAGTTAGTGGTGCAGATGTTTGTTCTAATATCCATATTCAAGAACAATCCAACTGCCAGTCCAACTAATATTTTGTCCCTCCCAATATATTTTTTTCTTCTGATGCCATTAATAAGAACATAAGAACATAAGAACATAAGAATAGCCTTGCTGGAACAGGCTACAGCCCATCCAGTCCAGCATTCTGTCTCACACAGTGGCTCACCATTTGCTTCAGGGTCTTCCCAAGCAGATGTCTTCACCTGCTTATGATTCCCTGCAAATGGCATTGAGAAATATCCTGCCTATCTCTCCAACCCGGAGGGTGTCCTTAGGCATCCATAATGATAGCCATGGATACCCTTGTTCTCCATGAACTCGTCTAATCCTTTCTTAAAGGTGTCGAGGCTGACAGCTGTCACCACTTCTTCTGGCAGGGAGTTCCATAGACCCGTGATCCTCTGGGTGAAAAAGTACTTCCTCTTATTTGTTTGAGGTCTAGTTATCAAAAGTTTCATGGAGTGCCCCCTAGTTCTAGTGTTGTGCGATAGGGAAAACAGTTTTTCCTTTTCTACTTTGTCCACACCATGCATGATTTTATAGACTTCAATCAGGTCACCTCTCAGAACATCCTCACATATAATGCAAACAAGTTTATCCTATATCTTACCCTTCTGAGGGTTACAATTACACATTCAACGACATGATCTGTGATGCCTATTTGAGTGCTACTTTGAGTCTCAAAGAGAAGCAGTGTCTGATCAAATGATTCACAACTGTCTTTCACATATGCACTGCCATGATTCAAGGCTTTTAGGCATTTCATCATGTAGCAGAAAACTCTGACAACAATATTGCTGAGATTGGTTCCTTGGGGAATGGACAGTCCCTGTCGCTTAGATGATGCAGACTTGCCATTATATTCTGATTTTTAGAATGAAATTATGGTAGATATCATATCTCTCCAGTCTCATGGAAATTGGAAATTAGATGAGGGCCCTTCAGCAATCCAACTGGCTTCTCTCTGGGGAAGCTCACTTCATTCAAACGGTAGCTTTCACTGTATGGTTTCAGCCATCTTTTACCATGCAGGGGATTGTATTGGAGCTATCCCTGGTCCTGATTGTCCTTTAGTGGGTTTCCACTTTAATTTAGTGTACTATGTCTGATGCCCTTGAGTTGGTTCTACTTAATCTCTATTTAGACTTGACTGCTCTATTCAAACTGTACTTCTCTTCCCTAAATCTGACTCTGCTCTGTTTTTTTAAGCTTTCTCTATAAACTTCTGACAATCAAAGGACATATGGACATACCTACCCTGATGCACACACTTGAAGTACCCATAATATTAACTAACAAAAATTTGCAAACATTCAGAAAATTTAAAAAAAACCAACCACATTTATTTTCATAGGATTGCACTCAGCTACTGTGGCCTTTTGCCCATTTAGATTATATTTGGAATATATTACTTATATTTGGAGTACAATTTCCATCACTCAAAACAACAAGAGAATGTGAAGATTGAGCTGTGTGTGTGTGTGTGTGTGTGTGTGTGTGTGAATTTTGGTAAGTTAGAGAAATAAGGCCACATGCAGCTGATTAACTTCACAGAAGACAGTCAGCCATACCACAGCTTTAACCTAGCAGCAATGTGTGAACAGTAAAACACAGATAATTACTCTCATTCTCTAGTGACTGCACTTCACTCATTACTATTCTTGTAGCACCTGTCTGAGCAGGCTGCTTCCAGTCCTTTGTCATACAACATTGATTTACTAGCCATAGATTCTCCTGTCTCTTTTTTACCCCAAGGTCTCTGCTGAACATCAATCAAAGGGAATTCCACAATATGATTCTCAGCCACGGTCTGTTGGGAAGGCCTGTCCTTAAGTTCATCTGCCAATGCTAAAACAAGAGACCGGTTTATGAAGTGAGCTCATTGCAGATGGATTGATATCTTGTGACAAAATCTAGTCTTGTTATTTTTGGACTAAGTATTAATTCCCCATAACTATGGAAGTACACGCACGGTTTGCTTCTCTCTCAGGGACAGATTTTGGCGCTATGTTTGCTAAAAATAAACGATTTCCCATTGTTTGCAGGTGGGAATCATAATAAAACAGTTATAGTAAGATCTAGAGTGGGATAAATAATACTAAGAAAAAAGTAAAGCTTTTGGTGTATGGTCCCCAAGATAGAAAACGGGGAAATTGTATACATGTCATGTCAACTCATTTGCTCTCCATGGCTCTTATTCTGTCTAAATCAATTTTTTAGTCACCTAAATATTGCTCAGCCCTGATTTTAGTCCAGAAACCTGTGGTTCAGAAAGTAGTGACTTACTGAAGATATGTGTTGAACTAGACCTGTGATGGCCAATCTATGGCATGCGTGCCACAGGTGGTATGTGGAGCCATTTCTGAGGGCACGTGAGGCATTGCCCTGTCAGCCTCAGCATGCATGTATGTGCTGGCCAGCTGATTTTTGGCCTTGATTTATGGCCTTGATTTTTGGCCGTTGTTCACCCTTCGGAGGCTTCCCTCCTGCGGAGGGTGAAAAATGGCCCAATGTGCAAACTAGAAGTCTGGAGGCTTCATGCGTGGGGGGGGGAGGGCATTGAATTATGGGTATGGGCACACAAATGTGTGACACCCCCCCACGCTCCCCTCACTTTTGACACGCCTCGACAAAAAGGTCAACCATCACTGATTAGACAATACCTGCACACACCGCAACACCTGTTGGACTCTAGTGAATTTTAGAGGCAGCATTAGGAGGCCCAGTGGTGTCTTCCGCCAGGAATGTTTCGCTCCGGTCCATCTGTTTGCCTGCCCGTGGCTATTCCTCAAAGGGGCAACCTTTCCCTCTGCTATCTCTGCCTCTGCAATCGTGTCACTGGGCTCAAAATAAATAGTTATTTTATAATCTTACATTTCTATCAGTCAGCTAATGGGGTTTCTCAAAGAGTAGTGCTGCAGGAGTTCTGTGCCATTAAGCTGTCTAATGCCATATTTCACAACTGACAGTGCTGTGCTCTCATCAGCATTGCTTACAGTGGCAGAATGGTAATCAAGACAGGTGGGGAGAGGGGGAAGGTTCCAGGCAGCCCAACGTGCGGAGTAGGCAGCAGGTTTTGGGAAAGGGAGCTGCGGTCAGCCGCTTCAGGCTCCCATCATCGAAAGGCAAATATTCTGCCTCCGTACATGAACATTCCCACAGATTTAATACAATAGCTGAGTTGGAAGGGACTTTGGAGGTCATTCTCTATCTATCACCCTATCTACCTACCTACCTGCCTACTGTGTTTCTCTCTCTCTCTCTCTCTCTCTCTCTCTCTCTCTCTCTCTCTCTCTCTCTCTCTCTCTCTCTCTCTCTCTCTCTCTCTCTCTCTCTCTCTCCCCCTACCTACCTACTGTATTTCTCCCTATCTATATATTCCCCTATCTACCTACCTACTGTAATACAATAATACAATAGCAGAGTTGGAAGGGACCTTGGAGGTCATCTAGTCCAACTCCCTGCCTAGGCAGGAAGCCCTATACCATTTCAGACAAATGGCTATCCAACATCTTCTTGAAGACTTGTAGTGTTGGGGCATTTACAACTTCTGGAGGCAAGCTGTTCCACTGGTTAATTGTTCTAACTGTCAGGAAATTGCTCCTCAGTTCTAAATTGCTTCTCTCCTTGATTAGTTTCCACCCATTGCTTCTTGTTCTGCCCTCAGGTGCTTTGGAGAATAGTTTGACTCCCTCTTCTTTCTGGCAACCTCTGAGATATTGGAAGGCTGCTATCATGTCTCCCCTGGTCCTTCTTTTTATTAAACTAGACATACCCAGTTCCTGCAACCGTTCTTTATATGTTTTAGCCTCCAGTCCCCTAATCATCTTTGTTGCTCTTCTCTGCACTCTTTCTAGAATCTCCACGTCTTTTCTACATCGTGGTGACCAAAATTTCTTCTTAAAGAGAACAGTTGGGATAACTTTTAGAAATAGGAATAGTTTCTTATTCAGGGTTCCCAAACACCATGATTTGGCAACCTTCCTAAGCAACACATGAAATTCTGTGATGCTTCCCACCATCATTATTTCACTGGGTTTAGGATGTTTTTATATATAATCTTTTTTTTTTTAAAGAGGTAAGTTGTCAGTTGTGTCTAGCTCTAGAGCACAGTGCTCATCTCTGTTTCTTGGCCGAGGGAGCCAGAGTTGTCTGAAGACAATTTCCAGGGTCATGTGGCCAGCTTAGCTATATGACAAAGGTGCATAGAATGTTGTTACCTTCCCACCAAAGCAGTACTTATACATCTACCTCCATTGGAATGCTTTTGAACTACTAGGTGGACTGAGATTTTTTTTTTACGTTAGCTAAAATCTGCAAATTCGGCATATCTTCTCAAACCTACCTTAAATTTAAAAGGCTGCCTTCCCACTACAGCAGTGGTGGGCAAACTTTGCAACTTTAAGTCTGAAGGACTTCAGCTCCCAGAAGCAAAGCTGGCTGGAGAATTCTGGGAGCTGAAGTCCTTCAGACTTAAAGTTGCAAAGTTTGCCCACCCCTGCACTACAGGTAGTCCTCCTTTAATGACCACAGTTGGGACCATAAACCTGGTTGCTGAGTGAGGCAGTCATGAAGCAAGGTACCCCGTGACAGCTTCGCTCAATGACTGCAACCCTAACTCTCCTAGTTGCGATCATTAAATGATTGTGTGGTGGTTAGGTGTAGTTCAATGCAGGAGTGGGTTCTTCTGGCTTTACTGCCAGTTTGCTCGTGTGTACGCTTTGCGTGCACAAGTGCACATGCGCAGTTCAATTAAAATTGTTCTGCGCATGCACAGAACTCAAAAACAAGATGGCAGCAGCGATAGCGACAAACCGAGAACCGGTTCAGGGGCATGGCAGGCCTGGGTTACTGCCGGTTCCAGCAACCCAAGCCACCATACCACTACCGGTTCAGCTGAACTGGTCCGAACCAGTAGGAACCCACCTCTGGTTCAGTGATACCATGGAGGGAGTTCAGGAAGGCCTGGTGCAGACCACATATGAGTTGGGAAGATGCTGCTCTTCAGTGGTGGGTTTCAATTTTTTTTAGAACCTACTCTGTAGGTGTGGCCTATTTTGTGGGCGTGGCTTGGCAGTCATGTGACAGGGTGGGAGTGGCCACCTGTTAAAATGTGGTGAAACTCATTTAACAATGCTCTTGCTTAGCAACCAAAACTTTGGACTCAATTGTGATGATAAATTCTTTCTTTCTTTCTTTCTTTCTTTCTTTCTTTCTTTCTTTCTTTCTTTCTTTCTTTCTTTCTTTCTTTCTTTCTTTCTTTCTTTCTTTCTTTCTTTCTTTCATCCTTCCTTCCTTCCTTCCTTCCTTCCTTCCTTCCTTCCTTCCTTCCTTCCCTTCCCTTTCCTTTCCTTTCCTTCCCGTTGGGTCACTGGCAGCGGCAGGCCAGATTTACTTCCAGGTACGCCGGTGGAACCCCCTCTCACCGGTTCTCTAAATTTCACCAACCGGCTCTCGCGAGTAGGTGCGAGCCTGCAGAAACCCACCACTGCTGCTCTTGCACCACCAGCCCTCCCCTCTCCCCCAGCCAGGCTCAGGAACTTCAGCTGTTCCTAACCCACCAAATCTGAGAGGCTCCGGCCTGTTCCTCACCCTACTAGGCCTGGGAGGCTTCGGCCTGCTTGCCCCGTTCCCTACCCCCACCCCCCAGCAAGCACAAAGTGACTCACATACCTTCTCTGGCAGCTGAAATCCAAGCAGACACAAAATCCTTCTCTTCCCACATCTCCAAGGGCATGAAGAGGCAGGAAGAAAATGATCTGCTTGCATGGAGCTGTAATCCTTCGCTGGAGTTCTTTTAGCCAGCCCTCAAACATGAGAAGGAAGCAGCAGCTTGCCACCTTCCCTGCCAACTTCCCTACTGACTTTCTGGGAAAGCTGACAGAGAAAATTGCAAATGGTGATCAGATAAACACAGGGCGCTTGCCAACCGGTCGTAAATGCGAAACAGTCCCAAGCTTCCAGATGGGATACGTGACCGTGGATGTATGGTGTGATGTTTTGCAAGGATCAGAAGTGCTTTGCAGGTTGTAAAGCACTTTTTTCCAAGGTGATTTTGAACACTGTGATTAAGGTTGAATGACTGTTAAGCAAGGACTAGGACTAGCAAACAATACCCCATTGCAAACGCCAGAAATATTCAAGCCAAGGAGGAGAAAATGAGCCAACAATGTACACATTTATTTACATTTATTAGGTAAACATTTTGAAATAATGGCTATGATTTTGGTAGAAATTCAATACTTTTTGCTGTTGGTGTGGGAAACTGGGAGTTTTTCTTAACGTACCTGTAGAAAGTTAGCATCTACCCCTCTCCTAGAAGAATGAAAAAGTTTAGCAAAAATTAAAAAGGTAGAATATTTCCCCTAAAAGAGAAATAGAAATCTTAAGACAGAAATTCTTAAGCCCCAGCTCCCTGCCCCAAAAGACTGGGCCAATTTATCTACAAAATAATCTCTCTCTCTCTCTCTCTCTCTCTCTCTCTCTCTCTCTCTCTCTCTCTCTCTCTCCCTCCCTCCCTCCCTCCCTCCCTCCCTCCCTCCCTCCCTCTCCCTCCCTCCCTCCCTCCCTCCCATGTGCTTGATTGCCCAGGACTCAAACCATGTGGTCCTGCCCACCATTAAACCATCTTTCCAAACAGCTTCCATGTTTCAAATGTCTTTCTCCCCACTTGGAATTGAACCCAGATGGCCATTTCTCTCTCTCTCTTTTTTTTGTGGTGCTATGACCTCTTGGGGTTGCCCTCATTTTGTCCTCATCCATACCAGAGGCAATCATAAGTCATGCTCATGTTCAGTCTTAAAGTAGTATTGTCTTTCTTACCCAATACAACCTGGCATGCTTTATAAATCATTCTGATGCTGATACAGGAAGATTACTCCTATAATAGGGATTGCCCCCAGATCCTATGGGATATTTTAGGTTGGTGCAGTATATCCTGGGGACCATCCTCCAGGACCTTTCTGGTTTGGGCAGTAAGAGTCCATTTCTTTTGAATGGGACTTCCCCTTGGCACCCCTCATTCCTTGAGCCAAATCCCACATTAGAGACCTGGATCAGCCTAACAGCAGTTTGAGGGAGGCTGCACAGTTAAGTTAAAGATATTGGGCACTATCTAATAAAATGAAATGCAATGGCGAAAAGAGTAAGGTTCTACATTTAGGCAAGAAAAATGAAATGCACAGGTACAGTATAGGTGGTACCTTGCTCAATAGTAGCAACTGTGAGAGGGATCTTGGAATCCTAGTAGACAACCATTTAAATATGAGCCAGCAGTGTGCAGCAGTTGCCAAAAAAGCCAACAGAGTTCTAGGCTGCATCAGCAGAGGGATAGAATCAAGATCACGTGAAGTGTTAATACCACTTTATAATGCCTTGGTAAAGCCACACTTGGAACACTGCATTCAGTTTTGGTCACCACGATGTAGAAAAGATGTGGAGACTCTAGAAAGAGTGCAGAGAAGAGCAACAAAGATGATTAGGGGACTGGAGACTAAAACATATGAAGAACGGTTGCAGGAACTGGATATGTCTAGTTTAATAAAAAGAAGGATTAGGGGAGACATGATAGCACTGTTCCAGTATCTCAGGGGTTGCCACAAAGAAGAGGGAGTCAAACTATTCTCCAAGGCACCTGAGGGCAGAACAAGAAGCAATGGGTGGAAACTAATCAAGGAGAAAAGCAACTGGGAACTGAGGAGAAATTTCCTGACAGTTAGGACAATTAACCAGTGGAACAGCTTGCCTCCAGAAGTTGTGAATGCCCCAACACTGCAAGTCTTCAAGAAGATGTTGGATAGCCACTTGTCTGAAATGGTTTTGGCTTCCTGCCTAGGCAGGGAGTTGGACTAGATGACCTCCAAGGTCCCTTCCAACTCTGCTATTTTATTGTATTGATAGAAAATGTTTCTGTTTCATCATAGCACATCCCCTCCATGCCTGCGACCTGTTGTTTGGGCTGCTTTGAAACATGGGTTTACTGTTTTTCTTGAATAGCACTAAACCCTTGGAACGCATCCAAGCAAAACACTTGTGCAAACTCAAAATGTTTTTTGATCCTAAAGGATGTGTTAAATCTGCCTCTGTAGCCATAAGGACAAAACTCATCTCTTCTCCAGCCCCATCCCACTGAAAGAAAGTGATTGGTGGATGTTTTCTGGCTGGCTGGTGACATTTGATGGGGAGTTAAGGAAATAAAGTTGAGGAAATCCAGTGATCCATGGAGGTGGCCTGTGTACTTACTGTACCTCGTGCCAGTAGGGCCAGCAAAACTTGATTTAGCTTTTTTGCTGACTCAGGGCTGGCGTTTGTCTGTGGGGATGAGCGCTGTGACTTGGACACTTGCCTCTTCAGTCTGCCCAGGTGGTATTGTTCAATGGGCAGCTTTGAGAGCCCTCCGTCCCTTCCTTGTTTTAGAACTCCTACCCCCTTCAAACACAAGAACTGGAAGAAAGTAACTCAACAGTGGAAGGATCTTTTGATGGCTTTCAGACGGAGGACTGAAAAGCTAGCCACTCTATTTCCTACCCATTATGTGCTAATCATAAGCCTCCTTTGCGCTGTTTATGTTGTCTGTCTCTGTTAGTGTAGTAGAGGTTACTTCTAGCCCAGATCAGTTTTTACATTTATTCTGCAGACTGATTAATTTTTCCCTTTTAAAACATTAAAGTGCCCTGACAATGCATCTGTTCAGGCTCTTCCCACACTAAATATTCATTGCATGAACACAAAGGCAGGAGTGTGGGCTGTAGAGAAAGAATCTCATGCTAAGATGCAAAGATGCTATGGAGATAGACCATTCTGCCAGCAGTGAGATTGCTATCACTCCTGCTGGGGCCTCAAAGCCTGGGAGAAGTGAAGACCTAACCATGCATGTTGCTAAATAGTCTTTTAATGGCAATTGCACTTGTGGTGGGCTAAGGCTCCTAGCAACTACAGAGTGAAAAGACACCATTTTCATCTACTGACGCGCGGCTGAGAAAATTTCATTCTCCAGAGTAGCACATTTTGAAAAAGTTCTCCATTCATATCCAAAGCATAACTTAATTACCTGAAATCCTTCTACACTGCTTTTCAAACACTGCACCACTACTGTGTTTCGCCGAAAATAAGACAGGGTCTTTTTTTTTTTAACCTCCGAAATAAGCGCTTGGCCTTATTTTCGGGGAGGTCTTATTATTTTTGAGGTGCAGGAGGTGGCATCACCTCATGGCTGCTGCTGTGTTGCAATATTTTTGGGGAGGGCTCATTTTTGGGGGAGGGCTTATTTTAGTGCATGCGCTCAAAAGCCCGATTGGGCTTATTATCAGGGGAGGTCTTATTTCCAAGGAAACCGGATAGACAATGTACAATATTAAAGTAACTAATGCATAAGTTAAAATAAAGCTCATTTAAATCTTACTATTTATTATATTGATACAAAACAAAGCAGTTGGCCGTGGGTAAGACAGGGCTATAATAAGGAAAAGTCATCCATCCAGATAAATAAAAGCATCGATAGAAATAAGGTGATGATATCTGCCTTCTCCTTCTTTTGAGAGAAGTAATCTGCATTCTGGATTTCCCAAAAATGGAGCCCAGTGAATATCCAAAAAGGTGCAAGTACGAACAGGAGGACATTTTTCAAGGTTTGCAGGAGTCAGGGTTGTTAGTTAGGTTGAAAGTTACTCTTTGAGTAAGGCATTATCAGCTTTATGGTGTAATGAGTTAATACAAAATCTTATACAATTGATCAGCAACTAATACAGAACTATAATAAAGCTGAGGTTAGACTGAAAACACAGCAACCTAACAGATACATCTTGCAGTAGCTACTGAACTTGTACCATGTATGAACTCAGCATTACCTAGTATACATTACATGTTTAATCTGTAAGGTTACCAGTACATAAGGTATTGTGGCTAAGTCTCCCCTGTCCAGAAATGACTTTAAAATATCACCCTAAATTGCAGAAGAGCAGGAATTTGCTTTAATTTGCCTTCCTTATGGCAGAGAGGGTTATAAGAACATAAGAACGTAAGAATAGCCTTGCTGGAACAGGCCACAGCCCATCCAGTCCAGCATTCTGTCTCACACAGTGGCTCACCATTTGCTTCAGGGTATTACCAAGCAGATGTCTTCACCTGCTTATGATTCCCTACAAATGGCATTGAGAAATATCCTGCCTATCTCTCCATCCCGGAGGGTGTCCTTAGGCATCCATAATGATAGCCATTGATACCATTGATAGTGTTAAATAGTTCTTCCATCCATGGCAATTCGATTACTTTTTTTTTTTTGCTCACAAGGTCATTGTTTTATATGCTTTTTTTTTTAAAGGCCTTACACGTTAAATGCAAACAAATATTTAAAATCATGGTGTTTATGGGGTGACTGTGATTAAAGTCTTTAGGACAGAGGTGTCCAAGCTTGGGAACTTTAAGACTTGTGGACTTCAACTCCCAGAATTCCCCCAGCCAGCTGGCTGAGGAATTCTGGGAGTTGAAGTCCACAAGTCTTAAAGTTCCCAAGTTTGGGCACCCCTGCTTTAGGATATCTAGTTCCTGTTATTGACAGATTGGAAAAGACAATCCAAAGCTACAAAGGCCGAATTATACAGGGAAAATGGGATGGAAACAGTAGAAACACAGGAAAGCTCAGCAGAATGAAAGATTGCATGAATCAACCACACATTAACATCTTAACATCCATGAATTAAAATGGATTGAAATTTAACCCTTTCAGTCAGAAGACCATACTGTTTACTAGCCAAGACCCAAACAAAACAAAGGCCAAACAAGGAATGGGATTGCATTTATAGTCAGAAAGGAAATAACAAAGACAGTACTTGGATACAAATGCATTCAGTGACCACATCATACTAGTTAGAAAATCCTTTAATATGATGACTACCTAAATTAATGTTCCATCTATTGATCTATTGAATGCCCCAACACTGGAAGTCTTTAAGAAGATGTTGGATAGCCATTTGTCTGAAACGGTATAAGGTTCCTGCCTAGGCAGGGGGTTGGACTAGAAGACCTCCATGGTCCCTTCCAACTCTGCTATCGTATGTTGCATGTTGTATGATACAAAAGAAGAAGAAATTGACAGGTTTTTACGGTCAACTTTAATCTGAAGGTGGCAGAACATATACAGAAGACATGCTGTGTGCATGACTAGTGGCTGGATTTTTTAAGTTGGAAGAAGTAAGCAGGAAAGATAGTTGTATGGCCTAGGAAACAGAAGTGAAATGGGAGAAAGATTTATCAAATCCTGCCAGCCCAATTATTTCTTCGTTGATAATGCTCTTCAAACAACCAAAACAATGCCTATATATATGGACATGACCAGATGGAACACATGGATTTTCTTTTTTAAATTGCCTCTATTGTTGGCATAAGAAGAGGGAAGAGCTGAGTTACAACAGTGGCTACAGGCTGACTATGGAATAGTTCACAAGCTGCTCATGCGCAACTTCAAGTCAAGCTACAGTGAAAGTATGAAGCTAACCAGTTCCCGCAGTATGGAATTTAGCATACATTTATTATTTGCAATGAGAGAACCAGAAATCATATTGAAATTCTGGATCACAGGATAGGGAGCCAGAGGAACTGTGGAATGAAATCAAAGAAGGATTTATTAGGATGAATTTGAAAAGAGACTGCCACAGACCAAGAAACAAAAGAAAATTGCTGGATGTTAGAATAAAGAGTAAAAATTGCCAAGAGGGGAAGAAAGGCAAAAAACCAGAAAGAAAGAAAAAAGTATCCGGAAGGAAATTAACAAAGGATTTAAGAGACAGTCCCAGGAATCAGCATTACAGACAAGAGTCAGTATTACAACTTTTGAAAATGGAAACAGATACAGAAAAACTAGGAAAGTCTTTCAAAAGATCTCTAAACTCAGGGGGAGGTTGCAACCTTTAATTGATATGCTAAAATATGCCAATGGACTAAGAGTAATTGATCAAAGTATCAAACAAATGCTTGGAAGGAGTACATTAAAATTCTGTACAATAGAGATGTTAATATTCAAGAAGCCTTAGAAGATATACCCTATTTATAAAAATTTATAGTACTAGAAGATGAAGTTAGATCAGCACTCTCATGGAATATCTACCGAAATATGGCAAGCAGCAAAAGAATCAGCAAAGGTTCTAACAAAATTATGTCAGCAAATCTAGAGAATGACACAGCAGCCAACAGACTGGAAGGAATCAGTCCATGCACCAATGCAATAGAAATAAGACTTAACAAAGTGAGCAAATTATTGTACAATATTCTTAACTTTCAAATGATAGCCAAGATAATGTTTAGAATCATTTAGTGCAGATGACAGCCCTGTATAGAAATGGAGATGCTGGAAAGGAAAATGCTGGTTTTAGAAAAGGCAAAGAATAAGAAACATTATTGCTGATAGCAATTGCATAATTGAGAAAGCCAAAGTATGCTCCCCAAAATGTTAATATGTTCTTCTTTGGTTATAGAAAGGCTTTGATTGAGTTCACCATATCAAGATGTAGAATGCTCCTAAGGAAATGGGAATGCCAGAGTGCTGGTTGTCCTGCTGTGACGCTACACCCTGGGGGTCTCCAAGCTCTGGTCCATGGACCGGCACCACCCCACGGTAGGCCAGCCACTGGGCCGCACAAACAAGCAAAGACCCATTCACAGGATGCAGGCAGTACGCAAAACCATTCCCCACCCTGTCCATGGAAAACCCTTTCTCCACAGAACTGGTCCCTCGTGCCCAAAAGATTGGGGACGACTGCTATACACAGGATTGGATGGAACATGGTGAAACAGATTCACTCCAGTTGCAAAGGAGTAAATGAAGC
Organism: Rhabdophis nuchalis; assembly: GCA_039707465.1. NCBI lineage: Eukaryota > Metazoa > Chordata > Lepidosauria > Squamata > Natricidae > Rhabdophis > Rhabdophis nuchalis. The sequence goes on along the minus strand of CM077644.1, from coordinate 58,238,332 downwards.
ATTCTGTCTCCTTATTCATGGGCTGGATTGGCAGAAATTAGCATCACTTTAAAACTGGAGAAAGAAACATTGATGCTGATGACAGTACAGTCATTGTTAAAAAATGTAAATGATCTGCAAGGTCTAGATTAACTACAAGTATAAATATAAAGAAGCAGAACTAATCACAAGTATAGCAAATAATACAGAACTGACAATGAACATACTGAAGCAGTAGATTGTTTCTGCCTTTTAAATTCAACTATGAAGAGCCAAACAACCAGCAGTCAAGAAATGCACAGCAGACTAGCACTTGATCAAGTAGCAATGAAGGGTTTGAAAAAAAGATATTCATCTACTGTGACATGTCTATATCTTCAAACATCAGACTCTGTGACTTTCTATGGAAATGAAAGCCAGGCTTTGAAGAAGCAGGATAGAAAGCATACTGACAATTTTGAACTTTGGTATGAGAGACAAACTCCTGAAAATACAATGGATAGCTAAGTAAACAAACAAAACAGATTACAGAACCAATCAATCCAGGATTCTCATTTGAAGCACAAAAGACTAGGCTCAGATATATTTTGGACACATTATAAACAGACCGAGCTGTCTGGAAATGTCTATAATACTGAGAAAGATGGAAGGAAAGAGAAAAAGAGGGTGATTAACAGCATGGTGGATAGATCCAGTCAGAGTAATAATGAGTGCATCACTGGAAGACCTAAAGGGACAAGTTGAGTATAGATGGTCCTAGAGAAGGTATATTTATTTGGTCGCTAAGAATTAACACTGATGTGATAGCACATGAGTGATCAATCTAGTTGGTGTCTTGAGTAAAACTGAAACCTATAAAGATTAGATATCTATTGTTATACAAGATATTTATGTGAAATTCTTTTAGATTTAAATTTAGGAACGTTAGAGCCTCAGCTAAATTAGATTTTTAGCACAGGTTTATTATTTAATTTCTTTTTAACTTTTGTATATTTGTTATTTATTGTTGTAGATTTTAATGTCCTGTGCACCGCCCAGAGTCTATCTCGACAGAGATTGGTGCGGTTTACAAATCGAATTAAATTAAATAATAAATAAATAGATCTATTGTCCAGGTCAATTGTGTATTCAAGTCAGGATTTGAATGCTGCTGTTACAAATCTGTCTGATGTCATGTAATTTATTATTTATGAAAGGTATGCATTTCCTGAATCGTCATCCGGATGAAGTATAATGAATGCAAGTGAAAAATTAGCCAGCATATGAAATATACTGTATTCAAAGATGCATTGCAAAAGTATCTAACTATCTACAAATTATGTTAAAAAGTCACCTTTGCTGAGAAGTAGGATTTTTTGTCCTAGGGGAAGAGCAGCCCACAACTGCCTTTTTTTTCCAGAGCTGAAATAACCTTTTCCTTTGTTAGGATATTTATCCTTATGTTGGGTTGACAATATATATAAGCCAGTATTCTTAAAGCGTATATGTAGCTTTAAGAACTATGTTGGATTCTGATTGGCTGTGCTTCTCAGCTCTACCATAAAAGGAAGCTCAGAAACACAGTCCATCCCCTTTTCGATCCCTTTTCGATTCCTGTTGATTCCTGTGATTCCTGTTTGCCGCTGAGTAGCTGAATATTGGAGACTGAAGAAAGAAGAAGTATTTGTTTTGCATCACTGTAAGATAGCTCTGTGTTTGGTGAAGAACTGTTATTATTTTGAGAAGTTAGTATCACTGGTCAGAAGAAGTATTTTAGTTGCTACAAAATAAAGACTATTTATTTTCTTACTATCAGAGTTTTAGAGTTTGTGTGTGGTTAAAGCAACGTATCTCTTTACTGTCCGGTGTATTACACTATTCCGTATCTATTTTCAAACGGGGGTGTTTGTTACCCCTAACACTGGTTACGGGACCAGAGTTGTAACACTGGTTCTGAACCCAGAGTTGCTAATATCCTTGGTCGCATCCAAAGTGGATGCAACAATTGTAGTAGCAGAGTATCGACCCTTCAAGAAATTTTAGCTCACTTGCTCAGAGCTGCAGAGTGGTGGAAGACAACCTTAGAAGCAGGACCCAATCCAATTATATGCAAGAGCCAGGAGAGAAAGAGATGCCTGTTTGAAGAGGAAAGGTCAGCCGTGCTATGTCCTGGTGGCCTGCATCCCTCTTTCGCTGTGCTCACTTCGTTCCACCCCATCCATCACACAGAAACGACAGTCAGAGTGTGACTAATTTACCCGTGGCTTGCTTTAATAAATCATCAGGAAAGCACCGGCTCAGCCACAAATGAAAAATTACTTAATTTTAATTAAGGCTGCACAATTAATTTGCAGGACTCCTGCCAGGAGCTGGGGGGTCACTCCACTCCAGAGCCAGTGCAATTGGCTTGGGGCAGATGGAGTGGAAGTGTGGGCAGGTTGGCGGGAATGCACCAGGGATGGCGATGGGTGGGGATAGGATTGGAAGTTGGTATGGCTCACATACCTCGCTCTGCATGATTGTGGAAACAAGCAACAATTACAGGCTGCAGTCAGAATAATCCCATGTGGATAAATGTTGTAGGCATGGAATATGAGATCAGATGTTGCTGATGGATTCAGCCACTTTTTTCTTACGTTCTTCTAAACATCCAACATAGGCCATAGTACAAGCCCTTAAAATGAAGTGCTGCTTCTTTCATAATTTCAAAAGGTTCAAGCAGAGGAACAGTGTTAATGGGAAGGTGCCCTTTTTCTCACATTATCCACAGAACATTTTCAAATATTTTAAATGAACACTGTTCTGCTGTTTTCATTGTCTTGCTTTGTTTTGCTTGATTCACTGAGAATTATTAAAGGATTTTTTTCAAACTGAAGATAGTTTAATGCTGTTTTGTAGACTAGGAGAAAGAATAGCATTAAAAAAGGCAAACAAATGCTCATTTAAGTAGAAGTCGTCTTTTGAAAAGCTGTCAGATATTTCAATAGAAAAGTAACTCGGGGTTGAACTGCTGCTCTCTGAGCTGTTTTCCTATAGACATTTCATGAACCTACTAGATAACAATACAATACAATACAATACAATAGCAGAGTTGGAAGGGACCTTGTAGGTCTTCTAGTCCAACCCCCTGCATGGGCAGGAACCTTATACCATTTCAGACAAATGGCTGTCTAACATCTTTTTAAAGACTTCCAGGGTTGGGGCATTCACAACTGCTGGAGGCAAGCTGTTCCAGAGGTTTATTGTTCTTACTGTCAGGAAATTTCTCCTTAATTCTAAGTTGCTTCTCTCCTTGGTTAGTTTCCACCCATTGCTTCTTGTCCTGCCCCCAGGTGCCTTGGAGAAAAGTTTGACTCCCTCTTCTTTGTGGCACCCTCTGAGATATCGGAACACTGCTATCATGTCTCCCCTGGTCCTTCTCTTCATCAAACTAGACATACCCAGCTCCTGCAGCCGTTCTTCATATGTCTTAGTCTCCAGTCCTCTAATCATCTTGGTTGCTCTTCTCTGCACTCTTTCCAGAGTCTCCACGTCTTTTCTACATCGTGGCGACCAAAACTGTATGCAGTATTCCAAGTGCGGCCTTACCAAGGGCCTTAACGTCATCAGTGGTAGTGAGTGTGGAGTTTGCTCCCTGTTTATATATAATAGCTTGCCCTGCTGGTGTTAGTAGTGTGGTTTTCTCCATGGTAGCTTCTTGAGATTGTTTTGCATTGTTTTCTGTTTGATTGTTTGTCTGGTGTTAATCTGATTATTTGGATGTTGAATGCTGGAGGAGATGTGTTCTGGTCTCTTTGTTTCCTTCTCAGGATTTTATTTTCTTGTTTGAATAGTGTGTAAATGTGTGATGCATAAACATCTCAGCAGACTATTACAATCACATGGCATCATCATAGCACACAAATAAACTACAGCCCTCCAAAACTTCTTAACTAAACCAAATGATCCAGTAGCTGAAGAAAAAGGAAAAAAAAGTCATCCTCAACATACAGACACTGTAACAGACACCATGTTGGACAGACAGGCAGAAAACTAACAGAACACATCCATAAATACCAACTACCGTGTTTTCCCGAAAATAAGACAGGGTCTTATTTTCTTTTGACCCCTGAAATAAGCACTTGGCCTTATTTTCGGGGAGGTCTTATTATTTTTGAGATGCAGGAGGTAGCGACTCATGGCTGCTACTGTGTTGCAATATTTTCAGCGGAGGGCTTATTTTAGCGCATGCGCTCAAAAGCTCGATTGGGCTTATTATCTGGAGAGGTCTTATTTTCAAGGAAACAAGGTAGCAATCAGAAGACAGAATGAAAACTCCATAAAAATTGTGGAACACATCTAAAGACTTAACCCTAATCCTAACCATAATTTTAGTTGGGAAACTGAGTATCCTTAGACCAAGCCAACTCCAAAACACTAGGAATTCCCTGGAAGCTTGGCAAATCAGCCATCAATTGAGCCATAGAAATAAATAACATTTACAAACTCTTCAAGAGACCAAGGAGTCTACTGTCAGATGTTTGTAGGATATTTCCAAAGACCTTTCCCCCCCTCCCCCCCAAATGCAGTGGCAACAGCAGAAGAGAAAACTAACTGAGGTTTCCCCCATGATTTGTCCTCTCTGTATTTTTTCCAGACACAATCTACTCCTGTGGTGAAATCTGTCAATGCGATTACCTTGCTTGATTCAAAGACTATCTTAAGGTTTACAGCTGAAAGTCAACCCAACCTCAAGACTGCATTTGGAACAGCAACTGTCAAGGCAAATGATTAGAAAACTACATGAAAAGATAGATCCATAAATCCATGGAGGGAGAGACTTACTGGGAATTACAAACTGAACATCCAAAGCTCAACTCTATTGAAAAAGGGGATGTTGCCATGGATTAGCAACAGGAGGCTGATAGTGATATCCCATGCTTCAGTTTGGCTGCTGGCTGGCCACTGTGGAGCAATCAGAACCCTACACAAAGCTTTGTACTACTGAATCTGCCAAGGCTCCCTATGTCTCTTACATTTGTCATTTTATAAAAGCCAGAAAAGCTGCCTCATCGGATTCTCCAGCACAGCAGTGTCAAACCTGATTTCATTGAGGGCTGCATCAGGGTTGTGTTTGACCTCGGGTGGGTATGGCTAGAATGGGTGTAGCCTGCTAGATGTCACTCATGTCAGGGGCGCCTGTGGCAGCCTGAGTGCTCTGCCAGTGAAAATGGGTCCATGAGCTTGGTTTCTGGCTGTGACGGCCTCCTGCAACCCTTTGCCAGTGAGAAAGGAACCTGGGAGGGCTGCCCAAGCTTTATTTTCGCTGGCAGAGGGTTGCAGGAGGCCATCGCAACCGGAAATGGAGCTCGGGAACCCATTTTTGTTGGCAGAGGTACTGCGGGCTGGTCCCTCACTGTTTCCAGGGTGGCCCCATTGGCCAGATCTAAGCACCCTGTGGACTGGATCCGGCATGTGGGCCTTGAGCTTGACACCCCTGCTGCAGCACTTAGGAAATCTGGAACCCAGTAGTTGGGATTCAATTTTTTTTACTACCAGTTCTGTGGGCGTGGCTTGGTGGGTGTGGTGTGGCTTGGTGGGCATGGCTTGGTGGGCGTGGCAGGGGAAGGATACTGTAAAATCTCCATTCTGTCCCGATAGCTGGGACTCGGGAGGCAGAGAGTAAATGGGGGCGGGGACAGTCAGAGGTGGTGTTTACCGGTTCTCCGAACTACTCAAAATTTCCGCTATCGGTTCTCCAGAACTGGTCAGAACCTGCTGAATACCACCTCTGCCAGAGCCTCATGTATTTGTGAATACTGGAGAACGTTTAAAGAAGGCCTTTCCTTTCAGACTCCTAAGAGAACATTTTTGGGGGGGAGAGTGTTGCCTCTTGATTTGCTTTTTTGGTTTTTAAACAAAGCGATATGCAAAATATTTCACTATGAAAACATTCCTGTCCTTCAAATGACCATCTCAAGTGTTTCAAGCTTGAATCAAAAAGTGAATGCTTGAGAGGGATTTTTTTAAAAAAAAATTCATGGTCAGAATGAAACATCTGTTGTATTTCAACCAAGAACCAAACTTAGCTGTTTTGAGCTATGTTTATTTCATTTGTTCTGTCTCTTCTACACACTATGAGCTCATGTCTTGTGACCTGTGACTGGCTACTTTCTTTCCTCCAGTTTTTTTTTAACCAGCCTCACCAATATAGCAACAAAATCTGCTCTATTCCTGCTGCTATTGTATAGGTTTAGACTGGATGGAGTGATCTAGGATTCAGTAAAGGTAAAGAAGCAGTTGAGCACAGAAGGTTACTTGTAGCTGCCTTCCTGACAGGTTATGGCTATTGAAAAAGAAGTTGTGATATGGAGAAATCAGAGTTTATGTGGATGGGTGGTATGTCAATTATTTTTGTTTCGTTTTGTTAGCAAGTGATCCGAAGATTTGCCTGTACAACTGTAGTACTTTGCATTATGGACAAGTATTGCTCGCAATGAAACACCTGTAAAAATGCAAAAAATATTTAACACAGGGTTGATTTGTGGTGCTTTTTGTGTTCAAGTGCGCAACGTGCATGCTCTATTGGCCTCTTGAGTTTCAATGTGTGTTTAAAAATACAATACTATATTGTTTTGGGATGCTTTGTTGAGCTTTGGGCAAAGCATCCTATGCATGTTGCTTGTGCCTTACTGAGTTCTAAGTGAGTTGCTAAATGTAAAGATTTTATTTGAGCTGAATATATTGTTGCTGAGGTTTCTTCTTCTTATTTTATCCTCATGACCTTCAGATAAATTTACATTTATTCATTAGTTGAAGAATGTGGCAATCTTTCGCTTTCTTTCTTTCTTTCTTTCTTTCTTTCTTTCTTTCTTTCTTTCTTTCTTTCTTTCTTTCTTTCTTTCTTTCTTTCTTTCTTTCTTTCTTTCTTTCTGTAAAAGCTGGGACCGATGAGGTGGAATCTAGTGATTTTCAGCCTAGACTGAGCCATTATATAAACATCGAACACTATATTCCTCATTCTCAAGGTCAGGAAGAGAAGGACCAAATGTCTATTTACTCAAAGTAATGGGATAAAAGTAATTAGACTTTATACTCTGGAGAAGATACAGTAGATAGGTAGTAGGTAGACAAAAAGAGCTTGGTTTTGGGATTCTGCAAGAGGCAGGTTGTATGTGCTTTTCTAACTGTGTCCAACTATCCCTCTGAGCATTTGAATAGAATAGAACACAATTTTTTATTGGCCAAGTGTGATTGGACACACAAGGAATTTGTCTTTGGCACATATGTTCTCAGTGTACATAAAGAAAAATAAAATAGAATACATGATCATAATCATCACAATCATCACGATCAAGAATCATAAGATACAACACTTAGTGGTTAGTGGTAATACATAGATTACTAGTAAGCAATTGAATTACACTAGGAAACAAATAGAACAATATAAAATTTAAAGATAAAAACAACATGGTTATAGTCATAAGTGGAAAGAGATAGGTACTTAGAAAGAGATAGGTACTAGGAAGGAAGAAAAGAAGAATAGTAATACAATCTTGGTATATAATTTGACAGTGTTGTGGGGATTAGTTGTTTAGCACAGCAAAGCTGGCTGGAGAATTCTGGGAGCTGAAGTCCTTCAGACTTAAAGTTGCAAAGGTTGGGGACCCCTGGTTTAGCAAACTGATGGCATTAGGGGGGGAAATTGTCCTTGTGTGTACTAGTTCTTGTGTGAAGTGCCCTATAGCATAGTTTTGAGTAAATAACTATCTGGAAAATCAAAATTTAGGACTAAAATCTGGCAATATCTATACGCTGATGATACTCAGTTGTATATATCTACCCCAAACCACCCCAACGATGCCGTAGCGGTGATGTGCCAGTGCCTGGAAGCCGTACGGATCTGGATGGGAAGTAACGGACTCAGGCTCAACCCGACCAAGACCGAGTGGCTGTGGTTTCCGGCCGCCCGATTCAACCAGCTCACTCCATCGCTGGCCATAGGGGGCGAACATCTTGCCCCTGTGGATGGGGCGCGCAATTTGGGTGTCCTCCTGGATGCCCGGCTGTCCATGGAAGATCAAGTGACGGCCGTGGCCAGGAGAGCGTTTTACCAGGTTCGCCTGGTTCGCCAATTGCGTCCCCTATTGGATCGGGACGCCCTTCGCACAGTCACTCATGCGCTCGTGACATCCCGACTGGACTATTGCAACTCTCTCTACATGGGGCTTCCCTTGAGGTGCACCCGGAGACTTCAGCTAGTCCAGAATGCAGCCGCGCGAGCAATTATGGGGGCCGCAAGGTCTATCCATGTAACACCGCTCCTGCGCGAGCTGCACTGGCTACCTGTCGTCTTCCGGGTGCGCTTCAAGGTGTTAATTATCATCTTTAAAGCGCTCCATGGCTCGGGACCTAGCTATCTGCGGGATCGGATCCTGCCTCATACATCCTCACGGCCGATTCGCTCCCACAGAGAGGGACTTCTCCGGGTGCCGTCCACTAGACTGTGTCAGCGGGCGACACCCAGGGGAAGGGCTCTCTCTGTGGCGGGCCCGGCCCTCTGGAACGACCTTCCCCCCGATATTAGGACAACCACGGACCTCCGCTCCTTCCGTCTTAAATTAAAAACTTACTTTTTCCGTCTGGCCGGCCTGGGATAGTCCCCCTGTCTTGGGGTTTTACTGGGTAAATTTTAGTTTAGTTAGTTAAATGGGATTTTAGCACAGTCTGAGTTTAATTTGGCTTTTAAATTGTTTGTATATTTTATTGATGTTTGTATGTTTTTTACTGTTTTTATTCTACCTGTGCACCACCCCGAGTCCCCATGGGGAGAGGGAGCGGTTTATAAGTATTAAATGATGATGATGATGATGATGAATATGTCTAGCTTCTTTTTTGCAATAGTGCCATACTATTCTGTTTAAGAACAGCACTACAATTTAAAAAATATTAAAACAAAATGCTATAGAAATGAAGAGTACTTTTTATATGATTATCTGATTTGTGTATCTCTAAGGCTTTAAAAAAAGGGGGGAAACACTTCTCTACTGAAATAAGAACCAGGAAAGAGGAACTAATTAAAACTCACTGACTTATCATTGATGAGACCAGAGCTATAGTCTTATTGTTTCCTTTAGGGAATTTTCTTGATACTTTTAAAAATAATCCCTTTGGCCAATTAGTGGCTGATAACAGCCAGCAGGGATTTCCACTTCATCTACTGCTCAACTTTTTCAAGTTTCATTGTTACATATGACCAGAATATTAAAAGCATTCTGAGAACTGTTCCAATGGGGCTTAGATAAAGACAACGCTTCTGATTTGTCTGTTTCATTCCACGCTCAAAATAAAACATCTTTTTTATTTTGTGCACACTACTAAAAAGATTCCTGACATGTTTTTTAAACCATGTCTTTCAGCATTGAGTTTAATAGTTGGCTTTCTGTGTCTAAGTACTATTCTAATTGCCTCGGGTAGGTCTGCATTAAAATGTGGTTTTATTTTTTAATTGTAAACTACTAAGAAATCTCATAGTTAGACATATAGTCAGTTAAATAAAGAAACAATACAAATAAACACATGCTACACAGTGAGCCAGGGTACCTGGTGATTCTTTTTTAAGGATATTGCTTGGAGTGGGATTGGTTTTTGGATATGCTATGATTTTATTTCTGGGTTTTCTGGAACTTGTAAAGTTGTTTTAACCCATGGGTCCTCAAACTCTGGCCCGCGGGCCACAAGTGACCCAGCAAAGCCATTAATCCAGCCCATGCAGGACCGCAAGGCTGCCCTGCCCACATCGCCCGATTTACCCTTCGGCTGAGTGCAGGACTTGCCTTTGTGAGGGCTGGAACTGAAAGGTAAGGCCAACAATTTTGGCCTGCAGAGATGTTCTGGAGGTGGGGGAAGTGAAAAATGAGGCACACAAACACCCTAGGAGAGCAAAAAATGGGAGAAAATGAGCCAATTTTGACCAAAAAAAACGGGCTGTTTTTGCCTGTTTTTGGCTTGCAGAATGCTTCTGGAGCTGAGGGGGTGAAAAACAGGCTGCAGAGACACCCGAGGAGGCTAAAAAAAATGGGCCTGTTTTGGGTCTGCAAATGCTTCTAAAGGTGTGTGTGTGCGTGTGTGAAAAATGGGGTGCACAGACACAACAGGAGGCCAAAAAAAATGGGGAAAATGGCCCGTTTTTTGCCAAAAAGTGAGCCGTTTTTGCCTGTTTTTGCCTTGCAGAATGCTTCTAGTGGTATTTGACCAATATGCAATAAAAATGGCTCTATGCATGTGCAGAAGCAAAAATCAAGATGCGCCCCATTTGGGGGTATGGCACACCTGAGTTGCTGGCCAGGCCCAGGCTGCTAAACTACTACTGGTTCAGCTGAACTGGTCTGAACTGGAAGGAACCCACCACTGACTCACGCCCACCTAGTCACATGACCTAGCCTTGCCCACCCAGTCACATGTCCATGTAGCCATGCTCACCCAGCCGGTCCGCCCCCCCCCCCAGCAGTCTGAGGAACTGTGAATTGCCCCCCCCCCCGCTTAAAGAGTTTGAGGACCCCTGTTTTAACCTGATACTAGAGTTTAGAGTTTATTGGTTTTAGCTGCTGGATTCACAATGTGCAAGCAGTGGGGCCATACAAATAGAATATATAAATCGATAGTTTTACCATGTATATCTTGCATTTATGCCAGCAGGGTACTTAGGGAAACTACTAATTTAAAACAATAAGAACACCCACACAGCAAAACAGTGATTAAGTGGTTAAATCTTAATGGAAACTACATCTACGTGGACAGAAGTAAGCACTGGGGTACCCCAAGATTCTGTTTTAGGCCAACTGCTGCTGTGGCCTAGAAGTGGAGCTCTCCCCTCCCAATCAGGAGGTTGTGAGTTCAATCCTAGGTGGAGGCAGATGTCGGGTCTCCTGCTTAAACAGGGGGTTGGACTAGATGACCTGCAAGGTCCCTTCCAACTCTGTTAATCTGTTAAACAAGTACTCTTCAATATCTTCAAAACCAATTTAGATGAGGGACTCTAAAAGAATTTAGAAAGGGAACTTATCAAATTTGCAGATGACACCAAAGGTTCTTTATTTCATAGTGACATGCATTTCAAAAAAAAAAATTCATCTCACCAACTGGTGAAAGAACTTTGAACATTCAATTACATAACAAAACAGGCACTTGGGAACAACAATCTCCACTTCACACACATGCAGATAGGATCTGAGTTCCTTCCCACTCACTGACCAGGAAAGGGAAATCTTGGCCTAAAAGCAATTGGTTTGAAAAAAGGATCAAGAGAAGGAATAACACAGGGTTTTCCAAATTGTGGGACATACCTGCCGTGGGTAGATGCAGAAAGAGTCCAGGGGAAATGTGCAGAACCTTCCTGTTACATTGTTACAATAAACCAGGGATGAATCTAGCAGGTTCTGACAGGTTCTGGAGAACTGGTAGCGGAAATTTTGAGTAGTTCGGGCAACCGGTAGCAGAAATTTAGAGTAGTTCGGACAACCGGTAGCGGAAATTTTGAGTAGTTCGGACAACCGGTAGTAGAAATTTTGAGTAGTTCGGACAACCGGTAGCGGACATTTTGAGTAGTTCGGACACCCGGTAGCAGAAATTTTGAGTAGTTCGGACAACCGGTAGCAGAAATTTTGAGTAGTTCGGACAACCGGTAGCAGAAATTTTGAGTAGTTCGGACAACCGGTAGCAGAAATTTTGAGTAGTTCGGACAACCGGTAGCGGAAATTTTGAGTAGTTCGGACAACCGGTAGCGGAAAATTTGAGTAGTTCGGACAACCGGTAGTGGAAATTTTGAGTAGTTCGGACAACCGGTAGCAGAAATTTTGAGTAGTTCGGACAACCGGTAGCAGAAATTTTGAGTAGTTCAGACAACCGGTAGCAGAAATTTTGAGTAGTTCGGACAACCGGTAGCAGAAATTTTGAGTAGTTCGGACAACCGGTAGCAGAAATTTTGAGTAGTTCGGAGAACTGGCAAATACCATCTCTGGCTGGCCCCAGAGTAGGGTGGGAATGGAGATTTTGCAGTATCCTTCCCCTGCCACACCCACCAAGCCATGCCCACAGAACTAGTAGTAAAAAAAATTTGAATTTCACCACTGCAATAAACCTATTTTCCCAAAGTTTCATTGTATTGTTTTCATTGTTCATTTCATTCATTTTGGTGTTTGGCTTGGATTTTTAGGAGAAGTGTGTACATTAAGATTACACTAAAGAGAGGTGCGATGGCAACAAGTTTAGGAAGTATGGTTTAACACAGTGTTACTCAACCTTGTTCAACTAGAAGATGTCGGGACTTCAACTCCCAGAATTCCCCAGCCAGCGAATGCTGGCTGGGGAATTCTGGGAGTTGAAGTCCAGACATCTTCAAGTTGACAAGGTTGAGAAACACTGGTTTAACAGATTAAACTCCAGCTTTGCAACTCCATAGTGTTTATAATATTTGTATTATAAATTTATAAATATGTATGTATGTATAATATATATGGCTTTCAGTACAACTCTAGTTTCTACCTCTTAAAGTATATGTTTAGCGCTAGAAAAAAAAAGATAGGGTTGAGAAAAGCTTGGCCAGAATGACCAAGGGTTGACGTTTTTGAAGTTATTAAAATATCATATGCTTGGGAACAGAGTCAGGGCTATGGTAGAAAAAGGGAACAGGAGCAAATTTTACTACATAATAGTACCAACATCCAGTACAATGGTGAAAGATTCAGGAATCAAGGAATGACTGCATAGTACATCATTAATCTATTTAATTTGCTTCTCTAGAATATAATGATAGTTATCAGCTGAGAAAGACTGGACAGATTCAGTGGACTTCATTTATAACAACTGTTTATTACCAGAAACAGCCAATATCTCTAGGTCATAGTCATTGGGGAGTCCAGGCTCATTGCCCTCAAGCCCTAGATTTCTGGACTTCCTGCTACTATTTAGTTGCCCATTATGGAAATAAAATCCTGGTCTATATGAGCCTTTGATATAATCCAATGGGGGTAATTTTATATTCTTATCACAGAATTCAAAGTTAGGTGGATCACTGCATGAAGCAACCTATTTTTTAAAGGCTCAGAAATATATTCAAATTTTAGTGCGTGGATAAAATGATTGAAGAGTAAATGTATTTAGATTGGCCAGGGTAAAGAAGGAGAAAAAAATGTGGACAAGGAAGAAAAAGCTTTTTCCAAGCATGCTTTTTTTCTTCTTCTTTACTGTATCAGGACATTGATGGATGATGTTACTCTGCGGAATGGCCTGTAATTACTCAGTGGGACAGTGCAGATTCATCAATTCATGATCAATGTTCACAGCATCCAATCAGATGAAAGCCTTCAGTGCTGGTCAGACACACAAGAGCTCTAAGGAAACGGGTAGTTATTCTTTATCTGACAATCAGAATAATGCAAACCACGCATGTGGCTATCTACATGTATGTAAACCTGCTCTGTCGCCAATATGCACACAATATGGTAATTGCATTGGCTAGATCACGGAGTACACAACTGCATGTATAATCATTACCAGTATGCAAACAACTGTGTTCCATACCTATTCCAAGAGGAGGTCCTGTCAATTTTCAGTTAATGGTTCTATAATAGTGAAATTGATCTACCATAGAGAAGGCAAACAAGAAAACAGGTCATGCTGAGGAAAGGATTCCATTTGAATGTATTTTATATGATTGCCCCATTCTTAACTATACAAATGCTGAAGTAAGGCTCCTTGACAATGATCTTAAATTTGAGGATAAATTGTTAAGAGAAGATGGCAGTCCCTTCATTTTTAGGGAAAAGGTGAAATCTTCCTCTAGCCAAATTAGATGACTTGATGATTACATAGATACATATTTTCTTTCTTTCTTTTTTTTTAAATTTTATTTTTATTTATTCTTGTAAAAAATCCCATAATTTTAAATATATTTGCCATCACGTGAAAAAAACATATAAGTAACCAAAATTAACATTGAAATCCTAATAGTAGGCATAATATTTAACCCCAGCATTTACGCTATATACAACCCATCTAGAAAAACTATCTACTACTTCATCAGTTCTTATTCATCATTAAATTTCTTATTAATATAGTTCACCAATATCCAAATTAAGCATGTATTATTGCTTCAGTCGTTGCTATTCCATTGTTTCCGTATCCAATTATGCCACCTCTTCCATGAATTATAGAATTCTGAATCCTTTTTCCCTTTAAGTAATTTCGTTTATCTGCCCAATTCTGTGCACTCATTGATTTTATTTATTACTGCCCTATCCGTTGGTATTTGTTCACTTTTCCACTCCTGGGCAAATGCCAATCTTGCCGCAATAATTATATGCAACGCCAGAAACCATATACCCATAATATCTGGGGGTCCTAAAAGCAAGGTTTCCGGTTTCAGTTCCAATCGATATTGGGTAATTTCTATATTTTCTTGGTATTTCCTGTTGGTCTCCCATCCAGATGTTAATTCGGTCTGAATTTGCTTAGCTTTTGACATCAATGATTAAAGGTGATTAAGGTTTGATTCAAGGAGAGATTCAACCTAGAAATAAGGAGACATTTTCTGACAGTGAGCACAATCAACCAATGGAGTAGCTTGCCTTCCGAAGGTGTGGGAGCTTCATCACTGGAGGCTTTCAAGAAGAGACTTCTCTGCCATCTGTCAAAAATGGTATAGGGTCTCCTGCTTGAGCAGGGCAGTTGGACTAGATCAGGGGTCTCCAACCTTTGTAACTTTAAGTCTGAAGGACTTCAGCTTTGCTGGCTGGAGAATTCTGGGAGCTGAAGTCCTTCAGACTTAAAGTTGCAAAGGTTGGAGACCCCTGGAGTAGATGACCTTCAAGGTCTCTTCCAACTTTGTTAATCTGAGGTTGATAAAAAGTTGTTTTCATATAAAAGCATTTGCTCAGAACATGTTCTTTTAGGAAAGGTCTCTCCAATTTCCCTGCAGAGGGGCCATGTGATTGTTAATTGTTCTTGTTTCTTCCAATTATCAGAGGCCCTTTGATATGATAGTTGTGTCTTTGTGTTATTACACCCCTGAAATGTGGAGGGCAGTGTTGGCTTTTGCCTGGTTAAACAACAAACTGAAATTAAGTGATCATCACCTAAGACTCAATCACACAGCATTCCTCACGCCTCTCTTTTCATTCTTTTATTGTTTTCTGCGTTTGTTTCAACCTGCAAACCTTTTGGGGCAGAGATCTCTCAAGATCTGTTATTGGAAAGTGCCACATGCCTGTATGTAGTGAATTAATGAGGCAGGAAAAATGAAAGATCGAAACGCCATTTCATAGCAAAGCACCTGATTGTGAAAGATAAAAGCTACCCAAGGTCTGCATTTGACAGATGCCTGAGATACCCCTCTCCCAACTTCTCCTGTGCTGAACCCAAGGGCACTTTTGCTTAACAGCTTGACTTCCAATCTCTTTTTAAAAAATCTATTGAAGGAGGCGAGAGGTTTTTTTTCAATTGGGCGCCATTAAAAGTAATAAAAAGAATCTGTCAGCACAAACATCTGGAATTTCTAATGGGGAAAGCTGACTTCAAGCTTGTGAACTGATTCCTATTCTAAGCCGCGACGCCTTTGGGTAACCCAGGATGAGCAGGAGGACTTTTAATGCTGCTTGGCCCATAAGTGGCTCTGGCAAGTGTGCCTTGAAAGTGTTCCTCCAGGACCACAGACTTTGACTAAATCAACTATATGGGTGCATTGATTTAGTGCTAAGCAGATGTTGTCAAGTAATTAAGACTCTACATTTAGAGCAGCTCTATTGAAAAAGGATAGAAAGAGCCTGAATGCGAATAGGCTTCTTTTGTCATTGCGCAAATTGGGATGGATATACAGAACTTTTTTTTAATTAGCTATTGGGCTGGCTGTAAAACAGGAACAAGGTAAATAAGGGCAGAAAAACCAAAGACCCTTTCAATTGCCATCCCAAAGGTGGCAATTTTTCAAGAGGCAACTGGACTTTGTTTTTCTTTGAACTGCATTTTGCATTTTGCATTTATTAGTTTGTCAAACATGTACAAGATAGCAGGAATAAATGTAAACAGGGAGATGAACGAAAGAAATGAATGCAAATAGAGGGGGACAGTAGGATAGGGGTGAAGTCCATGGTAGACAGTTTAAGATTGAAGTTGTGAGGGTTTGAGGATGGAACAACAGAGTCAGGTAGAGCATTCCAAGCATTGACCACTGTTGCTGAAGTCGTATTTTCTGCAATCAAGTTTGGAGCGGTTTACCTTGAGTTTGTATCGATTGTTTGCCCGTGTGTTATTGTGGTTGAAGCTGAAGAAGTCGTTGACGGGCAAGACGTCGGAGCAGACAATTTTGTGTACTGTGCTTAGATCATATTGCAGGCGGCGCAGTTCCAGATTGTCCAAGCCCAACTACTGAGAGAAATGAGCAGGGGTGAGTGTAGAGGAGATGGGTGACCATATAAATTTGACAACTATATATATAAATGAATACTTCCAAAGGCACAACGTAGTGTTGCTGGAACTGATGGATAGCAGCGTATCTTCTCTGTATCACTTGTTCGACTGCTCATCTTCCCATACATTACAGCAACCTCACAGTTTTTATGTAACCCCAGCTTTTCACTTTTCTAGTAAAGTTGCACGTACCGTTTGCAGTCATAATATGTGGGCTCTTAGGATTCATTGTGATCCAGGCACTCAGTAGCGGGCCCAGATTTCTGACCATCACCATGTTCACAATTTGCAAGTTTCCCTGCTGGTTTCCGACAAGCGAACTCAATGGGGAAGCCAGTTGGAAGTGTCAGTCACATGAGAGGTTTAGTCCTTCCTTTAGGACCCACAGTGATTTGCTTAACGACTATAAGTGGGGACTCTGGGAATCTCCATCACTAAAGCTGCATATGGTCATGTGACATTGTGCTTTAGAACAGCATTGCATAGTGATGAAAATTCCAGTCTCCATTACTGTCATTAAGAGGGACGCAGTGGCTCAGAGACAGTCTGGCGGTTTGAATCCCTAGCGCCATGTAACTGAGTGAGCTCTCATTACTTGTCCTAGTTTTTGCTAACCTAGCAGTTCAAAAACGTAAAAATGCAAGTAGAAAAAATAGGAACCACCTTTGTTGGGAAGGTAACAGCATTCCATGCGCCTTTGGCATTTAGTCATGCCGGGCACATGATCACGGAGACATCTTTGGAGAGGGCTGGCTTTTCGGCTTAGAAATGGAGTTGAGCACTGCCCAGTATAGTTGGGAAAAGCTAGCACATATGTGCAAGGAGAACCTTTACCTTTACTTTTACTGCACTTGTAGAAAACAAAAACAAACCCATGCCATGCACTGACATTAAGGGATGTACTTGCACAAATGAAGAGCAGAGTGACCTTCACCTGTCTGAATATCACACCTTACCTATTAAACCATTTTATCTAATCAAAACGTCTCACTGAGACAGGCAGGTTTCATGGGCTCAAAAATATATTATTTAACATGTTACATAGTTGAAACCGGGCATTAAAAACAGATCTTAGAGCCTGGATGCTATTCAAATGCAGCATTAAGACAACCCATCATTCCAGTCCTCTATCCCCATTTTAGGATGATTGCAATTTTATGCATATTTAATAAAAATCACTACTATTGTGATTTTTCCCTAGTAAAGGAATTCCAAATGCAGTTTGAAACTTTTTAGAGGTAAACCTCAGCGATATCTGTAAGATATGTTGAAATTGCAGCTAATTCAAAAGTACTATGGTTTTTTTTCTCTACGATATTCAGAAATAGTACTACCCACAATAATCGCAATTCATTCACTGAAAGTTTGTAACAAAGCCAATATCAAATAGGATTTTGCTTATGAATTCCCTGCCTTTAAAGTAATCAATTAAATTTAAATGAAACTTCACGTCATCTAAACCTTTTTAGCTGAAAAAAAATGTTAAGACAAAGAAACCATTTAATAAAGAAAAGCTACTCCTCATTGTTAAAAGGCCTTATTATAATTTATTTTTTCATTTTCCTATTATAGTACCATGGTGGACTGCAAATTAAAATATCTTTAATATCAATCAGTGTGTCTTTAAACTTTCTACCTTGCAGATTAAAATTTGTTATTGCCAATTAAATTTGCAGATTAATGGATCAAAGAAAACATTCAACTTTTCCTGGCACTCCCTCCCATTCTGCATGTTGCCCAAACACACATGGCAGTATGATGCCAAACACAGATGGGCCTCCAGGCATTGCTTCAACCCTCATGTGTGACTCTCATGTCTGAACAATTCCTACGGGTACAATGCATGTAGAAGTACAGAGATATTTGATGTATGCATGGTCCATTTCCTACACAATTTGTACCCATCACATGGGGGGAAGGGGGAAGGCAACCCCAAGGTTGCTTTTTTGTGATGATTAACAGATTAACAAGAGTTGGAAGGGACCTTGCAGGTCATCTAGTCCAACCCTCTTCCCAAGCAGGAGATCTTACATCTGCCTCTAGCTAGGATTGAATTTACAACCTCCTGATTGTGAGGTGAGAGATCCACCTCTAGCCCAAAGCAGCAGGAATGGATTCCTGTTTATTAGGTTGGAGCAGCAATGGTGTGGAGGGACTTGCTCATCTTCCAAACTTGTCAGCAGCACCATCTGGAGCTTACAATAATACAATAGCAGAGTTGGAAGGGACCTTGTAGGTCTTCTAGTTCAACCCCCTGCATGGGCAGGAACCTTATACCATTTCAGAGAAATGGCTATCTAACATCTTCTTAAAGACTTCCAGGGTTGGGGCATTCACAACTTCTGGAGGCAAGTTGTCCCACTGATTAATTGTTCTAACTGTCAGGAAATTTCTCCTCAGTTCTAAGTTGCTTCTCTCCTTGATTAGTTTCCACCCATTGCTTCTTGTTCTGCCCTCAGGTGCCCTGGAGAATAGTTTGACTTCCTCTTCTTTGTGGCACCCTCTGAGATATCGGAACACTGCTATCATGTCTCCCCTGGTCCTTCTCTTCATCAAACTAGACATCCCCAGTTCCTGGACCCACATATCATCACCAGTAAGTAGTAGAATCTCATCATCCTCTGACAACCTTCCAGGATATATGTTTCCTTGCATCCCTTCTGGAATAGAACATGTCCCTACAAAGATTCTTTAACAATGAATATATTCAGAGAAGAAATGGGTTTCTCCATTACTTACAGTCCTATCCATGAAATGCAGTTGCTGGAGACGTCTGCTCATCATATGAGCCATCATTTCTCAGGTAAAGCTGTACCGTAGTGTCTAGCTGAATAGAGACTGTGGTGTGAACAAAGCTGAAGATGGAACAATAAGCAACATCCAGAAAGGATGAGCCTTTTCCCACGATATTTAATCCTTTACTTTAGAACTTGCTAAGTAGAAATTAGGTTCAGATCCCAGTTTTATCTGCATGTCATTCACATAGAGCAGGGGTCCCCAACCTTTGCAACTTTAAGTCTGAAGGACTTCAGCTCCCAGACTTCTCCAGCCAGCAAAGAATTCTGGGAGATGAAGTCCTTCAGACTTAAAGTTGCAAAGGTTGGGGACCCCTGACATAGAGCATGTTGCTCTCCATTGCTCCATCTTTCTTACTTCACAGGATTGTCGTAAGGATGAAAGGTAGGAAAACATCTGGGCTTCTGCCTTTTTGTTGTTGTTGTTGCCCAACGCTAGTGTTAAAATCTCTTATCCCAAAAGTTTTGGCATGCTGTGGAGATAATCAATAGATGCAAAATCCTGGAGATTGTGGTGCGGGTGCATAAAATCGTAGTGGTAACTGTCAATCATCTATCAATAAACAGAGTGCGAGACAGTTGAAATAAGTGGATATAATCAATTGGTGAGCAAAACTCACTGGTGCAAAACCAAACCAAACAAAAACCAAGAATTCTGTATTCTTTATGCCAGTGTCCTAGAAAATGATGGCTGTTATGGCTGATTTGAAAATGATTCAGAAGACGTGCTTTGAACCATATGCAAGGAGAAGATCTCTGCTACTCATTAGAGCAGTGTTTTTCAACCACTGTGCCGTGGCACACTAGTGTGCTGTGAGATATTGTCTGGTGTGCCGTGGGAAAAATTCCAATTCCAATATCAGCTTTGTGTTCAGCCAAAAAGGCCCAGGTTTCATGCTGAGTAAGTAAACAGAAATATGAACAATTATAAAATACTTTATTATTTCATAATAAAGTAATTATAAAATAATTTCTTTGTGTTTATTTGATTCCTATTCAAGAGAATTACTTTATATATAGTCAATATAGGCACAGAGTTAAATTTTTTAAACATTTTCTAATGGTAGTGGTGTGCCTGATTTTTTTCATGAAAAAAGTGTGCCTTTGCACAAAAAAGGTTGAAAAACACTGCATTAGAGCAGCTAGACCTTTTTCAGGCTTAATGAGTGGATTTCTTAAAGCAGCAGCAGCAGCAACAGCTTTCTCCAGGCTTTTGCAAGCGTTGGAACAAGGTTCAGCTGCTTTACTGTCACATCTGAAGTCTGCAGAGGCTTAACGGCCATAAATGTAATAAACCAATGGTTTACAAACCCAAATATAGCACTATAGCAATTGTGATTCTGATGAGGAAAAAAACAACCCCTATTCTCATGAGATAAGATCTATCCTGGGTCAGGAATAGCAACTTTTCTCCCATTTGGTGCCCCAGATCTGGGATAATTCTTATATCACGAGAAAAGAAATATTCCATAACGGTTCATTGTACATCTTTCTGAATATATATGAAACGAATGGTCCACATTTGGTCTGATTTTACAATTGTTCTGAGAAACAAAAGTTTCTTTTTCAGAAGATATACTCAAACCACAATGAAAAAACATCCATCTGTGAGATCCTTAACATTCTTACATATATTACTTGAATTAGGATCAAATCTGTGATGTATTGAACCATGAATTTTGCAGCTCGGTTATAGAGCAATCTTAGATTCAGAATTCCAGACTACCACTAGATGGTAGTAAAGGGTATATAACATACCTCTTTTCTACCAGCTAGTTCAGTGGTAGTCAACCTGGTCCCTACCGCCCACTAGTGGGCGTTCCAGCTTTCATGGTGGGCAGTAGAGGTTTTGTCTGATACTGAAGCACTTTCCTTTTTAAACTTTAATTGACTTCCCTACTTTATAAATCATCATTACGGTGGAACCGGTGGGCGGTTAGAAAATGTTACTACTAACAGAGATAAAGTGGGCGGTAGGTATAAAAAGGTTGACTGCCCCTGATCTAGTTGTTGTCCAGGTTTTTTCAGTCCATGTACAGTAGTCCTAGTTTTGATTTACTGATTGGCAGATATCAACAAAGCTTGGCAGTTTACGAAACGAATCTTAATTCCATCAACTAAAACAGCCATGGTACAATTAACATATCACAACCACCACATTACTGGTAGCAATTCAATTTCAACGGAGTTCAAGAAGACTTCTACAAATGACAAAAAGAACTGGCACCATCACTGTGAAACAACCTGTAGTAAAAATGATAGTTTCAGTTCTTATGCTCATCCGGAGGCGTGGAATGAGGTAAGCTTACATTAAAATGAGAATGAGCTTTCCTAATATTAGCTTCATTTTTGCTGGGGTGGTTGATTTACAGCAGCTGGGCAAACTGGCTTAAGGCCAATATTGCAGGGCCAAAGGGAAAAACTTTGGCTGACCTCTCTTTCCATGGCTTGCTTCTCTGTCATCCCTGCTCACCTGATTCTGATCCATTTCCCTTTGTTTTGCATTTCAGCTGGGGTGGGGTGGGGGGGGAAGAGAAACTGGCTGCTGCCCAAGGAGAGATGTGATGGATGCCACTATATGCCCGCTTCAGCACTAACCAGGAAGCATGCTGGAAATCGCCACTCTCCTCCCAGGCAACAAGGGATGGTGCCGCAAGAATGTCCTTCAAGGTTAGTTGCTTCTCATTTTGGCTCCCTGAAATGAGAAACCTGCTGAAAGTTTGAGAAATCTGAAATAAGTTCCTAGGGCATTACAGTCTCTTATTACTGCTGTTTGTTTCTGAGACCAGAGGGATTATCTGAACCAGTGAACTGAGAAATTCTATCATTCTTGCAAAAATGGGTTGAAACAGAGGCTGTTTAAGACACAAGGGAGCAATTAGAATGACCTTGAAGGTCCAGGAAGCCCTGCTCTTTAGCAGAACAGACTCTTCAATTAAGTTTGCCAAGAGAAGCTGGAGGAAGGGCTGGGAAGTCTCCAGGTAGCCACTCAGGGTTCATCTGGAGACACTAGAACAGTAAAAGATCATTTTCTCCCTCTGAACAGTACAAGTCAGAAGCTTGTCTTTTTATGGCTTAAATAGGGGCCTGTGGTGTGTTTCATTGCTGGGAAATGGCATGGGAATTAAAAAGCATCTGGAGAAATGCCGAAGACTGGCCTTGTTGTTTGAGCTTCTTTAGAGGTCTGAGTGCCATTGTTTGAGAGGAAGATAAGCTACGGGTAGATGACCTTCTGCCAGCTGAGGTGGTCCTTGCCCTCTGTGTGACAAGTAACTTGGACCAGAACTGGAACAAAAACAGAGGTGGGTTCCTACCAGTTTGGACCGGTTCAGCCGAGTGGATAGTAACTCAGCCTGCCATGCTCCCAACTGGTTAACTCAGTGGCACCGTAGGTGGCGCCATCTTGTTTTTTACTTCTGCGTATGCGCAGAAGGATTTTTTTTAGTACTGCGCATGTTTGCATAGCGTGCATCAAGAGTGAAGCGCACATGCGAAGTGCGTCCCTGAGTAGACCGGCAGTAGCAGCAGACGGAACCCACCGCTGGACAAGAAGGTTCAATGAACCTTGAATGGAAGTCGAAGTTTAGACTTGGGTTCAAAATTAAGAAAATTAAATAAGGACATTGAACTTCCCATGTGATTTTCTTCTTCAGTTACATTAAGAATTGTAGTCAAGCAGTACTACTTGGGAGAGTTGGGGTTGGGGTTTGCACAGAGGGTCTCAGACTTTGCAACAAAATTTCAGCAAAAATGAAATGCACAGGTACAGTATAGGTGGTACCTTGCTCAACAGCAGTAACTGTGAAAGGGATCTTGGAGTCCTAGTAGACAACCATTTAAATATGAGCCAGCAGTGTGCAGCAGCTGCCAAAAAAGCCAACACAGTTCTAGGCTGCATAAACAGAGGAATCAAGATCAAGTGTTAATACCACTTTATAATGCCTTGGTAAGGCCACACTTGGAATACTGCATTCAGTTTTGGTCACCACGATGTAGAAAAGATGTGGAGACTCTAGAAAGAGTGCAGAGAAGAGCAACCAAGATGATTAGGGGACTGGAGACTAAAACATATGAAGAACGGTTGCAGGAACTGGGTATGTCTAGTTTAATGAAAAGATGGACCAGGGGAGACATGATAGCAGTGTTCCAATATCTCAGGATTGCAAAGCAGAGGGAGTCAAGCTATTCTCCAAGGCACCTGAGGGCAGAACAAGAAGCAATGGGTGGAAACTAATCAAGGAGAGAAGCCACTTAGAACTGAGGAGAAATTTCCTGACAGAACAATTAATCAGTGGAAGAACTTGCCTCCAGAAGTTGTGAATGCCCCAACGCTGCATGTCTTTAAGAAGATGTTGGATAGCCATTTGTCTGAAATGGTATCGGGCTTCCTGCCTAGGCAGGGAGTTGGACTAGATGACCTCCAAGGTCCCTTCCAACTCTGCTATTGTATTGTATTGCTATGAATCTACAGTGGTGGTGATGGTCAGATGTGAGAAAGTTTTCTATGGAGAAAGACAGAACAAACCACGCACGTTGAGCCTGAACACGAAAAGAAGGTGAGGGGAAATTATAGGAACTGTAGCCTGATACATCTAGAGGTAATTCATTGGTGAGTCTAGTAGTCATTATTCTGGGAAGCAATTTTCAGGTGCTTATACTGTCTGCAACACAGTCTTCACTGTTTCATGATGACAAATGAAAATGATCTTTTAACACTTCAGTTCTTATGTCACAAGTATTGCACTCTCTGTCCACACTTAACTAGTGCTATTCCAAATTATAGGGACAGAGAGTGCAATACTTGCTGCCTGCTATATAACAAATGGCATCCTAATGTTTTGTGATCAGTGTTCTTCATGTGCTAGAAAACTCCCCAAAGGATTAGCTTCTAGAGAGCGAGCTCTGAAGCATGATAACTCCTCTTTAACAAGAAGCGAAAAGAAACATGAACAATGTTTTACCAGGGTGAGATATTAGGAAATCAGAACCACGGTGTTTCAACAAATGATGAGTGGTAAAACTGTAGTGGTTGAACCTTCCTCTACCAAAACCATATATTCCCGTAGGGCAGTCAAAGGATTTGTGACCTTGGGACTTTTTGTATGGATGAGAGGAAAGGTGACTGTCCCTCTGCCACTGTGAATTGGGGGTATCTTGACTGCGAAAGATGGGCTATGTATTGTTTCATGGCTAGCATTCAGGGGGAGACTTTTCTTGCCTGGAGTTGCCTAATACTACTTTTAAAAAGCCATCTAATCTCCTGACATTATTACATCTTACACTAATGAATTCCATAAGCAAATTAAATGCTGTGGCTAGAAAGACATCCTTTTGCTTGTTCTGAATTTGATGCCAATCTATTCAACTGAATTACCCTAAAATTGTGCATAAGCTTACCAAGAGGAGGGAGTGGGGAGCTCAAATCTCTCTGATTCCGCAGCATATGATTTGTGAAATCTTTATAATGCAAATTAATCTTTCTTTTTTTTCAAGAACAGCATATGTGTAAGCTGATTCTATGGCAATCTAGCCCGTGGTATCAATGGAACAATCCATCTCCCAGGAGCTCTGTGAAGAGCAAGGCATACTCATTTAGCTAATGTGTATGTACTAACACGGCCATCCATTTATACAAACTGTGAATAATCTGCCACGGGGAGCAACCTACCTCTGGTTGGTTGTGTTCATTGAAAATAGAAAATGTTCAAGTGACTCTTCAAAAAGTTGTCTAATCCAGGGGTCTCCAACCTTTGCAACTTTAAGTCTGAAGGACTTCAGCTTTGCTGGCTGGAGCATTCTGGGAGCTGAAGTCCTTCAGACTTAAAGTTGCAAAGGTTGGAGACCCTTGGTCTAATCAATTCCTGTCAATCTGTGAACGGACCATTAAATCCAACCAGATATCCTTCTTAACTCACTTGTTGATTGAATGTGAGATCATTTCTGAACATGATTTGCGATTCAGCCACATTGTACTCAGCATGCTGGACTAGGCTAAAATGGGATTGGGTAGTTGGCGGTTCAATGTATTGTAGGAATCCAGTCATTTTGTTTTTTGTGAATCAGGTGATCACATTTGCATTTATGGACATGGCCTTAGAACTGAATCTTTTATAATCAAGAGCTACTGTATATGTCGTCTCCTAAACTGCAGATTACTTGCTAATAATCTACATTATTTGTAGTCTGTGAGACTTGTACAAACATCAAGATGACTACTGCTGAAGACATTGATGAATTAAATGCCCTTTGTTTGTCTTACATTTATGCCTAGGTATACTTGTGATTAGTATTAGGGAATTTCTTTGCCTAAGATATAATGGGGCAGTTTAATTCATAAATTTCCAAATTCCCCTTACCTGTCCTGAGACAATAGAGAATGAAAGCATTGTTCTTAAAAACTGCAGTTTTCACGAATAGAATAACAGAGTTGGAAGGAACCTTGAAGGTCTTCTAGTCCAACCCCCTGCTTAGGTAGGAAACCCTACACCACTTCAGACAAATAGATATCCAATCACATTCACAACTTCTGGAGGCAAATTATTCCACTGATTAATTGTTCTAATTGTCAGGAAATTTTTCCTTAGTTCTAAGTTGCCTCTCCTTGATTAGTTTCCACCCATTGCTTTTTGTTCTACCGTCAGGTGCTTTGGAGAATATTTTGACTTCATCGTTTTTGTGGCAACCCCTGAACACTGCTATCATGTCTCCCCCAATCCTTCTTTTCATTAAACTAGACATACCCAGTTCCTGCAACCGTTCTTCATATGTTTTGGCCTCCAGTCCTCTAATCCTCTTTGTTGCTCTTCTCTGCACTCTTTCTAGAGTCTCAACATCTTTTTTACATTGTAGCAACCAAAACTGAATGCAGTATTCTAAGTGTGGCCTTACCAAGACATTATAAAGTGGCATTAACACTTCACGTTGTTAATGTGAATGAATTAGTATTATTTGCTGGCCTATGCTGCTGTGGCCTAGAGGTGGAGCTCCTGCCGCACAAGCAGGTTGTGAGTTTGATCCTAGGTAGAGGCAGATGTAGGATCTCCTGCTTGGGCAGGGGGTTGGACTAGATAATAATAATAGTAATAATAATAATAGTAATAATAATAATAGTAATTTTAATTTTAATTTTAATTTTAATTTTAATTTTAATTTTAATTTTAATTTTAATTTTAATTTTAATTTTAATTTTAATTTTAATTTTAATTTTAATTTTAATTTTAATTTTAATTTTAATTTTAATTTTAATTTTAATTTTAATTTTAATTTATAAACCGCTCTCTCTCCCTGAAGGGACTCGAGGCGGTGCACAGGGAATTTAAAAATACATGTATAAAACCACAAGCATAATACAATATTAAAATAAATTAAACTAAAACCCTGCGCTAAAATCCCAAACTAACACTAAACCCTTAAAAACCCTAAAAAACAGTTCAATTATCCCAGGCCGGCCAAGCAGAAGAAATGTGTTTTTAATTTTTGACGGAAGGAGCGGAGGTCCATAGTTTTTCTAATTTCGGGGGGAAGGTCGTTCCAGAGGGTCGGGCCCGCCACAGAGAAGGACCTTCCCCTGGGCGCCGCCTGCTGGCATAGCCTAGTGGACGGCACCCGGAGAAGCCCCTCTCTGTGGGAGCGAATCGGCCGCAGGGATGTATGGATGACCTGCAAGGTCCCTTCCAACTCTGTTAATCTGTTAAAGTCTGTTAATTTACAGAATATCAATATGAAGATTGTAAACATAAAAGCAGTTTATATGTTTTCCCCATAGAAGACATATATCATAAAACTAAGTCGGTCAGGGCCTGAATAAATGACGATTATAGGTATGTCCACTTGAGTTCCATGGAAAAAGAAAATGAAAGATGAAGCTCCCCCCCATCCCCCATTCACAAACAAGCTCTGTGCCACACACCAGCTTTCTGTCCTCGCTCTGGAGAACCTTGTTTCTTCTGTAGTGATTGTATTTCTGCCACATTCATTTTTGACACCTGTCTAGTCCTGTCACAAAGACACAAAATAGCTTTCAAGGGATGTGCTTGTAATTATAGAGGATAATAGGTAAAACAAAAAGACACCTGTACAGAATGGAGAAGATCTGGTGCAAGGGGATCACAAGCTCAACACATCTCAATAGTCTAGTACAATTGAAAAGAAGACCAACAACATCTTGAAGAGCACAGAATCTGGATTATCCTGCTCTACTCCACCTTCGTCAGGCCTTGCTTGGATTTAGGTCTGCACAACCCAGTTTTTAAAAGACCAACAAACAGAACCGAGATCAGAGAAGGGCTACTAAGATGGTGAAAGGACTATAAAATTAAGTCCCAGGAGGAATGTTTAAAAGACTAGTAGATGCGTTTAGATTTATAGAATGTTGAAAGGGACGTGACAGCTCTTTTCAAATATCTAAACGGCTGACCCTTTGTAGAGGTTTGGGACTAATTCTCACTTTTCTAAAGAATAAGGCTAGACTTAATGGAATGAAACTTCAAGGATGGAGATGCAGTTTTGATGTTAGAAAAAAACTTCTAGTCACTAAGAGCTGTCAATCAGTGAAATTGATTACCACGTAGAATGCTTTCCCCCCTTCAGTAGAGGTTTTCCAACAGAGGCTGGATAGTCATCCATTGGAGATAATGTAGTGAAATCTGCGATGTGCAGAAGACTGGGCCTGATGACTCCTGAGGTACTTTGAAACTCTAGGGTTCTGTGAACTGGCTGAGTTTCAAGTGCATAGAGAGAAGTAGAAAAATGGATACATAAGAAATCCATGGCATCAGGCCTGGAGAATTAACATTTCATGGAAATTCAAGGCTGACAGCTTGTCTTCCCAATCTCAGGGCCAGGGTTTCTGCAGTTCATGGGCAAGAAAGTCAAGATGGTAGCCATTACAACACGATTGAAGTACTTTTATGTGTGACACACACAGGTGGTACACACACCAAAATGGCGCTTCAATCTCACCCTCACAGCTGCCATCTTGACTTTCTTGGCAATACCCTACTGTTCAAGTAGGTCATTATTTTTATTTTCCTCAGGATGTACAAGACAATTGGTAGTATAGGAATTGTGTGAGGTGTTTCCTTCGCCAAAGAACCTCTGAAATCTTGCTGCTTGTTCTGTCTAGTCAGATGCTATTCTTGGCTCTTGATGATTCTGAACATTTTTGTATAAATGCCTATTTTATTGGAATGTTTTACATTAGTTGTGCCCCCCCCCCACGTCTCACAGAAGGATATTCAAACCAAATGCTGCAATAGATTTAAGAAGAAAATCATATATTTTTTTCAAAGGGAGCCATTCTTGGGCATGTTTTCTTTTACTGTGAAGCATGGGTATAATTTCCATCTGTTGGGCCGACTCCAACAGTTCTATGGTTAGTCTGCAAGCAGCTCCTTAATCAAAGGGCAGTGAGCAGCTGTCACTCTGCTGCACCAGCATCTGTCAGATGCAATGATCATCTATCATTAGGTACAGTTGGAATAAAGGGATTGTAATACTATATGATAAAAGGGGAAATGTGTTGGTTCTGCTTAGAATGTAGTGTATGTTGCTGAAAAGAAGGTATTAGTATGAGACACAACACTGCTTTTCTGGCATTACCTCTTAATACCTCCCTAATACTCATTATAGTATGGAGCACCCACATAGCCAGCCAGAAATGTCCTCCAATCAGTCAGCTGTCAGTATTCATAGATCAAGATTCGTGATTAGGAGAGATGCAACCCTGTCCATGTAGCAAGCTGCCTTAGAGGAGGGCTCCGCTCGCTCACATGCAGTGACCCCTGGCACGGTATGAAGAAGCTGAAACCAACAATTTCAGAAATAAAAGCGGGTGATGGGTGGCCACTATACATGGCCAAAATTCAAGGAGCCTCTTTATTTGCAAATTGGAACAATCTGAGTTCTTCATCTGTCATGGTTTGCTGAAAGGAATCCTGGATTCAGTTTTGGGACAGTGCTATGGGTAGCTCCTCTGAGGCCATTGGATCGAAGAGCCTCATGTCGTTTACTGCCATTTTAAAGAATTTTGCAATATGGGCCGCATCACCCTAAAGGTCTGAGGACAGATCTATAGGCGAAAATGGGGTAAGGCTGGTTGTAAAACAGGAAAATGTTTGAGCGGCAAATAAACACCCGCCAAAGGAACTTTTCTAAAGTCAAAGAGGAAGCGCGAGGTCTTCAAACAGAGGCTGGATGGGTCATTTATCAGATGCTCCTGTGCAATGTTTCTCAACCTCAGCAACTGGCTGGGGCATTCTGGGAACTGAACAGTGGTGGGTTGCAATTTATTTTACTACCGGTTCGCTTGCACGTGCACTCACACAATTGCGCAATGCTTCTGTGCAGGCAGGTGGGCGGGCGGAGACTCCCGCCACCACCACTACCAGTTTGCCCGATCCGGGGGCAAACTGGCAGCAACCCACCTCTGGAACTGAAGTCCACCCATTTTAAAGATGTTGAAGTTGAGAAACACTGCTCAGAATGGATCTGAGCAGGGAAAGCAGCTCAATTGAGCCTTTCGTTCCCTTCCAACTGTATAATTTGGTGATCTTTGTGCGGATTTCAGATTTTGAACTAGTTGGAAGCCTCATTCACCCTTTTTCTTGGAATCCACATCTGGTTTTCAAGCATCTTTAAAAATGAAAGTGTTGGTTTTAGTTCCATATTACTGTGCTGTTTCTATAGCTGTTTCCATAAAAGAGGCTCTAGGGCAGAGGTTCCCAAACTTGGGAACTTTAAGACTTGTGGACTTCAACTCCCAGAATTCTCCAGCCAGCAGAGCTGGCTGGAGAATTCTGGGAGTTGAAGTCCACAAGTCTTAAAGTTCCCAAGTTTGGGAACATCTGCTCTAGGGTTTCCTTTTCTAAATTGTCCCACAAAGAGTGTATGTAGCTAGGACAATTAACCCTATTTAAGCTTTAGAAAATGAAAAGCCCAGAAATAATTGCCTGAATTACATTTCAGGCAAAAAATTTTTTAAAAAATGGACACTGGTAGTCCATTTTTCTACAATACATTTACTTGGGGAATATGAACTCACTGATAATTGAGGTGAAGGCTGATTCCTGTTCTGCAGCACCTTTATGCAGACTCTCTATCTCCCAAAGAATGCATAAAATCGGGGGGGGGGGGGGGAAGAACTGGCTTTTGGGTCTAAAGTTGGCCTGTAGAATCTCAAGCAAGGGTCCACCCTTCCATCAATTGAAGTTTAAACCAAACGAAACTGGTGCAATGGTACCTCTGCATTTCCCAGAGTTTGAAACTTGATCCTTGAGAGAGACCTATAAATGGTGGGTGAGAATCCAGTGTAAATTCAATATGCATACCCTCCATTTAAACTGTGTACAATGAAAATTAACCCTCAAACTAAGGTGATCTTCCTCAGTATGCCTTCTCATGTTTTGATTCTCAGCCTCCAATACAATTGGTAGGCATCAGGTTGGAGAAAACTAATTTAAAGAGATTTAGGAATAGAAGGAATAGTACAATAATACATTCAGGGATATCAATTAAGAGTAGCCATGTACTCATCATATACTAAGGATAAAAGAATATTCAGGTTTGTGTGCCATTGGTATGTACAGATGCAAATACAGCAATTGCCATGATTTAAATAGTTGCATATCTCATCATAATGAAGAGAAGTGCGATCAGGTGGCCTATGTGCTAATATGCATTTCTGTCCCATAGTGGGTTTTGAAAAGCTGCTTTGAGGCCCCAGCATGGTTAAACCGGATGGTTCTACAAGTAGAAAATAGTAATAGCAATAGCATTTAGACTTATATACTGCTTCACGGTGTTTTACAGCTCTCTCTAAGCAATTTACAAAGTCAGCATCTTGTGACTTTGGGTCCTCATTTTACCCACCTCAGAAGGATGGAAGGCTGAGTCAACCTTGAGCTGGTGAGACTCAAACTGCCAAATTGCAGGCAGCCGGCAGGCAGCAGAAGTAGCCTGCAGAACTGCACTCTAACCACTGTGCCACCGTGCTAGCTTCAATACAGTAGCTTCAAATAATGGGCTTCTCTTCATTAATTAGAACATGTAACCCTCCTGAGCTGAGTTATGAATAGTGTTTGCTTGGGAGAACATTGCATGAATATGCAGGGTGAAACAATTATTGTTTTTTAATTAAAAATATACTGTAATTTTGTTTTTCTGGCATCAGAACTTTTGTATCAAACTTAGATGAAACAAAAGCCAGAAAGAAGCTATTAATTCAAATGTTTGGTATGATTATTTATTAAACATTTTATTACTTTCAGTTAAACTGCCTATAACTGTATACAGCAAAGTAAGTAAAACCGTGAATAAATATAAGGCAAGGAATATGGCAGTAAAAGAGCAGATAAGTACATATTTTAATCTAAATACATAGGAGATTAAAACTTAAAGCACAGTTCACCATTGAAATAGAACAGGACATGAGAGAATCGGGAAGCAAATGTGTTGTAAATATGATTATCATGTTTGAACAGCAAAATACTGAATATCTATGTTCTACCCTCTCATGTAGTAGAGAAAAAAAGGAAAATAAAGTTTCTTTCTACAGGGTTCTCCATCTTCTTGTCCAAGGAACTAATAAATTCAGTGGTCGTATCCTGCCAAGTGGTGTTTTAGAGTTTGGAGTAGTCGTATATTAAACAGAAAAATAATTCTGAGCCACTCTGCCTAGCCTGGGTTTGAGGTATGTGGGGAGGTACTTCCATGGCTCTTTCCCAGAGTTATTATTTATTTAAAATACTAGCTATACCCGGCCACGCGTTGCTGTGGCCCAGTCTGGTTAAATGGCCAACCAATCTGTGTGTAGATCTACACCCTGCACACATAGTACACACAACCACCATATAACCCCCAACCTACCTACCTACCTACCTACCTACCGTATTTCTCCCTTGCTATCTATCCCTCTACCTACCTACCTACCTACTGTATTTCTTCCTTTCTCCCTCTATCTACCTACCTACCTACATACTGTATTCCTCCCTCTCTATCTATCCCTCTACCTACCTACCTACTGTATTTCTCCCTCTCTCTCTATTCCTCTACCTAGCTACCTACCTACTGTATTTCTATCTATCTATCTATCTATCTATCTATCTATCTATCTATCTATCTATCTATCTATCTATCTATCTATCTACCTACCTATCTATCTATCCACCTACCTACCTACCTACCTATTATTTTATTATTATTTATTTATTGGACTTCTAGACCGCCCCCTCTCCCCGAAGGGACTACTGTATTTCTCTCTCTCTCTCTCTCTCTCTCTCTCTCTCTCTCTCTCTCTCTCTCTCTCTCTCTCTCTCTCTCTCTCTCTCTCTCTCTCTCTACCTACCTACGTACCTACCCACCTACCTACTGTATTTCTCACTCTGTATCTATCCCTCTATCTACCTACCTAACTACCTACTGTATTTCTTCCTTTCTCCCTCTATCTACTTACCTACCTACCGTATTTCTCCCTCTCTATCTATCCCTCTACCTACCTACCTTCTGTATTTCTCCCTCTCTCTATATTCCTCTACCTACCAACCTACCTACCTACTGTATTTCTCCCTCTCTGTCTATCCCCCTGCCTACCTGCCTACCTACTGTATTTCTCCCTATCTATCTATCCCCCTACCTACCTACTGTATTTCTCCCTCTCTATCTATGCACCTACCTACCTACCTACCTACCTACCTACCTACCTACTGTATTTCTTCCTTTCTCCCTCTACCTACCTACCTACCTACCTACCTACCTACCTACCTACCTACTGTATTTCTTCCTTTCTCCCTCTATCTACCTACGTACCTACTGTATTTCTCCCTCTCTATCTATCACCTACCTACCTATCTACTGTATTTCTCCCTCTCTATCTATTCCCCTATTTACAGTACCTACCTACTGTAATACAATAAGTTAGAAGGGACCTTGGAGGTATAGGCAGGAAGCCCTATACCATTTCAGACAAATGGCTATCCAACATCTTCTTGAAGACTTGCAGTGTTGGGGCATTCACAACTTCTGGAGGCAAGCTGTTCCACTGGTTAATTGTTCTAACTGTCAGGAAATTCCTCCTCAGTTCTAAGTTGCTTCTCTCCTTGATTAGTTTCCACCCATTGCTTCTTGTTCTGCCCTCAGGTGCCCTGGAGAATAGCTTGACTCCCTCTTCTTTGTGGCAACCCCTGACATATTGGAAGGCTGCTATCATGTCTCCCCTAGTCCCTCTTTTATTAAACTGTATTTCTTCTCTCTCTCTCTCTATGGGCCACCTGGGAGTTTGCTATCCGCTGTGTTTTGGCAGTTTTAGGCCTCCATACATTGCTGAGGAAATGACAGTTGAAAAGCAGCCTGATGGGGGGAGCTATAGGGAGGTGAAAACCTGATCAGTGGGTACATTTTACGTTTGTGTACCTTGCACATGACACAAGGAAGTCCTTGGGAACATTGTGTCAAAATTTGGTGTAAATCGGTGCAGTAGTTTTTGAGATTAGCTGCTTCGTACAAACTATTTTACATTTTTATTTATATAGATTTACACAGCTGTCTATCGTAGTATCAGAATTCTGTGTGACTCACAGCCATAACATAAAACAATATTGCACAAAATATAAAAGCAAGGGGCAATAAAACCAGAAAAGCCTGGCACCACAACCAAACTCCCTCTCTGACTTCAGCCTATCCCGATACTTGGGGGAACTTTCTGAAAGGTTACAAGAGTTGGTATTTCCCCAGGGCAAGGGCTGGAGTAGAAAAGATAAACTTCCTTGGTCTCACAAGATGGCAATGTTTAAGGAAGGGAAGGTACCTGGAGTGTGTCTACTCCATCTGATTACTAAAGCTCAGTGCCTGATATTTGGATGGTTGTTTAACACCATCTGGGACCTGGGTCCTCCCTGATAATCTCTGGCTCCCTTTGAAAACCATCCAAATTGGCTGCTGTTAACACATGAACTGGTGGGAAGGTCCAGAATTTTTATACCCATTGCATTAAAAAGTCTGTCTTTGGCCAGTGGATTTGGTTTCAATGGATGACTTCCCATTTGTATAATGTGAGAGAAAGGGGAGGGAAGTCCCTTTGACATTCATGGTATATATAAGTGTGTGTGTGTGTGTGTGTGTGTGTACACAGACATATACAAGCCAGTTCAGAGTAATGGTGGGATTCAAATCATTTAACAACCGGTTCTCTGCCTTAATGATTTCTTCCAACAACCAGTTCACCAAACTGCTCAGAAAGTTAACAAGCAGTTCTCCCAAAGTGGTGCGAACTGGTTGAATCCCACCACTGGTTCATAATAATGATTCAGTCAACTAATTGGAAACTAAGAGGCTGCAAATACTAGCCTTGTCTTAGTCACAAAGACAGTCACTCTCTCTCGGCCCTAGGATTAGCAAGCCAGGATCGACTTGAAGGCATCAGGGGGAAAAAAGTATATTTTAGATAAAGAGAGATCTAGGAAACTGTTACAGTGCACCAAATCTGCCTCCTTTCCAAAATGTTATGGAGGGCTCCAGGTGGCAATGATCTAAGTGTAGTCGGTCTGGCCTTTTTGATGTGGCCTTTCTGACAGTGAGAGCAATCAACCAATGGAACAGATGTTGCCTTCCGAAGTTGTGGGAGCTTCAACATTTGGGACTTTCAAGAAGAGATTGGACTGCCATTTGTCAGAAATGCTGTAGGGTCTCCTGCTTGAGCTGGGGGATTGGACTGGATGACCTACAACAGCGATGGCGAACCTTTTTTGGCTTATGTGCCATAAGTGGGGGAAGCACAGGGAGGTCATGCACAGGCATGCCACACCCATAATGCAATACGCAACCACCTCCCCAGTGCGCATACGTGCACTACAGCCACATCCCCCATTTTTTGCATGCTTTTTTCGCCCTCCCCAGGTTCCAGAGGCTTTAGAGGAGCCTGGGGAGGATGAAAACAGCCTCCCCCGCACCCCCCCCGGAGGCCCTCCGGATGCTTCAGGGACCTTCAGGAGACTTCCCTGAAGCCTCTGGAGGGCAAAAAAAGACCCTCCGAGCAAATTGGAAGTGACTTCCAGTTTGCTCAGAGGGCCATTTTTAATCCCTGAAGCCTCCGGAGGACTAAAAATGGTTGTCCAAGCAAACTGGAAGTCACTTCCAGTTTGTTTGTAGCATCTTTTTTAGTCCTCCGGGGGCTTCAGGGAAGCTCCTGAAGCCTCCGGAGGACTTCTGGGGGGGCGGGGGGCTGTTTTCACCCTCTCCAGGATCCTATAAAGCCTGGTGAGGGCGAAAAACGTCTTTAAAAATGGCTGAACTCAGCTGGCCAGCGTTGGCATGGGTGCTGGCCAGCTGACAGGGCAACGGCTTGCATGCCCTGACAAATGGCTCTGCGTGCCACCTGTGGCCCGCGTGCCATAGGTTCGCCATCCCAGATCTATAAGGTCCCTTCCAACTCTGTTAAGCTGTTGAATCCATTTCCCCCGCTAAGGATAAAATATCCCCCTGTGAAAGGACACGACAGAGGAGCAGCATAATTTTTAGCGGATGCAGACAGGGCAATTTGCAATGCAGACACAATAGGGGAAAGTTGTCCTGTGGGACGCATGAATGGCATGGCAGAAATAACCCTCCTTTCTTTGTGTGTGCCACAGCGTTTGTTCCAGTAACAGAGTTTTGTGCTGCCCCGAGCAACTTCTTTCTTTCTTTCAAGGCTCCCCTGAGCTTCTAAAACAGAGAGGCTCCCTGGAACACCGAGAGACGCCTTCTGCGAAGGTCTGCATTCTTCATCATGATTATAACAGTTTTGCAATTCAAAAGAGCAACCCGGTTTTATATTTTAAAAAATAGCAAGGGAGAAGTGCTTGAAGCAGATTGGGGTGGGGGAGAGAGAAGAGTAAGTTAGACCCCAGAGTTGCTGTAGTCCTTGTCCAGTTGGAAGTGACCAAATTGCAAATGCAGCAATTGACATAATTTAAATGGCGGTTCAAAGGAGCACTCTTGAAATGGATGAGAATAAGAGCAATGAGATTTCTAACCAGATTGAGAGGATGACGGGAATTGAAGATGATTTTAGGCATGTTGCAGAAGCACGGCAAATCACTGGCTGTCTGCTTCAGCTGTCTTCTTTTTCAAAAACAAAAATGGAATAGAAACGGGGTGAGATTACCGGCTTCAAGCTGTGCTGAGAAAGAACATGTTGGGCCCATGAGTGTTCAGGAACTTAAAGAGTCCAACAATACCCATTTGGCTGTATCGTGCCATTCTGTGGACAGTGCTTAGTGAGAAGGGCCCAGAGGCAAGCTCTGCTTGTATGGCATTTATATTTTAATTGTTCTCTGAGATCTCACAGTGGTGTACCTGAGTCTTTCATCTAGTTTTATCTCCACTGCAACCCTGTGAAGTAAATTGGGCTGAGAGATACTAACTAGGCTCAAGTGAGCCTTGGTGAGGATTGTGGTCGGTGGGATTTGAGTCTGGCTTTGCTCAGTCCAAGGCCAACATTATCACTACAGATCTTAGATAGGCTTAGTTGGACTCCTGATGTGTGGATAGCAAATGGGAATTTTGATTTTTAGTTTCCAGGTAAAGATCAAGCATTATCAATAGTACTAGGACCTTTTGCCTGGAAAGACCACCTTATGAAATGCATAGCAGTAACAGTAATAAGCTTGTTCCCTCTTGACATTCTTTTTAAGATATTTTGAAGGTTGTTTCACAGCTTAAGGGTTTAAATTTGTCTGTTTACTTTGTAACTGATCAGAAAAGAAATGAAATTGTCATGCTAATATATTTTAATTGACCCATTAGAATTGCTAAATAAAATAAATTTTCACAGGCAGATGCATCTAGCGAAGCGTGAACTTTCATTTCTCATTTTTGGTTAGCACAAAGCAAATTATTATTATTATTATTTGTGTCTTCCAAGAAGATTTAAATTACAACTTATTGCCCAACACCCATCCCTTCCTTTCCACTTGCTTCTACTCCACGTTCCTTACTGAGCTCTAATTGTATACTGGAAATGGAGAGGGATCAGGGTATCCTTAGTGCAGGAGTAAGAAAACTGTAGCCTAGAGCTGCTATTGGACTTCAATTCTCATATTGATTCTTAATAACTATTTGATACATTTAAATCAATGGTGGATTGCCATTTTTTTACTACCAGTTCAGGCGCGCTCGCATGCGTGTATGATGCTTCTGCGCATATGCAAAAGCATCCGGGCAGGTGGGCGGAGCCTCCCGGTGCCGCTACTACTGGTTCGCCCGATCCGGGCCGAATTGGGAGCAACCCACCGCTGATTTATATCCAGTCTTTCTTCCAGGAGCTTAAGGTTGCATACACAGAACTGCTCCAAATTTTCTCCGCAATTGCAACCTTGTCCTTGTAAGGTAGGTTGAGCTGTGTGAGAGTGGATAGCCCAGAGTCACTCAGTGAACTTCCAGGCTAAGGCTGGAGTAGGACTTGGCTTTCCACAATCCGAATCCAACCCCCTTGATTGCTATCTACACCTCACTCAACTCTCAATTGCTTAATTATTAATATCCTGGCTGGCTGGGGTTGGTGAAGAATGAATTCCAGGACTCACTGGAAGACCATAAGTTACTGGGGTTTTTTGAGGGGGAAAATTGAAAACATTAAAACTTAAGAAAAAAAATCTGCAGAATAGAGCAAAAAATCTATCTAGTCCAGCCTTCTTCAGTTTCTGTCCACCACACATTTCTCATCCCATCATTCCAAGACAGAATGCAAAGCATCTGGGGAAGAATGTTTTAGATTCCAATCTATTTTGCATTGATTACCATGTCTCCCATAGTACAGCTTTGCTGGCTGGAGAATTCTGGGAGCTGAAGTCCTTCAGACTTAAAGTTGCAAAGGTTGGAGACCCCTGCCATAGTACACAAATTACTTCAAGATTTGAAGAAGTCCTCTCTGTTGTATTGTTTGGTGAGAGCCACTGTGGGCTGTATTGTGTAGTGGGCTTCAGTAGGCAAGAACCAAACCAGCATAGTTGCAACAGTATTTATTGACTCACAAATGGAACTAAGGAACTGCAGGCAAATGCCTGTGATTTATACTCTAGGCCCACAGGGTCTTAATCAATCATAGAACTAGAAAAAGCCCACCAAAATATAAATGTTCTAACTTGCCCTCCAAAACAGTTGGGGTCATCTAAAGGTTAGTTTCACTTTAGCACCGTTAACACAACTATATACATTCAGTACATAACAGGCAGAACCCCATGTAGCATAATCAGAGACCGGGAATTGATTAATTGTGAGCAGAATAGTTTAATGCTGGGCAAAAGTAAGGTGACCAGACGTCCCGCTTTTGGTGGGACAGACCCGCATTTCGAGCATCTGCCCCGCATCCCGCGGCCTCTTAAAAATATCCCGGTTTTTGGCGGCGGGGGCTGGGTGGGCGGCGGGCGCTCTGCACGCGCTCAGAGGCGTGGGACACGGGCAGGAAGTGGCAGGCTGGCGGGCAGGCGGAAGGGGAGGGCCAGCGAGGGAGGAGTTGAATACACTCACACCCCACCAATTTCCAAACAAACAAACAAACAAACAAAAAACCAAGTTAGGCTTAAATTAGCTTTCCAGCTATTGAACAGTGGTTTGCCATCTAATTTCACTGGAAAACTGATGTCACATTTTGGCAGCAAATGTGCCAAATTGTAGCAATATGAATCTCATTGGTGCAATCAGAAAAAGCTTCGGGTGGAGGGGGGGGAATCACAAAATAGCAATCCACCTAACTCAGGCAAAGGAGAGAAAATGTGGTATTGTTCAGAACCACAGCAAGAACATAAAAAAGGGAAGGCAAATAGAAAATGTAGCTGAAAGTCAAAGTATAAAGGTGACGATAGAAAGCTAAGTGCAAGATTTTCCGAAACCAGGCTTGTCTACAGAAAGAGGATTCCTCAACATGAAGTCTTTCTTTTCCAAGAATCCTGTTTATAACCTCTTGACACTACCAAAGACATTCAAGTGCTATAGGGAGAGAACATAAAATTATAAAGACTGACTTTGGAGCAACAAACCTAGCACTGCAGCTATTTAAACCTTCAGAATATGCTGACCTTGGGAGGAGTTATATATTTGAGTGGCAATTAGACCGTAATGTAATAGTAGGTATGTGCTGCATGAATATTTTTATTGGGACCATCACAGCACATAAGGAGAGCAGTTTAACTCTCCCCAGCTCTGTCTAAAAATTCTTCCTCTAGGTATTGCATTAAGTGCAGGTCTTTGCTGAACGTTAAGAGTTGACTGTGACAACCTGGCAAATGTCTTTCCATTTTATTATGCTGATTCGTCGCCTTAATAAATAGTTGATTTGACCATTTTGATTTCACTGCGAAAGAGAATGCGTACTACTGTATGTCCTAATGTTAATGTTATGTGGGTGTTGCAAACTCTGGGTGACCACTAGGTGGCAGTATAGAGATGCAGAAAACTCCATTTTTTTTCCTGCCATCTAAGAGTGACTCGGGGCTTTGCAGCCAGAACTGATAATAATAGTTTTGCAGTTATTAATGTTGTCACAGAGGAGTCTGTCTTTTCAGTATTTCTTTATGTATAAACACTCATTAAGTAATTCCTTATTATTTCAACTAATTTACTAGAAAGTTGCTCCCTCTTTTCCTTGGCTTACAGATTCAAGAGGCAAGGCCTAGGAGGAACCAATTGAGCAATAAGGGACAGTAGGAACCATGGTTCTCATAGCTAAACTTAAACAGGTGTTTATGTAGCATTTCCCTCTCTACAGCTGTAGAAAAGGGTAGCACTGTTGATTGGCAAACAAAACAAAATACACTTTAGTAATAGATCTCCAATCCATGTTGACAATATTTTTAAAACCTGCACAGATGTGTCTTATTTACTTAGAAGAACATTTGCTTTTGAAATCCTAGCTTCATCTTAAAAAGAAGATCTCTGATAGACCATGAACTCAGTACCAAGAGGTAAGATTTTGTGCAAATTCATTTTTGCAGCATTTTTGCTTGTATGACTTTCATCATTCTAGAAATAACACCTTGGAGTTTTCATTGCAGCTGGTAAGTAAAATGATGGCTTCTTACAAGCAATTATTTCACCTTTCATGTGGATGTCATAAGATGTACGCTTTGGAATAAAATAGTATAGTTCTACAAAAAGCCAAATGTTTTCTCAGGGAAAATAACATCGCTACTACATCCTTATAAAGACTTACATAAAGATTGAATGATGGACTTTATGATTGGCAGATATGTGTAGCAAGCCTCTCCATTCACATAGTAATTTTTGGGGACTCTGTTCCAAATTGCAGCTATTAGGCTGGCAAAAGTTGATTTCTCCCATTAATTAAAACAAAATTTAAAAGCAAAGATTGTTCTGAGATAGTCAAAGTCATGGAAAGTTTAACTCCATTGTGTTGGCTTCATATATTGAATCAGGTCTCACTTGAACATACAGACAGCAGAATGGCCAGTTATTTAACTATTGTTCATAATGTATTACTGTACATTTCTTTGGATGTTTGTGCAGGTTAATATATTGTGTTAGAATTTTTTTTTCAATATTAACAAAACAAGTTGCTTCGACCCTTGTTATTTAACTGCTTTTCCATTCCGAAATGTTGATGCTTGGAAGCCATTACTCTCCATAACCTGTAACTTACTGTAATTTGAGGAAGTCCTCAGTTCTGATTTTAGCACACCATGTTGAGACTGCATAAGTGTAAGTCAAGGGTACAGTAATCCCTCGTTTTTCACGGCTTCATGTTTCGCGGCTTCAGTGCGTCGCGGGTTTTTCAAAAATACAGAATAGAAAAAAAATGCATTGGTAGGAGGCAAGCGCCCCCTAGTGCTTGCTTTAAACGATGTCCACCAACTCAAGTTTCCGGTATAGTGTATTGCGAATCCTACTTCGCGGTTTTTCAGTTTTCGCGGAAGGTTCCGGTCCCCATTAACTGCGAAAAACGAGGGATTACTGTATTAGAAAAAAGACATACTGTAGAAGGTCTGTCTTATTTTGTGATCAGTAGTGAGCAGATTGCTGGATACTTCTATAAATAATCTTATTTTTTTCCTAGAAACCTTGTGCGTAAACAGGTAGCCTGAGGTCTCACCTTGGCTTCAGTAGCAATTGGGACATCTCTCTCTATTGTGATATTATGCTGCGAGCATTCATGATGCTTTTAGAAATCAGACGTTAAATACCACAGAAGAAATTACAGAGTAATACCTTTATCATGACTTAAATGTGCATATGCTGAATCCTATTGAAAGTATTATTGGATTGACATGTGTTTTTTTCATAGAAGACAATAAGTTGCTTGTAATGTTCACAATTGGTGCAGAAGTGAAGGCTTGCCTAGTACAAACAGTGGGATACCTCTGACATTTGGCATGCCTCAACAGGGTGAGCATTAAATTGCTTCATCACATTTTCTACTGCAGTGTTTCTCAACTTTACTCATGTTAAAATGGGCTTCAGTTCCCAGAATTCCCCAGCCAGCAAACTCTGGTATCTGAGATCCATATATCTTAAAGAGTCC
The DNA here is from genome assembly GCA_039707465.1 of Rhabdophis nuchalis. Classification (NCBI taxonomy): domain Eukaryota; kingdom Metazoa; phylum Chordata; class Lepidosauria; order Squamata; family Natricidae; genus Rhabdophis; species Rhabdophis nuchalis. Next base: position 58,196,632 of record CM077644.1, on the reverse strand, counting down.
AAGGCAAAAAAACCCACTATTGGGTTCAATTACTTTCTTCACATCACAGATTTATCTGATACTGACTCTTCTATTTTTTAAAATTAGTGTGTCCTCAGTCTGGATAAATACCAGAATCTGTCAGTATTTCACTTGTTGCACATAGGAATGAATGCTGGTCAAAATGATAAATTGTCTGGATTTTGTCTGTTCTGTTAGATGCCATCTATCTATTTATTTAACAGTATATCCTGTTCCAATCAACAGTTGTCATTGACTGATATAATAAGTATAACCACCTGGGGCTGCTGGTAGTCGGGAAGAATAAAAAATTAAATAAATGACAACATTAAATTATCCACAGTATAGTTAAAAACAATAAATAATAACTGCATAATAACTCCTGTATTTTAAGTCCTGATGGAAACACACACAAATAATTGAAAAACAGAGAAGGGGTAAAATGAAAACACCATGCTTAAATTACAAGAATATCCTCTGAAACAGGGGTCTCCAACCTTTGCTGGCTGGAGAATTCTGGGAGCTGAAGTCCTTCAGACTTAAAGTTGCAAAGGTTGGAGACCCCTGCTCTGAAATAGCTCTGTTCTCAGTATTTTCCCAAAGACCAGCAGTGAGGATTCAAATAGCAGCTCCCTTTGGGTATATGGGAGCTCTTTTCTCTTGTCCTCACTTGAATACGATTAGGTTTGTTAAAAGAAAAGAGAACATTTTCTCCATTGTGAGTCCATTCTTAAGCTGTAACTGCCAACTTCTTCAGAAAGCACAAAATGTTCAGCTCCTCTCTTCAAGCTTTCCCCTTGAATGCATCTGAAACCGTCTGTCTGGGGTTTTCGTTTGTAAATGAGATTTTAGCATTTTGGAGGAGCGTTTTAACTTTGCAGTGTCTGGGTTTATCCATGTTTTATGCCTTTTATGAGAACTGCCTTGGATGGTTTGGCCCTTTTATGACGGTCTCGTCTGAGTCAGAGGCTGAGAGACAGGCCAGACGGACTGTGAGCCTGAGGTGCTGGCAGGCTCACAGACACCTGAGGCAGCTCAAGAAGCAATGAGGCTGAGCAGGTGGGAGATGACTCATAGGGGTCAGATTCTGGCAGGGTGCCTCACCCAAGAGCAAGCCAACAGCTATGGAGGGCAGAGCAGAAGCAGATTTTCTCCTTGAGAAGAAAATGCTCTGACTAAAGCTATGCCCATAACTGGGGCTGCACACCAACAGCCTGCCCCTCCATTCTAAAAAAAACAGAATAAGAACAAAATAACAGAGTTGGAAGGGACCTTGGATGTCTTCTAGTCCAAGGCTTTCCAACCTTGGCAACTTTATGCCTTGTGGACGTCTACTCCCAGAATTCTCAGCCAGCGCATGCTGTTCTAGTCCAACTCCTTGCTCAGGCAGCCCTATACCAGGGGTCTGCAAAGTCGGCTCTTTTAAGACTGGTGGACTTCAACTCCCAGAATTCCCCAGCCAGCTATGCTGGCTGGGGAACTCTAGGAGTTGAAGTCCACCAGTCTTAAAAGAGCCGACTTTGCAGACCCCTGCCCTATACCATTTCAGACAAATGGTTGTCCAATCTCTTCTTAAAGATCTCCAGTGTTGGAGCACACACAACTTTTGGGAGGTAAGTCATTCTATCGATAGTTCTGTCAGGAAATTTCTCCTTTGTTTTAGGTTGCTTCTCTCTTTGATTAATTTCCATCCATAGCTTCTTGTCCTGCCTTCTGGTGGTTTGGAGAATAGGTTGAAGAATAGCTCTTCTTGGTGGCAACCCCTTGGATATTGGAACACTGCTATCATGTCACTCCTAGTCCTTGTTTTCGTTAAACTAGACATACACAATCCCAACAACCATTCTTTATATGCTTAATCTCCAATCCCCTAATCATCTTTGTTGCTCTTCTCCGTATTCTTTCTAGACGCTCAACATCTTTTTTACATTGTGGCAACCAAAATTGAATGCCATATTCCAAGTGTGCTCTTACCACACTATCCTGCTTCAGATCCATGTTCTCGTGGCAGTCTTTTTCAAGTCCCTCCTGCTCCATTGCCTGCTTGTTCAGACCTTCAATTTAACTCTTAGACCGATTTGTAGAACTGACTCATTCTAGATCTTTGAACTGCTTTGAACTACTTTCATGTTTCTGCCTCTGAATAGTTCCTGCTATCAATTGAGAATTAGTCATGTTAAGGGAGCTAAAAACTCTCTGCACTTCCCAGGCCTTAATGGCTCTCTGTCTAAACACATACCTTGTCAAAATATTTACAACAGAGCAATAAAGGTTCCCAAACTTGTCACTATCTTGCTTTGCCTCTGCATCCACTTACATAGGACACCTTAGGCTAGTCTAGAAATACATTAAAAGACATAATCTTCATTGACTGATGTGAATTGCAGTGAGATCCATATGGAGGCAGTAGTTGGAAGCACTTGTAATAAATCAAGGGTGTATTTTTAATAAGGTAACTTGACTGACCCCATTCTTCTTGTTTGAGATCAGGAATCATTTCTCTTTTTTATTTTAGTGTGCTGTTGGAGGTGGGGTGGGGTGGGATTTTTCTATTTTGCTATCAAGTTAGGAATTAGACGAGTTTTTGCCAATTTGATACCATCCAAATATTGGGCCACTTTCATCATTCCCAAACAACATTTCAGATCGAGAGGATCATTGGTTTGAAAGAGGGTTAAAATAAGTCAGTTATGTTAATGCTGAGCAGCCCTCCTTCAATAGAGGGGCTGGGATAAGACATCACCTACATCCAGTCAATAACACAGCCCTTGAAGTAGTTTCAGGATTTCACTTCCATTTGCACTTTGATACAGGTGACCCTGAAGGCAAGAGTGTGCGAACAACCAGATGATGCAAAGAAATACAATCCTTCCATCTCCCCCCATCCACCTGATCAGAACCTATCCTTCCATCCCAATATCCAGTCTCAACTGTCAGTATCTATCCTTCCATTCTCCACCACCACCACCAATAACAACTGATGAAGTTTCTTGGATGAGAAATGAAATGTTTTGTTCTTTTTCATAAAGGAAAACAGTCCAATTGCTCTTTTTTTTGGGGGGGGGGGGTGTTCCATCTGAGCATAGACCTATCGTGGAGAAGGCAGCTTGTCTGGAAGCAGAACAGATTTGAACTCATTTGAACTCATACTGGTGACCAGGAATCCATTTTTTCAAACGTCTGCATACTTGTCACAAAGATGTCCAGTGAATTATCCTAAACGATTGTATTTTGCTGCTAGTGTATTATATCCAAAACCTTTTAGGCAATTCCTTGAAATATAAGCCAGGAATCTTGTTGTGTTCTATTTTATTTTTATGTTTGCGTCTCAGAACAAATCTTTGCATATTTCCATACATATGGGATTCCTCCCCCAGAAACTGCATATTTTGCTGTGATAATTTTTGAAAATCTGCAGAATGTTCACCCCTCTTTAAACCTACTAAATAGATCTCCAAGTATAGTAGTTATTGCCACTCAGCATCTTTGCAAAAGAAACTGTACAACTATGAAAACAGGAAGGTTAGAGACCACTTTGATTAATAAAGTTAGAATTTTATTTCCTTACATTTTTTTTGACATCACAAATTGTGGAAATTTATTACACAGGAAAAAGTTCTTGAAACAACGGATTCAATTTACACTGTAATGAAAAATAAGATTGGCATGAGAATGAATCCAAGACTTTTCATATTTACAAATGGGCGTGCACAAGCAATGCAGAGTTGTTTTTATAGAACTAATTTTCAAGTCATTGATCACTATGATCTAGTAGTCTCCAGAGCCTTTTAATTATTTTTAGACCCAGTGGTTAAGGCAGGGGTGTCCAAACTTGGGAAGTTTAAGACTTGTGGACTCCAACTCCCAGAATTCCCCAGCCAGCATGGCTGGCTGGGGAATTCTGGGAGTTGGAGTCCACAAGTCTTAAACTTCCCAAGTTTGGACACCCCTGGGTTAAGGGATGGAGCCGAGCCTGAAGGAAAAAGTTCTACTTGGATCTGTGTATTTTTCTCTGAACTGTCAATCACAACTGGGCTTTACCAATATCCATGCAGATAATGGTGGATTATGACATCCATTAATCTATAGTTCTTATTCATAATGATACTGAATTTATAGTGGGAGAAATTGCTACTTGGGTATAATTTTGATTTTGATCCCTATATACAGTAATATGTCTTTAAGGGATCAATGTTCCATGAAGTACCATAATCAAGAAGAAATCTACTTTAGGTGCCTTTTTTCAGTCTACGACTTACAAAAACAAGTGGCTCAGAAATTCCCAAGGCAATCCATCTGATGGACTATCAATTTGATCTCAGGTCATAACAGCCAGAAAGTTGGATATAAAAGCTCAACTCCCAGAATACTACTTCAGGCCAAAATGAACCCATGGTGATACACAATGAATTATAATTAAATAAATATATGCTTGTTTTGAATTTGCTCCAGATACCGATGAGTAAGAATTATTCTCAATACTGATTGAGGCAGATGGGGCAGATACCATGAGAAAGGGAACTTAATTAAGACACAAATGGGGGAGATTGCGATTTGACACATTTTTGTTCAGGTTTTTTTTTAAACCCGGTTATTTCGTTTTACTCCTTTGTGAAGAGTGCCTTATATGGAACATGGCCAGTCCTTTTAATGAATACTTCCCTCTATACCCACAGCAGTGAAGATCCAGTTGTAAATCGTTTAGCACCATCTCATCTTCTTGGGATCAGAGGAGGAGAAACAACGGAAAGGAAGAGGTCTAAAAGAATGTGGTTTTTTTGATATAGCATAGCGTCCCAGACATTTAGCAAGTATCTCAGTCTGTTACACCCACATGTCTCAAAGAGGCCATAATTCCCGCAGATCTGAAAGGCCTGTTGATTCCTGGGTACCAAGATGCAAATGGGAGGAAATATGCTGACATGGGAGGAAATAAAGTCTACCAAAAAGTGCATTTCAAGTCAAAAATACACAACATAAACTATAGATATATTTGCTTTCGGGAGAGGGAAGAAAAGTTAATTTCGTACATACAACACAAAGATGCTTGTTTCACTAGCCTCTGCATCCAATGTGCCGGCACAAGAGGAAATACAGATGAGATGGGCCCTGATTTGTAGGGATGAACCCATACTGAGAAAGTGGATTGTCCCATTTTTCATGATGAGGTGACCTCTGAACTTTGCCCATCATCACACAGGAAGTGGAGAAGGTGCTCTTACAGTGCTCTGTTGATGTCAAGAAACCTGGGGGAAGAAACCATACAGAGATTGGATAGTTATATATCATAACTGGGACTGAAGAAATGATACCAAAACTGAGAATGACATTGATTTTCAAACCTGAAAATGTTTTCAGCACTTTAAGTTTAAAAAAAAAAAAGATATCCTGATCTCCATGGATATTTTCTGCTAACCAAGCACATCACATAAATGTAAAAGAACAGTCTTTCAACCCGTCCAATTTTAGCTGAAAGGTTCATTTGGTAGACCAAGGTTCTTTTATCCCAGGACCAGCAAGATATGCAGGGATGGACTGTACCAAAATGATGTTGGCAATAAATGTGTTACAACGGGAAACTACTTCTGACTTCCTGTTGCATTCCTTGCTGGTTTTTACTCCTCTGGTGCCTTGCAAAATCTAACAGGTCCAGAAACAGAAAACATATTTTGCTTATGAATCTCAGTAGGGCAGCATTACATTAAACCTAGACAGATAAATGTTGCTTGGTCCTACCCTGCCTTTAAAAATTTATTGGGTTTTTCTTCTTTGTCCACTTTCATCCGTGGTCAAAGTTTTACCAAACTTTTTCTTCAAAGACTTATCTGATCCATCTTTATGTTTTTTGGCTCTCAATCTTTCTTAAGGGAATTGTGAGGCTTCCTAGCACGAAAGTGAAAGACTAATAGGGAGATTTATAACAAGCAAAATCTCCTATGCCAGTACATCTCATGTGTTATGAATGGGGTGATATGAAGTGCCTTTCACTGTATGATTACTTAGTGCATTTAAAATGTGTTCTAGGTCAGGGGTCTCCAACCTTTGCAACTTTAAGTCTGAAGGACTTCAGCTCCCAGAATTTGCTGGCTGGAGAAGTCTAGGAGCTGAAGTCCTTCAGACTTAAAGTTGCAAAGGTTGGAGACCCCTGTTCTAGGTGATAATAAGCAGTGAAAGAAATAGGACATATTAATTATACGTATGTGGTCACTGTCCCTGTCATCTAAAGATGCTCTTATTCTGATCCTCTCGCTGTTAGAAATAACGATAAAAATAAGGTACTTTAATTTGAATATGTAAGCAAAAGTGCCATGCAGGATAGATACACTATGTAAAACAGAGAAAACTTCCTCTCTAATTTACTTTCTAACGGGGAAAAATTCATACCTGAGGACATGACATGTATAACATCCATGTTTCTGATCTGACAGCTTATGAAAGGTATACTATTTATACCAGTGTTTCTTAACTGTGGCAACTTGAAGTCCAGACATCTTCAAGTTGCCAGGTTTGAGAAACACCGTTTTACACAATTCTGTAGCTGGATTCTTGGTGCATTAAGTTTCTTCTGGATTTGATATGCACTGAGTCTCCATCTCTCTAAGGTCCCATCCACCCTGTCCCCATTTCAGCATGTCTAATGGAGCCTGGGTCTGCCCCTACACATCTGGGAGGGCAGCAAAGAAAAAAAAATGTTTAAGAGTGAAAATATAGGTTCTCCCCAGGAGGAAAAAGCATTAGTTGGCCATGAGATATAGTATAGATGCATAATAGAAGTGGAACAGTATAGTAGCAATAGCACTTACACTTATAAACTACTTCACAGTGCTTTACAGCCCTCTCTAGGCGATTTACAGAGTCAGCCTATTGCCCCCAACAATCTGAGTCCTCGTTTTACCGACCTTAGAAAGATGAAAAGCTAAGTCAACCTTGAGCCTGGTGAGATTTGAACTGCCAAACTGCAGGTAGCTGGCAGTCAGCAGAAGTAGCCTGCAATACTGCACTCTAACCACTGTGCCACCATGGGTCATCTTATAATTTATAGGCACAGTGCCCCACAATAGATGCCGAAGCTTGATAGCCACTCTATCAACCCTCCTTCAAAAATGGACAAAAGGAGGGGAATTCAGATTCCTGTCCATAAATTTGAGAAAATGTTGTTTATGAAAGAATTGGAGTTTGCCCTTTATACTCAGAAAGAAAAGGGAATACACTTATTTCATGTTTACCTAATTAGCATGCAGTTCTCTGTCGAAGGCATTGTTTCTCAACCTTGGCAACTTGAAGATGTCTGGACTTCAACTCCCAGAATTCCCCAGCCAGCGGATGCTGGCTGGGGAATTCTGGGAGTTGAAGTCTGGACATCTTCAAGTTGCCAAGTTTGAGAAACACTGGTCTAAGGCTTGCCAATAGGCACTCCCCTATCAAGGGATTGATTATACAAGTTGGAATTATAATGCTTTAATTTTTTTTTCTGTCTACCTTCTCTTTGGGATTGGAGAACATATGAGCTGGGAGGTTTACAATGGGAATGATAATAGTGCTATCCCTACAATAATACAATAGCAGAGTTGGAAGGGACCTTGTAGGTCTTCTAGTCCAACTAGTTGGAAGGGACCTTGTAGGTCTTCTAGTCCAACCCTATAGCAGGTAGTTCTTAAAATAAGTAGAGGTAGTCCTTGACTTACAACAGTTCATTAAGTGACCATTCAAAGTTACAACTGCACTGAAGAAAGTGACTTATGACTATTTTTCATGCTTATGATCGTTGCAGCATCATGTAATCAAAATTGAGATACTTGGCAACTGACTCATATTTATGATGCTTGCAGAGTGCTGGGGTTCATGCGGCCCCCTTTTGCTACCTTCTGACAAGTAAAGTCAATGCCAGATGTACTTTCTGTTTTACTAATTTAACAACTGCAATGATTCACTTAACAACTGTGGCAAGAAAAGTCATAAAATGGGGCAAAACCCACTTAACAAATGAGCAATAGAAATTTTGGGCTCAGTTGTGGTCATAAGTTGAGGACCAGATGTATGAAAAAGAAGGGAGGAAGGAAGGAAGGAAGGAAGGTTCATTTTAGAATTTACCAGAAAATTCTCCTTTACTGAAAGGTTCTGCAGCCTTTCAACAGTTCCACTTTGAGAACTTTTCAAAGCCATTCTCTATTAAAAGTTCTGCTTTACAAATTCAGTTAATAACAATGACGGAGTCCAAAGACTGCATGGTTACCATGATACTGGGTGGGCGAGAAGAGATGTTAAGCAAAAATGCTGCCCCTGCCTCTGCTGATTGTACATAAATGATTCAGGAGCAAAAAATGTACAAACTCCACACTGTCAACTAGCTTGTATGAATATTTAATAATGCAAAATATAGCTGGGGTGATCAGGCAGATTTGCCAAATCTGTGATGGAGTTTGATAAATATGGATGAATCTTTCTTCTTTCCCATCAACCCGTTCCCCACCCCCACTTCCAATGCCCAAAGTGGATTTATCTTCCAGAAACAGTCAGAAAATTGCATGCAGAGAAGTCTCAATGCATGGATGTGACAGTGGTGTTGGAAAGAAAGGCTTAGATTTGTTAGGCACTAGGGAACCTTGGAATAAGCTGAGCCAGCACGAATGGGACAAGTGCCACTTGAACTACAGTGAGACAAGAAAGTAGTAGAATGGTTTTCAAACTGATTTTGGAGAGAGAGAGAGAGTAGAGGACGAAACAGTATGACACAGTAAATCCATCGTGTGCAGCTGCCCTTCCAATCGTTTATGTTGGTACGAAGCGTGCATGGGCTCAATTCTGTTTGAGATTTGCACAAATAGAAAGAGGTTTCAGCCTTCCCATTTTGCAACTGCAATCCCTCTATTAAAATAAATATTAAAAACCCAGCTCCAATTGATGCCAATGGAAAAAGAAGGGTTTATGGTTTTTTTTAAAAACCAGCTCCAGGGAAGAACTACAAAACAAATGGGTGGATGGACAGACTGCAGCTCCCACTCCATATGCTATTAGGACTGAGCCCCCCCCCCCCCAATTCTTGTAGCTTTATAAACAAGCAAACAGATGGGCAGCTACATGTTACATATTTGATTTATGTAAGAATTCAGCAGAACCTCATTTAGGGTGTGATTTTTCTGAAGACTAATACTAGGGATATTTCAAGGCTTGAATTGCAAACAAACAGAACTTGACAATGAGTATACAGACAGAATAAAATTTAAAGGGACATTAAAATTGTAGTGCAACATTTCTGAAGAGCTCTAGATCTGGAAAAATATCTATTTTTATGAAGGATAAAGTCAGATCTCTCCTGAGTTGTACTCAGTTCTCGATGACATCAGACACAACCACACAATAATCTTGGCGATAACATGAAGATGACTTGACACTGCATTCTTCTTGGATTTATTTGGATTTCCCAGTCTACCCCACAGCTTGTCATAATGACAAAAAATGAGACCTGTGTAATAGTCTTAGAACATAAATGCTACCAATATGTATTTGCATCCCTTTGTATGACACAAGAGTCAGTGCTTTGAGATGGATGGTCATATAAATAGTTTAAACCAAAATATATAAGTTATGGGCTTATACAGTGGTGGGATTCAAATAATTTAACAACCGGTTCTCTGCCCTAATGACCAGCTGGGTAGGCTGGGCTCAGTGGTCATGTGACTGGGTGGGTGTGGCCAACTCAACATCATTCACGTCGATGGGCGCTTCGCCTTAGCTGTTACAATGTAATAAGGGTTAACCAGAGAGGCAGTTTCTGTAAGCAGGGCAATAAAGACTAGGTTAGAAACAACACCAGAATGTTTCCGTCCCGCCTTCCTTTACAGGACTAGCCCTGTAAAGTGGAAAAAAACAAAATGAGATTTCTTCCAACAACTGGTTCTCTGAACTGCTTAGAAAGTTAACAACCGGTTCTCTTGAACAGGTGTGAACTGGCTGAATCCCACCACTGGGCTTATATGATGACCTGATTACATTTCATGTTCTTTCCCTCCTCTGGAAACCTACTCTCCTAGAGGCCTAGGATTTCCTGTTTATTTCTCATCTAGGTACTATCTGGGTCCAAACCTACTTACAAACCTACAAAGATACCGAAGGATCTTGACAAACTTGAACATTGGGCACTATCTAATAAAATGAAATTCAATTGTGAAAAAAGTAAGGTTCTACATTTAGGCAAGAAAAACAAAATGCACAGGTACAGTATAGGTGGTACCTTGCTCAATAGTAGCAATTGTGAGAGGGATCTAGGAATCCTAGTGGACAACCATTTAAATATGAGCCAGCAGTGTGCAGCAGCTGCCAAAAAAGCCAACACAGTTCTAGGCTGCATAAACAGAGGGATAGAATCTAGATCACGTGAAGTGTTAATGCCACTGTATAGTGCCTTGGTAAGGCCACATTTGGAATACTGCATACAGTTTTGGTTGCCACGATGTAGAAAAGACGTGGAGACTCTGGAAAGAGTGCAGAGAAGAGCAATCAAGATGATTAGGGGACTGGAGACTAAAACATATGAAGAACGGTTGCAGGAACTGGGTATGTCTAGTTTGATGAAGAGAAGGACCAGGGGAGACATGATAGCAGTGTTCCGATATCTCAGAGGGTGCCACAAAGAAGAGGGAGTCAAACTCTTTTCCAAGGCACCTGAGGGCAGGACAAGAAGCAATGGGTGGAAACTAATCAAGGAGAGAAGCAACTTAGAACTAAGGAGAAATTTCCTGACAGTTAGAACAATTAACCTCTGGAACAGCTTGCCTCCAGAAGTTGTGAATGGACCAACCCTGGAAGTCTTTAAGAAGTTGTTAGATAGCCATTTGCCTGAAATGGTATAAGGTTCCTGCCCACGCAGGGGGTTGGACAAGAAGACCTACAAGGTCCCTTCCAACTCTGCTATTGTATTGAATTGAATTGTATTGTATTGTATTGTATTGTATTGTATTGTATTGCATTGCATTGCATTGTATTGTATTGTACTTTACTTTTCAAAACCTGCCAAGCTAAGAGCTGTCTTCTTCATCCTGATGCCCTGCAGATGTGTTGGTATTGCAAAAAATCTTGAAAATTTTGGTTGGGAAATGTTTCTTCATGAGGTGCTCCTTGAGCTTGGTTGTTTTCTTGCAGACATTACATTACCCAAACTAGGTAATATTATCAGTACTAATGAAGTTATCTAGTTTGGGTAATGAAACAACTGCAAATAAAACAACTAAGCTCAGAGAGCAGCCAAGGACCCCTCATTTCAACCTTGAGCTATAAATATTCTCCTTTATTGGTAAAACATATGGACATCAAATACTTCATAAAGTTTCCTAAATTCTATATAATCTGAATTGATAGAAATTTTCATCTTAAAAAGTATACTTGTATATTATTACTGTAATTTCCCTGATTAAAAATCAAAGGGGGCATGAAATGTTAAAATGAAATAAAAGCAAATGTAGTTAGGTAAAAGATAAAAATGTAACATTAACCTGACTCAAAAGGTATAGGCATTCATTCAAACTGTGACATTCCTAGACAGAATAAGTAACTATGGCTTAGAAGAATTACCCACGGAAGTGCCTGAGGCCAGGTAACTGAATTTGACAAACAGCTTAAAAAATAAGAGGACTAAAATTAAGTTGAAGAGAATAGTTTCAACAAGAAGTTGTTTAAATCTGTGATAATACAAACTACTTCCACAAAAGGAAAAGGTGGCTAATAGAAAAAGTGACAGGGATTAACAAGTCCAAGACAATGCCAACAGAATTGATGAGCGCAGTCAAGTCAACTCTGAAGAACAATACCATTTCCCTTAAAAATAAACTGTATCCAATTAAAGAAAGAAAAAGAAAACCAGGAAAAGCCAAATAAAGTTGGGTATAAAACAAGTAAAACAAAACACAAAATTATTCAACTACAAGGGGGACTCTAAGAAGGATTGGGAGGCCAGGCGAGTCTTTAGATGAGGTTATCTGGGAAGGTTTACTGGAGGATGGAAAGATTGCAGAGAAGCTAAATGGCTTTGCTCTTAAGGCTTCATGACAGGTGTTGGATAGAGATTCACTCCTCCTGGGCCATTTTTTGAGGCAGAGTTTTGAAGAACTAAGTCAAAAAGAAGTGACTACAGACGAGGGACAGAACTACAACCAACTGTTAAAAACCAGGTATGTTTTTAATTTTGGAGGTCTTCTAGTCCAACCCCAACTCAAGCAAAAAACCCTATATCATTTCAGACAAATGGTTGTCCAATGTCTTCTTTAAAAATCTCCAGTGTTACAGCACCCACACTTCTGGAGGCAAGCCATTCCACTTAATAATTGTTCTAACTGTCAGGAAATTTCTCCTTAGTTCTAGGTTGGTTATGTGTTGTTATGTCAATTTCAAATCAATAATGTGTTATTATTTCAATTACATATATTTAGGCTTTAGCAAAAAATATACCACTAGAGGTCCCCAAATGTTTCTTACCAGGGGTGAAATGCTCTGAAGTCTGCTACTGGTTCGCTTTGCTAGCGGTTTGCTTTGCACAGGTATGCTATCAGTTTGGGCGAACCGGTGTTTGCCCAAACCGGTAGTAAAAAAATGCTCCGACGATCAGCTGTGCAACTATCAGCTGTGCCACGCAATTTCTAACCTTGCGCACAGCTGACTGTTGCACAGCTGATTTTTGGAACATTAAAAAATGCTACCACTTTGGGCAAACTGGTAGTATTTTTTATTACTGGTTTGGGCGAACCGGTAGCATTTCACCTGTTTCTTACACACCAAAACATTCAACAATGCCATTCAGATGTGCATTTTTCATTTTTCCATCCACGCCATTGTATGCAACAATCTAATACATATGGTGAAAGAAAATCTATTTCAGCAGGGGCTTGCGTGTTCGTTGGCAGTTCCGTGTCAAATGGGACCCCCCAAATAATTTGAACAAGTTGCACAGGAATACGGAATATGACAAAGTTGAGAAAATCTGCACCTGGTGGAATGTATTTCAGCGCAGCTATTACAGGCACAGGAACTCTTTGGCAACTAGGCTTGGCAGACCAAATGTCTAATGCAATATATGAGTGAGCAACGCAAGCCTGTTGCGCTTCATGATGGCCATCAGCACTCCCCCCCTCCCAAGAAACGCCATTTATTCTCCTCCAGTTGTAGCATTTAGTACATCTTTCAGAAGATAATTTCTGGAACTCCAGCTCCCCACAAGCTTGTTTTGTGTAAACTGCAGCAAATCTTACTCATTCTATAGTCCAGGGGTCTCCAACCTTGGCAACTTTAAGCCTGGCAGACTTCAACTCTCAGAATTCCCCAGCCAGTTGGCTGGGGAATTCTGGGAGTTGAAGTCCGCCAGGCTTAAAGTTGCCAAGGTTGGAGACCCCTGCTATAGTCTACCAGCTGTTCCTGGTCTGAGCAATCAGATGGGGAGATGTTCAGCTTCAGTGCTTCTAACTGACTTTTCTTTTCTCTCCTTTTCTTCTTCTTTGGTTCATTCCTCATTGTAATGGCTAATTTCAGTTTAGGCTTATTCTAAAACAGTCTTTGTCAACCTGGCATTCCCCAAAAAAGACTGAATAACAAATCCCATTTTCCCCAGGTTTCTGACCCTGCTAGCTAGAGATGGTAGAAGTTGAAGTCCAATGCACCTAGAACAAATACTGCTGCTCTGGAAATAGCCCCACCCAACCTTTACCTGAAAAGAAAATGAGCACAACTCTTCTTCTTCATCACACTTATGGTGTACCATAATATAAAAGCAATGTAACATATAACATAACAATGTAACATAATGTAACACGGGGGCCAGCAACCTGCGGCACAGGAGCCGCATATGGGTCTTCCATTGCTCTGCTGCGGCTCCCTGTCACTGGTCAGCTCCACAATTGTTAGGGCTTTCCGTTAGGACAGGTAGAGGAAAAAGGACGCTGTGCTAGGAGGAGACTCTATGGTGGGGGAACTGGACTTCCGGTCAGCTTCAGAATTGAACAGGGGCTTCCAGTTAGGACCTTTGTGGCTCTTTGAGTATTTAAGGTTGCTAACTCCCGATATAAGATCACACCATATCACACTACATCACATCACATCATACCACGTCACACATCACAACATGCCACAACTATAAATGAAACTGTGTGAAGATGTGGTTATCAGTACACACTGAGCCATAGAGAACAGTGAAACATTTCTATAGATCTAAGACCTAATTCAGACGTTAAGCTTGCTAGGTGATTTTCGGCTACTCACTGTCATTCAGTTTAAAATTTCATAGAAGGAGGTAGAAACTTCTTATATAAGCTTCATCTCCTTGGAAGATGGGCAGGATATGAACAGTGATAATAATCTTAGTTTGTATTAAAACCGTAATAGTGCCACTACCTCAATTCCCCAGATTTTTAAGGATTTGGTTTTCTGCAGCCTTTCCATATTATACTTCCCATTCAGCTCTAAATTTCAACAGTGCTCCTAGCTACTACTTAAATAGGATACAAAGGTAAGTTGCCTTCAAGCCAAGCTCAACACTGGGCGATTTCATGGACACATCATCCATGTATCGGTAATTTTTCTGGCAGCGACAGAGAAGGCAATCCTTTGCCTTCCTGCTCTTCATATTCCCAGGCTATTGCATGGCTCTTGTATTTCTTGGGAGTACCCCATACACTTATTAAACAAGCTTGACCCTGCTTCACTTCTAATCCTACAAAAGGTTGACCAGATGCTTACACCTGCTGTGGAAAACACAAGGCGCGCCTCCTAAGAAATTTTCCAGGTAGAACCAGCCTGTTTTTAAAAGCTGTGAATTTGAGGCAGATAGACAATTTTTGTTTTAGGAATGGAAAGCCTCCACACCATCTGTAATATCAGACAGGGTGGCTGAATCTAAAAGTGCATGGAGATAGAGACATATCCACAAACTCAGTTGTTAGGGAACCACTGTATCGGGGTGGGCGGTTGCTGTAGTCCTCCTTCAGTGGGCTTCCCACAGATAATTGATTCATTTCTATGGAACAGTCTAATTGTGACTTTTTCTTATTGGGCTATCCATTCATTCCCCTCCTTTCTCTCCACCTATGCCTTCCTTCCTTCCTTCCTTTCTCTTTCAGTTGCTTCTTCTCTCCCTCTCTCCTCTTCCTACACTCTGTTTGCCCCCATCTGTGTCCCCTCCTCCCTTTCCCCAGCAACTCAAGCAACCATTTGGCTTTTTATCTCGGGGCTGATGGTCAGCTTCGTGATGACTCACTCTATTTCAGTCCAAACAAATGTCCTGAGGTACTTGGGATGGTAAAATGCCTTGAGAAGAACCTGGCAGGAGAAGAGTAACAGCAGAGTGTAGAGGGAAGTGCTTTAAAACATTTGCAAACATGGATACAACAGTGCCAGACTGTGAGGAAGATATTTTCCTTAGGACTTCAAATAAATGCTGGTATTTACTCCAGACAAAGCCATCACTACTTGCACTGAAGGTGACTGGAGTCAGTAATAAGGCATCCTTATTTATGCCAACACTGGGCTGCAGCACTCTCAGTGCTGCTTAGCAGAGGCCCAAGGCAATAATCCAGGACATTTAATTGCACTGTTTTCCTCTCGTGTTGCAAAGGCAGGCCCAGTGCCAGGGTGGGCGAGCTTTCTCATTGCCTCTGCACCAGAGAGCTCTGCTTAAGAGTCATCCAAATCCCGTTCCACCTGTCTCAGCACCAGCCCCTTTTAGGAGGGCGCAGTCTCTGATGTGCTTGCAGTGAACTCCACAAAATGTAGATCCCTGCTCGGGAGTGAGATTAATAGCTGGCAAAGTCCTGCTTGGTTCATGTGCAAATTCTATGTTGTGGCCCGCCAGCAGCCAGTAGAGCTGGTGGCAGACTCAGACAATGAGGAGGTTGGGGAGAAACATGGGCCAGCCCTGGAGTCTGGGGAAGGCTCTGATGAGTGCTCTGCGTCGGAGGCAGAGATGGGGCCGGGGCCGTCCAACAGTTATCAGCTGCCTTCGGAGTCGGAGCTCTGTGGGGCAGAAGAACAGTTGGAGTCTGTTCCCGATGTGCGCATTCGCAGAGCTGCCAGGAGAAGGGAACAATTAAGGAACAAGGGTCAACTCGGGAGTAAAGGCACAGGTGGATGGTGAATGGCCCCTCCCATAGAAAATAAAGAGGAACAAAAGGTAAGTCCCTTCGGGGAGAGGGAGCGGTCAACAAGTTTAATAAATTATTATTATTATTATTATTATTATAAGTGGAGTTTGCAGGAGACAATTTGTTTGTTTAATTAGTGTGAAGATTTGTTCGTGACTCTCAAGAGATTCCTTGCCAGGTATTGTTTTGTATAGCGTTGCGTTTGGAAGATATCAGCCTGGCAGCTCTCCAAGCCTGATAATGTCTATGGTTGTAAATTCACCCTTGAAATACTATTTGCTGGGACTTTGCTGGATGCGAATGAGATGAATTCACATTAGCCAAATAAAAAGGAGGTTTTATTTCCATGACAAGGAGCCTGTTTTGTGATGTGGTGAAGCCTAGGTCATAACATTCTATTAGCAAGGCTAATTCCCTTCAGGCAGCAGGGGGCATGCCCAGAGAAACTGGAGAAAATACCTGTTGAAATTTCGTGTCAGGCTTGCCTTGCTTTGTGGCATGCCTCTTCCCCTCCCCAACTCTGAGGGGACAGGAAGCAACCCCTCCCAAATGTTCTGCATGCTGAATGCAGCCTGATAATATTCAGTCACATTTCCATCCAAGTCTATCTCCATTTGCATTCTTTCCAGCATTCTCCTGTGAATTATATGAATTTTAAAAACCGAACTGGAAAGGGGAAAAAGAGAGAGAGAGAGAGAGAGAGAGAGAGAGAGAGAGAGGGAGGGAGAGATGGCTAAACAGAATCAGTTGCTGATATTTTGCTTTTGGACTGTGGAATCTGGACTTGCACTGTTCAATACCAGGGCATGTCGATATCTGCCCTAGGGCATCTAAAATGCAGGTGGTCCTTGCTTAATGACCACTCATTCAATTTAGCCACAGTTCAGACTTGCCAAGATGTTGAACAAATGGTACTTACAAGTAGTCTTTGGAGTTCCAGCTGCTGCACTATTCCTGTGGCCATGCGGTTATGGCCCGGGGGCTTGGCACCCGACTCACAATGATAATGTTGCAGTGTCTCGTGGTCATGTAGCTGCCATTTGTGACCTTCTTTGCAGCTTCCAACAAAGCAAAATCAATGAGGAAGCTGGCAGGAGGCTACAAATAGCGACCATGTGACACCCTCACTTAGTGACCCTCAGTGATTCACTTAATGATAGCAACTAGGACTTATGGAATGTCCAGTGCTAAGTGGCTCAGTCATGTGGCATCACATTTTACAACCTGTTGCTCAGTGAGAGCGATTCTAATCCCCTTTGCTTATAGAAGCAAAAAAACTCCTTCAAGCTAAAAAAAAAAACACCCCTCCTTCTTGGTATCTATTTGGGCATGTCCAAGTTGTTTTCTTGGCAACAGCACTAGCCTATGATTCCCTATTTCCTACTTTGCTTAGCTTTTTGAAGATCAACCAAAGCCAGCAACAAGCTTTTATTTCTAGCTGCACTAATCAGGAATAGGAGCAAATAGTGACACAAATTTTAAAAAAAATCTGCATAGAGAATTAAGAAAAAAAGGACCTCTGAGGATAGCATTTTGTGATCACTAACAGCCAATTGGGCAACTATTTACACCAGGGATGTCCAAACTTGGGAACTTTAAGACTTGTGGACTTCAACTCCCAGAATTCCCCAGCCAGCATAGCTGGCTGGG
This sequence comes from Rhabdophis nuchalis, assembly GCA_039707465.1. Classification (NCBI taxonomy): domain Eukaryota; kingdom Metazoa; phylum Chordata; class Lepidosauria; order Squamata; family Natricidae; genus Rhabdophis; species Rhabdophis nuchalis. Next base: position 58,178,864 of record CM077644.1, on the reverse strand, counting down.
GAATTCTGGGAGTTGAAGTCCACAAGTCTTAAAGTTCCCAAGTTTGGACATCCCTGATTTACACAATAATCCATTTCTGGATTTCCACCAAGCATTTTTTTTTTCAATGGCTTCAGCGGGAGAAGGACTGTATTTAATTGTTAAACAACTGGGAAAATGGGGCCTCTTCTTATTCACAATGTACCATCAAACTATGCTGAGGAATAACTCCAAGTTGAGATAGGTGCCCCCTTCCCAGAGAAGTGGATCACTCATTTCTAGGCCAGGGAACATCTGGGAAAGCTTGACCTCCCCTCTCTCCGTCGTTCTACATAAAAGGGGCTAAAGAGTCATCTCTGTCTTCCTGCCAGACTTTCTGAGATATGCCTGAGGGGTTTCTGAGATCTGCCCATAATGCAGATCCAATTCCTAGTAGTACACATGCAGATTCTTGCATGGATTTATTTCTTTATTAGATGTTAACCAATAACCAATTTCGTTGTATTTATTTTGTACAATGACAATAAAGACTATACTATGATTTTATCTATCCACTTTTTTAATTGATAAGTAACTGTGTCGAAAATACTGTATTCCTTCCTCCCCCTATTTCCCCCAAAATAGCAATCCTGTAAGGTGGGTGGAGAGAGAGCGACTGGCCCAAAGTCACTCAGGTAGCTTTCAGGTCTAAGGTGGGACTAGAACTCACCGTCTCCTGTTTTCTAGCCTGGTGCCCTAGGTGTGATTTAGACTTCTGTGCCAATGCACTTCAGGGAATGTATCCTTCTGATATTTTCTCACTGCTTGTATTATTACAAATGGGACCTTACACCTGTCCTGGGCCTGGATAACCTCTTACTCTTTGTTGTCATCTTGGTAGTTGCCCCAAATTTTGTAGCTCTTATCTGGGAGCCATAGCCTAAGACAATCCCTAAGCCAGGGGTCTGCAAAGTCGGCTCTTTTAAGACTGGTGGACATCAACTCCCAGAGTTCCCCAGCCAGCATAGCTGGCTGGGGAATTCTGGGAGTTGAAGTCCACCAATCTTAAAAGAGCCGACTTTGCAGACCCCTGCCCTAAGCAAATGTGTTTCTTCACTCTATAAGGTACACACATTTCCATCTACCTGCAATACACACTTTTCTGTCTTTCTTTGGCTATTTGCTGGCTGGGATGAAAGAAGTCAGGGCACGTTACTTACCGTGACTGTTTTTATTCGTCCCAGTTGCCTAGTACAGCTCCAGCCAGAACGATTGATTAATAAAGTGCATTGCTCCCCTTCATCACAGGGCTCCATCCCACACCACTGTTTATTAACAATGATCTGGGCTGCCGGACACCAGCAGGGAAGTCAAAGAAGAAGGTGAGGAAGGGAAAGAAAAGAGAGGAAAGAAAATTAGGCACACATTTAACAGAGTTATCGATAAAACATGAGACTTAAAGCCTTGCCATTCGTTTTACAGTGCAAACTTCCAGTTAAGCCAAGCTGAGATGTCTAGGAATTGTAGTCTGAAAACATTTGGATGACCTCAAAATTTGGGAAAGTTCTCGTCCTTTCAAATGAGACTCTCCCTGCAGTAACCCCCAGGTCCACTTAGGGGAAGGGACCCTCCTAGGATGGAGCTGGAATGGACAGAGAATTAAGACTGCAGGGCTCTGAACACCAACTCTCCAGTACAGAATGGATTTGTGTTAGATCACTTGGAATTCTGTTGTGGATTTATTTTTATTTTATTTATTTTTTGCCATTGAGAAAAAATGTTTCAAAAGAGAGGCCAACCGTACTGAGAAAAAGCAGAAGCTGGGAAATGGGGGGGAAAAGCAGTGTGGAGGAGCACCGTTAAGGGGTTAAATACAGAGCTGCATAAGAGGGATTACATCTATGATGCTTTCTGCTGCAACTCCTTCAAATATGAGATAACCACCACCTGTGGGCTCAGAATAGCCTTACGTTCGCCATACATATTCACCCACTCACAGGCCCTGTATATTTCCTCCCCCCCCCCCCACATAGCAACACTAGGGAGCATGTTACTGTTGCACAACCACAGCACGTAGCAACACAAGATAACAGATGCCTGTATTCCAAAACCTCAGGAAAGCATCCTTCAAGGCCTGGAAAAGAGCTTTTCGCCATCACACATTCAAGTCAGTAACGCTGGCTACCCACCAGCAGTGAGCAACTTTTGATCTCTCCAGGGCTACGTCCTCCAGGAACCAAAAGTTGAGGAGAAGGGCTGTGTGCCAAGGGCTGAGGAAGTCGAAGTAAGCAGGCTTAAAAGTGAGATTGGCTAATTCTTTCACGGCTTCTTTTATCCCTGACGCGTGGAAGAGGGCAGAGGAGGTGTTTTTGGTCCAAAGTCAGGGTTGCCAAAGGCTTTGGAAATTAAGCTGCAAGGGACTCGATAGTAAGTCAAGAGCCACCTGCGGCTTTAGCAGCTCAGGTTGTTGACTTTTGATTTAGGCAGTGGCTGGGTCTTCTGTGATCACATGCATTTCTTTAATGCTCCATAACACGTCGATTCAGAAGAAGCAGAGTTCTGCTTGTCCAGGAAGGAAGGAAGGAGGGAGAAAGTGCTCGACAGCTGTTTGAAAAATATTTCCAGGGAATTCCTCAAATTAGTAAGAGAGGAAATGGAGGGGATCTCAGGGGAAAGGGGACCAAACCAAGACCACTTTTCTATTAGAAACAGGAGCCCTTCCACTCATGGAAAAGCTACTGGAAATCACAATCCAGTTGCTCCGTTCAGCTATTATGGTCCTAGTCATAGCACAGAATCTATACCAGGGATGTCCAAACTTGGGAACTTTAAGACTTGTGGACTTCAACTCCCAGAATTCCCCAGCCAGCATAGCTGGCTGGGGAATTCTGGGAGTTGAAGTCCACAAGTCTTAAAGTTCCCAAGTTTGGACATCCCTGATCTATACTCTCACGTATCCATATTCACACCCGCACATATTCCAGTCTTGTTTGGGCATCCAAAATAGGGAGAACTGTGTGAGAACTACCAATAAGAGCTGCCGCCTTTGACCTCCCCCAGGGGAGGTTGAGATGCTAAAGGTTTTTACAGATAAAACAGAGAGATTTGCAGGGGGAAACCTTTATGGGTGTGCTTGCAAATACGCTGCTGTCCACCTCAGCCGGAAACCTTAATTCTTGCTCACAGGGATTTCCCCATGCCCACCAACCCCAGATATCATGAGGCTGGAGGCCCCTATTCTGAACACCTTGGTAGTGTTTCAAAAGTCAGGAGTCCCCACTTCAGATGAACACCAACCCCTAAGCAGGCATCAGTGAACTATCTACAGCAGTGTTCCTCAACCTTGGCAATCTGGTAAATCTGGCATTGACTTTACTTGTCAGAAGGTAGCAAAAGAGGATCACATGACCCTGGGACTCTGCAAGCATCATAAATATGAGTCAGTTGCCAAGGGGCCTAGCTATATTCACGACCGCCTCCTGCCCCATACATCCCTTCGACCGATCCGCTCCCACAGAGAGGGCCTCCTCAGGGTACTGTTGGCCGGGCAATGCCGGTTGGCGGTGCCCAGGGGAATTCTGGGAGTTGAAGTCCAGACATCTTCAAGTTGCCAAGGTTGAGAAACACCGATCAACAGCAATGGATTGATCAAGAATAAGTTCTGATGTATCTCCTCGGTGGGAGAGAGAGGTCTGGCAACAAAAATATAAAATAGCTCTGCATCAGGCAAAAATCTCATGAATGAACAGTGTTGCATGCCAGTCGATTTTCTTGAATTGTAATGTAATTCCAGGAAAAAAGAAATCTGTACTTTTTTTGCATGCACTTAGTCTGGGAGTTTGCTGTTAAAATTAAACACCGCCTGACTTCTTTTTTAAAAAAAATAGAATGATCTAATAACACAAACAGAAATTTGTCTCTGCCAAGACCAATTTGTCTATTGTTGGACAAATAGTAAGAGTGTTATAAATGATTAAGGGCAATCGTTTAGTTCCAAACATGTCCAAGCACTGGCAAAGGAGGAGTTTTAATGGGTCCATTTTAGTAAGTGCCTTGATCGAATCCAAAAGCAGGGTACCAACTCCTTCAAAAGGTCACAGAAGACAAATGCCTCATCTCTTGTGTTGATTAGTGATGACGAAAGAAACCCCCACCCAGTTTTTTTCCCCCTTGAGTTACACTAACAAAACTCAATAATTTTCTAAACTTTTAATTTTTGGGAAAGCTTCAGCTCACAATGGAGCCTCCAGAATGGAAAAAAACATCACTGATGCACTTAAGGTGCTTTCAAGAGACCTTCATGGGTCCCTGCAATGTTTCTCAGACATTTGTATGAAGCTACTGGTCCGCGTGGGCCAAACTGATGGCTCTTTGGTCCATTCGAACAAGAGTGAAGGCAGCCTTGCTTTCTTACCATCTACACAGGCAGGTTTTGCTTTCGTTGTTCCAGCAACTTGTCCTCTTCGACAGGCACACCGTGCTGTCTGTCGGGCAATCATCCTTTTGGGATGGCTTATATCTCTATCCAAGGCTGTGATCTCACATGTCCCCACCTCCAGCTCCTTTCCTGTTGGGATAAAAGACAGATTTAATAACCCCTTCATACACAAATAAAGCAGGAAAATAATGCAGCCTATTTACCAGAAAGGGAAATCAGGAGCTTGGATCCTGGGTCCTAAGCCAGGGATGTCCAAACTTGGGAACTTTAAGACTTGTGGACTTCAACTCCCAGAATTCCCCAGCCAGCTATGCTGGCTGGGGAATTCTGGGAGTTGAAGTCCACAAGTCTTAAAGTTCCCAAGTTTGGACATCCCTGTCCTAAGCTAAAGATAGTCCCTGTGGTGGCAACAGCTCTAATTTATACAGGTGCCCCAGAAAAAGATGGCAGGCAATCAATTCAATTGAATAGAAGCAAATAGTTTTCTAATCTAACAGATGGGAATCCAACAAAATCAGTTTTGCAGGCATGATGAGCAAGTACACTAATTGACTATGCAAAATTGTATCAACATCTTCTTTGTAACTTCTGCTAAATGATAACATTGTGTAAAGGTAAAAGTTCTCCTCGTATATATGTGTTAGTCGTTCTCGACGCTAGACGGTGATGCTCATCTCTGTTCCAAAGCCGAAGAGCCAGCACTGTCCGAAGACGTCTCCATGGTTATATGGCCGGCATGACTAAATGCCAAAGGCATGGAACACTGTTACCTTCCCAACAAAGTTGGTTCCTATTTTTCTACTTGCATTCTTACATGCTTTCGAACTGCTAGTTTGGCAGAAGCTGGGGCAAGTAATAGGAGCTCACTCCATTACATGGTGTTAGGGATTCGAACTGTCGATCTTTCTGATTGACAAGCTCAGTGTCTTAGCCACTGAGCCACCGTGCCCTTTGACATTGTGTACATTCATACAAATTCACAGACCACACATAGGTGTACAAATAAAGCCCCTTCTCATGTAAGACATTGGTATCCAGATATGCCTATGGATAACTCTTGCAATATCACCAACAGAGTTGCTGTGCTGTATTTCTTTTATTGGCTGGGAGGCTATGATTATTTCTAAAGTGCTGGGGGTTTCTTGTATGCTCCCACACTGAAAAATGTGAGCCCATTCAAGCTTGGCTTGCTGGCTAACTTAATAAACTCTCCAACCTAGCCAAACAAGAGGAACTTCCAAAGCCATTAATCTGCACTGCCGTGTTATGATTCATGCTGCAAGCTTTATTTATTTATATAGCTCATGCCTTTGGTCTTCCTTACAGGGTCAAGGTAACATAGATACTTCCTCTTCCAATTTTATCCCCATTAAAAAAAAGTCTAGATGATAGTTGTCATATAAGAATTTAAGCATTTCAATCTTAGTTTAATACCCTATCTCCGTGATGGCCAACCTATGGCACGGGTGCCACAGGTGGCACGCGGAGCCATTTGTTAGGGCATGCGAGGCGCTGCCCTGTCAGCTCCAGCGCGCATGTCCAGCTGACTTTGGCCTTCTTTTGAGGCAGTTTTTCACCCTCCGGAGGCTTCCCTGAAGGCTCCTAAGGGCTGAAGGCTCCTGAAGGCTCCGGAGGGCAAAATATGAACCTACGAGCAAACCAGAGGGGGAAAGCACGCACATGTGTGGCCCGCCAATGCATGACCCCCCTGTGCTTCCCCCACTTTTGGCACATGAACCAAAAAAGGTTCGCCATCACTGCCCTAGCTATAATATCAACTTGGATATGACAGAAAATACTGAAGCCTTTTCCACCTGTTGTCTTAGAGCCAGAGATTGAATTTTAAAGAAATATTACTTTACCATCGTTGTAGAACTCACATTCAGGTTCAGCATTCATAAATTCAAGTTATAGTTTGCTTAACCATAGCTTATCAAATAACAAAAAAAAGTTGTATTCACACAACTGGTAAATCATAAGCTATGTTTTGCAAACCATAATATTGGGATCACACCATTCATTATACCAAAACCAAACAAACATTTTGCAACTTAGTGTAATATTGAAAACAGGCTAGATCTTCAGTTAGAGATCCACTTTCAGCCATAATCATCATGCATCTTCTCCACCCAAAGAAGTCCGTGATAGAACTGGGCAATTTCAAAGCCCCCTTGTGTTAATATTCATATTTTTCCATATTGATTTCTTCTTTGTATAATAGGTTGGCCAGATATTGCTTCTTAAATTATTGATTCCCTAGACCTGCCTTCTTGATTAAAAAAAAGAAAAAAAATCACATGATTTGTTCAACAACTATAGGCGTTCTTGCTAAGGGCCTGCTATTAACTGCTGTTTAGGCATGAACACTGAGTTCTCCTCCTTCCTGCAATGGCTACCCAATTTGACTAATCATCTATTCTGGACTATAACTTTTTTGGTAATCTGTCTGAATTACTGCCATATTTTGGCATGCTCTAAATATTAAATATTTGAAATACATGCATACCAGAGGTGGCATTCAGCTGGTTTGGACCGATTCGGGTGAACCAGTAGCGGAAATTTTGAGTAGTTCGGAGAGCCGGCAAATACCACCAATGTTTGGCCTCACCCTCTCGCCCCTGTTGTTCCCTGTCCTATATTCCCTTGGGTTTTAGCTCAGCTGATTTGCGTAGCAGATCGGATTGCCGTGTCGCGGCTGAGCTAAAAAACAGGTCAGTTCACCAGCGTTGACACCGAATGCGCTCTTTGAGTGCTGTGCATGTTCGCAAAGCGCTCTCTCAAAGAACCAGTAAAAAAAGAGTTGGAATCCCACCACTGACGCATACTGTATTTATACCCTCCTCTTTTAAATAGGTTCCACCCCTTATCTGTGTCCTTGCTTCCCCTATTTAGGTGAGTAGCAACAACTTCTCATTTCTTCAGTTCTTCTTCTTTTTCAATGGCATTTTTATAAAGGAACCATATGAGATCCCTTCGATTTATACAGGCATATACGGCAGCCTTTCCATATATATATTTTTTTGAATTGTAATTTGCACATTCAATCTCTGGCTTGCTCACTCTCCTGGAGCGAGTTATTTGTTATCAGAATAAGTAGATCAGAGAGGCTAAGACATTTCTATTAGAACTACATTTTCTGGATGTGATTTACCCTCCTACCTATTCTTTTATTATTTTTGCTGCATTTGATGACTTAGGTCCTGATCCTCTCCAATTGTTCTGTGCTACTGGTGTCATAAAGAAATATATTCATCATCTCTTGTGCTTTCCCATGGAACAAGGATCCATACCCTCCAGGATCAGCCTGTGGAACTGCATGCCTGGGTTATTCTTGCGAGGGAATTCCTGTAATCCAGCCTTGTGAAGAGAACAAGGGGATGGATATGTGCTGAACCTTGATTTGCATGTAATTGTGCAGTGGAGCCTGTGCTCAGTGACTTTAGCCCATCAGACCCTAGTGCCCTTCTGCCAGAACCCTTCAAAAACCTGGTTTTAAAGGGCTATATGTGAAGGGTAAATCGGTTTTGGGTGCTATCTGCTAGCTTGCAGGCAATTTGAATATAGTAACATATTCAGGCTTACAAAGTTTTCTTTATATCTTTCTGGTTTTGTACCTGAAGTCAGACACAGAATAGAATAGAATAAAATAGAATAGGAGTTGGAAGTGACCTTGGAGGTCTTCTAGTCCAACCCCCTGCTTATGCAGGAAATCCTATAGCATTTCAGACAAATGGATATAAAATCTCTTCTTTAAAAACTTTCAGTGATCGAGCATTCACAACTTCTAGAGGCAAGTTGTTCCATTGATTAATTGTTCCAAGGTGAGATGAATCTTTTATGGGCAAAGCAGTGTGTTGGGGGCTATACAGGTAGAGATAATAACAGCGTGTGGAGCTAAGAACCTCACCCTCACCATCCTCATGCATTTTCTCTCGTGTAATTTCTTTCCCATGCTGTGCGCAACAAGCAAAGGCCATCCTCCATGCGATGCTGACTGGAGAAGTTTTAATTCTGCTCTTCATCATATTCTCTTTCTTCCAGCTGATAACTGCTTAGCTGGATTATGGGCAAAAACAGGTGGGGCTGCTTCCTGGGGCTTTACAGTCCATTTCAAGAGCCACTTTGACCTCTGTACAGCTTGCCAACTTCAAGTTTCCAAATTATGATTTAACTTATGACTACCAGATCTTTAATGAGCTTTACAACAAGAACCCATACAAGTAGGAATAGCAAGATGGTTCTTCCAGATGGTTTACATGGTACAGGAATGCTGAAAAACATTGTATCCATACATAGCAGTTGTTCATTGTGATAGCTTTGTAAGGAATGCTATAAAATGTCCAATTTATGGATCAAATATCATTCAACAAATGAAAGATAAGCCCCTAACTCTTCATGATCTGCCTATGTTCTAAGGGCCTGAGATATATTTGTATAGCTCAATAGATTGGAAAGAGATGCGGTACTCTGCAAAAGCTTAGCAAGAAAACATATCTAGTGGGCTAGTTTCTTCAACAAGAACTGTGTTGGAACCAAAGTTGGGAGAAAACTGCAAACATTCTAATCCAGTGGTGGAGACGCCCAGATAGGCAGTCTATCTTCAATTCTTGGTCTCTCCAGGCTAGGTTGAGAAAACACTGCTGTCCCCAAGCCTTAAGGAACCATAGCCAGTCAACACCCAAAACCGAGGGCTCTATTTTCAATATTCCTAAAAATACTGAAGAGAAAAGGTATGAACTACTCTTCTCAATGTTTTTATTTTATTTTTTTGAAAAATAAATCTATCCAGCAGTTTATTTCTGGGCTGCATACAAACATTCAGTTGAGTGGTTTCCCCCTCCACCCGCCCAATACCATTTTCTACAATGCTTGCGCAGACACTTCAAGGAAGTGTCTAACTCACTAAAGGCCATGCAACAGGACCTGAAGAAAAATGCATTTGTGATTACACCTTTCTACCTACTCCTTGCCTATAAGTAGATGTTGTAGAGGATATGTACCTTTTGAAGCAATTTAGAAAGCAGAGTAGGATGAGGACAAATCTATGAATGAAGAACTGAGAACAAATGGAAAGGTTTGAAAAATATTAATTAAAAAAGGTAAATGCTTCCATTACCTTCATTGATTATCTAAGGAACGAACAAAGTACAGTACATTAAGGGATAACTGCGTTCATGTGCAATTTTTAATCAGTGACCACCAGATTTGGGCTGTGACAATCAGGATGACCTCTAGAAGGCAGCAAAGAGATACATTGAGCTGTAACTCTTTCTTACCATCAACTGGATATTTGCAGCCAAGATACATTAGTCCTAAACCACACCAAGCAAACCCATTTAGAAAGATCTTCCACCACCTGATTTCCCTTTGAAGTGTTGGTCTACAACATTTACCATCCTTATACTTTTTTAAAAAAATGATGGGAGCTATAGCGCAATATCGTTATAGGTACTGCTTCTGATTGGAACAGGCAGACTTAAAAGATTAACAGTCCTTGTAAACATGAGATGGGCAGAAGTTTAAATCAAATCAAATCAATGGATAATTTGCAATAATGTGTTTGATTTGCAATGATTTAATCCAGGGGTCCCCAACCTTTGCAACTTTAAGTCTGAAGGACTTCAGCTCCCAGACTTCTCCAGCCAGCAAAGCTGGGAGCTGAAGTCCTTCAGACTTAAAGTTGCAAAGGTTGGGGACCCCTGATTTAATCAACAGAAACTCAAACTGAGCCAGTTTGGTGTAGTGGTTAAGACACTGGGCTATAGATTGGGAGTTCTACTCCCACTTTAGGCACAAAGTCAACTGGGTGACTTTGGGCCAGTCCCTTTTTCTCAACCCCAGATAGGAGGCAATAGCAATCAATTCCCAAAAGCTTGCCAAGGAAACGGCAATAACCTTTCCAGGTAGTCATCAGGAGTCAACACTGACACATATATCCAAACCTTTTACCCCTAAATTAGGTAACAAGCATCCATAATTTTAGCCTTTCAGATGCTGACTTGTAAATAAACGTCATCCCAATGTGTGGCTCAGGGAGCCCAGAAGATATCAGGCTCTGCCTGCCTGCTGAACGATCATTTTGCAATTTGCTTGGCCTTGCCGATATTATGCTCTGGGCTCTGGTTGGTCTATGCCCCAAGATACTAGTAAAAAGATAAAGCATACCCTACAAAACTGAAGTGTTTCCTCTGTTGCATCTGATCTAATCAAGCCAGAGCATTGGAACAGACCAGATACTTCGTATAAGCCCAACTTGTGTAATTCCAAGGATAATTTGCTTCTCATTTAGAACAGACATTAAAATTTTGCATGCCTGCAGTTCATGTCTCATACCTGCAGAGTCATAAAGTGTGCTCCCAAAAGTAGTTAGCTGTTTGGGTCTCGGAACGCCCCACAAATCTAATAAAGGAGTAACAACAACTGTGCTCCACTTTGCAAAGGCTAAAGAAGGGAGGGGTGTGTTTTCTGACAAATAGTATTTTTTGAATCCTATTATTTTTCTTTTCTCTGCTAGGATTTGTTTCTTTTGGTAGGTGATCTGTCTCTTCTTCTACCACAGGTAGAAGGGGTCCCCAACCTTTGCAACTTTAAGTCTGAAGGACTTCAGCTCCAAGACTTCTCCAGCCAGCTCTGCTTAAAGTTGCAAAGGTTGGAGACCCCTGCTCTACCATACCACTCTCTCCATTTTTCAAATTATCAAGGTAATCAACAGCTTCCAATACTTTCACCTGCTGAATTTTGGCAAATTCTCATCCTATTAGCTCTGGAACAATCATAATACCTTTTAAATATTTTGACAAAATCAGACCGTCAAATACAGCTTTGGACCTGTATATATTTCAGATTTAATTCAAATATTTCTCCTCCACATTATCATAATTTCTACTTTTGCTTAATATTGCAGACTGAATTTATACATGATTATATTACGTTAACATGAAATATCTACATAGGTTGTTATATAGAACAAAAGTACCAGCTTTTTTTGCATATTTATGTATACAAATTTGTGTACATTTCACATTTTACTAAAATCTGAATCTGAAGTCAAGGTACATTTCTTAGTGCAATTCACACAGACTTAAAGGTTTTATTTAAAAATCTGCCAGATTTCAAACTCTGAACTTACTCAAATGGATAAAAATAAAGGGTGAGGTGGTTATAGTACAGGTGAGAAACAAAAAGATGCTATATTTAATTGGACAAAATGTTATAGTTTAAGAGAAAGCTGATCAGAACTCCTGCAGGAGAGGAGAAACAATTGGAAGCAAGGTAGAGAATTTCTGTGGAATCTTAATGGCTAAATTAGCTTTTAATTAAGCAAACCTAGAGGCCAAACCGTAACAAAGTTACTCATTAAGGTGCTGCAGTATTATAATAAATGTGTTGTGCTCTTTAGAATGCCACAAGGCTGTCTGTTGTTAAAATTCCATCTCTATTGGTTTTTAAAAAAAAGGCTATTATTAAATTTAAAAAAAATAACAGCATCATACCTACTATGCTCAAATTGTTAGGCTTTTCTTAGCAACCAGCATTAGAATATCCACATATTCATTATCTATATATCCATGAGACAGTAAATGTCACAGATTTAAAATGCTTGGGCTTTGCAGAGTGGTGAGGCTATATTGTTATTGAACAAGCTTTTGTGTAGCATTGACTTTTCCTTGCCACAATACTATAACAATGAAGTGCAAGTAATTTGCACCTTGGCTGCTTTGCAGATTGCCCAGTGAAGGAAGCTATACAGCAAACAGCCTTGTGACTTATAAGTGATTTAGGGGTTCTGGCAAGGTGGCAAGCAAGTTGGCACTGCCTTGAATTTTGCATGCCTGAGGCTAGCTTTGAACTCATAACTATGGTTTGATTGGCTAAGCTCTCATCCTTTGAATCATTGCATAAATATTTAGCTACAGTTGTTAAACTGTGATATAATTAATGAATCAACACGGATTTGCAAATCTCCCCCATCCTTCTTTGCAAGAGGCTCCCTTTTCTGGGCTCTCAATGGGACATTTATGCTGACAGCGATCTTTATAGGTTTCTGGGGAAGTAAACATCAGCTCAAGATTTCTTCTGCAGTTGCTGTGGCTGGCAGGACTTGAGCTGGGAGAAAGACAGAGGGAAGCCCAGGAACAAATCAGTTGCTTAACAGGGCTTGTGCTTGCTGCCCAATAGGGTTTCCCCTCTTCTCTCTGCCCCCTTCATACATACATATAAGAAATAAAAATTAGAAAAGCTGGTTACTATCATATTCCTAACTTGTTCCGATTATCTGCTCCTTTCCCCATAACGTCATATGCTAGAAATTCTCTGCATTCAGGCATTAGACAAAGGATAGATCAGAGAACTCAATGCTTTATACTGGCTTTCTCCAACTCAGTGACCTCCAATTTTGGCCATTTGTAGTTGGAGTGGATGAATCTTACTGTTCAAGAGCAACTGGAGGACACCACAGTTAGGGTGAAGAATGCCAGTATGTTTGTGAAAAATAGTAAACACTGAGAGATGAAGACTTTGTCAGAGAACAAAAAATGCCTTCTCCACATATTAATGGGATACGTGCACATGGGTATTTAAACACTTTAAACTTCAATGTAAACCCTTTGTTTATTTCACCCTTCCCTACCTAATCTGCTTCTCCTGGATGGGCTAAGACTTCAAGGGCCAAGCATTCCAGCCAGATCGTGCTGGCTAAGAATTCTGGGAAGTGTAGTCTCAAGGCATCCAAGGGCCAGGTTAAAAAAGAGTGGACTACCCTATTGTGAAACAGAATTCAAATTTATAACATTGAGTCTCATATTAAATACAGTGACTTGGAGGGAGTTACATATGCACTGTTAGTAACAAATGGAGATACTGATAAAAATCATAATTTCAAGCTTACAATTTCAAACTAGCAAGCAGAATTAGACCCTTACCTTGCAATGTTATACTAGCTTAGACCAGGGGTCTGCAAAGTTGGCTCTTTTAAGACTGGTGGACTTCAGCTCCCAGAATTCCCCAGCCAGCATGGCTGGCTGGGGAATTCTGGGAGCTGAAGTCCACCAGTCTTAAAAGAGCCAACTTTGCAGACCCCTGGCTTAGACCATTGTTTATCACATGAAAAACTGCTGATGTTAATTAACAGCAGTTTATCAGGCAGAGATGTTTCCCCATCCATTTTCCATTATTTGAGCCAAGCCTACTTTGACCCTACAATCGAAATATCAATGGAAGTGGGATTCATGGCTTAACTCGTAGTAGGACCTGGAGGTCACAGGAATAATTTTCAACTGCACAGAGATGTCTCTTGGCAAAATAAATAAATAAAATATCATGGTTCAGAGCATGCTAAATTTGAAGCAGAAAGAAAGTAGGAGGCGTCACGAAGAGAAATTGGCAACTCTCAAAGCCAAAACAATGAGAAAACCATTTTGGCTAGACAGATTTGGTTTTTTTTTTACTCATGCCTATCTGTCTGTCTACTATGATAGTAAAGCCTGGTCTAATTTTTAAGATTTCTAATTTGCAGATTCCCAAACTCAACTGGTCACATGTTCCTTAGATATATAGTCCTGGCCACATCATCCACAAACCAACACTGTTTGGATAAAAACCCTTCCATAGACACTGAACCTTGATCAAGCACAAGCAAGGTCTGTGAGGATAACCTTTATTTCTGTGAGAGCCTAAGCATCAAGAGATTCAATCGGTAAAGTTTGTCTAAATGTCAAGGGATTCAAAAGAGCCTGACGAGAAGCCCACTTTTTATATTTCTACAGCATCATACACGTACAGTAAATATGATAGCCTGAAATGTTGTAAGCAATAAAAGCACCATGAATTTACTGCAGAAATGGTGGCAGGAAAATTAGTCTGATTCAGGGAAAATGCAAATCCACAAGTCTAGATTAGGCACGCCTCGGTCTTGGCCTTCAATCATAGGAGCTTTCCCCTTCGGTGCTCCTTCAAAGTTTCCCTTTTTATGATTGTGTATCAGATTGAGCTATTTTTAGTTTTTCGAAGCTAGAACAGTTATTTTCACTTCTCCCTTGCTTATTGCTCTTTCAAGTTCAAAGTCTTTCCAGATCTAAAATCTATGTTCCTTAGATCTTCTGCCAGGCCACAGATAAGCTGAGTCCATGAGTGTTTAGTTGGAAGCCCCAATATCCACGTATCTACTGTCATCATTCTCTTTATCCTAATACCAACACGAAAAACCAGGGGGAAATAAAACAATTTATTTTCCTTTGAGATTTAAATAATAAAATGACCCAGCAAAAGGACTGGGATCACTTTAGGCGATGTCATCAGGCTGTTGCTCTTTGACTTCCTAAAACAAACTTTGAATGCTTTGAATTTTTTTGGTCATTGGCCAAAAAAAACCCCATGCAATTTTCTGAAGTTGGGCAGGTTGCTTTGGCTTATCTTAGAATCTGTATTTTTGTTTTGATTTGGTGAACATGGGGTCTTAATGGTTGCCCAAGCTGTTCAGTGTAAGAGTCCTAATGTCATTGTGCCAAAAGGTTAATATTGTAGCTAACTTTGTATTAGCTGAATTTTATTTTCTATCCTTCTTTACTTCTGCTGCCTTGGTAAAAATATCATATCCCTGACATTTTGCCTGGGGTGGGAGCTAAATACGACTTCTGTCTTCCCAGAGTCAAGTACTATTGATATTAAATATACACAGTGCCTTTGTAAAACTAGAGGAATGGGATGATATTTGGCCCCAAGAAAGAGCATAGATCTATAAAATCTGTAGCCACATATGATCTCCAGGTCTCACCCTTGATTTTTAAATAGAAAAGGCCTCAATATATAAAATCATTAGTTATACTTTAAGGGTGCCTATCCTCTGGTGTGTAATTCAGGGGAGAGGGCGAGAGTTTGCTCCATGATAAGATCCTGGCCAAATCCTGGGCAGTTCCAAGTAAAGCTCTCTGTGTAGGCCTTGGAGGGAAAACAGGTGGAAAGCTCATTTCTGCAAATGCACAAGACTGAATCACAGGACAAGTGCTGTACGAAACAGCCCTGAACTTACCTTCCTTGGGCAGATGGCAGTACAAGAGCCAGAAGAAAAGGAGGCAGCCAAGTATAGCACTTATCCTGGTAGACAGCTCTCTCCAACCGGCCAGCATTCTTGAAGAGGTTTCCCCAGATGGGCCACCAGCAGGGGCCAAAGGCGGAGGCCCCCCACTGCAAAGTTCAGGCTTGTCTTAAATCCAGCTATAAGGGGGTGTCTGCCTGCCACAGAGGAGATTCTGCTGTGACTGGAGCACAGCCGCATTCCCTCTCTGGCAGAGCAAAGCTGTAGGTAGCAGCATGAGGCTTTTCAAGAGAGAATGTGCAGGTCCAACTGCAACTTCCAAGAGTGCCCGGCTGGGTTGTTTAGGATCGGGCGCTTCTCGATCTCGAGTCCAGGCAGGGTAGCCGAAGTCTTATTTCTCACCAAGGAAGAGGATCGCTCCCTTTTACATCTTATCCTGAACATCAAGCTCCGCCCTCGCTGCTAGCCGGAGAAGGCTGCTCCGAAATCCCGATTTGCACCAGCGAATTGCTTGGAAAGTAACCGTGGGGGTTGCGGCTTTGAGGGACCCCGCCCCTTTCCTTGGGACCAGCCAAAGTCCCGGCCGTGCGCAGTTCGGTCCTTGACTTATGTCTCTTTTCAACAACCGCAGCTGCCGCTTCTGCCGCCGCCGCCGTTGCTGCTTTTTCCCTTCGACGCCTGACGCGGTTTGCCAGGCGCAATCTTCGACACCGCCACGCTCTCCCCCGCCAGAGCCCAGCCGAGAGCTCGACTCCCCGCCTGCTGCGCCGCTGCCTGCGCGCCCGGCCTTCCTCGGGCGCAGGGGAAAGCTTTCATCCTCGGCGGCGGGAGAAGCCTGGGGAGGAGGGGGAAGGGCAGAGGAGCGGAGCCTGCCAGCAACAAGCTCCCACCCACCCACCCCGCACCCTTTGGGGCCCCCCACACGATCTCCCGAGCGCTGGCAGCCGCGCGTGTCGCGTCGCGCCTCGGACTTGGGCTACCTGTGGCAACCTCTGCTCCTCTTCGGATCCGACCGGGCTCCCAAGCGATCTGCCGGGGTGGAGAGAGGATTTCTTCGAAGCCGTTCTTTTTTTTTTTTTTAACCAGGGTGGAAGGCGAAGTATTGGGGGGTGGGAGGGAAATGAGGGCTGCGCGCGTGCTAAATAGAGAGGCTGAGAAGTGTCAGAAGCTCAAACTGGGGGGGGGGGCTCGCGGCCCCCTTTCCCTCCCCCAGAAACAGTCTCGCCCCTCCCTCCGATACTTTCGGGGCTCTCCGCAGCGGGAGACGCTTGGCCCGTTCTCTGCGACTGAGAAGCCCCGCCGGCTCCCTCCCCAGCCGCCGCTGCGGTGACCGCCGCTCCGTGGGCAATTCCGAAAGAAAGACACGGAAGGAGCAGGGAGTAATTCCGCCCGAAGCGTCGCCAGCTTCCTTAGTTCAGCGCTCCCCTCGGAGACGTCTGGCCGTCTTCGCGCCTCTTCAAGGGGGGGGGGGGCAGCGGAATCCCTGCTCGCAGCGGCCCCGCGCTATCGCTGCAGCTTTTTTGAGGGGGGGGGGTGTTGTCCCCTCTTCCCCGCCTACCCGGCGGGTGCAGGGTCTCTTCTCCTCCAGATCGCTCCCAGGAAAGATCCGGGGAAAGTTTCTCGCTTGCTCGCTCGCTCTTTGCCCGCGAGCGGTTCTTTCTCCCCGCTCGGCGCGCCGAAGCAGAATCAGCAGCAGCAGTGCCGGCGTCTCCCGTTCGCCACCGGCCGCCTCCCCAGACTGAGACCCCCTGCTCCGAATTCTCCTTGGCGGAATGTCTCCCTCCGCTTAACTCTTTCCGCGCTGCAGCCTGCCGGCCGCCCGATCCGCTCCGAGCTTCTGGTTTGTTGCCGCATTCCCTGCCCGCCGCTTTTCCTTCGGCTTGGAAGAGTCCTGGTTTAGGAGTGGGCTTCGCGTCCTCCTCCTCCTCCTCCTCCTCCCCTAGCAAAGGTGAAAGCCGCAGGGCATGGGTGGGCCGAGTAATGCAGCATTCCGGGCTTGTTGGCTCAGCCTGGCAGCGGAAAACCCGGAAGGAGCAACACGCCTCTTGCTGGGGGTTGGCTGAGGATTCGGTTTTTCACGCCGGACCTACTCGGGGTGGCTGAAGGACGGCGCCAACTGCGGGGTTTGCGGGAGGGGGGAGGGCTGGAGGCGATGCTCGGCTGGGATACGGCACAAGGCTCCCCCTGCCTTCTGTGGGACAGGGACGGCGGCCTCGGGGGTGGGGAGGGGTGGGGATGGCTGTGCGAGCCGAGGCGAGGCGCCCACGCCGGGAGCGAGGAGCCACGCCGCGTAAAGCTGTGGCGCGCGAGGGGGGCGGGCGGGGCGGGGGATCCGGACGGAACGTGTCTGCTCCGGGGACCACGGGCCGTGCTGCTTGTCTGGAGAAGAGGGGGGGGGGGGTTTCCTTCGGGAGCTAGGGTGCGAACGAGGGCTTGGGCGCCCCCGATCTAGGGACCTCCCTGCTTTCCTACGCACAAGGGTCCTACTCCCCGTTCATTTCTCAGACCGCCTGGGACGCCCTTTTTCCAGGCTTCCCCAACCCGAGGCCCTCCAGACGCGACCCCTGGCCAGCCAGCCAGCGGGGACTCTGCGCCGTAGACTGGGGACGGTGGGAGCTGCAGTTCAACGCACCGCTGCTTCTTAGCTTAGAATCTTTCGGGCGACTCTTCTTGCAGTACAGCTTCATACCGTAGCTGCCTTGCTTTGCCAAAGAAGGTCCTGTTTCCATAGATTGAACAATGGAAGAGGGACATGTTTAGAGGATTTTGCCCTGGGGGCTGGGGGGGGGGGGGGGAGAGAAGGAAGAGGAACAATATGTCCTAAGAGAAGAAGAGAAGGGATTTTTTTACTTATGACCTCGAAGGGATTCTTGAGTGACAGGTAAACTTTAGATCTGCCTTATGTATGTCAATTCAGTCGATTGAGTGGGTCCTTTTTTAAGTATAAGAAATTGGAATCTGCTCCCCATCACAGCTGAACCCTAAATCTCAGTTTGTCACTAAGGAGATAAGGTGGCATGAACAGTATGGAGTGCCTTTTACCTGCTTTGGATGCTACATCTATTCCAGCCTTGGAGGATCAAACATTTGGCCATGTCTCTTGCGCTGGCCTTGACTGATGCAGTATTTCTAGGTGGACTTGCTCCCGGCTCCTTTGGAAACTAAAATCTTCAATGGGCAGAATAAACTCATGCAACCATTTTCATCAGAGCATCCTGTTTGTTGCTGGCTGGTAGTAAAAGAGCAAACATATTTTGAATTCAGGATTGTTTCAGGTTGTAATTTTCATTTGAAACCACCACTGAAATGAGTTTTGAAATGTTTGAACTCAACACGGCTCTAAGCAGAGTTTAAAGCACTTTGTTTTGAGTTGGAAATGCTTTCAGAATTTTTAAAACAGCCTATTTTGTACGCAAAGGAAATATTTGGAACTCAAAACAGGGCATTTTGAATTTAAAACAGAGTAGATGGGAAATTAGCATGCCTGTGCTGGTGTATAATTCTTGAAGTCCCAACATATCTGGAGGGTGTAAAATATTATACATTTGACTAGATGAAGAGCAGTTTATATATTCCTGACTAAAGAGATAATACGTTATTCAACTGCATACATAATACAGATACATATAAATATAACACATTTGTGCCTTATAAATTACACAGATAAGCACACAACTAGGTTATTATGTGTATGACCTAGTTTCATTTGCATCTTTTTCATGCCAAGAGAACAACCCAAAATATATTCTCATCCTTTGAAACGCTCCTCAGATCCTGGTGTCTTTTTGGAAAATCTGCCTATCTGTAAACTGTCAAATGCTGCATTGTTTTCAAACTTACATACAGATTTGTAACAGTTACATTTATATCCCGCTTTTCTTCGAAAGGAGAAGATAGGAGCAGCTCAGCAGTTAAGATGCTTGACTTATTGGCTGGAAGTCCTGCCAACCTAGCAGTTTGAAAGCATGCAAATACGAGTAGATAAATAGGTACCACTTTGCTGCAAAGGTTACAGCACTCCATGACATCATGCTGGTCACATGACCATAGAAATGTCTTTGGACAGTGCTGTCTCAATGGCCTTGAAACAAAAATGAATACTGCCCCCTCCCCCTATGGTCAGCAATGACTAGCAAAGTACAATCCACAGGGACTCCTTTATTTTTTTACCTTTTTTCTAAAGAGATCTTTGATAGTGACTGAGAATTTTCCCAGACTCTGTTTGAACTGAATACTAGGATGCATTATGTTGAAGCACAAATTTATTGAAAGTTCTGGAGGAAAAGACTTGCTTTTTTATAGATTTATGCAAATTAGAATATAAATGTAATTGGATATTGCAGCAAGGTATGTGGCTGGATGTGAACAAAAGCAAGTATTTGATTGGCTATAATGCATCATGTGCCTAGTGAGGCAATCAGATGTAATGATGTGGTGAGGAGGCAGGACTACAAAGACAAGAAGGCTTTGAAAGAACAAAGAGGCAGTTTTCCATTAGCACAGTTTCTTTCAAGGGATTCACTTGTTCGATTTTCCAAAGTTTTGCTTCTTTCTCAATATCTTTTCTCAGCTTATCAGCATTCCTTGGCCTTCTATATGTTTCATGGCTTTAGTTTTAGTTTCCCTGGGAATGTCTATTTAGTTAGGGGCTTTTAGCTTGAGCCCCCATTCCAAAATTCTTTTTCAATAATTTCCATAAGGCCCTATGCCATATTATCCTCCCAACAATCCTCTGAAGTACGTTAGACTGAGAGATGGTACCTGGTTCCAGATCATCCAGGAAACTTTATAATTCAGCTGTATTTGAGTATAAATTTCTAGTGTCTGAATGAGACATTCATACTCCTAATTTTATTCGGGATGCTGATGAATCCTGAGCTGTTTGTAATTTTGGTGAATTCTATGGAGGTTCTAAGACAGGGGTCTGCAAAGTTGGCTCTTTTAAGACTGGTGGACTTCAACTCCCAGAATTCCCCAGCCAGCTATGCTATGCTGGCTGGGGAACTCTGGGAGTTGAAGTCCACCAGTCTTAAAAGAGCCAACTTTGCACACCCCTGTTCTAAGACATCCAGATCATGGTAGTCCCAAGGTTGCTTTTTTAAGAGGCAACTGGACTTTCTGGTTTTTCTTTGAAGACGTTTCATCTTCTCATCCAAGAAGCTTCTTCAGCTTTCAACAGTTCCAAGAAGGCTCCACACCCATTTACATTACTCAAGTGACCCTAATGATAGAGATAAATCTCCAGGTCATCTCAGTAACTCTCTAAAAGAATGCAAATGACCAGCTGTCTGCAAGAAGTATGCATCCTTCCGTTCCTCAACATCCAGTCAGAGCTGAAGAAGCTTCTTGGATGTGAAGCGAAATGTCTTCAAAGAAAAACCAGGAAGTCCATTTTTGCATTTACTTTTGTGCAGTTCAGTGGCAAAATGGGCTATATTGCTTCACCTGCAGGGTGGTGATAGTCTCTTGGGACACCTCCTTAGCCTGTCTTGCTCCAATATTAAGTAGTCTGCTTTTGAGTTCATCCTTTTTTAGGAAGGGCTTGCACCCTTCCTTAGGCAGGAAGACATTCCTCCAGTGTCTTTTGCACTAGATTGACTTTCCTTCATTCAAATGCAGCAAAAAGAGCCTCTCCTTCTCTACTGTCAGCTTCTCCTATAATGGCAAGCCCACACCTTCACTCCTGACCCTCGCCTTTGATTTGGGGGAAATCAATACACCTGTTCCACTACAGGAGTGCCTGTGACTGGTTTGTTAACTATGAGAGACCCTGAATGAATAGCACTCGGGTGGGTGATTTACCATCAGATCTGTGGGGATAAAGGGAAACCAATATAAATAGTCAGTAATAAAATTGTTTACTGACACTAGGCGTTCTTTAAAGAAGATTTGTATGCAGAGAAGTCCACCTCTGATAAGCTCTCCAGCTTACAATTATTGACTCTCTTGTCCAGTGGTGCTGGGGCTATTATTAGCATCAGAAAGCTGGGAGACTCTGTCTTCATAAAGCACCTGATAATACTGTATTAATAAGGCAGGCAACCATATCAGAGTTGAAAAGAAGCTGGAGCAGAAGTCAGCATTATTAGTCCTGCTTAAAGAGTAATTGCTGAATGCTGTCAGGGCCAACTTTTTTTTTCCAGGGGGCAATGCACCAAGATCCATTAGATTTCTATTGATTTTTTCATCAAGTGAGAAGAATGCCAGAATTTCACAGGACTGGGCTTAAAATGCAGACACAGGGGTGTTGCAGGCATTTATGAGTAGTTTCCTCATATAATATCTCTTTATAATATTATATAATCTGAGTAAATTGCATGGGTTTATCTCAGATTAATATGCTGAAAAAATACAGATCCCCCTCCCTTCCCCCACTATATTAACAGATTAACAGAGTTGGAAGGGACCTTGCAGGTCATCTAGTCCAACCCCCTGCCCAAGCAGGAGACTCTACATGTGCCTCTACCTAGGATTGAACTCACAACCCCCTGATTGGGAGGCGAGAGCTCCACTCTAGGCCACAGCAGCAGGTTGCATTATTTAAAAACATGCTTGCTTTGTAAGATGGGAATGTTCACAAGTTGGTAGAGTGTTGCGGTCTATTTTTGTGGTAAGGGCCAACTTTATTTGTACATTAAACTGCTCTGCCTCGGAACCTTTTCATGTTTGAATGGCTGGTTGCCACTTAACTGCACCAGAGGGAAAACAACTTTGTAGCAGTCTTTATTTCACTTGGCATATTTTACACCAAAGTTAAAAGATTGAGTCTCTTTAGCGATACTTGCTAGGCTTGTGCAAGACGTAAGATGCGATTGACAAGAACAGATGTGATCTTGCAGCAGTGAAATAATATAAAGATCGTTTAAATTCCCAAGATGTTGGCAGTGGTCATTTGGCATTGTTTTCGTTACAATGCATTTTCCAGGGGGAAAAATGCAGCATTTGAGAAAACAGGATTTTTCAGTATCCTTTTCTTCCCATCCCTTTCTGAGGTGTTTGCTGAAAGAAGCAGAATCTGGGTCTTCCAAAATGGAGAAATTGAATATGTTGGACACTAAAACAAGCAAGGACTATGGTGTTTGAATCCACTTTTTTCAGCGCTATCATAACTTCAAATAGTCATTAAATTAATGGTCATTAAGCGAGGAATACCCCTAGTGAAAAGTAGAAGTATTTTTCCTACGTTTTCCTTTATATCCTACATGTATCTAGTACCTTGTTTTAACAAGAAAGTGAATACAAAGCTACCAGAATAGGGAACGTAAATAAAACATCTAAATCAGTTGGCCCAAGTATGGTAATTCGGCTCTAGCTCTGTCCCTGTTGCCCATAAACAATATTGTTCCATTTCTTTTCACTACAAGCCCCATTAGAATCTTGACGATATTGCCAATAGTCAGAAGTAATAGGGAATTATATGTCACCCCATTCCTAAGAAGTCTGTAAGGGGCGTGCGTGCATAAGCACACCAAAGTGCCTACCGTCCCTATCCTAATGTCCCCATTTATTTGTATCCATTTCATGTATTCATAATCATGTTTTTACTTATATCTGCTTTCTTATACATGCTTGACCAATAAATAATAACTTATTCTAGACATTTAGAGATCTATCCAGATTTCGAAAGACTGGTTTACAAACTAGCAGTTTCTCAGAGTTTCGGGCAGGAATTTTTCCCATCCTTACATAAAGATGATAACTGGTGCTCCGTTGAACCATAGCCCATCTCTAGCAAGAGTATGTGGGGTATAGAGAAACTCCCATTTTTCTTTGTAGCCTTAGAACAGGGGTCTGCAAAGTCGGGTCTTTTTTTTTTTTTTAATTGAAAAAGTTTTATTGGTTTTACAGTTTTTCAATAGGGTAGGGCAGGGGTCTGCAAAGTCGGCTCTTTTAAGACTGGTGGACTTCAACTCCCAGAATTCCCCAGCCAGCCAGGCTGGCTGGGGAATTCTGGGAGTTGAAGTCCCCCAGTCTTAAAAGAGCCGACTTTGCAGACCCCTGGGGTAGGGTAAGAGATACAAAGAAATTTTGAGAGCTTTCGCGTCGAAGTCGTCGGCCCTTCCGGAGCTTCATAATAAATCATTAACAGAAAACATTTTTCATAATACTACAAAGTGAAAACAAGTACATATTTCTAAGTTCTCAATTCTATGCTGTCAGTCATTTGCAAAAATCCAGATACACATGTAATACAATATTACTCAAAAAATCAAAGCAAAGTTATTTTTTAGATCTAAGTCTCTTGGCAATTGTGTCTTCTATCCCTCCTTCCAGGCCCCCAGCGGGCGGGGCCGTGGCCCCCCCTGCGCCCCCTGGATCTTCCCCCAGGACAGAGGAATGTTTTTTAAGAAAGGCTTCCGCCTCAGCAACTGTTTTAATCCTCACTCTTCCTCCTTCCCAGAACACCAGCATCCCTTCGGGCATCGCTTCTCGGCCTTTTGGCTAAGATCAAGTGTAGTATCTGTTCTTATCAGTTTAATATCTGATATGTCCTCTATTTGAGGACTACATATTAAATGGATTTTTGGAACTGGGAGATGGAATAGGGGCTTGCTCCGTCCACTCCAAGCATCAGCCTGGTATTGCAGTACCTCCAGGAATGGTGCACCCAAAGTCGGCTCTTTTAAGACTGGTGGACTTCAACTCCCAGAGTTCCCCAGCCAGCATAGCTAGCTGGGGAATTCTGGGAGTTGAAGTCCACCAGTCTTAAAAGAGCCGACTTTGCAGACCCCTGCCTTAGAACAATAAAAAGGAAGGCAGTAAGGAAAATAGTAAGGAAAGAAGATTGACAGATCTCAAAAGATTTAAAAAGTAATAAAAAGTAGCCTGCTTCAAACAGTGCTGCATAAATCTTCTTTACAACAGTTTTTGAGGTCATATATTTTAATATTTTATTAATATTACTTAATTTAATAGCAATAGCATGTAAACTTATATAATGCTTTACTGTGCTTTACAGCCCTCTCTAAGAAGTTTACAGAGTCAGCATATAGCCCCCAACAATTTGGGTCCTCATTTTACTGACTTTGGAAGGATGGAAGGCTGCGTCAACCTTAAGCCTTATGAGATTTGAATTGCCAAATGGCAGTCAGCAGAAGTAGCCTGCAGTACTGCACTCTAACCACTGCCCCACCGCGGCTAATAATAATAACAATAATAATAATAATAACCTACAACGCCATGGCTGTGTTGCTAAGATCATTCACTGGAAATTGTGCCAGAAGTTTGGATTTGAGTACAGCAAAAATCACTGGGAACATCAGGTTGAGAAAGTTTTAGAGAATGAGAAAGTCAAGATCTTGTGGGACTTCAGAATTCAGACTGACAGGCACTTGTCCTACAACACACCTGATGTAACAATAGTTGAAAAGAAAAAAGTATGGTTCGTTGACATTGCAATACCCAGTGATGCACGAATTGAAAATAAGCAGCAAGAAAAAATCACAAAATACCGGGACTTGCAAATTGAAGTTGAGCAACTATGGAAGAGAAAGTTGTGTGTTGTCCTGATTGTGATTGGAGCCCTTGGAGCAATACCTAGGGGGCTGCCTCACTATGTAGAGATTCTAGGTTTGCCGGACTTGAACATTCTGACTCTACAAAGGACCACCCTGCTTGGAACAGGGCTCCATGGCTTAGGACCTGGGTACCTACGAAATCGCCTTCTGCCACCAAGAGCCTCCCACTGGGCCCGTACACTCCCATAGAGAGGGTCTCCTCATGGTGCCGTCGGCTAGACAATGTCGACTGGCGGCACCCAGGGGGAGAGCCTTCTCCGTGGGAGCACCTGCTCTCTGGAACGAATTGCCCCCGGAATTAAGAACTAGCCCTGACTTACGCACCTTCCGCCGCAGTCTCAAAACCTTTCTCTTTCAACAAGCCGGGCTGGCATAAAGCATGTTTTTTAATTTTTAAATTTAAATTTTTAAATTTAAATTTTTATTATTTTAATTAGGGTTAGTTTGGTTTTTTTCCCCACATTTTGGCCAATATTTTAATGATGTTTTTAATTATGCCTTTTAATAGCTTTTTCTAACTTTTATATATTTGTTTTTTATTTTGGCTGTACACCGCCCTGAGTCCTTCGGGAGTAGGGCGGTATAAAAAACCAATAAACCTAAACCTAAACAGTTTATATCCTCCGACGTTACCTTAACAATTCCTAGATCCTTGGTTAGGACTCGAGCTGTTGAGCTACCAACCAGCCCCAAAGGCTGTGAATCTCACCAAAGATTAACCACAGAATAACAGCAACAACAGCACTTAATATTTTTTACTTTTTTTAAATGACAAAATCTTATGGGCTATAAGTTTATGTTGATCTGATAAAAATGAGTAATTTTGATGTTATCTTTTGTACACTAAATTGAACATTCTTGCACTGATATTTGAAACAGATGATTGTGTGTCACATTGACGTCATAATAGCAATAGCACTTAGACATATACAGCTTCACAGTGTTTTACAGCCCTTTCTAATCAGTTTACAGAGTCAGCTTCTTGTCCCCAACAATTTTTTTGTTCCTCTTTTTACTCATCTTGGAAGGATGGAAGGCTGAGTCAACCTTGAGCCTGGTGAGATTAAAACTGACAAATTGCAGGCAGCCGGCAGTCGGCAGAAGTAGCCTGCAGTACTGCACTTTAACCACTGTGGCTCATAATGCTGGCTTGATAGTCAATGTATTAACATGGAGTGGTCACTGGAGCCATTTGTGGCTTCGTTAACCAAACTCAGCATGATATGTGAGCATGAATTCACTTCACCATGGCATCACCCTCTAAACTTTCTTTCCCAGGAAGCAAAGTCAGACTCTTACATCTACATGTTAAACTAAGTTTAGCAAAGCATGTCAATGATGGCTTGCCTGCTCGCATCTGCTGCAGTTTGTGGTACATTCAATAATAAACCAGCTTTATGGCTTAACATAGGATATACATTGCTTCTCTGTTCCTTTATTTTTGAAGTTTCCATGGATTTTCAGTTAAGCCACATAACTCCTTTGGGAATTAACGATGTGTGTTGAATCCGAGATACAGTTGCTGGTTTTTCTTTTTTCATGTTCTCTTTTTCAAACTTATGCAATGTCACGTATAAAGTAAATAAGTTAACCTCCAGTAAAGGAAGCTTCACTGAAGAATAGGAGACATTAAATAACGCAGACTTTGTCAGTAATTTACAGTCAAATCACAAGTATATTAATAATAATATAATAAATAAATGAGCCATTGTGACACAGTGGTTAGAGTACAGTACTGCAGGCTGCTTCTACTGACTGCCAGCTGCCTACAATTTGGCAGTTCAAATCTCACCAGGCTCAAAGTTGACTCAGCCTTCCATACTTCTAAGGTTGGCAAAATGAGGACCCAAATTGTTGGGGGCCATATGCTGACTCTGTAAACCTCTTAGAGCTGTAAAGCACTGTGAAGCAGTATATAAGTCTAGGCGCTATTGCTATTGCTATAAGTGATTGAATAACACAATTCAATGATTACAAATGAAAAAACTGCAACATCACAATTATTAAACTAACAGGCAGTTAGATAGTTAAGGTATTCAAAGAAAGTCTAGAGGAATAGATATGTATTTAATTGATGCTGAAAATAATCCATGTTCAGAGCCACCTAATTTCCATGCAGAGATTTTGTCACACAGCAAATGTAAGATTTCTTCCTATATCCCTACTGACCCAGCATCACCAGGCTAAGGCATGATCAAGACATCTGCTGAATGCAAGGCCCCAAGGATTCATAGGCATTTCCCTGGGAACTTGATCCTTCTGAAAGGTCTTAGAAATCAGCCTAAGAAATTGAGTGGGACTGGATAATCAATCGATAAATGAAGGTACATTAGCTTTGATCCCATTCAAATTGTTGATTTAGTTCAGATGATCAAATCGAAGGGTTGATTTGGGTCAATCTAATTAGGGAACCTAATTTGTTTCCAAAATCAGATAGAATTGTCTTGTGAATCTTGTCTCGAAATTTGCTTCACATAGCAATTAATTAAGCACCATATTAGCAAGAATCTTCTGGGCAGATATCTCTGTGTCAGTCAACACAGTCCTCAAAGAGCAGCGCAAGTTCCTTTCCTACACATCCATAACACTAAAATTCAGTTTACTTCATGTCTTGGTATCTGCACATTTCCTTACTTTCCTTCTATTATTAGTTGCAACTGGCACAGATGATGAAGTGATTATCATAACAAAGTAAGTTTTGTGCTATGCTACATGGAGAAGAAACGTGGTGTAGTAAAGTGTCTATGGAGATGCTCAATCATCCAGGTCCCAAAGGGGCTTTTTCCAAAAGATAAAAGGTTCTGAACTGAAGAAAAGTGAAAGGTTTTCAAAGGAATAAAACCAAGAAACTCCAGTTGCCTTTTGGGTGTAATAATTAAGGTACCAGACTAGAAGCCAGGTGATTGTGAGCTCTAGTCCTGCCTTAGAGGCATAGACAGCTGGGTGATTTTGAATCTTCCAGACCTGGGAAGAAGAGGGCAAGGCCAAAGTACTTCTGAAAACCTAGCTAAGAAAAATGCAAGGAGTAGTCCAGGCAGCAATCAGTAATCAAGACTGACTTGAAGGCACCAAAAAAGAAAGTACTACCTAACAACACTGAACTTTGATTTGGTGCTGTTGTATTCAACAAACAGAACCCAAAGTCCATGTAAGTATAACCCACTTTCAGACTCCCTCCTTCCCCCCCTCCCGTGAACTTAAAGCAGTGGTGGGTTTCAAATTTTTTAGAACCTACTCTGTAGGTGTGGCCTATTTTGTGGGCGTGGCTTGGCAGTCATGTGACAGGGTGAGAGTGGCCCCCTTTTAAAATGTGGTGAAACTCAAAATAACAACGCTCTTGCTTAGCAACTAAAATTTTGGACTCAATTGGGATGATAAATTCTTTCTTTCTTTCTTTCCTTCCTTCCTTCCTTCCTTCCTTCCTTCCTTCCTTCCTTCCTTCCTTCCTTCCTTCCTCCCTCCCTCCCTCCCTCCCTCCCTCCCTCCTTCCCTTTCCTTCCCTTTCCTTTCCTTTCCTTCCCGTTGGGTCACTGGCAGCGGCAGGCCAGATTTACTTCCAGGTACGCCAGTGGAACCCCCTCTCACCGGTTCTCTAAATTTCACCAACCGGCTCTCACGAGTAGGTGCGAGCCTGCAGAAACCCACCACTGACTTAAAGGCATCCTGGCAAACATTTGTAGATAAATTATACCTCTTTCCTTTCATCATGATCATGTATTGGACCATATTTAGAAAAGGCTGATTGCCAGCCTTCACCAATTGAACTTATTGAGGCCTATAACCGGGGTGGGCTTCAATTTCAGCAATGGGGAAGCTGCTGTGGCCTAGAGGTAGAGCTCTTGCCTCACAAGCAGGAGGTTGTGAGTTCGGTCCTAGGTAGAGGCAGATGTAGGGTCTCCTGCTTGGGCAGGGGGTTGGACTAGATGACCTGCAAGGTCCCTTCCAACTCTGTTAATCTGTTAACCATCTCTGCCTGGTTGCTGGGTGAGCGTGGTCATGGTGGACGTGGCCTAGTCGGTCTCCTGCACCATTGGGGGGGGGAGCGTTTTCGCCTTTCCCAGGCTTCGAAGACTTTCCAGCTGGAAGCTGGCCCATTTCTGGATTTTCAGAACTTCCGGGAGGCCCGTTTTCCCCTCTCCCCAAGCCTCTGCACGGGCCCTGCATTTACCTTGCATCCTGGGAGAGGCAGGGTGGGGCCAGACTGGGATGGGATTTGGAGGTTCTCCAAACCATCCATAACGTTAGCTATGGGTTCTCTTGAACCCAGGCTAACCCGTAGCAGCCCACCCCTGCCTATTACTCTTAGAATTCATAGAACTGGCTCAATCAGAATTCTGGGGTTACCAGGTGGAGATTTCTCTCATAATAGAAGGCAGTTAAGCCAGATTCCTTGTACTAAGACAAAAAAAGGAGATTTAGATATAATTTTGAATAGGAATTTGCAGTTAAAAATATTAAGAAAAGGAAGCATGTTATGCACATTTGAACTGTGAGCAAATACAAAATACCCGTGCCCCGATAGAGGACCTCACGGCCGCATGGAATAGTGCGGCCGTGGGAGCCTTGGATCGGGTCGCGCCCTTGCGGCCTCTCTTGCGGCGGCGAACCACCCTGGCTCCTTGGTTTACCGAGGAGCTGCGGGTGATGAAACGCCGCAAGAGATGCCTAGAGAGAAGATGGAGGTCTAGCCGGTCTGAATCTGACCGGACACAGGTAAGAGCCCATTTATGGACTTACATTGTGGCGCTGAGAGTGGCCAAACGCCATCATTGTGCTACTCTCATAGCATCCACAGAAAACCGCCCTGCCGCCCTGTTTAGGGTGACCCGCTCCCTACTCCAACAAAGGGTGCGGGAAGCCCCGCTACAGGGTAGAGCAGAGGAATTTGTGACTTTTCTGCAGGAGAAAACCACTCAGATACAGAATGGGCTACCCTCCATTGATGGCCCAGCGGGATGCCGCGAGACAGATCTTGTTTGGGAGGAGTTTGACTCCGTTGCTTCCGATGATATGGACAGGTTACGTGGGCGACTGCGAGCCACCACATGTTTATTGGACCCGTGCCCCTCCTGGCTTGTACTGGCATCCTGGGAGGTGACACGAGGCTGGCTCCAAGAGGTTGTCAACGCATCCTTAAGTGAGGGT
Organism: Rhabdophis nuchalis; assembly: GCA_039707465.1. Taxonomy (NCBI): domain Eukaryota; kingdom Metazoa; phylum Chordata; class Lepidosauria; order Squamata; family Natricidae; genus Rhabdophis; species Rhabdophis nuchalis. The sequence continues at coordinate 58,148,773 of CM077644.1, read as the reverse complement.
TCCTTGCCTGCTTCCCTAAAAGAAGCGATGGTGAGGCCCCTCCTTAAGAAGCCCTCTTTGGATCCAGCTCTATTAAATAACTATCGTCCAGTCTCCAACCTTCCCTTTTTGGCGAAGGTTGTTGAGAGTGTGGTGGCACAACAGTTTCCCCGTCACCTGGAGGAAGTTGATTATCTAGACCCGCGCCAGTCTGGCTTTCGGCCCGGGCATAGCACCGAGACGGCATTGGTCGCATTGGTGGATGATCTCTGGAGGGCCAGAGATGGGGGTTGTTCCTCCATCCTGGTCCTATTAGACCTTCTCGGCGGCTTTCGATACCATCGACCATGGTATCCTATTGCATCGGCTGGGGGGGTTGGGGGTGGGAGGCACCGTTTTGCGGTGGTTCTCCTCCTACCTCTCTGGCCGATCGCAATTTGTGTTGGCATAGGAGCAGAGGTCGACCCCGAGACCCCTCACATGCGGGGTGCCTCAGGGGTCGGTCCTCTCGCCTCTCCTGTTTAATGCATACATGAAGCCACTGGGTGAGATCATCCGTGGTTTTGGGGTAGAGTACCACCTTTACGCTGACGACACTCAGCTGTATATATCTACCCCAAACCACCCCAATGATGCCGTAGCAGTGATGTGCCAGTGCCTGGAAGCCGTGTGGATCTGGATGGGAAGTAACGGACTCAGGCTCAACCCGACCAAGACCGAGTGGCTGTGGTTTCCGGCTGCCCGTTTCAACCAGCTTACTCCAACGCTGGCCATAGGGGGCGAACATCTTGCACCTGTGGATGGGGCGCGCAATTTGGGTGTCCTCCTGGATACCCGGCTGTCCATGGAAGATCAAGTGACAGCCGTGGCCAGGAGGGCGTTTTACCAGGTTCGCCTGGTTCGCCAATTGCGCCCCCTATTGGATCGGGACGCCCTTCGCACAGTCACTCACGCGCTCGTGACATCCCGACTGGACTATTGTAACTCTCTCTACATGGGGCTTCCCTTGAGGTGCACCCGGAGACTTCAGCTAGTCCAGAACGCAGCCGCGCGAGCAATTATGGGTACCACAAGGTATACCCATGTAACACCACTCTTGCGCGAGCTGCACTGGCTGCCTGTTGTCTTCCGGGTGCGCTTCAAGGTATTAATTATCATCTTTAAAGCGCTCCATGGCTCGGGACCTAGCTATCTGCGGGATCGGATCCTGCCTCATACATCCTCACGGCCGATTCGCTCCCAGAGAGAGGGACTTCTCCGGGTGCCGTCCACTAGACTCTGTCAGCGGGCGACACCCAGGGGAAGGGCTCTCTCTGTGGCGGGCCCAGCCCTCTGGAACGACCTCCCCCCCAACATTAGGACCACCACGGACCTCCGCTCCTTCCGTCTTAAACTAAAAACACACTTCTTCTGCCTTGCCGGCCTGGGATAGTTATTCCTCTGTTTTTGGGTTTATTGGGGAATTTTTAGTCTAGTTAGTTTTAACGGGTATTTTAGCACAGGTACTGTTTAATCTATTTTTAATATGAAATGTTGTATATAGTCATTGTTTTTATTCTTCCTGTGCACCGCCCCGAGTCCCTGTGGGGAGAGGGTGCGGTCTATAAGTATTAAATTATTATTATTATTATTATTATTATTATTATAAAATAGAAGCATTAACCTTTACTTGACAGAACAAGCGAACTAAATTTATTAGGCTGTTTTCAGGGTTTAATATTTTAATACATTTGAGCTTGTATTATATTTACCATTTGGTATAATTGTGTGTATATGACTTACAATCAATTGTAGATACTCCAATCCCTCTTAAAAGAGAAACTTCAGTTGATAAGACGTAAAATAGCCTCGTGCTGCCATCTGAAGAAGTTAAAAAAAAGAAGAGATAAATTATATAAAGTATCAAGATCTACCTGGGGATGAGTTGAGTTGTCTAGCTGACAATAAACATGCTAAAATGACATGAGTGACAATTTTGGGGCAATGAAATGGCTTATTAAAGAGCACCTATGGAGTGTTTTTAACTAGGATTTTATTGCACAGAATACTAGCTGAGCAATCAAATCTCCATCAAACATAGAAACATGATCTCTCAACAGTCTTGTAGTTATATAATTTAGAGCTTGGGCCTAATTTTGTTTTGGTGAGGGAGAACTTGTTAGATGGAAATATCTATTATGCTTTTGCTGAACAGGGCCTGAGATTTCTGCTCCTGTCCTAAACATATTCCTGCCTTTGAAAAATATTGTTCCTAGGAGAATGGTGTTTCAGATTACTGTTTATTTAATTCACAGTTGCGAGCTGCCTCCCTCCTCTTCATCAGTATGTATTAAAACCTGAACTGCAACATCCTTCAAGTGATGTACTATAGTAATTAGGAATATGAGCCTTGATTCCATCATTATCTGAGCTATAAATTCCCTGGCTATTCATTTGTTTTTCATTCAGTCATTTGTTCATTCCTGTTTTCCCTCTAAAAAAAATAATTGAAAGCAGTTTATTGCGATAAAATATATATTCCATAAAATTTCACCTGCAGAGTGGAAAAACAAACCACCACCACCACCAACTTCAGAAAGTAAATAAAGATCTGAAGATCACTGTAAACAATTATAGTCCACCTATAACACATACAAAGGCACAGATCAAGGAAAACAGCTCCAATGCACATATATTGTGAATCAGTGGAAGGCATTCTTTACAAGCAGATCTTGGTCCTAAGTCTAAACATAAAACTTGATAGATTATAGTGCAGGGTATAGTGGGGCGGAGGAGGCAGTCATAGGGCTATATTCGGTGCAGAAAGTGTATTCAAGTCCACCATCAACCATGGAATCTCACTAGGTGACTTTGTCTTTTAATTCAACCTACACATGATTTACGAATATGTAAATATAACACTAGATATACACTGTTTTGAGATCCTGAAGGAAAAGTAAAAACTAATCTAACAATTTGGCAAACAACTCTCTTCAACCTCAGCTGTGTGCATAGTTAGGCATGTTACATCTGGACTGCAAATGTCTACATGGGTACTAAGGTGGCAAGATGCATAAGATTCTGGCTCATTGCTGATACTCAGATTTGCAGCACAGTCCGGTACCCTAGTAATAGCATCTGCCTACAAAGACTGCTTTGTATACAGAGACTTCTCAGTTAGAAAAAGACGACTATTATTGTTGTTGCTGTCATGGAACAGAGACTAAACTAAGCACCATATTGTTTTATGTGGCGTAGCTAGCAATTTGGCTCGTCTGGAAAAGTAACATTAGAAAGCAGGTAAATGTAGCTGTGTGTCTCAGCATGTGGAAGCAGCTGGCTGATCTTTGTGGCTGAGCAGAATTGGGCTTGGGTGGTCTTGGTTGGGAGTGTCCTACAAAATGACAGTCGAATGGGTTTCTGTATTGTTGCCCAGAAAAGCTGTAAACATGGCCATGAATTCCTTAAAATCTAATCTCAACCTGAAAGAGACTTTGCTTTAAATCAGTGTTTTTCAAATTTAACAACTTTAATATGTGTGGACTTCAACTCCCAGAATTCTCCAACCACACATCTAAAAGTTGCCAACTTTGAAAAACACTGACTTAAATATAACTGGAGCTTGAATCTCTCCTAAACCCTGAAATCTATTGCACATTTCTCTTAAGATTTATTAGAAATTTTGAACTTGAGTGAACAATATTCAAGTCCTTGATGTGATCTCATTTGAAACTTGCCTTAGCTGCAAAATGGCAATATTAAGGAGATGCCTCATAAAATTGTTGTAAAGAAACCCCAATGTTACATTTTGAGTCAAAATGAGTAGTAAGTGCAATTCAAATCATGTATATTACTGCCCTCTGCTGCAAAAAAAACAGAACTGCTTTTGTTGATCATTGGAAGAGGTGCTTGCCTTTTCTAGCATTTAGCTTTGTCATAACCTGAAAGAAGAAACTGGTTAACATAGCTGGAATGCAGTATGCATATGATTTATCCTTTGGTTTATGAAAACAAACACCACCAATCCCCCCACCCCCATCATTCCGTTTGCCTAGAGTGGCAACTGTTAGCAAGTGCCAAGTCCTCCTGCCAACCTAGCAGTTTGAAAACATGCAAATGAGAGTAGATAAATAGGTAGGAAGTTAACAGCAGTCTCTATGCCTTGGTGTATAGTCATGCTGGCCACATGACAACAGAAGCATCTTTGGACAATGCTGGCTCCCTTGGCTAAGAAACAGAGATGAGCACTACCCCTAGAGTTGGAGATGACTGGACAGGAGAACCTTTCCTTTAATTCCTCTACTTAAATATAACTGGACTCATGCGTGGCCAGTAGAAAAAGAAGAGGACACTTGATTTCAGTTTTATGAAATCTTATTTCCTTGTTGATATGTGGGGGTCCATGTCGTGAGGTTTATTAAAATAAATAAGCAGAAGCAACAGCATCCCGAACACTGGGTTGGGAGAGAGAGAAAGTGATTTGACCCTTTATGACAATCCTGTCTGCTAGGGTTTGACATGTCCTTTTTCTGAACCTTTTGGAAGTGACTGTCTAGCTGTTCCCAGAGGCAGACTTTGTTTTATTTATGAAAGGTTTCCTTCAAGAAGGAATCAAAAGTTATAGCAAGTGTAAAAGTTACTGGTCTGGTAGGGACTCTTACTGCACATATTTAAGAGAGAAGGCTTTCCAAGCCTATCTTTCAAGCCATGTTACAGAAATTCCTTTAGGTTTATAAGACAGAAATAACTGACACCAGTTCAGGATCTGAGAAGCTGGTGTTCTACCGAGGATGTCACAGGCTTCCCGATGCTCCATATCCTTCATGGAGAAGGTTAGTCTAAGTAGCTCCACCTATTCTATGAAATAAACTTGTTGGTAAGATATGAGATTTCAGCAAGAACATTTTCACCATCAACTGCACAATTTACCCATTATCCTTGACCAATGAATTGCCATGGAATGCTCATGGAGGATAGTATAGGACCTATACTATCCTCCATGAGCATTCCATGGCAATTACTACTGGTAATCCTCGACTTAAAACAATTCATTTAGTGACCATTTAAGGTTACAACAGCACTGAAAAAGTGACTTATGACCACTTTTCACACTACAGCATCCCCATGGTCACGTAATCAAAACTCAGATCCTCGACACCTGGGTCATATTTGTGATGGTTGCAATATCCCAGCGTTATGTGATCACCCTTTTTGACCTTTTGACAAGCACGGTTGATGGGGGAGCCAGATTCATGTAACATCTTGGTTACTAATTTAGCAACTGTGTGATTCACTTATCAACTGGGACAAGAAAGGTTGTAAAATGGGGCAAAACTCTCTTAACAAACATTTTGCTTAACAACAGAAAGGTTGGGCTCAATTGTGGTCAAAAGTTGAGGAGTACCTGCATTGCTTTCATGGTTTATGAATTTGATTAACTTACTGAATTATTCGTGTATTTCAGAGGTGGCATTCAACAGGTTCTGGCCAATTCTGGAGAACCAGTAGCAGAAATTTTGAGTAGTTCGGAGAACCGGTAAATACCATCTCTGACTGACCCCGCCCCCATCTATTCTCTGCCTCCTGAGTCCCAGCTGATTGGAGGAAATGGGGATTTTGCAGTATCCTTCCCCTGCCATGCCCATCAAGCCATGCCATGCCCACCAAGCCACGCCCACAGAACCAGTAGTAAAAAAATCTGAATCCCACCACTGGTGTATTTCTGACAGATTTCATTCTGAGATTTTAAACAGAATGCAAAGCAAAGCATACATTTAAAAATAAGTACTTTTTCCCAGAGAAAAGGAGAATTCAGAAAGCTTATGTTACAACTTTGCACCGCATTTTAGGGAAATTATGCTTTAGCACTCATCGCTGATTCCACCTGAGATGTTGAATTACATTTTACAAGCTCTGAAAAACATATGCCTGGTAGAAAATGAGGGGCATCATCATTATCTCAGTAGAGGAAAGATTATTTTTCCCCATCATCCCACTAAAAGCTACCTTGCTTAGGATCTGTTGTCTGCAACCAGGGAAGGGAAAGAGGCTGAGAGAATCAACCTGGAAGTGGTTGATAATAGCTTCCTTACAGCAGAAACAAAATGGGAATTTAAAGGCTACATTTGTTTTGGGGTTTTTTTGTGGCATATAATTTTGTGAACTAGACTAGAGTAAATACATGGAGTCAGGCATGTGCAAAATACTATGGGATAATTTTTTTTGAAAAAACAAACAAATAAAAGGGGAAAGACCATGAAATGGCAGCAGTAGCAATTAGACTCTAAAGGAATAAGTCTGTCGCATTGAAAGCTGTTTTATAATAGCTTCATCTTACCATTATAATATCCCCAATGTAATGGACCTGGGTTTAGGAAGCTTTGGTTTCAGGCCAAAATTGGCACACAGTATGTTTTTGAACCTGCATAAAACTCCGCTTACTATGTCACCTGTGCAAAAAATGCATAAAATAGTATGCATAATATCCCATTCCCATCTTTTGTATGCATAAATACATAAAATGTGTGTTCTGTGCTGGCATAGAAATATGCAAAATATGGACTTAATGGACATTTTTGTATGACTGATAGCCCTTGCTTCTATTTATCTGTTAAATAGTTCACCATACCATGGTGAGCTCTGATAGGAGTGATTTAAGAAACCCTGTAACACTTAATTTTTGGCTAGGTAATCTAAAGTGTTAAATGTAGGCTTGAAGGCCAAATATTTTGGATTGTGTAGTTCAGTATACATTTCCTGAAGGCAGATGTACTGACAAAAGTAGACGTCCCAAAGCTATATTCATTCTTTCAAATCTGGTGAATACATTAATTGCTTCTTAGGGCTGGCATTCTCCCAGTACAATTAAGATCCTAATAGATCAACAATTACAGCCATGCACTGTGGGGAAGGATTAAATTGATCCCAGTTAACCTCAAGGCTCTGAACTGCATCAACTTCTAATATCTTAGCTGTTTTGCTATTAATGGCTTGAAAAAGGCTTTGACTGAGGGGCCCTTTTTCTGTCCTTTGCTGTTTCGGTTGTTTTCATCCATCCTGCAGGGTCTGAATCAGTGGTGGGTTTCTGCAGACTCACACCTACTCGCGAGAGCCGGTTGGTGAAATTTAGAGAACCGGTGAGAGGGGGTTCCACCGGCGTACCTGGAAGTAAATCTGGCCCGCCGCTGCCAGTGACCCAACGGGAAGGAAAGGAAAGGAAAGAAAGAAAGAAAGAAGGAAGGAAGGAAGGAAAGAAAGAAAGAAAGAAAGAAAGAGAAATGAAGAAAGAAAGAAAGAAAGAAAGAAAGAAAGAAAGAAAGAAAGAAAGAAAGAAAGAAAGAAAGTATCATCACAATTGAGTCCAAAATTTTGGTTGCTATGCAAGAGCGTTGTTAAATAAGTTTCACCACATTTTAAAAGGTGGCCACTCCCACCCTGTCACATGACTGCCAAGCCACGCCCACAAAATAGGCCACACCTACAGAGTAGGTTCTAAAAAATTTGAAACCCACCACTGGTCTGAATGTCCTTAACTTCAGCATCATCACTTTTTCTTGCAACCTTCCCCAACCTGTATCCCCCATTCCAGATGTTTGGGGACAGTAGCTTCTAGAATTTGAAGTCATCCCAGGTAAAGTACACACTGGCTAAGAACTCTGACAATTGCCACCAGGAAAGCACTGTGAGTGAACCTCTTAATTGTCTTTTTGTCTAGATACATCTTCCATTTGCTATTATATCAACCAGTAGCCTTTGTTTAGAATTAGGCAAGCTTGGATTTATTCCTCATAGCATTTGACCCTTGATCATGCTTCCAAAACAAAATTGTGCCTCACTCCAGTGGCCTTCAGAAACGGCAGAAGTCGAGGTTGCCTAATATAATGGCTGGGTGTATTTTACTCTGTTAGACATAGACATAAAATAAACTAGAAAGCTGTATTTGTATCACTTAACCTTGCCAACTGTCTCACTGCTGAGAAGGATAAAACTAGAAGTTTTATTTCAGTTAATGACCAATAAATAACAAAATAAAATATAAAGTATGGTGGGAGTCAATAAGGGATATTTATACAACTGTTAAGTGCAGTGACATATTGTAACAGAATTATGAGAATTAAGTCTATAAAATCAGTATGACTAAATAGCAAAACCTAAAAGGTTTTTTAACTGCACATGTTAAAACTAGTGTTTATACTAAAATACATGAATACCTTGTTACAGTTCAAGCTGGAATATATAATGCTCCCCAAGATATATATATAAAAAAACCTTGAGCATCCAAAGTTGATTTCACATTTTGTAGGATGCCTTCTATACACATTATACAATACAATACAATACAATACAATAGCAGAGTTGGAAGGGACCATGTAGGTCATCTAGTCCAACTCCCTGCGTGGGCAGGAACCTTATACCATTTCAGACAAATGGCTATCTAACATCTTTTTAAAGACTTCCAGGGTTGGGGCATTCACAACTGCTGGAGGCAAGCTGTTCCAGAGGTTAATTGTTCTGACTGTCAGGAAATTTCTCCTTAGTTCTAAGTTGCTTCTCTCCTTGATTAGTTTCCACCCATTGCTTCTTGTCCTGCCCCCAGGTGCCTTGGAGAATAGTTTGACTCCCTCTTCTTTGTGGCACCCTCTGAGATATCGGAACACTGCTATCATGTCTCCCCTGGTCCTTCTCTTCATCAAACTAGACATACCCAGCTCCTGCAACCGTTCTTCATATGTTTTAGTCTCCAGTCCCCTAGTCATCTTGGTTGCTCTTCTCTGCACTCTTTCCAGAGTCTCCACGTCTTTTCTACATCGTGGCGACCAAAACTGTATGCAGTATTCCAAGTGTGGCCTTACCAAGGCACTATACAGTGGCATTAACACTTCACGTGATCTAGATTCTATCCCTCTGTTTATGCAGCCTAGAACTGTGTTGGCTTTTTTGGCAGCTGCTGCACACTGCTGGCTCATATTTAAATGGTTGTCCACTAGGATTCCAAGATCCCTCTTACAGTTGCTACTATTGAGCAAGGTACCACCTATACTGTACCTGTGCATTTTGGTTTTTTTGCCTAAATGTAGAACCTTACTTTTTTCACAATTGAATTTCATTTTATTAGATAGTGCCCAATGTTCAAGTTTGTCAAGATCTTTCTGTATCTTAAGCCTATCTTCTGGAGTGTTGGCTATTCCTGCCAGCTTGGTGTCATCTGCAAATTTGATGAGTTCCCCATTTATCCCCTCATCCAAATCATTGCTGAAGATGTTGAAGAGTACTGGGCCTAAAACAGAGCCTTGGGGGACTCCACTGCATACTTCCTTCCATGTATGGCTTCTTGTGGTGCAAAATATTATCCCACATTTTTAAATACAGTGGTACCTCGGTTCACGAACTTAATTCGTGAACTGACTCTGTTCGCGATCCGAATTGGTCATGAAGCGAGGCACAATTTCCCATAGGGTTCAATGTAAATCCGGTTAATCCGTTCCGACCTTGTTTTTTGGTCGTGATTCTTGAACTGACTCTGTTCGCGAACAGAATTGGTCGTGAACAGAGGCACAGTTTCCCATAGGGTTCAATGTAAATCCGGTTAATCCGGTCTGACCTTGTTTTTAAAATGTCCGCGGCTCTGGTTCGTGAAGTGATGCGGGGTTCGTGAATCCGAGCATTTTTACGAACTTTTCTGTTCGTGATGCGAGGGCGGAGTTCGTGAAGCGAGGCGGAGTTCGTGAAGCGGAGCGTATTTTTACGAACTTTTCCGTTCGTGAACCGAAACGGTGTTCGTGAACCGGGGCACATTTTTTGGGAACTTTTTGGTCGTAATCCGAATTGGTCGTGAACAGAGGCGTTCGTGAACTGAGGTACCACTGTACTTTGTTCAATTGCAGTTCATACCAATTTAGTATCCATCTTTGGATTTTAGGGCACTTTGCAAACATTATTTTCTTGTTCTTGTCATAATTGATCTGAGTAACGTGCTCTGAGATGGAGTCCACAAGGAATACTGGAATACCAGAATACAACACCATCTATATGTCTATCTTGCATCCATAGATAAAGTATGTCCACTTCAACATATTAAACAGTTACACATATTGATATCAAGAATTTCAGATAAAGTAAAGCCTATTCTATTGCTGCATTATCTGGAAATTACTGATGTACCAAATATTCAAAAAGCATTAGTTATATTTACATAATACATAATTCATAAGCAAGGAAGCATAATGTAGCCCAGGGGTGTCCAAACTTGGGAACTTTAAGACTTGTGGACTTCAACTCCCAGAATTCCCCAGCCAGCATAGCTGGCTGGGGAATTCTGGGAGTTGAAGTCCACAAGTCTTAAAGTTCCCAAGTTTGGACACCCCTGATGTAGCCTTATCAGATGGCTGGTAGGACAATGCTTAGTTTGGACCAGCAATTGAACAACAAGCTACTCACACCCACTTTAGCCAAGTTCAGTGTATTTTATAAACCTAGCCTCTGTCAAACCATCATTCTGACCTATATCACTCTTTTGTTCAAAAGCCAACAACGATCCAATATTGTTTCAAGGAAAAGTGAGAAAGACTGTGATGGGAACCCTGTAATGATATGGTTTTTGTTCCATGACCAAACTGGTCCTTTTGCTCTCAGCTGACATACATTTCATACTGTTTAATGAATATGTTTTCTCTGAGAAGGATCTTGTTGGTAAGACTCAAATTGAATGACAAGAGGCAATCTGAGGTGGTCTGCTTGCATGTAATTGATATATAGCTGCCCATGATATCATGTTTTACTAAAGAACAAGAACATACCTTTATCATGTACAGGGTCAACTACTTAAGGAAGTAAAATATAAGCTTCAGAAGAAATTAAGGGGAGGTGTTTTTTTTCACCCCATGGCAATACCCAGAAGAAGAAACATATCATAGTGGGATCCCAAAGTGGCTACCACAATGCTGTTTTCTGAAATATACTGTAGCTGATACTGAGCTGGAAGATGCTAGGATGATTTTCATGCTTGCTTTTTTGTAATTGTTCATTTCCTAAAGAGGACAAGCAACAGTTTGAGGGACCTGAGAGTCTGCCAGTCCTCATTCATTTCTTCACCCTGCCACCTTCCAAATGTGCTTTACTATAATTTCCACCATCCCTCTCAAAATGGTGGGTATGTTGACCCTGGAAGTTGGGAACCGTAGACCAGCAGCAGATTAGGATGTCTAGCTTAACTCAATAGGGAGCATCAATAATATATAAAGGTGAGAAGCAAAAGCTTCAAGTGGTAATACACTTTTCAAAACTGTTTTGGTTGGCAAATGTTGCTTCCGATATTAGTGATAGCTGCTACAAAATGAAATGGGATGGATGGGCATGGTAGTTTTAAAGGGTAGCAAAAGATCCTTTTTGAGTTGCTCTTATTGATAGTCTAATTCCTTTTATATTGTCCAAGGTCTATTATACAAATCATACTATGAATAAAGACTTTTTGTCATCATTGTGAATAAGATAATCACAGTTTATTGAACAAGGTAGGATTAGATGCAGATGAAGTCCTACTTAAAGAAGCCCTAGTTAAACCATTGGAACTTTAGAGACATTTAAGTTAAATGGATTGATAGAGGTAAGTCTGACTCCACCAGGATCCAATCCATTTAAAATTGAAATGGTGTTTCTTAAAAATGGGAACATTCTATGCAAAGTAGGTAATGCATACATATTCTATAGTCTTTGATCCGAACAGCTGTGTCTTAAATAGCCTCCAAGGACATTTTTATCATAGAGAAATATGAGAGCTGGACTTTTCTCCTTGAGGCACTGTCTCCCCTGAACTGGTAAGGCTAAAGTCATAATTTCTCACAAGGCCGAATGCCAACATTTGAACTTCTATAGTATGGATGTGTGTGATGTCATAGCACAATCATGGCATATTTTCAATAGGTTTTTGCTTCTGAAAACGAGCTTAATGTCTAAAGACATACTGCATTTCATCATTTTATTTGTATTATTACATGTTTTTCAATACCTTTTGGTAAGAAGCTGCACAATTTGCTAAACCAGCCAAAACATCTGCAATGACAGCTTTATGTCTAAATATACAAGTATAGCATAAGTGAAGGCAGAGGTACAGTGGTACCTCGGTTCACGAACTTAATTCGTGAAATGACTCTGTTCGCGAACCGAATTGGTCGTGAACCGAGGCACAATTTCCCATAGGGTTCAATGTAAATCCGGTTAATCCGTTCTGACCTTGTTTTTTGGTCGTAATTCTTGAACTGACTCTGTTCGCGAACCGAATTGGTCGTGAACAGAGGCACAGTTTCCCATAGGGTTCAATGTAAATCTGGTTAATCCGTTCTGACCTTGTTTTTTGGTCGTAATTCTTGAACTGAAAAGGAAATACGTTCGTAGATAAAATGTCCGCGGCTCCGGTTCGTGAAGCAAAACGGAGTTCGTGAACTCGAGCATTTTTACGAACTTTTCTGTTCGTGAAGCGAGGCGGAGTTCGTGAAGCGAGGCGGAGTTCGTGAAGCGAGGCGGAGTTCGTGAAGCGGAGCATATTTTTATGAACTTTTCCGTTCGTGAACCGAAACGGTGTTCGTGAACCGGAGCACATTTTTTGGAAAATTTCTGTTCGTAAACCGAATTGGTCGTGAACAGAGGCGTTCGTGAACCGAGGTACCACTGTACTCTACATTTTTACTGATAATCCAAAGATACGTTCTCTCCAGACATCAGTCCATACGTATTTAAAGCACTTCCAGCTTGCTCATTCTTTTCTGCCTCTTCAGAATAACAAAGTGCTGTTATTCAGATAACCATGCATACACATTTCAGCAGATGTCAAAGCTCTTCTATATACAGTACATGTCATACCACTAGAATGCCAAGTTTGCTGTTATCAGAAAATTATTTCCTAGCTTATTTTGAATTATCAACCAAATATTCTGGGTCATTTTTTTATCTCTCCCAAAAAGGAATGGCCTTGTAAAAATATATTTGCTTGATAATATCGTGGTTTCAAATGATAGGCTCAAAAGAACGTAGAGAATTAGCTTCTGTGCACTAACAAATGTTCAGTTTGTTTTTTTTCCCCTGGAAGAACAAAACTAACAGCGATGAGCACCATTTGGTTAGAAATATATTTGATACAGGCTGTAGAAATTTTCCTCTGCGCTCTACTGTTGTAAATAAAAGCAGAGGAAATTAAAGATCTGTGCAGGGCTCAAGAGCAAAGTAGGTACTCCATCATAAAAAAAAACTAGATTGCTATGGGCATCCATTTTTTATCAAACACTTTTGGTGCTATCTTCTAGAGGTACAGCACCAAAATATAAGCAATTCCAAACCTAATCACACAAGGGAGCAGTATTTTGGGAAGATTTTTATTACTTAGTCACAAATGTGACAAACATCCACCTCTAACATCACCAGAAAGCATACATTGCATTTGCAAAGGCGTTTCTTTCAAGTAACACTCTTCATAGTATTCCATAGTGCTTTTTAATCAAAGCTGTTTGCAAAAAATAACTTGATTTAAGCTATGTAAACTAATTTTTGTGAAAATAATATTCCCTCATGCCTTAAAAAAATTAAAATATTCTCAGAAATTGCATTAATTTTGAAAATGTAATGTCGGTTCACATATTTTTTTTTTTATTGAAAAAGTTTTATACAAACAGGTTTTTCCCCCTTTCCCCCCCTAACATATAATATAAATCACATACAAGTACTGTACCCCCTCCCCTCCCCCCATCCTAAAATAAGTTTCTCATTCAGATACTATACCCCCCTCCTCCCAACAATCATAATATAAATTTCTCTTAAAGTAGCAATATCCCATTAACCCCATCTTTAAAATTAATTATACATATATGTTTCCCCCCCCCTCCCCCCTAACCCTCCCCCACCTCCCGTTCCATCCCACCCCCCTGACTTCCACTATACACCACTCTAGTAATTCCAAACAACCCATATATTATTTACTCTGTTCACATTGTATCCCTTGCTTATCACCCTATCAATCTAGACACTCTTACCTAAAAGCTACATAATACTTCCTAGTCTGGTATTTATTCTGTATATAGTCAATCCATTTTGCCCATTCCTGTGTATAGTTCTCCTGCTTCTGATCTTTTAAGAAAGCTGAAATTTTTGCCATTTCCGCAAACCCCGCCACTTTCTGAATCCATTGATCAATCGTCGGTAAAAAATCTTTTTTTCCAATGCTGAGCAATCAACAACCTAGCTGCTGTAACCATATGCAAAAACAATTTCATTTCCCCCTTTGAAAGATCCTTAATTATACCCAATAAAAACATTTGCGGAGTAAATTGTAGTCTTTTCTTCAATACATTTTGCATAACCCACCATATTTTTATCCAAAAAGCTTTAACCTTAGTACAAGTCCACCATACATGAAAAAATGTAGCATCTAAACACCCACACCTCCAACATTTTGGTTGAATATTAGGATACATACATGATAATTTCTTAGGGTCCAAATACCATCTATAAAACATTTTATAAAAATTCTCCCTTAAATTCTGTGACTGTATAAATTTAACATTCTGAACCCATATTTTTCCCCATGTATCCAACATAACCGATTCATCAAAATTCTGAGCCCATTTAATCATACAATCCTTCACCAATTCGCTTTCTGAGTCTCTTTTTAACAATACATTATATATTCTTTTAACATGTTTTGGGCCAGTCTCTTTTATCTGCTTAATCAGTTCCACTTCTTTATCCATGAAACCAATCCTTTGGTCCTCTTTCCATCTCATCTGTAGCTGTTTATAGTGTAACCAATTTAAAATAATTCCTTCTTCCAACAGTTGTTCCAAAGTTTTCAGCTGCCATCTACCCCCATCAGCAAAAAGCACATCTTTATATAAACACCCCCCACCCCCCGAGTGACTTAGTATTTGTAATCCACATGGTGTCTGCAAGATCCAGCCAAAGCGGTATCTTATAATCCCAATTAGGCCGGTGTGGTTCACATATATTAACACAACTCTGAAAAGAAGATCTGGAGAAATGAATAGAAGTTGTGGTGTCCAAGACATGGTTGAGGCCCTCAAACTTTCTGCCATGAGTGTTTAATAGTTTCCCACAACACACACACACTTAAAGGGAAGTAAAAACTAGGACAACTTATATTGGTCATTTAAAATTTTTCAAACTATGAGCTCATTTTATCAAGTGGGACCTGGACTTCCATGTTATCCCAACAGCATCATAAATATCACAATAAATAGATAGAAATACACTATGAACAATTTTGAGTAAAGTTTGCTGACCACCAAAATACAAGTGGGGGTGGGGGTGGGGGGTTGATGGTAATTGTCTTCAAAGATGACAAATATTAAAGGCGGTGGAAAGAGAATATATAAACTGAGCCAATTTATGAGTGCTGGGTTGTGCTATTCAGAAAATATTCATTGGTCCTGTAAACCACCAGAATGATATACTGGTAGCCCTTGTTTAGCAATCACAACTGGGACTGGCAACTTGATTGTTACGGTAAGTGAAGCAATTAGTAAGTAAAACCAATTTGTGCTTATGACTTTAGTTTTTCTTTGCTTTACAGACCTGCAAAGGACTGATCATAAAGTTACTTTTTCATCACTGTTGCAACTGTGAATGGAATTAGATGAGGTAGTCAGTAAACAAGGACTATCTATATGTAATTAACATTATAAAGTTTCCTATGTCAGGTCCATACATATAATAGGATGCACCAAGCTTTAAAAAATGTTTTGAAAGTGAAACATATCAAAATGATGTTATTTAATGACCTAAGAAATTCTCAAAGTTAGAAATGTAACAGATATTTTCTTCATAGCTGCTACAAAGTTAGAAGCCCCCCAAAAGAAATACTAGATCAGAATTCCCTACTATACACCCATTCCTACAAGTTCTTCTTTGATGGCATGGGAATGTAGAAATTAGAGCTTTTTCTATGGTGCTGGAGAAGACTCCTGCGAGTCCCTTGGACTGCAAGGCGATCAACCTGGTCAGTCCTAGAGGAGATCAACTCTGACTGCTCTTTAGAAGGCCAGATCCTGAAGATGAAACTCAAATACTTTGGCCACCAAATGAGAAAGAAGGTATCACTGGAGAAGAGCCTAATGCTGGGAAAGATAGAGGGCAAAAGAAGAAAGGGACGACAGAGAATGAGGTGGCTGGATGGAGTCACTGAAGCAGTAGGTGAGAGCTTAAATTGACTCTGGGAGGATGGCAGAGGACAGGAAGGCTTGGAGGAACATTGTCCATGGGGTCGCAATGGGTTGGATACAACTTCGCAACTAAAAACAACAACGATAAGAAAAGCTGGGACAAGAGCAGCGATACCTCAAACATCTCTCTCAATGGAAAGAAGCATTGGTTATCGTTAGGAGTAAATCACCATAGCCAAAACCTGTTCAAGGTGAAGAGTGGTTTTCATAGATTTTCCTAATACGATTTGTTCATTGCTATTGCAATCCCTGTGTGGGTGTCTGTGTATAAAGCACTGCATTACTTCACTCAAACCATGTGGCAGGTATTCAATTTAAATTGATTAAGGCTGATTCAACTTCTCCAGTTATTCTGAGCTGTTGTCAGGTAATAGTTGACCATTTAAAACCAGAACAAAAGCAGGACATCTCTAAATTAAGTTTTATCTCACCAACAACATAGCCACTGGGTTGATATGGAATATAGAATAGCATGTTGTACAGTTAAAAATTTGGCAAGGGAAGCAAAAGATAGTTATGCTTCATGGGTAATTATGAAACTTATTAGGAAGAAAAGGGAATATAAGGTAAAGGTAAAGGTTACCCTCACATATATGTGGTAGTCATTCCCAACTCTAGGGGGCATTACTCATATCCGTTTCAAAGCCAAAGAGCCAGCACTGTCCGAAGACGTCTCTGGTCATATGACTAAAACGCCGAAGGCACACAGAACGCTGTTACCTTCCCACCAAAGGTGGTTCCTATTTTTCAACTTGCATTTTTACATGCTTTCAAACTGCTAGGTTGGCAGAAGCTGGGACAAGTAACAGGAGCTCACCCCGTCACCTGGTGCTAGGGATTTGAACCACCAAACTGCTGACCTTTCTGATCAACAAGCTCAGTGTCTTAGCCACTGAGCTACCACATCCCTGTAATCTTTTCCTAAAGCACAAGAAGGCATTACATCAAATGAGACTTTGACACTCTCTTCTGACTGCAATAGATTCTGAACCACCAACATTATTCTGGAAATTAGTAGATGATAATTTGGGTGGGAAAAAGAAGCCTTATAGGCTTGAGTGTCCAAAGAGGAATGGGAGAACCATTAGACTAGATTGTTTGCTTGTCATCCCACTCCAGATCATTCTCCAATTCATCTAAAACTTTGTGATGCTACACCTTGGCCCCTTGTCTCATTAAAAGAAATTGAACATCTGATGCTGGTGCTGCCATCAGGCAAAGCCTCTGGAGAAGACTATATCTTGCTGATTTATTAAAAGCTGATATATTGAGAATTTAAAATTTCATTTTTCTAATTTTTCAGCTCCACTTAATACTTTGGGGGAAACGCAATTCACACCCTGGACAGCGAAGGTAGGAAACATAACATGATATAGCAAAATGTTATATGGAGCATGCAGATTTTGCAATAGGCCAGGGGTCTGCAAAGTTGGCTCTTTTAAGACTGGTGGACTTCAACTCCCAGAGTTCCCCAGCCAGCATAGCTGGCTGGGGAATTCTGGGAGTTGAAGTCCACCAGTCTTAAAAGAGCCGACTTTGCAGACCCCTGCAATAGGCGATCTCCTAGTTAGTGTCCACATTAGCATATGAAATTGGTTATCATGAAGGATCTGAGAAGCAGGCAGCAGAAACATTGTTTTATGAGATGCACCTTAATCCATTACTGCCAGCAAGAGTGAAATCATATCAATGAACCTCTAAAAGAAAACTGCAATTATAATGTTAGGAAAACATTCTGTTAGGACAGCAACAATTTTGACACATAGTTCTGTTTATGTACATGATGCACAGTTTTCAGGTACATCTTTAATGTCAAACGTTTGGGTGGTTAAACACCTTAGTAGTTATCCGATCCTGAGGAGCACTTTAAAAAAAAACATGTTTCTCCCTTTGTTTTTATTAGCATGACAATCTCTGCAACTAGGTTTGTTGAGGTAATAAATACCCAGTGATAACAACCACTGGCTACAGAGAGCCAACACAGGATCCTGAAAGGATCTAAGCTGAAGAGAAATAACCGCTTAACCATTTTCATACAAGCCAATATTCTATAGGCGCAAATGGGATCAGAATTTTGCATATCTCCTTGATTTTCGTGGTATTTCTCAACATTCTATAAGTTACTTTTTACTATCCTCTTCGTTGTCAAAGAAGACAACAGCAAACCATGTTCATATTTCTATCAAAAAAACTTCATGGGTTTTAAGCTTCCTTTAAAGCAGGGGTTCCCAACCCCCGGTCCGCGGACCGGTGCCGGTCCGCGGCTTCATAGGAACCGGGCCGCAGGGCCGGCGAGGAGGAGGGAGCAGCGCCCTGGGCAGAGGATGGGCGAGTGCGCGCCTCCAAACCTCCTTCCGACGGCCACCTCAGCGCCCTGCACTTTCCGGGGCTTCCTGGAGGGGCCAGCATCTCGACTGGGGACCCAAGCTGCGTGCCGCCAAAGCCATTCGGGCGCCGCACGCCCAGCCCCGGACGGCTTCGGCAGCACGCAGCTTGGGTCCTTCACCCGCCCGCCCGCTGCGGGATAACCTTCCCAGTCGACATGCTGGCCCCTCCTCCTCGCCTGCACTAGCCGCAGCTTGGGTCCTCTGTCCGCTCGCTTCGGGATAACCTCCGCAACCGACATGCTGCTTCCCCGGGTGGAGGGAGGGAGAGAATGACAGACGCACAGAGAGGCAGACTTAGAGAGACAGAAAGAGAGAGGGGGGGAAACAGACACACACACAGACACACACACATACAGAGTGACAGATGGGGGGGGGAGGAGAGAGAGAGAGACAGAGACAGAGAAGGAGAAAGAAAGAAAAATAGGAAAAAAAGATGAATGGAGGGTGGGAGGGAGGGAGTGAAAGAAAGAAGGGGGAGGGAGGAGGAAGGGAGGAGTGAAAGAAGGAAGAAAGGAAAGAAAGAAAGAAAAAGAAAGAGGAATGGAGGGTAAGAGGGAAGGAAGGAAAGAAGGGAGGGAGGGGGAGGGAGGCAATGGAAGGAAGGAAAGGAATGGAAAGGAAAGGAATGGAGAGGAATGGAAAGGAATGGAATGGAATGGAATGGAAAGGAATGGAATGGAATGGAAAGAAATGGAATGGAATGGAAAGGAAAGGAATGGAAAGGAATGGAAAGGAAAGGAAAGGAAGAAATCTATTTTCCTATTTCCTTCCACCTCAAGCTACCTGTTTGGTTAACCAGGTTAAAGATCTATTTTTCTCCCGGTGGTCATTTCAAAGGAATCACATCCTCTGAGTCATTTCCTGGATTCAAACCAGCATCCCAAAGAGTCATGGGCTGCCTTTATATATAACGAGTGCCCATAAATCCATTTTTACCATCTTCAGAAGACCAAAGACCAGCCAGAAATGGAAGGAAGGAAGGAAGGAAGGAAGGAAGAACTTATGACCACTATTGAGCCCAAAATTTTGGTTGCTAAGCAAGACCGTTAAGTGAGTTTCACCACATTTTCCAAGTTGGCCACGGGTCACATGACAACTGAGCCACTCCCACAAAAAAGGCCACACCTTCTGGCTCTCAAAAGAAATTTCAGTAGTGGTGCTGTTGATATTTGGCTCTATTGACTAATAAGTTTTCTCACCACTGCCCTAGAGGGCCAAGTGAGCCGACTCCCCCCCCCCCCCCCCCACGTGGGCATGCTCCCCCTCCCCTCCTCCTCCTCTAGGCCAGCCGGTCCGCAGAATTTTCTTTAAAATTAAACCGGTCCCTGGTGCAAAAAAGGTTGGGGACCCCTGCTTTAAAGGACAGTTTTCTTTCTTTCTTTCTTTCTTTCTTTCTATCTATCTATCTATCTATCTATCTATCTATCTATCTATCTATCTATCTATCTATCTATCTATCTATCTATCTATCTATCTATCTATCTATCTACAGTACCTACCTACCTACCTACCTACCTACCTACCTACCTACCTACCTACCTACCTACCTACCTACCTACCTACCTACCTATCTATCTATCTATCTATCTATCTATCTATCTATCTATCTATCTATCTATCTATCTATCTATCTATCTATCTATCTATATATCTATTATCCTTTATCCTGTTTCCATCTTGCCTTAAAACACAATGGTCTGGGAATCAGCGTCTCCACCCCATGCTGAAACTAAATTAATCAAGTAAAAATAGCAAATGGAGAAAATCCTTTACCCAAACGTCCTCAAACTTCCAAATAAGTTACCCAGACCTAATCCACATATTAAATGATAAGGTCTACAAACACAAAAAGAGTTCATTAAATTAGGTCTCCCAGGGCAACTGCATGTTCACAAGATGACATAACACACACACACACACACACATATATACATGCCCCTCAAGTGTCACCCTAGAATCAGCATGTAGACACTTCCACATACACCCAGGACAAGTGTTGCTTTACCCCAGAGGTTCCCAAACTTGGCAACTTTAAGACTTGTGGACTTCAACTTCCAGAATTCTCCAGCCAGCTATGCTGGCTGGAGAATTCTGGAAGTTGAAGTCCACAAGTCTTAAAGTTGCCCAAGTTTGGGGACCTCTGCTTTACCCCATTTCTCTGTAGCTGCGCCTAAAGGCTAACTGTTTGCTTTTAGGAATAAATGTTTCTTCTTTCTCACAGCTGTCTGGATTTCATTTTTATTTATTCTTGTGCAGCCCCGGCTCAAGTTGGAACCCCAAATTATTCTTCTGGCAATATCCACCAACCGTTTCTGTCTGCTTCTTTAATTTGCTTTACATATACATTGGGGTATGCTTAATACAAGCCCTATTTTCATTCATAGTTATTAACTCATTTAATCCCCGGATTGCCTCTGTAATCCTAGCATAAAGGCTGATGTTATATTTTATAGATGGTAAATTAAATCTATAATTTCATCTCTGTTAAATCGTCATTGCTACTGTTATTTTAAGGAGTTTTGTTGCCATGATCCTTGAGATGATTAGGAGTAACAAAATAGTAAATGTTCTTTAATGACTATGAATGGTCCACGGTTGAGCAATTCATTCCCATAGCGGTGCTGAGACCAGAGCTTTGAAAAGAAATTTGAAAACAAACCCTGCAAGCTTGGATTTTAAAAGGGCAGACAGAACATAATGTTTTCAGATGGATTAAGGATGCCAGCCCGGTTTGCCTCCATGGTACCTTGTTTGAACAGTAAATGTATACATAAACAAACATTGAAAAGACACCAGAACTCTCCCATATTCATGAATCCATTACCACCTACTGTGTTGCCAGTTGAGAAGACACAAAATGTTAATAGGAAAAGCAATTTATGCTGGAACACATCTTATTAAAGCAACCAGGAGAAGAACCAGCCAGGAGGTGCAGAGGGAGATTAAAAAAAACATAAATGTGATTTATCTTGACTTATCAGGAGTCCCTCAAGAAATAAAATTATTAGAATGACTGATGGTCTAAAGCAGGGGTCCCCAACCTTTGCAACTTTAAGTCTGAAGGACTTCAGCTCCCAGAATTCTCCAGCCAGCAAAGCTGGCTGGAGAATTCTGGGAGCTGAAGTCCTTCAGACTTAAAGTTGCAAAGGTTGGGGACCCCTGGTCTAAAGGCCCTAAAATAGCTTTCACGATGTGACACCTCGGGGTATGTCACAATAAAGCTCCTATCACCATTATGGCCATATATTGGGTGGGAATGAAGTATAATTTCATTTCATTTCATTTATTCAATTTATACCCTGCCCTTCTCCAAACGGACTCATAGGGTATCATCACCTGTTACAGAAAAGTATAAAAAAGACAAGAAGAAATCTAGGCCTAACTTTCTGCTCAATCGCCTTTCTTCACAAATCACTTAGATATTAGACACCATGGTGTCCCCCATTAAATTTTTGCTGCTTTTCTGTACAGAAAAATCAAAGCATGTATATAACCCAAATTAAACGCTCGCAATAACTTTGCCTTTATACATTTCCACAGAGTACCTAACTGAGCTTGCAAATCACATTCTGAGAAGTTCTGATTTATGCAATTGTGTCTCTTGATAGGACTTACTTTCAGGATTAAATGTGCCCGCCTCGTTCCCCCTGCCTTTTTTTGAGGAAACCACTGTCCCCATACCAAAAACTGCTGAATGCTTCCTCCCAAAGGCAGCAAGAAACTCTTAGGATTGTCAGAGTTAGTTATGCTTTCTTCATAGTGTAGGGAAATAAACAAGCCAGTTTCCATGACAACTCCAGCAAAGATTGCTTCAAATGACAACAAAACAAGATAAAATTTCTACCCGAGGAGGGGAATATCTGCAAAAGCATGAGGGGGAGATTAAAAACAAATAGATCTGGGTTTACCATTGACTTGTGTAAGTGAAGGGAATAAGATTCTATAAAGTATCTGGTAATTGTTGTAATAGCAATTAGTTTCTGTGGCACTGGTGAATCTTGGATCTGCAAACAATTTTGAAATCATTAATCTTATACTGTAATGTGAGCCACAGATTCTCCTTCCTCCTCCCATTCAGGAAACATTTCCTTTGAGAAAATTCTTTGAGGTAGATTAGGACCTAAACCAGAGAGAAGTTCTTTTGCAGATAGAGCTCACTGTCTATGTGTAATCTGCACAATAACAGTTCATTCTGCAAAGACTCTGGAGGCCGTTTTATGATGTCATGCATAATTGCAAAAGGACCTGCTTGAAAATAATAAGAAATACTCAAGGGATCAATTAATGGCACCAGTTAGTTCACAAAATGTTAGCTCTTTCTGAACCCAATCTTGAGAAAGTTAAGCATCCTCAAATGCTCGTATACCTGTTTAAAATGTACAGTTGTTATAAAAGTAGAGTATGAAGAGTAGAATAGGGCAGAGTAGAGTAGAGTAGGGCAGAATAGAGTAGACAGAGTAGATAAATGGAAGTGTAGGGCAGAGTAGAGTAGAATAGGGTAGAGTAAAGTGTAGCAGAGCAGTGTTAGTTCTACCAAAATGTATCTCAACTTTGTTCTTTTCACATGACTAGTATAATGAGGAGCTTCTTGATCTCAACAACACTTTGATTTTGAGACCTGGAAAATCAGACTTCTGAATTAGGTGTGTGCAACCTGAGGCTATGCTTATCTGCAGCACTCCAAATGTCTTTGAAAGGTGTGCTGAAATGGATTTTTATTCTGACTAAGGGGAGATCAAATCTCTTGGGAGTAACTAAAATTGTATTTGAGCTATATTTTTTGTTTATTGCTTTGTTTTGTGCCTTTGATCAGTCTTGATTCCTTGCCAGGACAAGTCATGCAGATTTCTCAGTAAGGTTTTGAGACTTGATGTTGTCTCATTCTCATGGCTGAGAGAGAGGAACTGGCCCAAAGCCACCTAATTGGCTTCATGCCTAAAATGGAACTAGAACTCAGAGTTTTCTGGTGTCTTAACCATATAACCCTCATTCTTCACTCATATGATACATGTCTTGTACCTGGGGGAGAATTGTGAAAAACCCGAGAGGTTCCCCTTCTCCTTAACCTGCATCCAATAGTGGGTTAAACTCTACAAGGATAGTCTAGCTCTTCTTCTTTGTCTCACTGCTGTATTTTGAATGTACAACTTTCCATTTGCCTAAGGTGGTTTTACTCCTGAATTTTATTTATTTGTATTCATTTTACTGGGCTTGCAGACTACTCCCATCACAAATGCCTCTAGAAATTCATTTTATCAACTGTATTCAAGCACAGTTGACTATTACAGATTTCTTTTGAACCTACCACATCCTTCACATTCAAGGTTGAGTCAACTACATTTAAATTTAGTGCAGAACTATTAACCTGGTGTTTCTCAATTTTGGCAACATTGAGATATGTGGAGTTAAACTCCCCAGAATTCCCTAGTGTGGGAACTGAAGAATTCTGGGAGTTGAAGAATTCTGGGAGTTGAAGTCCCCACATATTAAAATTGTCAAGATTGAGAATCACTGTGCTAAACATTAACCTTTCTCAGGGATCCGCTTTTAAATGTTTGGCGGCTAGATTTGGTGTTTGTAGGTGTCTGGGAACTGAAGCGATTTCTTCCCTGCAAATCCCATGATTGGAATATGCTTTCCATGCTATGTACCTTTGCATATAATGCGACACATTTTTTGAATTTCCTTTTTAAGGTTAAAAGAAATTGAAGTCTGATTTGAAATGGAAATTCATTGTCCTAAATCCACAGGTTTCTGTATTAGATCTTTCCAATTTCAGAATTCAGGTCAGAAAGGACTAACAGTGAAGGTGAACCAGGCACTACTCTGGATCTGCTAAACTGAAAATCACATGCTCTGCTCCTCAAAATGGAATCTGGAGGTTTGCCTTTGAACATGTGATAATTCAAGCTCAGATCACTTTTCTACCAGCATTCGCAAATCTTTGAAGTTTCTCCACCCATTTCCCTATGTTTAGTAAGCAATCTGCCAAAGTACATAAATTCATCTACTTGCTCTAGCTTTTTGCATCATCGGTTCTAATATCTACTGCCTACCTTTGGGCTTTGGGCTAATAACACATAATGTCTACACAGAAGCACAAATCATTCATGTTCCAAACTAACACACTTCTAAATATCACTTTCATACAAAAAGTGATATCAAATAGGTATAATATCATAAGCTTAGATAGATAGATGGATAGATGGTTAGATAGAGACAGAGACAGAGACAGAGACAGAGACAGAGACAGACAGACAGACAGACAGACAACCAGTGGCAGACCCAGGATGAGAATGGTGTACACATCTTAGTGTTCCTTGATTTCTCAACAGCCTTCAGTCCTGTATCCTATTGGGCCATCTTCAGCATTTGGGACTGTGAGGCATTATTCTGCAGTGGTTCTCCTTTCTCTGTGGCTGGTTTCAATTGTTGTTGACAGGGGATGAGGCAGGGCTTGGCTCTCTCTGTCCTTTTGTTTAACATTACATGTAACCATTGGGTGAGGTCATCCATCAGTTTGGGGTCAGCTATCATCAATGTGCTGATGACAGCCAATTATATATCTTGACCCTGGGCTGACCAAGTGATGCGATTGAAGTTGTGACAGACTGCCAGGAGGCTATGAAGGCCTGGACAGGGAAGAACAGACCCAGGCTCATTCTTGACAAGATTGAATGGCTTTGTTTGTATGTCCTCTCCCCCTTGGTTCTAGGGATAGTCTTTAATCGTGTTGGACAATCCTCATTTGAGATTAGTTTGCAATCCTTTGGTCCTGCTAGACTCACAGCCCATGCTTTAAAAATAGGTGGCTTCTTCACAAGAGCTTTGCAAAGGCAGGAGGTCTGGTTGCATCTGTTCCTAAACTGGAAGGTCTTTCAGATCTTGGTCACTTCTCAACTGAGCTACTGCAATGCACTGTACACTGAGCTGTCATTGAAGGCCACTTGGAAATTACAGCTGGTCCAGAGTGCAGCAGTGCAGACAGTCATCCGTGTGTCACGGTTGCCCAGGTTTCCCTGAGGCTTCATAAGCTGCACTGGTTGCCATTTGGCTTCTAAGAACAATTCAGAGTGCTGGTTATGACTTACAAAGCTTTTCATGGTATAGGACCTGGTTAGTTGTTAGACAACCTATCTCCGTATATTTCTGCCTGTATGGTGAGGTCAGCTACTGTGGGCATATTCCAGATCCCATGGTATAAGCAGCATTTCCTTGTGGAAGCCAGCAAGCGAGTCTTCTCAGTGATGGCTTCTGCCCTGTGGAAAAATATTGCCCTTGGAAACCTGTACAGCTCCTACCCTTTTTGCCTTTTTGCAAAATGTTAAAGATCTGGTTTTTCTTTCAGGTCTAGGATGATTGTTCAGCCAATGCGTGTTTCTGGCTTTTGTCTTCCAGTTGACTATATTCTTTTTCTCTGATATATGCTGTTTGCTGCCCAGAGTTGCTATGGAATTGGGTGGCCTTAAAACTTAAACAATAAGTAAAATAAAATAATAATAAAATAATATTAAATTAAAATGAATCTTTGGTAAGCAGCTGGAAGCTGCAAAAGACATGTGATATGTTAATATAGTAATAGACTGTAGGAGGAATAACAGGGCAAGAACTGAAAAATAACATCCTAGAAAACATTAACAGAGGAAAACAATCCATCCCCTTTTCCATTAACGAGAAGCAGCTTCCAGGTTGGGAGCCCTTTGCAGCAATTTTTGCTGACCAGATACTTCATTCTCAGTGTTGCTGTGAGCTTAACACAGCCTGACTCTGATGCAGTGACTGTAAAACACATGTTGGCACAGCTCCCAGGCTCCCATGCTATCCCTTGCTTGACAGGGTTGGACTCTAGGCAGAGGGATGGGCTGAGGGATTAATAGGTGTGAACAGTTATTTTCTCAGCTTGTCTCTTTCAGGAATAATTGTCTTGACTTGGCTCTTCACAAAAACCCTCCCCGCTTCATGGCACCTTCGGCAACACTTAACACAGTTGGGCAAGTTGTAATGAAGCAACCTGACCTTCCTACCCAAAAAAACTGAAGATGCTGCAAAATGAAAAGACAAGAGACCTCTTCTGTTCCCATGGTTACATCACGGACCTTGCAAATTGTAACCCCTCTACTCTCATCTACCTTTTTGAACTGTTGGTTTCAAAGCCCCTTCTAAAATGATTAAACAGTGATGATTTTAATTTTTAAAAAGCCGATCAGCATTAGATACAGCTGTTAATTTGCAAATCATTCAATCGCTACCTCTTCTAGCTTAATTAGAAGTCTGCAAAGTAGACTACCATTATCGTTCTCATTGTACAAGTTACCCGAGGATGTTAAGAGAGTACAAGTAGTTCAAGATAATTCAGTGAGAAAAGAACAGGGGTACATTTGGAACAAGGGCTCTCACTGATGAGTATTCCAGGAAATCTGAGGTGTGTGGAGGACACGAACAAAAAAGGCAGGATAACTATTGAAGTCCAGGTTATAAAGACTAATTATCAGGCTTAAACTACATCTGTGGCCTCAAGGAAACCAAGCACTCATACATCATGAGACTGTAATCATATTCTGTGCCATGTTGTTGCAAGTGATTAGTCGATTTCAATCAGTAATATATTTGATAGATTTCTTCCACTAACTCTTCTTTCTTTCTTGATTAATTTATAGATTAGTTTTGTCCAGTAAAGATATCACTTGAGTCAAATTTCCAATCTCTATGGTGTTAAGTACAGACAAAGATTGGTGTTGGTAATTCCCCATTAAACATATGGCAGCTTGCTATTGATTTCATAGATAAGCTTATACCATTACAGTAAGTGCTTAATTTCCCCAGAACACTCAAGAGGACAGCAAGTGCTGCTGCCTGGCCCTGTTGTCGTAAATGGGTAATAAGCTCTCAAGAAGTCAAGGGCTAGATCTGAATGTGGTAGATGCTATTACTGGTTTCGTTAGCTAAACATTCTTTCCTAATATGAATAATGAGCCAAAGGTTACAAGCTTATTGAAGACAAAATTTTAGGATGGGAGAGGGGACAGAGCTCTGAAAGAAAATTAAGGTGATGGTAGGTCCAGCAAGGAATTTCTGCGAAGCAAATTATGCTTATGGGCTAAAAATGCCACTGTTATTAGTAAGACATATGTGTCATACTTGTATGTTGTGGCTTCAAAACTTTGACATATGTATCTTGTCTTTTTATGTATACTGAGAGCATATGCACCAAAGACAAATTCCTTGTGTGTCCAATCACACTTGGCCAATAAAGAATTCTGTTCTGTTCTGTTCTGTTCTATTCGTTTGAAGATAAGCAACTATGAACCAGGATTGGCAATTGTGAGCACCTCATCTCACAAAGAACTTAGAACTGAGGGGAAATTTCCTGAAAGAACAATTAATCAGTGGAACAGCTTGCCTCCAGAAGTTGTGAATGCCCCAATGCTGCAAGTCTTTAAGTTGTTAGATAGCCATTTGCCTGAAACGGTATAAGGCCTCCTGCCTAAGCAGAGGGTTGGACTAGAAGACCTCCAAGGTCCCTTCCAACTCTGCTATTGTATAAAGGATTTTTCAGAGCAAGATTATGTGTGTGCAACCAACCCATCAGTAACCCAATGAGCCTGTGACTGTCCAGGGCATTATGTCCCATGATGAAAACATCAGGTGGGTGCCAGCAGCCTGAGAAGGTGCAGAAGTGAAAGGCTGGTATTTAGAAATCCACCTATTCGGACAGATCTGACCTTTAATTGAAAGCCATGCTGACTTTTTGTTTATCATGTCAGAAAACATAATGCTTGCCTGACTAAGTGCAGGCAGGGAAAACACACACCAAAATAGCAAAACATAATAATGATGGTGATGCTATAGGAAAGGTGAATGAAATGTCAGGTGCTTGTGACCTCCGGAATGGAATTCTCCTTGCAAAGTAGAAGAGAAGCACTAACTTTCACTGCATCATGCAACTTTCATAGCATTTGTGCAACGCTAATGTGATTTCTGGAGTCATGGAGCCATCTCGACTTCTGGCAGTTCTCCAATTTTGCATAAGTTTGGAGATGGTGATTTTCCATGCTTTTGTATAAGCTTGCGGATCGTGGATTAATTTATGTTTATCTAATTGCTGATTCAATCTGAGTAACCTTCTCTCAAGTGTCTGTTTCTCGTGTGCAAACATCTGAGTAGATGTCAAGACCAGATCAGGATGATATCAGTTCCCTGTAAGGTCCTTCCTTTTTGCATAATTTGGAATTTCCATGTGCAAAACATTGCTATATAGAAAACCACATACAACTTGCATGTAGATTGTGAAATAGCACATTTGTTCACATGTTATTCTTTAAAATTCAGTTACTTCTATTACATAAAAATAGACACATGATCAAAATTTTGGTGCCTGGAAGCCAGCATGTTTTTACAACAGTTGCAGCATCCTGGGAACATGTTATCACCTTTGTGACCTTCTGTAGGAGAAGGAATGGCAGGACTTGGGGTTGGAGTGAAAAGAGGGATCAGTTTAGAATCCCTACATAGCCACAAGTGAACTAATTCCCTTTGTGTGCTATTGACTTTTATCTAACACTAACCATCTAACACTCAACCATTAGTTGAGAAGATTCCTGTGCGTAGGCTTTTAGCAATAAATCAGCTTAATTGAACCTTTACATGTGGGCCTAGTCTTTCATGCCTGATACTTTCTAAGCCAGCTTCAAGCAAGCAAAGTCAATGGGGAATACTGGATTTGCTAAATGAGCATGTGATTAATGACTTAACAACTGCAGTGATTCACTTAACAATCATGGCAAAAAGGTCGTAACATCTGGCACGACTCACTTATCAATTGCCTTATTTACTAATGGAAATTCTGGTTCCAATTGTGGTTGTAAGTCAATGACTACTTGTAGTTCAGAACCGAGAAGCATCTTAAGACAAGCACCCATACAATTTGTCTATGACTGGCCACCTGATCACAGAAATCAATGTTTTGGCATGAAAATTCCTTTGTTGAGCTACAGCATAAAAATACTTTACAACAATATCTACACATGGTACCTCACAATTGTTATAAATTATCACTCCAATGCTCAGATTGTAATCAAATAAAGTGATTAGTACAGCCAGAAAAATGGCAAAGTAGAATACTGGATTAGAAACCTGAGTTTTGGCAAGTTAACATTCCTAAAACCAGAAACTGATTTTGGCAATGATTACTGAAGCAGGTGTTATATTTTCTGTATACTAGAACAAAAAATATTTTATTGGAAATATGCTACAAAGATAGGTAGAGCCTGGCTACATGCTACCAGGAGGAGAATCTAAGAGTATGTGTTCTGTGCATGTGTGCCAGAGGAAAAAAGGCAGAAGAAAGTGATTTCAGATTAGCCACCTCTTACAGAATAAGCAGACCCGGGGCTAATGAACATTTCCTGTATGCCTCAGCATGAGGATAGACCACCTACTATCTTGGGAGGGAAGGAGTGGATGATACTGCCTTTGGCTACTCTAAACTACTGGAGAAGCATTACTACAAGAAGTCTTTTTCTTTCTGAACTGGTGCAAGTACCAGTTCGGTATTATCTATGGTACTTCACCCTATTCTACATAAATCCCTCTGTTCCAACTGGCGGGTGAGTACTGTGAGAGCAACCCCCCCCCCCCACTTCCTGTGACAGCTATTTGCATTTTTTAATAGGAGAAATTGACATAAATTCTGCCAAGTTTACCCTTCTAGAAAAGTATATGGAAAAACTGTAAAACTATTTTTTTCTATCAATCCTCAAAGAACATGCTTACAAAAAGAAAAAAAACATTGGCATTTATTATTCCAGCATGAGTAGAGTAGAGGAATTGGGAAGAGGGCTCAGTGATGGCTTTTTGGGCAGAACATCTGGCTGTCATTGTAGTAAATGCTAATTTACCACAGTGTAGCTGCGCAGTGATTAGAACAGAGGTGGGTTGCTGCCGGTTCGCCCCAGATTGGCTGAACCGGTAGTAGCAGCAGTTGGAGGCTCTGCCCACCTACCCAGATACTTCTGTGCATGCACGGGAGTGCATCCAAACTGGCAGTGAAAAAAATTAGCAACCCACCTCTGGGTTAGAATGCAGTATTTCAAGCCAACTCACTGCTCACCGCCAGTAGTTCAATTCTGATTAACTCAAAGTTGACTCAGCCTTCCATTCTTCCGAGAAGAGTAGCAATAGCAATAGCACTTAGCCTTATATACTGTTTTACAGTGCTTTACAGCCCTCTCTAAGTGGTTTTACAGAGTCAGCATATTGCCCTCAACAACCTGGGTTCTCATTTTACCAACCTCTGAAGGATAGTGAGACTCGAACTGCCGAACTGCTGGCTGTCAGCAGTCAGCAGTCATCATAATTAGCCTGCAGTAGTACAGTCTAACTTCTGAGCCACCATGGCTCATAAGTAAAATGAGGAGCCAAATTGTTTAGGGCAATATGCTGACTTTGTAAACCACTTAGAGAGGGCTGTAAAGGACTATGAAGTGGCATATAATTCTGTGCTACTGGTATTGCTAGTGCTATTGCTAAAAGAAAAGGAAGGGGTTGAAATCTGGAAATACATTTCCTAAACTGTCTTGATTTTCAGCTGGCTTATTCAAAGAAAACAAAAAAATTGAAGGCTGTTGTAGAGGTCCCCAGCCTACTAGCCTCTTGTGACCAGTAGCTCAGATGGGGCTATTAAGTCACTGCTACTCAATCCGTAAATGTGTGTAGTGATAGTACCTTAGCCCTTGGATGGCAGATAACCTCACTCACTGGCCTCATGTACTTGTTGGGGTATGGGAAAAATCAAGCCCTCGGATACTTCAGAAAGCAAGGTTTGAGAGCTGGACCTGCCCTTCTGAATTGCATCAGCTATTTTATTATTATTATTAAAATAGCATTATTGCTATTTTAGGTAGTCTAGCTAATACAAGGAGTATGGATCTCAAAATTAATACACTGAAGTGATTGGGTTTGCCAAGAAACCAGAACAGTTCCAAATTACACATAAATGGTGAAAAGTTAAAGCAAGCAGATAAACTTGTTATCTCTTATAGTAGAAAGTTCATTGCAAAGGGGAAAAAGAAGAAATCTGAGGATACACATGGTCATTTGACTAATGAGTTGTGCTGAAATAAGTGAAAATAGCTGTTTGTAAAAGTGACTGCTGGCTATTTTGTTACTTGACAGTTTGGTTAGATAATTTCTATGGTACCTTTCAAATTTTATATTCCATTTTTTTGATTCCCTTCCTTTTCTCTTATGGCATGCTTTGAATTTAATTTGCACATTATTTCTTGTATCTTGTCTGGATTGTATAACATTGCTTACCCAGAAAGAAAATAGGGTGATGGGGGTGTAGGCATATATGTGAACAAAGGCTTTTCTCAAATTTTACCACAGATAGTGTGTGTATGTGAATGGCATGATTTCCTTTCTCATGGAATATTCTATACAGCTTTATTATTGCTTAGTTCATGATCGGACAAGCAGCTTTTCAAAATTAAGAGGGTATTTTTAAAAAAGGTGTTTCTAGGTAGTCCCTCTATGGCACGATAAAGTCCACAAAAAGCACAAACATATGCTATAAACTAATTGGTTTAAGACCAATCAAAAAGTAACAGATGTATTAATGGCTGCTGCACCTTGTAACCATGTGAATCATTAACATTTGATGACCACAGAGCCATCTGAAGACCTGCAAAATAAATGACCCATCATGAATTAGGCCCCAGAAACTAAGCATTCCTACCCTTGTTCAAAAGCAAGGGCATCAGCTCATATATTTAAGCAGCACATTGAGTAGTGAAGTGTGAAATCGGGTTAGATACATACATTTGTGAACAAGACATAAAGCCTGCAGCATCATAGCTGCGGATTTGCTTTCAGCAACAAAAAAGTTGAACTGCAGAAACAGAGCGTAACACAGCTTTTCTAAGTGGGTGGCCTACAAAAAGATGGTACCTGGAGGGCATCCGGCTGGTCTACTGACATTAATATGGCAAGGCAACCAAGACTAGGGATGTAGACTACTCCAAGAAGGCACTCAGGTAAAACAAAGGAAATACAGCTGAGGCAACCACATTAAGACAACTGCAATCAATACCACAGGACACTTGCATGTTCAAATAGAATCCGGTTTTTTTCTCCCTGGTAGAGGTATTAATTAGATAATTCCAGAGTGAAGCAGACCATTAGCAATCAATTACAACAAAGCACTGGCAATAAATGCAGATAATTAGGCTCCCCAAAAAGTAATTACGTTTGTTCCAGTCCAATGAACTTTTTATTTTAATAGTAATTAACTTTGGGTGGGGGAGAGAAAGTTTGAGTGACCCACTGTGCCCAGCCCTGACTGCATGAAAAATAGAATGATACCCCATCAAAGTTATGAGCACTTTTCTCTAGATTAAAAATATATTTATGCTTTAATTATATATATTGTATGTCTATATGTACAGTACATAAAAGCTACTCTGGCTAATGGGCAGTGGGAAGAAGCAAAGAGGGTAATATAATAAGACTTACCTCATAGCAATTCCTGTATTTGTTGTGTAGAATCAAAACAATGTCGAATGCAGACTCTTCCTATCATCTTTGATCATCTTTAGCTCAGACCAGGAAGCCTGAGCAACAAAATCCACAATCTAAAGAACCATTGCAAGAGTAACGGCTCCATTAATGGGTAACCTGAGAAAGGAATGACCCTTCATTCTAAGGTTCTTTCGAGATCTATTGAAAGATGTTGTAGCAATGTACCAGCAATGTAGAACTGCTTTCAGTGAAAATGTTTAGCATAACTTTCTCAAGCAAGTTTAGGCTGTTGCATAGTGCAGAAGCTCAGAATCAGGCAGGATTTTTGATAAGACTGTGTGGACGGACAAAAGCCGCTGCCTTTGAAACCCAAAGTTTTCTTCCACTTAGTAATCCCATTGGAAGAGAAAGAAGGCAGCTAAATTTCAGGCAAGAGATATTTTCTTACATTTAGATCTTAACAGAATTCAGACATTTACCAATTTAAAGCCAAATGTAAAAAAACCACATAATTCTGGGGGAAACTAACTGTTGATTCACATGGCATTCATCAGACTCACCTGCTTGCATGGATGCAAATCTTCTTATATACCAGGGATGGCAAACTTTTTTTGGCTTGCGTGCCAAAAGCAGGTGAAGCGCAGACAGGTCATACGTCGGTGTGCCAAAGCATACTTTGCGCATGACCCAGCACTCCCCACCCCATTTTTAGCATGTTCTTTTTGCCCTCTCCAGGCTTCAGAGGCTTTATAGGAGCCTGGGGAGGGTGAAAACAGTCTCCCCCACCCCCCTGGAGGCCCTCCAGAGGGAGTGGCCAGCTGACAGAGCAACACCTCGCGTGCCCTGACAAATGGCTCCGCGTGCCACCTGTGGCACGCGTGCCATAGGTTCGCCATCATGGTTATATACAAAGTTAGTACTGATCAGGGAACTTAATGTTTAGCCCATATGTCGGTATTGCTAAACTAGTAGAATGCACAATCAACTATCCAGAGATCTACTCATAAATATTCCTGATCTTTGCTAAATTATGAAATTGGTAGGCAGAGAAATCAGATTTTCTGATTCCTAAAAATGGTGTCAGGTCACTATTCAAATAACTCTGGCAAGGTACTGAAAAAACAAGGCACTTTGCATTTTCCCTCCTCTGCCTCTTTATCTAGTATCAGACAAGGAACATTTATATGAAGCAAATGATTAAAGAAGAGACTTTTCCTGATAGAAATTGGCCCAATGTGAATTTTAAAAGTTGTCACTGAATACTGAGAAGCAGAAATATTTTGGCTTCTGCCTGGTTGGGTGCTCTGAAGAGACTTTGTAGATTCATATGCAGTCTCTGTGTTGGGCATCTAATGTGCAATATTCTGTAGTTTATATGGAGGAATGTTCATCACAAGCAGGATAAAGCTTAGAGTGAATATTTTCAAAGAAAAATTTCACCAAAAAATAAGCCACTCAGAACGGATAAAGAGAGGACGATTCTGGTAGCTTCATTAATAGCCTCATGAAATCCTAAGAAGAAAAGACTGGTGACACAAATAGGATTATTTTTTAATCAGTCATCTTAAACTAATGACCACCAGGTTGTTGTCTGAATGAAAACAACAAATTCACACATACACACTTACAAAGGAAAATCCAGTCAATGCCTGAAAAAGCAATTCCTGGTTAGGAAAGCAACTTGAGAAACACTGCTTGGTGTCTGAATTATGGCAAGGATCTCGTGTTCTTCTGCCTCAAATATCCCCCCACACCCTCACTGAAAAAAAACAAAAAACCTGCTTTTCCTTTTTCAACTCCAAGAAGAAAAACAAAATGAGGTGGATGCAGTTGGAAGTTTGATGAGACAAGCCAAAGTCAGCCCAGCACAATCTGAAGAATTCGGCCTATGGAAACAAATGTGATCTAAGAGGTCAAAGCTTGGCACTAATGAGATTGTACTGCTGCCTGCATAAACCAGTCAATTAATATAGATATATATATTCCTTTTGCAATAGTAGTGGAGAGAAGTGGGTTTGGTATTAAAGCTTCTGTTTCCCCAAGAGGTTGGTGCCTTGAAAGAAGAGGTCTTGCCTGGAGAAAGGGTGGGTATAGCTGAGCATAAACATCCAGAACATACAGGATAGGACGCGAACCTTGTCAAAGGCATGGCTGTAGCAATGTGCTTTGCCACAGCTGGAGGAGAACTGCTTTCCACAAGGGCAAGCTCAAGTGCTGTTTGGGAAGTGCAGGCATCCTGCAGGGAAAAAAATATCCATGACATTCATGGTTCAGCAGCAAGTTTTTAAATTCTTCAGACCCTCAAATTCCTTGGCACTGGAGGTCATGCAAGGTCATTCTGCTTTGGAGTCAATTTTTTTTTCTCTGATAAAAATGAAATGTGCATTCTGGGGAAGAATAAATGTGCTAGTGCAGATGTGTTGACAGCTTCAAAACCTGATGGACAGAGGAAGCAGGAGGCCTATTATTTGTAACCTAGGCAGCGTTTGCCCACCAGAAAGGCAGACTATAAATATAAAATCATATCTGCTACAAACAGAAGACTCATATTGTACAACCTTTACCCATATACACAAGAACACAATTTACATATAATGCCTTACAGGAGTGTCATTGTCACAGAAAGGGTTTTTTTTTCTAAAAAAGTAGGGGGGGAAAGCACAGCTCTCCCCTCCCTCCCCTACATTTAGTGCACATACCAGGTTAGGCAGTCCAACAATCACAGGTGGCGTTCTGTTTTATTCACTTGTATTTTCTGAATTGTGCATGAACTAAACAGCCTTTTCAGTGTGTGTGGACCATCCTACACAACAGAGATGCTGCACAAGAGGAATGTGGCAGCATGCACATGGAGTATATATGTCTTTTGTTAATGCCTGAAATGCCTCATTTCTTCAGACATGCAGAGTGAAGCTAAGGCCTGAGAGTGTCTTGTGTTCAACAGCACTGCCTTCTCTTGGGCAGGACTCTTGGTAAGGCATCTTCATTGGGGAGTTTAAACAACCGCCGAAGAAGAAACGGGGGAACAAGAAAAAATAAAATAAAAACAGGCCAAACAGGAAGTGCATGAGTTTGTCTGTGCTTAGCAGGATAACAAGAGGCTGCAAGACTTAAGACTATCTAGGCTGAAACTTGGAGGGCATTCAGAAGTTCTGTTTATTCATTTCCCTTCCATCCAAGCTCAGGCCACCATCACAGCAGGACACTAATGGTTTTTGGAGTGGCACGTCCACACATAGAGTGGCAGGCAGGCACACACAAAAGTGAAGACAGAAGTCTGATGGGAGCGTTTTTACAGCAAAGATTGGGCTCCTGGTCAGTGTGTCCGAGGGCTTAGGTGATCGAATGTCACAGTGATTGAAACTGTGCCAGCACAATGAGAAGCAAAGGCAGAACTCGACTACCTATCGACGATAGTGATTGGGAGCATCTGCAAACATGTACTTTAGTCTGTAGGCTTCAGCGAGGAGGAGTCCAATCTCTTCGTTGCCCCAGTGTATGGTAGGTAGATTTTGCAGTAACATTAGAAGGCCCTGAAATGTGGAAAAGAGACAGCTCAGAGACGTGACCTTGACTTTAAATGTGCAAAAGTGCTTTTATGTTTTTGTGGCATTACATTTCTGTTCCATTATTTTATTTATTCAAATTTATTATCGTGGCCCAACTTCAAGGGACTTTGGGAGACATACCAAATCAAAACATCCATAAAAACAAATAAAACAGAAAATCATGGAGGCAGCCTGGACCAAAATAATCTCAAAACCTCCATTCAGTTCAATATGAACTATAGCATTCGGGATCTGATTCAGGCAGTATTGAACACCACCGTCTCAGGATTGGGGTCAAATACGAAATTTTCACTTCCTGCTTTACTTACAGACAATGTAGCAAAGTCAGACATTACAGCTGTGGAAATTATTTTACTAAAGCACTCAGAGAAAATGTCTGCCTCTCTGGGTAAAGTGATTTCCTGCCTGTAATCACAGACCAGAAACACTGCTGTACATATTCATTCTATTCTCTTCCCTGAAATAAATACGTTTTCAAGCAGGATAATTACACTGCATCCTTTTCTAAATGTGGTTGCCTGCTGATGATTTACCTGGAAGTCCTCTTCATCCAGAATCTCTTTCCGCCACTTAATCAAGAATGCGGCACAGACGTATAAATGGAAATGAGAGAATCCCTCAGGCTCAGACTGAAAAGAACACATCACTTGGGGTTACAACCAGTTATCAGAATACCTTATTTGTCATTGCTTTTCTACATTTTATAGTGGATGTACACGGAAGTTATGTGCAAGAAGGCCCTGAAAAGTTGGTTTTGCCATTCAGAGCCCACAAAATGGTTGCATTGTGTTTAAGAGTCTGAATGCATTTTCATGTGGTTTTTTGTTTGTTTGCTTGTTTTATAGTACTTTAATTGTTTTAATCGTTTTTAATGGTTTTGTAATAATTGTTTTGACAGTTTTTTGCTCTTGCTAATTTAATCGTTTGAGCTGTCCAGAGTTACAAACGTGAGATGGGTGGCTAAATAAAGCCAATGAATAAATAAACAAGTGATCTGAGTATACTACTGCCTGCTTCCATGTACGATTATCGCTAGGAAAAGGTATCTGAGTAAAGTTGCATGGCACCATTTTTACCAAGACAGGCTTGCAACATAGAACTGGGGTCGTCTAGGTACTCATACCTGATACGTGTCCCAAAGGCGAATGGTGCAGCGAAGAGGAAGCTCCCTCATCAGGAGATTGTTCATCCAGCGAAAGGCAAACTGCAAGTACTCCACTTCATACTTCCCAAAGTGACTGTGTACCTGCTCTGAAACAGGACATTTTATTTGCAAATGGCAAATATTTGACCAATTTGCCGTCTTTAGCAGAAATCACATCTCCATGAAACAGTATCTTTGCTTGCTGTCTCTATTCTATTTCTGAGTATAACTCAACATGCTGGTTTTGACCCATCATGTCCCACAGGGCTGCCTACTCCTATCCATCTGGTCCCTGCATCTCAGATAGGATGCTTAGCCTGCATTTGAGATTTGGGGAATGTGAAAAACTTCTGTTTTTCTGTCTGGTTTCTATCAAGAAACTAACAAAGAAAAAACTATATTTCCACCAACAATATTGGAAAGGCAAGCTATTGTAGATAAATAGGGAAAAAACCCCACAATGACGTGCACTGACGTTGTTACCTAGTTGGGTAATCAAATATCTACAAACAGCCAAACTCAGAAAGCACCAGGGACTCCACAGATCTACTCTGAGCTACATATATTCTACTGCAGGGATATCCAAACTTGGGAACTTTAAGACTTGTGGACTTCAACTCCCAGAATTCCCCAGCCAGCATAGCTGGCTGGGGAATTCTGGGAGTTGAAGTCCACAAGTCTTAAAGTTCCCAAGTTTGGACATCCCTGTTCTACTGTATTCTATCTGAATATGAGAAACTGCTGTTTTTTTGTCATTGGCACCCACACTAATAGCTTCCCATTAGAATTTTGGAAAGTTAAAATGCTTGAGTTCTTGAAGTCTTATATACAGAACTGTGGACATGGTAATTATTTAAAACCTATCATCAACGTGGTCATTTGGGGGGGGGCTGTCCATACAAAATGCCTTTTACTTACATTTTATACATTTTAGCCCTTTTTCTGCTAATTTTTCTTCTTACAAGTCTATCAGCTTATGACTTCCTATTCACCCTTTCTTCCCAAGAGTATTCTATTTCTAACATGCCTTAAGGACATCAACATGTCTGATTGTCACCTAAGACAATTGGGGAAAAAGAGCCTATGACTCATGTCAACTGTTTGTTTTCCACACCCTATGTTTTTCTCTCAAGTGAGAATCCATGAGTGTTACAATTCAGTTGCAGATGTCAAACTCAAATTCACCTACCATCAATACGACTGACAAGTTCCTCCAGTGCTTTGACTTTTTTTTGGATCCCTGGTTGCGCAAATGTGTAATTGTCCTGAAGCAAAGATATATTGTGTGTTTAAGAGGATGCAAGACCAGCAAACAGGTTTATACCTTTTTAGTTATTGAAAATGGTTTTCCAGGGCTTTCAAGCAGACCATTCCAAAAATGCCAAAAATAAAATATGAAGCTGTATATATCCAATAGACCCTACCATAAATCTCTGATATTAGGGACATACTATATATGTTGGATATGCTCCTTATGGAATGTTCATATGCAATAGAAAATGGTGATGAGAATTGGGTATTAATCATTTCTTGCCCTCTTTAACTGCCTGTAACATAACAATCTGATGTTCTCTGTTTGTTTATTCAACACATCATGAACAAATAGGAGAAACTCCTGATTTCATTTGGTTAGAAGACATTCTGGAAACCCTGGTTCTGCATGAATTACAGAAATTATTTCCTATGTATATAATATCTTCAAAATAAGATATTACAAAAAAAGATCCCCTACAAGACTTTCAAAAATTCTATTTTTGAGGTGACACATATTAAAATAATATACATTTAAACGGCTACTATGGTTAGCATGTTCCTGTCAAAAGTAGTAAAATTCCCTCAGTAGCCCACTTGCTTAGCCAGGTACATAAAAATTGTATGTGGATAAATAACCTCATTGTATTGATTTGAATATAGTTTTTGCACATCATGGTCAAAACCTGCATAATGTTAAACTAAGAACTCAATTAAGTTTCCTGAGAATTTTGTATTAGTTTTACATTATGTTTCTAGCCCTTAGAGCTGGGAAGACATGCCCGACTGTACATTCGTAATAACTACATGAA
Source organism: Rhabdophis nuchalis (assembly GCA_039707465.1). Classification (NCBI taxonomy): domain Eukaryota; kingdom Metazoa; phylum Chordata; class Lepidosauria; order Squamata; family Natricidae; genus Rhabdophis; species Rhabdophis nuchalis. Next base: position 58,108,912 of record CM077644.1, on the reverse strand, counting down.
TTTAAGAAGAGGAAAGCATTATTAAGATTTTCCAGGACTAAAAAATGCTGTTTCAATATCCATGTGATTCCTTCTCTTTCTCTAGAACTAACAAATCCAGAATAAATTAAACAAATATAGAATGAATTATAAAACAAATGACTGAATAGTAATAGATTGTCATGGTTCAAATTGAAAGTTTGGGAGACATAATATTTAGATAACCGAATAATTCTTTTTTAAACAATGGAGCACACTTGCTTTTGTACATTGCCTTCAGAGTAGAGGCCAAAGCAAGTAAAATTATAAAAGTGTAGACTCCACATTATCCATACTGGGTGACCATGAAGCAGCAGAAGTGGCTGGGAATAGCACAGATTGAATTATCCAAGGAAGAGGTTCCCTGGAGATCGGAAAGTCAGTACAGACAAATGTCCTACCTGGATCCCATCCAGCAGTTTGCTCATACACCAAAAACTGTCAGCTTCGATGCTTTGCAGCACATCTTGAGACAGGTTTGTTACATCAAAGTTCTCCACATCCTCTTCTAAAAAAAGAAAGTGTACCATTGTAGAATAACATTAGGAATATATGCCCCTTGTCTATCTCTACTATTTATTCTAAGTTTATTTATTAAGTGATATTCTATCAGGTCTTCCTTTTGTTGGCGGAGTTCTGCTTATTTTTGTTGGCAGAATTGTAACTTCTACAATGTGAAAGTCTATACAAATTTGGAGAGGGAATGCATGAGCAGTTAGATCACTCAATGGCTAATCACATGCAGGATTTTGTTGGTTTATAACTATATTTATGACCATTATGATGGCAGAAGACGTTCAAATCTCTGAAGCTGGAGAAGACTGTGACTACTCTGAATTGCTATTCTTCTGAATTTGACAACATGCATGACTTAAGTCCCATGACTACCAGAAGCTGAAAAGATTCTGCAAAATATGTATATGTGTATGCACATACAAAACACATACAAAATTGAAAAATGGTAAGACTTTATCTGTTCTTAGCAAAGTTGTGTGTTTGTATATTTGTACACCTATGTATGTATGTATGTATGTAGCAGATAAAATTACCAATATTTAAAATTACTTTAATCTTTACTTTACTTTAATCGGATTTTTATACCGCCCTATCTCCCAAAAGGGATTCAGGTGCACAGAAAGAATAAAAAGTAATAAATACAATGATAATATAAAAGTTAAAAATACATTAAATACAATAGGTCTGTGCTAAAACTTACATTTAAAAACAATTAAAATTATTTATAAATTGGGACTATCATAAAAGCTATGCTAGGCCAGCAACATGGAATAGGTGTGTTTTTAAAGTTCGACGGAAGAGGAGAAGGTCCGTGATGGTGCGAAGGTCGGGGGGCAGGTCGTTCCAGAGGGCAGGGCCTGCCACAAAGAAGGCTCTCCCCCTGGGGGTCGCCAGCCGGCATTGTCCGGCAGACGGTACCCTGAGGAGGCCCTCTCTGTGGGAGCGGACAGGTCGAAGGGAGGTATGTGGTAGGAGGCGGCCCCGCAGATAGCCAGGTCCCGAGCCATGGAGCGCTTTAAAGATAGTTACTAGTACCTTGAAGCGCACCCAGAGGGCCACAGGCAGCCAGTGCAGCTCGTGCAGGAGAGGTGACACATGGGAGTATCTAGAAACTCCCACAATCCCCCGCGCGGCCGCATTCTGTACTAGCTGGAGCCTCAGGGTGCACCTCAAGGGGAGCCCCATGTAGAGAGCATTACAGTAGTCCAGTCGGGAGATGATGAGGGCTTGAGTGACTGTGCGTAGGGCGTCACGATCTAGAAAGGGACGCAACTGATCTGCGTAGGGTGTCACGATCTAGAAAGGGACGCAAAATTACATTAAGGCAAATAGGATATAGTTGGTAAAGTAACATTCCTGGGGGGGAAAAAATGTGTCCTGGATATATAGTAAGTTATATGCAATAATACCACTTTTTGGAAATTTATTTGCTAAAAGAACGGGTTTTCTTGAATGATCTTTTAGATCTATTTCATTTGATAATGAGGTCTGGATACAAATAGATTCCCTGCAGCATGACGTTTATTTAAGAGAGATAGAGACTGTTGAAGGGAGAGGCGGAAAAGGTTGTGGTTGAATGGAACTGAGGAGATTCTTAAAGAGAAGTTTAAAAAATAAAAGGTCATGTATGAGTCAGTGTATTAACATGATGGAAGCAGGGACATAGGGAGGAATAATGAATAGTGCTAGTATAAACTACTTCTGTATCTTTTTCTTTTATCTTGTGTCTTTAATTTATTTGATTCAGACTTTCATACCTATGTTCTGCTCATTCTGACAGGAAGTAGCATGAGTAAATGTAGTGTCCATGCATACAATATACAAATGAGTCCACAGTCACTCTTTGTCCAAATATATTATCTTCAGATAACATTAAGCTCAGGCAATTGTCACTACTGATGAGGGGAAATGGCAAGACAGAATTAGTATGTTTAAGAAGCACGCCTTAATTTTCTTTATGGCAAACGTCTATTCACAAATCCATTCAAGTCAGAAAAATACATACATCTCACTATGCTTTGCTTCTCCTAATTACAGATGCCTTGATCACATCTTTCTGAGTGTTTTACTAAGAGACACTTTGGTTGGCAGCACTGAAAAAGAGCTATAACGCAATGGAGAAGTCATTCAAACCTCCTACAATAGTAAGAGCTCTCTATCCAGTACAAGAAATTGACAGCTCTGAATTCTGAAGAATACTTGTTTTTAAAAGGCAGGCACTAGTCTTTATGAAGTGACATCAGGATAGGACTAGCCAAAGTTGTTTTGGCCTCTAGTCCCTTGCCTTGGAGATGGCTGTTCTTCAAATCCTGTTAAGATTTTCCCATCCATCTCAAAAGTAAAAACTTGACAGCGGGACTGTCATTGTTTCTTTCATAAAGTCAGATTCAAAGATTCCCCACCACCCTGATATTCTTGGTTGCTTTCCAACCTTTCCAATTGCTGCAATTTAATCTGGAAAGTTTTTTTCTTTCTTTTCTAAAAATTAATTTCAGTGACTAATACAGAGTTGGACATGACACCAGCTTTGAGTAAATGCAATAGAAACTATAAATTTCAGGAACAAGAGGTACAGAAGGCATGATATGAAGGATCAGCGATACAATCTCCCAGCATTTTTTCACTTTGAAATAATTATGCAGGATCTTGAAATCAGCAGGATTTTGGATCAGAGGAGTCAGCAATTATTTGTGCCCCCCCCCCCCCACTTTCTGAGCTGCTTCTTATTCTAAACCAGTCTCACAACAAGCTACAGTCAGCCTTGTAAGGGAAAAAAAGGCTGTGTGATAAACATCTATATTCCCATATTGGCTCAGTACTATCCTTTCCAGGTATGCAGGACATCTTTATAGTATTTGAGAAAAAGCCTTAGTACGCAAAGCTTTCTTTTTTATTCAAAACATTTTTTTTCACAATAACATGGCTTGTGAAATATAAATGTGGAGTTCTTAAGGTAAGCTAAGTAGCTAGTACTTTTGGATTTGTTATCCAGGCAGCTTACACATTGGACAAAATAAATAAATCACTTGATTTATTCACTTTTACCCTAGTCTCATAAATGTGAAACTGAGCTCTGCTTGTTTCCTGGGGACTTCGATCATGAGCCACAGATGTTTGCTCCAAAACTAATCTTAGTGACCCACACAGATATAAAGTTAAAATAGTGAAGAAGCATCTTCAGGCACATGCTTAGTATTGTAAGATGCGTATCTTGAAGTAAGTCTTTCACTCAATAAATCATTTTCTTATGTTCTGAAGTTCCAAGCTTGCTATGTCATAACTTAGCTACATAAATGCATATAATATCTTTCACAATAACAATAACACTTAGGCTTATATATTTGCTCATAGCACTCTTTGGGGGGATACAATGTCAGTATATCACTCCCAACAATCTGGGTTCTCATATTTCCGATATCGGAAGGATGGAAGGCTGATTCAACCGTGAGCCCATCAGGATCAAACTCCAGACTGTGGGCAGAGTTAGCCTGCAATACTGCATTTTAACCACTGCGCCACCATGGCTCTAGAATTTCTAGAGCTAATATGTAGCTAATGCTATATATGTATCATCCCAAGTTAAGTTTGACCGACTGAATTACTTAATAATAATAATAATAATTTTAATACTTATAAACCGCTCCCTCTCCCCATGGGGACTCGGGGCGATGCACAGGTAGAATAAAAACAATAAAAAATATACAAACAGTTCTAAAACCAAATTAAACTTAACCTGTGCTAAAATTCCCATAAAACTAACTATGCTAAAAGCTACCCAATAAAAACCCCAAGGCAGGGAGACTATCCCAGGCCGGCCAGACAGAATTTGTTAAAGTGAATTTACCACCAAAATACTTTAAAAACAAATTCCAATAATTTAATTGGAATGGTGAATGAAACTGGACTTCATTTGATATGCCCTTCATTCCATTTAATTGAACCTAACACTCAATTTGCTGAAAAATAACAACCTCTATCTTTACTGCTTCTCAAGACTAACCATCAAGTTTAGAAGAAAACATATTACTGAACAGCAAGGAGGCACCAACCCTGTGGCAGCCCAGTAGTGAACAGCATATAAGTAGCATTAGTGTAATGGAAATGGCTGTAGGGGACACAGCAAGAGAAACAGAGATAAGAGATGCTTCTAGCAGTTCTCTGAATCTATGAAGCATATATTGTCACCAATGCTTATTGCTAATTTATGAAAAGACTTCACAGACTCACAAAAGCTTAACAGCTTTTAAAGAGATTTTTTATCCATCAGAGGTCTGAAAATGACATCTAGCTCTAAGTAATTTGCATCTGCAGCAATTATAAACTGTCCCCCCCCAACCCCACCTCTTTCACCAAACTTGAAAAGAGAACACCATTCAATGAGACCAGCCTAAGGCATCAGCAGAATCAAATGAAACAACCTCTTTAAGAGAGAAACCACACTTTCTACCCAGTTCTTCCAATGTTAGTTAATTCAGTTTCTAAAAGGAAAGTCCGCACTCAAAAAAGCAAAGGCAATGGGCCTATATTTGACTCAAGTGACCAAGGCTGAAATCATATCTGCCCACCAATCTGATCAACCACTTTTCTTTTGATACTACTGTTGTCAGGGTTCCAAGTAATACATCCCAGTTCAATAAGAACTCCGAGGCAAGCTAGTTCCTCAAAGAACATTTCATTAGGTCATATCAAATTGGCATATTCCTGGTGAAAAAACGACTCTAAATTTGTGATGATTTCCCCCTCAATTGAAAACAAAACTTTATCACTTTCCCCCCCAGTCTCAGTCATATGGTCCAATCAGCATACTGCCCAGTTGCTAGATGACCTCAGTCTCCAATCTGCAAACACCTGCACAAACGTCCTTGATTCCCAGGGGAAATAATTTTATTTTGACTATAACCCCCAGCTAATCTCTTCAACGCCCCTCCCTGCCCCCTACGCTCCAGGCTGTGTCAGCTCTGAAGCAATGGGAAAAATAAGCTCCCTAGAGACTACAAAAAAGAAAATGGCCACAGTTCAGCCAACTTCAGGGTTGACAACCATTTCAATAAAGCTATCTTTTGGGGAAACATTCACATTACAACATTAAACATATTTAATGCTGTTTTTAATTGATTACTGGAGCACTAAAACACTTTAAAATGATTGCTCTTTGCTTTCAGTTCTATGGAATAAAATCCGCTCTGTCAAATACAGCACCCCTTGAGAGTCAATAAATTGTTTTGAAAATTGTGATTTCAAAACTAACTATTATAACCCTGGATTATATCTAGATCCTAGTGGAGGACAGAAATATCACAATACCTAACTTCTGAAATTCCTTAACTCCTAAAAGTAATAGAAGCTAAAATGTTGTTGTCAGAAACTTCTCTGAAAGGCAACAATAGTATAATGGGCTGTGGGGAGGATGGCTGTGATTCTGAGATTTTATCTATTAAAAAAAAAAAAGGATTATTTTGTACATCACTAATTCTATTAGGAATGGGATTGATTACAGTCAGAAACCTGGTGGAAAGCCTTTTCCCTGGTACCAACCCGGCTGCAGGATTATTCAGAATATGCATGAATCCATAAGGCCATTCATAATGCCCTCTCATTAAGCATAAAAGTATTTGAGATTCATACTGCATTATTGTTTATATTGTGAGTTATTTCATTCTAAAAAGCAAGTGCCCAATTTAAGAGCATACAATACAATTTGCACAGGCAACTTTGAATAATATTTACTATTTACTATTTTAATATTTCAATTGTTAAAGATTTTCAAAAGAAGCAGAATATAGGATTTTATGTACTTGGATTCCAAATACAAGCTGATTTGGATCATCAGATTTTTTTTTTGCCACTCCTTCATACTTTTTACTTCCTTAGAAACAAGAATTTAAGGTCAGGTTTCTGAAGAGGAATGGCAAACTGCGGCTCGGTGGATTCATGGAAGGCATTATGTCTGAAAAGGTAACTGGATGCTGGATCCAGACTGCTGAAAATTCTTCTCTCTAGATCAAGGAGACATCTTCATATCCTGACCATTTTGCGACAGTATTTTCTGCTGCCTGCATCTATCTTCCAGGATGTTCTTCTGACTTCTAGCCTTTAATTTCAATGTCACAAAGAAATAGGGATCTCACAATCTATGCAGCTTTTCTATTGATTTAGAGGTTAAAAGACAAGAAGCAGAAGATTATCAATACTTCAGCCTCCTGGCTACGCAGTTTCTTAAAATTTTTTCTCTTCCTATTTTTAAAAATTAAGGAGGAACCCAAAAGAGCTGTTATTTATATGGGTTTATTTATAAATATTTGCCATATTAAAAATTAAAATAGATGCATTCATTGCCGCTGTAGCTTCTCATGATTGTTTGATAGGATTTTAATTTATTTAATTTTTCAACATGGATTGGCAAATAATTTGAAAGGGTCTTGAGAGATTCTCAGAGCTTCTTAGACCACGCTTTAAGAAAGACTGGTCTGAAGAATATGATTAAATGTTTCGGCCCTGTTGCCTCTTCTTGAGAGCCAGACCAATCTCATCAGAGATTAAAAAAAATTTATTGAAAAGGATAAAAAGACAAATACTAACTTTAACTATTACATTGTACAACTTTTTTTTAAAAAAAAGAATAGAGTTCCAAAATTTTCCAGATACAATGAAATGCCATTTAAATGAAATGTAAGATAGCATTGGTCTGCAAAAATAGAGTGATTTTAGCAAATTCCTTATAAAAGAAGCCATAGAATATTTTTGTTAGGAGTAGACTCCTAGTGTTGGGTAGGCAATATATAATACCATGATGACAAATGGTCATTGTTGCTTTAAGGATGTTGGAATGTTGGAATGCAATTAGAGGCTGTAATTATCTTGGCAATAAGAGGAAGTAAGCAGAACGCATATTCCTCTCTCTGCCGGATCCTCTCTCTGCTCGATATCTCTACTGATTGCTATCTGCTCGTGTGCCGTGACTGACTGTTTGAAGAAGGAAAAATCGTTAATTGCTGACTGTAAGCAATTGTTAGTTTGTTAAGGACTTTGTTTGACTAACCATCTACAATCACTGCTTGTGAAGCAGTAGTTTAGTTTTACACCAGCAAAGCTAATTGTTTTTACTAACAGTGTCTGAGATACAATTTGTGTGTTTACTAGCAACGTTTCTCTAGCTGCACATTCTGCTGCACAACATTCTGTCTCCCAACAGAAATATCCCCCAACAATTTTCACATTATTTTACAAATTACAATAGTCTAAGACTAGGGCTGTCAAACTCCCAGTCCGCGGACAGGATGCATCATGCTCTACCCATGCCAGGTTTAGTGAAGGGGAAACAAGTCCTGCTATGTCATGTGACGCTGCCATGACATCATGGGTTTGACACCACTGGTCTAAGGAAAATATTATTTTTGTTCATGAACAGACTAAGGTGTGAATTAAAAAGGCTTGAGAAAACATACAATTCCTGCTCTTGAACAGAGAAATAAAAGATAATTCAATTGGATTTAGCAGCACACAGTAGAGGGGGGGGGGAATCCAACCAAAATTCTTGACTACATTGGCTGTCAAATTTTATTTTACTAGCAAATCTTCAAAGTAAACATTCTACTATTCCCCCAGATTTTTAGGGCATATCTGTTGAATTTGCTTCACTCATAGATTTCCCCTTGAGATCCGTTTTCTAGTTCTGGTCTTCAATTTTAAAAAGAACCAAAAAGCTTTTTCTCTCCAGTCAAGGGAGGGGCTGAGGCAATCAGGTTTTTAAGGGGTTTAGTTTTTAAGATTTTAGGTTTTTTAGCGCAGGGATAAATTGTTTCATTTGATTTTATATATTTATGATGTATTTATATTTGTACGTTTTTAATTCCCCTGTGCACCCCCCTGAGTTCCTTTGGGGAGAGGGAGCGGTCTACAAATTAAATTTATCATTATCATCATCATCATCATCATCATCATCATCATCATCATCATCATCATCATCATCATCATCATCAATCTGAATGTATATGACAAAGAGCCATGCTTCATTTATGAAGGTGGATTCTCTCAGTGCCTATCTGGCATGAAAAGTGGCCAGCTGTAAATATCAGAGTAGGCAGTTTGTATGTTAACAGTGTATTCTTAAATGTAAGCAAGGGGTGAAGCAGTTCTTGGATTGATAAATGTTTCCCAACAATTAATGGAGTGTATATGTCTGAAAATTCCTCCGGGTTATAATAGATTGAAATTTAGATTGGGAAGGGTAAGGATTTTATTGCCAAGGCTGCATTTTAACTTCTTTAGTACCTAAAGGTCATAAGTGCCTTGGGTCAGTGACATCATCAGAATAGGCTAGCTCAAAACCTCGAGATGGTTTTGGGGCTGGAGGTTTCTGAAAAGTATCTTGCTTCTGTAAATCAATTATTTTCCAGATGTTTATCATAATTAATCATCTGAGAGCTACATGCCCTCTGCAGACAATAGATAATTGGTCTTTACATTTATTCTGATATCTAAACTTTCCTTCCTTCCTTGAACACTCTGATAATTTTTGTGTTGTTTTTTTTTAAAAAAAAGTCGTGCCACCATATCACTTTTCCAGAACCTAATCATAAACTCTTACCAAGTTTTGATCCTTGGAATTGTGATAAAATGGCTGAGAATCCTTAGTTTTTCATTTAAATTCTTAGCAAATCTTAAAATATGAATAGTTGCCTAAGGCCAATATTACGAAGAAAAGAACCATTTTTTTCCATGGATGCTTATTTCATGTGCAAGCTTGACAACATTCTTCTTCCAATACTTAACCTGAATGCTCCTGAGTCTTTATAATATTTTTTAAAATAACTGTAATATTTTTTAAAGTATTAACACTCCCAGTCTTCTAGGTTTAAGGCAGTTTTTCCTGTTTTTCCTCAGGTCTGAATAAAATTTATCATTTTAAAATCTCATTTCCCCTACCCTCCGCACCAATATTTCCCAACCTGGCTGCAGAAGAAATGGACAGACAATGATTGTTTTCAAATTAACTCCTTTCTAGCCCAGTCATCTCAGTTTCATCACTGCCCTTATTTACGTGACTGCAATTATATACTTTGTTAGTGTCATAATAACAGAAATGATAATAATACATTTCTTGGCAACCTGTGGGGAATCGCAAACCATCTTTACAAATAATTTGGCTATTCTGATAGTTAACTAAGCAATTATTAAGGGATTATAGAGAGGGGAGTTGGCATCCTTGTTAAATCTTTTCCCCAACTCAATAATCCTTCTCATCTGGCAAACCAGTAGGGAACATCATCTACAGAGTCAGCCTCAGTAAACCACTCTAAATTATCCATTACATTTAACAGATGTCAGGTCCCCCATGTCTCCTGATGATATAAACTCAAGGCAGCTGGATGCTCAGATTATTTGGTTGGCTTAGTATGTGAACCAGAAAACTCTGGAACAATAACTTTTTATATCCAGGTAACAAAAGAAAGAAAGTGGAGGAAAAAGCACTTGATCCCAAAAGTTGTTGCTACTTATATATAGGTCTTCCTATATTATGCTATACTATTATTTGCTTAATCATTATTTATTAAATAAAGAAAAAGTACATTGGTTTGCATAACATGTTAAAAAAGCAACTTAAAAACTTGCAGTAGTTGGATTCACATAACTTGCCACATCGCTGATTGAAATGATGTGTGAACTCAGCCACAAACTGACAAACCAAAGTAATCTGTGTTTCATCATATAAAAGATCACTGCATTTTCCAAATGCCAGCTGGTCTGATATGTCACTACTCCTACCATTTCCAAAATTAAGGCAATGGCTTTACCCATAAATTTACGCACAACTGTTGCTTAGTTTGGACATTTAAAAATTGATTTATTCAACTATGATATGTACAAGCCTTTTGGTTACTCATCTTGCTGTCTTTAGCTGCAATTAATGTAAGGCATCACCAAGTTTTTTCATTTTTGTCCAAGCAAGGAAACCATGTTATTTGCCTGAAAATAAGCAATGTTCTGTGATGATTGGAAATTTAAAATCTTGGCTTGATCCAAAATGAATATCCACAGTTTCCTGGTTCAGACAAAACAGGATATTATGCATTGAAATTCTGGGCTTGGCTGCCATGTATTAACATAAGAAAAGGAACAAACAAATTAATCAGTGGAAGAACTTGCCTCCAGAAGTTTTGAATGCTCCAACAATGGACGTTTTAAAGAAGAGACTGCAGGCCATATGCGGCCCCCAGGCCTTGAGTTTGACACCCCTGGTATAGGATTTCCTACCTGAGCAGGGGTACTGCTTGCACTCGAACAGGGGTCTCCAACCTTTGCAACTTTAAGTCTGAAGGACTTCAGCTCCCAGACCACTCCAGCCAGACTTTGATGAAGTCTGGGAGCTGAAGTCCTTCAGACTTAAAGTTGCAAAGGTTGGAGATGCCTGCACTAGAAGACCTCCAAGGTCCCTTCCAACTCTGTTATTCTATATTCTAAAGAGGACAGCTGCATTTTAGACAATCAAATTCTGTGAAAGGTTTTTCACAGATGAAAGTAATCATATTCAAACCCAGAATCACATTTAAAAAAAAACCTCCTCAGTCATTAGTTTTTTGTTAGCTTTGTGCACATTCCTGTACAAATGTTTCTTCCTTTCAATGGTTTGGTAAGTTTAGACACCATAGTAAGTCTAATTACAATTATCATCAAAATATGGTTTGATATCTGGGGATTCCTTCACAAATCACTGTTTCCAATTGGAGCATGTTTGGACTTCTTTTGCTAGATCAAGACAGTAAGACACTGTGTGTGTGTGTGTGTGTGTGTGTACTTAAAGGCAGAGCACACTATCCAGAAAAGATGTTACTTTTTAAAATCCATATTTTTAAATATACAATTTTAAGAATGGATGCTAGAATTTGTTTGCTTTCCAATTCCCTCTCATTTCTTTTTTCAGTTATCAAATCCTTTAGATTATAAATACCTTCTGTTTTGATATCCATATACTGTATATTTGAAGCATTTAGGGATTTTACATGTGATGGTTACATGGCAAACATGGTTTGGGGAAATAATATGAATACAGTCATAATGGTTGTGTATGAAAGACAGGCAAATGTGACAAACAATATAAGTTCCCTCCCAATCAGGGTAGTCCTCCCTCTCTCAAAGGAGAAGCAATGGGTACGACAGCACAAGCAACCCTGAAAACTAGAGGTAGGAGTTTCTGGCAAAAGAAGAAGAGAGCTTCGGAAAATCCTCTGGAGTATATTGCTCAACACAAACATCTGTTCTGCAAGAGCCTTAAACAGAACCCGCATAAAAAAACCTGGATATTCAACATATGGCTGTGACAAGAACTGAAAGGCAGCCAACAGTTTTGCAGCAGCCACTTGAAGCTGGCATGAAGAAGAGTCTAATGTGGCTATGATTGACACTGCAGCTCAAGGCACCACCGAGCTAGGTTAGGAGAAGATTAGTACGTACCACACTGGCTCGCTATGCATGTGGCTGCTGGGAACGGCAAAGATCTCCAGACGGCATTCAACCAAGAAGCTTGGAGATTGCTAACCAGCAAATGGAGTTAATTTACAGCAGGACTAGAGGCCAGCTCATCTTTCTGCCTGCAGACACTGTCTAAAATATGTAGGATCCTGTCAAAAAAAGAGATGTACTTTTCCCCACCTTACTGGGAAACCATCCATTTATACAATGACAGCATGAAAAAAAGCTACGGCTGTTTTGAAGGAATGGACTTTTGGGAGCTTCCTTATCTTTTATTTCAGCACAGAAGTGAGGAAATAAAACTGAAACGATCATATTGAAACTGAGGCAATCACAGAGGAAGACAAATCACCTTCTAAGTATGGATATTTACTGTGTATGCCAGCAGCAGAGAGTGTCGTCTTGACAATGTGATTACTACAAGCTGCCCGCAGTGAAGACAACAAGGGCCCCTGCCTTTACTATTCGTTTAAAATTTAATTTTTGTTTACATTTGGAGGTGGAATGCACTGAAAAATGAAATGTTGGGTTTCATCCCACTAGTTTTACTTCTATATGTGAGCTCAAAGCATCCACCTTGTGGCGCAACCTGATTACCCATAAAATTGTTTAAAGAAGAATGAGTTCTTCATATCCATTATAATCTATCATCTTAGGTGATGCAGGGGTGTAACAATCGGTCAGCGGAGACTGATAGGGTGTTAGGACAGTGGGGATCCAGGCTGGAGTGAAGAAGATAGAAGAAATATATATCTGATGCACTCATCCCGTGTATACATGAAGTAGGGAGCTGAGATTTATGTATGAGAAAAATGTGTCTCAGTTCAAATAGCAGATTTAATTGGGTCAATGTCAGAGCAATATGTTTTATGAACTTGCTAATCCAGTCCAAGTCCCATCCAGTAACTCCTTCTGAAAAAGATTGTAGATAGCAATAGCACTTAGACTTATATTCCCCTTCCCACTGCCTGACAGCCTTCTCTAAGTAGTTTACAAGGTCAGCATATTGCCCCCAACAAACTGGGTTCTCATTTTACTGATCTCAGAAAGATGGAATGCAGAGTCAATCTTGCGCCAGTGAGAACTGATTTGCCGAAATGCTGGCAGGCGGCAGCCAGCAGAAATAGCCCGCAGTACTGCATTTTAACCATGTGCCACCACAATTGTAGATTGTAGAGGGACTTGAAAAAATCCTAACCACACTAAATACAGAGATCTGTTTGTCTAAGCAACAAGGAAACAGTTATTAACCACAATGAAACCTCCCCTGCATTCTCCTGGCAAAAAGGGAATACTAGCCAGGACTGAATAAAATGAAAATAGGTATTCCCCCAAACAGCAGACTTTGAGCTGGGGAGGGTGCCTCTGCTGCCAGATAAAAAATAAAGAATATGGCTTGATTAGCAGTTGTCTATACTCAGAGTATTGTCTGGACATCCTATACCAGGGGTCTGCAAAGTCGGCCCTTTTAAGACTGGTGGACTTCAACTTCCAGAATTCCCCAGCCAGCATAGCTGGCTGGGGAACTCTGGGAATTGAAGTCCACCAGTCTTAAAAGAGCCGACTTTGCAGACCCCTGTCCTATACGGATCGGGATTGAAGAAATGAACAAACTCTGATAATAATTTGTGTGGGTATGTGGATGCACCTGTGAATAGATGTTTGTGATTTCAAAGGGATCTTTTAAAAAAAAATGAAACTCAAGATTCCAACTTGCCTCGCAGATTATAATGTGACTTGATTTTTAACAGGTCAAGTTTTTCTACTGTAGAATGGGATGGCTTAGGCCTGGTTGTTGCTCACTATGACAGCACTTCTGTGAAATAACACCATTCCTCCCTTGTTGTGATTTAGCATGGCATCTATGACAGAAAATCCCAAATATGGCCATTAGTTCTAAAAGGAAAACTCTCCACAGGATTGTAGAGACAGATCCTGGTGCTTGACCTTGCAAACATAAGTCAGTTTAATCTTCTGAAAGGAACGAGAACAGAAATATTGAATAACAGGCAATTTCCAAATCTACATGTTCCCCAGCAATTGAATCAATGTAAGATTTAGAAACTATATTTACTGTCTCCCATATTTTCAATCAGTAAAACACTACAATGGAATGGAGAGGAACTGGAATCAGGTGATTATAATCCACCATGAAGCTCTATTGCAAAGCTGATAATATTCTTGGAGGGACTCCTACATTAATAGTTGTAAAGTATTTTCAAGAAGTTGTGAAATATTAAGGGCGCAGTGGCTGAGCGATTAAGATGCTGAACATGTTGACTGAAATTCGGCAGTTTGAGTCCTAACTACTGCATAATGGGGTGAGCTCCCAGTCTTACCCCAACCCAGCCACAAGAAAGATTTTATGTAATGATCAGACTCTTTGATTTTCCTTATCAAAATTATGAATTTTATTTGAAGACTGAGGTTTTAATGCTCTTCATTTTCAAGTATACCACTGTGTATGTACAGGTGAAACTCAAAAAATTAGAATATCGTGCAAAAGTTAATTTATTTCAGTAATGCAACTTAAAAGGTGAAACATAATATCTCATAATATATGAGATAGACTCATTACATGCAAAGCAAGATAGTTCAAGCCGTGATTTGCCATAATTGTGATGATTATGGCATACAGCTCATGAAAATCCCAAATCTACATCTCAGAAAATTGGAATACTACATGCAATCAATAAAATAAGGATTGTACATAGAACAATATCAGCCCTCTGAAAAGTATAAGCATGCATATGTACTCAGTACTTGGTTTGGGCCTCTTTGGCAGCAATTACTGCCTCAATATGGCGTGACATGGAAGCTATCAGCCTGTGGCACTGCTGAGGTGTTATGGAAGACCAGGATGCTTCAATAGTGGCTTTCAGCTCTTCTGCATTGTTCAGCCTCATGTCTCTCATCTTTCTCTTGGCAATGTCAAGAGATCAGGCGGGTTTGCAGGTCAGGCGGGTTTGCTGGCCAATCAAGCACAGTAATCCCAGTCATTGAACCAGGTTTTGGTGCTTTTGGCAGTGTGGACAGCTGGAAAATGAAGTCAGCATCCCCATAAAGCTCGTCTCTGGAAGGAAGCATGAAGTGCACCAAAATCTCCTGGTAGATGGCTGTGTTGACCCTGGACTTAATGAAGCAAAGTGGACCAACACCAGCAGATGACATGGCTCCCCAAATCAACAGATTGTGGAAACTTCACATTGGACATCAAGCATCTTCCAGTGTGTGCCTCTCCATTCTTCCTCCATACTTTGGGTCCTTGGTTTCCAAATGAGATGCAAAAGTTGTTCTCATCAGAAAAGAGGACTTTGAACCACTGTGCTTCATTAAGTCCAGGGTCAACACAGCCATCTACCAGGAGATTTTGGAGCACTTCATGCTTCCTTCCGTAGACGAGCTTTATGGGGATGCTGACTTCATTTTCCAGCTGCCCACACTGCCAAAAGCACCAAAACCTGGTTCAATGACCGTGGGATTACTGTGCTTGATTGGCCAGCCTGACCTGAACCCCATAAAGAATCTATGGGGCATTGCCAAGAGAAAGATGAGAGGCATGAGACCGAACAATGAAGAAGAGCTGAAGGTCGCTATTGAAGCATCCTGGTCTTCCATAACACCTCAGGCTGATAGCTTCCATGCCACGCCGCATTGAGGCAGTAATTGCTGCCAAAGGGACCCAAACCAAGTACTGAGTACATATGCATGCTTATACTTTTCAGAGGGCTGATATTGTTCTATGTACAATCCTTGTTTTCTTGATTGCATGTAACATTCTAATTTTTCGAGTTTCACTGGTATTTTGACTTTATTGCTTTCTGTAATGGAAGGATTAAAAACCCCCATTATGAACACAACTGTAAAGCTATTATTTTGCCCCTTTAATCTCTTGGAAGGCCTAACTTTGTTTTTAGTTACAATTCAGTTGGTATCACAGACAGCAGGTACAGCAACAGACAAACAGTGCCCGCAGGCCTCTATACTCTCTCATCTCATGAAAGTGGGCAACAGTGAGCAGATTCTCAATGAATTACTGAAAACTATACATCAAATAAGATGCTTTGAATTTTATTTTAATTCACAACTAAAGAGCTGTATGAATATTTGGCAAACTTGTGGGTAATTTGGAGCATCTTCATTTAATAAGTTATTATGGTTGGATTTTAAAAAATAACATTCATCCAAATATTAACAGATTAACAGAGTTGGAAGGCACCTTATAGGTCATCTAGTCCAACCCCCTCCCCTGCTCAAGCAGGAGACCCTACACCATTTCTGACAAATGGCAGTCCAATCTCTTCTTGAAGTCTCAAGTGATGAAGCCTGCACAACTTCCAAAGGCAAGCTGTTCCATTGGTTGATTGTTCTCACTTTCAGAAAGTTCCTACTTATTTCTAGGTGGATCTCTCCTTGGTCAGTTTCCATCCATTATTCCTTGTCTGGCATTCAGGTGCTTTGGAAAATAGCTTGAACCCTCTTCTCTGTGGTATCCCCTCAAATATTGGAACACTGCTACCATGTTTTTCCTGGTCCTTCATTAGACTAGCAATGCCCAGTTCCTGTAACCGTTCTTCATAATAAGTATAATAGAGGCTGGCTTTTCAATTCTTTATGTTGGAAGTACAATATATAACTAACTATCCTTTTGACAAACCAAGCACTCTACTGCCTACCTGGATCCCTATCGGAGTCTCTCAATCTAGGGCTTGCATTGAAGTTCCTCAACTTGATGGTATTCAGGGAGTTCAATCTCACAGCCTGGAAGCTGGGTCAGGGAAAGCCACAGGGTGTATATACTCCATGACAACCATGGGTTTGTTCCAATAATCTCAAAACACATTAGTGGATGTATGTCAGACTTTCCTTTTGCTCCAGGGCAGTTTTGTTGTGATCTGAATCTAGTCAGCATTATACAGTGGTACCTCGGTTCACGAACTTAATTCGTGAACTGACTCTGGTCGCGAACAGAATTGGTTGTGAACCGAGGCACAGTTTCCCATAGGGTTTAATGTAAATCCAATTAATCCGTTCTGATCTTTCTTTTGGTTTTAATTCTTGAACTGACTCTGGTCGCGAACCGAATTGGTTGTGAACCGAGGCACAGTTTCCCATAGGGTTTAATGTAAATCCAATTAATCCGTTCTGATCTTTCTTTTGGTTTTAATTCTTGAACTGACTCTGGTCGCGAACCAAATTGGTTGTGAACCGAGGCACAGTTTCCCATAGGGTTTAATGTAAATCCAATTAATCCGTTCTGACCTTTCTTTTGGTTTTAATTCTTGAACTGACTCTGGTCGCGAACCAAATTGGTTGTGAACCGAGGCGGAGTTCGTGAACCGAGGCGGAGTTTGTGAACAGAAGCGGAGTTCGTGAACCAGACCATATTTTTATGAACTTTTCTGTTCGTGAACCGAGGCGGAGTTCGTGAACAGAAGCGGAGTTCGTGAACCAGACCATATTTTTATGAACTTTTCTGTTCGTGAACCGAAGCGGAGTTTGTGAACCGGAGCATATTTTTATGAACTTTTCTGTTCGTGAACCGAGTTGTTCGTGAACAGAGGCGTTCGTGAACCGAGGTACCACTGTATCTAGCCCACTGTTGTGGTTAGATCACCTTCTAGTTCCAATTAAAATTAATGTTCAAAAGGGAACCTAACTGAGCATGGGGACAAGCAAAATTTCAAGATATCATGAAAAAGGGGAAACCTTTACTTTTTTACTTTCCCTATTTTATTGCATTGATGAAATGTCAGGAGCAGCATACAGACGTAATTATTATTGTTAATAACAGTACCTTTTTTTCCTATGGATTTTTTGTTAGAGTTTTTCTTACACTTTGGTTAGATCTGGTTTGGTTAGCTGTTATTTCATTCCTGTTTTCTTTTTATATACTATGCCAGGGGTCCCCAACCTTTGCAACTTTAAGTCTGAAGGACTTCAGCTCCCAGAATTATCCAGCCAGCAAAGCTGGGTGGAGAAGTCTGGGAGCTGAAGTCCTTCAGACTTAAAGTTGCAAAGGTTGGGGACCCCTGTATTATGCCATTGCTTTTTAACATTTTTAAAGGCATAATGTGGTTGTTTGGGCTTTGGCTAATACAACACAGCTGCTATAGATATAATACTCTATCACCCAGTCAATATAGTTTATTGAAATCACATGAAATTTCACATGAAATTTCACATGGTTACTATCAACTAGATTGCTCCAGCTTTTAATTAATACTTTAAAAAAATCTTTACCAAATGATATCAAATTCTGTCTTGTTTTTGCCTTGAAAAGTTTGGTTGAAGTTGAGTAAAGCTGGTTATTGAATGTATTAGGAATAGTAACACATGTGGGAGAATAAATGGAATGCTTACCAAATGTTTATTTTGTCAACCATAAAATCTTTTCAAAATGAGCATTCAACAATTCTGCCGCTTTGATAAGCACCTTTGGGACACTAAAATTTTACTATAAGTTGCAGCTGTTATAACCCCCATAAGCCATTCTGCCAGGCAGCACTGGCTGAAACAAGCAGTGCTCAGCAATCTTCAATGGCATCCGCTGATCTGTTGAGAGCAGCAGATACACCATATATGGATCTGAGACTGGCACAGATCCCAAAATGCCCACAGGCTCTGCAACTTCATGAAGGCAGCTCCCTTTGTGCAGCAGGCTAACAGTGAACAATTTGAAAAAAAAGGCAACAACATACAAGGAGAGGAGAAAGAGTTTAGTCCTGTTCACTAGCCAGATATCTGACTGGTGATTCAGCAAAAGCAATTTTGGCCTGATGAGAGCCACCATGCTCACTTCTTAGTTTTCAAACAAAGAGAGAAATAAGGTATGGTATGGTATGTATGATAATAGTCAGTGTCAATGGATGATTTCAGAAATAACTTCCTTTGTAACCGCCTTGGCTATTGTCTATAATTTAAGTCACTGAATGACCATGAACAAATATAGACCTCTCTCAAAACCCAAACAAATGATCTGACATATATATCAAAGAGCAATCTTTGGTAGACTTCTCAAATTGATCTAAAATGATGGTGTCAGCAACCTTATCTCTACTGAAGGAGGATTAATGAGCAGTAATGACCTCATGTGCCAAGGGTATTCATCACCACACAAGCATAAGGCAAGAATCCAGCAAATACAATGTTGAGAGGTACAAGTGTCAGCACCAGTTTATTTTTATTGAAGATAACTAATTAAGAATGCCTATCTCCAAATAAAGCAGTGATTTTCCTATACAAATGTCATGACACTGCTTGCTGGTTTGCTGATTCAGCCACTAGAGCATAAGCTAGATAAGGGGCAGATGTACCATAAACAGCTCAAAGCACAGTTGATGGGCAACTACTCAAGGAAGTCTACCAAAAAAAGAAATAGCAGAAAGGCTGCTGTGAGCTTCATATCTCAAGAGAAGCTACTTTATTATATGCAAGGAATAGTTAAATTGTCTGCTCAGGAAAATAACCAGGGAATGGCACTATTCTTGGGCTACCCTCATAGTGAGTGCCTACTTTTACCATCAGTCAGAAGTGTTTTATAATAATATGCAAGTTAATCATTCTATTTTCTCGCATGGAGGGCCACTGACAAATTGATTGGGGAAGAAGTTGGCAGTAATTGATATTGATAAATTTACTGTTTAATCATTAAATGCCACATAGAATATTTTGAATGCTGCTTAAACAGAATTATTTCATAAAATGAGATTCAAATGGAGCATTATCTTACAAGGTCTATTGATAAGACTCTTAAGAACTGACTTAAGGTCTTCCTAGAAAAGACCAAAGGCCTAGTTAGCCCCTTTCCCCTCCACAGTAGTCAGCCATGAAGCTCCACATGTATAAATGAAGAAGGAGCCATCTTGCCCAGAAAGTTCCTCATCAACCATATTTAGAACATGAATGGTCACAATCATTAGATACATGCTTAGAATGGCAAGTAGGAGCATGTCATGAAAATCAAAAGACTAAATGATCACATTTTCAGGCTTAGAAAAATAAAAACATAAGGCACAATATACCAATAACCAAGGGAGCTGAATATTCAATTTCCATGCCGTTCCTTACTAACTATTATTTTCATAAGTTCTATTTTGTCTCATTTGGAGAACACCTACTATATATATATCTTTAAGGCATGATCTCAAATAATCATCAATGTTCAAATGCATCTCTTATCATATTTCATTGTTTCCAGTCATTTATTCAGCATGCACAAAATACATGAGTTATTCCATTCTCCAAGAAATTGCAAAAATTGGATTACTAATCGTTGATGCATTGTAAAAAATAATTTATGAAGACTATCAATGTAGGTCAATTGCCAATTAAGCAAATGAATAGTGTATGAATTATCTGAATAAATAAGTTTGATCAATGGCAGGAGGATTTGCAGAACTTGATTTTATTTGTTCATTATTTTTTAACTAAATAAATCTTAAAGATCATGTAAATGTTTGCGATAGTATCAGTCTGGCACTGTCATCATCAGAGAAGTTTGGTATTCCTTGTAGATTTCTCAGGTACTAAGTATACCTGATGCTGCTTTGATTCTGAGCTAACACAAAACCAGTCAGATTTCTTTAAACCAGCTTTTAAACCAGCAATTCTCTGAATATATAACTTGACCCATATAAAAGCTGCATTATTAGTTTTTCATTTTCCAGTGCTTTTTCTGATGTTTTTTGCTCTAAGTCAAAAACACATCGCTGTTATTATGTGTTATGTAGTTTCTCTGAAAAGCTCTTTCCTTTCCTAAATGTTGTTCCAAATTCTATTTTAGAAGCCATTTTTTTCTGCATGTCAATATTATTAAAACTGATAAGAGCATGCTACCTTGTTCAGTATTAACTGCTGATGGTTACTTTTGTTTCCACTGTACAGGATAAAAGAGGTGGACTTCAATTAGAAGCACTGCTTTAATGTAAAGGAAAGAAAGATTCTGTTCCATGACTAGATCTTTTAATTCATTAATCATGCCAGATTATTCTAAAAAGAAGGTGGAATTATCTCCAGGTATCCTACAAGATACAAAATTGTAATAAGGGGAAGTGCCATTGTATACCTTTCTAAACAATTCAGAAGCACAGCCCTCCTAGTACATGATAAAATTTGACATTTACATAATACATCTTGATTGCAAAATGCTGTTATCTTTGGCAAACAATGTTAAGTCTGGCACTACCACAGTCATTACTCTTTGTTGGAGTTTTTCTCACTAATGACTTGTTTTACTATACTGACAATCACAGCTAGACAATACCCTGCTCCCTTCCCCCCTACCCCCCAGAAAACTTTTTCTGTCAGATTTAAGACATGACTGACAAAAGATAATCTGGGAGAGAGATGATGGTGAATCAATTTGCAGCTCTACCTTTATATACTGTAATGGCAAAGCATTTCAGGGATGATGAAGTTGATTCAGTGATGACAATCTGAGTATTCAACAGCAAGAGCTAATCATATACTTCAGCCATCAAGCATCGCTTACCAACATATTCAGAGAGGAACACAACAAAGAATGGAGTGACCAGGTCATTAATCCCTTGCACGTAGCCGCTGGCAGGGTGTCGGATGGCCCAGATAAACAGGATTCGTTCAAAGATCTAGAGAGGAAGAAGGAAAGCCAGGTGCTTGAGTTAGCCATGCCCAAGGAAAGAGGAGAAAGCCTGAACAAGAGCAGGGGAGGAAGAGGTTGTGGTAAGAGTTAGAGATGCATAGTGACTAAAGAAATAGCCAGGCTTGAGGTTCTTAGCAGCAAAAGAAGATACAGCATACAGGGTACCTGGTTCCTAGGATGCCACGTGCAGAAGCCAGCAGAAATTCAGAATTATCACTGATGAATATTCTGCTCTGAAAAGAGTTTATCTATCCCTTTCCATTGTCTATGTGATTAAGCACCTAGAAGGATACAAGTTGAAAGGCAAAGGAGATGCTGTTTGGGGATTACCTGGCTTCACCTTCTCCAAGGACGCATATTCATGGATGGAACTCTGAGGTTATTTCAACCCAGATCTGCAGCCATTGGAAGTTCTGGGAAAGATCAGATACCTTCTCAACTTTTTAAACCTTTTCTTACAAAACCAATGTTGCTTCTTTTTAAAGGGGAGAGGGGGGGAGAACCAGACTGGCTAATTAAGCCATATGTCTGCTTTATTTGTTCAAATATTTCAGTCAAAAGGAACAAAAGGTGCTAGGTTGGCAGTACTTAATATAAACGATCATTAAACAAATGGTTGTCAATTGAGGGCCATTTTTAACTTATACCTTTCAAGCTGATGTTTGGGGGTCAGCTGTTTCATAACAAGTTTAATAAATGTCACGCCTAGTTCAAAAGAGCAGATAACAAAAGATGGTGGGGGGAACACTTCTGGTCATCCCAGCTAATACAAAATGTTGAGCTAAATGCATAAGTATTCTGATGTGGATGAAGGCAGTTCCCTGTTCTAGTCCAACGTGTTCTAGCCGTTCTTCTTAGTTTAGTTAGTTTATTCGATTTGTATACCGCCCTATCTCCCAAAATGGGACTCAGGGCGGTGAGTTATGTAAGAATCTTTCCAAAGTCACTATGATATATTTTGCAAATGCTCTTATATCTACTGTTAAAAGTTCCTCATTTTTCGCAATGAGGTTTCTTGCATACGGTTTAATATAGGCAACAAAGGGCCTTCTCACAACTATCTGGTATGGCTGAAAATCATGAACCTTAGGATGAGGCTACTGCTAACATGTACACAGCAGCCCCAAAACACACTGCCAAGTTCAATAAATCACTTCTGCAGAATCAGCAAGGCCTGGCAGATCATACATTGCAGCTCCTTGACAGAGGTGCTCTAGATTCTCTTGTTTCCTTCAAATATAAGAATGGGGCTCAGACCTGAGGCCCCTGATAGGTTTTCTAGTTGCACACCAGATTCAGAAACATTAACCCCAGCATGCTTCAAGTCCTCATGGTGATTTCTGTAATTGAGGGAACTGACATTCTCCAGAATATATGTTGTTCACACTTCATGAAACATTAATAATAAATGAATAGCTTCTCTGTTACTTTTGCATCCGCAATGATTGAATTTAGCAGACAAGCATCTGATGTCTGTTGTTTCGAGAATATAAAATCTTGATGGAGGTATTTATTGCTAGTTGTAGGAAACTTGTTATACGTAGCAGAACAATATAGCAATATCTCAATGCCCTTGGTATAAATTCCCTGACCAGTTTTCCTTTCAAGAGTCTGCACAGGTTATTTTATAACTTTCAGGATAGTCAGCAATGGCATTCAACATAATTGTGACAGATAGCTCTCATTAATCATACTTTGAACATGGCCGTTTGTTTTGCAGCACTACCACTTATATTAATGGTTGAGTATTGTGGCTCTTAAGCTGATCAAAGCTTTTAAACAGTATACACAGGCCATTGTCTGCTACAAGGAGAAAGGGGACATACACCAGAAAACAAGCCACGACAATGTGCCTATTCATTTCAAGGCCAACAGCACAGGACCTTGTTAGGTATTTATTTATGCTTCATAAACCTGAAGAACTGAATCAATCTATTATGGTTTTAGACAGACCTTGCATTAGTAATCATAAATTGCCAAACCCAATCAATGCTGGCTCCTATATAAAGAAAACCCCATCTCTCCTATACACTAGAGCAGGGGTGGGCAAACTTTGCAACTTTAAGTCTGAAGGGCTTTGCTGGCTGGAGAATTCTGGGAGCTAAAGTCCTTCAGACTTAAAGTTGCAAAGTTTGCCCACCCCTGCACTAGAGCTAGAAATGGATTATGATCACTTAAGCTTGACTGAAACAGCATGATTTTCAGGCATCAGTAAATAATCAGCAGAATCAGATTGGTCAAAGCTAAAATAATTTACAGTACATAACCTATTTAGTTATTAATATTTGGAATTCAATTCATCTAGCCAGCGGTCTGCTATTTAAAACTCTACTAAGATAGTTTATGTTCTTAGGCAAGTCACCTCTTTGCTACAATATGGACGTAATGCAGTTTTGCTGGTGATACACACTGAGAGGACACTTAAAAGTCAGGGATTATTCCTTCACAAAGTCACTTTCTGTTAAAGAGTTTCTAAAAATACTGACTGACTTCTACAGAGCCTTATCACTAGAGAGCATCTAGAAAGGCCACACAGACCCTTGCCTTTTACTCATAGTAACTTCCTAGATACTAGTAGCATCCTCAGAAGACTTATTCTGGGAACTTATCATTGAAAGGATTGAAAATGCCTGGAGAAATGGATTCCTTGGTTTTCGGGCTTTGATTTTAAATTCTCTTTCAAAGGTATTCAAAATGGCAAACTGTATAGTCAATTTTATTACATCAGGAAAAAAATCTTTCCAACTGTACTGTTCTTATTGTTCTACTAATCTTACTTCGATTTTAGAATACTGTATGTTCTCCTAATATTGTCATATTTTTCTTCTTTTCTATTGATTTGTAAGCCCACTCTGGGAGTCCTTAGATAGCAGGATATTGGGGGCTATAAAAAGATAGATAATATCAGAACATTGTACCCTTGCAACTAACTATAACCATACATAGGAAAAAAGATTTTATCCTATCTAGTGCATTCTAAAAAATCTAAAAATATGGAGAAGCTGCATTTTTTTCTGTTGAAAGTTTGGAATTTCATGTAATATTTGAATGTATGGATTCTTATGAAAAGTCCATAATTAGACAGTATTGAAGCTATCGGGCTGCAGGTTGAAATGTTAGCCCTGTGTAGTTCTTCCTGTTGATTTACCTGCAACATCTAGTATGTAATGCAATGCCATTGTGTTACAAATTTCTTTATCCCCACAGTAATGGCTGGCAAAATAAAAGGAAACAGAATGCAACATTATCCTATCGTATACTTGTATTAATACATATCCCTTAGAAGAAAGAGACAGAGAAATATTTATCTGGTGGCAATGTGCATTCTTTTATAATTTCATAATGAAATGCATTTCCCAAATGGTGCGCTTAAGTAGAATATTGATAAAATATTCCTGCAAAATAGGTGTGCCTGCATGAGTCATTTATATTGCATTTTTGAAATGCAGCATATTACTACATAGCCACCTATCTTTTAGAGTGGAAAGAAAATACTTAAAAGTGTGATTTAAAGAAAAAATCTATCAGAAATGCAAGGCAGTTAACCCTAGAACATTGTTTCTTGACTTCAGCAAGTTTATGATGTTGGGCTTCAATTCCCAGAATTCCCCAGCCAGCTGGAAGTTGAAGTTCACATATCTTAAACTGGTTGCCATTGAGTAACTGTACTCAGAAAATCACTCATAATCAGACAAAAGAAAAATGTCTGTAAGCATCCTTGGTCACCAACATCAAGAGTTAAATGGTTTATCGGGGGGGGGGGGGGAAACTTCTCACCTCTTGAACTAATGGTTGCTGGAACAGAGGGATGAGGGGATTTGTCCGTGGAATGTCTATATGGATCTGAAAATGATTTTTAAGAAAATAAAAAGAAATTAAAGACTGCAAACAAATCTTGCAATCTGTACACACAAGGCAATATTTCCATGGCCCAGTCTAAACAGAAGATAGAACGATGTCACTGATTCATAGAGGACCAACATTATAGCATGTTCTTGCTCATCCAACTAAATGGAGCTGATGACTCAAGGATATATGTTAATGATCCAGCACAAATATGCAAGCCTTGCAGGAATAATCCCTTCAAAGGACTACCCTAAAAAACCCCTAGATAATTTCCCCACAGTAGCTTATCTTTGGGTCAAGAGTGTCTGCAACTCTTGGAAGACATGCAGGCAGCATGTTCACCAGCCTGATGGCTATGAGGTTCCAGCGATCAGTTTTCTAGGCAGCATAGGGGAAACTTTATAAATCTAAATCAAATCAAAATCAAATCAAATCAAATCCTCCCAGCAAAAGAGCAACCAGCCCACACTGCCAATGGTAGGAAGGACGCAGTACTACATAGAGCTGCTTCAAGAGGAAGGAGTAGGGAAGTCTTGTGTAGCTTTTTCTTTTCTTTCCAGTGAAGCAACTCCAGTGGCTCTCTCTGGAAAGAAGCGGAAGAAAGCATCCTATTTCCTAGAGCAGGGTGTATTGGAGAGTAGACCTCCCCTCCCCTCAAGCATGCTTAACATTGTGGATTTCACCAAAAGCACTGACCTGCAAGCAAGTTCGTGGAGAATGAACACAGTTTCTATGCATGCATACGTTTATGTGTCTGCTGGTTATACAGTATATGTATATCTGGAATATCTGACATAGATATCTGAGATGGCCTTCAATACCTAACTTAGCTCTGAAAGGCAAAAAGGCTAACTATTCCTGTTCTAGGGTCCATTAGTTTCATGTCTGCTGATTTTGACAACAAATAACACCTAGGAAGTGTATATTATTGTCCAGTATATTATTACCAATGTTAATTTGGGAATGTGTAATGGGAAGACCCATTCAACTACAGAACTCACTAAGTGACTTGCCCAGAAACTATCTCAGCCAATCTATCTCACATGGCTATTGTTCTGCAGGTAAATTCCCCCACTTTCCAAATCCATGCTTTGGAGCTCAAAAAAGTTTGGGAACATAAATGCAAAGAATTGTAACTAAACAAATAATGGTTAGAACTACATGCAAATCAGTAAGGGGGCCAAGATCAATCTAGAGATTAGAAGTCTGAGTACCTGCCGATAGGTATCTTGATGATGCTCCTCATTTCTGGAGTCATAATACTGTTCAATGAAGCCAAAATACTCTTCTCGTTTTCGTTGTAAAGTCAGCTTCCTTCGTTCCATACTGGCAGGGAGATAACCCTATAGAAGACAAAACCTGTCAAGTCAAAATTCTTCCACTGCGTTCCACATTCCTATCCAATTTTCACTCCAACCTGCCCAATGCTAGGCCCACAAGACAATATTTTAGGAAAGGATATAGGATTAACAAGAGTTCAACAAAAAGTTATAGAACCGAAAGTTTGCAAAATGCAGCTTCTTCTAACCAAGTTCTCCTTTACGGGATGAAACTGCAACTATCAACATTTTTCCTGGCATTAAATGCTTAAAAGCATTGGAGACAGTCTTACTTTGGAACCTACAATTCCAGCATCACATAAAGATTTCTTGGGAATAAGGCTTTTTGGAGGTCAGAAATACTTTGTCATGTAACTTCTATCATTTTCTACAGAGACTGACTTTGGAATTCATTGACATTCTTGCTTTTTTATGGCATAACTAACATAACATATGGGCTATTTTTATTTCTAAATCAGTTTTTACAAACCTAAATATAAAATGTACTGTTCTCCCATGCTACAGTGTCATATTCCTCTCAAGAGATCTCAGGCAGCTTGATTAAGAAAGCCTTGGGCTAAAAATCCAACCAGGAGCTGTGTTTGCCTGGAGCCCAGTTATGCATCTTGGATACATTTTCATTATGTAGATGACACAAGTTGTCCTAGGTCAGAGGATGCAGCACTCACTGATAAAAGTCGCCAAGTCACAGGACGAACCTCTCTGGGGACACCAGGCCAGCTGCATTTCCTCAGTTCATCTGCAAAGGGGTAACAATGAATGTATTCATTTTTGGCACTTTGAAAGATGGCAGAAAGAATATACTTTTCTCCCCTCTGGGTAAGTAACTTTCTGCTTAGCTATGTATGGCAATAGTATAAGCACCCCCCCCCCACCCCCCAAACAGGATGAAAATCTAGGTGCGTCTTATACACTGAATACAGCATTTTTGGCCTACCGAAACCCCGGCCCCTTTGCAAAAATGGACGTGCAGAGGGTTTGGGAGGCTTGCAAAGTGCTTCTGGGGCTGGGGAGAGGAAAAATGAGCAAAAACCAGGTAGTTTCTCCCCCCCCCCTCCTCCCAGGAGTACTCTACAAGCCTCTCAAAGCCTCTGCATGTCCTCCCCACTTTTTTTTTTTGCAAAAACTGGGCCGTCTTTGCGAAAAACAGACTGTTTTTTGCCCCTCCCCTCCCCAGCCCCCAGGAGCACTCTACAAGCCTCCCAAAGCTCTGCATGCACTTTTTTGTGTGTGCAAAAAACAAGGCATGAGGGTTTGGGAGGCCTGCAGAATGCAAAAACATTTTTTTCCAAATTTACCTCTTCAAAATCATGGTGTGTCTTATACTCCAGTGCGTCTTATAGTCCAAAAAATACAGTATGTTTCTTTTTATTTTAATTCTTTGAAATTTAAAATTGGATTTAAATATGTATGGAAATAAAATAATAAATCAAATATAATCACAAGGACTCTGTATAGATCTCCAACTGTTCTGCTTTAGTACTCGTACAATCCTTGTTTGATCTCCTCCAAGACTATAACATTAACATTCTTGACTAGCTTGGCTAGTAGGGATGACCTTACACTGGAATCTCATGTTACACAAGGACATTTATGATAACCTAAACATGCTTGCGTCACAACAGGAGGAATGTGGTTGTTTATTTATTATTTCTAGAAACCACAAGTTATTGAGGTACTTTTATCATCCCAACACCTGGACTCACCTAGATCTGTGTTTTGGCTGGACAGAAGCTGCCGGAATTTTTCCAAGCGAGTTTTCTCACGCACCGTCATGGGAGGAGCCCCAGAAGCATTTTGGTCAGAGATGCGAGCGACGAGTGGAATGATGGGTCGGAATGGGAGAGATTGCTGTTTGTGGAGGGTGTTGCGGATACAGGCATCCTCTAAAAGAGTTTAAAGAGGTCCATCAGAAGTATACCGGGCAGTAGCAAACACTGGAGCTTCCAAAATCCATTGTTTTCTTCGTGCGCTTCAAGGTGTTGGTTATCATCTTCAAAGCGCTCCATGGCACGGGACCTAGCTATCTGCGGGATCGCATCCTGCCCCATACATCCCTGCGGCCGATTCGCTCCCAGAGAGGGACTTCTCTGGGTGCCGTCCACTAGGCGACGCCAGTGGGCGACGCCCAGGGGAAGGGTCTTCTCTGTGGCGGGTCCGACCCTCTGGAACGACCTTCCCCCCAAAATTAGAACAACTACGGACCTCCGCTCCTTCCGTCAAAAATTAAAAACACATTTCTTCTGCTTGGCCGGCCTGGGGTAATTGAATTGTTTTTTAGGGTTTTTAGGAGTTTAGTTTTAGTTTGGGATTTTAGCGCAGGGTTTTAGTTTAATTCATTTTAATATTGTATTATGTTTGTGGTTTTATATATGTATTTTTAAATTCCCTGTGCACTGCCTTGAGTCCCTTCGGGGAGAGAGAGCGGTTTATATTATTATTATTATTATTATTATTATTATTATTATTATTATTATTATTATTATTATTATTATTATTATTATTATTATTATTATTATTATTATTATTATTATTCCAGAATCTCCATTTCCAGGAAGGCTTCCACACCTTTAAACACACACATGGCAAGGAAAGTCTCCATACCGTGAATTTTCTCTTCCATCACTGAATGATGGCAGACGCTTCACATGTTTCCTGCCATGCTGTTATTAAAAAGGTATGCAAAGAACTTGAGCATTAGCCAAGATAAACCATGAACCTGATCCATTCCTGCTGACCAAGTTATCAAACTGTTCTGTTTCATTCATTCTCCAAGGACCCTTGCACAGGAATACCCTGATCTTTTACAATTTTCACTATGCTTGACATAACTCTTAAGGAAAGTGCAGAGATCCAATGATTGTAAAGGTAAAAGTAATAATAATAATAATCTTTATTGTCATTGTAATAAAATAAAATAAAATAAAATAAAGTAGACTGTTATATTGTTAGCAATTTAGATGGATGGCTCTCAAACCACTTTCACTGATGTCAAGATTACCTGGCCTGTCCATCAACATTATATAAAGCCAATGCTATCTCAACTCTTCTTCCATCATCTCCACCTGTTCAATCCCTTCCATCTGTTTCCAGATTTCAGGTTCTTTCATTCCTTCTTCCTTCAGCATGCTAAACAACAAAATCAATAGCACAGAAGAGGAAACACCACACCTCAAAAGCAATCTACCACCCCAACTTCCTCTGTACTTCAATGCTAAAAAGCCAAACAATTTCTAGAAAAGAAATAGAATGTGGTATGGGCTTTGATGCCATCTGGTGGTAGCTTTGCTATCAGATGGCTAATTTTCGAAAGCCAGAAAGCAGAATACACTTTGTTCATCACTGCAGTATGCAAGATAAGGCATGCATTATCTTAATTGTTTGATTAAAGGAGTGTACAATTTCTGGCTTGAGGATTTGTGGCAGAACCCATTTCAAGGGGAATTTCAGGGACCATGCAGGGTAAAATGGGTATCTCTAGAATATCTGTAAAGATTAAGGTACTGATTTTATCCTCTAATTTTCCTTAAGTTCAAAGCCATCAGCGAAGAAGCTGTCAACTTTTTGGAAGTGGAACACAAAAAGAATTCTGGTAGGCTGCATGACGACTTCAGGCTGTATATTTTACATTCATATCTCACATGCAATATCAAGATTCTGTGGTCAAAACTCTTATGATCTTCCCAAAAGTTTCAAAAACTTTTTGAGTACCAGTTCACTAACCAAAAGGCCTTTATCTGCAGAAAGAACAAACTCATTCAGTCCCACTCTCCAATAAACATGTGATAACTATGCTTGATATCAGTTAGTACGAATGACTAACAGATACATTAACCACTGCTCATAAGAGCATATCAGATCTATGTGTACTCTGTAAAGGAATGTATTTTTAAAATACACCATTATAATTTCACTGGCAAGAACAGCTAAGGTCTACCAACATAATCAGATCCCAGGATTCACCTTGTCTAGCACTCAAAATATATTGTAACCAACGTCGATAAATAAATATGAAGTTCAAGGACATGTTTATATATCTGCATCAATGTATTCTGTTCCTGCTAAATATGGGACAAAATAAAAAGTTAAAAAAGCATGAAACTTTTATTTCCTGGGATATTGTACTTAGCTCGTCACCAGCTTTCAGGATATCATCAGGAATTAACCACCCACATAAAAGGTTATTTCTTCGTCCATTAGAGGGGAAAAAAATGCATTTCTTGGCTAAAACAGATGGAAGGTTTTGAGAATATTCCATTCTGCATTTGCCTACAAATGCAGCATTTGTACAGAACTGCAGAATTCCCTCTCACAAATTTGATGGGATATAGCAATACACTGCAAAAAAAGCCAAAAGCCACAAGCAACGTACCAGGTCCTCTGGATAGCTGGGCTTCACTATTGGATTTGATGACTTTACAATTGATTGGTGTGTCACTGAGAGCTACTTGGGGCCACTCGGGTTTCATATGCAGCCTGCTGTGATTTTCCAGGACTTTTGCTGCTGCGGCCTTGGCCACTTTAGAGTTCAATGTTTGGAAAGATGAGAAATCTTCATCTTCATCATCCCCAATATCCCAAGCATCACTAGTGTCCCGAGCAAATTCATGAAAACTGCTGGTCTTCTTATTTTTCATAGATAGCGTATTGATCTTGGAGCGTTCCTTGATGAAGCTAAAAAAAAGTAAAGTGATACACTGTATTGAGAATTGCACTTAGCTTTGATGTACAAATTTTCCTTGCCTATGCTAATCTTTCATCGTTTTCATTTAATGTATCAGTTGCTCTCCCTCCATCCCACTGTTCCCTCTCTTTCCTTTCAGTGAGCCAAAGAACAAAGAATGGAAAATAATTTTAGGCAATCTCTCCCAAATGCAAACTCCAAATTCTAAGCCAGAACTTTATAGCAGGCAAGAAGCAAATATTTCTGCCTGAGTCCATGATGTAAAGGGCGGTCTATGAAACTTCCTGTGTGGTAAGCAAAGTAAAACTCCAGCTTTATGTTATATAAATAGGATACTAAGGAAGTATAAACCACGCATATATAAGACATGGGAAAATAGAAATGTTAATATACTACCACCCAAATTAACATGTATATTGAACAAAGACACAATTAATCCCTTTGTTTAATACTGTTAATTTGCACTTGCTTTATTTTTAGTTATATGAATCATGAGCCTAGCATCAAAGAACCCAGGATAACATCTTTGTCTATTCAGATCAAGAAACCTAAATGAATTCCAAGAAAGTAAGACAGATCAAATGGAATTTTAAATTAAAAAAAAAAGGAATTTCTTAAGAATACATCAGGAATCCCTACCAATAATCCAAAACTAATGATGGTACTGAGCCCCCATTAGTTCCACTAGCCTTTGCTTAAAAAACAGAAAAAGAGGAGGCAGAGGGACCTCACATGTACTTTTTCGGTCCTAAGCTTTAATACAGAATGAAGTTAACTAAACTGACAAGTAGAAGTAAATTCTAAATAGCTGAATCATAATCCAGAAGTCCAATGTCAATAACAGCAACAAATAAAAGACCAAATTTAGCCAATCACTGTACATAGACCAGCATAAAAGGAGGAACATATCACTGATACTTATTTCTAGGTACAGTGTTTCTCAACCTTTGCTGGCTGGGCAGTTCTGGGAGTTAAAGTCCACCCTTCTTCAACTGGCCAAGGTTGAGAAATATTGCTCTAGGATAACAATGGTTGTGCACCCTAAAATTCTCAACTGTCTTTCCTCACTCTAGGATTATTTGACTAAAGTGAATGTGTTAAATCAATGGATCACAGCCTATAGTCTGAGAAGGTTATGCATATAGTCTTCATTGAAAATTCCAAAACAAAAGTGGTTAAACCCCTTGTTTCAAATATAAATTTTAGTGAAGAATTTTTCATACAATAAAAGATAAATCCAAAGAAAAAGATAAAAGTTACAAGAAACAAAAGAAAGATGGAAAGAGAAACAAAGGTGAAGAAATAAATGATTTCTGATCTTTTCAACAGTTATTTACAAATTTATTATACCTCCTCCCACCTGAATGGTACATACACTAATTGCATAGATAGATCTATAGATCTATATTTTCATTGTTCATATAGTAATCAACAGTGTATAGACTAAATTCAGTGACTTCAATACAACCATTTCAAAGTTCAGTAGTTAATATTCTTTAAGTAATCATCCTTTTCCTGATTGACACTAAAATTGTCCTATGCATGTCTTTGGCCTTCTTAAATCCCACCTGTCCCTTTCTGATTCAATCAGTAACTGAAACAGTGATAAGGATTTACAATAAATGACTTAATGTTGTATAAATGCAATAGGTTAAGTAATATCAGTGAAAATGAAGGATAGCCAAAAGTAAAAAAAAATCTCAAAAGTAAATCAGCATAGAATTTATATATTTATGAAATGAATATTTTACATTTCTTCATAAAATCATATTCATAATTTAAATATGACGCCTCTTTAACAATCTAGTTAGTTAATTCTTAATTTATTTAAACTTAAATACTAATTCAAGTTTGAAACTTTGCAGGTTTTCCCCTTTCCACTGTTATGTTCGTAAAAACGTAAGCCTCTTCCTGCCAAATAAAAGTGGATAAGAAAATCTCTCTTTGAGGAAAATGCTACTCTTATACAAAATCCCCATGCACCTATTTATTTAAAAATTGCCAAACTTCATCCCCTTAAAAGGAACTACTAGATCTGCAAATTTGATGTTAAACAACAATCAAGTAACAACCGTGTTGATTTCCAATGATGATAAATAAATGGAGATATCATACCCCATATTTCCTAAATTAGGATCAACACCTGAAACAGACCAAGCTGCATTGGTTGGACTGCTTCTAAATGACTAAACCAAATATGTTGATCAGTCTAATAATATATCCCTTTATATTCCTTATATTACTTGCAAATAGATCATGTAAACCAGACACTAAAACTGCATACATAAATCATTGCCCTTTTGAAATCTCACCTGTTCCTCTTCCTTTACAAATGAGCATAGATGTTCAATTTTATAAACTGTTGATTTCCTAACTCAGTGAGGGCAATGATTGTGAAGATGTCATTCCATAATGATTTAATAGTTAAACCATCAGCTCACTGTATGTCCTTCACTTAATGGCCAATAGTTTTTTCAAGGAAACAAAATATAAACCTCTATGTTTATATTTATATCTAAGGAATACTGATAGTTCAAATATAGTATCCAAGTACTTCAGTAGAACATCATCAACTAAGGCAATATGTTTTCCTATTGTAAAAATGCCTTCTCATAGAAGAGGTAGAATAATTTGCCATTTTTACTATATACAGATAGTCCTTATTTTACAGCCATTTGTTTAGTGACTGTTCAAAGCTACACCGGAAAAAGTAAATTATGGCAGTTTCTCACACTTACTACAGTTGCAGCATTCCCATGGTCGCATGATCCAAATTTGGGTGCTTGACAATTGGCATGTATTTATGACAATTGCATTGTCCAGGGCTCATGTGATCACAATCTGTAACCTACCCAGCTGGCTTCTGACAAGCAAAATCAATAGGGGAAGCAAAATTCGCTTAACAACTGCAGTGACTTGCTGAAAAACAGTAGCCAAAAAAAAGATTGTAAAATGGATTAGAAGTAGAAATCCTAGAAAGAACATACTTTTTTGTGAGCCGTGGGTCCAGCGGAGGATGCTGAGCTCCATAAACAGGTTGAATACTGTAAAAGAGACAAAACACACAACCAATATTAGATGTATATTCTGCCTTTCCTTTTAGAGTTCAAGGCAACCTCAATTTTCCTCTATATAACAATGTTTCTATGAGACAGAATGAGCTGAGAAATTGGATCTGTCCCAAAATAATCCAGTGAACTTTGATGGCTGAAAGTGAATTTGAATTTGGATCTTCTTCACACTAATGCAATAAAAAGCACTGGCTTTGAAAATAACTATGCAGTACTTCAATAACCACAGAAACAACTTCAGCATCCTCAAAGTTTCATAATAATTCAGAGTTGAAGGGTAGTTCTTTTAAGAGGATGACAGATATTCCTTCTGAACTGCTATGGCAATATGAGATTAAGAGTGAGGTTGTGAAAAGTTAAGAATTAAATGCAGAACAAGTCTTCAACTCCAGACATAGTATTAGAGTGGCTGGGTTTGGTGCTCTATAGCAACTAATGTGTGAATCTTGCCTTTTGACATTAGAACTATTACAGAAATAGTTTTTTTTAAAAAATAAAAATCACTTTGACTTTGATTACATGAGAACCAGATCATTATGGCTTATTCAATAAACCAACCCCACACAACATAAAAACCCTAGCATATAAAAGAAAAACGGTGTCCTAATTTGATAATTAAGCAATCAGAAAGGGATTCTACTTAATTGGACACCAAACACCTCCCCAAGGGTGGAGACAGCCAGATCTTAATTGTTTTTTTAAGGTAAAAGAATTGGGGTCTGCTGTATATTGGGAGGAGGGGATTGTTCCAGAGAATATAGGCAGTCATAAAAAAAGGCATACAAATCCTGTGAGATGGGAAAGTTTAAAAGTAGGAACTTGGAGCAGTGGTGAGTTCCTACCGGTTCGACCGAACCAGTAGTGGTTTGTGGCCTGAGTCACTGGAACCAGCAGCAACCCAGGCCTGCCACGCCCCCAAACCAATTTTCCTATTGAGGCACCATCGGTTTCGGTGAGCATGAACACAGGCTCCCAGTCCTGGAATGAATGCAACTGGTGCACAAAACATACTAGGCTACAGCTGCTACCTGCTCTTAGGGCAAGAGCTTGAGTCTAGAAAGGCCTCCAGGTTCCACATCAAGTCAGAACCGAGCAGTGCCAACCCAGTTTAGAATGAAAGATGGAAACTTCTGGATCCAGAATCCATGGCAGTATTCAGACACAACCTATGTTTTCCTATCCAGATCTCCAACAATTTCCAGAGATTTTTGACAGTTTCACTTGGATAGATAGGGCCAGTGGTACACAATTGAGAATCATAAGTGTAAGTCCCCCACAGGTTTATTTTATTTTATCTAGAGCGTAACACACTGAAACAGCGGAGTATAATGACAAAACTATGCAGAATTTTAAGAACCAATTCAGTAAGCATTTTTAATAAAGCTATCCAGCTACGAGGAAAAGTGGTAACAGACGTGACAATCCATTGTAAACACCTCTCCTTTACTTCGTGCCAAGAAATCATGTGGAAGTGATTTCCCATTTTAATAAGCAACTCTTTGCTAGTTTCTACCACATTTTGGCCTAAATCAAAATCTCTCTTCTATCCCTTTTAGCAGATTTAACAGAAGCCACCTGACAGAGCTTTACGTACGCCAAGTGATTTTTTTCCTGCTTAGTCTGGAACTGGCTGCCTGATAGGGAACAAATCATATGCTCATTTTTTTCTAGCCCATACCTAACATGTATACAAAATTGCAAACTATGTTATTATAAACAATTAATGCACATTCACATTACACAGCTCTAGGAGGAGTAAGATAGCCATGTTTGGAAATCCTGTATAAACCGACCATTATCTGATAAAAACGATCAAACTTCAGGGTGTCATAAAATAAGGGGGAACCTTGCACTCCCTTCTGCTGGTGTGAGATATCACAGCATTGATGATGTTGCAAAGTACTCACATAAAAAATGGAAGAAGTTTATATTTACTGGTTGGCTCAGGTTCAAGTTGGCTCATTTGCCTTCCTCAAACCAGTTTAGCTGGTTGAGTCAACTTTACTGTTTAAAAGAACTATAGATGAAAGCTGTTTCACAGAAAGGCAGAATTATATGCAAGCAGGATGTGGCACTATGATAAGACATCCAAAACCAAAAAGCTGCTACTGCACTTACAAAAATATTGTTTCTTTCTTTTCAAATGCACATATTATACAATATTTGTCTGCAATGTTCCTAAACCTCTGAATTGTCCAACTATTCTGGCAGCCTGAGAAGCTAGAGTAATAAAGATAGAAACAAGGATTACCTACTTGGGAAGAATTTAAAGCTAGCAAAGCATTCCAGACACCTTACAGTGGAAGTTACATAGTTAAGATGAGGTTAGAGGACCAGGTCTATGAACTTTACAGCTTTTGCCTCAAATCACTATCCATTAAGACTGCTTCTTAGTTTCCCTACACTTTTCTCAGTGGCATATTTATTTTTGATTTTGTCAATTCATTATTTCTTAATTCCTTTAAGATTGCAAAAAAAAATTCTCACATTTAATTAGTAAAAGAGAGCAATCTAATCAAATTTCACAATCTAAATGATATAATTAAGGAGAAAATATTGGAATATTCCAAAATTTTGAAATATTGGAAAATATTCCACTGCTGATGCTCAAGTTCCTCCACACCCAAAGTAGTAAAAGAGGAAGTTAAGAAAAAGATGCCCAAGAATATGATCTTATATGAGAAAAGCGCTGAAAGTTTATGTGTGCATAAATTTTAACAAGAGCCCAAACTTTGCTAGAAAGACATTGGTTTGAAGAAGATAAAAGAAACCTACAGTATATTTGTTCAGCACTCCTTACACATAGGGATTATGGGAGGAGAAAGAGAAGCAGGGGGACAAAAATCCCTCTTAAATTTTAACTTCTTCTTGTTGTTGTTAGTTGTGAAGTTGTGTCCAATCCATTGTATCCAACGCATCGCAACCCCATGGACAACATTCCTCAGGCCTTCCTGTCCTCTAGCATTCTCTGGAGTCCATTTAAGCTCATGCCTACTGCTTCGGTGACTCTATTTAGCCACCTCATTCTCTGTCGACCCCTTCTTCTTTTGCCCTCAATCGTTTCCAGCTTTTCTCCGTTAGGCTCTTCTTCAGTGAGTCCTTCCTTCTCACTAGGTGGCCAAAGTATTTGAGTTTCATCTTCAGGATCTGGCCTTTTAAAGAGCAGTCAGGGTTGATCTCCTCTTTACTCCTTATGATTCAAATATTAGAGCTTCCCTCTTAAGTTTATGGGTGAGGTATTAAAACACGGGCTGGCTGTATCTTTAAAAATGGAATAACTCTCTAAAAAACCTGAAAATTCCAGTCTTCTGCTCCTGCTTTGTGCTCGAGAGGACTTTCTGGGATGGTGATAGGAAAAGTTTTGCAATCATTCCTCTGCAGCCGGCCTAACACATTCGTTCGGTTTAAACACGACTGATTAATTAGAGTTTTTATTTCAACTTTAACCTGAGCTCTCTGCAAAAAGCATTGGCCTAGTAAGCATTACACAGAGACACAAACCGATCAGAGCCTGCACACCAATGAAGACACGGGCGGCTTTTCACTTTCTCGGGGAAAGGTGCACGATCTGCACCTGCCTAAAGCGCTACCTCGACTGACTCCTTAATCACCACCAACGCGGCCCGCAAGGCAGAGGTGACCAGGGCATCGTCTTCCCGGAGGCGGGTTTGGAACCAGAGAACAGATCGCATTAGTTGCTCCACCACTTTTGATTAAAAGACCGGGAGCGTCACATCTCCGAGTGGCAGAAGGGGGGTCGGGATTGCGGTATGCTGCCGACGAAGAGAGGGAGCGCCACGGCTGGAAAGATCCAATTCCTGCCCTCGATGCCAGGCAAGGGGGAATCCCCTGCTTCAGGTCACCTCCGGGGTTCTCCCACTTCCCTCTACTCCTCCTCCTCCTCCTCCATCCAGAGGAGCGACCGACCGAAGCAGCTATTCGCTTCAGTCGGCAGAGAGGCTCGACCCTTCCACCGCACTTCCGAGGAATGAAGGGCGACAAAAACTAGAAGCCAAGCCGGCTTCGCTAAGTCAACCTCTGCTCCCCGGGGAACAAACGGATCAATCGGCATCGATGCCCGGACTGAGCCTCCTTTACTAACCTGCCCGGTAGCTTCGCGCTCCGTTTCCAGAACTGCTTGTTGCTTTCCGCGGCCATGCCTCGGACAGAGGCCGAGGCCCTCGCTGGCCCGGTAGCGAGAGGGGACAACCCGGAGCGATGGGGCCCGAATCCTCCGGCCGAGACCGTTTCACCTCCTCCTTCCCGGGGTCCCTTTGCCAGTCCCCATAGCCGCCATCTTGGATTCGGGCGGGTAGAATGAACCCATTGGCTGTTGGACGGAAATCCCCAAAGCTTGACCAATCCTGAGTCCCATCTGTAGAGCCACGTGAAGCACGAAGGGAAGAAGAAAAACCCAAACCGGAGGAATCAGAAAGCTGCCCAGAGAATGAGAGGCGGGACAAGAGATCACAAGCGATAAGGGGGCGGGGAGGGGCTCACGGAGGGGTATAGGGGGACGAGTCACATGCGCTCCAGGGAAGGGGAAGCGGGAAAGGCGGTTTAACTGTCAAAACCAGGCGCGGGAAGGCGCGGGAAGAGAAGAGTTGTGTATAAAACAGGTCCACCGAAAGTCGCTCCAAGAAGGTATTGATTTGAATATTCAGGAAGTGCTTGAGGTTTTAAAATGAAAACGCGCCGGTTATTTGGCAATATAGTCGCATTTGAATGTACATACGTTTGAAATGGACCTTCTTCCCCCAGGGCTTTGAAACCTAAATTAGCAAGTTAAATAAAAATAGAAATACAAAATCTGGTGGAAACTTTACAGTAATTCATGTTTGGATGGATGGATGGATAGACACACATTTTTTTCTCTATTCAATTATATTCAATTTCTGGCAAAGTATTTTTTTCAGAAGTGGTTTGTCATTGCCTCCTTCCTAGGGCTGAGAGAAAGTGACTGGTTCAAGATCACCTAGCTCAGGGATAGTCAACCTTTTTAAACCTACCACCCACTTTTGTATCTCTGTTAAGTAGTAAAATTTCCTAACCGCCCGCCGGTTCCACAGTAAGGGTGATTTATAAAGTAGGGGAGTCAATTAAATTAAAAAAAGGAAAGTGCCTCAGTATCGGACAAAACCCCTACCACCCCCCATGAAAGCTGGAACGCCCACTAGTGGGCGGTAGGGACCAGGTTGACTACCACTGACCTAGCTGGTTTTGTGCATAAAGCAGGATTAGAATTAAGGGCTCCCAGTTTCAAGTTTGATGCCTTAACCACTATGGATAATTTTTGACTTGCGTGTGTAATTGAGCATATAATTTTGACCATAAATCGTGACTGTTAAGAGGGTTGCCAGTGATCATGCCTGAATTTACAACTATTTTTGTGGTGGTCATTAAACAAACCCGCATAATGGGGCTTTTTTTTTTTTTTTTGCAGGAAACCCGAAGTAAACTCCGGTTTCTGGCTAAAATATCATAAATTGCAGTCATATGATTGGTGTGTTGCAAAATGCTATGAAGGCAGGCCAGTTGGGTCTGCTGGGATTGATGGCCATTGGAACTTTGAATCCAGGCTGTAAATAGTTTTTCTCATAATTTTGAATGGTTGCTAAGCAACTGACCTTGAGGATTACCTGTACACCAAATTGGCGCTGGTCCATTATATAGCTCCCTTGTAAAAAAGGAAACCCTCTCCTGTTCTTGTAACTACAGTAATCATAGACCTCAACGTACGACCCCAATTAAGCCCAAACTTTCCATTGCTAAGCAAAACAGTTGTTAAGAGATTGCCCCATTTTATGACTTTTCTTGCCATAATTATTAAGTGAATTACTGCAGTTGTTAAGTTAGTAACACAGTTATTAAATGATTCTGGTTTGCTTGTCAGAAGGCTGCAAAGGGTGATCACATGATCCCAGAACACTGCAACCAGCATAAATACCTGCCAGTTGTTAAGCATCTGAATTTTGATCACATGATCACAGGGATGCTGCAATAATCATCAGTATTGAAAATGGTCATAAGTCACTTTTTTCAATGCCATTATAACGTCAGTCACTAAATGACTAAATAAATAAAGCATATGTCTATGTAAAGTTCTCAGTTTACAACTTTACATAGACATATGCTTTATTTATTTATATAAATAAATAAAAGAAGAAACAGACGTTGCGATCTGCAGAACTTTATAATATATTGCTCACTTAGCTTTTGTTAGACCACTGCTGACATCGTCAGAGTGCAAAAACCATTAAAGAGATCTGACTTTAAAGTTCTGGAGATCACAATGTCTGTTCCCATTGCCTTTTTCTGAGATTATTTTGTTTATTACAACTTCTTAGTATAAACTATAACTCTAAAATTTCTAGTAATCTCCCATTCAAATATTAACAAGGCTTGAATCTGCTTAACTTTTTCAAGAGCAGTCATCGAAAATGGAAGCCAGCATTTATCAGAGTATCCATATTTGCATGGAGAGGTAGGCAGAATCTGCTTGATGTCTGTAAGAATAGATCAGTGGTTGAAAACTCTTTCACTGAAATAGTAACACAAATAATATAGCAGTAGCCTGTTGATGATTACATTTTTATAAAGATTGAAATTGTTTCCAATTAGTTTCTTAAGTCAGTTATACCCACTTAAGAACCATATCTGAAGTGTCTTGTGTTCGCCTTGTTGTATGACATATGATATATAGGTAGTCCTCAACATGCAACCACATTTGAGTCCAAAAGACAGTTGTTACGTAAGTTTTGCCCCCTTTTATATCCTTTCTTGCTACAGTTGTTAAATGAAACATTTGGTCATTAAGCAAATCTGGCTTCCCCGATTAACTTTGTCTATGGAAATTCTCAATCATCCAGGTCATGGTTGTTGCAAAGGTGCTTTTCCAAAAGGCAAGTGGACTTTCTTGGGTTTTTTTTGAAACCGTTTCACTTTCTAAAGAACTGAACTTTCACTTTCTAAAGAACAAGCTTCTTGGATGAGAAACAAAATGTTGTCAAAGAGAAAAACAAGAAAGTCCATTTGCCTTTTGGAAAAGTAACTTTGGAACACCTATTGACTTTCCTTGAAAATCAGCTGGAAAGGTTACAAACAGTGCAACTATTATAAGTACATGCTAGTTGCCAAGCGTCCAAATTTTGATCACCTGACAATGGGGATGCTGCAAGTGGGAACAGATGGTCATAAGTCACTTTTTCAATGCCATTGTAACTTTGAATGGTCACTAAACAAATGATTATAAGTCAAGGGCCATCTGAATAGGGGAAGACTTTTTGCTTAAATGTAATCAGACTTCCGAATATATACAGTTAATTTTGCCATAGTGGCATATTTCCCAAGTTTGGAGATGACTAGATCCAAGTCACTTAGGATTTAAAGATTTCTCCTCAGGAATATAATTTTTGACCAGCAGGCTAATGCTTACATTTGTGATAATGGTACTAAGTAAAATAATCCATGTGATAAATAAAACCTAGTTTATCCATTTAAGTTTCAAAAAAATGTGTCAAAACCTTGATTGACCAAGCCACAATAAGTAATGAAGGCTGGTACCTATTGTCCATAAATCCATAAATCTAAGTCCAAGTCTCATAGGTTTTGGCTACCATTAGGTATTCAATATACTAAGTGACTGAGGGTATGCATTTGTCTTCCAATGTTGCAGAGATAGACTCTTATCAGTATAAGGACATGGAGAATATTTTTTAATTATCCACTATTCACTACCATCTAATAAGTACATACCGGTATATAAAATTTTAATATAAAAGTCAAAAATATTAAATATTATTACAAAGACAGATTAATATTAATATTCCCCTATTAATTGAAAGTTATTCCTATAACCGTATCAACCATTAGCACCAGTCAGTAGTATTTGCAATGCATTTTTAAATGTTCAGTTGGCTGAGTTTCATGTTTCATGAATAAAGTAAATAATAATAATAATGAAGTTGAGCGATTCTGGAAGAGAAAGTCCCGATTGTGATTGGAGCCCTTGGAGCAATACCTAGGGGACTGCCTCGCTATGTGAAGGTTCTAGGTTTGCCGGCCTTGAGCATTCTGACTCTACAAAGGACCACCCTGCTTGGAACAGCTTATATCCTCCGACATTACCTTAACAGTTCCTAGGTCCTTGGTTAGGACTCGAGCTGTTGAGCTACCAACCAGCCCCAAAGGCTGTGAATCTCACCAAAGATTAACCAAATAACAATAATAACAATAACAATAACAATAACAATAACAATAACAATAACAATAATAATAATAATAATAATAATAATAATAATAATAATAATAATAATAATTCATCGTGTGTTGTCCCAATTGTAATTGGAGCCCTTGGAGCAATACCTAAAGGGCTACCTCACTATTTAAAAAATCTAAATTTACCGGACTTGAACATTCTGACTCTACAAAAAACCACCCTACTTGGAACAGTTTATATCTTCCGACGTTACCTTAACAGTTCCTAGGTCCTTGATTAGGACTCGAGCTGTTGAGCTACCAACCAGCCCCAACGTCTGTGAATCTCACCAAAGATTAACCACAGAATAATAATAATAATAATGGTGAATGGGATAGCTTGCAAGAAGTTGCAAGTTTTGGTCACATGATGCCACATTTAGTGAGTGCGTGCCAGAACTGATCACATGTTTTTTCACTTTATAACTTTTCTTTTCCTTTACAGAAAGGATGTAAGGATGGTGTTCTGGTTCTATAATCCAGCAGTTAAGTAATCCAAAAAAGGAAATGCCTAGGACCTGACAAATAATGATTTTCTGATAACAGAATCAGACTTACCATGGTGAGAAAAAATTAATTTTAATTTTGCAAGAAATTAATGAAAACAGCTATACATAAGTCAGTGAAAATTCTGGAATGCAAGGAGACCAATGGACATATCTGAATAAGAATAATATTAGAGTGATTATTTTTAATAATTTTATTTTTAATAATCACTTACATTTTTAAACGCCAGTTTGTTAGATGCAAAAAGCATAGACT
The DNA here is from genome assembly GCA_039707465.1 of Rhabdophis nuchalis. NCBI lineage: Eukaryota > Metazoa > Chordata > Lepidosauria > Squamata > Natricidae > Rhabdophis > Rhabdophis nuchalis. The sequence continues at coordinate 58,065,328 of CM077644.1, read as the reverse complement.
GGAAATTTTAAATATTCCACAATTCATTTTAAAAATATTAGTTGTAATGATTTCATCCTTCTTAAACAAAAGAACGAATGAGCATCACAGTAAGGCTTTTATGAGATTTTGATGCAATTTACAATTCAGAGTGCCTACCCATTGGACGCAAAGATAAATATAACAGTGTAGACTAAAATTTTAATTTTTACGGTATGATACATCCATTAATTTTTTTAAAAAAATTATTGTATCTCCCTCAAGGCAGATTTCTATAAAGTTTTGGAAAGATCACTTAGGACAGGGACAAGCTATTTAGGGCATCAGATGTTTTGGAACTACATCTCCTATTATCTGACTGGCAAAGATGAGGATCATTGGATTTTTATAAATTGGAGATTTTCAGTTGACCTATGTTTGACTTAAGATAAAGTATCCCAGAGATTAGCTTGTGATCCTATAAACTACCATGCATAGGTGGTATAGACTACACCTTTGGTTTCCCCCCCTGTAATTTCTGAATTTGAGGAAATGTGTTTGTATTTCAGGAAATGAAATTTGCTCTGCTGCAATAAAAATGTCTTAAAATATATATTTTTATTTGTCCTGTAAGGTTACAAGAATTCTGTTCAATATTATGTACATAGAGCAATGCTTAAAACTGATTTAGGTAGGATGGCTCTCAGCCTGTGTGATCTATTTGTTTACTTCATGAGTCATCAATAAAAGCTTGATGTAAAAGACTTATATATAGTATAATTCTGGCTAACAACTAAATATCAGGAATGAGCAGAAGTATAATCCTTCCATACATTCTTTATGAGTTGAGTCTAGAAAGAAAATCGCCAAGAATGTTGAGGGAAGTACCCTTGGAACAAAACAGAGAAAGTGTCATATCATGTATCTTGGATAATGACAAAACATCAGAAGTAGTATGCTTTGTGTAACTTCATGCACTTATGAAACTTGCTGATTGTGGGAAAATGGCTTAAATGTATGTGCTATACTTGTAGGTTTGAATTTATAATAAGTAATGGCCTGTTTTTAGAAGTTTTGCCTCTAGACAATCCCACAATATCTTGCTTCAGGCATTTCAACTGGACTTATCCAGGCCAATCCAGGCAAATCCGCTCAAATTCTGAGTGGATCTGAGGGATTTTATGTGCAGATAGCAAGCATATTCTTCAAAGCAGCCCTGCAGATGTTCTTGAAGACCATACCTCCGCAACAAGGACCAAGTCTCCTTAAACAGGAGGACAGCTATCACTGCCCTTATTACCATACTGTAATCCATAATATGGGTTTTCACTTTTGCTTGGGCATATTCACTCTTCATCATCCTACAGTGGCTCTCCAGACATCTCTTCTTTTGCTTCATCTCTCACAGCTCCTCAAATAAAGTTCACATTGGGATCAACACAGGGGGAGATAACACACAAGGGCAATCAGGTTGAAACCTGTTCCATTTGCCCATTCCAGGTTGCAACTAAAGCTTCAGCTCAATTGCCCACCAGATTCTTGGGGAAAATCCCAGCTTCCCTCTGGAATCCAGCTGGATTCATCAGTTGGAATGGGCTAATCTAACAGACCTACCAACAACTACATCATGCAGGAAAGCAGGACCAAAAGGTGGGTAGCATCAGAGAATCTCCAGGGACAACTAGTGGAGATTTCTTCCTACTTCATATCTGGTATGGGCACAATCTCTGATGCAACATAACGGCAATGATAATACCAGCCCTTCTGCTAGACAAGCCTGTTCCAACATGATGCTATTGCCTTCCTAGTTTTATTGAAAATGTAACTTCAGTGTTCCCAAATATTACTTGCTGGAAATTCTGGGCATTAAAGACTCAAATCTATAGGCATATGATTGTGAAAACTTGTTTAAATTGTGAAAAAATACTGACACCCTCTGGTAGAGAGAGGTTCCCTGAGGATGGTCTCCAACACGAGTCTGAAAACTCAGAAGATGAACCCTCTGGTCCTGGTGTCCGACCCAGATTGGATCCTACAACATTGTCCTGGGACACATATATTCGCCTTCATTTGTGTGAAAAAATGATACAAGTAAATATTATAATTTTAAAACCTATAGAAGAATAGTATATTCATATATTGTGCTGAGCCATAACATGATTTGTTTGCTTTTGATAAAAGATTGTGTAACTCCTGGTGTTTTTAAATCATCATTATTAGGTTTAACATGGCAACGAATTGTAGCTTATTGATCATAATTAAAACCTACCTTAGAGTGATGAAACAATTCATTAAATACTTCCCTAGTGGCAGTCTCCAAATAGATTGATCATATTGGCTATCATACAGGGTAGAAATTGTACTGTTGAAAGGTATCAATTTGGGAAAACATTGAACAGTAGAATGCATGTAAAACAAATATGCAACTCACATTTTATTTTTTATACTAACATATGTTTAATTTTTCTTCCTAGATTTCTTTATTGGTAATTATTTCCATATTACATGGAAGTGATCCTTTTTTTTTTTTTTTGGTTTTTCAGGCAATTATTACTCCAGAAACAATAATTCCCCTGTTTGGTGAGGGCATCTGTGGCATAACACCGAGAGCAGGAGCAGTTGTTGCTGGTGTGTACATGATCTTAATGACCAATATGTATCTTATCTTTGAGTTTCAACACCTAAGCCTTGCATTAGCTGAGTTGGCAAGTCTTAAAATGAAAGGCTTAGCCCGGATTATTCCATATTGCTATTATACAGCGATAGTTTTGGCTTTTATAACTTATCCTGTATGTTTCTATTATTTATATTGTATCTATCGGAAAAAAACGATAGGTTTTTATGTATACTTTATTTGGATACTCTTTTATGATGCAGCCAACATAACCATTGTAATCTTGACTAGCCAGATTGCACGTCTATCTGCATTTTCAATAAGTCCTTTAGAATGGTTTGGAGTGGCCATTAGGATTCCCGTGGATTGTTTTTGGCTTTGTTTTATTGTAACATATGTTATGGTGCTTATTGAAGGAAAAAGTTCAGGGAGGACGAGGCAAAGGAGGCCATCGAGACATGTTAGCGAACCTCCTAGGTTTAGACTCGGTGTAAGTGGCAAGAGAGTTCAGTGGTAGCTATCACAATACTGTTCTATGCAATTATGAACATCAGGCCTGCACAATACTTGGCATATCAAAAAATGGGCAATTACTATATTCCTATCTATTTGTTATCCTTTACCTATTCGGAACAATGAAATTAGGGCGATTGTCAGAAACATGGCAGGCTATAATATATACTAAGTTCAGAACCAATATATGTATGTCTTAAGTAATGCTTCACATTGTTTTACTTCATTATCTTATTGGGTTAATCTAAATGTCTTTAATAAAGATAAATTTCATAATTACTGTACTTGGGTCTCTGGACTTGCTTGTATCATTAAGGGTAAGGAGTTAATTAGGGCAGGATGACTATTCTGTTTCCAGCCTATACTTATACTATATGTGTCTCTGAAAAATAAGGAAGAGATTTGGTGGAGGAAAAAAAACCTAATATGTGAAACATTTAATGTGTACATACACAGTTAGTCATTGATTTACAACAGTCCATTTAGTGACCTTTGAAAGTTACAGCTGCACTGTAAAAAGTGACTTACAATCATTGTAGCATTACGATAATAACGTGATCAAAATTCAGATTCTTGGCATACTTATGATGGTTGCAGTGTCCTGGAGTCATGTGATTATTTTTTGCAACCTTCTGACACACAAAGTCAGTGGGGAAGCAAGATTCACATAACAACTTTTTACTAACAAGAACTGCAATGATTCATGTAACACTATAGCAAGAAAGGTTGTAAAATGGGGCAAAATTAACAAATGCCTCTCTTAGTAATAAAATATGGGTGCTCGATTGTGATTGTAAGTCAACAACTACCTGTATTAGGACACAATGGGAATATTTTACTGCTAAATGCTTAATTTAGATCAACTAATTTGCTTTCTATAGGTCAAACTCACATAGTTATGTTTTTATAATAAATACAGTAAATTGATTATTTGCAGAAGAAATGTAAATAGTAGGATTAGGTACGTAATCCTTTAGAACATTTTCCTAACAATTATTTTCCCTTCGACAGGATGTACTATAAAAAAAAGTTTCATGGTAAATACATATACATTACTGTTAGGCAAACCTTGACTTCCTATATTTTTGGAACTTCAATTCTCAGTATGGACAGAGTCCAGGAAGGAAGGACAAAACGTACTCCCCTCAAAATGATTAGTTTTTCTATAAAAATACGTTTCCTGTTTCTGAATTAATGATTTTCAGCAGACAAAGAAATGTGAAAGTGATTTTATGCTATGGTAGATAGATAGTACAGTACATTGAACAGGTTCTGCACTTCAGTAAATCCTTGAGAAAGGTATGAAGGTGACAAAAAGAATGGTTATTGTACATGTATTGATTTAGAAAAGCATATAAAATGAACAGTTTTTAATTATAAAATGTTTTATGTGAATATCTAATTGGAGTTTGATTGCTAAATGTGGCAAGGACAAATGTAGTAAAGGCAATCTGAACATATGTGAGGATAAATGGAATTCCTAGCAAGTAAGATAAGGTTGTGTGATGTTGTTTAATATTTTTATGGATAAGTGTACAAGGAATGGTTAAGCTTAGAAGTGTATGAATCAAGCATGTGAAAATATTTGTACTTTTTCTACCTATGATGCTATGTTGCTGGCTGAGAACATGAATGGTAATCCAACTCACATTGGAGGACAAATACATGTGCAGATTTTACTTTGCAGCAGATTTATTTCACACCAACTGAGTTTACCAGAAGTAATGAACACTTTTATTTTTTTAATTTTTTAATTTTATTCAAATTTATACCTCGCACCTTCTCCAAAAAGGACCCAGGGCGGCGCACAGGAAATTTAAAAACATAACAAATATAACAAAATACAAAATTAAAAAAACTATTAAATCCCTACCCTGTGCTAAAATCGTATAAAATCCCCCAAATTAAAACTATCTAAGAGCAGTCACAACGGGAGGTTACGCTAGGCTGGCTTGATGGAAAAGGTGTGTCTTAAGACACTGGCGGAAGAGGAGGAGGTCTGAGATGGTGCGTAGTTCAGGGGGTAAGTCGTTCCAAAGGGTAGGGCCCACCACAGAGAAGGCCCTTTCCCTGGGTGTCGCCAACCGGCATTGCCCGGCCGACGGCACCCTGAGAAGGCCCTCTCTGTGGGAGAGGATCGGACGAAGGGATGTATGGGGCAGGAGACGGTCTCGCATATAACTAGGTCCCGAGCCATGAAGCACTTTGAAGATGGTCGTCAAAACCTTGAAGCGCACCCGAAAGGCCACAGGTAGCCAGTGCAGCTCGTGCAGGAGCGGTGTTATGTGGGAGTATCTGGAGGCTCCCGTAATCACCCGCGCAGCCGCATTCTGGACTAGCTGTAGCTTTCGAGTGCACCTCAAGGGAAGCCCCATGTAGAGAGCATTACAGTAGTCAAGTCGGGATGTCACGAGTGCTTGAGTGACTGTGTGAAGGGCAGCCCGGTCCAGTAAGGGGCGCAATTGGCGCATCAGGCGTACCTGATGGAACGCCCCGCTGGCCACAGCTGCCACATTGTCCTCCATGGACAGCCGGGAATCCAGGAGGACACCCAAATTGCGCGCCCTCTCCACGGGGGTCAGTGTTTTGCCCCCAATGGCCAGAGTTGGAGTTACCTGGCTGAACCGGGGTGCCGGAAACCACAGCCACTCAGTCTTAGACGGGTTGAGCTTGAGTTTGTTACTACCCATCCAGATCCATACGGCCTCCAAACACCGGGACAACACCTCGGCGGCATCGTTGGGGTGGTCTGGGGTGGATATGTACAGCTGAGTATCATCAGCGTACAGATGATATCCCACCCCAAAATCACGGATGATCTCGCCCAGCGGCTTCATATAGGTGTTGAACAGGAGGGGCGAGAGGACCGACCCCTGAGGAACCCCGCATAGGAGGGGTCTCGAGGCCGACCTCTGCCCCCCTGCCAACACATATTGCAACTGAACAGAGAGGTAGGTCGAGAACCACCGTAAAACGGTGCTTCCCAGCCCCAACCCCCCCAGTCGGTGCAATAGGATACCATGGTCGATGGTATCAAAAGCCGCTGAGAGGTCTAATAGGACTAGTATAGAGGAACATCCCCTATCCCGCACCCTCCAGAGATCATCCACCAACGCGACCAATGCCGTCTCGATGCTATGCCCGGGCCGAAAGCCGGACTGGCGCGGATCTAGATACTCAACTTCCTCCAGGTGTCGTGGAAACTGTTGGGCCACCACACTCACTTAAATACCTGATAGCTCAGCCACACAGATCCAGATCGCAACTGACTTAAAACTGTCTTGAACTAATAAGTGAGTCTTCCTTCTCCCTAGAATGACCTATCTAATGTCCTCCACTTCAAAAAGAAACTAACCCCCTTAAAAAGTTCCACTAAAATTTCCTGTTATTGAAAAAGAAAATCATATCAGAGGCCAAAGTTATTTTTCTTATAAGTGGGCAGCAGGTGGTGCAATTTGCCTGCAAGCAAGCAGTGCTAGGACCATAAAAAGAAGCTACATTGTTCTAGGACAGTGATGGCGAACCTTTTTTGGCTCGCGTGCCAAAAGCGGGGGGAGCGCAGGGGGGTCATGGGTGGGCGTGCCACACCCATAATGCTATGTGCGTGACCCTCTGCTTTTGGTGCACTTTTTTCGCCCTCCCCAGGCTCCAGAGGCTTTCTAGGTGCCTGGGGAGGGTGAAAGCAGCCTCCCCCCCACCTCCAGAGGCTTCAGGAGCTTCCCTGAAGCCTCCAGAGGGTGAAAAACGGCCTCAAAAAGAAGGCCTAAATCAGCTGGCCAGTACACACATGCGTGCTGGAGCTGACAGGGCAACGCCTCGCGTGCCCTCAGAAAGGGCTTCGTGTGCCACCTGTGGCACCCATGTGATAGGTTCGCCATCATGGTTCTAGGACTTTAGAATTCAAACAGACAGGCACCTATCACATAACACCTCACAATTATCTATAAGAAAGACAAAGAAAGTCTGGATCGTGGACATGACAGTACCTGGAGACAGCAGAACAGAAGAGAGGGAACTGGAGAAGATAACAACATACAAAGACCTGAAAATAAAAATAAAATGACGGGAGAAAAAAAAAAGCAAAGGCAATAATAATAGTAATCGATGTCTTGGATGCAATCTCAGAACAATGGAAGCACCACTTGAACACTATTTTCATTGACAAATTCACCATCAATTAACCTCAAAAGGCAGCTTACTCAGAACAGCTTATATCCTGTGACATTTCAAACACCATCCAATGTCAACCTCTGCCTATTCCATATCCTTGGGAAGAACTTGATGGGTGGGTTAAAATGCCAAAATCCCATCTATACATCTGACTGTGCGATGAACCATAATAATCTATTGTCTTTATAGCAGGCAAACATATAGGTAGTAAGAGGAAACAAAGCAGTAGTTTTTATTTATTTACTGTGGAGGAGGGCTGATTGTGGAGGCCTACATTTTGTTCTCACATCCTTCCCAAGCTTTCTTCAAAGACTTTCTTTACAAAAGACTGGCTGTGCTGGTACACATTCTCACATTGCTCAAGTAGCAGGGGTGTGACTTGACTTGAGCCAATCATTATTCAAGCTCTGCTGGCATTTACCCAAAGAAAAAGTGAAGCACAACCCAGGAGGGTAATTCTTATAGAGATTTGTTTGCTTTTCAAACATTAATAAAAGGTCGAACTTGGAAATATTTAGGCAAAGAAAGGACTTAGATATATTGTCCTTAATACCCTACTATATTTATATTGTATACAATACTAAAGGTACTTCGTTGAATGAGCTATATTTTAACTGAGAGGAACTGGGAGTGGATTTAGGAATTGTGCCTTCTTTTCCCAGGTAAACTAGGACAGCAGCCCCCAACCTTTGCAGCTTGGCAGCCTGGCTGGGGGGTGGGGGCAGAGGGGATCTGTGAGCGGCTGACTGGCATGCATGCATGCACACGTGCAGCTCAACTTGGTGAGAGGTGGGCCAGCGCTCAATCACATGCACGCACAGCTCGCCCTCCAGTTGTCTTTTGAAAAGCATCTTTGGCACCTCTTAAGTCCTGTCCCTGCATATACTGGTATTGGGCAACTGGAAATCTGCCTTATTGGGGATTTGGTTGCATACCAAACTCAATTCCAGGGTAAAGAGTAAGACTGGTGTTAATAATCTTTAAGAATTTGATGGTGACAAGCTCATTGATTCACAAGTGGCTGGGTGTGAGCTCCTCTATGAGCCACGGTGGTGCAGTGGTTAGAATGCACTATTGCAGGCTACTTCTGCTGACTGCCGGTTGCCTGCAATTTGGCAGTTCAAATCTCACCAGGCTCAAAGTTGACTCAGCCTTCCATCCTTTCCAGGTGGGTAAAATAAGAACCCAGATTGTTGAAGGCAATATGCGGACTCTGTAAATTGCTTAGATAGGGCTGTAAAGCACTGTGAAGTGGTATATGATAGGTCTAAGTGCTATTGCTATTGCTATGAAGTTAAGTACTAGTAGTCCTAGTGTACCATATACCCTACTGCTCAGCTAGTTTTCTCCCTGAGATCCTCAGCCTTAATCGATTACCCAACTGTGTGCCTAGATTACCTATGTCTTGGGGGCTGGTTGGGAAGGACTTGGGAGTTCTTGGTTGCCATGACAACCCTGGGCCTGCCTTAAACCCCACCACCAATCATATGGGGAAGGGGCACACATTGGACTTGGTATTTACCTCAGAGCAGCTAGTTTGTGATCTGAGAATGGAGATCATCAATAGCAACCCTTTTGCATGGCTTCTTAGATCACTTCTTGGCAGACTAGACTAATGCCCATTACTGTCCTCTCTAAGGGAGACAGACTTAATTGGTCCATCCCGGATAATTTGGTTTACAGTGAGTGCCTGGTAATTTCTCCATAACGAAGCAGGCAATCCTGTAGCCAATCTGGTTGAATTGTGGAACAGATAGCTAAGGTGTTTGACAAGGTTGATATTCTTGATTCTATGAATGCCTAAATAAGTTGATAGTACTCTGGAATCCGCTCGGTCACCAATAAATTAGATGCTTCCCTTTCTTAAATAATACTGGCAACCGGAGAGGGTATGAAAGCACAGGGTGGGCACATGAGGATCAAATACACTATATGACACCTGTTAAAAGATGCTATATATCTACTTTCCTATCAAGACCTTCTTATATATTACTGTCAGTCTATTAGAGCAGCAGAGGATAAAAATGGTATTTGAAGAAAATCCAAGAATGATATATAGCAATAGAAATACAACAAATGTAAAAGATGTTTTAAAGTTTTGTTCAATATCAAAAGAACAAAATAGGTGCCTAGCAAACTATACTTCAAAGAGCATTTCAGGCAATACAGCGTGGCAGCCATGTACAATATTTATTTGTACACTTTCTGTAAGCAGCCTTATCACAGACCCATGGGAGTTAGTATTCTTTGGTTCAGCTGATGTAAACCTATGCACATTTTACATAACATGCAGTTCAAATACTGTAGCTGGTATTACCAAAATGAATTGGAAGTCTGAAGAACACGTTGTTTATTTGTACAAAAACTGCACAGATGGCCATAATTATAATAATAAAAAGAAATGAGACATAGAAGGAAGTTGCTAGAAAATGAATCTGCTTTTGCACATCTTGATTTCCTGGATTTGTTTTGTCTGCACTGTAGGGAGATTTCTTTAACGAGACAAAAGTAGATTTACAATGTTAATGTTAAATATGTGTAAATACTAGATGTCATCCATATTGTGTGTAGGAAAGAACATTACTCTTCATTGCTAAAGCAAATAGGCTGCTACATAGTATATATAGTTTTATTGTTTTTCATTTTAAGGAGATAGATCCAAAGTTCATTTACCAATGCAACATAGGCTGTAATCATAACTAAAATAAAATCCTGTCTGGATGCAGTTTAGAAAAGGAAAATGGCAGAGACCATTACATTCTTCTGTCTTTTGATTATGTGTTCTTACTAAGTAGTCAACTCCAGTAAGCATTTATTCCGAACTTCAAATGGTATATTAAGAATATTTCTAAATAAAACTGATGTGCAGTTCTCAGAACTGGGAGTCATTTAAAGGCATACTAAGTTGTGCATTAAAGTGCCCAAATACAAATAGAAAAACAAGAAATTGAAAAAGTTGCATTTTGGTTACTATGTAGAAAATAAATAAGTGCTTCCTATAAGGCTGTAATGCTATTAACTGGCCAATGAGTTAACCCAGCAAAGGAAACCCTATTTTTCTGGGATACTATAGTTCTGCCCGATTTTAGAAATTTGTTTGAATGTAAATGTTGCCAATGTTTTTTGTGAATTTGCATGAATAAAAATGGGGAACAAAGTCAAGCATTATCGGAATTCTGAACCACAACCAACATTTATAATCAGGAAAATTCCTAATGTGTTTTGGAATAAATAGCAAAAAAGAGCAGTTTCAAATAATGAAGATGAAGAATTCCCAAGTTTGTTTTTTAAATAACATATCCAAGACTGTTAAATATATTCTTACTACATAGTAATTTAGGTATGTTTCACAACTTTAACCATTATTCAATGGGACCCAGTCCTAGTAACGCATAGGACTTTTATTTGAATGACCATTTATAAGATAATTCATTTATTATAAACAAGAATACTAAATTGTCATTTGGTTTTGGATACATTTTTCCTGTTAATTATTTTTCTATTGGAAACCATTGTCTTTTCAGAATTGAGCAGCAGATAAACTGCAGAAATTAGCTTCTGTCTAGTAGTATTATACTGGGCTGTTCAAGGGCTTTCTTAGATGCTATTATTCCTGCTGCCACTTGGGATATTGAACATTCAAGGTCAATAGTCTGTACAAAGAGGAGAAAAAATCGGTAAGTTCCTATAATGATAGTCTTAAACTCAAAGAAATACTGCAGAACTATAGAGTAGATATCAGGTTGGATTTCATGAATAGGAGGAAATATTGCAGTAGAAACTAAATATTGGTAGCCAAGGCAATTTATATCTGAAATGTCCTCACAAGCAAAGATTTTTTGCTGAGAGTTTATAGTCAGAGGGATGACATTGATTTACTATAGTTAGAGCAAACGTTTTTTATATAACTGAACGTGAGACATATGACCATTAAATATCCAGTAGACTGATTAAATCAAGTGATTCCATTTTTATTTAAAACAGCATGTATAAAAAAAATAGCATTTTTGAATTCCCTGTACAGTATTAGCTATTTAAAAAAACCCAGCAGACTACACACCAAATTACTTAAACAAGTTTTGACAGTGTTGAAGTCCAGGACATCTTGCTCCCTTTCAAAGTACAGCACTATATACACATGCTATCTATACATATCCTCCCGATCAATACCAGTTAAAGTCTCAAACTTTTGGAGAGGCTGAACAGCAACAGTTGGAAATATTTACAGGTGATGGGGAAGGGCAGTCAGCTGTTCCATACAGAGGCAAGATATCAAACAAAAAGGCAGAAGATAACCAAAGAGGGATTAGACTATGAAACAGAAGTAGGAACAACATAGCAGAACAGGTCAACAGCTATAGCAGTGAGGTGTATGCCAAGAATTCGCATGATTCATAAATAAAATAAATAAAATCCTACCAGTTAGGATATTCAATTTTTAAAACCCTAGAAATAAATTAAAAACACTGAAGTAAAAATATTATAACTACAATCTTCTGTACACCAATTTTTGTTCTTGTATTCTGTACAAATTTACAGTTTACAGTTGCATTGTTTGTGCACTAGAGGATGCCTTCATGTTCAAAAGGCAGCAAAAGCAAACACAGTTTATACTGGACAGCAATTAGGGTTGCTAATATTATCTCCTTCATTCTGAAGTAGTTTTTTTGAAACTGGAATAAATTTTAAGACAGGTAAATCTGTGAGAAAGCAGCAGTGAAGGAATGTTCAAGTATTTACCCCCAGCACAGCTCAGTTTGCAATTGAAGGCACTCAGAACATGGTAGTAGTAACATAGTGAAGGCAGGTAGCCGGTCCAAATCACTAACTCCCTCCCTTCTCTTGTACCAAACATCTCTAGTTCTTTGCACCACTCATTTCATATTCTAGGATTCGGCTTGTCCAATTCATCTAGTGGTGAGAAGATGTATAAGTCAGGCTCCTGAACAGCAAGTCCATTCTCCCACAAGAAATGGGTTTCTTCAGACTTAGAAAGTCATCAGGCAGCCTGTGTCTGGAAAAAGATGAGTCACATTTCTATAAAAGTCTTCACTCCACCAGATCAAATACGGCAACATTTTGTTTTGCTCCTCAGAAGGATGAGACAAACTATTTGCTAGATTCTTGAATTAGACTATGCAAGTGGATCTCAGCTGTTTCCTGAGGCAGGAGAACATCTTGCATCCAAGAATGATTCAGAAGATCTTCAAAGGATGGCCTGTCAGAAGGCCTTAGAGCCAAACACCACTTAATCAGATGCTGACATTCTACAAAAGAAAGTACAAAATTAGCAAAGGTCCACTGATGAAGAACATCACAAAATAGAACATTATAAACGCTGCTGCAAAATCTGCACAGTTTATTTAATAAAATGAGATTGTTTTACACAACCAAAATTGTTGAAGCCGAAACATCCATTCATCCATGCTTTATTACTTTGCCAAGGTTATGTAAAATCAAAATGTTTTAGATTAAGTTTTCAGGAATGCTAGCTTCTAATCCTTGGCTAAAAGCAGACACCAAAAATTCAAATCCTAAGATGTTACTTTATGCAACAGTGGCACTTGCATATTATTGATTACTGCTTATCCAGTACACTAAACAAGTTATTTGTGATCAACATTTCAGACAGAATTTCACTCACTCCAAATTAACACGTACCTGAGGAAATCCTTTGACGAAAATAGACCTGGCCTTTTATAATCTCTTCATCATGCTCAAAAGGAATATCCCCACACACCATATCATAGAGTAATACCCCGAGTGACCAGACAGCAGCAGATCTGCCATGATATCTGTGACATCTGATCCATTCTGGAGGACTATAAACTCGAGTGCCTGAAAACAGAAGATAGATCATCAGGAAATTTTTTTAAAACTATAGAATTCAGACACAAGTACTCTTAAATCTTATAGTTATGATACATATAGGTATAAATTTAGACAGTCTCTATGGACACTAATCAAGAGGCATAGGAATTAAAAAAGCTAATTTTCAACTATGAAAAGATTAATATGTATTTCATCTTTAAAACTTTTATACCATTTGCCTATATCTTAAAAGAGATTGCAGCTTGTAAGTGCAATGCCAAGAACCTCTTGCCTAGATGTCTTTGTTGTAGTGCTTGATCTCCCTCCTCCTCCCTCTCTTGGCAGGAAGCAAGGATACTGAGGTCAGAGCTGCTTGCCTGGTTTCCATCCACGTGACTGTTGTTTACAAACTTTGAGTTGTAAAAAGATACCTCACAATCCACAAGGGGGCACTAGAAGCTTGGGAAAGCGCCTGAAAGAAGGCAGCAAACCCATCCTGGGTATTAACCGTTAAATTAAAAACAAAACAAAAAATTCAAGGCTGCGCGTGCCATTTGGGAACCCAGACCAAAAAACACAAACAAGCTGCAAGCCAGCAGTGATTTTTGAAGTAAACGGCTGTTAAGTCTTCCACGAGTCTGTTAGCAACGCAAGCAGTTTGTTTTGTTTTGTGGGAACAGTTTGAATGCACAAGCAGATCAAATTTCTATTCTAATATTAATTCTTAAATTCCTATCACTACAAACTTGCTTTCAAAAGAGATTTATTTCCATTTCTAGCCCCAATATGAAGTTATTTTTTAAAGTGATCACTCCTAGATCAAATTTCACAACATTCATGCCCTACAAAATGCAACTTAAAAAAAAAATCCCTATTGAAATGATTAATTTAGTGACTGCAAATACAGCTTTTAACAGTAACCTTTCGCTCTAGGCTTCATATTCAGACATCACTGGGAAGGACAAAATACAAAAACCTCTCTTCAGTCTTACTACACAGAAAAATTGCATGATGTCTATATATTTATTTGGACTTGTAGTTAGACTACCATTAAAACATAAGGACTACTGTAGGAATATTTTACATGCAGTTTAGCATACATCCATTATATCTAGCATGTGAATTAGTAATCATAACTTGAAAACAATCTGCAATAGATTTTTCCCCAAGTCATTTTCTTTCCACATTTTTAAGTAAGGTTGTGAGCCCATTGGATTTAATAGAAAAAATCTAATCAGCAGTAGGTTAGCCACAAATAGGCATTAGTTGTCTGGGCAAGAGCAATTTTATGTAGGGAATGGTTTATAAAATATACTTCAGAGAAAAGACAAATCGTTAAAATCACAGGAAGAACTTGTTCTATTGCTGTGAAGTTACCTAAAACACAGCCTAGGGAACATTATGTTTCAGAAATGAAACTTCCTGGCTCAGTCTTGAATGAAAACTAAGAACACTCACCATCAAAGTCCGTGTATACTGTGTCCTTGAGCAGTGCTCCAGATCCAAAGTCTATAAGTTTGAGTTCTCCATTGCTTAAGTCAATCAAGATATTCTCATCTTTGATATCCCGGTGCAGGACACCACAACTGTGGCAATGTCGAACTGCTTCCAACACCTGACGGAAAAAGCTACGAGCCAAATCCTCAGGAAGAGCACCTCGTTCTGTGATGAAGTCAAATAGATCTTGGACAGGATCTGGCCTTTCCAAAACCAAAATGAAACTGTCTGGTCTTTCAAACCAATCCAGCAGCCGGATCACCCCTCGAAATCCTGAGCCAACCTTTTTCAGGAGCAAAATCTCCATGGGTACCCTCGTTCCACCAGGCTGCATAAAGAATAGGAAAGGGGGGGGGGGATTTGAGGAAAAAAGGATTTGTGAGAAGGAGAACAAGTCGAACCTCAGCATCCAATACTGACTGTGAAGATCTTTCTACAGTAAGAAACCCCAAGCATTCCTCCCTTCCTCACAACTTACCAGTTCTCCCCATTCAGAAACCCGGTCCCGGGACACATGCTTGATGGCCACCTTCAAATTTTTAAAAAAAAGGGGGGGGGGAAGAGGGGGAGAGATAGAGAATAAAAATTAATATAGATAGCAGCCAGTGCTAAAGAATGGAGAATATACTGGAGAGTTTACTGAGGAGGCGGGAAGGGCAAAAACAATAGAGAACGATGGAGGCTGCGAGAGGGCACACTCCACTAGAAACCCATCACTCACCGGAGCTCCATCTGCTAGCCTGGTGCCTGAGTAGACGGAACCAAAGCCTCCACTGCCGAGCAGCGGGCCCACTTGGTACAGCTTCTCCAGGGATTCCTTTTCCTTTCCTACAAATAGCAGGAAGGAAAGATCATTTAAACCCTGTCAGACATGCCCTTGCGCCCCTCCAAAAAACAAAGCAAAGGGGGGGGGGGGGAAACACCCCAATCCAGCCTCTTAAACCGAGGTATTTCCAGGTCATCCATCCATCGACCGTTCCCGACTGTGGTGGTTCCAGCCTCCCGCTCCCCTCCCGTCCTCTTTCAGCTGACCTGGCAGCGGCTTGACGGGGTGCAGATCCCCGCCGGGCGTCGAGCATAGGTGGGCCAGTGAGTTGATCTTCGAGAGCAACATCCCCGCCCCGTCCGCGTGTTCCAGGCAGGCCGGGGCTGGCAGCAGCGGCAATGTCTCGGAGGAGGAGGAGGCGACGGCGGCAGCGGCGGCGGCACAACTGCCGTCTCCTAGGCACGGGCGGGAGCTGCGGGCGGGGTCGTGCCGGGCCAGCCTGCTCCCTCCCGTGTGGCGCGGCGGCCCGGCTTCAGCCGCCTGTAGTAAAAGTGGGAGGGAGCAGAGCTGGGGTGGAGCCGGGGAGAGCCGGCGGGCAGGTCTCCAGTCCGGGAAGACTCCGCCCACTGGCGCTACCTCGGCCAATCCCTGCTGCAGCTGGCAGCCCGCGCCGGGCCTCTTCGTCAGAATGGACTGCTGAGGAGGCTCGACGTGGCGGGAAGAAAACGGCGCCAAAGAAGGGGGGGAAAGAGGTGGGGGGAGAGAGAGAGGGTAAGAATGAGAAGCTGGAGGAGGGGGCTGGAAAGGGCTGAGATCCTTGGCGGGAAAAGGGAGAAGGCAGCGAGGAGAGGGAGTCCTTGGAGGATTGGTTTTTTTTTTATGCAAGGAAAATGCATTGCATTCATGGTTGCCCGTCTTTTTCTCGCCATTGTATCACTGTCTGAACATGAGGGGTAACATACAGTGGGTGCATTCATCTCTGCTGCCTACCGTGCAGTCGTTTTTAGGCAGGGAG
The DNA here is from genome assembly GCA_039707465.1 of Rhabdophis nuchalis. Lineage (NCBI taxonomy): Eukaryota > Metazoa > Chordata > Lepidosauria > Squamata > Natricidae > Rhabdophis > Rhabdophis nuchalis. The sequence continues at coordinate 58,048,984 of CM077644.1, read as the reverse complement.
CTCCCCGCCACACGTAGATACGTATGGCGGGGAGCTCCCTGAAACGGCTGCAGATACACCCACGCCGACTCTGCTTGAAGGCTCCTCCTAATGACTCATGGCTTCTGATGGGGGGAATCCTGTTCAGAACTTCCAAGTGCAGCATTCTGCTTTCTTCCGAGTAAATGGCATTAGGTGCAAGAAATTTAAGAAAACGATACGGTGGCAATTAAGTCGAACGCCAGTCCTTTCCACTGTACTGGAGAAAACCTGTCCAACAAGCTATATGGCTATTAGTTTATCCATCAAAATTAATAGGTATCTTGTCAGCCATTCGCACAAGATTTCGCTAGAGTCACCCTTTGTAGGAAGGTAGCAGAGATTGATTTAAGGGGAAATAGATTTAATAATGAAACAAACAAACAAAAACCCATAATAAAATCATAGATGCTTATGTGGCTAATTGGTTTCTAGTGGAACCAAATCAACAAAAGACTAAGCTTCCAGCACCAATTCTGGGAATTCTACAAAAATAGTTGGTTGACTAATCTTATTTATGAAAGTCCTTTAGTAATTTTTCAGCTACATAGGATAGCCACCCAGTCTAGATGGTATAGGGATGGTATAGGTTTTTTTTAAAAAAAAAGTTCTAAGTCATAACAGATTTTTTTTTTAAATAGAATGAATGTTATCAGCAACTAATTGGGCTATGATTTTTGTTATGTATAACAATATCCAAAATACTTTTATATTCATTTTCTGCTAGTTATAGGTTCTAAGGGAGAGGTATAACTCTCCTTAGATAAGGAGAACACACATTGTCAACAGAAGCTCCTCTAATAACTACTTAGTTTTTAATTTTGGAGAACTAGTATAACAACATTCCTAACTATTTACAAAAACTACATTGTGATGACTCTTTATTTGAGCAAGTATAAATAAGCTCATAAATCCCTATATTCCACACAGTGTACTACATTAATTTTAATTAGAATTTATTTGTGTATTATACAGTGTTTTGCAATTACAGCAATTTAACAAAGTTCCTTTAGTTGACTCTTTTCATCAGCTGATATGTTGCCAGTAAGGGGTTTTTTTTGTTTTGTTTTTTGTTTTGCAATTTTTGTCTTGTTCTTAGAGCAGTATGGGCATTGTAGTACAAAGTGCAACACCTGCAGATGTTGAAGGCAAGTTGTAAATTTAAGTTTGATATTGATTTTACTATACAGGGGAGTTGCACAGATAATTTAAAAAGCTATTTTGCAAGATTTCATTTTCCAATGAACTTGAAGAGGAACAGCTGTTTTAAAAACAAGCATCACTACTTACTTGGAAGCCAATTATTACAGTAATCTGAAAGTGAAACTCTATAAATACTAGTGAAACTGACAGATTATTTTCATGTAAGAAATAAGGAGCATGTCTGATGGTAAAGAAAAAAGAAAATGGGAGGGAAAGAGATTGATTTTGGGATTGCACTTCCAGCAGTATTTAAACATGTATCAACTGGATATAAAATGTTCTGAAGACAGAATTCTGCATTTATTAACTCGTTTTGCAAAAACTATATGAATGTGGAAGGTGATGTGAGATTAGAATACTAATATGATTTATTTGGTTTCCTTTTTATAACCGTTCCATTTGTTGTAAAATTTGTATCTTGAAAAAAATCAAAACATAATCCAATATTTATAAAAACAATATACCTGGCTGCCTGAATATAAATGACAGTCTGAGAAGGAGAAATCATTTTCCTGAATAGGAATTTAGGTGGGTTTTGTTTTGTTTTTTTGCTTATGCCAGTGAGTAGTTGTGCTCACTGAAATATTTCTGGATGTAAATCCACCATATAAATAAAATAACACCAAATAAAGTTTCTTGGATGAGAAGCAAAATGTTTTCAAGGGAAAAAAAACCAAGAAAATCCAGTTGCCTTTTGAAAAGCACCTTTGGGACAATCATGACCTTGGATGATTGAGAATCTCCATAGATTTCTAATCAAATTCTATGATTCCCTTACCACTATGCTAATTCCGCCGTGCACAAAAGAGCTCAATATGGGCCCTTCCATTAGCATTATCAAGCCTGGCCATTGTTGACAATGGATCTGATAAAGAATTCCTGATTAGCAGTGCCTTTGGGCAAAAGAAAAATAACTGAAAATCACATGATCCTCTGCCATCCTCAGCCACTATCCCCAGTCTGTCTTCTCAGTATTTCATAGGGTTTCAAAGAACTTCTAGCATGTAATAGGTATCGTGCTATGTTACCATGTTGGCGAGAGAGAACTACATCTTTAGTCATTCAGCTCTATATTATTATTTGAAGGCAATTAGGAATTGGCAAGGAATTATATCTAAAAATAGTCTTCTAAGAGAAATATTTTGAAATTATAATATGGATATATAGCGGAATGGGAAACATAAGTACAAGCATGAAGCTTAATTTTCCTCCTGTTTTGTACAAATTCAAATAATGCTGTATTGGATCCAACTCAATTTTTAATGCAAGGTTATCTGCAAGCATGTTGGCCTGATAGTAACAACAAATGTCTTTGTCATCAGCACTAGGAAAGTCTGCCATGTTTGGCTGAAGTCAGACTCATTGGAATTTTTCTGTTAATCTTGTCATGACTTCATCTCTTCCTGAAAATCTAATCATGGAAAATCTGTCAGATGAGCTTCTCTTAGCTGATTAAGTTTTACTCAGTAAAAGGAGGAATCCCTATGAGAATTCTTTACCAGAATGTCTTTTTAAAAGAAGTTGACTGATGAGATGCTTTCCAGAATTCCAAAGATAAAATAAACAATTTACCAGCATAGATTTCTGATGAGTCATTCTATTAACATTTATAGAATTTCAGATGCTAACAACTAAATTGCTACAGATGAAACCCAGCATCCCTCTGTGTGTATGTGTAGGTGTGCAGTGTTTTTTCTTTACAAAAACACAGGGTGTTTGCACCATTCCACACATATTTTGAAGACTGATTAAATAGATTGTGTTTTACTAGAAATTCCAGTAGGGTGTTAGGTAGTGTGTGTGTGTGTGTGTGTGTGTGTGTGTGTGTGTGTGTGTATAAATAATGGTAGGTACATCCAGAAAAGGGAGCAACTGATCTACTGAACTGATTCCCAAAGTCCCAGGAGTTTTGATTTAACTCAAAACAACCCCCATTTGGCATAGGATTCAAATAATTCTATCTGGTCAGCCCTATTATGGAAACATCAAAACCCAGTTAATTACCACATATTGCTCCATTACCTAGTGTTCCAAGAACAAAATAGAAAGAGCAGCTGTAAAAACAAGCTCCTCTATTACTGAACTCACTGTCAAGACTTAGCAGGAGAGAACACACCTCCCAGACCCTGGCCCTAGTAGTCAAGACACACCAACATAGGCATGCCTAGCCAGTAGAGGAGGTCCTTTGCAATATTTTTTGGTGAAAGAATTCCAGGAAGTGCTGTGGGCAAGGTTCCAAGCTGTTTCTGAAGAAAGTGGGTGGTGACTTTTGACCCAGTTCATTAATTTAATTGTATTCTGCTGTAAGGAGATTTGTTTTAGTACTGGCTGACTGGATTAAATGTGTCTCGAAAACAGGCCCATGCACATGTACACAAATATACTGGGCAGAAACAAAAAGCATTTGACCACTTTTCTAAATCAACATAGAAACTGATACTGATTGTGGCACTACAACATCATTCACTATAATTATCCTATGAGGTATTTCAGGAAAAAATGGAAAACGCTTTATAATACAGGTAAGACGCTGAGCTTGTCGATCGAAAGGTCGACAGTTCAGCGGTTCGAATCTCTAGTGCCACGTAACGGAGTGAGCTCCCATTACTAGTTCCAGCTTCTGCCAACCTAGCAGTTCAAAAGCACGTAAAAAATGCAAGTAAAAAATAGGACCCACCTTTGGTCGGAAGGTAACAGCGTTATGAGCGCCTTTGGCATTTAATAATGCTGGCCACATGACCACGGAGACATCTTCAGATAGCGCTGTCTCTTCAGCTTTGAAATGGATATGAGCACTGCCCCCTAGAGTCGGGAACGACTAGCACATATGTGCAAGGGGAACCTTTACCTAATATTTTCCTAGCCCTCAATACAATACAGAATGCACTCATACGATACGTACTTAAACAGATGCTTAATAAATTTATATATAACTGAATGGAAAGGGGTAATAGGTCTAATACCTTTGGCTAAGGTAGATAGACAGACAACCTTTTTACTATCTAATACAATAAATAGTGGTTTATGTTCTGCATAAATTATAATCACAGGAATACGTGGTCTTATATTCATTTATTCATTCAGTAAACTGCAAACATTTCATGCAGCATCTTCTCTCTGCCGTTTGTAAATAATAACATCAAGAAAAAGCATGAGGCCAATTTGTATAACAGATCAAGGGGAATGTGCATAAAGATAAAATCTGGCAGTGCCTTACAACTGGAACATTAAAAAGAACGTAGATCTTTAAAAAAGATTTTGACTGTTTAGGAACAATCTATTCAAACTAAGGCAATTAAAACCAGAAATGAAAAATGATCAGATAATTCAAAATGCTGATTCTGCAAAGAAGTAGAAGAAACAATAGATCATATATTCGTCTCATGCAAGAAGATCGCACAGACTGATTGTAAACAAAATATAGTCATCAAACTGATTCACTGGAACATCTATAAAATTATGTGCTAGTGAAGTAAAATTGGTGGGGAATTGAATAAATAGTTGAAAATAAGCAGGTTAAAATTTTGTGAAATTTTCAAATACAGACTGATAAAGTCCTGCCTCATAACACATGAAATATAACTGATTGAGAAGAGGAAAATGTGGATAATTGATGTGACAATGACAGCATTTAGAAAATCAGCACTTTGAAAAAATTTCCATCAGTTAATTGCAAAAAAGTCACAATGCTTGGATCTACTTATATAGCACACTAATACATTACAACATCCTAGGTTCTTGGGAAAAACTTGATGTGTATGAAGGTCAACATCAGCTAAAAAACTGGCAGCTGTGACTTAACATTGTTGTGAGCAGATAATGCCAAAATTGTAGGAGTAAGTAGTGGAGAAAAGTGATTTAGTTAATACCTTTTAATTCACAACAATTTACTGAATTTAAATTTACTGATATTTTTCTCAATTCTACATGAAAACTATGAAACAGCAGCAAAGAATCTACATTTATACTTTTTTTCAGCATGTATCTTTTTAAATGTTGTAAAAAGTTTAAAAATGAACCTTCCATACTCTCAGCATTTGGCATTATAAAAACAGGTGACAGTTTTTTTCAATTGCCTGGTTTTTTCAATTTCTATTTTGCAGAAAAATTATCTCCATCTTCTATTTGTTTGCTAGGCAATATTAATTCAAATGAAATAATATTTTTATGCAATTTTAAATGCAAGGAGGCTATTTCCTTCAGTTTAATAACATTCTAGTACAGTCGACTTATAACAGTTCATTTAGTGACCATTCAAAGTTAACAATGGCACTGAAAAAAGTGAGTTATGACCATCTTTCACACTTATGACTGTGGCAGCATCCCTATGGTCATGTGATTTACATTTGGATGCTTGACAACTGACTCACATTTACTGGATGATGATTGCAGTATCCCAGAGTTATGTGATCCCCTTTTGCGACCTTCTGAGAAGCAAGGTCAATGGGGAAATCAGGTTCACTTAACAACTGTTACTAATTTAAGAACTTCAGGGATTCACTTAGCGAATGTGGTGAGAAAAATCGTAAAATGGGGCAAATTCATTTAACAAATTTCTCACTTAACAAATTTTGGGCTCCATCATATTCGTAAGTTGAAGACTACCTGTATAATCTTTTCAAACCTGAGGCTCTTCATCTGTGTGGGTCTATAAAACCCATAAATCAACATTATCTCTGGCTATTCTTGAAGATTGTGGAAATGTTGACCCCAAACATCCAGAGGGCACTGGGAATATTGTACTAAAAAAGCATAATTTTTCTACATTATCAATATTTTTTTTTAAATAACTTAAACCTTTAGGTGTATTTGGAGTTGCAGACTTCATGATTCTATGTAAACATGCAGTTAAGCCTTAAATTACAGAATTGCAGTAAGGATATCGAGTATACAAAGCAAAGGATATTTAAATTTCAGGATTAAAAAACAATTTATGGATAGAAACCCTGGGCAAGGAGGCTGAAATGAAAAAAGTGAAAATTCTAGTAATTCATACATTGAACAGTTGCCCTGTGTTTTGTCCTCTTCCTTAGTTCATGTTTGAGGAAAACTCGGGTTAAATTCAGCAGGTTCTGACAGGTTCTGAAGATCCGGTAGCAGAAATTTGGAGTAGTTCAGAGAACCGGCAAATACCACCTCTGACTGGCCCCAGAGTGGGGTGGGAATGGAGATTTTGCAATATCCTTCCCCCAGGAGTTGGGAGGCAATGGGAATTTTGCAGTATCCTTTCCCTGCCATGTCCACCAAGCCACGACCACAGAACCAGTAGTAAAAAAAATTGAATTTCACCACTGGGAAAACTGGTGCTGTGTATAAGGAACATAACTGCATTATAACAATTGGCTGGCAGCCTTGAGCATTTCAAAATGCTCCATAACTTCCAAGGAACAATTTTTCAATCAGAATATAAAAAGTGATTAAAAGAAATCAGTTGCCCAACAAATGATTAATTTGCAATTGTTTAATGGGAGAAAGTTACAAAACAGATGATTCAATCAGTACTGAATTCATGATAAGCATCTGTCCCTAGTGAAAAAATAGCAGGAAGTCAGATTCAATCCATGGCAAACAAATTAAGCAAAGGTCACATTTTAAGCTATGACCCTATACAGCTTGTAACTGAAGTAGCAACAGAATCTGGTAATGGGTGATAATTGGTGGATTAATACTATTTCCGCCTGGATATTCTAATTTAGAATGGCAAAATATTACCCTTGCTCAGTGGATTCTCCTTCTTTGACTTCATCATTCTTTTTTCTCTTGCCATTTTCTATAAGTTTAATAGTCTGTGTAAATAAATACATTTTCTGAGATAGGAACTTCTCCACTGTAGGCTTGGGATCACTAGCAATTGTGGATTTTTATACTGCTTCTAGAAAGCAGTTCTGATTCATCCATTCATTCAATCCTTTAATTTTTTTTTATTCTACTTGTATATCCCCATAATAATTCAAGCCATGTGAATTACACCGTGTGTAGTACATGGTGAATATGCAGAAGATTGTATTCTTATCAATCTCATGCCAGGTTTCTTTTAAATCACTAAGGGTCACATCTGATGAGTGCAGACACTTTGCACTGCCTGGGTGCAGACACTTTGCAAGTCCACTAAAATTATGGGTATTAAAAAATTAAGTCACTGGAGAAGCCTAGGTAGATGAGATTATCTCTGTGCCCCATTTCTCAGACCAAGTGGTTTAATTTTATATATATATATATATTTGAAAAAAAGTTTTATTGGAGTTTATAATTTTTTACAAATAGGGTAAAGGGTAAGGTGTATAAAAGATATTGCGAGAACTTTCATGTCGAAGTCGTCGACCCCTTCCGAGGCTTCATAACAAAATATATATAATACATTAAATTTTCATTGATATTACAAAGTGGAAAGAAATGCAAGTATATCATTGTAAAAACTATGCTAGCAATCATATATGTACATCCAAACAAAAATTATGTTATACTAGAATAAAGTCACTTTTGAGATCTAAGTCTTTTGGCAATTGTGTCTTCTTCTCTCTGGCCCCCAGTGGGCGGGGCCGCGGCACCCCCTGCTCCCCCATTTTCATCCTCCAGGATTGAGGAATGTTTTTTAAGAAAGGCTTCCGCCTCTAATTTTATATTTTATTTTAGAAGTAGGAGAGTATGGCATACCAAAACAAAGAAAAAATGTTGGTAGGCCAAAGGGAATAAGCCCCAGGATTGGGCTAAGATATTTTAGCAGCTAATCAGAGCAGTAAAATGGTACACCTTTTCCCACTGAAGAGACACTAGCTGACTGGGTTGGTAGTTGAATGTTTTTTGTCACAAAAGTAAGACCACCACAGAGTTTTTCATGGTACCAGAAGCTGCAGGATAGCCTAGGAAGGCAGCTACATGTAACTACAGTACTGTATATACTGTATGTCAAGGGACAAGGTTTTCTCTTGCAATAGAAATGGATAATCACGGCTTTTAAGAATATGTTGCTAGAACAGGGGTGGGCAAACTTTGCAACTTTAAGTCTGAAGGACTTCAGCACGCAGACTTCTCCAGCCAGCTTTGCTGGCTGGAGAACTCTGGGAGCTGAAGTCCTTCAGACTTAAAGTTGCAAAGTTTGTCCACCCCTATGCTAGAAGTACAATAGTTGTTCATTTTGCCTAGAGTAATTCTGACCTTTGCCTCCCCACAAGCAACCTCTTCTGTTCCTTTCTTTTATCATCCATTTGAAATATTCAGCTAGAGTAAATCAGAGTGGATATATTAACCTGAATGTTAAAGCCATTCAGCAAGAACAACCCCCCTTTGTAAACAGACACAAAACTCAGGGTGAAAAGGAATAATTAAACGACAAAAGTCAGAAGGGAGAGACTTCCCTTGAGTTTGTATTGATGAACATTTATATCCTTAAATGAGCTGTCCTGCTGGCTTCTTTCTGTTAGTAGTTGATTATGAGCACACTTGCCTGATTAGATGGTTGACTTCCTTTGTTTTCTGCCTAGATTCCAGACTTCTACCTGGGAAAGGGATCATGAGGGGATTTCACTGCTGGCCACGTCATCACTATGCATATCCCATGTTTTTTTGGAAAGCTGGAACTCACAAGACCTACTTACCTTAAGTCAACTTCAGACTATTCTTTGAAGTGTCCAATCTTCTTCCTCTAAGCTGCCATGTGAACCAACACTGAATAGCCTGTTCCTTGTTCTGAGCAGATGATTACTGAATTCTTGAAAAGGATGGCAACCCGACAGTCCTTGAGCTAATATTCTATTTACAAACACGAGACAAATCTGTCCTACTAACTGGCATCAACTGACTTGCACAGATATATAATCAACAGAAAATTCTCCAACTGTTTCCTGTGATCTATATGTCAGCATTGATTTGTGTCAACATGCCAAAGAGAGTCCAATAAATAAATAATTAAGATAAATGTTTCGTCAGTATCACTGGATTTGCCTTAGTGAAGGACAGTTAAAGATTGATTTTGCAACAGGAAGAGGTTCTATTATCCCAAGGCATTATTTTCCCTTGGGTATTATCCTAAGGATAGCCATTAGTTCCAGATGAGCGTGTACAGGAGTCTTTTGTAAACAGGCATTGCTTGTAGCTGCCCAACAGCACAGAAAACTGACGGGAAGTTAGTCCTTGTCCTGGCAAACAGACTGCCCGCAATCTGAAATGTGACATTTCATAGAAGCGGATGTCAATGGCAGTTTCAGTTTCCATCTTTCACTGAGGTTCCTTCAGTAAAGTTGACGTATCCAAGGGTTTATTTACATGTCCAGTTATCTTCTATTCACAAAAGCTTCTCATTTATGTAAAGTCCACGGAATTGATAAGAGAATACAAGAAAGAAAGAAAAAAGCATTTGAATATCTATGGTCTTTTGAATACCACTGTAATTTAGGTGAGTGGCAAGTGGCCCTTTAATAGGAAACAAATCTAAAGGTCACAGTGATAAAATGTATTTTACACCAATCCTAGACCCCAGGTTTTTTTTTAAAGTGACAAGATTAGGAGAGGGAAGGCAAATTCCAAAAGAGGACAGGCCTTATCTACCCCAGAGATGCCAGAACTCTTTGGCCAGAACTTGACCATTGGCATTGCTTCCACATACCATGCTTTGAAATGGGGAAGGCTCCTTACCTACATCAGCATCACACTGTTCAGGCACTTTTGAAAGGACCGGAGAGGAAGAAAAATATATGCCTGGTCCCAACACACACACTATTAGCCGAGTTTGGTGTTGAGCAAGCATGGCTTTGGAAAAGGCAAAGGATCTCCTTCCTCAAACAAATATTGTTGCTCTGTTTGTCTTATTTTAAGATTCAAGCTTGGGGTTCCCTGTCTATAAATACAGACTACTGATTTACAGCCAAGTTTAGGCTAGAAAATAAATATTTCTTTGCTATCCCGCGGGCCAGATGCGTTGCACGCAGGCCATGTTCACCCCAGCTCCGCGAAGGGAAAAACACGATACATCACATGATGGTAATGTGACGCCGTGAGTTTGACACCCGTGATATAGGGGAAAGTTCTCTTAAATTAGTGAGCTGTGAAATATCATTTAGGGTCCTGCTGATTGGATTGCGAGAGGAGAGTTTCCATAATGGCAGATTTTAAAGATTCAAAATGTCCACTCTTGGAAGAAATGGACAATGATACTCTTAATGGTTGGCCATACTGTAATGCATCTTTTCCCATGGCTTCAGAGGCATTGGACTCGCCATTTCTATCTACTCCCATCTGGAAGGCACCAGTCTGAAGAAGGCTGTGCTATTATAGTACAGGATGGGAAACTGCTTAATTCTCCTAAGAGGTTTGTAGTCTCTTAAAATCCATTAAGAGAATAGCATCCACATAGCTTAATGCTACCGTTCCTAATATAACAGTGACCAGCAAGGGGGAAAAATCATTTTTGTTTCCTGCATGGAACTAATTATACATACAATTCTCCTCCCATGTAAATGTAGGTGTTCATAAATAACAGTTCATTTGCTTCCTTTCTCCAAGTTATCGGAGTGTTCCAGTGCACGAAAGGAATTCCAGCTTGATACCTTTTTTTGTGTGCTACTTTGGAGTAACCTACTTCTCTAGGTGACATCTTCACAAACCTCTCCTCCATTGCCACCTCAAATTACATTAGCAACTGTCAAGGATGCTTATAAGCTATTACACTTCCTTTGGCACTTTCCGTAGGGTGCCTTTGCACAGATATATTTTCAGCTCTTAAATGCATTCATTCATTGCCCTGCAGATCTGGAAAGCATGTATGGCCTCCCCTGACTCCTTAGTTGTCTTCAAAGCACATAGGCTGTCTCTCAGACATTGGATGGACAACACAGTCCAGACATGTGTGAAAGTGAAAGGTCATTGAAAGAGATCTACCTTATTACATCCCCACCCCTAGTTCTAATTGCTCATTAAAGCATGCACTGAGAAAGCAAGACGGATGGAGCACGCTAGTTTATTGCCAGTTCATTGAGTATTGTTCAGTGGTACCAAAGGGTGTCCTTCTGTGCTGGAGTATGTAAACATTTTTCTGCTGTTGGCATTCCTCTTATTTGCTTATGTCTCCCTGCAGTGATGCTATGAGGACAGGACTTGAAGCCAGAGTCCAAAGACAAAATGTAGGCTTTTAAAGGGTCCAGGTGCAGAAAAAATATGCATGTGCAAGTAAAATAACCAACTAAATAAGAAAGGGCATTCATTCAGAATGTCTAAATTATCTAACAGGCCTTGTCTTTAAGTTCTTGCTTTCTCAAACTGACCCATATCTAAAGCTTTGAAATAGAGACTGGCTTTGCTGGGCTGATTTATTTAGGTTTTTTTTTTTTTTTTGAAACTGACAAATTTAATTTTGAAAAAGTGTTCAAGATGAGGCAAAATTAGGGTCTTGGGCATGTGAAAACCTTTCCTCTAATCCAGCTGTCATGGTCCTCTCTCTGTTTCTGCTAGTAAAGTGTTAAGTTAAATACATGATATTTGCAACCAAGTTTTATGTTTCTGTATGTTCTCCTGGCTGAGAAGCAGCTTCCATACAGACATCAAAGGGTCAGTTCCTAACACTGGAAACAATCCATCCAGTTCTTCATTCTCTTGAGCTGCATTTCACTCTAACTAGAGTTGCCTTGCATAATAATCAGGCCTAATTACTGCCTTATCCCTTGATTGTTCTGCTGGGCCTTTGGAAGTATAATGTCTCTTTCTCAGCTTACATGTACATTTCTTCCTGTCTCCTCACCACAAGCCTCTTTCTTTAGAGCTACTTAGATTTTTTTGGCCCCCTTGAGAGTTTGCCATTACAATTAACAAATGGTTTAATAACTTTTTAAAGGTGGGAAAAAAACTATTCTCTGGTTTCAATTCTTAACACATATTACTGACTATCTTTCCTTGATTGTTAGAATGTCCTATAGTACTGCCCATCCAATCCTGGGGCACTGCTTAGTTTATTCCTAAAATCTATATTGAGATCATTTAAGTAGACAAATTTCTATTATGAAATATTAGCATTCTGTCTTGTATTGTAGGGTATTCCTCTAATGCAGAAAAAGTAAATAAAATGTTAAGATGTTTTTTGAAATTATTGTTCATAGCCAAGCAATTGGAACATTGCTTATATAACCCTTTTACATAATTTTTTTAAAATTCTAAGGGTATTTAAAGGGTAGCGCAGGGACGATCAATTTAATCTGCTTTTATTTATTGTATTTATTGTTTGTATATATTTTTATATGTTTTAATTTCCCTGTGCACCGCTCCGAGTCCCCTTGGGGAGAGGACGCGGTATACAAAATTAAATATTATTATTATTATTATTATTATTATTATTATTATTATTATTATTATTATTATTATTATTATATTATTTAGCTTAGACACAGATATGGTTCATGCACAATGCCAAGTCAGAATTTTTAAACCACTGCTTGTTCAATATGCCATAGTCACATGGCTTACATAGAAATGACACCATAAGGGTTAGCATCTCATATAATACTAAACCAGAATTAAACAATGCATACCATAGACCAGGATTATGTATTCGATGTTTTAGGCAGTATACTTTGTGCTGCATCTGATTCTCAGATATAGTCACATTATATACCCATCAAAATCTTGAATGAAGGGAAGAAGTACATGCATATAAATGATGGCTATTGTCTTTTGCTGCAGCTTCAACTCTAATTTATTCCATCTGTGAATGCCACCTGATTAAAACTTGCAGCCGAGCCCTACATTTGCTGAAAAGTAAGGCATGTTGAAGTTTGCAAGAACGTGTGCTTAGAATTGGATTACCTGTGAACATATGTATTTTCTTTCTTCTTTGCTGATAGATAGATAGCTCCCAATGATTGGAGAGAATGATAAAGGCATATAGGACATTCAGAATAGTGAAGAAACAAGAATCAACTTGGCATAATCAAAAAGCAGGTATCTAAAACCACATTGACCACACTTATTCTGAATAGCTGTGGCTTGAATTCTTCCATTTCTTTCTAATCATCTACCCTTCGATGAACTTTTAAGATTTCCCAGAGATTTTAATATCACCATTATCTAAACATTAGATACACAAAATCCATCATTAGATTTATTGCTTTAGTTCAATAGATGCTCGAGACCCAGATTCTTGTAATAAAAAGGAGAGGAAAGCCAGTTTTGTAGTGGTTTTCCCCCCTCCCCCTTATTGGAGAAGAAAAGGACAAAAGGGGAGTTGAATCCTCTGGATAGCTAATATTTCTTAGGAACCTCTCTCTTTTTTCTTCTTTGCCTTTTGTTGGGGAGGGGGTGGATTGTGAGGAGAGAGAGAGAGAGACTCAATGGAGGCCCTTTTGCCATTGCTAATCTGCTTTGTGAATGGAGCCACATGGGGGAATTGGGGGAGGGAAAGGAAGCCACATGCCTGACATTCCTTTCTCTGGGTGGGCTTCTTCTCGCCAGACTCTCAGGATGTGGGAAATGGAAGATGAAAGAACTGCATTTCCAGCCTATCAGGTTACAATGCCTGAACCAGAAAAGAATGAAGGGAGGGGAGGGGTGGATTTGCAGAGGGAGAGCCCCACTTTATTAGAAAGTGTCACAGGGAGAAAAAGAGGGTTTGGGGAGGAGGGAGTTTGACTGAGACCTAGGATGGCAGCTCATGTTTTGTTTCACATCACATCAGAGCTGAGGAATTTCCTCTGTTCTGGAGGTGCCTTACAGAAAAAGGGGCAGAGTTTAAGGCTAGGCTGGGATGAATAATGGTCCAGCAGAAACCGATTAAGTGTGTTACTAAGTGATGGCTGTTTACAAGCAAAACCTCCTGCAGTGCTGAGGAAAGAGCTTGGCGAGGTGTGGGAGAGGCATATTTGTGTGATTTATACTCAAAATCTATGGGAAGTAAAGAATAGAAGCCATGGGTTTATAATCCCCCCATCCTCTTTTTCGGAATTCATGTTGTATAGTTATCATTTGGAGGGCTAATTATAATCACACCATAATAGATTAACTACAGGAAGAAACGTTGGGGTCCTGGCTGATTTTTTTTTTCACCCTCTCTGCTGCTCAACAAGAGAACAAAGAAGGAAGCCGGCACATTTGTTGGTTGTCAATACTTTGTCAATAGATAAGAATCGTAGAGTTGGCCGTCAAACCCAACTGCAGTGATCAGTTAACGTGACATATCTTAATTATGGAAAAGTTTTCACAGTGCTAAAGTTTAAAAAGAAAAATGGATATAGCTATATATTGGGTTCTACATAGGTTTTTACTTGATTTGCTCACTGAAGCCTTCAAAATCCCCAAAGCACATTGCAGTAAAAGCATTACATTATTTCAGTTTTTTTTCTTCACTGTCTTCCCAACAGATTTTTCTGCCTTTCTATGTAGTTAAAACTCAAGGATTTTTTTTTAAAATCAAGTTTTCAGGGTGGAATGACAAAGAAAGCTTTGCTGGCTGGAGAAGTCTGGGAGCTGAAGTCCTTCAGACTTAAAGTTGCAAAGGTTGGAGACCCCTGCACTAAATGACCCAACATGTTAGTGCATGTTGCTCAATTGCTTCCACTTGGCTCCAGACCCAGGACTTTACTTTGATAGCTTGTTTATTGTACCATATGACCTACTAAGATCTCTTGTTTGACTCTTCCAAACCAGAAATCAAAAGCTCAAAGGAAACCGTTACTTCCAAATCAGACTTGTTAGGATGGTGATAAACCAGGGAGCCACATATGGCTATTGCATCTGAACATTTCATGTTTAGTTAGGGTTTTGCATTTTTAATCCTTGTATAAAGTATAGTTAAGCTGCTTATAATGTTACTTGATAGGAAGTAACATCTACTAGGTCGCCAAATATGACATCAGTGGAGCATTATTTTCCTGCATTGCCTGTCCAGCATTTTCTGTTACATTACATGCTCTGAATCCTGGAGCATTTACATAGAGCAAAATAAATTCCACAGATCAGCTGTTCAGGAGAAGAAATATATGTGTATGTTAAAGCTTTCCTATCAAGCCTTCCTATGATTTGTAGGAAGTTAAAACCCACCCCTACCCTAGAAAATGAAATATTTTAGGAAATATTAAAAAGGAAGAACCTTTCCCCTAAAAAGAGAAGTAGAAACTCAGAGAGGCAGAAACTCAGCACACACACACCTTTGTTAATGGGCCATTAAGGCCTGGGCCAGAGTCCTTCAGGAGTAGGGCGGTATAAAAATTAAATAAATCTAAATCTATTCTACATAACAAAGATCTACCCGCTTTCAGGCAGAGCCATTTCATTGCCCTTCATTGCACTACCCCCCTGAACTTCGCACCATCTCCGACCTCCGCCTCTTCCGCAAGTGTCTAAAGACACATTTGTTCCATCTAGCCGGCCTAGCGTAACCTCCACAACTGACTTTTAGATAGTTTTAAATTTGGGGATTTTAATTTGGTTTTAGCGCAGAATTTCATTGAATAAGTTTTTAAAATTTTTATATGGTTTTGTATGTATTTTTAATATTCCTGTGCGCCGCCCTGAGTCCGTTGGAGAAGGGCGGGGTATAAATTGAATAAATGAAATGAAATGAAGTTTCAACCAAACTTAGCACACAGACAACCTACAAAGCTAGTTATGACCTCTGAAACCAATGCATCAGGATACTCTTCCTGTGCCCCAGGAAGTTCAAAGCCCAGAGAGGGCATAAAACCCAGGGACTCTCAGCATCTCTGCCCTTTTCACTCAGAAGCTCCAAAGGATGTGATCCTGTCCACCTTTAAACCATCTTTCCAAACAGCTTCCATGTTTCCATTGTCTTTTTCCCCACTTAGAACTGAACCCAGATGGACATTTCTTCCAACAGATTCTTTAAATGGTGAAATTTATGTTAATAGCCTATTTTCCTAATTTTTAAAGCTGAACTTTCCTTTTGGTACTAAAATAGAACTGTTCAAAATGCTTTGCTTGAGGTTGCTCTAGCACAGAGGTTCCCAAACTTGGCAACTTTAAGACTTGTGGACTTCAACTCCCAGAAATCTCCAGCCATCTCTGTCCACAAGTCTTAAAGTTGCCAAGTTTGGGAACCTCTGCTTTAGTAGTTGCAGTAATGTGTCTCCCATATTAAACTTCCCTCTGGGATGTGCACTGCAAAGCAGAATTTGTTCTGCCTTTTTGGAAGGTGTTTTTCCCCACAGAAAACTGCTACTAGTTTTGTGATGCACAGGACCCTCAAAATTTTACCCAAAGGTGGCAGGTAAATTTCTTAAGTAGCAATAAGAATGATGCTATGTGAAACAGCAGAGATAAACTTGGATTATATTGATTAAACATAAATAATGCCAGGGACTCTAATGTGAAAAGACTGAATGATAATAATAATATATAGTTTTGGGGGAAAGGTTTTAGAGAGACATTACTGAAAACAATTTCAAACAATTTTTACTTAAAAAGTAGATCATGACTGGATACAAGAAGGGATGGGTGGCGTTTGGTTATGTTCTGAAATAGTTTTTTAAAAAATGTGTTGGTTCCAGAGTAAGCCTAACTATAGCAGAGAGAAAAAATGAGGCTGAAATTTAGCATGTTGGTTTTTCTTCAAGGGTATTGTTGAATGATCTTACAGGATCATTTTTCCAGCTTGGATTAGGTTCTGGGCCCACCTGTTGGTAGTTGACCTGGTTTGTGGAATAGAAGGAAAGTAGGATCAGGCCTGGTTAGTAATTGGATGGTCGATTATTAGGATATTCCATTTCTAAGGTAAGGTGACCAGACGTCTCGCTTTTGGTGGGACAGTCCCTCTTTTGAAGAAATTGTCCCGCGTCCCGCAGGGTTTTAAAAAAGTAACGCTTTTTGCCTGGGGTGGCAGTGGGGGCGGGCGCGGGCACTCTGCGCGCGCTCAGAGGTGGCTTGGGGCCAGGGCAGCGGTGCGCAGACAGGAAGCGGTGGCCGGAGCGGGCTGTCGAGCAGGCGGAAGGGCATGCTGGCGAGGGAGGAGCGAGCCAGCAGGCAGGCAGGCAGCAGGCGGAGGAGGAGGAGGAGAGCTGTGCGGGCGGGGCTGCAGCCGGAGCCCGCGCGTCCCTGAACTTTGCTCCACCGCTGCCGCCGTGATGCGCTGAGAGCTGGTGGGGCTCCCCCCCCCCCCGGCAATGGTGTCCCGCTTTATCAATATTAAAATCTGGTCACGGCTTATTCTAAGGAGTAATATGGATTTTGAAAAAGACATATTTTGAAGCAAACGCGTGCCAGATCAATTCCAGATTGTAGTCAAGAAATCAAGTTTGACTTAGGAGACAACTGTACTTTTTAAATCTCCCGTATATAGGCTCACACTTCATACCAATGCAGTTTGAGTTGGATTTACCCCTGTATGTCGCTGTGAAATCTTTTTAATGTGCAAATTACTGACTGGTGTTAGAATAGAATAACAGAGTTGGAAGGGACCTTGGAGCTCTTGTAATCAAACCCCCTGCTTAGGCAGAATACCCTACACCAGACAAATGGTTATCCAACATCTTCTTAAAAACTTCCAGTGTTGGAGCACCCAGAACTTCTGGAGGCAAGCTGTTCCACTGATTCATTAATCTAACTGTCAGGAAATTTCTTCCTAGTTCTAAATTGCTTCTCTCCTTGATTAGTTTCCACCCATTGTTTCTTGTTCTGCCCTCAGGTGCTTTGGAGAATAGTTTGACTCCCTCTTCTTTGTGGCAACCCCTGAGATAATTGGAACACGGCTATCTTGTGTCTCCTAGTCCTTCTTTTCATTAAACTAGACATACCCAGTTCCTGCAACCGTTCTCCATATGTTTTAGCCTTCAGTCCCCTAATCATCTTTGTTGCTCTTCTCTGCACTCTTTCTAGAGTCTCCATGTCTTTTTTACACCGTGGCGACCAAAACTGGATGCCGTATTCCAAGTGTGGCTTTACCAAGGCATTATAAAGTGGTATTAACACTTCACGTGATCTTGATTCTATCCCTCTGTTTATGCAGCCTAGAACTGTGTTGGCTTTTTTGGCAACTGCTGCACACTGCTGGCTCATATTTAAGTGATTGTCCACTAGGACTAAAAGATCCCTCTCACAGTCACCACTATTGAGCAAGGTACCACATATACTGTACCTGTGTGTTTTGTTTTTCTTGCCTAAATGTAGAATCTTACTCTTTTCACCATTGAATTTCATTTTGTTAGATAGCGCCCAATGTTCAAGACTGTCAAGATCCTTCTGTATCTGGAATGTTGGCTATTCCTGCCAGCTTGGTGTTGTCGTTTGTTATGGAAACAAAATATGTTCAGTGTTTTGTTCCCATAATCCCCTCTTGAAACTGTTTAAATGTTGTTATTTTGTGGGAAATGGTTGACAATTGTGTCATTTCCCCCCCCTAAAATTCTGCTGTAAAATTGTTTTATTCCTAACAGGGGTGCTGATGTAAGTGAAGAGGGGATTTATAATCTCAGAGATTTTCCTGGGAGGAAAATAACTGAAGATGCTTAGATCCCTACCACACTGCCTCTACTTTCCCCGGAAGAGTCTTAAGTTAATTTGCAGTTGTCTTCTCTGCCACCGACCATGACACACAGAGAACATGACCTAAGCTATAAGGTGACAATAGAAGATCACGACCTCAGCAGCCAACGAAAGCATCTCCCTATCTGTGGTTTGTTTTATTTAGTATTTAAAACATCTGAGCGTTGGCAATCAGGGGGCTGCAGAGCCTCCAAGGAGTAATTCCTTTGGGCAGTTATTAAAACAGCAGAGAAATTATAACGTGGAGTGCCTTAATCCCTGAGGGTGCCCGAGAGCCTGAAAGCTGGCCTGAGGCAAGAATCCCCACTAATGGGGAAAAAATCTGCCCCTAAGCTCACAGTACTTCAACCCTTTCATTGAAGACTAGATCCCGTGCGTTCCTATTGAAGCACAGCTGATCTGGAAATGTATCAGTTCAGCTGCCAGAAGCAATATCCTAGAACAGCAATGGCGAACCTTTTTTGGCTCGCGTGCCATAAGGGGAGGTGAGCGCAGGGGGGGGGGGCGTGCATGCGCGCATGACAGGTGCAACCCCCCATTTTGTACATGCTTTTTCCGCCCTCCCCAGGGCGAATAAATAGGAGTCTGGGGAGGGTGAAAATAGCCCCCCTGCCCCCCTGGAGGCCCTCCAGAGGCTTCAGGAGCTTCCCTGAAGCCTCCGAAGGACTAAAAATGACCCTACAAGCACACCGGGAGTGACTTCGGAGGGCCTTGGGGGGGTGTTTTCGCCCTCCCCAGGCTCCTATAAAGCCTGGGGAGGGTGAAAAATGGATTTAAAAATGGCTGAACTCAGCTGAACTCATGCGCATGCTGGCCAGCTGACAGGGCAACTCCTTGCGTGCCCTGACAAATGGCTCCGCATGCCCTCTGTGGCACGTGTGCCATAGGTTCGCCATCCCGGCCCTAGAATCACACGGTAATGAAACTACTCTGAGAGCAGTGCAAACAACCATGTGTAGATGCCCTTAGCCATGAGAGTAGAGTTCAGCTCACTCCTCTCTTTTCCTAGGTTGATATTTAAATGCAGTCCACTCCTCTGCATGCAGACTGAATGAAATAGGGATAATGAAGCTTTTGCCCCAGTTCTGTTACCATTCATCTTTGCCTTCACAGGAGCCTCCAAATCAGGATTGCGGCAACCCAGGAGAAAGAGCTGCTCTGCTGGTGTTTTTGGTGTTCTTCTCAATGGACTAGCCCCCGAAACCACCCCTATAGACTGAGTTTTAAATTGTTTTAAATTGATTTTAATTCACTGGTAATTTTCTAGGGTATTTTTAGCACAGGCCACTCTAAATTTAATTAGATTTTATTGTTGTAGTTTTATCTATTATATGTTCGTATTTATTTATATGTTTGTACTTCTATTTTTAACTTCCTGTGCACCGCCCTGAGTCCCTTTGGGGAGATAGGTTGCAGTATAAAAATCAAATCAAATAAAAACAAAAACAAATAGATCTCAGTTTTTACTTACTTTTTCTCCTATGGTTTTTGTTACCTATTTTCCCCCCTTCTGTGTATCTTTCTTCCATTATCCCAAGAGTAGAAATTTATTTTTATTTATTTTGAAATATTGTGAATTGCCATGTATTTTAGAGCTATGTCAGTTTGTTATAACAAAAATAACTGAGTCCTATGACACCTCAAAGAGCCTTCTTCAGATCACTGTCCTCCAAGTATGTCCAAAGGTGCTTTTTCAGGAGGCAACTGGACTTCCTTGGTTTTTTCTTTGAAGACATTTCACTTCTCATCCAAGATGCTCCTTCAGCTCTTCTTCAGTGGGGAATGGGGTGATTTATATTCCTTGCAGACAGCTGGTCATTTGCATCCTTTTAGAGGGTCATTGAAGCACTTGGAGGTTTATCTGTGTCCTCAGGGTCACCTGAGTAGTGTTCCTGGTTCCTGTACTCTGCATCCTCCCCCCCCACCCCCCGTAAATCCATTCCTTCTTCACACATTCAAAGAGTGTTTATCCCAAATTGTATAGGTAAAAGTCAAGGAACACAGTGAAAAAAATTGGATTCAGATTAAATATAAAGAAGACCAAGCAAGTGACAGCAACAACCAGCCTCAGAAATAACAGCAAAGTTGCTGAATTGGTGGAGAGCATCTGCTTTTTAGTATCAACCATCAGTAGAAAAAGTATAAGCAGTCAAAAAAATGTTGCAGACTTGCACTTGGTAGAGGAGCTATGAAGGTCTTGGAAAAGGTATTTAGATACTGTGATATGTCTATGCCTACATAGATCAGAATAGTGTAGGTAATGGTATTCTGCGTGACACTTTATGGAATCAAAAGTTGGACTTTGAAGAACCAGGACCACTGGCATCTTTGAACTTTGGTGTAGGAGAAGACTCCTGAGAATACCACAGACTTTTAAAGAAACAAATGGATCCCAGAATAAATCAATCTGAGAGCCAAGCTGGCACACTGGTTAGAGTGCAGCACTGCAGGCTACTTCAGCTGACTGCTAGCTGCAGTTCCGCAGTTCAAATCTCACCGGCTCAGGGTTGACTCAGCTTTCCATGCTTCTGAGGTGGGTAAAATGAGGACCCAGATTGTTGGGGGCAATAAGCTGACTCTAAACCACTTAGAGAGGGCTGGCTGTAAAAGCACTATGAAGCGGCATATAAATCTAAAGTGCTATTGCTATTGCTAATACAGAGTTCTGACAATGTACAAGTGGTCAGGCTCAAAATACCCTACTTTTGATACATTACACAAAGATCTCCCTCTAAGTCACTGGAGGAGGCTGAAAAAAGGTGGAAGGAAAAAGACTAGCAGCAAGATGGTCGGACTCATTGGTAGTGGGGATAGGTGCACCATTGGAAGACTTGAAGGATCAGAGTAGGGACAGATTGCTGTAGAGAAAATCTATGTGTTCATTAGGAGTCAATGCTGACTTGAGGGCACAAAATACAACACCATTGGTCTGTGGCAGTGATGTTCTAAACCAGCATTGTGGTTTAATTTTCACTGGGGAGCCTCAACATTCTTCAAAAAAAATTTTTTTCCCAGTTCATTTATGCCTGGCATCAATAGTTTTGTCCAAAGATACTACATACCTCCCTTAGACCTGTCCGCTCCCACAGAGTGGGCCTCCTCAGGATGCCATCCGCCGGACAATGCCGACAGGTGGCCCCCAGGGGGAGAGCCTTCTCTGTGGCGGGGCCTGCCCTCTGGAATGACCTGACACCCCCCCCGACCTTCGGATCATCATGGACCTACGCCTCTTCCGCCGGGCACTAAAGACACATCTATTTCAAGAGGCCGGCCTGGCTTAGTTTTAATGGATATAGTTTTAATTGATTTTAACCCTTTTTCTAATCTAAATTTGAGCACAGACCTTAATTTAATTTATTTTTAACTGTTTGGTACTGTATTGTTTTATATTTTTATATTTCCGCCCTGAGTCCCCTTGGGGAGATAGGGCGGTATACAAATTTGACAAATAAATAAATAAATAAGTTAGTAAGTACATTGGTCAAATGAATATTTCACTTCACTCCATCCCCCACCCCGAATCTGTAAAGCAATCCGAGCCATGTTTTATTACAGTGCATTGGGAGAATTCCCAACGGAAGCAGCCACTTTGTTTTGTCTCGTGCATTTAGTCATAGTAACTGCCTATCACTGACAATCAAGCCTTTAGCTAGGATTTCATTCAATATCCTATGGCTTAATTCCAGACTTTACTCCCTTCAATTGTGTAAGGCCCACCACATTTCCTAGATGCCTCGCTATGTCTTTCCTGTTGTCCGCTCATTTTTTTTTTTTTTTAATAAATAGAAATCCATAATGAGCTTGCTGAGTCTCTGGGCTTGGCCCATTCAATTGGTAAACAGAGCACTCTATTTGTCAGGAGGAGGATTCATTCAGAAAGAACTGGCTCTCATGTGGAGTTGTTGCCAGGGTCTGCCTTAATGAGCACTAGTCTTGCTAGATTCTGGCCATTCAAAAAACTCAGGCATGTGTTTCAAGGGCAGTGCTAGGATACATACACACCACATTACCAGGGATGACTACAAGTACTGGGTAGAAGTTTCAGTTGTATCCAACTTACTGCATTTTTCGGAGTATAAGACGCACCAAGATTTTGAAGAGGCAAATTTTAAAAAAAACGTTTTTGCACTCTGCAGACCTCCCAAAAATGGCCCGTTTTTCATGAAAACGGGTCTGTTTTTTGTCCAAAAAAAGGGTAGGAATATACTTTGGAGGCTTGTAGAATACTCCTGGGGGCTGGGGGGGGGGCAAAAATGAGCAAAAAAGGTCCATTTTTTGCTCACTTTTACCCTCCCCAGCCCCTAGGAGCACCCTGGAAGCCTCCGAAAGGCTATGCATGGCCATTTTTGCAAAGGGGGTTGGGATTTCAGGAGGCCAAAAATGCTGTATTCAGTGTATAAGATGCACCCAAAGACCGAAAAAGGTCCATCTTATACTCTGAAAAATACGGTAAGTTTAAGAAAAGCACACTGACTGCACCCTTAGAGCCAGAGTGTCAGCAATTACCTATTGTTATAAAACATGCTACATATTCTTAGACCTGAAAGAGCGTGACTATCGTAAGATCACTCAGGTTCTAAGCGAAGGGGGGAAAAGCAAGAGAATCAATCAGTGCTTGGCTGCCAGTGGGGTCCTTTGCTTGTCTGCTTAATCAATTTATATAGATGCCCTCTCAACATAGGGCAACACACAATTAGAAAAAAATATTACCATAAAAATATTATTGTACAACACAACAAGACATAAAGCGAATTGCGCCAGTGACCACTCAAAAACCCAATCAATCAACCTGACTGTATAAAGAGGGAAATAAGAGATCCAGAGCATTTGATTTGCACAGGGGTGATCAGAGGGCCATGTTTCAGTGGTGGGTTTCTGCAGGCTCGCACCTACTCGCAAGAGCCGGATGGTGAAATTTAGAGAGCCGGTGAGAGGGGGTTCCACCGGCGGAGCCAGAAGTAAGTCTGGCCTGCCGCTGCCAGTAACCCAATGGGAAGGGAAGGAAAGGAAGGCAGAAAGTAAGAAAGGAAAGGAAAGGAAAGGAAAGGAAAGAAAGAAAGAAAGAAAGAAAGAAAGAAAGAAAGAAAGAAAGAAAGAAAGAAAGAAAGAATTTATCATCACAATTGAGCCCAAAATTTTGGTTGCTAAGCAAGAGCGTTGTTAAATGAGTTTCACCACATTTTACAAGTTGGCCACTCCCACCCTGTCATATGACTGCCAAGCCACGCCCACAAAATAGGCCACACCTAGAGAGTAGGTTCTAAAAAAAATTGAAACCCACCACTGCCATGTTTGCATGAAAATGACCCAAGTATCTTTCAGTCAAAGAACTCCTTTTTGCATGCCAGAAGCTCTAGTATTGAGTTGCTTAAAATCAGTCATCAAATGGCCATGTCACTGTTCAAAGGAGGTTGCTTCCCTACTCTCTGGTTTTATTCCTCCTCCCACTGCCACTTCTCAGACATGGAAAAAAAATCTGTGTTTTGGATCACACCTATAAAGAGAACAGGGTGCAGGGGAGAATTGCTCATCTCTGGAGGCCCTTCCCTTGTATAGTTATGGGTATTTTTAAAAAATGATAACTTCCCCTCTTTTCTCTCTTTTTTTCTTTATTTATATATGTTTTTCCCCCACTATCCCTACCCTATAATTGTTAAGTGTTTGTTTCTTTTTATATTGATATTAATAAAGATTATTTTTTTAAGATTCAAAAAAAAAATGATGAAAACATTCAAAGGGCCTCTCCAGAACTCTTCTTGATTTTATTGAGGTATCAGAAATCACATTTAACTATAAGCTAATAGATTTCATGACTTGGTGAAATTTAGCTGATCACTAGATTAGGTCTGTTTGAGGCTACATTTAACAATATACAATAGCAGAGTTGGAAGGGACCTTGGAGGTCTTCTAGTCCAACCCCCTGCCTAGGCAGGAAACCCTATACCACTTCACACAAATGGTTATCCAACAGCTTCTTAAAGACTTCCAGTGTCGGGGCATTCACAACTTCTGGAGGCAAGCTGTTCCACTGATTAATTGTTCTGTCAGGAAATTTCTCCTCAGTTCTAAGTTGCTTCTCTCCTTGATTAGTTTCCACCCATTGCTTCTTGTTCTACTTCCTTCTCTTCTCTTCTCTTCTCTTCTTTTTAATTTTAGAGTTGCCTGGATATGCTTATGCTCCATATAAGGCTATGATCTTGACTTTTTCTCAACAACTCTGAACCCACCTATTACAATTTAATATTATGTGTGAATTGAAGTATTCAAATATGTTTAAGACACTATGATAGAAAAAGATGTCTTGAAGTGTTAAATTGATCAATAGATTGTCAATCAAGTACAAGGTTGTTTTCTGAGTGATTAGCTAATATTTTGGAAATAATACCAGATGTTTCATACCTAGTTGTTCTTTTTTCACTCTCCTTGGGAGTCAGAGCTTGTAGGAAATATGTCGCAAAGGGATACATAGCAAAACAGATATTTGATTCTTGCACTACCTTAACCAGATTTCCTCCGAACCAGTGGTGGGATTCAAAAATGTTTACTAGCGGTTCTGTGGGCGTGGCTTGGTGGGCGTAGCAGAGGAAGGATACTGTAAAATACCCATCCCCTCCTGATCGGCTGGGACTCGGGAGGCAGAGAATAGATTGGGGGGAGGGGCAGTCAGAGGTGGCGTTTACTATTTCTCCAAACTACTCAAAATTTCCTTTACCGGTTTTCCAGAACTGGTCAGAACCTGCTGAATACCACCTCTGCTCTGAAATCATAGTGAGCAGAGCAATTATTTCCTTACTCAATGTTTTAATACAACATGAAATGAGACCACTGAAACAAATAATCTTTTCTCCATTCTGACAGTTTGTGCACACTAATCTTGGCATTGCTTTCAGCTAGAATAGCATAAATTGGCTCTATCAGGTTCAACAATACAAGCCCCTTAAGTAGCTGCTGGGGTCTCAAAGACTGATAATGCCCGCTGTTTTACATTAATCCATGTCCTGTCACCCTTTGTCATATGGCCATTATTTCATTTTCCCATGCTTTAGAGTAATGTTACAGTGGAAACATAGTAAAAAAATGCCAATACTAGGTTTTAAAAACTACTTCCTGTCACTAAATATAGAGCAATTGCTACCCATTTCTGCTACCCCAAGGGGAATATTGAAATCAGAGGGTATCTTTGCTAAGTGTGCAGCAGTGTGCAGCAGTCAGCAGTGTGCAGCAGCTGCCAAAAAAGCCAACACAGTTCTAGGCTGCATAAACAGAGGGATAGAATCTAGATCACGTGAAGTGTTAATGCCACTGT
Organism: Rhabdophis nuchalis; assembly: GCA_039707465.1. NCBI lineage: Eukaryota > Metazoa > Chordata > Lepidosauria > Squamata > Natricidae > Rhabdophis > Rhabdophis nuchalis. The sequence goes on along the minus strand of CM077644.1, from coordinate 58,022,985 downwards.
ATAGTGCCTTGGTAAGGCCACACTTGGAATACTGCATACAGTTTTGGTCGCCACGATGTAGAAAAGACGTGGAGTCTCTGGAAAGAGTGCAGAGAAGAGCAACCAAGATGATTAGGGGACTGGAGGCTAAAACATATGAAGAACGGTTGCAGGAGCTGGGTATGTCTAGTTTGATGAAGAGAAGGACCAGGGGAGACATGATAGCAGTGTTCCGATATCTCAGAGGGTGCCACAAAGAAGAGGGAGCCAAACTATTCTCCAAGGCACCTGGGGGCAGGACAAGAAGCAATGGGTGGAAACTAATCAAGGAGAGAAGCAACTTAGAACTAAGGAGAAATTTCCTGGCAGTTAGAACAATTAACCTCTGGAACAGCTTGCCTCCAGAAGTTGTGAATGCCCCAACCCTGGAAGTCTTTAAAAAGATGTTAGATAGCCATTTGTCTGAAATGGTATAAGGTTCCTGTTAGATCAGACAAAGGATTCCGACTCAGGCATGGTCAAAACAACAGGAACGTTTATTCACACTATTTACAACACACTCAAGATTCAACTGGCAAGGTTTCTTCTCTGGCAACCTCTTATATAGAGTTACCAGGCAGGAAAACTCCTAGCAAGCAATTGCAACATTGTAACTCCTTTCCAGACAGATTCCAGTCAGCTCGTCTCAGTCAATTAATGCAGCTGCCTGATCTGTTCTAGAATGCGGTGACTCGCAGGTTACCAGACTTGCTGTCTGGATAGTAGACCTGAGGACTCAACACTCCTTCCCCCATAGTCAGTGCGCATGTGTCCAGGCTCTCTGTCCATCACAGTACATGCGCACGCGTATTCGTTCAGATAGGCGGGGCGGTGTCGGGTCCGCCCCGAACGCCTTAGTTCCTGCGGAGAGTTTGGCGCGGGCAGCAGGTCCCGTGGAAGCTTCTCCCTGTGGGGAGTGGAGCTTTCCCCTACGTCACCGCGGCCTGCCCCCGGAGGTGGAGTCGCCGTAACTGGAATTGGCGATAATAGTAAGTCCGGGCGAGGGGGCATGGCGACTGGGCTTGAGGTAGTTGATGGTTGCTGGCAGGCAGCGTTCTGGTAGGGTGGGCCTCCGATGGGTGAGGCCCACAGCTCAGTATCAGGTTGAGTGGAATGGTCCTGACGGCCTCCCCAGGCGGTGCCTGACGAGGAGAGGCCTGGACAGGCAAGGGTCTCAGGATTTCCAAACTGCGGCTCGGCTTGAACAGGGAACAACGGCCCAACAGGGGCCAACGGGCAGGAACGGCCTGGTGTGGTGAAGGCTGTCTCGGGCAGGCGGCGCCTCAGTTGATCCAGGTGGCGCCGCCACTCAGATCCATCATGAAGGCCGACCCTGTAAGAACAGGGGCTGGTTAAGTCCAAAATGGTGGCGGCAATCCATCGCGGCTCCCCTGAGAAGTTCCTTGCCCAAACTAGGTCCCCAATTTTAAATAAGCGAGGGGCGGAAATCTGCAGGTTGCTCCTCTGCAACCCATCGTAATCGGGGTGCAGTCTGTCCAGGGTGGTCCGCAAGCGTCGGCCCATCAAGAGCTCTGCGGGGCTTTTGCCTGTGGCCGGACAAGGTGTGACATGCTGTCCCAAGAGGTACGCAGCCACCCTTGCCTGCCAGTCCCCTTTATCCAAACGGGCCAAGGCTTCCTTGGCCGAGCGGACTGCTCGTTCCGCGCGTCCATTAGACGCCGGGTGATAAGGGGCAACCGGCGCGTGGCGGATCCCTTGGATGGCCAGAAAATCCAAGAAGGTGGAGGACTGAAATTGGGGCCCGTTATCCGACACAATGACGTCCGGCAACCCGTGGGTCGCGAACAGGCGGCGGAAGGCGCGCACTGTGCTCTCCGCTGTGGTGGAAGCCATGATAATCACCTCCACCCAGCGGGAGAACGCGTCCACCACCACAAGGAAAGTCTGGCCATGGAAGGGACCTGCGAAATCCAAGTGGAGCCTGGACCACGGGCTCCTGGGGACGTCCCACTCCCTCGGCGGGGAGACCGGCGGGGCCGGCCGGGACGATTGGCAGGAGGAGCAGGCGGCCACCCATTCCGCCACTTCAGCGTCCATGCCAGGCCACCAGACATAGCTCCGGGCTAAAGCCTTCATACGGATGATGCCTGGGTGGTTGGCATGGAGCGACTGAAGAACCATGTGTCTGAGAGGGGAAGGGACGATGACCCGATCTCCCCAACACAAGCACCCGCAATGGAGTGAGAGCTCCAGCTGGCGTGACTTGTAAGGCCGAAAGTCTTCGGCCACGCTGCCCGAAGGCCAGCCCCTCAGCACCCATCGGCAGACCTGGGCGAGGACGGGGTCTGCGCGGGTGTGAGCGGCGATGGCGGATGAGGACAGGGGCAAGTCCGACTCTGCGACCATCAGGACAGAGAGGGCAGGCACAGGGGTCGGATCCGGCCCCGGGAGAGGGCAGCGGCTCAGGGCATCAGCATGCCCTATCTGCTTGCCAGGACGGTATAGCAGCGTATAGTCATACGCTGCCAGGAATTCCGTCCAGCGGGTCATCCTGGGCGACAGGATGGGGGGGGGTCGGACGGTCACCGGCCAACAGCCCAAGGAGTGGCTTGTGGTCCGTGACAACAGAAAAAGTCCGCCCATAGAGGTAATTGTGGAACTTCTTAATCCCGGACACTACAGCCAAAGCCTCCTTGTCGATTTGGCTGTAGTTTCTCTCCGTTTGAGACATTGTCCGGGAGTAAAAAGCATTGGGGGCTTCCGAGCCGTCTGGAAAGACGTGGCTAAGGACAGCCCCCAGGCCAAAAGGGGAGGCATCGCATGCAAGCGTCAGAGGAAGCCTGTCATGGTACTGGACTAGTACCGCATCTGATGTGAGCATGGCTTTGACAGCCGCGAACGCATGCGCTTCGCGGCTGCCCCAGCGCCAGGCCGCAGATCGGTCGAGCAACCGATGCAGCGGCTCGGCTAGCGATGCCTTGTGGAGAATAAATGGCGCGTAGAAATTTAAAAGGCCGAGGAATGCCTGCAGCTCCGTTTTGGATGCAGGAGTGGGGGCTTTTTGGATGGCCTCGACCTTGGAGGGGGTTGGGTGGATTCCTTGGGCATCAATCATGAAGCCCAGGAATTCCACCCTCGGCGCAGCAAACGTACATTTGCTGCACTTCAACTTTAAACCAGCGCCCCTGAAAACTCTGAGGACCTTCCGCAACGTCTTGGCGAGTTCTGATATGCAGGAAGCAGCAATCAGGACGTCGTCAAAGTACGGTACAATGCCAGGGAGCCCATGGAGCAGTCGCTCCATGAGGCTCTGGAAGATCCCCGGGGCCACGGACACGCCGAATTGTAGGCGGCAACAGCGGAAAGCCCCACGGTGGGTGATGATGGTCTGCGCCTCCGCAGCCTCGTCGTCCACCGGGAGCTGTTGGTAGGCCTGCGCCATATCCAGTTTCGCGAACACTCGACCCCGTCCCAAAGAGTGGAGCAGGTCTTGCACTACCGGAACCGGGTATGGGTTCGCCTGAAGCCCGAGGTTGATCGTCGACTTATAGTCGGCGCAGATCCTCACGGACCCGTCGGGCTTAATGGGAACCACAATTGGGGTCTCCCATTTTGCCTGATCGACGGGTTCGAGCACGCCCTGCGCCACTAATCGATCTAATTCCGCTTCAACCTTGGGCTTCAGCGCGAACGGCAGCCTGCGGGCCTTTAAGCGGACAGGAGCAACCTGGAGATCCAGGTTTAGGGAAACGGGGGTGCCCTTGTACGTTCCTAGGCTGCCATCGAAGACGTCATTGAACTCTCTGATCACTACGTCTACCGGAGAACTGGCTGGCACGCTGTGTACTCCTTGGACTGACAGTCCCAAGGCCGGAAACCAGTCCAATCCGATCAAGGCAGCTAGGGATTTGGCCACAACCAAGATGGGAAGGGATCCATGGAAGGAGCCGTAGTCTACCCTCACTCTATGCAGTCCTAGAATGGGGATTTGCGAGCCCTGGTAGTCCTTTAGGATTGTTGCCGTGGGGCTGAGATCTCGCTTCCTGAGCTGGGGGCGCAGCTTAATTAATTGTGCCCAGGAAATAAGCGATCTAGAGGACCCGGAGTCTATTTCCATTTTTACACCCACCCCCTCTAAGCAAACCATTGTTGACAGTCTCATACTCTCTGCCTGGTCGTAGTTTAGAGCTGGGGGCATCTCCGACAGCGTGAAGCAGTCAGTCGGCTGTGGCTGGTAGTGTCTCGAACGCTTCTGCGACGCTTGTTGTCCTGGTGGAGCGGCTCTGGAGGCAGCAGCTGAAGTTGTTGTTGGTGCGGCAGCACGACACACGGCTGCTAGGTGTCCTTTCCTGCCACATCTGCGGCACACCGATGCCTTGAAGGGGCACTCAGGTCTCTGGTGGGCACCTCCGCAGCCTATGCAGCTCCCGGACTTCTGCTGGGGCACGAATGCACGATTACGCACACGCCCGGTCACCCTCAAGCATTCCTCTTGGTCTTCCTCCTCCATCTCGTCTAGCGGGGCTGTCTCGTCCACTAGACACGCTCGCGGGGTGGGGAAGAGAGGAGGGCGCACGCGGCCCATGTCAGATGTGGAAATCTCTGACAATTCCGCCGCACGGGCTTCTTCCACCGCTTGCTCGAGAGTCAGTACAGTTTTTGAGAGCAAGCGGCGCTTTAGGCGGATGTCTTTTACGCCGCATACAAACTGCTCCAGCAGGGATTCCTCCAGGAAGCCCGCGGGGAACTCGCAGGGAATTGCGGTGGCTCTCAATTTCTGAAGGAATTCGGCTATTGATTGTTGCTGTTGTTGCGCACATTGCCTGAATGCGTAGCGTTGTGCTATGCGGGAAGGTACAGGCGCATAGTGTGCTCTCAGGCGGCCCAGGAGATCGTCCCAGGGCACTTCGTGTACCTCGGCGGGTGCTGCTATGGTTCGGGCGGTAGCGAACAATTCTGGGCCGCCGCACTGGAGGAAAAGGCTCAGCTTCCTTGCAGGCGCGAGTTCGCCGTAGTCACTCGCTATCAGGAAGCACTCGAAACGGGCTAAGAAGGAAGCCCATTGTTCCTTCATCGGGTCGAACTGCGCAAACGGAGGCATTGTCGCCATGGCCATGATGGGGCTGTGCGTTGTTCTGCGCTTGTTGGTTGAGGCTTCGTTCCCTGTTGTGTCTAAAGACACGGCCTGAATCCCATCTTCGTCGCCAGTGTTAGATCAGACAAAGGATTCCGACTCAGGCATGGTCAAAACAACAGGAACGTTTATTCACACTATTTACAACACACTCAAGATTCAACTGGCAAGGTTTCTTCTCTGCCAACCTCTTATATAGAGTTACCAGGCAGGAAAACTCCTAGCAAGCAATTGCAACATTGTAACTCCTTTCCAGACAGATTCCAGTCAGCTCGTCTCAGTCAATTAATGCAGCTACCTGATCTGTTCTGGAATGCGGTGACTCGCAGGTTACCAGACTTGCTGTCTGGATCGTAGACCTGAGGACTCAACAGTTCCTGCCCACGCAGGGGGTTGGACTAGAAGACCTACAAGGTCCCTTCCAACTCTGCTATTGTATTGTATTGTAAGTGTTTCCCTAAACCTCGACTTGGTCCTGAATCCTAACATAAAAGGTATTAATAGCTTTTTTTTCTGGATGTATTCACACACCCTTATACAAGAGATAAACATTTCACAACTACATTCTGTATCACTGCATTTTTATAGTGAGACAAATTCCTACGGGTTGATTTTTTTGCAAGTGGCTACCTTGATGAAAATCAATAGAATTAATCATATTTCTCATTCAGTCTTTTCCAAGCAGGTGCCTTGCGAAGGTGCTGGAATAAACTCATATAATTCCTAACTGCTATCAAAGTGGGAGGAAGGTGATAATCATCACAGTTGATGCCAGAGCTACCAACACATGCAAAAATAAAGTGCTAGGGAACTTTACCACCTTTAGAAAACTGTGTTTCTTTGCTGGCAATCATCTTTCTGCATAAACAGATTGTCCATATTAAGAAGAGGAAAACTGATGAAAGGACGTAAAAGATGGCATGAGAATTAATAAGTTAACATAGCATCCAGATGTTCCATAAAACTGCAATACTATATTGTGTATATTTGCAAGTTAAAAGGTGCGCCGGCAAGCCTGCTGAGCTTTTACATATATATATATAGTAACTACTGAATGGACCATTTTTGAAAAAAGGACAATTTGCTCAGTGATTTTGTATGTATTATTTAGACAGAAAACATCTTTGTAAATAAGGAATCTGGAATTAGAGGACGGGACAATATGTCCTTTTACCAAGGAAATCAGCTGCAAAAGGGGTTGGCCATTCAAAAGTGGCTAATGTTAAATGAACACAGGATTTGCTAGATTACTTTCCTGCTGAATGCATGAGGCCTAGGGGTCTTTTTAGAGCTGTTGTCTTCAACAGAAGTACGCAGGCGGTGTCCTCCCCTCTCCAATGGAGCTGGGTCAGTTTTCATTGCATGCCCTTGAACCCGTTTCGATATAAATAAGGAGAAAAATGGCCCTTCAGCTGTTCCTGACTGAAAGCCAACTGCTTTCACATTTGTGAGAAGTGAGGTCATGTGGATGAACCCCAGGCATGGGGTTAGGGTTGGGATGAAAAGGAAGAATACACAGAGGGAGTGTGCAGTAGCAATGCCTTAAGCTCTGAAGTTTAACTCTCATGTAGGAATAGACAGCAAGTGTCAGATCGGGGAAACTTTACCTCCTGCCTGCTCTGAGATCAGCACTTCGGTTTCAGAAGAGAGACACAGCCCAGACCCAGTTTATCGCACTAATTTCCATTCACTGACAGTGGCAGGTAGTTGCCTCTTGGCTTGGCTTTGATCCCCCCCCCCAAACTCCTTCCAAAAAAAAAAAAAAAATCCCAGCAAAATACTGCAGGAGAAAGAATTCCAGCCATCCCACAAAATGGCCTTTTAAGGGGCTGCTTCAGCATTAGAGTTGCTCCCTTGTTTATTTTTAGAGTGGGAGCAGAGATAATGAACCACTCACTGTTTAAACAAGGCCTTAAGGTGAAAAACCTCACTGCATGGCTTGAACATGGATGGACTAAGTAGATGCCACCAAATGGGCTGTATTGGAGAGGGGAAAGCAAATGGCTAGCAAACCAAACTCTGGCTTAGATAAGCAATGATGGGAGAATAAGGTCATGGTCAAGGAAGGAGGCAAAGTGAGAATGCAATCGGGATCTACTATGGATCACTTTATATATATGTGTGTGTGTGTGCGTGTGTGTGTTACATTTTTGAGCTGATCAATAAATAAGTCAGGGGCACTAGTATAGCTCTATTTCGAGCTTTTTAACTCTCATCAGCTAGCCATACCCTTACTGGGATTCAAATTTATTTATTTATTTATTGATCAGCTCAAAAACGTAACACACATATTAAAAAATTACACAACGGAACTCATGGCTTTCTGTCTAGATGGTCTCTGGTGATGAGCCAAAAGGCAGAAAAGGAAACAGTATGTCTCCTCCCTTAATTGGGGCCTGACAGGGTGTTGTGAAACAAAGTATATACTTATCCTCCTGTCTCAGCTGAGCAGGAAGAGAACCTGGTGGCTCAAGTGGTAAGGCATTTGCCTAGCGTGTAATACAGCCCCGGTTCGAATCCCAGTAAGGGTATGGCTAGCTGATGAGAGCTAAAAAGCTCGAAATAGATCTATACTAGTCTTCCTGACTTATTTATTGATCAGCTCAAAAACGTAACACACACACACACACACACACACACATATATACACACACACACACAGACAATATCAAAAGAATACAAACATTGCTGCAAAAAAACAGGGAAGCTCAGTTGTCTCCCAAGTTTGGAGGAAAGTGAATGGATGCATATTTTACAAATGAAAAACGATTGATGCTCCTCCAGCATTGATGCTGCTCTGAAATGGCTTGATATGAGCTCTTCCTCGTGGTCAAATTGAAGCTGACTCAACAGAAAAATACAGCATATATTGTGTTGTCTCCATTGTCAGTCCTTCTTCCTGGTCAAATTAAAGAACCAGGTTGATGAATTTCCTCTCTGACCTCTCGCCTGTTGGCAGGACACAGCCACCAATTATTCTAATGGGGGGGGGGGAGGAGATGAGTTTAGACTGATGCCTACAATGGTGGGTTTAGCCACCTGTTTTTCTACTAACAGGTGGCAAATGGAGAGAATTGGGTGATGTAGTAAAGAACAATGTTGATGCTCTCCTCCATTCTTCATATCTGTACTATAACCCATCAACCAGGTTGTTTCTGAACACATGTATATTGTTTTCAGAGCTTTTTTTAACAAAGTAAAGCAATATGGCTATTTGAAACTCACTGCAGAAGAGCCTTATGCTGGGAACAATTGAGGGCAAAAGAAGGGGATGACAGAGAATGAGGTGGCTGGATGGAGTCACCGAAGCAGTAGGCATGAACTTAAATGGACTCCAGGGGATGGTAGAGGACAGAAAGGCCTGGAGGAGTGTCGTCCATTGGGTCACGATGGGTGGGACACAGCTTCACAACTAACAACAATAACAACTGAAAGTCCCTATCAGTACTGTAAAAACTTTTCAAAAGCAATAATATACATCACTAATAAAATGCAGTTGTCTTTCCTAGCCCTAGATTATGCTCTTACAGAAGTTAAAGTCATGTTTAAGACCTGTTAAATGTTATGGGAAATGCTGATAAGGAATTATGTAGATAAGGCTTCTTGAGAAGCCAACTATTATGTCTCTCCTGTAACCCAAGCCAAAATGGTCCAGGAGAACTGTACCCAGCATGTCTACGGTAAGGTGGCCAATAAAATCTGGATAGGATCCAATCCCCAACTATCACTGAGCACTAAACTGATGAATCATACCAGATGGATCACATCCATGGCAAAAATTTAATCTTAACACTGGAACAGGTAAAGCTTTAAACTGCCTCAGATATGGGCTGGGCTGAGATGAAGGCAATGAAGAGAGAAAAACAGTTGCCAGGACATAGGGGAAGAAAGACCCGTTGGGTAATATGAACAAATGCAAAAGAAGACAGAAAACAAACAATTACTGGAATTGCTTAAAATGTCTTCTTAATGGCACAGGAGCCCTATCTTCCTTTGCATTAGGCCAGCCCAGTACTAGCCAATCATAGAGCCCACTAAGCTTTTTCAGTGTATTGAGCATGTAGATGCCAAAACAAAGAAATAAATATTACAACCGACTTTGTTTGAAAGAGAAGAAACATAATTTCTTAGCAAAGCTCTGATTTAGCAAAAAAAAAAAATAGTGATGTGTAAAAAAAGGGATCGGGTGACTCAATGGTTAAGACACTGAGCTTGTCAATAAGAAAGGTCGGCAGTTCGGTGGTTTGAATCCCTAGCACTGCGTAACGGAGTGAGCTCCCATTACTTGTCCCAGCTTCTGCCAACTGAGCAGTTCGAAAGCATGTAAAAATGCAAGTAGAAAAATAGGGACCATCTTTGGTGGGAAGGTAACAGCTCTCTGTGCACCTTTGGCGTTTAGTCATACCGGCCACATGACCACAGAGACATCTTTGGACAGTGTTGGCTCTTCGGCTTTGAAATGGAGATGAGCACCGCCCCCTAGAGTCAGGAACGACTAGCACATATATGCAAGGGGAACCTTTACCTTTAGCGATGTGTAGACTGAGGAAAATCTACCCTCAATGAGGCATTTTACCTGGTAAAACACCTTGCTTTATCACAATTCATCAAGTTCCTAAAGAAACTTGAAACTTCACCTTCACAATATGAAATGGGGAGCAGCTTTGTGAAGTTGCTTCAAAGGGGCGTATCACCACTGGCATCTCCAAGAAAGTGAAGCATCCCTTTGAAGATCTTTACTACTCCACTTTGGAACTGTAGCAAGTTCAATTCAGTTGCAAGTTCAATTCAATTCCATGAACGATAAATCATAATCCTGAGAGTGATCAATCTATATAGACTTTGGAGATCTTTCTGTGATTATCGGAAGCTAGCATGGATTGATGACAAGAGGTCAAATGTCTTCAGGATTACAGGAACTTTTGCCTCACCTAACCATTTTAAGGCCAATTTGAAGATTGTGGTAAGGCAGAGGGGAAAGCAAATTAGATATTAAATACGAACTAACTAGGAGGTTCAAAAGAAAAATGTCATATCTTGAAAATGCACCAAAGATCTGAATAAACATGGACTTGTAAAGCTATATTGATAAAATACAGCAGCCTGATATATGAAACCTGATGCTAATATGCATAGAAAACCTTGCTCTAAAGATTTAAAACCCATCAGTGGCTTTAGGGCTGATTTAATGTTGTTTTGAGACTGGATTTGTAGATGATCTGTGTCATGTAAGAATTGTGTGGTTTCATTCTCTCCTACATCATCTAGCTGGTTCTTCTGAAAGCCACATTATTGAAAACTTCCTACATAAACTTCCTCTTTGTCCCCAGAATTTCTCTCTGAAATATTTTTTGTCTCTAATGTTTTAGAAGTTAGAGATATAGTTTCTCTTTGTCCTGAGTGTTGTCCTAAAATAGCAATAGCAATAGCACTTAGACTTATATACCACTTCACAGTGCTTTACAGCCCTCTCTAAGCGGTTTACGGATTCAGCATATTGCCCCCAACAATCTGGGTCCTCAAAATCCTAAGGAGGTTTATAATAACAACACTTTACTTACAGTGTTCAGTTCTGTGACACATTGCCCATTATAGTTCTGTAACAGAAATCACATATATCCATATCCCTCAATATAGTGTTTTCTACGTGGCTTTTATAACCTGGGTTTGTGAAATCTTTTGATTCTGTATTAGTGGAATCCAAATTCTGCAGCAGAAGCAGAAACACACTGAATTCTGGCAATTGTGTAAATATGCACAAGTTGTTTCATTGCATATAATCATTTCCACTTTTCCTCATTTAGGAAAGAGACAGAACTACACAGGGAGCTGTAATGCCCCATCTGACTGCAGGCATTTTTTTACTTATCTTGTGAAAAAGCCTTTGATTTCTAAGATTTCAGCTGGCCTGTTTCTCACTTTGGAGCCTATGTTATGCAACAACATTTATAACATTTACCTAAAATGAAATAGAGGAAAGCCAGAATTTTCCAGAAATTACATTCTGTTGCCAATAAACTGTATGACATTTTGCAACTGTTTAACTAATAGACACCCATATTTCTGGGAAGGATTATTCCCAGGGCTGGATGAAACAGGAACAATAAAAGTGGAAAAGATACAGAATCACAACACAGAAACTTGCTTTGGCCATTCATAGGGGAAAACAGCTGTCAGTCAACCGCTTCGATAATGCCATTTTAGCAAACTGAAGAGAGAAAAATGGTAACTTTACTTGTTCTGCCTTTTCACATACCATTCTTCCTGTGTTTGATTTTGCAGCCCTGCCAGCTTTGAAAAGAATTTTTACCTTGATATAATGCTTTGAGTTAAAGGGCCTCTTCCAAGTTTTATCAAAGGAAGAAGGTTTTCCTGTTGCAAAATATGGAGCCAAGCCATTGAGTTTTCAATGAGATCCAGAGAAAGTTCTGGGCTCCTGGAATGTACCAAACTGTTTCAGCAAGGCGAAAAACATACATTGTATGTGGGACATCCACCTGGCTCATGTATTATTCTTTGGAGCCACTTTTCCAGGAATACACAAGCCACATCAAGTGATAAATACCATAGCTCCTTTATTGTAAAGCTTGAGATTGTGGCACCAAGGTTCACACATTTTGCTCCCATGGAACTCTTAGAAAATAATAAGAGGAAAATATTTTAAGCCTCTGAGAAGCTTAATGCCCTTTACAGCATTTTCTTTAAAACCAGGCACTCAAAGCACATGCCCTTCCTCCTCCAGTCATAGGGTGGTGGCATTACCAACATACGTTCAACCGTTGGTTGCTGAAAAGTGGGCATGGTTTAAAAGTGCAGCACCCAGATACAGACAGGTCTCCCCTTTGAAACCTCTTTAAAGAGAAGGTTAGTAGCATGGCTACTTTACTTCTACACCGGCCATCTGACCTCGCCTTAGAAATACACCCAACAATATGCAAAAACAAAAGTGGCATTGCCAGTGAAAAGAGGTTTGCAGAACTACCTAATGAAAAATGACATCACTGGGCTATCCTTTGACAGAGCAGCACCAAAGGGCAGATGGTGCAGCTCGGGACAGGTCAGTTCATAGCGGACAAGGCTAGGAAGCGGCTGTCATGTCCCCTTTGGAACATCTGCTTCTAGGAACTGAGAGCTAATGAGTCTTCTAGTAGTTCCTGTTCCTAGTCAAAAGCAGTTTACAAAAGGCAGACCTTTGCAGGTCAGGCAGATGAGGATTCTGCTTCTATACCAAATGAAGTTGAGCTGGCCCCGGGCAGCATTCTGCATCTCCGCATACCTCCTCCTGGAATGAAAAGAATTGCTCATTTCTCAGGTGCATTCTCCAGATTCCTGGCTTTGTGAGCGCAAGCAGGAATGCTGACCTTCCTGATCATGGGAAAGCCTGTTCCCCTGCCTTAGGGCAACAGGTCCCGGAGATCACGGGTTGGGGAGGGGAAGGTAGGGCAAAGGTGTCCCCCCCCCCCAGCTTTATGTGTTCCAACCATACTTCAATCTAGCCAAGCTCTTGGAGAGATCACATGGGGAAAGCAAGGCACGTGAGAACATGTTTTCCTCTGCTTGACCATTCTAAAAAAGGATTGGATCATTAGCAGCAAAGGGGGAGGGGAAGTGAGGACGCTGAGCAAAAATTTTCCTTTGGGAATGAACATACGATTCTCCCAGTTTAATCACTAATACTACTCAATGAGAGTGAGCACAACACAATTCTCCCGTGGGAAATGTGATCAAAACTGCGATACTTCCTCTTTCTTGCTGCTACTGCATACTCCTTAACCTCTACGCTGATTCATAACTTAGAGTGGAAAGGCAGTGATGCTAAGAGGGAATTCTTGAACCCATACAGTATTTTGTATTTGAATGTTGGCATTCGGCAAGTTGGAGTAACTTTATCTTTACGTGGGACTGATGCTGAGACATTATTTAGAGCAGTGTTTCTCAACCTTGGCGACTTGAAGTCCTGTGGACTTCAAGTCGGCAAGGTTGAGAAACACTGATTTAGAGGAAAGGATGATATGTTTTTTTACATATAGTTTCTATTTTTAAGGGAGTTTGGCACATGCACAAAAGAATACAGTATTCTAAAGATGAAACAAACACTGAAAAATCACAGAGGCAACGCAGAGAGGCATTTTAGCCCCTGTAATGCATGCTTGCTGTTTGCATCCAGCATTGACTTCTTTTCCACACAATACTGAATGTTCTCACTGGGCGTCCGGGCCTCTGCAAAATAATGTGATGTGTGGAAGTGTGTGTGGAAGGTGAGCCTGAGTATTAATTAGCAGAGGCTAGCAGCAAAAGGCATTTGCACTTGATTTATTGCTCAATGTCAGCCTGGAAGAGGAAGCAGCCTGGTCCCGTGGTTTGAAATCAGAGAATAATGATTGACATTATAGAGTCACATTGCAAGCTAGTACATTGTGATCTGGTACAAATTTTATGGCTTTGGGATGTAACAACTCAGGCACGGCCCATACCTGATCCCCTTGCAGTGTCCCAACCAGATGCTATTGACCAAGGGCAGCCTTTGCTATCCTGGAAGCAAAAATGGAATCCCAGGGCTTTTGGCCAAGCAACCTGTCCTTCTCTGTCCCCTACCAGCCTCACAGTGGCTGCTTTCCTGGAGCAGGAGCCAGCTGCCTCTCAACACCTAGCAGATTCTCTGTCCTAATAGGGGAATAAACTTTGTCTGCTTGATTATCATAGAGCCTTTCCTTGACATGCAGATCCAGCTCCAGTTGGACAGTTGGCCTGTCCAGCTACATTTGGGGAATTGCTGCCAGCTAGGGACAACCGTGCCGTATGAAAGAGGATTGAAGCTGTCTATATCTCCAAGGTATGCATGTGACCTCCCTGAAACATGCCTCTGAAATGTCAGTGTAGAATCCAACAAGCACAGCCTTATGCCTGGCCTCTTACAAATCACTATCCAATGACTGCCTCCAATTGGACCCTCAGCATGCTATGACAATACTATACAACTTCCAGCTGAGAGTGACTCCTGCTCAGCTCCAGGACCAAAACAAGAGAATTCCCTTGGCTGGTTTCCTAGATACAGGATGCTGCTATAACAGTTGCTTCATTTATTCCCCCCCCCCCCCCCACACCACATTTCTTCTTTTCGTCCTTGTACCTGATTAACTACTGCACAGATAGAAGGAACCCAAACCCCAAGTGTGCGGTGCGAGGGGGCAGAAACCGAAGCAACAGCTTTGCCTGAGCAAAGCAAACCCAAAGCTGATTCAATAGCAATTTAGTTGGAGGCAAGGCAATCACTCTGAAATTCTGCTTTCCTTGGAGAAATAGGGATGCTCAGAATTCCTACTAATATGGTGATAGTGGGGTAATCTTTGCTTCCACAGCTAGTTTTGAAGGCCCTTGGGTATGTGTTGTTGTCTGCATTGGTTTTTTCCAACCTGTTGCATCAGGAAGTGGGATCTTTTTTTCCTCTGATGAGATCATCCCACACTGGATATTAGAAGAGGCTGTGGCAAAAAAAGGAGTGTCTTGAATAGTTTAATACATAATATACATCTGGATGCAATGGATTGTGAGGATAACCCTGAGGAACAGAAAGAAGAGCCCCAAGGAAGACAATGGCTAGATAAGAGAAATCTGAGTTCAAAGCAGGAATACAATTTGAGAAAGTGCTACTGACCTGACCCTCCTTAGTTCTCTTGAAGGGAAGGGAAGGGTAGGGAGGAGAGAGGTGCATTCATGCTTGCAAGATTCTTTTATTGTAACTTTATAATAAAGGTAGTATTAGCTTTATTATTATCCATGGTTTCCTGCTCACATGACTCCACATTCCACTTGAGTCAGTTTTCATTGAAACAAGTATCTCTCCTTCTTTCTTTGGACTAAGACAAGAAAGAATAGGTTTAGGGAGATAAAACGATACTTCTTTCCTGTCCCCTTTAGCAGATAATATTTCTTCTATCACCTCTTAGGTGCTTGATATCAGTGAAACCATCCTAGCCAAAGCTTCATCCTTCCTTTTAGATATCCAATGAAATTGTGCAGATCAAAGGTGTTGCATTCTGACACTTCTTTAAAATCCCCAGCAACAGCCAGTCGCGTCTGATTGGCTAAGATGCGGCTGGCTGAAGCCGAGAGCGGGAGACACTCTGATTGGTTCTCTGTCTGACAGCTAGACTATAAATAGCTGTCAGACAGAGAACGCACGCTTTTTGCTGTACGTAGTTTTGACGTTTACTTATACAATAAAGACTAGTTGAATCTTACCAGCCTGGACTCTTCCTTGAACCCATAACACTGGCGACGAGGACTGGGGGCTCGGTACAGATTCATTTTCTTCCGCGGCTTTTCTCCCTACGGGACGAAAAGAAATCTCCGTCAGACTTTTTTCCTCTCTCATCTACTTTTCATCGCAATACTGCTTCGACTCCATGGCCACTCTCCCGCCCTTCGCTCCCTACGATGCCAGCACCGAATCGTGGGCTTCGTTCCTGGCCCGGTTCGAGTTCTTCATGATCGCTAGCGACTTTGGGGATCTCACCCCTGCTCGAAAACTGAGCTATTTTTTGGGCTGCGGGGGCCCAACCTTGTTTGCGGTGGCGAGGAACATCGCTGCGCCGGCAGCCGTTTACGACATGCCATGGGACACTCTGCTTGCCCGCCTGAAGGCCCACTTCGCCCCGGTGCCCTCCAAAATTTCGCGCCGCTTCGCCTTTCATCAGTGCCGCCAACTGCCTACTCAGTCAATCGCCAACTTCCTACAGGCCTTGCGAGCCTCTGCCATGCTTTGCGAGTTCCCCGCTCCCTTCTTGGACGAATCTCTAGTGGAACAATTCGTCTGCGGGGTAAAAGACATCAAACTCCGGCGCCGCATGCTTGGCCGGTCGGAGATCACCCTCGAACAGGCGGTCGAGGAGGCCAGGGCAGCGGAGCTGGCCAAAGCTTCAGCTGCCGAAATGTGCCGGGGACAGGCCTCGCAACCTCTGCCTTCTCCACGGGCCTGCTTCACTGATGACCTGGCCCCACTAGACCCCCTCGACGACTTCGAGGCCTACGATCAGGTGGCGCGCCTGCAGACCATTAACCGAGGCCGCGCAAGAAACCAGCCGTCCCGCCAACCGGCCATGGCTTGCATTGGGTGTGGAGGCTCCCACCTCAGGGCCGACTGCCCCTTTAAGGCCACGGTCTGCCGGAGGTGCAACCGCAAGGGCCACATCGCCCCCATCTGCCGGGCTGCCTTGCCCGCCCAACCTCTGCCGCCGGCGCCTCGCGCAGTGACAGCTCCAACCACACCGACCTCGACTTACAGCCAAAGCCGCCCGGCTCGCCGGCCGCAACCCGAAGCCGATTGTTTCGCCATGACGGAGCTCCTGGAAGCCGCACCTCTACCTCCAGACGACCGTAGGCGAATCTCCACTACCCTCCTCCTTGAAGGTTGACTCGGGATCCTCCTGGTCCCTCATCTCCTGGCCACAGCTCACCCGTATCTGCCCCACTCTACAGGCCGAGACCCTGTCCCAGCCACTAACCTTGCTCAGGGACTACCAGGGAAACCCAATCTCTGTCTTGGGCCAGCACCGTGTCCGGGTGCAATACGGACAGTTTACTGGACTCTTGCCAATCCTTGTGGTCAAGAGACCCCTCACCGCCCTCATCGGACTGGATTGGTTTCCCTCCCTCGGGCTCTCCATCCACGGGGTGCACCGGGTACCCGCTAGCTCTCCCGTGGACAACGTCCTCGCGGCCTTCCCTGACATCTTCAACGGGAAGCTGGGGTCTTACACCGGCACCCCGGTCTCACTCAAACTAGACCCCCAGGTTGCTCCAATTCGGCTCAAGGCCCGCAGGCTGCCATTCGCCTTGAAGCCACGGGTTGATGCGGAGCTTGATTGTCTCGTGGCACAGGGCGTATTGGAGCCCGTCGACCAGGCGAAATGGGAGACCCCCATAGTGGTCCCCATCAAGCCCGACGGTTCCATACGCATCTGCGCCGACTATAAGTCGACGATCAACCGCGGGCTTCAGGTGAACCCGGTGGTGCAGCACCTGCTCCATTCCTTGGGGCAGGGCTTCATCTTCGCGAAGCTGGATATGGTGCAAGCCTACCAGCAGCTCCCGGTGGATGACAATGCAGCTGAAGCACAGACCATCATCACTCACCTAGGGGCTTTTCGTTGTCGCCGCCTCCAATTCGGCGTTTCCGTTGCCCCGGGGATCTTTCAGAGCCTCATGGAGCGCTTGCTCCATGGGCTCCCGGGCGTCGTTCTGTACTTCGACGACGTCCTGATAGCTGCTTCCAGCCTCTCAGACCTCGCCGAAGTACTCCGGAAGGTCCTCACGGTTTTCAGGGGCGCGGGCTTCAAACTGAAGCTCAGCAAATGCAAGTTTGCTGTGCCGCGGGTAGAATTACTGGGCTTCATGATTGACGCCCAGGGAATTCACCCCACCCCCTCCAAGGTCAAGGCAATCCGCAACGCCCCCCACCCCTGCCTCCAAGACGGAGCTGCAGGCGTTTCTCGGCCTGCTCAATTTTTACGCGCCCTTTATTCCCCATAAGGCGTCACTTGCCGAGCCGCTGCATCGATTGCTCGATCGCTCCGCGGCCTGGCGCTGGGGCAGCCGCGAAGCGCATGCGTCCACGGCTGTCAAAGAAATGCTGACGTCAAAAGCCGTGCTTGTCCAGTACTCCGACAGCATGCCTTTGACGTTAGCATTGGACGCTGGGCCAAGGAGGCCCTCGGTAGGATGGATAGGGGGGATTGGCACACAAGGGTAGATGCTTACCTCATGGGCCAGCACTCTACACCTTGCCCAGCGACAGGGAAGCGCCCCGCTGAGCTGCTGATGGGCCGCCGCCTGCGGATCACATTGGACAGGCTGCACCTCCAATATAACGAGGTGCAGCCGTGCAACCTGGGGGTTTCCCCTCCCCGCCAATTCGCAGTAGGAGACGCAGTCTTTGCCCGGAACTTCACGGGGGATCCTCGATGGGTCCCCGCTACCATCCGTGCACTAACAGGCCTCTGCTCTTATAGGGTTGGATTGCCAGATGGATCCGAGTGGCGGCGCCACCTGGATCAACTGAAGCGCCGCCCTCCGTCTCCAACCCTACAGGAGCCAACCCAGCAAACGGGCCAGCCGACCTCCAGCACGGCCACCCATCCGAGCAGGACCATTCTCCGGCAGTCTCAGCCTACCTCTCCGCCAACCGTTCACATCACCCCCGGACGACACTTGGGACCGTCGGCATCCGAACAGCTTCTCCGGGTGCACCCACCAGCTGACGAACCAACATCAACAACAACACAACCCGACGCACAAACCAACACTCCTCTTCAGGCCTTCACACAACCAGGCCTGGCCTACCCCGTTCCTGCCTTCCAGGAACCCGTACTCGGCTCCACCCCGAGCGGCACGCCCCCTCGCCTTCACCTACCCAATTCGCAGGCTTCCGGCAGAGTCGCAGGTCGCAATGACGCAGCCCGGAGCTACACCCCCGTCAGGGAGGAGCTGCAACGGGCACGTCATCCTCCATCGGCTTCTGCTGGGTCTCTGAGGCGTTCGGGGCGGGTCCGGTGTCGCCCCGCCTACCTTGGCGAGTACGTATGCTAATGGGCCCGCATGCGTACTCGCCAGGGGGGAAGGAGTGTTGCATTCTGACACTTCTTTAAAATCCCCGGCAACAGCTAGTCGCGTCTGATTGGCTAAGACGCGGCTGGCTGAAGCCGAGAGCGGGAGACACTCTGATTGGTTCTCTGTCTGACAGCTAGACTATAAATAGCTGTCAGACAGAGAACGCGCGCTTTTTGCTGTACATAGTTTTGACGTTTACTTATACAATAAAGACTAGTTGAATCTTACCAGCCTGGACTCTTTCTTGAACCCATAACAAAAGGGATCTAATGTTTTCAGACTAGGGGCTAGGTAGGCAACAGAGGATGGTAAAAAAAACAACAGCATCAAGGTGGCAGCCACAATAGTGTGATCGAGCCTCTGCCTGTTTTGGGGCAATAGCAATAGCACTTAGACTTATATATCACTTCACAGGGCTTTACAGCCCACTCTAAGTGGCTTACAGAGTCAGCATATTGCCCCCAATCTCCTGGCTCCTCATTTTACCAACCTAGGAAGGATGGAAGGCTGAGCCGGCGAGACTCGAACTGCCAAACTGCAGGCAATCAGCAGTCAGCACAATTAGCCTGCAATACTGTGCACTCTGTCGATATAGGCAGGGCTTCTGAAATCTCTCACACTTATAATGTCATGGAGTTAACAGAAAGGAGGGGGCATTTTTTGCAAGCACTGATTGCGCACCCTCCTCGTTTGGAAGGCAACCTCATTTGAACTCACTATAAAATTCCACAAATGGGTAAGAAACAATTAAAGGCTGATGTTGACATGCCTCCAATCTTCTTTTGCAATCATTATCCACTTTTCAGAAAAGGATATTTCCTGCTCACTCGGAAACTATTTTATTGTTTTACCTTTCTGGAACATGAGGTGATGGTTGATGAAAGAGCTGCTTTTTCCGTTCTTGTAATCAATCTACAATCTACTAGATTAAGAGCGGGTGTATGAGCTTTTTGGGGAATTTCAACATATAGGATGAAAACGCAAAGTGGATGGAACTATATCATGCATATAGGTACCGTCAGTATTTCTCAGTCGGGGGAGGGTTAGGGGGGAATCTCTTTAAACTGGGCTAATGTTCGAAACCCCAAATTTTGCAATACAATGAAAGAGACTCCTAGGAACTATAAAAGACAGGGGTTGAGGACAGGCCCACCAAAGAAGATGTCTAATAATGTTGATACTTTGGTGATTATTTTAATTTCAGGAGCATCCTGTCTTCAACAAGCAGAGGACTTTTCCAATATTTAAGAGAGAGAATGAATTGTGATTAAATTGTATTGGAAAGTCATATGAGAGCAAACTGAAAGAAAAACTTTAATAAAACTTTAATAACTGGGTTGCATTAGTGATCCTGAGCAACGAAGGACGCAGAAGGACAGCATCTG
This sequence comes from Rhabdophis nuchalis, assembly GCA_039707465.1. NCBI lineage: Eukaryota > Metazoa > Chordata > Lepidosauria > Squamata > Natricidae > Rhabdophis > Rhabdophis nuchalis. Next base: position 58,002,879 of record CM077644.1, on the reverse strand, counting down.
TGTGCAGGAAGTACAGCCTTGGCCTGGTTGAATACACTTCAGAAGAGTGAATTCTGAAGACAAACTCTTAGTTTTGGGGGCAATGAGAATGTATCACTACTCCAAAATCTGAGACAGTAAGATAAAGAAATTATTTATGGACCCATAATATAGTTTTCTGTTTTAGACTGTTGTAACTCTTTAGATCATAGTGGAAGCTAGTTTACAACTAGCTCATAATGACCAGGTTCTCTATTCAATGGAATGGCTGGTCATTCTGAGCTAGTTGTAAATTAGCTTTTACCATGATACTAGTTCTAGTTCTTTTATAGCAGCTAAGTAGAACTCTTTTTTTTTTTTGCTCTGTGTTGTGTTTGTGTTTGTGGTGCGACCTGGAGGCCCGATGGAAGCGGCGGCCCCGAAGATCGGCCGATGGAAGCGGCAGCGAGCGGCGGCGGCGGCGGTGGGCGGCCTGGTGCGGCCTGGAGGCCCGGTGGAGGCGGCGGCCCCGAGGGTCGGCCGATGGAAGCGGTGGCGAGTAGCGGCGGCAATGGGGGCCCAATGGAAGCAGCGCCCCCGAAGATCGGCCGATGGAAGCGGCGGCGGCAAGTGGCGTGCGACGGGCGGCGACGGGCAGCGACGGGAGGCTTGGAGCGTGCCCCAGTGGCTGGAACGGTACGGGCGTGGACATTGCCCGGCGAGGTCCGGCGGGACCGCACTGCCCAGAGGATCGGTGAGGAGGAAGATCGGTGGAGAGTGGCAGGGAGTAGCGGAGGGGCACGGGATAGCCCAGACGCGGGAGCGGACTAGGCACCGGTCGGAAAGGAAGTAGGCCAGGGTGGCGAAGGGGCACCCGGCCCATTCGATCTTCTGACCGGGTGATTGCCATCTGACCATGTGAGTTCCATCTGACCATGAGAGCGCCATTTGACCATATGCTCTGTGTGATTTTCATCTGACTGAGGGATTTCCATCTGACTGACTATGCGATTTCCATCTGACTGTGATTTCCATCTGACTGTCTGTGTGATTTCCATCTGACAGTGATTTCCATATGACTGACTATGTGTTTTCCATCTGACCATGATGACTATCTGACCAGGATCTAGAAAGCCAAGGAGTGGAGCAGTCCGCTTGGTGTACCAACAAACTATGCGGCATCTATGCAGTCCAGGAGAGAGTTGGCTGATATGCTGGAAGATGGGGGTTGAGAGAGACTGAACCAGAGAACCAGAGACTGAGATATAGACTCAATGGAGGGCTTTGGACTACTCTCCCTCCATGCAGACAATTTAGGTTCAAATTACGAACTATGCTGATTTAGTCCATCCCCACTCCCCCACTCCCCCCCCCCCAGCTGGATAGATCTCTCCTGTCCCTTGGGCATTGTAACATCTTTTTAACACCTTTCCCCTAATAGTCCGTTCTATATTGTATCCATCTTAATCTGATTTGCTATTTTAACATCTTAGGCAGCTCTCCTTGTGAACAAATGAGGCCTATAGAATGCCACTGTACTCAAGGTTAGACCTCCTCTGTCTGCGGGAGGTCCCTCTCTCGCAGGCCTGGCCCCCCAGTCTAACACGGGCCCACCTCGAGGAAGGATTGATTGATCCAGAGAGGTGGGCGAAGCGCAAATTAAGGGGCTTTTTATTAAGATTTTTAATTCGGCTTTTAGGGGGTTCCAGGGAGGAGGGGAGGGTTAGTCCAGCTAGAGGGCGGAATAGAGCTAGGCGGCCGGCGGAAGAGAAGAAACGGAGGAAGGGAGGGGGGGTCGTTTCCACTGAGGTTTCGACCATTAGTTCGGTTCTGGGGAGGGGCAGGGGCGGTGGGAGATGGATGGGGTCGGAGGACCGGGGCTGCTGGTTACAGGCGGTCACGCGCTCCAACTCCCCGTGCTCCCATCGCAGACTAGGTGGGCAAGGACCACAGAGCCGGGGCCCTAGGCTGATGTTATGCAACGCCAGGTCCGTGGTGAACAAAGCCCCCCTCATTCGTGACCTTGTGTCAGAGGGGGGCCCGGACCTGGTGGGTATAACGGAAACCTGGCTGGGCCTCGAGGGGGGTTTACCCCTCGTGGAAATGTGCCCGCCAGGCTACCGAGCCTTCCATTAGCCGAGGGCCTGGGAAGGGGTGGGGGGGTGGCGATTATGATTAGGGAAGGTCTTCAGCCGAAGGAGACCATGGTCCCTCAGACGACCGGGTGCGAGTCCCTTCTTGTGAAGTGGGGCCTAGGGAGGCAGATGGGCGTGTTAGTTGTATACCTGGCTCCTCGCTATGCAACAACAGCCCTGCCCGAGCTCCTAGAGGTGATAGCCGAGGAGGCGGTTGAGACCCCCAAACTTTTGGTCATGGGGGACTTTAACCTGCCGTCAGTAGGCGAGACCTCTGGACTAGCTCGGGAGTTCATGGCTTCCATGACAGCCATGGACCTGACCCAGGTAGTTTTAGGCCCTACTCACGAGGGTGGACACACCCTGGATCTCATCTTCGTCTCGGGACAGTGGAGTAGTGATCTGGGAATAGGGGATCTAGTCATTACACCCCTGTCATGGACAGATCACGCTCTCCTTCGGCTGGACTTTCCAATCGCCGCACCCCACCACGGGGAGGCAGAGCCGAATATCCCTATATGGTTCCGCCCCAGGCTCCTGATGGACCCGGTAAGGTTCCAGAGGGAGCTTGGGCCAATGCCTGTGGACTTGCCCCGTGACTCGACTGAGGACCTGGTGGCCGCATGGTTAAGTGCGGCCACTGGGGCCTTGGACCGAGTCGCGCCCTTGCGGCCTCTCTTGCGGCGACGAGTCACCCAGGCTCCTTGGTTTACCGAGGAGCTGAGGGAGATGAAACGCCACAAGAGACACCTAGAGAGCAGATGGAGAGCCTCTCGCTCCGAAGCCGACCGAACACTAGTGAGAATCCATATTAGGACTTACTTAGTGGCGTTAAGAGTGGCCAAACGTGAGTATTGTGCCACTCTTATTGCATCTGCAGATAACCGCCCTGCCGCCCTGTTTGGGGTGACCCGCTCCCTCCTTCACCAGAGGCCGCGGGAAGCCCCTCTGCAGGGACGAGCAGAGGAATTTGGGACTTATCTGCAGGATAAAATCACTCGGATTCAGAATGAGTTACCCTCCATCGAGAGTGGTCCAGTCGGATTGTCCGAGGTTGGTCTTGAGGCTCCATTCTAGGAGGAGTTTGACTTTGTTACTACCGAGGATATGGACAGGTTGTCAAAGAGACTTAAGGCTACCACATGTTTATTGGACCCGTGTCCCTCCTGGCTTGTACTGGCATCCTGGGAGATGACACGAGGCTGGCTCCAGGGCATTGTCAACGCATCTTTGAGTGAGGGGTCCTTGCCTGCCGTCTTGAAAGAGGCGGTAGTGAGGCCCCTCCTCAAGAAGCTGTCCCTGGACCCAGCATTATTGGAGAACTTTCGTCCTGTCTCCAACCTTCACTTTCTAGCGAAGGTTGTCGAGAGTGTGGTGGCACAACAGTTTCCGCGACACTTGGAGGAAGTTGATTATCTAGACCCGCGCCAGTCCGGCTTCCGACCCGGGCACAGCACTGAGACGGCATTGGTCGCGTTGGTTGATGATCTCTGGAGGGCGCGGGATAGAGGATTTTCCTCTATCCTAGTCCTATTAGACCTCTCAGCGGCTTTTGATACCATCGACCATGGTATCCTATTGCACCAACTGGGGGGGTTGGGGCTGGGAGGCACCGTTTTGCGGTGGTTCTCGTCCTACCTCTCTGGTCGGTCGCAATATGTGTTGGCAGGGGGGCAGAGGTCGGCCTCGAGGCCTCTCGTTTGTGGGGTTCCTCAGGGGTCGGTCCTCTCGCCCCTCCTATTCAACACATATTTGAAGCCGCTGGGTGAGATCATCCGTGGTTTTGGGGTGGGATATCATCTGTACGCTGATGATACTCAGTTGTACATATCCACCCCAGACCACCCCAACGATGCCGTTGAGGTGATGTCCCGGTGCTTGGAAGCCGTACGGATCTGGATGGGTAGTAACAAACTCAAGCTCAACCCGTCCAAGACTGAGTGGCTGTGGTTACCGGCACCCCGGTTCAGCCAGATTACTCCATCTCTGGCCATTGGGGGCGAAACACTGGCCCCCGTGGAGAGGGCGCGCAATTTGGGTGTCCTCCTGGATTCCCGGCTGTCCATGGAAGACCATGTGGCGGCCGTGGCCAGGGGGGCGTTTCATCAGGTTCGCCTGATGCGCCAATTGCGCCCCTTACTGGACCGGGCTGCCCTTCGCACAGTCACTCAAGCACTCATGACATCCCGACTCGACTACTGTAATGCTCTCTACATGGGGCTTCCCTTGAGGTGCACTCGAAAGCTACAGTTAGTGCAGAACGCAGCCACGCAGGTGATTACGGTAGCCCCTAGATGCTCCCATATAACACCTATCCTGCGCGAGCTGCACTGGCTTCCTGTGGTCTTTCGGGTGCGCTTCAAGGTCCTGACGAACATCTTCAAAGCGCTCCATGGCTCGGGACCTAGTTACATGCGAGACCGTCTCCTGCCCCATACATCCCTACGGCCGATTCGCTCCCACAGAGAGGGCCTTCTCAGGGTGCCGTCGGCCAGACAATGCCGACTGGCGACACCCAGGGGAAGGGCCTTCTCTGTGGCGGGCCCTGCCCTGTGGAACGACCTGCCCCCTGAACTCCGTACCATTACTGACCTCCGCCTCTTCCGCCAGTGTTTAAGAACACATTTGTTTCATCAAGCCGGCCTTGCATAGCCTCCGCTGTTGACTAGTTTAGATAGTTTTAAAATGGGAGGGTCTTAATTGGTTTTTAGCACAGGATTTCATATTTAATAAGCTTTTAAAATTTTATATTTTTGTATTGTGTTGTATATTATTTTAATTTTCCTGTGCGCCGCCCTGGGTCCGTTTGGAGAAGGGCGGGATATAAATCGAATAAAATAAAAAATAAAATAAAATTATATGGGACTCTATATATGCAAAGCTCAATATGCAGATATAGAAAAAACATTGTTTGCTTCATCACAAAATGGAGGAAAGGAAGTTAAACTATCAATTTCACTGCTTAACCCCCACCCCCCAATCCTAAAGTTTGCTTCAGACCTCCATAATTCTTTAAGCAAATGCTGGTCTGATGTTGTAAGAAAGCAAAAAATGTTTCTGATCTAGAAGTTTCAACTGGTCTTTCAGGAATACTAATATTTAGCATACCACAACTCCTAGGGTTTGCAAACCATTTTTAGACATTTGCTAGCAGGCAGATGGTGTGGTGGGGTGTCGGTCTTTCTAATTCCTAACCAAAGGGTGGAAGACACACAGTCATGGGTGCATTCCTCCCAACACAGAGGAACCCAAGAACCGTCTCTATGATGCCAGAAACTATTGCAGCACAATAGCCAACTTAAACTGTGGATCAAGAATTCTTAGATTTTGCTTCTGCATGATGGTACTAGGTGGCTTAATGCTTTCTGCCTTTTGTACTTGTTCTCTGCAATATAAGAGTTAATTATAGTGACTTGACTTACAGAGTTGTAAAGATTATAAGGAGTAAAATGTTTCCAAAGCACTGCTGGCATATAAACATATTTTATAAAAATTAAGTGATTTGTTATTGTGTTTCAACAGGCACGAAATAGATCATGCTTATTGAACAGCATCCATCTCTGCAAAAATAAATAAATAAATAAATCGGTGCTACACCTAACCTCCACATACTTCTACAATATTGAAAGATAGCTTCTGACCATCCTATGTTATGGAATTATGGGTGATTAGGGAAGCTGGCCGTAGGGGTAGCAAAACCGCAGTCAAAATGGTGGCTGTGATCATGAATTAGAGCTCTACCCCTTTTTATGTGTGACCGATGTGCCACCCATGAAACAAAGGGTAGGGCTTCAATCATCTATTTGCAGCAGCCATCTTGACTTTTTTAGATATCTCCATGGAGATCCCTGGCCTCCCAGTGAGCAATCTTTTTCCACCTATTCCTCTTATTCGTTAATCAATCAAGCAGTTGGTTTTTGAGTCAGTTTTGACTTGTGGCAACCAAGTCCACAGAATTTAATGAGCAATATTTTCAGGAGTGCTTTCATCCTAGGGCTGAGGGGAGAGTAACTGGCCCAAAGTCACTCAGCTTTTGTCCTTAAGGTAGGACACAAACCCCAGAAGTTCTAGTACAGCATATTTACGGTAACCACTGTAGCAAACGATTTCTCTTTCGCTTTACATTTTTATGTAAATAGTAGCTTTCCTCAGTGTGCGAGGAATCTGCCCATCCCCTGCCCTCAGGCCAAAGCTAGATTGATTTCTGGACCAGGATTGAACACTCTGAAGAACTGAAAACCATTAGTCACAAAACGTAGACTCCATCTTTGGACACTCTTCTAGCATGGGTCTCCAGATTTGAGATGTTGGAGATGCTTTTCAGGGAAGGAAGGGTTATTATTTTGACTTTCAAAGCAATGTTCAGAGCTAGTGTGGCCATAACATTTTAGAGATGTTGGAAGTCGTCCAGCCCTTGGAAGCAGTGCAGGAATCTTGCAACTACAACATCTTTGACAGATGACTACACAGATTCTGGTTAAGTACCATGCATTCCCAGGGCATTCCATCCCACCACTCTACTAAACTGTTTTTTCCTAATACTTAACTAGAGAGTATTGCCTTATTAATTAGTCATACCATTCTAAATAGTGAAGAATGAAGCTGTCTCATCTTCTGCACAGCAGTCCATCAAATATTTGAAAATTTCTGATGAACTTTTCATAAACTGCGGGGTCAGTTTACTTCTGTTATAATCAGTTTTCATTGATGTGTGGAAAAATACTTACCCAATCATCAAAATCAATATTTTAATATCACAAACAGGCTATTGATTAGTTGTATAAACTGCCAGCCAGTCCTAAGACCAGGATTTGTCTCTTCTCACATGATAAATTATGACTGGGGGAGGGGTGGAAGAAGGTGAATGGAAGAAGGGGAGAGAGGCAGCCATCATCTTGTTCAGTGACAAAAATGCTGTTTCTTAGGGATTCTCATAGATGATTCACACCCTGGTTGGTATCTCTTTGCACTTCTACCATCAGGCAGAACATATCAAAGTATAGCCAGCCGAACAAACAGGTTTAAAGATAGCTTCTATCCTTGGGCTGTGAGACTTTTAAATTCAACCACAATCACTCCATGCACATGCTAGTTTTTTCTTTTTTCTTTTCTCTCTTTTTTGTTTCTGTTATAATTTTGCACCAGTTAAGTTAAAACCAATTTCATTGTAATTTTAGTACAATGACAATAAAGATTATTATTATTATAAACCATAAGTTCTACAGGAAATTGTTATACGGTACTTAGGATATGTACTACACTGCGTAAGGAGACAACATTCAAATCAGTGTTCCAATATCTAAGGGGCTGCCACAAAGAAGAGGGAGGAGGGGGTTCAACATATTCTCTAAAGCACCAGAAGGCAGGACAAGAAGCAATGGATGGAAACTAATCAAGGAGAGATGCAATCTAGAACTAAAGAGAAACGTTCTGACAGTGAGAAGAATTAACTAGTGGGACAGTTTGGCTGCTGAAGTTGTGGGAACTCCGTCCCTGGAGGTTTTCAAGAAGAGATTGGACAGCCATTTGTGTGTAGTGGTGGGCTTGAGCAGGGTGTTAGATTAGAAGACCTCCAACTTTGTTATTCTGTTAAAACTCAAGATTCCTGCAGAGCGGGTGAAAAGCACTCGCCCTGCAGAGCTTATCTTGAGGATAGTTGGGAAGATAAACCAAAAGGAGAGTCATGGACTCGAGTTTGAAGGGTATCCCACCCACCCCTTTGGGGATGGGGAGGGGATGATAAGATTACAAATGATAATTAAGTTCTAAAACTTTTCTGGGTAGTTACAATAGGGAAAGAATGTGGAAATTACGAAGGAGGAAGTTCAGCTGGAACAAAACGTGTCCTTACTGATATCATTTATCAACATTAGAATTAGTCTTTTTCTGACAGAGAGACAAGGATCAAAGTTTTTTGTTTTGTCTGTGAGCAGAATATTCAAACTTTTGTTATCTTTCCCCTTTTGATTAGTTCAACTGACATGCTTTTATTGTGAATTTTAATTCAGGATATATAATTTGCGAAGGTTTGTATAACACTGAATTATTATTATTAGCCATCTAGAGTAACCCAACAGTGAGATAGGTGGCAAATAAATTTAACAAATAAATACGTTTTACTTCTACCACTAATGTAGCTGCATTTCTTTTTTTTTTTAATTAAAAGAAGAGGTGTCCTTCATCGTTCCCACTGTAGTAAAGTCAATAAAACTCTTGTGACGTTAGAAAGGCCAAAGATATAGTTATGATAATGTAAGCCTCTATGAACTATAATCCACTTGATTAGATAAACAGGGTCATGTGAATTACTATCTTCTAATATAAAAGCTAAGGTGATTTCCAAAGCCATTCTGACATGTTAGCTTGACAGGAGGGAGTTTTAGTTATGATGCAAACAGTAACAAAGACAGGCTTCCTTGTACTTGCAAAATATTTACATACCTTGTAAAAGAACTTGGAGGGACAGGAGAGAAACAATTTCCCAGCAATTCTGTTCAATTTCAATACTTTAGCTATCAGCTGGAAAAGTTAGTTCTGCAGTGGGGCAACATTACCTGAAACGCATGCAAAAATGTGGTAGCTATAGATCAGTGATGGCTATTTTTTTTGGTGCAGAATGCCCGAAGTGCGCACATGCAGAACTCCAAAATGCAGTGCCAGTGCCCCCTGCGCATGCACTCTGCCGCCCTTGAATGACCCCGCGAATGAGTGTGCATGCGCCCCGTCCCCTACCCCCCTCACCCATTTTTGTCTTCCAGGCTGGTGCAGGAAACTTTCCAGGCTCAAAATAGGGTGCGGTGGGGGCCTTGCACAGCACCACTGCACCCCGTTTTGGCTTCCAGGATGGTACAGGAGGCCTTCCAGGCCCAAAGTGGGGTGCGTGGGTGGGACGCAGGCACACATGAACCCCCAAAATGCAATGTGAGCGGCCCCTGTGCATGTGCCCCCACACACATGGTGTCCCCTACATTCCCCCCCACACACACATGCACAGCAGAGACCTAAAGACCAGCTGGCCATTGGGAGGCACATGCGCGTGCGCGGTGGAGCTGGGCTGGGGCGACAGTTGGTGTGCCGACAGAGGGCCCTGCGTGCCTCCTGTGGCACACGTGTCATAGGTTTGCCATCATGGCTATAGACCATTCCTCTATACAACCAGTACAGGTAGTCCTCAATCAGTGGTGGGTTTCAAATTTTTTTAGAACCTACTCTCTAGGTGTGGCCTATTTTGTGGGCGTGGCTTGGCAGTCATATGACAGGGTGGGAGTGGCCAACTTGTAAAATGTGGTGAAACTCATTTAACAACGCTCTTGCTTAGCAACCAAAATTTTGGGCTCAATTGTGATGATAAATTCTTTCTTTCTTTCTTTCTTTCTTTCTTTCTTTCTTTCTTTCTTTCTTTCTTTCTTTCTTTCTTTCTTTCTTTCTTTCTTTCTTTCTATTTCCTTTCTTATTTCCTTTCCTTTCCTTTCTTACTTTCTGCCTTCCTTTCCTTCCCATTGGGCTACTGGCAGCGGCAGGCCAGACTTACTTCTGGCTCCGCCGGTGGAACCCCCTCTCACCGGCTCTCTAAATTTCACCATCTGGCTCTTGCGAGTAGGTGCGAGCCTGCAGAAACCCACCACTGTCCTCAATGTACAACAGTTCATTTAGTGACTGTTTCAGCAGCACCGACTTTTGACCATTTTCATACTTGCGATCGCTGCAGCATCCTCATGATCACATGATCAAAATTCAGATGCTTGGCAAGTGGTTCATATTTATGACAGTTGCAGTGTCCTGGGGTCATGTGATCAGTTTTTACGACCTTCCAGATACACTTAACAATCATGTTACTAACTTAATAAATGCAGTGATTCGCTTAACAACTGTGGCGAGAAAAGTCGTAAAATGGGGCAAACTCACTTAACAAATATTTCACTTTGCAACATAAATTTTGGGCTCAATTGTGGTCGTAAGCCGAGGACTACTTGTGCTCCTATTACAGCACCGAAGCAGAGGCTTGGCTCCTTCTTACCTTTTCTGACATGTAGTTGTGTAGATCAGGGGTCCCCAACCTTGGCAACTTTAAGTCTGAAGGACTTCATCTCCCAGACTTCTCCAGCCAGCAAAGCTAGCTGGAGAAGTCTGGGAGATGAAGTCCTTCAGACTTAAAGTTGCTAAGGTTGGGGACCCCTGGTGTAGATGGGCAGACAATTGTATTTTTTTAAAGCTCCCCCTAAAAAACAAATGCATGGTATGGAAAACAAAGAACTCAGCCATTGGAACTGACTTTAGCATTTGCGCAGCACGAAAATTGGAACCGAGCTAATAAGTGCAGAAGGGCTGAAAGTGCTGTGCAAATATGCAATGCTATCAACTTTAGACATGTATCATTTTTACCAGATCTTTGGCGCCACAGTCCATCAGTGCATCCCTGACTGATTTCCTGTTTGCATTCTTGCAATTTCCTGAACGGGAAACAAATCCACCGCTTTCTCATTTCATCACCGAACACATTCACGCTTCCCTGCTACAATGGATAACACTGACCTCTGGTCCTTAGATCTGTGAACCTATGCAAACAAGTGTGGCTACAGTGTCCTGTTTGGATAATTCTCGCAAACCACAGTGGCACATTTTGCATGGCCACATAGGAGAAGGAATATTGTCCATGCAGAAAACCACAATGCCCCAAATCTAATCTGGGGCAGAAATCCCTGTGAACGTCATTCAAAATGAAATGTTAGCGTGAAATGTAACAAACTCTCCCCTTTGCTCACCCAGAAGAACTACAGGCCTCCCAGGGGTGGGCTTCAAAAATTTCTGCAACGGGTTCTCTGCCCGGTTGCTGTGTGGGCGTGGCCATGCTGGGCATGGCCTAGTGAGCCTCCTGCACCACGGTGGTGGGGGGAGGGGGAAGGCCATTTTTTTGCTTTCCCAGGCTCCGGAGGCTTTCCTCGAGCCTCTGGGAGGACGAAAACCTCCTCCCCCAGGCTCCGTAGGTCTTCTGGGAGGCCCGATTTTCCCCCTTCCTGAGCCTCTGCGTGGGCCCTGCACTTATCTCGTATCCAGGAGCGGGCCGCATGAAGACTCCTGGGAGGGGAGGGGCAGGGTGGGCAGGGCCAGCCAGTGGTGGGATTTGGAGGTTCTCCGAACTGGGCATAATGTTAGTTATGAGTTCTCCTGAACCTGGGCGAACCTGTAACAGCCCACCCCTGAGGCCTTCCTGCGTTTGATCAATACCAATGTCTATAGCAGTAGCACTTAGACTTATGTACCTCTTCAACAGTGCTTTCCAGCCCTCTCTAAAAGGTTTACAGAGTCAGCATATTGCCCCCCAACAATCTGGGGGCTTCATATAGTAACTTCTATTCCTTGTAGCATAGCTTAAATAAATTGTTGGCTCGATTAATAGAGTCACACAAGAATTGCAAAACAGCAAAGATGTGCTGGACTCAGTCCCCTTTCGTGGGTAGATAGATTTTTTTCACTTCTGCAGAAATTGAAAATTGTCAAGGGAGCCTTGATATCCCCTACTGATAGAATGGAAAAATCAGGCCAAACCGAATTGTTCCCGATTTAACAGAACAAATTCTTGCATTGTCTGGGGAAAAGAAGAGAACGTCTACATGGTCTTCTCTTTAGGCTTGCTTTTTTGGGCAAAAGTGGGTCTCATTAGCCCCTGCTGGCGAGAAAAGTGTTGTGAAAATCTGAAACTTTAGTAGCACACGCTACTTCACATATTTCCCGTATTGAGACACATTCCTCTGCAGCGCATACCATTGGCCTTGTTATCATCACCCTTGGTTTGTTTGCTGGAAAAGGGTAGTGATGATGTTGTGACCCAATGCTTCCTTCCCTTCCTGGAAACTATGCTTTCAGTGTTACACTACATCTCTGATAAACAAAAGACAGTAAAAATAAAACAAGAACAACTACTGGACTTTGGAGGTCTAAGTACAGGGGGAGGGGGGGAGGGTCTTTCTCTCCTCCTCCCTCTGTCATTCCCCCCTCCCACTCATATTGCCTAATCCCTAGCTGTCTCGTGATTGCACACAGGACTGGAAACAAGTTGTAGATTTTGTTTTTGTTTTTACCGCATGAATGGAATGATGTTGTCTTTCACTTCTGAGATTTGGCTAAAAGAGGACACTTCCCTCCCCCAACAAGATCAAAGAACAATTACTGAAAAAAAATAGGTTGGATCAGTGACTGAAAGGTTTTGCCTGCTCTCTGCAGCTGCTGGTGCTCCTGTTCTCACGTGCGTTTCCATTTTGCTCAGAATACTTACACACATCCGCATGTGATCCTGTACACTTTGCACACCTAAAGATAAATTTCTTTATGCTTTCAAGTTTAGGCAGTGCTGCAGAGAGGCCCAGCCTGGTTGTAGATGGCAAGAATTGCAGTTTCCACATCTAGAGGGCATCACATTGAGAAGGTGGCTCTTTATATCAACTCTCAGAGGAAAAGAAGGCAGAATTCTTCACCAAGTGAAGAGGGGATAGATAGCCATTCCCAAGGGGAAGGGTGAAAACAATGGGATACCCAAAGGCCATCCATTCAAACCCCTTCTTATGGATCCTGCTCTTACCGGGCACAGATTTGTTCAGTTAGGGAATATCTTGCTATTTCTATCATCAAGGTTTCACAGGGCAAGGATGGGCAAAACTCCTTATGAAAAAGATCACGGCTCTTTTAGCTGAAAAAGTTGTCTGGAAAACAGTGAAGAACAGGGCAAGCTTCCTTCAAACTCCGACATGGATGGTAAAATGTGGCACAAAGGCAAAATTAGCAATGTCATTTTAAAGACCAAATGGGGAGGTGGGATCTGGATGCCAGACAATTATATGAAAAGCCAATGTCTTATTATAAGAGGCTCCTCAGCATGGATCAACAATCCTCTAAATAAATGATTAAATGGGGACCAACAAGTCACAAAAACGATTTATAAATCTCTCAAAGACTGAGAAGCTTCTGGAGAAAACAGCATGATATATCCAAACTTCTCATTCTGAGCAATAAAGCCTGTTAAATATTCAGAACTCTCCTTCATGCAAATTAAATTAAAAGCTGTTCGGAGATCCTTCTTGGTAATAATACATAACTTTTTGCAGTTCAGAAAGGATGAAAAGAAGGTAATGATCCCTCATGATTGCAGAGCTCAGGAGCCTATGGTCATATGGAACCATCCTCAAATTTAATGACAACAACAGCAAATACGCAGGAGAACTTGCTGGAGTGGAAAAGGACAGATGAAACTCTTTTGCAGGTGGTCATCAATAAATTAATTAGAGTGTCTAATTATTTCTGATAAGGTATAGTCGTGTTTTGCCTGAATCTAAACCCAGAAATAAGGCTTATGTTAGAGAACTAAATGAGAGGGGAGGTATGTGCTTCCCCCCTCTCAAACACAGGTAAGATCAGGAAATTTATATAATGCTGAAAGAGGCTCCCCATTTGAGAGAGATGGGTGCTTCAGAAATGTGAAAAATAAAGAAATAAGTAAATGGAAAGCTTATGATATTTCAAGGTAGTCCTCGACTTAACAACCACAGCTGGCTCCAGAATCTCTTCTTGCTTAGTGACAAATTTATTAAGTGAATTTTGCCCCATGTGGGGGTGTGAGTTTAGCTTCACAATTTAGTCTCAAATTTCTTCTTTCTGGGCTTGACATCTTCTGTCCTTGCAAAGAAGCCAAGAGTCTAGTCTACAGGTAAGGGACCAGTAGATTCAAGAATCTTGGCTACATCTTCAGAACCCCAAAATTGAAACTTATCTTTGCCCCAAAAATGTCCAGTTAGTGTTCCAGCACCCTGTCAAATTTTGCTAGAACTATGACATAAAGTTGGCATGAATGTCAGGAACCTACACCCAAAATGCATAGCATATTTTTTGTATACAATTATTTCTTCAGCACAACAGTGAAGAGAAAGTATAGTTATTGTATCTACAAAACAAAAGGAATGCCATGGTGTGGAAACTTCCTTTCTCAGGCACCAAATAGTAACGTGAGAAAACAGCAATCTATCTATAATAAATAAGCACCCACAGATGCTCCTAGGGCTGAAGTTATTGTTCCTTGTATTCCTATTATGATTACTACTGTAGATGTTTACATGGCTGCAGTCCAGGGCGTGCTAGCATTTTCCATCAAAGCTTACCACTCAGGGATTTTAATAGCTCACTTCCAGGCATAGTCATTTGAGGATAAGATGTGTTGCTTCGTTTATGATTCCTAAGGATCAAAGAAATATTTTTTAAAAAGTATTTTACTTTACAAATTTCCTTTAAAACATGTCATGGGAGAGGTTGTTTTTAATTAAGGTATCAGCTATCAAGCTATAGTTTTAAAAAATCTTGCTGAAATAAGCTACAAATACCTCAGTTTAAGATTCACTGCTCCACCCAAATCTGAGTTATGAACTGAGCTTGTATTTTTAAAAATCAGGATTCTTGTGTTTGATCTGGTTCTGGAACTTAGCATCGTTTTTGGGACCTCTTATCATCACGTAGAGCAAAAGTCACAGCAGGTGCCTTTCAAATGTGCGAAGATAACTCCCAGGATTTCCACTGCATAGGGATTCTGGGAGTTAATAGTCCCAACGCATTTAGAGATTAACATACCAAGAATGCTTTAAATTCCGAGGGCAAAGAATAAACATTGGCAAAGAGACAATTAATGTGAACTATGTTTCTTTGTCACTTATTCCAGGAGATTAAACAGTATGGCACAAAGTTGGGGAGTTCAGTGCGTTCCCTGTCACCAAAGGCTTTCAATCAAACTCTGAGAAAGCATTCAGAGCAGCCTTTGCAAACTACTGTCCCTTCACTGAATTGGACCACAATTCCTATCATCCCTGATCAGGATGGAGTCATATAACAACTTTATCTAGCTCTATCATGCTCTGGATTGTTTTGGTTTTTTTTAGCTCTGGGTCCCTAAACTGATTGTGGGTGAATGGACGAGTTAGAGTAGACGACCTATAAAATCCTGGGAAACCCTGATTATTTTCATAACATCTATCTGATGCAGTGGTGGGTTTCTGCAGGCTCGCACCTACTCGTGAGAGCCGGTTCATGAAATTTAGAGAACCGGTGAGAGGGGGTTCCACCGGCGTACCTGGAAGTAAATCTGGCCCGCCGCTGCCAGTGACCCAACGGGAAGGAAAGGAAGGAAGGAAGGAAGAAAGAAAGAAAGAAAGAATTTATCATCACAATTGAGTCCAAAATTTTGGTTGCTAAGCAAGAGCGTTGTTAAATGAGTTTCACCACATTTTAAAAGGTGGCCACTCCCACCCTGTCACATGACTGCCAAGCCACGCCCATAAAATAGGCCACACCTACAGAGTAGGTTCTAAAAATTTTTGAAACCCACCACTGATCTGATGGTATGAAACTTGGCAACATCTTCTGGCAGCATCTTCTTTTTCACCTCAAATCTATAAGCAGAAAGGCATTCCATCCTTCCTTCCTCTGGTGCATTCCATCAAAGCATCCAAATAAATGTCAGGTGCCTCCTTTGCCACTGAGTAAGGTAAGAAATGCTGGTGAATCAGATCCATTACTTTCTCCACCTCTTCCTGCAGCCACTGACTCAGCCACCCTCCCAAGCTGCCAGCCTTACTTTCAGATGAAAGAAAATAGATTTCCTCCTAACCCACTTCTCTTTGAAGCATATCCTAGTGTGGAAGCGGAAGGCAAGCATCACAGGTGAATCACGGATAATGAGCAGGTAAACTTGCTTTGTGCAGGTTTCTTCCCTGAGCAGCACATGTTGGGGCCTGTCTCTCTGCTAGTTAGCCAGCCAGCCATTGTACCTCCTTTGCTCAGGAAGAAAGGTGTGGGGGCCTAGGTGCTCAGACTTAGAAAGCAGACAGATCTGTTTTGCAGTGTCTCCCTTCCCTGAACAGCAGCCTCTCCAAAGTGTGCAGACACATCCATCTTCTGTCACCATCCAAACTCCCTGCGGGATACGGGGACATCACCTGCATTAATAAGCTCCAGTGCTTTGCTTTGCACAGAATATCAGTGCCTTCCAAGTGGAAGATTTCTTTTCAGTTAATTCACTTGAGGCTCTAAAGAACACATTATTACCATGCTTGCAACACCACACCATAATGATACCACTTGGTACGGCACTTTCAAGAATTTTTCTCCTTTCCCCGTTCCTTTTCTCAGGTTAGAAATTTATATACATTAGCCCATAATATTCAGTTCAATGAATCCAAGTGCAATCATTCTTATATATAAAAATCAGAGAACAGTTCTTCATAAGTGCTATGATGAAGAATCTATTATCTTGGTCTGACGCAGGCAAGAAAACACAAAATACAACCCATTGTCCAAGCCTCCCAACCAGCAGAGAATTCTGAAAGTTATTGGGAAGAAAGTAAGTCAGATAAATCTCCCGATCAAGATCGAGAATTAGAAAATAACTTTAATTTCATTGAACAGCTCTTTATTAAAATCTTCTGTAGTGTCTTTTTTTTTTTTTTTTGCTGAATCCTGAATATTTTATTAGGAACATTATTTCAGATCCTGTGGGTGGATGCGGGAAATATTCAGCATACTCTAAATGTAATAGTCTATACTTAGTTTTTAAAAGTCATCCTAGGAATCTGCTGAGTGGCAGTATATAAACACCTAAGAGCAAATAAAGGCAGATGCAAACAAATAAAAGCAATATTAACTTAATATCTAACAGTATGCATACTTTAAAGCATTATTTAGTAGATCCTTATTTACAATGCTAATAGTAAAGAATAACAAGGGAAAGAGGACTGTAATTAAATTCATCAGGAAAAATTGAGGTTATTGCTAATTTACGTGTCTCCTATGATACTTTTTATATCATGCAAGCCTTCCTTCCTTCCTTCCTTCCTTCCTTCCTTCCTTCCTTCCTTCCTTCCTTCCTTCCTTCCTTCCTCCTGTGACACCCCATAGTATGAACATTTGCATTGCCAGATATGAGTTTCAATCTTCCCATGGGATGACCCTGCTGTCAATCAAACAACACCATCACTATATCCCTTCTATAATCTTGGTCCCATCTTCCTATTGCTGCAATTGCCTGGTTTTCTGGAAATGTAGGACTGAGAATGACAGTTGCATTTCACTCTGGTAGCTTAAATGTCCAGTGATTGAAGGGAGGTATCTCCCTAATCTGGCCTTTTTCCCACTCTGGCCTTTTGCATAGTACTAGAGCTACAGTTAGATAAAGCGAGCAAAACACAGGACTATCCTACAGAAAATGTGCAGAAATGATGCTTTCATTTTCTTTTACTGATTTTGTGTGTGTGTAGGAGGATTGATGAGGAGGGAGCGAAAGGGGAAAAAAATCTTGACGCAAACTCTAAGAGGACAGGATGGAGTACTCAAATAGTAGAATACTATTTGGCTGAGACAGTTCTGTACACCAGGCAGGACAATTTTTAATGGAACCTCTGTTTCTAGTCAGCAGTGAGCATCCCAGTACTAAAAAGCCTGCAACATACTGGTAACTAAAATAATGTGAATAGCCACTCAAGCTCCTCTCTGTGTCTGTTTGAAATCAGAAGATTTATTGTGTTTTCTGAAATAATCTGGGGAGATCACCAGGCAGAGCCACTGCCTTTCTAAAATGGCACTGCAAACCACATTTAAAAAGAGGGGATATTTCATTGTGCAGGTAAGGCTGCCATCCTAGTTATTTTTACCCTTCCTGCAAAAGCTGTTGCTCCCAGAACTCGCCTTCAGCTGATTCTCCTGTTTCGTTCTCACTTCAGAATTAGTCACTGGATACCTGGAAAAGCAATTTGGGCTTCCCACCACACCTCTCCTCATCTTAATGTACACACTTTCCCTAAAAACCCAAATACCAAAATAAACATAAACGAACAATTAAAATAATACAATGAAAGTTTCGGAAAGGTAGATTTATTGTAACAATGCTAAAAGGTTTTTTTTACACCTCCCGTGGACCCTGTGTGTGTAACTTTTCAAGAGAGGTACATCTCACAATTTGGGATACTCTGCAGGACAAAACAACTGTGGCCTTTGAATAGAGCCCTATGACGGAGAACCTATAACAAAATGTGGCTCCCAGGATAACCTGGGAGTGATCATCTCTAGCTTCAAAATTAGGGAATTGAATTCTCCCCTAATTAGGGCATGATTAGGGGATTGAAGCATCTTTCAGCAAGGATGCAATACATGGGATGCACTTTGTGAGCTGCCCAGAGTTGCGTTTTAATATGAGAAACCATACAAATGTTATATATGCACGCATGCATACTGTACATGCATATATACATAAGCTTTGGGCTTTGTTTACCTGATTGCACCTGCCATTTTAAAGCCATTGCTGTGGATGACTAGGCCTAACTAGCCCTAACATAAAAGCTTTTCCTTTCTGTCACATTGAAAAATTGCAATCTGAGAATAGTTTTGAGATGCTTAATCTTCTAGAGCAGGGGTCCCCAACCTTTGCAACTTTAAGACTGAAGGACTTCAGCTCCCAGAATTCTCCAGCCACCCAAACCCATATCTGTCAAACATTCTCAAAGCTCCTCTATGTATTTTGACTTCTTGAAACAAGATTTCAACTAACCCAGGGGTCTCCAACCTTTGCAACTTTAAGTCTGAAGGACTTCAGCTCCAAGACTTCTCCAGCCAGCTTTGCTGGCTGGAGAAGTCTGGGAGCTGAAGTCCTTCAGACTTAAAGTTGCAAAGGTTGGGGACCCCTGTTCTAGAGATCACATGCTTCAGAGAGCATCAGGAGGAGGACATGTTCCCAAAAGTTTTAAAGCAGAATTTAAAAAGAGAAGGGCTCAAATACGCTATGCTTCTCTTACATATAGTATCCAATTAAATTTCCATTTAGTTTAGAAAAGAACCAAGACAATTTTTTAAATAATCGTTTTTTTTATTACAGCAGTTTATAGTAAAAATTAAGTAAACTGAGACAATGTCTGATAAACAAGCTCCACAAAAATTGGCACATTACCTGAAAGACCTGTTGTAAAAAAACAAACAAACCCTAAGCTCCTGAGGGGAAAAATACCTACCGTAATTTGAATATTGACAAATGAATAAACAAAGATCCGGAATCTATTCCTGCAAATCCAATGCCCCATGTGTCCATTATTCTTGCTTGCAAACCATCAAGCAGAACCTGAGCACATAATGAATTGTGTCTTTCACATTTGTGTCTAACTCATACACTGTGTGTTACTTCTCTCCTGCTGTAAAATTCCAAGTTTTCCTTTTCAGTCCTTTGGGAAGCAATAACTCAACTCTTGGGACAAGTTCAAAAATAATTAACCTGAACATGTTTTAAGGTGCTACAATAGAAATCTGCTTAACCATGACCTGTAGCCTCCCAGTGACCTCTGAAAATCACTAGAAATTATCTGAACTAAAATGGCTGTTTATAATGAAAGGTCAATTGGTGGAGGGATTAAGGAGATGCTGAACTGTATTGGCCATTTTTTCCAGCTTGTCAGTTTCATCAAAATTGGCTTGCACAATCACATGAATCCAAAGCATAATAGGGATGATTTTAGTTGTCATATGACTTCCCTGTCCACCACATGGTGGACCTACGCATTATCTCGGACCTCCGGCTCTTCCGCCAATGTCTTAAGACATTTCTATTCCAACAGGCCAGCCTAGCATAGCCCCCCGTTTCTGACTTTTAATGTATAAATTGTAATTAGGCAGGGTTTTAAATGGGTTTTTAGCACAGGTTTAATAATTTAATATGTTTTTAACGATGTATATTGTTTTATTGTGGTTTTAATAATGCCTGTGCGCCGCCCTGGGTCCTAACAAGGAGAAGGGCGGGGTATAAATTCGATAAAATAAACTAAACTAAAAATAAATGGTTGTATACATTTTCCCTCCCTGATAGTTTAATTTAGCCTATAGAAGAGCACTGTGAGATTACAGTAACTATACACTATTATTTATTCGTTTTGTTTTGCATTGTACTCACAATGCAATCTCCAAAGGTCTAAGATACATGATGAGCTATTTCAACATAATATATAGAGTCAACAGCTAAGAAAGATGAAAAGAAATAAAATATACCTGCTTAATTCTTGCTATCGAGTGACTGGCAGACACAAAGGTGGACAGATACATGTATAAAATATATTAATGTACAGAATATGGTAAGGCCACACTTGGAATACTGCATACAGTTTTGGTCGCCACGATGTAGAAAAGACGTGGAGACTCTGGAAAGAGTGCAGAGAAGAGCAACCAAGATGATTAGGGGACTGGAGACTAAAACATATGAAGAACGGTTGCAGGAGCTGGGTATGTCTAGTTTGATGAAGAGAAAGACCAGGGGAGACATGATAGCAGTGTTCCGATATCTCAGAGGGTGCCACAAAGAAGAGGGAGTCAAACTATTCTCCAAGGCACCTGAGGGTAGAACAAGAAGCAATGGGTGGAAACTAATCAAGGAGAGAAGCAACTTAGAACTAAGGAGAAACTTCCTGACAGTTAGAACAATTAACCTCTGGAACAGCTTGCCTCCAGAAGTTGTGAATGCCCCAACCCTGGAAGTCTTTAAAAAGATGTTAGATAGCCATTTGTCTGAAATGGTATAAGGTTCCTGCCCATGCAGGGGGTTGGACTAGAAGACCTACAAGGTCCCTTCCAACTCTGCTATTGTATTATTGTATTATTATTGTATAGAATATGCACACGTAGATGCAAATATTGGACTGCCTACAATTTAAATTGGGGTACAATATACCACACCATGAGAATAGACTATAGTGACCTATGTTAGCTTGGGGGTGGGTGGGTTGGCTTTATTTATTTCATTGCTTATATAGCTGCCTATCTCTCATAAAATGATTCTTTACTTTATCCAGTTGCTAATGTTGCTAATAAGCAATTTCAAAGCCATTTTTTCATATTGTTCTTTATTTTAAACAGCAATTGAGTGAACTGTCTGTCAAATAGAGAGACATCTTCTATAACAGTGATGGCAAACCTTTTTTGGCTCCCGTGCCAAAAGCGGGGGGAGCACAGGGGGAGCATGCATGGGCGTGCCACACCCATAATGCTATGTGTGCGACCCAACCACCCACCCGGCACGCATGCGCACATGACCAGCAAACACACACACACGCTTTTGGCATACTTTTTTTGCCCTCCCCAGGCTCCAGTGGCTTTTTAGGAGCCTGGGGAGACCGAAAACAGTCTCCCCCACCCCTCCCGGAGGCTTCGGAAGCTTTCCTGAAGCCTCCGGAGGGCGAAAAACAGACATATGGGGAACCTGGAATTTCGGGAATGGTGACTTCCGGTTTGTCCGTAAGGCTGTTTTTCGCTCAGCCTCAAAAGAAGGCCGAAGTCAGCTGGCTAGTGTGCACATGCGCACTGACCAGCTAACAGGGCCTCACGTACCCTAACGAATGGCTCTGCATGCCACCTGTGGCATGTGTGCCATAGGTTCGCCATCATGGTTCTATAAAATAGGACACAGGAGCATCCTACTTATTTCTTCACTCTGGAGCAGTGCAAAACATGATGGAATACACAGATTGGATCTATGCCTATTGACTTGGAAGTATTTGTAACTTAGTTTCAAGCAAAGTATATATCCAAATGTATAGTGATAATGGTTAGTTTTATGCATTATATTGATAAGGATGAAGAAATTGTTTTTACTGGCATTTCTTTTTCTATCTTTCTGCTATAAACTAAGGTAAAGGTTCCCCTTGCACATATGTGCTAGTCATTCCTGGCTCTAGGGGGTGGTGCTCGTCTCTGTTTCAAAGCCAAAGAGCCAGCACTGCCCGAAGACATCTCTGTGGTCATGTGACTAAATGCCAAAGGCACACAGAACGCTGTTATCTTCCCACCAAAGGTGGTTCCTATTTTTCTACTTGCATTTTACATGCTTTCGAGCTGCTAGGTTGGCAGAAGCTGGGACAAGTAATGGGAACTCACTCCGTTACTGCCAACCTTTCTGGTTGACAAGCTCAGCTTTTTAAAATGGCAGTTTAAGATCCACAGCTGATAATCAATTTGCAGAGGTCCAGGCCATTCACAATATGTTACCAGATTACCCCTCCCCCAAGACACAAACTGATCCCAAAGAAGATGATTTGATATGAGAAGTCTGCAGGTAATCACCCCCCCACCCACCCCCAAAAAAATCCAGCAATAGTCTCATTTAATCACCTGGAACAGACTCTACCATCCTTCTTACAAATTTTTCAGGAAGATTCCAAGGCAAAAAAAGCCTCTAGCAAGTTCCTTCCTGACTGACTAACTTCAAGGGAGGGTAACTATTATTTATCTAGGAATGTAACCAAATATTCCTCTTGAGGTTCCTTACAAGGGAAAAGGTAAGAGCTGTGTGTCTTCTGTACTAATAGCAACCTTTGGATCTTGTTTTACTAGAAGTGTTTGTTTCAATACAGAACTATGCTTTTTTAAAAATTATTATTTGCTTAATAAATAACTCTATTTACTCATGCTAAGCCGTAGCCTGTAGTTTACAAACAGAACAGTGAGATTTATATAGCTTGATAAGCCAAAACCAAGTAAACCAATTATTTTTGAGCCAAAAGCCAATCTGGGAAAGCTGAACAATGTAGCCCAATATATTTAGATGGGACCAGACAGAAAGGCAGACGTAACTGGTAATTATAAAGATGCCTGGATTTTGCTGACAAGCTGGAATTGTACAGCTTATGGTTTGCGCACAGACTTGGAAATTAGGCACTATCAGCTTCTCCTGAATGTGTGATCTCAACAATTATTTTGCTTGTTTATTATTTCTTAAAGAAAAAGAACTACAAAAGACTTCAATGCAGGGAAAGGGTAGGTATTCCATGCAGGCCAATTCTCAGAAAAATCCTTGATTTTATAACTACAAAAATTTGGATTGGCTTAACATTTCTTCATTATGTTCTATAGGACAGAAGTTTGCAGAGTTTGTGACCCACAGTAGGTAGCACTAACAAAAATACGGACAATTGTTTTCCAGTACCCATGTTCTTACACCATTCAACATATTTTGAAAAAGACTACTGACTTCAAAGGGTTCACAGAGCAGTTATAGCAACATTAAGTGTAAAAGATTACAAACTGGATATTTTCTGGAAATGATCGATGGCATGGTTTTTGGCTCAAATGATTAGCTTACATCCATTATAGCTAAACAGCTTAATGAGGTATTGCATAAGAGAAATTTCATCTTAATGACATATTGCATAAGAGAAACTTCAGCAACTGGCTAATAACTGGCAAAACATATCTGATTCAAAAAAGACTCAGCATAAGGGATAACACCAGGAAACTATAGGCCAATAACATGCTTGCCTATAATGTTTAAATTATTCAAAGGCATTATAGCAGACAACCTCTAAGATTATTAGAAGAAAATAGCATTCTTCTAGTACAGAAGTTC
The DNA here is from genome assembly GCA_039707465.1 of Rhabdophis nuchalis. Taxonomy (NCBI): domain Eukaryota; kingdom Metazoa; phylum Chordata; class Lepidosauria; order Squamata; family Natricidae; genus Rhabdophis; species Rhabdophis nuchalis. The sequence continues at coordinate 57,979,386 of CM077644.1, read as the reverse complement.
CCAAACTTGGCAACTTTAAGACTTGTGGACTTCAACTCCCAGAATTCTCCAGCCAGAGCTGGCTGGAGAATTCTGGGAGTTGGAGTCCACAAGTCTTAAAGTTGCCAAGTTTGGGAACCTCTGTTCTAGTACAACAGAAAGAATATAAAAGAATAGATAGAAAATAGGTACAAAATAGTAACTCCTGGTTGCTAAAACTGAAGATCTGTGAAAGATGAAACCCAATTCACATGTTGTTTATATGATTATCAAAAGGCACTTGATTTATTTTCCACATAGTTGGGTCATCAAATGTTTAGAAACAATTGTTTTCAGTAAAAACATTACAGTGTTTATCAAAAACATAATGAGGCAGTGGAAGACAGAATTGCTGGTTGGAAATGAAAAACATGGGCTTGTCAACATTAGGAGGGCCATCTTTATCACCCTTAGTAGCTGATAATCAGTGTTGCCCAGGTATTTATTTATAAGGGGGAAATGTCTGGACCAAATGTAATTTCTAATGTTGGATTTTCCCCCTTATCAGAGGGAGCCCCCTTGTGAAGCCGAAACTCCACTGCGCTGTCCAAGCAGAAGCCATTTTACAGCAGTACAGTAGATGCCATTTTAAGGCACAACAGGCTATATCTTAACAGAACACCCCCCCCAAGGGGTCTTAGGGGTGTCTTACCACCACAGTATTTTTTTCCCAGGGAGTAAGTCATCTGTGTATCAAGTCTGGTTGTTTGGTTGAAATTGCTCGAGGTATTCCAGAGTTATGCTGGAACACACACACACACACACACACACACACACACACACACACACACACACAGATAGATTATTGCCTTTGCCTTTCAGTGATCCTGAAGAAAATAAACCTTAGCTTTCAATCAGCAAAAAAATGCTAGTAAATCTCACATTTGATTTAGACGGATAATCTGAAACTTTATGAAAAATTAGAATTCAGTCATTGACAAGCACTATAAGAATTTTTAGCCCAGATATAGCAATGGGATTTAGCCTAGAGAAATATGCTACAGTAGCAATAAAAGGTGGGGGGAGAATCACAAACAACAATGGAATTAAAATGCCAAATGGCCACACCATCAGGATAAAGGCTACAAATATCAGGGCATTTTACAATTAAATAATATCAAACATGGACATGTTAAAAATATGATTAGTAAAGATTACATCCAAAGAATGAGAAAATTGCTAAAGACAAAATTGAATGATGGAAACACTATCAAAGCCACCAACACTATCAAAGCCACAGGGTCACACCTGTGATATTTTACACTGCTGGAATTATTAACTGGACCCAAGCTGAACTGACAGTTTGGACAAAAAAACCGAAGAAAACTGATGACAATTCAATGTTCATTACACCCCCATAGTGATATTGATAGATGACACCTGCCCAACAGAAATGGAGGCAAAGGTTTATGTCAAGTCTAACAAATTGTAAAACAAAAAAAAACCACCATTGACTAATTATGTAAAAGACAGCCAAAAACAAGCATGTTTTTGGCTGTCTTTTACAAGTTAAAAATGATAACTTACTAAATTTACAGGGAAAAAAAGTGAATGTAGAAATAATAAAATAAAAACCCAAAGAAAAAGCTGACAAAGAAAGTATTACATGTGAATTTCTATAAAAAATGGAGAGAAAGTTGATAAAGGTAAAATCTGGCAATGGCTTACAAATGGAACATTAAAAAAAAAGACCTGAAGACTTGATTTTTGACTGCAGAAGAGCAAGCTATTTGAACCAATGCAAACAAGGCCAGAATTTAAAAGCCATCAAATAATTCAAAATGCAAATAGTACAAAGAAGCAGAAGAAACAGTAGATCATATGCTCAGCTTGTGCAAGATGATTGCACAAACTGAATATAAACAGCAACACAACACAGTCACCAAAACAATTCACAGGAACATTTGTAAAAATTATCATGTGCCAGGGAGTAATTGGTGGGAATATAGTGTTGAAAAAGTATGAAAAAAACGAGCAGGTTAAAATACTGTGCTATTTCCAAATACAGACTGGTTGAAATGGAGAAAGTGTGAGTAATTTATGTGGCAATACAGAACACAGAATTGGAGAAGATCACAAAGATCCTGAAAATTGAAAATGAAAGAATATATAAACAAAAATTGAAAATAGTTTGTGCAAAATCGCTAATCTCAGAAAGTACTGCACCGATCGCCACCAAATTTTCACACAATGTTGCTAAGAAAGGGAGTAACAATCATACATACAGATTGTGGCTGGCACACCTCTGCCATGTGCAAGCAGCACAAATGTAAAAGTACAGTACTTCTCAGTTATTTTTCTCCCTTAAGCTCCTCCCACCCGGCTGCTTCTTATGATGCATCAAACACACACGCCCCTCACATTTCCAATGGTCGTTTCCTCAGCAACTGAATAAGCCTCCAATGTTCCCTCACACGTATAGAGAGAGAGAGAGGGAAAAATACAGTAGGTAGGTAGATAGGTAGGGAGAGGGGAAGAAATACAGTAGGTAAGTAGGTTGGGGGTTATATGGTGGTTGTGTGTACGTATTTGTGTGTGCAGGTGTAGATCTACACACAGATTGGTTGGCCATTTAACCAGACTGGACCACAGCAACGCGTGGCCAGGAACGGTTAGTAGGGCATAAATGAGGTGGGTTTATCAGCATACTGGATGCCATACTAAAAATGCCAATAAATCTTGGATGGCACTTAGAAGATTGAAAAAAAAAATCCATCAGTCAATTGTAAGAAGCCACACTGCTTGGATCTGCAAATATACTACACTGATACATTATGCCTTGCTAAGGTCTTGGGAAAGCCTTGATGTGTATGAAGGCCATTATCAGCTAAAGCTTCGCATGCTGGTCGCCCCTGAACCTGGCCAAGGGCTCTAGGTTGTGGCTGGGTGATGAGCAAACCAAAGGCTACCAGGGCTACAGCAGCTTCACGCTGGTAGGCCCTGGGGCTGGCCAATGCCTCCCAGCCTACAGCCCAGCCTTGGCCCCCAGGCTTCCCAGGGCCTCCCGCACCTCCTGAGGTACCCCTGTGCTCAGCATAATGTCCCATATGGTTGCTTAATTACCACAATTGAGTGTGCTAGGGTTGCCGCCATTGTGGAAACATCTTGCTTAACAACTATTTTACTCAACAATTGAGATTCTGGGCCCAACTGTAGTTGTAAGTCAAGGATCTCTATTGAATACTGAAGAAGCCGTAAAGGTCTACAAGAAAGACCAAATAAAAAATAGAAAAGACACATGGCAAGGCAAAATATTAATGGCTGGAACATAAAAATCTAGCAAGCAAAGCAGACAAACAACAAGACCTGACAATGGCTAAGAGTAGGAAAATTGAAGAAAGGGGCAGAGGGACTAATTCTGGCCGTACAAGACTAAGCCTTAAGAATAAATATATATAAAGCCTCAATGGAGAAGGCAACAACAGATGGCAAGTATCATGTCTGCAAAGAATCTGAAGAAACAGTGGACCACCTAATTAACTGCTGCAAGAAGACTTTAATAATAATAATAATATCTTGCCTTTTTAATCAGAATATTTTTTGTTAATAGAGCCCATAGCTGACATAGCTTGAAAGATATGAACCAGAAGCAATAGCTCTATTTTCACTAAACTGGTACTATAAAGTCAGGCATCAATACATCTCAGCCAAGATAATTATTATCCACCCTGGAAATGGTTGGCCTAATGCCTGATATAGATATCACCATGGTGTCTGCAGGGGGGGAGAGAGTAAATAGCATCATAGATGAATGACAATGACATCATTATGCAAATGATGCATATTACATATTATATATCATCTGTGTTTTGGCACAAATGACAGGAATTATTTTGCATCACTTGAGCAATGACATCATGATGTTCGTGGGACAGCATCATGGCTTCCAATTTCACTGGAGCCAAAACTCCAGTCAAATTGCAGCTTGGGAATCTTTTTAGGCTGAAACTGGCAATTGACCAGAAAGCTAGCAATAGATTTTCCATGCTTTAGCAAGTAACTGAGATAATATTATCTAGGTTCACATATTGTTCTAAGCCATAATGTAGTTGTTTGATTTTATATTAGTATGTGGCGTGAAGCCAGCCAATACCATCTGAGTTATGACTTAACCTGTTGTGGGAACCTAGCAATTAGGGATGTGTCAACAAACCCTATTTAAACAATAGCTAACACAGCACGTGGACAAAGGCAATGACAAACCTAATTAAGTAGAGGCTGCAAATTTTCTTCCTGTTTTTATGGTGTGTGTTTTTTTTACACATTTGAGTTGATCTAGTAATTCCTTTTTGTAAGATTATTTGTGTTTATAATTAAAAACTAAAAACTGCCACACAGATGGTTGAAGTTTATTTATTATAGTACAATATGTTTTATAGGACGAATGTGTATATTCAAAAATAATCTTCAAATTCAGTTGTTTACTGCTAGGTAAATACATGAAGCAAGATTGGCAGGTTACATAGATTTTGATCAATAACTTGTATGCTATTCTAGGAATGAAGTGTTCTAAGAATCCCATGCATACTTTTTTTTTAAGCATCTTCGAGTCAGTATTGATAACCTGACTACTGCCTGAATTAGTCCCTGCAGGTTTCTTGGCAAGGAGTTTCGGAAGTGATTTGCCATTGCCTCTTTCCATGAGCTGAGAAAGTGACAGGTCCAAAATCACCCAATTGGCTTTGTGCCTAAAGCAGGACTAGGATTCATGGTTTTCCAGTTCTAGAATGACACATGGTCCACTGTATCATAGGAGAATTTGTCTGTTTAAATGTTCAGATGATGGTCTATCACAGTGATGGTGAACCTTTTAGGCATTGAGTGCCCAAAGTACGCACACTAGCCCAAACTGTAAAGTGATGGGCGCATGTGCATCCATGTTCCACAAATACGTGCACCCTGCATATGCACGGCAGAGACCCGAAGACCAGCTGGCCAGCGGGAGGCACGTACACATGCATGGCAGAGACCGAAACAGCTGGAGTGTCAGTGTGCATACCCACAGAGAAGCCTCTGCGTGCCACCTCTGGCACACATGCCATAGGTACACCACCATTGGTCTATCACATTAGTATGCTACACTTTTTCTGAAGCAGCAGCAGTCCTCTGGAGAATGAAGCTTAACCTTCTGGTGGTTTCTGAATTGATGAATAATTGAATCAGGGGAGGAAAAACCTTCTAGTTAAGCTCAGCAGTACTTAGTTTCAAAATACCGCTCTTAAACCTATTTGTTCACTTATAGATAACCTTGGTAGAGCCGGTTTGATGTAGTTATTAAGGCATCAGGTTAGGAACCAGGAGATTATGAGTTATAGTCCTGGCTTATGCATGAAGCTGAAGAACCTTTGGCCAGTCCCTTTCTCTCAGACTTAGGAAGAAGTCAATAGCAAATCAATTCTGAAAAAATACTTGCCAAGAAAACTGCAAGCAGTGGACATGATTGAATAGAAGAAAAAAAAAAAAAACAGAGGACCTGTAAGGTAGGATAGAGATATAAAACTTTGTCTTAAACATTTCCAAAAGAAAGACAGGTTACAAAGTAGAGTAAATCTCTTTCTATATCCATTCTTTGAAAAGATGGCTGGGATTGCTTAATGTAAAGCCAAAAACAAAGAAACATCTTTATGGCTTACCATCATGTATAAATCCAACCATTTGCTTCATAAACCCAGATAATTATAGTTTTTGGTAGGTCATGGTTTAAAACATGACTGAGTACAAAATGTGTGACATAATGATCTATACATTGCTTCAATCTGTAAAAGCTGGGTGAATTAAGGACATGTGGTAAATCATGATGTTGATCTGGGGTTGCCAAAGTGCTTTTTTTTTTTGACCCAATTATTTTGATCACGAACATCTTCATGAAGATGGGAATAAAGACAAGTGACATAATGGCAAACAACACCAATGAGGATCTCCCAAGTGGAAGAGTAAAACAAGCTTTTGGCATGATTTGAAAGACTGCCCTAGATAGTGTGCCAGATACTATTCCAACAGATACACCTGTGAAATGATTGCAGGTGCCTGAAGGAGGTGGTGAGATTGCACAACACCTGTATACAATGCACCTGTTTCTGGGTACATCAGAGTTCAGAAGCTAAGATTACAACATTCATCGTTAAAATGCAACACAACATCATAGATATTGGATAATGTAGCATTTATTTTCTTCCACTGTAGGCCTAAAAGATAGTCCAAAACTCTACCGCACAAACCTGCATGTTTTCTCTTCCTAAAATATGTGAATCCTTTCACCTTGCACAGATTGGTTCAGTTAGTATCAATGTGAGATAATTTAGCTGCAATAAAAATACATTAGAAACAGCTATTTACTTTTTGATTTTTTTTTCTGGGGACCATTGTAGTAGCATAACATTAAATCCATTTACCATGTCTGTGACTTTCTCAAGCCAGATAAATCATTATTATGGTTCGTCGCAAAGTCAGTCAGATGCTTAGACTGGATTTGGCATTTTTATCCAACTAACAAGTTCTTCCCAAGGATCTGGGATAGACAGATGTTGCTTGATGGTGTTAAACGTATCCTCATATAAAGTAAATTGTTCCAAGTAAAGCTGCCTTTTATAAGCGACTGATGGTGATTTTGTCAATGCTGATAGTGTTCAAGTGCTGCACCAGAAGTTTTGGGATTGCACTCAAGGGAACTATTACTATTGGCACTACATTTGCTTTCTTTTGTCACCATTGTTCTATTTCTATTTGTTTATATTTATATTTTGTAGTAGAACGATTGTGGTGAAAGGAAGATAGTACCAATAGTAATAGGCGCTTGGGGTGCAAGTCCATTGGTATTCTACAATTAAATTCAGGGTCTAAGACTAATAAAAAGCTAATAATTCAAGTCCCAAGGGCCTAACAATTATTATTTATTTGTATCCTTCCTTTGTTATTTTTACAAATAATTCCAAGCAGTGACATATCCAATACATTTTCCTCCTCCTATTTTTCCCTATGACAACAACCCTGTGTGGTAGATTGGATTGAGAGAGATTGACCGGCTAAGGCAGGACTTTAACTCATAGTCTCCCACTATAACCACTAGTGACTAGACCAATCTAGCATGTCTATAATGCAGGCAGTTCCTAGATTGTTAAATTAAACTCATGTACCATATCTATAATTATTTCAGGCCAGTTTGTTTGTTTGTTTGTTTATGAAAAATGTTTCTAATTTCCATTGCCAACTGAAATGTATCTGTTTAACAATCAAACTACATTCTCAATATTTGTTAATTCTACAGTAATATTAGCATCAGATCCTCTAAACATTTGCTAATAGAGAATTTCCATTGCCTCCCTATGTGTGCTGAAGAAGTGCTTAAATCAATCTACCTCAACCTGAGATCCTCCATCAATTCCTACTTCTCCTATTTGAAGAGTGCCATACTGTGGAAGGCTGCTTTGAATGTGAGAGCAGGAGATCTTGGTCAGATAGCAACTCTTTCTCAAAGATACTAACTGAGCTAAGGCAAACACCGCTGAAATATTGAACAATTACTTATTTAGTCTCCACAGTTCTATCTAAAGTGCTCAACAGTGAGAGGAATTTGAAGATTAGGAACGACCATGACTATGTTCTCCTGAACAATTCATGCCTACCAGATACACCACTGCAGAAAAACTTCCACATGAAAGAAAAAAAGTGAAAAAATGACTAATTACCAGAGTAGCGCATATGAAGCTGAAACCTAAAGCTGCTTGCAAGAGTTTCAAGTGGCTTGTCTACATTTTTAAGTCTCCCATGGATGGTGGGAACTGAAATGTTCCTCAGCAGTTCTTATTTTACCCAACATTCAGTGAGGAGATCTCTCAATTTCTGAATAGAATTTTGGATGGGAGAAAATAATTTAGATCAATGTTTCTCACTACCAACTAATGCACAGGTGGACAGCTTGCCTTTATGTAGAGCTCATCTTAAAAGTTTGCGTGTTTTCAGATGAGAGCTCATATGATAACCTGGCAGTGAGCCCAGCCTGTCAGTCTATTTCAGGTTAGCTTTCACCTGTGTGGGCTTCTGGAGAGCCAGAAGTAGTTTTGAAAATATGAGAAATGCATCTGTGAGACACCCCACTCAGCCTTGTGAACAATTCCAAAAATGACAACAACAGACAAGTGAAACAGAAATACAGTATCTAATAATTCAATTTACTCTGGCAATGTAAGACAATGCCATCATTACCACAGGGAAACAACAAATGAAGTGTCTCTCTTGTTGTCCTCCTAGCTGTACAATGTTTTTGCTCCATTTCCAGGCATTTTCACTAATCTTGCCCTGGGGAAGGTCATTGAACTTGGTGTTTACATAGATACCACTTTAGAGTGTTGAAAATCTTTGTCATAGGGAAGACATATCTTTTTTGTTTCTCTTCGGTGGATTTGAAAGTTTGGGAGGCAAAACTGCACTAATTGCTTTAAGAGCACATAATCTCCTGGTTCAAATATTGCACTGAATGATACACTGACTTTTTGGTTTATGGATTAGAGTGTTATGTGAACACAGTTACCTATGGTATGTTTAGCAAACCATGGCTTAGTGTAAAACATGAATCCCATCTATGAGTGAATAGCTGAGGTGAAATATGGTCAACCCTTCACCTCTTACACTGTAACTAGTGATGAAGGATGGGCCTCTTAAAAATAATTTTAGTAAGTGGAAAACAGAAAACCTGTCAGCATCCTGTAATACTGTGAGTCAAATGCACCTGACTCCCAGGTAGTCAGCTCTGTCACACCTTGCCCTTCAGATAATGCCCTTGCAATACTCCTGCCATTCCAGTCTTGCTTCCACCCACAACTCTAACAGACTTTCACCATGCACTCCACCTTTTTTCTCTCCCTACCATGCGGACAATGAATTTAAGTCGACATCTTCCATTACCTCCATTTTTTTATAATTCATCTGTTTTTCCTCCTCCTAAGAAGATTCTAGAAATGCAATTCTGCTTGAAGACAAAATGTAATCCACCTTTGGTACCTTCAAGAGATTCTCAAAATGATGTTCAGGAATCATTCTGACTGTTGGGAGACAATAACATGGGGGAAAGAAGGCATAAACTGAGGTATTTTAAAACTGTAGTGTTAAGACCCATCTTTTCCATACTTATGGGTGGCAATTGTCAAAGCTAGCAAATCTGAGCTGCAGAAATCTGGCTAGTTATTAGATGGCAACAATGAGATGCAGAAAATGAGATACAGAAAATGAATACAGAATACAAAACTCAACAGCACTTTTCCATGCACCTGATAGGATAGGATCACCAACATGATCGCCAATGTCTGATGATGGATATGGCACAAGAAGAAGAAACACTTTCAACCTTGCATCTATGAGTGCTGGCGTATTTGGGCTAGAAAATAATAACAGTAAACCAGTGGTGAGTTCCGGATCCCATTGCAACCAGTATGGTGCAAAGGGGCCCGGCATCCACCACATGAATGAGTGCAGTGCGTGCGCACACACGTGCAGCGCATGCACGAGTCCTTACCTCCTGCGACACCTCCGCGAGCCTCTGCGATGCTCCAGCTGCTTGGCAGAGCGTTGCGCAGGCGTGGAAGCGCCAAAGACCTCAAATACAAGTAAGGAGGGCAGGTGGGCCCTCTGGAGCACCATACCGGAACGGTACCTGGTGCTCCCGGCAGGCGCCGCTACGCCCGCCCCAGGATGTACCGCCTGCAACCCACAGTAATCAGAAATTTTCTAGCCCAAATACGCCAGCACTCATAGATGCAAGGATGAAAGTGTTTCTTCCTCTTGCGCCATATCCGTCATCAGACATTGGCGATCATGTTGGTGATCCTATCCTATCAGGTGCATGAAAAAGTGCTGTTGAGTTTTGTCCAAACCAGTCGCTTAGATTTTGAAGCCATGATGTTCTTCTTCTGCCTGGACCTCATTTGCCTTCAATCTTTCCTTGAAGGATTAAATGAAGTATACTGTATTTTTCTGGATGTCGTATCACATGTCCAAAATATTCTAACTTTCACTTTTTTATGGTTTTGATGATTTCCCTTGGCTTTCCCAAGTGGCTTATCACCTCCTCATTTCTGATTTTTGTCAACCCAACTGATACGTAACAGCCACTTGTAAATCCACGTTTTGAATGCTTCTAGTCTCTTCAAGCGGTTTTCTGTCAGAGACCAACTTGCCACTCCATAGAGCAGGATAGAAAAGATGAAGCATCTGACCAGCCTGGTTTTCAATCTTTGGCTTGAAACTGCTGATGGGTCATTATTCAGTATCTGAAGTCAAAGGGGAAAATCCAGATTCTATTGTGGAGACTCGAGGCGGGGCACAGGAAAATTAAAAACAATAGACACAAATAGAGTACAAAATTTAAAATCACAATTAAACATATCTTGCGCTAAAAACATCTATAAAAACTAAAAACTGTCCCTAAAACCCCTTAACACTATAACTTAATTAAAATTACCTTAGGCCAGCCAAACGGAAGAAATGAGTTTTTAAAAGCTGTCGGAAGGAGCGAAGGTCTGTGGTTGTTCTGATTTCGGGGGGAAGGTCGTTCCAGAGGGCCGGGCCCGCCACAGAGAAGGCCCTTCCCCTGGACGTCGCCCGCTGACACAGCCTAGTGGACGGCACCCGGAGAAGTCCCTCTCTGTGGGAGCGAATCGGTCGCAGGGATGTATGAGGCAGAATGCGATCCTGCAGATAGCTAAGTCCCGTGCCATGGAGCGCTTTAAAGATGGTAACTAACACCTTGAAGTGCACCCGAAAGACGACAGGCAGCCAGTGCAGCTCGCGCAGGAGTGGTGTTACATGGGAGAACCTAGAGGCTCCCATAACTGCCCGCGCGGCTGCATTCTGGACTAGCTGAAGCCTTCGGGTGCACCTCAAGGGGAGCCCCATGTAGAGAGAGTTGCAGTAGTCCAGCCGGGATGTCACGAGGGCATGAGTGACTGTGCAAAGGGCACCCCGATCCAATAGGGGACGCAACTGGCAGACCAGGCGGACCTGGTAAAACGCCCTCCTGGCCATGGCTGTCACTTGATCTTCCATGGACAGCCGGGCATCGAGGAGGACGCCCAAGTTGCGTGCCCCATCCACAGGGGTAAGGTGATCGTCCCCTATGGCCAGTGATGGAGTCAACTGGTTGTACCGGTATGCCGGAAACCACAGCCACTCGGTCTTGGACGGGTTGAGTCCGAGTCTGTTACTTCCCATCCAGGCTTGCACGGCTTCCAGGCACTGACACATCACCGCTACGGCATCGTTGGGGTGATTTGGGGTAGATATATACAGCTGCGTGTCGTCAGCGTAGAGGTGGTACTCTACCCCAAAACCACGGATGATCTCACCCAGCGGCTTCATATATGTGTTGAACAGGAGTGGCGAGAGGACCGACCCCTGAGGCACCCCACAAGTGAGGGGCCTAGAGGTCGACCTCTGCCCTCCTGTCAACACAAATTGCGATCGACCGGAGAGGTAGGAGGAGAACCACCGCAAAACGGTGCCTCCCACCCCCAACCCCTCCAGCCGATGCAATAGGATACCATGGTCGATGGTATCAAAAGCCGCTGAGAGGTCTAATAGGACCAGGATGGAGGAGCAACCCCCATCTCTGGCCCTCCAGAGATCATCTACCAACGCGACCAATGCCGTCTCGGTGCTGTGCCCGGGCCAGAAGCCGAACTGGCGCAGGTCCAGATAATCAACTTCCTCCAAGTGACGGGGAAACTGTTGTGCCACCACACTCTCTACAACCTTCACCAGGAAGGGAAGGTTGGAAACGGGACGATAGTTGGCTAATAAAGCTGGGTCCAGAGAGGGCTTCTTCAGGAGGGGCCTCACCATGGCCTCTTTAAGAGAGGAGGCAGGCAAGAAACCCTCACTCAGAGAAGCGTTGACAACCTCCTGGAGCCAGCCTCGTGTCACCTCCCAGGATGCCAGTACAAACCAGGAAGGACACGGGTCCAATAAACATGTGGTGACTCGTAGTCGCCCACGTAACCTGTCCATATCCTCGGAAGTAACAGAGTCAAACTCCTCCCAACCAAGACCCGCCTCGTGCAATCCCACTGGGCCATCAATGGAGACTAACTCGTTCTGAATCTGAGCGATTTTCTCCTGCAGATAAATCACAAATTCCTCTGCTCTACCCTGTAATGGGGTTTCCCGCACCCTCTGTTGTAGGAGGGAGGGGGTCACCCTAAACAGGGTGGCAGGGCGGTTATCTGCGGATGCTATGAGAGTGGCACAATGATGGCGTTTGGCCACTCTCAGCGCCACAATGTAAGTCCGTAAATGGGCTCTTACCTGTGTCCGGTCAGATTCAGATCGAGTAGACCTCCATCTCCTCTCTAGGCATCTCTTGTGGCGTTTCATCACCCTTAGCTCCTCGGTAAACCAAGGGGCCAGGGTGGCCGCAAGAGAGGCCGCAAGGGCGCGACCCGATCCAAGGCTCCTGTGGTCGCAGTATTCCATGCGGCCACGAGGTCCTCCATCGGGGCGCGGGTCAGGGATACAGGAAGTGGCCCAAGCGCCGTCTGGAACCTGTCCGGGTCCATCAGGCGCCTGGGGCGGAACCAAATAGGTGACTCAGGTTCCGCTTCCCCGCGATGGGGTGTAGCGATTGGAAAGTCGAGCAGGAGAAGTGAGTGGTCTGACCATGACAGGGATGTGATGACTATATCCCCTATACCCAGATCACTCTTCCATTGGCCAGAGACGAAGATTAGATCCGGCGTATGTTCACCCTCGTGAATGGGGCCCTGAATTACTTGTGTCAGGTCCATGGCCGTCATGGAAGCCATGAACTCCCGAGCTGCCTCCGATGATTCGCCCACCGATGGCAGATTAAAGTCCCCCATGACTATCAGTCTGGGGGTCTCAACTGCCATCGTAGCGATCACCTCGAGGAGCTCGGGCAGGGCTGCTGCTACATAGCGGGGAGCCAGGTATACAACCAGCAAGCCCAACTGCCTCCCTAGGCCCCACTTCACACAGAGGGACTCACAACCGGTGGTCTGTGGTACAGTGGTCTCTCTCGGCTCAAGACCTTCCCTGACAATGACCGCTACACCTCCACCCCTGCCTAGGGCCCGTGGCTGATGAAAAGCGCGGTAACCTGGTGGGCACATTTCTACGAGGGGAAGTCCTCCCTCGTGGCCCAACCAGGTCTCCGCTATTCCTACCAGGTCCGGCTCCCCCTCCGACACAAGGTCGTAGATGAGGGGGGCTTTGTTGACCACGGACCTGGCATTACAGAACATCAGCCTCGAGCCCTGGCTCTGTAATCCCTGACCACCTAGCCTGCGGGGGTTGTGGCATCTGACCGCTTGCAAGCAACGGTCTTGTGCCCCCAACCGGGAAGAGAAAACCTGTCTCCCATCGCACCTGCCCCTCCCTACGACCGTCTTGATAGAGAAACCCTCGATGGAAATGACTTGTGGATCCCCCCTCTTAATAGACCTTTCTGCTTCCTTCTCCACTCCGTTCACTGACCTAATAACATTCCCACCCCCAGCCTGACTCACCCCACCCTCCACCCTAAGACCCCCTACAACCCGAATCAGACTCCTAACTAAAAACCCCTACACCTGCGTTTCGCCCACCTCTCTTGATTACATTATCCCTCATCAAGGTGGGTCCTCGTTAGAGCAGAGGGCCATACCTGCGAGTAAGGGGATTCTCGCAGTCGAATCAGGTCTGCTCTAGAGTACATAGATAGATATGAAATAGATGTAAAATATATACAATAAATATATACAATAAATATAAATATAAAATGGGTCGCGGAATGCTTAAGTGGGCATCCTGGCTGCTAGTATTATACAAAGATGTTAAATAAATATTAAATAGATGTTAAAATATAAATATAATAAGTATAATACAATTCATAAGAGTAAAGCAGAGAATGATCGACTAAGTAATGATCATTTGCCACAGTAACTAAACATCTCTTCTGCCTCCTCAGGTCCATGTGTAAACATATACCCCTTTCCTCCCTCCCTTTTGTGCTTGATGTGGTGGCAAACCTCTGTTGCCTTCATAATTGCTGGTGCTAGTGTGCTGCGATTCCTGCTTTATGACCTATAATTCCATTCAATACTTTACTAAAATGGGCTGAGAGATGGTGGGAGGTGGGGTGAACTAAAATTTGCTACCATGTGTACACAAAGTATACTTCCATCCCAAGGCAATGACATTTTGTGATTTCTGAATTGGCATTTGTTGCCTAGAAATCTATGGAACCAATGCCAGTGGCACACAAATATATCAAAATTGCCTTGAATTGTGAGTCTCTGACTATAATATGCAATCAAAGTGGAATTCATCTGGCCCCTTTAGTAGGGCTGTGTCTCCACCTGGAGCCCTCAAAGTGAGGATTTTCCAACAAACACAGTATTTTGTGGAGAAGGCCACTATAGAAATTTGCAAAATTATTCTAACACAGGGGTGTCAAACTCAAGGCCCATAGGCTGGATTTGGCCTGCAGGATGCTTATATCTGGCCCGTGGGCCATCCTGGAAACAGTGAAGGCCCAGCCCATGGTGCCTCTGCCATTGAAAACGGAGCTCGGGAGAGCCCTCCCAGGCACCATTTTCACTGGCAAAGGGTTGCAGGAAGCCATCACAGCTGGAAACGGCACTTGGGAGCCCGTTTTGCTAGCAGAGCACTCAGGCCATCATGGAGCCCCCCAACACAAGTGACGTTGAACTGACTACACCCATCCCGGCCCTCCAAAGTCAAGCACAACCGTGATGTGGCCCTCAATGAAATCGAGTTTGACACCCCTGTTCTAGCATAATCAAAGTACTGGGTGGTGGAATTGTACAGTATAAATACTGTTCCATAGACAAATGCTGCAATCTTAAGCAACAAGTGCCGGCAGGTAAATTATAATAATAAGCACTTTTGAAATTATATCCAAATATATTAATATAAAGCAGTCTAGTTTCTCTCTACATATACAAAAGAAGCTGACGATTTTGCTTCTCTATAGGGAAAGAGAAAAGTGACATCCACAGATTCTATGTTTTCAAAAATGGGAGATAAATCATTCGTTGTCTTTGTTTTTAAGGAGTTCACTGAAATTTTTAGAGGCAGTCAAAATCCATCAAAGCACCACATGTAGCCTAATTTGAATTCCTGTTATCTTTACCCACATTTTAAGTGCAAGCAGACTACAGGGCCTCATCATACAGCAGCTTCTTTCACATCCCTTCTCCTTGGTTACATATACCTTATGAAGAATTCGGATGAACTTGTGTATCTTAATTAAGGCATAGCTCTAGCATAAACCTGGGTATAATATGAGGAAAGGTATTTTATAAATCATCACATAATCAGAGGCACATCTAAAAATGGAGGAAAGAAAAGTCCCAATAATTCCAATGTTTTGGCTTCCAATTATGGTTAGGACACTAGCACTCTCTGATTTTTAGTTTAAGGGTCAAATTCAGAAAAAGTGTTACAACGTAATGCAATAATCTGAACTAAGGGAACATATACAATACGTACATGGCACATAAATTAAAAAAATGAAGTAAATATTCTGTGCACATGAGACACCCTGTAACATCCTCTTTCATTTCCTTACGCACGGTCACTCAAGCACTCGTCACATCTCGACTCGACTACTGTAATGCTCTCTACATGGGGCTTCCCTTGAGGTGCACCCGAAAGCTACAGTTAGTCCAGAACGCAGCCGCGCGGGTAATTACGGGAGCGCCTAGACACTCCCATATAACACCTATCCTGCGCGAGCTGCACTGGCTTCCTGTGGTCTTTCGGGTGCGCTTCAAGGTCCTAACGACCATCTTTAAAGCGCTCCATGGCTCGGGACCTAGTTATATGCGAGACCGCCTCCTGCCCCATACATCCCTCAGACCGATACGCTCCCACAGAGTGGGCCTCCTCAGGGTGCCGTCGGCCAGACAATGCCGACTGGCGACACCCAGGGGGAGAGCCTTCTCTGTGGCGGGATCAGCCCTTTCAAACGACTTGCCCCCTGAACTCCGTACCATTTCTGACCTCCGCCTCTTCCGCAAGTGTCTGAAGACACACCTATTCCAACTAGCCGGCCTTGCGCAGCCTCCAATACCGACTCTTAAATAGTTTTAAAATGGGGATTTTAATTCGGTTTTAGCACAGGCCCTTAGTGGAATAAGTTTTTTAAAAAAGAAATAGTTTTATATGTTTTGTATGTTTTAATGTTCCTGTGCGCCGCCCTGGGTCCATTAGGAGAAGGGCGGGGTATAAATTCAATAAATAAATAAATAAATAAAAAATTTCCTCTCAATATTCTATGAGGGATGTGAAATGATAATATTTCCCCCCACAAGTATCTTCTTTCTAAAACCCAAAATTCATTGTCTAGAAAAGGAAAGAGGTGTGGAGATGTAATAGAGAATCCAGAGCAAGAGAAGATGAAGATTACTAAATTGCAGACTTAAAAACACCACCAGATTTTCATTAAAAAAAAACGATTCTTCAAATTTACTCAAGTATCACTGCTGTTTTCTCACAAATACGTCACTTTTACGTCAGTGACAACGAAACATTCTTCATTCACTGAGATGTGAGGCTTTAGACATTGTGTTACAAAAGGGCTTGGGATGCTGGAAAAAGTTATCTCATTTCTAAACAAAATATTGCATGTAAAATCCAGAAGAGGGGGAGGGAAAATACTGAGGTCAGATTCATTCAGATTAAATTCAAACCACTGTCTTATGACTATCCATGTACTGTCTGGCTTGTCTAGCTACTCAGGAATGTAACCACACTGGTGTGGGAATTATTGTTTTTTTTCTCTTCCAGATGAACTTTGCAATAGGCTTGAATCTATCAGGAATGTTGCCAGTGAAACTCCTAGTCACATGTGATTCCTGCCTTTTCTTTTAAACCATGCAAATATATTTTTGATTGCTTGATATTTGGTACTGGGATGCATCTATGTTTTTAACTTCTAATCGTTATTTCTATGCAATGAAACAGTACCAAGATTTACGCTTTTACTAAGCCATAGTAGTTTGCTTATTCATTGTTTGACTAAATCACATTTGGCTTGATTCATGCCATAGCTCAGGGGTCTGCAAAGTTGGCTCTTTTAAGACTGGTGGACTTCAATTCCCAGAATTCCCCAGCCAGCTATGCTGGCTGGGGAACTCTGGGAGTTGAAGTCCACCAGTCTTAAAAGAGCCGACTTTGCAGACCCCTGCCATAGCTCATGGTGTACAGAGCCCGATAGTTAGACTCAGAGAAAATTGTAACTCAAAATCAAAACATAACACTCTGGTGCAGTGATGTACGGGTGTAACTTTGGGAGGCTGAGCCCAAAGATGCTGCCCAGGGAACAGTCAAATAAGAGACAACACAGTCCATAGCTGGATAGCATGGGGAACAAGAGGCTCAGAAGATACCCTTCCTAATTTTTCACTTTTAGGCATAAAAACTCAGTGGGTGACTTTAGATCACTCACTTTTGTCGGTATACTATTCTAGCAGAAAGATAAGGTCTTTATCAAAGATGATCACATCTGGACTGCAACAATCAGTTGATCGTAAGATGGCAGGGAAGTTTTATGTCTCTCTTTTCTGCCCTCCCATGGTCACCTGGAGTTTTGCAGTCCCATCTGGTATCACTAATAAATTTAACAAAGAACCAAATCTTAATGCAGTGTTTTAATCTGGTCAGTTATAAACAGTCAAGTAATAAGACTTCCATGTAACCAAGGACAGGAATCTCTTGGTTTGGGTACAGCTCTACTTTTATACACCTTAGCAACTGCTGTTGAGACTTGATAGGTAGAATTGGTCCAGAAAAGATCAACATCTTGATTACAATATTCATTAGATATTATGGCAGAGGGGAATATAATGGGGAAGTAGGAAATATTTCAAATGAGTGTTCTTGGCGTCATCCGTTGGCAATATAGAAACAAAGATAAAAAAGCTTGGGCAGAGAATTAAGACTTTCATCCAGCACTGAAAAGAAAGTACATCTTTCCTAGAAAAGAATTTCAGAGTCTAACCACTGCCACCATAAAGTCTCCATTTCTGGCTTTCTTGCCTTCTTCTATCACAACAGTTTATAACAAGACAAGAACAAGAAGCATCTTCAGACACTTGTAGCAGTTTTAGTTTAAAAACTATTTTGAGAAAGCAAGAGATGTCAATATGACATGGGCTCATACTGAGCCATAAGCCATGTTGCTATCTAGAATATTGTATCATGCAAAAAGTGGGCCTTCCATCAAAGCAATTATTCATGTGTGGGAAACTTTGATGACTATAGGGAAATATTTTTGAGGCCTATGAAGGCTCCAGAAATGGTGGCTAGGGATTTTAAGACATCAAAGCCCTCCAAATGTTGGACTTTGTTGGGGAGGGGAAATTGTAAGAATATGAGGAGAAAAACAGGTGGTTTAAACATGGTACTGTGTTTCCCCAAAAATAAGACTCAGTCTTATATTTTTGGGACTTCAAAATAAGCACTAGGGCTTATTTTCAAGGAAACACAATTACAGGGTGATCAGCCCGGCTGGGCAGCCCAATCCCGCAGAGCGCGCAAAAGGCGACAAGCATGTGAGGGCTGACATTCTCTGGCAGCAGTCCGCTTGCCCCTTGGTTGGCACGCTCTGGGGCTGTGCAGCCCACGCAGCACAGGTGAGTTGATTACCTGTCGAAGCAGCAGACGGTGGCAGAGGCACAAGTGGAAGCCACACAATGTGGATGCATCACATGAGCCACAGGAAAGGCAGGAGTCGGTGGGCTGGAGTAGGTAGCTGACCGCGGGAGGCTTGTCTTCGCATGGTGGCACCAAGAGCAAACAGAAGCAGAGTTGCAAAGGCACACAATCTGGACTTGTTACACGGGCCACAGGAAAACCAGAGAGTCAATGGGCTGGAGAATCCAGCTGGCCACAGGGGACTCATCTTCACATAGCAGCACTGTCAGCAGGTGGAAACAGAGGTGCAGAGGAGGAAGGAACACAAACCAGATGCACTGTGCAAGCTGTAGGCAAACCAAGAGACAGAGAGATGGAGTGGGCAGGATTGCGAGTGTTGGGATCATCTGCATTCTCACCCCTGTGCCTCTGCCTCTATCTGCTGACAGTACTGCCATGCAAAAACAAGCCTCCCACAGCTGACTAGCTGCTCTGGCCCACTGACTCTCAGCTTTCTGTATGGGGCATCCAGATTGCCTTCCTCTCCCACCCCACCTCTGCCCCCACCTGCTGCTTGGACAGGTAATCAACCCACCTGTGCTGTGCAGGCTGCGGCTGCACTGTTGCCCCCCACATCCTTGCCACCTTCAGTGCTGGCCATGCCACTCCTGGGTTTATAATGATCTTCACTAGGGCTTATTTTATTTTTGGCTTATATTAGGTGCATGTTTAAAAATCAGGGTAGGTCTTATTTTTAGGGAAACAGTAGAATCTTAACTCTCAAAAACAAATGCAGAAGGCTGATTAAAATGTTTTTTCCCCCAAATCTTTCCAATCCTTTCTTTTGACCAAAATCAGAAATAGAACTGCACCTTTTCTAGGATGCAATTGGATAGACATATTATGAAAATTGAACTTTAGGAGAATCTAATTTCTTCATTACACAATTCTATGGAGTAAACATACCTCTGATGTGCAAATTATCAACAATAAATATTCACAGTATATAATGTGTAGTGCTTAAGAAAGAAAGGAGAAGAAAGATTTAGGATGAAGGGAAAAGTTCTTGACAGAAGGACTAACATTCAGAATTGGTGTCTCAGGCGCATCAGGCTGACTGGTGCAGAACTGCTGTTAGTATAGTTTATTGGATAACATTCGGAATCTGCCAGTGAAGTTTTAAATTATCCCTTCTCCTGGTTTGTAACAATTAGTAAGCAGGGTAAATACCTGCAAATAAAGAACAAGTAACCCATTGGAACTCCCTGCCTCAGGTTATTATGGAGGCAAGGAGCTTAAAAATTGAGTGAGATTAGTACCTTCATATTAGTTAGAATGAAAATTACAAAGTTCTCATCCTTCAGGCTATTCAGCATTATGAAGACTTGTTCTTCTCATGGAAGTAGAATTCTTTTGCACGATTATGAGTTTCATCAAATGTGCACTTCCCCGGCAGCAGAAAGTACTGCAGACAAATGTTAAAGGAAGTTGCAAGGTGAATGGCTGTTAACCTTTTCAGTGTTCCTAAGAGAATGATTCAATATACAGTATGTACCCCTTTTTCAAAAAAACGCTTAGAACGAATAACTTGTCAAGTGTGAATTTGATAATATTCTTTATGGTCCACTTCTTGTAAGTACTGTACACCCACTTGCACATAAATCAGTTACCTTTTGCACCGAGATACTTTTAGAAAAAGCCTATACAGTATTGGGACAATATTTCAAATCTGCTGGTTTATTCCTGAATGCACTGACCTTGTAACAAATTTTCTTTTTCATTGCAGCTCCTTGTAACATTAGCCCCCATTGCTTGCTGCACTTCTGGAGAGAAATTCCTATATATTTCTAAGCCCCATGACTAAATAAACGTATATGAGAATGTTCCCTTTTGTTTCCTTGCTTACCTAACATCAAAAAACTGTGAGAACCTGATATTGGAAGGAGTTTGAGGATAATTTTATCTCAGTGAGAACCTATCTAGGAGTTTATTTTTATCCTAACCTCCCATTTTTCTCCTTGTTGTTGCAATATTTCTTTAATTTCTTTTGTTCTTGCTGATTTGTTCTTTTTTCAATAATGTTGTATTTGAAAACAGAAATACTACAATTCCCTCAAAAACTACAAAAGAACATTTTTAATTCTAGTTAAAAGCTGAAATTTTTGGGATGGATGTGTGATTCCCTCCATCTTTTTTGCTGATTTGGTTGCTGTTCTATAGTTCTCATCTCCAGCAAGTATTACTGTAGACCAGGGGTTCCCAAACTTAGCAACTTGAAGACTTCAACTCCCAGAATTCTCCAGCCAGCTGGAGAATTCTGGGAGTTGAAGTCCACAAGTCTTCGAGTTGCCACGTTTGGGAACCCCTGCTGTAGACAATGCTCTATTATTCTGCAGGCATTCGTCTGTGTATCTTTGTGCTATTTTTCAGCAATGTTGCCTGCTTTGTGGAAATCAGTGTGGGATGAGGAGGCAAAAGGAGTTAAATAAAAGCGTCTTTTCTACTTTTTTTTAAAAAAAACTTCATAATGAAGCCAGTAGCCATTGGTACCTGAGAGATGATGTTGATGATACAAAAAGCAAGAGATTGCCTCCGCTGTCTGCAGCATTGATTAGCATGGGAGGAATTGGATTAGGATTCAAACTAGCAGGGATTTGTACCCAAGAAGATGCCATCAGGAGCCAATTTGGATATTTTTACTGCATCAGATGAAGAGACAGCACATTCCCTTGGTTTAATTGAAAGCTGGTGCTCTGGGTTTGGCTTAATCCGCCCTCCTCCTCCATTAGATAACGTCTCGCTGAAACCACACTCTGCAAGCTCACAGCATTCCAATCTGCTGATTCCAAGTGGCTTCCTGCTGGGGCTCTCTGCTGTGCGAGCAATACATGTGCTGATGGGGCAGAACAGCACCTCACTCCTTTTCTTGTCGCTTTCCAATCCTGGGCACCCAACTGGCAAGAGATAACCCAGCTGAAGAAATCATGCCCCACCCAGGACATGACCTCTGCTGGGAAAGTAGGTGCCTGCAAGAAGGAAGAAGCCAGGTATGCTGGCTGGCGGCCCTTTAAGAGTTAACAGGGATGAATGATAAAAACAGAATAGACATCATGATCAAGATGTCCATAGTGGGGCAGTGGAAAGATGTGCTGACCTAGGATAAAGAACTTGAAAATACATATTGCTAAAATGAGGTAGACATGAATGGAGAATGCAAAAGGCCTTGTTGCAGTATTCTGAAGAATGTATGATGACATTGCTCCCTTTATATCTCCCAAGCTTTCTATGTGATGGTGCCAATCCCAGTCTGTATATTTTTTGCACCTTATGTTTTTGGTAAAAATGCAAGTAAGTGCTGGCCTCCTAACTTCCTTTGCAGCAGCTGGGAGAACTATAAACATGGTATTAGGTCAGAGGTGGGTATTCAGCAGGTTCTGACCAGTTCTGGAGAACCGGTAGTGGAAATTTTGAGTAGTTCGGAGAACTGGTAAATACCACCTCTGACTGGCTCCACCGCCATCTATACTCTGCCTCCCGAGTGCCAGCTGATCAGGAGGGAATGGAGATTTCACAGTATCTTTCCCCTGCCAAGCCCACCGAGCCACCACCATGCCCTGCCACACCCACCAAGCCATGCCCACACCCACTAGTAAAATTGTTTGAATCCCACCACTGTCTAAGTGACTGATCAGGATATTTCTAGTCCATGCATGGCTGATGCTTAGACGTAAGGTAAATAATTGAGGGAAGAGGGATCTCTGCCATCTCAAGCATGACTAGCTGGAGGTAATGGAGGAAATGTAGTTATTATTCCTTTCTGTTTTCCACCTATAATTAAAGTAAAGGAAAACAGGAGCTCAGAAGAACCTCTGGTGAGATGTCCCTGCACGGAATTCAGTTCTGTACAACTGTCCCCCTTCATATTTTTGAAATGAAAAACAGAAACTGGAAATCACAATTAAAAGCATTTAGAGGCTTCTGAAATGGCATTTAACACTTTCTCTGCTGTCTTTTTCTCCTTGCAAAGTAACCCAAATCATTGCCGCATTTTTTTTTCCTGCAGGGAAGCCAAGCCATTATAGATTTTCATATAGCTAAGCACAAGCCATTATATGGTTTCATTTTCCAGAGAAATAAGCATAAACATCCTTGCATATCACGCCTACTATAGTTATATTTCCATATTGTTGATTTTGACGTCACATAATCATGCTAACTAGGGCTGCTATTTTAGGGGATCCAGAATCCCTCCTCTCAATTTTCTCCAGCCCAACCTGGTCTCCCATTTATTTATTTATTTATTTTTCACATTTGTAACCCGCACCCATCTCACCACAAAGGGACTCAGGGCGGCGAACAGAGATTTAAAATAAATATACATAAATACAAAATATTATTAAATAATAACTAAATTAAATCAATACCCTGCTTAAAATAAAATTTAAATTCAAAAACCCATAAATTAAAAATTTGATTTGTTATAAAAACAATGGGTGTGGAGTAGATCATGCTAGGCCGGCCAGGTGAAAATAGTAAGTTTTTAAGTGCCGGCGAAACAAGCGGAGGTCTGTGATGGAACGGAGATCGGGAGGTAGGCCGTTCCAGAGGGTAGGGCCCACCACAGAGAAGGCCCTTCCCCTGGGAGCCGCCAACCGGCATTGCCCGGTCGACGGCACCCAGAGAAAACCCTCTTCCTGGGAGCAAGTCAGTCGAAGGGATGTATGGGGTAGTAGACAGTCCCGAAGGTAGCCATGATCCCATGATCTCTTGCATCATACAAATACCCAGAAGCCTCCATGACATCTATTGCCTCTTTCCCAAAGGCCCGGCAGGCTTCGGTTGAGCATATTAACTAATCAGTGATGGAGACGTGTCCCATGCCTCTCTGGTTTCAGCAGTGAGTTTTGCAGAGGAGTACACTGTACCTATGGTTAGCAAACTAGCCCTAGAATGCTGTTCTGCAGGTTCCCTTTTCCTTATTTAACCCCTACATTTAAAGGGGAGGTCACTGATTGGCACAAAACGCAGAATCATCCATATACTGAGGACAGATTGCTTTAGATTTGCCCTGGCTGATCAGGTGAGGCTGTCAAGATGCTGTCCTAATGTCTGGATGATGGGGAGGCCCAAATAGGGAATAATAGACTTCAGCTCAATCCTAGCAAGACCTAGTGGCTGGGGGTCCCAGCCCCACTCCTGGAGATGGAGATTTTTTCCCCCATATTTGGCTCTAGGAGAGGCTGCATTCCCCTGTTCAGATTCAGTGCACAATTTGGGAGTTCTCCTAAATGCCCAGGACTGGCTTGTGGTCACTCATACCTTAGTCACCTTAGTATGTTGGAATACTGTATATCAATGATGGCTAACCTTTTTGTCGTCTCATGCCATGTTTTGAGCCTGGAAGCCAAAAGGGGCCATGGGAGGATCGCACAAGGTCTCAGAATGAAATGTAAGTACCCCCCGCACATGCGCCCCACCCCCATGCACTCATACATGCATTCCCCTCATGCGTCCCGCCCCCTGCGCATGCACGGCAAAGACCTGAAGACTAGCTGGCCGGTGGGAGATGCGCATGCATATGTGATGGAGCTGGGCTGGGGTGACAGATAGTGTCCCTGCAGAGAGGCCTCTGTGTACCACAGGTTCCCCATCACGGCTATATATGAAACTGTCCTTGAAAATTTTCTGGAATTTACCCTGCATGACACAGGAGCAGTTATATGCTGGACATGTGTGTCTGATTGTTTCTGCCCGTCCAACATGCGCTAATTGTACAGGTGGATTTTGCTTAGCAACCACAGTTGGGACTGGCAACTCTGTCACTGAGTGATGTCACTAAGCAAAACATTCCATTATCACAATAGTCATTAAGTGAGACATCACACAAGTGTGACTTTTGATTTTACTGCCAACCTCTCCATTCACTCTACATATCTGAAGCTGGTTGTGAAGTATGGAAATGGAAATCATGTGACCATGGGACACTCTGAATACCCACCAGATGCAATGTCTGAATGTCAGTCATGTGACTGCAAGATGCTGTGATGGTTGAATATAGGAAGACTGGTCAAAAGTTCCTTGTTCAGCATCCTTTTTCAGCATCCTTTTTCAGCGGAGCCTGATATTCCTATATGGTTCCACCCCAGGCTCCTGATGGACCCGGTAAAGTTCCAGAGGGAGCTTGGGCCAATTCCTGTGGACTTGCCCCACGACTCGACTGAGGACCTAGTGGCCGCATGGTTAAGTGCGGCCACAGGGGCCTTGGACCGAGTCGTGCCCTTGCGGCCTCTCTTGCGGCGACGAATCACCCAGGCTCCTTGGTTCACTGAGGAGCTGGGGGAGATGAAGCGCCACAAGAGATGCCTAGAGAGCAGATGGAGATCTTCTCACTCCGAAGCCGACCGAACACTAGTGAGAGCCCATATTAGGACTTACTTAGTGGCAATAAGGGTGGCCAAACGCGAGTATTGCGCCACCCTCATTGCATCCGCAGATAACCGCCCTGCCGCCCTGTTTGGGGTGACCCGCTCCCTCCTTCATCAGAGGCCGCGGGAAGCCCCTTTGCAGGGTCGAGCAGAGGAATTTACGATTTATCTGCAGGAGAAAATCACTCAGATTCGGAATGAGCTACCCTCCATTGACAGTGGTCCAGTCGAGCGGTCCGAGGCTGTTCTTGAGACACCATCTTGGGAGGAGTTTGACTTTGTTACTACCAAGGATATGGACAAGTTGTCAAAGAGACTTAGGGCTACCACATGTTTATTGGACCCGTGTCCCTCCTGGCTTGTACTGGCATCCTGGGAGACGACACGAGGCTGGCTCCAGGGCATTGTCAACGCATCTTTGAGTGAGGGGTCCTTGCCTGCCGTCTTGAAAGAGGCGGTAGTAAGGCCCCTCCTCAAGAAGCCGTCCCTGGATCCAGCATTATTAGAGAACTATCGTCCCGTCTCCAACCTTCACTTTTTAGTTTCCGCGACACTTGGAGGAAGTTGATTATCTAGACCCGCGCCAGTCCGGCTTCCGACCCGGTCACAGCACCAAGACGGCATTGGTCGCGTTGGTTGATGATCTCTGGAGGATATTCCTCTATCCTAGTCCTATTAGACCTCTCAGCGGCTTTTGATACCATCGACCATGGTATCCTATTGCGCCGACTGGGGGGGTTGGGGCTGGGAGGCACCGTTTTGCGGTGGTTCTCGTCCTACCTCTCTGGTCGCTCGCAATTTGTGTTGGCAGGGGGGCAGAGGTCGGCCTTGAGGCCCCTCGTATGTGGGGTTCCTCAGGGGTCGGTCCTCTCACCCCTACTATTCAACACATATATGAAGCCGCTGGGCGAGATCATCCGTGGTTTTGGGGTGGGATATCATCTGTACGCTGATGAGCTTTGCTGGCTGGGGAATTCTGGGAGTTGAAGTCCGCCAGGCTTAAAGTTGTCAAGGTTGGGGACCCCTGCTCTAGAATAGGGGTGTCCAACCTTGGCAACTTTAAGAATTGTGGGCTTCAACTCCCAGAATTCCCAATCCAGTGTGGCTGGCTGGGGAATTCTGAGAGTTAGTCCACAAGTCTTAAAGTTGCCAAGGTTGGACACCAGAGGTGGGTTCCTAGCGGTTCGGATTGGTGCAGCTAAGTAGGTAGTAACTCGGCCTGCCATGCCCCCAAACCGGTTGTCTTGGCCTATGGTGCCGCCATCTTGGTTTTAAAGCATTTTTTTAGTACTGCGCATGTTCACACGTGCGCAGCATGTCCCTGAGCAAACTGGCAGCAGCAGCAGCTGCAGGAACCCACCCCTGTCGGACACCCCTGCTGTAGAATGATTTCCCCATCCCTTACAATCCCTTCTTTGATGGCTTTTAGGAAAGTATTAAGAATTTGGTTTTTCTCCTGAGGGCCAGGATGGCTGGAGGCTGTACTTTGGGAGGTGCAATGCATATTGATGATTCCCAATTATCTGTTGATGACTGTTGTAATTTGATTTTATACTGATGTACCCTATCCAGAGTTGCATTGTGGGAGTCTTGCAGCCCTATAAATGTATTAAATAAATAAACAGTTACTATTTATTATTACATTTATTTTCCCTATACTACTCTTTTTCTGACTATAATAACAATGTGACAGTTTCTATACATATTGAGTATTCAGGTCTACTATTGGTATCTGTTCACAGCATTCATGCATCAGTTGAACCTTTGTGAGGAGGACAGGATGTCACTCCATTTTGCAAATGTGAATTATATAGGCAAAAAAGACAAATCCATATACAAAATGGCTTATTGATTCCAAAAAATGTAAGTAGTGAATGCCTGGCAGCAGAGAATGGAATAAAAGGAGAGTAGCATGAGAGAATATAACATGTAAAAGTGCTAGCGTGGTGGTATCCTGGTTAAAATGTTGGCTTGGAATACTCAGATTAAACTTCCTACCCAACTAAAAAATTATTTCCAGACCAGTCACTGCCTGTGCTTATAGCATGGTCTTGCCCCTGGTTAATTGAATTATGGTTTATCAATTGCCGCAATTTTCTATGTTTGCATGATTCATCTGTACGGTCAGCATCAGTGGTGAATTAGTCACAAGGGCTTGGTTATGGAGATTCAATTCAATTCAATTCAGATTTAATTTGTAGAACCGCTCCCTCTCCCCACAGGGACTCGGGGCGGTGCACAGGGAAAGTAAAACCAATAAATATACAAATATAAATACATAATATAAAAACAGATTAAATCTATTCCTGTGCTAATATGGAGCACTATGAGTTCTTTTTCTTGAGATCCTGAAGGAAAGGTAGGATATGATGCAGCACATGAATAAATAAGCAGCAAGTATATTGATGTCTAATTAGGTATTTCTGTATTTATATAGACTGGAAATGTCACATATAAACCAACTTGAAATGTGTAAAGACCAACAAATAGAGCCAACATGGCAAATGTGCTGAGAATGCTGTCTTTTTATAGCTCTGTTATATTTCTTTCCCCACAATCTTCTTTTTTATTTGCCATTATTCAAGTCTTATATCCTGCAACAACAGTAGGAAAGAGTGTATTCCTTAACACCTTAACTTCCTTAAAAAGTGTTTGGTTTTCTTTTGCGTATGTGCGCCTGTTGAAGTTTCTAATCCCACTGGTTTAAAGGAGGAGTGGGATTACTCCTCCTCCTCTCATCCCTTCTTGATTCATCTAGAGCTTCGAACAGAGGCTATGCCCACAAAGATATGTCATATATTGTGACTGGCAATCTTCCCTTTTGCTTATTTCCCATCTTGAACAGGCAGCTACATCGTGCTTTTCCAGATTGATTCACTCTAGATGTATTGGACACCAAAGTCTAGCATGCTGGCTATGGGTGATAAGAATGATAATGTAACACATCTGGAAGCGATCAGGTGGGAGAGACTGGTGTATAGATATACAACATTTATAATAGTGACTGGGAATTCTTTTTTCTCCAGCGGCTTGCAGTTTTTAAATTGTTATTATTATTGGCAGCTCAGGACTGCTAAGGGTGTGGCAGCAATAGAATGATGTCAGTTATGGGGCAAGTCCAGAATTATAAACTATTGTTCTCCATGGGAGATTATGCTGTTTGTTTTTAATAGGTTTTTTTTTCTTTTCCATTCTCAGAGACTACTTGGACAGGTCCTTATAGTTTTCTTGACAAGATTTCTCAGAAATGGTTGGCCAGTGCCTTCTTCCCAGGGCTATGAGAGAATGACTGGCCCAAGGTCACCCAGTCAACTTTATGGTCAAGGCAGGGCTAGATTGCAGAGTTTCCTGGTTAATAGCACAATAGGTCTTAACTTCTACACCTAATTGGCTATCACTTATAATAGTTAGATGTATGCTCTGTAAGATAGTTAAATATTCCTATTTCCTTTATTCTACTTTATTTTGTATAATAAAAAACAGCATATAAGGGGGAAATGATCTGGGTAAGATACACAACATTTCAGAAATTATTGCAATTAAAATTGTATAAGTATATAGTAATTATAAAGGTAATGTATGCATGTATGGGAAGTGTATGGTAGCAGTTCAGCAGTTCGAATCCCTAGCATGATTCGCTAGTGAGCTCCCGTTACTTGTCCCAGCTTCTGCCAACCTAGCAGTTCGAAAGCATGTAAAAAAGCAAGTAGAAAAATAGGGACCACCTTTGTGGGATGTTAACAGCATTCGGTGCACCTTTGGCATTTAGTCATGCCGGCCACATGACCACGGAGATGTCTTTGGACAACACTGGTTCTTTGGCTTTGAAATGGAGATGAGCACACCGCCCCCTAGAGATGGGAACGACTAGAACATATGTGCGAGGGGAACCTTTACCTTTTAATAGTAATTATACTCAAAATATAACTGCTAGAACTTAAGTAGAAAGCCAACAAATGTAATTTTGAGGGGGAACACGGTGATTAGGTAAGTCAAAGTGGATAGTCCTTCAAATGGTTGATGACTTCAAGGAGATGTAGACTTAGAAGACAATCTCAGAAGAAGATAATGGCCAATAATTTCCTTACAATTACTAAGAAGCTGCATGAACATGTCCATGAGGTTCTCAGGAATCCCGTTCAATTTAAATAAATCCCAAATAGGAAGCCGCAACCTCAATTTATAAACAGTTCACATAGTCATAGTCCTTAAATTCTGATGAAATACATTGGATTTCTATTTGAATTAAATTATAGTAATTATTTTAACATTGCTTTCAATACAGCTTGATCAGCAGTTGCAAATGTTATTCAAGCATCTTTATCCTCTTTCCCCCCCTCTTTTGGGTGAAGCATCAATGGCCACCTGTGGATCACATGCTACTTCCTTCTTACGCCCAAGACTTACTCTTAGATCCCTTACCCCTTTCTGAAGGAACTGGCCAAAATCAATCTCTCTTCAAGACAGCCAAGAGGGCTTCTTTTCCATGCTTTCCCACCAGAGTGAAGCTGCCTCACTTACTTTAATTTCAAATGCAATACAGTTTCCTCCCCTCACATGAGAGATGGACAGTGGATCTCCGTATGACGCCATTACCACCATTTCTCCCCAAAGGCAGGACATTCTCTGCTTTATCAGGTCATTGCAGATTCATACAAAACATTTGAAAGGGTAAAGAGGTTTTCTCCCCAGTGGAGTCCTATCAGACTTCTGAGCCTCTGGATGCAGCTTTGTTTTAGTTCATGTTCCAATTAAAGATGGAAATGACATTCAAGTGAACAATTGCTAATTCTCAGAAGATTATCTGAGCCTGGCAGCTGCTTAAATGTCTCTTCAGAACAGGGTATGCAAGGCAGGCCTCTTGCTTTCTCTAATGGGCAAGTCTTCGACATGAAAAGTCATGTGTGGGGTCTCTGCAGAAAAAAGAGAAACGAGGAAGAATTATAGCTCCTTGGTTGGTGGAATCCCATTTATTATGCTTACTATTTGGCTACAAAATTGACAACTTTATAGTCCCCACAACCTGGTATCCTTGAGGGTCTGGAGCCTGCATATTGGTAAAGGCCAAGGTAAAGCATTTCAGAAAAGCCAGCATACTCTCTGGTTTCAAACCTATAATGACCTTAGTCTTTGCACTATATAACAAGGATTTTAAAAGTATAGCATGATCAATCAGAAAGTTAGTTTGGCGTAGTGGGTAAGGCAACAGGCTGAAAATCAAGAGTGGGAGTTCTAGTCCTGCCTTGGGCATTCTCTCACAGCCCTAGGAAGAAGACAGTGGCAAACCACTTTTGAAAATATTACCAAGAAAACTGTGGATTTGTTCAAATAGTTCCAGGAGTCAATGCTTATTTGAAACTAGCCGTTCCTGGCCACGCGTTGCTATGGCCCAGTCTGGTTAAATGACCAACCAATCTGTGTGTAGATCTATACCTGCACACATAAACACATACACACAACCACCGTATAACCCCCAACCTAGCTACCTACTGTATCTCTCCCTCTACCTACCTACTTACCTACCTACCTACTGTATTTTTCCCTCTCTATCCCCCTACCTACCTACCTACCTACCTACCTACCTACCTACCTACCTACTGTATTTCTCCCTCTCTATCCCTCTACCTACCTACCCACTGTTTCTCCCTCTCCCTTTCTATCCCTCTCTCTACCTACCTGCTGTATTTCTCCCTCTCCCTCTCTATCCCTCTACCTACCTACCTACCTACCTACTGTATTTCTCCCTCTTTCCATCCCTCTACCTACCTACCTACTGTATTTCTCCCTCTCTATCCCTCTACCTACCTATCTACCTACCTACCTACCTACTGTATTTCTCCCTCTTTCCATCCCTCTACCTACCTACCTGTATTTCTCCCTCTCTATCCCTCTACCTACCTACCTACCTACCTACCTACCTACCTACCTACCTACCTACATACTGTATTTTTCCCTCTCCCTCTCTATCTCTCTACCTACCTACCTACCTACCTACATACTTTATTTCTCCCTCAGAGTATTTTATGTCATAAAGGATGACATAACACCTGTGGCCCACTGCTCTCTCTGTATCCATCTACCTATCTTTTTTACAATTTTTTACATTTCCATTGAATGTATCTGTTGCACATACCTGGCACAGGTGTGACATCTACACAATCTAGATATATCATTGGTTCCATATATGAAAGGAATGTTGTTTGAAAATTTGGAATCGATTGGTGCAGTACTTTCGGAGATTAGTGGTTTTGAACAAACTCTTGTTACATTTTTATTTATATAGATAGAATAGATATACTCTTTCCCCCTGCCAGGGAAAACAAAAGCTTGATTAGGACCAACCAGGAAACACTGTTCCTTTGAAACACGTATGAAGATGTGAATGTGAAGAAGTTTGAAATATTATTTTCAAAGAATATTTATAGCTGTGTACTTATTTTAGAGGTTTGGCCAACACATGTGGATGTACCAGCTTAGGGGAAAAAATGTGTTGTTCTTTTAGATAATGGAAATTTGCCTCAGCAGAAATAGAGAAGAAAGAGGAAAAAATAAACACCCAAGTCTATCTGTCCATGCAATGAACTCAATGAGTATTAGGAGGTTCAAGAAAGTCAAGATGACAGCCCTGAATACACAGCTGGAAAAGTGCAGGGCTTCGATCACATGATTGTGGCTGCCATTTTGACTTTTTTAGCTCCCCTGCCGATGCCTCTGCTGCAGAGAAATACAACTGAATGGCCCAGAAACTGCCTGCATTTTATCCATCATCTGGAGTTACCTGCTTTGTTCACTTTACATTAACCCAGAGGTGTCCAAACTGCTAGCTGGGGAATTCTGGGAATTGAAGTCCACAAATCTTAAAGTTCCCAAGTTTGGACACCCCTCTATTAACCAAATGAAATGTTGAAGATCTCAGAAGCCATAGCATTTCTCCAAAAGCAGACCCTTGTGGTTTTCTTTCCACAAACTCAGTGCTTTAGCCCAGGGGGCTCCAACCTTTGTAATTTTAAGTCTGAAGGACTTCAGTGCCCAGAATTCTCCAGCCAGCTTTGCTGGCTGGAGAATTCTGGGAGCTGAAGTCCTTCAGACTTAAAGTTGCAAAGGTTGGAGACCCCTGCTTTAGCCTATCAGGGTTTCTTGTGAAATTGAAAGAGTCAATGATCTCTTCCTTACCACTGTGACGTATCTTCCCAGCATCTTTTTTTAATCATTGATAGCAATCCAGAAAAGCTTCAGGGAAAAAATATGGAGACATTATAAATCCTTTCACTTGCTCACATTATTGCCCCTTTTCCTCTTCCACTGAGGGATATTTTTGTCATTATGAGAAACAACAGATTTATATATTGTTGACATGAACAACTCCTTAAAATGCATGATTGTATTATCGCTTAGTACCTCCTGGGAAACCAGGGAATACTGATTTGTTCAACAAACCATGGTTAGGCCCGCCATGGCTTTGCCTGTTGCATAAACATAGCAGCCTGCGCTCTGCTATCATTCCTAGAAAAGGCGGTAGCTCTCTCCAGTCCCATGACCAATATAGGTAAGCTGTCAGTTCCAATAAATATTCCATTGACAGAAATTTATTTTCTTATATACTTTCCTTTGACTTTGTCAATCGAGTGCCATGACACTCAGAGCCATGTTGCCTGTCACGTGCAGTGTCAACTGTTCCTCTTCCGGGTTTTTGGCATGCATGTCCGCACAACAATCAGCTGGCCTTTGTGCGTGCTGCAGTGCCGGAAACTGGAAGAACTAGTCTTCCATTTTCTGTTGTGAGCATGAGTGCTTGATAGCTGATCGTCACACACACACATGCGTGCCAATAACCGGAAGACTAACTGGGCAAGCCATGTCCCCTGGGCAGCTCCTCTTCCGGGTTATAGCCTCAACAAGCGTCCACGTGAACTACCTTTTTGGAGGGCAGCATCACTGGGCACTGAATCAGAAGAAAGGCAATAGAATCAAGCAAGGCTCAGCAATTGCAGCAGCAGGAACGTTGGAAAGTTGATATAATTTTCTCTGTTCAAGTCTCTGTAGAATAGGTGGATATCTCTTTAGCTCATTAGTGGAGAAAGACTCTCCAATAGTACATTGCCATTATAGAAAGATTTTAAACCAGATTAAAGATCAAGATTATACCAGTTTAAGATTAAACCCCAGAACATGAGAGTTACATGCTCTTCCCTTTCTCCCATTCTAGATCACACATATTTTACCTTAAAAGAGAAAGTACATATTTTTTCTCTTTGGAAATATTGTATTTTTCCCATATGCAAATCAATCGAATGAATTGACTAAAATTCATATGGGCTGCAATACACAGGCAGGAATCAATGAAAGATGAACCACTGACCCCACCTCTTCTGCTAATCTATTTTATCAACTTTTTCATGACCTCACCTCTAGTTATCTCCTCCACCCCATTTTTATCTCATCTCCCTTTTTCTAAGATATTGATTTATACAGGGATACAATAACAAAAATTCAGCATTATTTTGAAGATGGGTTGGAAATAATTGAGACTAGGTCCCAGAAGAAGGAACTGAATGGCCATTTGCACATATCTGAAAAAGAAGACAAAATACAACAAAGCTTTGCCCCACCCCTTCTTGATTCCTAACCATCAGTTGCTCTAGAAAGCCCTGTAAAGAAATTGCTAGTAAGTGTTTGTGAACTTCTAATAAGTCTCTGAGTGAATCAAAACTCTGGGCTTAATCAAGCCTTGATTTGACCAGCAAGCTTTTCTATTCCTTTCCTATTCATATTTCCTATTCCTAAAATAGTATTGTGTTAGATAGTATCGTGTTAGATGTTAGATAGCCATTTGTCTGAAATGGTATAAGGTTCCTGCCCACACAGGGGGTTGGACTAGAAGACCTACAAGGTCCCTTCCAACTCTGCTATTGTATTGTATTGTATTGTATTGTATTGTACCCATTTGGTATCACTGTCCAGGCACCATCATGGCTTTTCTGAACACCCTCAATGCCCCCAGTAGATGGTCAGTCACTGATGTAGAATGATTAACGTCCAGCCTGCTGTTCTCATTACTTACGAGTTGTGTTCTTACTGGGCAGAGTGCTTGATAAACTCAGATTTAGATGTTTTAAACAAAGCTAATGCCCCTGTGATTTACAGAACAAAGATTTCCAAATCCCACTGCCACAATATAATTATTTTTAATTCTCCCTGCCACCCCACGCTTGTAACAGAAGCAGAATATTCTTTTAATTACAAGGTACCGATTGACCATATAAGTGTTTTGTAATCAGAAGCTGTTACCTAGTTACTATCTGCTCGATCCACTAGAGATTGTTGTGGCAGACAAGTAATTGATCTTTGATTTTCTCTCTCTCCCTCTTCTAATTTCCTGATAGTTATATGGCAACTCTGCAGATAATTGCAACCACATCTCTGGGAGTATGCAGTTTCTATGCCTTGCACTGATACTGTTTTCTTTTCTTTTTAAACCCAGTAGTTACTCATTTGGCAGCAGCTTGTAATTATAGAGTCAGAAATAACTACCTAGATCAAAGGCACTTTAAGGGTAAGCAAAGAAACAAAATTCTTTGCAGACCAGTGACGTGCTAGGGCCCAGACAGCATTTTCAAGGTATGTTCAACCCTCACCCAAATAAAACAACTAGCTCCATTCCCCAAAGAATACAAAAAATGAGGGGGGAAAGGTCTTTAAGCCCCTATCTTCCTCCTGCCAACACTGATCAAATTCTTTAGGAATTTCAGCTTTGCCTTTTGCATCTAGCAATTACATTCAAGTTTCAGGATGTTTAATGCATTAACATGAGGATAGAATCACAGACTTCATGCCTGAGAGCTCCCAATAACTTGCCTCAAAATTCATTTGCTACTCTTTGGCTAGAATCCTATATGTAATTAGAGAATGGTGAACTTTTTAAAATATTTTATGGGTGAAATCTATGAGAATATTCTATTCTAGGTTTTTTTTTTTTAAGTGAGTTACAAAGGAATGCAGCTGTAACCATTTAAAATGGCCAAAATCATTGACTTCAACTAAAGGAACAATCTTTGATATCGTGAGTCTGATTCACCCTGGAAGATTTTGAGCCATTTTTCTTCTACCAGAACAATTATTCTCCACATGTATTGGATATCTCTTACAAAATATGTTAGATGGAAGCCAGACAAGTGTAAATGCAGTAAATAAATCATCTGGTCTTAGCAAAAGATACATTATATCCTAAGATTCCACAATATATCTCTAACCTAGCCTAAGCATTCTTTAGTAACCTGCTGAGGTGAATTTTATCAATCCATGCAAACTTATCTCTTGATATTAACATTTAGAAATACAAGTATAAACACTAATGCAAATTAAGAAAAATGTTTTTTAAAAATGAAAAGTGCAGAGAAATAAAGGAAAGAAGGAAAATTTATAAGGACAAAAATCAAAGAAAAACTACATAAAAATGAAGTCCCTCTTTCTTCATCAAGACAACTACAACCAATTTCAGTATCTAATCATCTTTTCCCCACATCTTATCTTTCATCTATAAACAAATTGTAAACTCTAGCTATGTAATCTTAATCAACAATTAACAGTTACCAGAACATATATTTTAAGCTTAATCAGATAAATCAGTTTCATATTATTTTACTTTTAACCCAGTAACTTATCATTTTCTCTACAAATACAACAAAATGATACTTACCATAAATTTTTATTTATATTCCTCCTTTTTATTTTAAAAAATCTTGGTGTTTATTTCCTTTTAAAAATGCCTAAAAGCAAAAAGTTTCTTTTCATTTCCTCTTTATTTTTATCTATCTAAATTTAAATTTAATACATTTCTATTGTAAACCCAATTTAAGAAGGTTGTCCAAGTCATTCTTCTGAATTATTATTTGTGTGCCCCTTGTAAGATATCAGACAGTCTCATTTGTAAATCCTGTGTAACACATTTTCCTTATCTCTTACATCTTATCATTTTAAAATCCATATCCAAAACAGATATCACCTGTATCCTTTTCTGCCTCCTCTTTTAAACTCATTTTTATGGTAGCAGAAATTCTTTAAAAAATATTTCTGAGTGCATTGTTGACAATTACCCTTGAATTCTTTGAATTCTTTGAAAATTAAACCACATTCCTCCACTTTGTATTCAGGAGTCTCGTCTCTTCTTTAATTATAATCTTTATTTCTTTCTGTTTGCCTTTAGCTTTCAACGTGTCTTCTTATTATATTTATGTCTAATCAGCAACATTTCCCTGCTGAGATGATTTCTGAACATTTAGATTCAAAATCCTTATATATTTTAATAGAATTTTAAACAACCTGCAGGAAGGTTTCTTATAAGTAGTTTCAAAATCTTATTTCCAATCCATCTGCTCCCTTATTCCAATTAAAACTTTCCCAAATCAACTTTCTAATTCCTGTTTATTTTCAATTTTTAAAGTTCTTAAATTACATGAAGCAATTTTTTTTCTAAGGATTGAAAGGAAATCAACTGCTGTGATGAATCTTGTCATTCTGAAGTTTCTTAATGTCCCACAAGCAGTTAACAAGCCATTTCCTGAAGTGATTAATTAAGCAAGAAGGTAAATCTTGTGTCTGTTGGAAGGCTTTAAACTGCTGCATGGACTGATTTTCCTGTTTCCCAGACAT
Organism: Rhabdophis nuchalis; assembly: GCA_039707465.1. Classification (NCBI taxonomy): domain Eukaryota; kingdom Metazoa; phylum Chordata; class Lepidosauria; order Squamata; family Natricidae; genus Rhabdophis; species Rhabdophis nuchalis. The sequence goes on along the minus strand of CM077644.1, from coordinate 57,942,646 downwards.
CTAAAAGACCCACCAAAGACCATTGTTTTATACAGAGAGGAGCATAGGTATGGAGCACTATGGGTGATCCAAGGTTCTCCCCTTTATCCAGAGGAATTTCAAGGTGCCAATTCATTTGTCAACTCCTTGCTCAGCTGCAGTTGTTGAGTCCACTAAAAGCAAAAAGCCATCTTCAATCTGCCATTGCTTCTCCAAAAATATCAAAACCTTGCAAATTTGAAGACTAATTGCTTTAAACAGATATTTATTTTCTCAGTATTTGAAAATCAGTTTCATAAGGTGGGTAAAAAGTTAATAAAGTTAATAAAGAAAAAAACCAGAAAATTAAAACTTAGAGAATATTGCACTAAATAGATTTTATTCCAGTACATAAAGTGAAGATGCAATATTCAGGAATAAATGATAATTTGGGCAGTGATTATTTTGGTCTAAATACTTTACTATTGTCACGTTTTTTTCTTTTGTTTTGGAATGTATGTCCAGAATTCTTCAAATTCAGAGAAATGAGATAAAAGAGAGACAGGTGTAAGGGGAAAATAGCCAAGATACTTTGCTATCCCTTTGTTCCTTGCATGCTTCAAATCCTACTCCACTTAAAATAATTGTACAGAAGTGTTCATCCTCTAAGCTGGTGGTTCTCAACCTGTGATTCATGGACCCCGTGTGTGTGTGTGTGTGTGTGTGTGTGTGTGTGTGTGTGTGTGTGTGTGTGTGATGTCGTCACAAGGGTTCTGCAAAGGCTTAAAGAAATGTTATGATTTAAATCTCGAGCTAAGTCTCGGTGATCTGTGCCCATGGTCCATGCCACAAAAGGTATTTAAAGGGAGTCCATAGTAAAGAAAATGTTGAGAACGACCGTATTTTTCTAAACAACCTTTCTAAATCAATTGCTCGTCAGATGCCTCAATAATTCTAGCCAGCATGGCTCTCGGGAGTTGTAGCTCAACACATCCTGAAAGTACCAATTTTGGAAAGGCTATTCCGTTTCGCTTCATAGTGTAAGTAGAAGCAGATGGAGAATATGTGACTCAGAGTGGGGAATAAGAAATTCCTCTTTCTGAAGACTATAGGACGCAAATGGTGCTGGATAAAACAAAATAAAACTGTGCAAAGTGGGATCCAGAAAAGTAACATGTCCACCTGTGGACTATTCACAGAAGGAAAAAGCCAGATTGCTGCCCGCCTCTGCCCATATAGCACTTTGTAATTCAGCTTGCAAATAAATGCCTAATAGAATCCTCTTCTTAATTGTAGCTCTTGGCAATTTCAGCCATGGTGCAACCACGGCAGGGATTCATGGTCAGCTTAAAGAGATGACTGATGGCTTGAGCAAGGAAGAGAAGGCTGGAGGCAACAGCTACTTCAGGGATTATTAATGAGCAGCGAATGATGGGAAATGCAAAGATCAATTGAAACAAAAGAGTTCAATAGCAAAAAGAAACATTTGCAGTGTAACGAGAGTCCATTTTTCCATCCCAACTATCGGAAATACATCCTGTTAAACATTCATCCATTATCTTGCCTTGCAAATGCATTAAAGGAATGAGGAATTATCCATCAAATATACTGAGACCGAATGCCCTCCCTCCTACAGCCTCTCTTTAGAGACCTGCTTCAGAGAAAGCAGCCTAATCAACTGCATTTTGTGCTAGAAGCACAACAAAAGACAACATCAGAGAGCTCCCCGTAAAGGGATTCCACCTGAAGGAGTTCAGTTCTGCATGAAGCACACTGTGAATTCGGTTTTCCTTTATCACTAAGCAAATTTGGTTTAATGGACTTTCTTCTCTCCAAATAATCCAACCAACTAATTATAGATCCATGAGACAAGTGTAATACAGTTAGTCCTTGACTTACAACAGCTTGTTTAGTGACCGTTCAAAGTTACAACGGCACTGAAAAAAGTGACTTATGACTGTTTTTCACAGTTATGATCTTTGCGGTCAGGGGATAAAAATTCACATGCTTGGCAACTCATTCATATTTATGACTGTGGCTTTATCCCAAGGTCACATGATCTCCTTTTGCGACCTTTTGACAAGCAAAGTCAATAGGAAAGCCAGATTTACTTAACAACCGCCCCCTAGTAAGAAATATCTGTCCCTTCCCTGAAGCTTGTAGCATGAGAGGAAGAGGAGAGCATCAAAAAGAAGGGAAAAAAGTGTAACTATACCAAATCCTTCCATCCTGCCACACAGTCCCAATCTATTTCCTAGGGTAACATGGGCTGAAATAACCACAAAAGTTATCTATATTTTCTTTGGAATTCTACTATTTTTTTATTATTATTATTATTATTATTATTATTATTATTATTATTATTATTATTATTATTATTATTATTATTATTATTATTATTATATACTGCATTCATTAAACATGAAACTCAGTCAACTGAACATTCAAAAATGCATCACAAATACCATTGACTGGTGCAAATGGTTGTTAAGAGATGCTGCTAGCGTCCTAGGTATCAACCAAGTACCTTCTTAAGATGTACGATGCTCTGAGTAGCACAGTTTTTTGCGGTTCTGCTGGTGTTATTGCAGGAAGCTACAACTTCTTGATGTGTTTTATAAACTTGGACATGGTACCAAGTGCCCCAACGACAATGGGCATCACTGTTGTTGCTGCTGTTGTTATTTATCCAGATCTATTAAGTGTTTCTCCCCAGCCCAGAAAAATGGCCCATATGGATTTAGGAATAGGGGATCAAGAGAGCAAGTTAAGCAGTCCCAGACATAGAGAGAGCCATTGGATCTACAACCTGAAGTAAATAGGCAGCAAAATAATACATATTTGAGATTATTATAGAATAGCAAATTCTCATTCAGCAAACCTGCTTTCTACATGTACAGTGCACTTTTATAAAAGACTGACAATTATATCCAGCAGAAACCTGAATATTTCAGATTCTGTTTAAAGGTACATATCTGCTGAACAGCATATTTAAAAATTAGAGCTCCCATTTGGGGACTAACGTAGGAAATATGAAGAGTCTAGTAACAACATTAAATGTGGGAGGGTCAGAGCACACTTCTACTGAAGCACAATCACTTGTGTTTTCATTGCAGCACAATGCAGTGGGTGGTTTCACACCTTGTGCCAAACCATAATATGATTGGTTTAGCTCTAGTGTAATGTGCTGCGTAAATCCAGGCATTAGGATTTGTAAACCATAATTAATGCAATGTGTGAACTCACTAAATTATCATTAATTCAACACCCCATGATTAAACCAACTGCACGTAAGTACAGTCAGTCTCTCTTATGTATTTATTATTGCTCTTATCTATGTAAATATCCTAGGGCAAATACAATAATAAAAATAATAAAATACAAGTATTTTGGCACCCCCCCCCCCAGTGTATCTGATAAATTGACTCCATGCTGAGTGGTCTGACCACATGGAATTCACCTTTTGTTCCCCAAAGAGCCTTTCCCAGATAATCCCATTTCTACAAAAGCAGAGTTGAGAATGAGACTGCAGTATTATAATTCTATCAAGTATTGCTTGAATAGTGGATTTAGTCCTTAGATAATGCCCGATTTGCCAACTAGACTGAAGATTCAGAAGTGGAATAGAGCAGGGGTCTCCAACCTTTGCAACTTTAAGTCTGAAGGACTTCAGCTCCCAGAATTCAGAAAGTCTGGGAGCTGAAGTCCTTCAGACTTAAAGTTGCAAAGGTTGGAGACCCCTGGAATAAAGCACTCTACAAAAAGGCTAGCTTTTATTTATGCCGTTCCCAATATTTATAAAATGGAAGGAAAGAGGAAGAGCAGTAGGAGCTTGCTTAAAAAACATCTAAGAAAGATACCTAGTTGATCTCTTTCCAACAACCCTCTTTGTATGAAGAAGAAGTGATGAAATCCAACTGCTTATTGAAGGAAGTAATGCATAATTAATTTAGCTAAACTGATTGTATGGATTTTATTTGGAATTCTCACTGGTGCATTTCTCCTTCCCTTGTTTCCTCTGTATTTTCTTCCTCTCAATAACCTTTTTTTATATCCAGAGGTTAGGCTGCATTGTTTTCAGAAGAAAATTTTAATACTTTCTCCACATGTAAGTCTGCCTGGTTACCAAACTAGCCAGTGAGGCTAAAGGGTGAAATCCTAGGTAGAAGATTCATCATGACTGGTGGCAGCCTAGCATAAGGGGAACCTTTAAGAAGAATTTTAAATTCCCCCCCTCATTCTTTCAGATTGGTAACAAAGAAAGATGAAATGATGAAGAAATAAATCCACTAACATGTTACAAAGATTTGCTGGAGCAGATCAAAATTCTTAATAGTCTTCATTTTGTTTCTCATGGTGGCTAGCCTGTTCCTATGGAAATTTGACAAACAGGAAATGAGTAGAGAAGCATTTTATTAAATAGCATTATTTATACAGGTTTACATTGCGGAAGCAAAGAACCAAAGGACTGGGTGAACCTATATTACTATAAACCCTATGGCTGCATTCACTCCATTAGGATGGCTAATCAAGCTATGAAAATATGCTTCAATGTGCAAAATGTCCTACTTTAAAAGTAAATCTGACATAATTTAATTCAGATTGGAAACCATTTCTAAATGAACTACACGGTACTCTCTCTGTGTCTCTCTTTGGATACTTTGTAGAAAAAACACTAAACAAAGTACAGAAAGGAATATGAAAAAAAAAGAATTAAAAACTATAATACATGGATTCATACCACATTAAATTGTTGGACTTCTATACAAATAAAATCCCTATTTCTATTTTACAGGGTTGCTAAATTAGAACTGGATAGAATCCATTGGCGTTCATAATTTTGTTGTATTCTGTGATTTCTATTGTACTGGCCCTGATTCGTGATATTGATGTTTTGTTTACACCTGAATAATGATTTTTCAATGATATAATATAATATGATATAACCAGATATTTACTATCAACTAATTTTTCTGGAATATTATAACACTTACTGCATTTGTAAGTCCTTTATTTATTCATTGTATTTTAGTCTTTCTTCTCTTTTCTTTGTCTGTTTGCTTTCTTTGACATGTTTTAATAAAATATATTTTAAAAAAGGAATATTATCTCTGAAACCTTTCTGAATTTGGGGAAAAAAACATTTGTTAGCTTTTTAGACTTCTGCAATCAAGCAGCTCTCAGTGGTTTATAATAAATACAGAATCTGTAGTTCAATAATAATATTATAATAGGAACATAAAAGGAGTATTCATACTTGTCTTAATATCAAAGTACAAAAGCACTAGGACACAATCCTAACCAATTCAAAAAGATCTCAGCACCAAGCAATATAGGGCTTTTATAAGTAAAACACAGCACTTTGAATTTCACCTAGAAATCTCTTGACCAATCTTTCATTTATATATCTGACCTTTCATTGGCAACTATCGTTCCATATTTCAATCCTCTTTTTTTTAGAACTAATCAGGTGCATTTGCTTAGTCAGATGAACTTGAGGAGAGTGAACAGAACAGTTGTCAGAGATCCAGGGGCTCAGCGTTTTAGAATATAACAACATAAATATAATATTTTCAAAAGATCAACAATGTTAACCTCATTGTAAAATCACTATTTAAATCTAATATTCCAGGATATCCAGCTTGTCCTGGAAAGGATTCAAATGTGGCGTGAAGGAAAGGCATTCTAAACATTTTTGCCATGAGTGAGAAGTTCTTGTTCTTCCCAGAATCTGCTCAGTAGTTTGAAAAAGACAGCCTATCAGTATCCCAAAGCAATTTAAATGTGGTCAAAGTGTACAAGAATGTGAAAAAGATTCATTATGATGGCAGATGAGGGCAGTTTGCCAGTAGCAATTAACCAAAAAGAGTGAGATTATTTCAGTCATCTAGTGCAGGGGTCCCCAACCCGGTGGGCACATCTCAACAAGGGGCACCCCCCTCTCTTGGCCCAGCCGGGTCTCCATGATACCCGCCAGGTCCGCCCCCCCCCCAAAACCAGATCATGAATGAGGGGGGCTTTATTAGCCATGGACCTGGCGTTGTACAACATCAGCCGAAGGCCCAGGCCCTGAGATCCAGATCCCCCTGGGTCGCAAGAGGAGCCATGAGGGCCGGAGCGCGCCACCGCTCGCAAACAGCGGGTGCGCCCTCCCCTTATATGATATGGCCCTCGGCTCTCGCCATACCTGCCTCTCCCACACACAGTCTTGGTAGAGTAGCCCTCTGTTAAGCAGACCCTGCTTACTTCAGACTTCAGACTCTGGGAGCTGAAGTCCTTCAGACTTAAAGTTGCAAAGGTTGGGGACCCCTGATCTAGTGAACAGCAAACAAGAGTCAAGAGTGAAATTGGGAGACTTAAACATCTTGCTGAGAGAAGTAAAGCTCAGCTCATGCATTTGGCCAGTACCCTTTTTAAAAAAAAAAATTGCTTCAGAATGTCATTCAAACACCAATATTCCTATTTAACCCTTTCCTTTTGCTGAAGGAAGTGACTTCATCTTGTTTCAAATGGCCTGCAGAACTGATTTTATGTTCCTTTCCTGCCAGCGTTGCCTGTGGAAAAAGATTCCCCCACCCACCCGAGTTTGATAGCAGGAGAAGCATCCTATCCTGCTTGCATCCCTGTAGAATTAATGTACACTTAGATGCTAAATAACAATCTGGTGATGAACAGGGTTTGCAGTCAGAGATAAATGAGCTTCCATTCTTTATGCTGAGCTGTGCAAAAGAAATGGAAAGAGACTCTCAAGAATATGAGACAAGAGAAATGGTACGAAGCAAAGAACCCACTTCAGCTTATTGACAAGGGCTTTCATCTTTCATGAAGAAAATACCCACGTCCCTAGGGAGGACTGTGCTACTAATTATGGTTCCTATTGAAAGGATTTGGGGAGGTCTTCTGTAAAATGAGATGGCAAATGACTGTTTGTCCACAATTGGCTTTGTGGGCAAGGCTGTAAGTCCAGGTTTAAATCTGATGGTTTCCCAGTTGATGCTTTAAGAATTCATTTCTAATTTCCCTGAAAGCATAGCTGCTGTGGTCTCTATCAACAAATTCACCGAAATGATTCTGTTCGGTTGTGTAGCTGCAATTGAATTCATGCGGTGCTAGGTTAAGGTGACTTGGTAAAAACCTTTGCCTTTAACAAGTATTCTTACAAAAATGCTGTTTGGAACATCTATTATTTTACTTGCCTTGATAAGATTTAAACACATTTATGCATGTACCATATGGAAAACTCTTTTCTTTCAAGTGGTGAAATAAGTACTGAAAAATTCATCATGCAGGAAGTAAAGAAAATATATTGCCAGCACCATCCAACCATCCTGGTTAAGCGTCAGAGTTTTATTCATGCTTGCAGAAAGATCAAGTGAAGATGCTTCTTTCCCTCCTAAAGATCCATTCCAGTGGTGGGTTTCAAATTTTTTAGAACCTACTCTGTAGGTGTGGCCTATTTTGGGGGCGTCATATGACAGGGTGGGAGTGGCCACCTGGGTCCTTTTGGAGAAGGGCGGGATATAAATCAAATAAATAATAATAAAATAAACTTTTAAAATGTGATGAAACTCATTTAACAATGCTCTTGCTTAGCAACCAAAATTTTGGACTCAATTGTGATGATAAATTCTTTCTTTCTTTCTTTCTTTCTTTCTTTCTTTCTTTCTTTCTTTCTTTCTTTCTTTCTTTCTTTCTTTCCTTTCTTCCTTCCTTTCCTTTCCTTTCCTTCCCGTTGGGTCACTGGCAGCGGCGGGCCAGATTTACTTCCAGGTACGCCAGTGGAACCCCCTCTCACCGGTTCTCTAAATTTCACCAACCGGCTCTCGCGAGTAGGTGCGAGCCTGCAGAAACCCACCACTGATCCATTCCTTTTACTTCAACGGGAAAACTGTATTATTTGGAAGTTCTTGGTCTGATGCTTTATTCATAACACATGTCCAAAAGTAAACACAGTCTCCTATCAAGTATGTAAGGTGCAAGGATGTGGCAGCATTCCTTCAAGCTCATATGTTCTGGAACTTTCTCATAAGGCTCTCATAAGTCAGTGAAAGATCATAGCTGATATAAGGGGGAAAAAATATCCAGTTAGAGTTGTTCTCCAAACCTTGAATGATTGTGTTACTATTTTTTTTAAAATGTACACCTCAGGATAAATAATAACATTCTTATATTGTGGAGGGAGAACATGGCTGTACACTTAGCGACCCAATTAGTGCAACCGTAAAAAAATGCCAGGACAATATGGAACGCATTTTAAAGCACAAATTCAGAAGACAAGAAATAGAATATTAGCAAGTATTACAGGGGTGTCAAACTGGATTTCTTTGAGGGCCAGATCAGCATCAGTCTGCGGGCTGGCGAAAGGGGAGTGGGGTCGGAGACACGACAGACACCCCCTGCAACACTCTGCCCACCAAACAGAGTGTGGGGGGCTGTGTGCGGCATCGCTAGACTTCATATTCACCCTCCATGGTCTCCAGTAGCCCTCTGCCGGCCAAAAACAGGCTCTTAAGGCCCTCGCGCAGCCTGCTTTCAGCCTCCCCGGCTTCCAGCAACTGCTGCAAAAGGCTGGAGAGGCCAAAAATGGGCACCGGGGGGGGGGGGGGGGGTGGAGCTTGACACCCCTAACCTATTACATTACAAGAGACATATCTTTTAAACCAGTGGTTCTCAACCTTCCCAATGCCGTGACCCTTTAATACAGTTCCTCATGTTGTGGTGACCCCCAACCATAAAATTGGTATCTCAGTTCCTAAGACCATCAAAAATATGTGCTTAGGTGGCCCCTGTAAAAGGGTCGTTCGACCCCCAAAGGGGTCCGGACCCACAGGTTGAGAACCACTGTTTTAAACAAATTTTTAATTTTATAACAAAAAAAACAAAGGGAATAAAACAGAAAGATATATAAATTATGAAAAAATACATAACAAGTAGCTAAAAATAAGTGAAGCAAAATACAATAGAAAAATATTTTAAAAAATTAAAATGTGGAGTATGTTGTTACAATAGTAAGCAATTACAAATCTATATATAAGCTAATGAAAACTTATATATTTCTAAGACACGTATATGACTATTGTCCTATTTTAACCTACTGTATTTTGTATAAATCTTTTATTTCATTATATTTATCCATACAAAGTTTACATCCATAGGCAATCCACTCATATGTAGCAAGTGTAATTAGGTCTTCAATCTGCTGAGTAAAATCATACATTTGTCTTTCCAATGTTGCGATATCAATCTTTTGTTTATAATATGGGCATGGAAAATCCATTAATGTTCTCCAATTGTCAAATTCCATACACTAGGTTTGTAATTCAAGTGAATATTATCCTCTGAAAATTTTAACTTTTGTTGCACAAACTTATATAGTCCCCTACTATGTCCCAAAACTTAATAGATATAGGACATTGTAAAAAAACAAAAGAAGCATTATTCTTATTAAATATTCAATAAAATGCTGTCCTGGGCAATCTTTTTCTATACAGACATCCAATAAGTTCTAAGTATTATTTTTTGTTGTTGTGTAAGTTGTAATTTAAGGTCCATTGACTTACTTGCTTATAGAAATCTGCCATTGTCTAGGTAATATAGAAACCTAATTAATTATTCAATTCATATCTTATTATCTGCATATCAAATTGATTTATTAATAACTAATATTTATGGAAACTAATAGGTATTTAGTTTTAAAAGATATAACCATTTTTTTAGCATGAAAATGTTTCTGGTCCAATGCTGTTAATAAATGTTGCAGCTGTAAATATTGCCATAACCACTACACTAGACTACCACTCTAAGCCAATTAGAAAAAGATAGTAAATGTCTTGGCCCTTCAAAGTATGAAATAAGTTTTATCCATCTCTTGCTATCTTGATTTTCTATCACTTCACAGGAAGCCTTTTATATCTTGTGTCTATGGAGATTCTCAGTCATCCAGGTCATGGTTGTCCCAATGGTGTTTTTTTCAAAAATGGTGGATTTTGTTTTTCCTTTAAAACATTTTGCTTTTCATCTAAGAAGCTTCTTCAATTCTGACTGGTATATGTGTCCTGTCTTGCTTCTGACATGATCAACAGAAAATGTTTTGATGGATGCACTTCATGAACATTTTCTAAATTCCTGATGAAAAGCTACCTGGAATTCTCTTCCTTAATCTCCACCTCTTTGACATTAGGAAGGTGAAGACGTGAGGGTTAGTTGATACATCACAATTTAATTTGAAAGGCGCCTGTGTCACATTTAAAGCACAAACATAATTTTAAGTATGTTTATCATTCCACCATCACCTTCAACTAGAGCAGATAGAGCAGTTAAATTCGGAGCAAGCTCTCAGTTCTAGGCCAGGTACTTTAAGGCAGGGGTCTCCAACCTTTGCAACTTTAAGTCTGAAGCACTTCAGCTCCCAGACATATCGCATCCGCAGAGAACCGCCCTGCCGCCCTGTTTGGGGTGACCCGCTCCCTCCTTCAACAGAGGCCGCGGGAAGCCTCTTTGCAGGGTTGAGCAGATGAATTTGGTGTTTATCTGCAGGATAAAATCGCTCAGATTCGGAACGAGTTGATCTCCACCGAGAGTGGTCTAGAGGGATCATCGGAAGCTGGTCTTGAGATACCATTTTGGGAGGTGTTTGACTCTGTTGCTTCCGAAGATATGGACAGGTTACGCGGGTGACTGAGAGCCACCACACGTTTATTGGACCCGTGTCCCTCCTGGCTTGTACTGGCATCCTGGGAGGTTACACGAGGCTGGCTCCAGGAATTAGTGAACGCTTCATTGAGTGAGGGATTCTTGCCTACCGTCCTTAAGGAGGCGGTGGTGAGGCCTCTCCTCAAGAAGCCTTCCCTTGACCCAGCATTGTTAGTAAATTATTGTCCGGTCTCCAACCTTCACTTTCTGGTGAAGGTTGTAGAGAGTGTGGTGGCACAACAGTTTCCCCGTCATCTGGAGGAAATTGATTATCTGGACCCAAGCCAGTCTGGCTTCCGGCCCAGGCACAGCATGTTCCTCCATCCTGGTCCTTTTAGATCTCTCGGCGGCTTTTGATACCATCGACCATGGTATCCTATTGCATTGGCTGGAGGGGTTGGAGATGAGGGGCACTGTTTTACGGTGGTTCTCCTCCTACCTCTGCGGCCGATCGCAATTTGTGTTGGCAGGAGGGCAGAGGTTGACCTCGAGACCCCTCACTTGTGGAGTGCCTCAAGGGTCGGTCCTCTCTCCGCTCCTGTTCAACACATATATAAAGCCGCTGGGTGAGATCATCCGTGGTTTTGGGGTAGAGTATCATATCTACGCTGACGATACGCAGCTGTACTTTTCTACCCCAAACCACCCCAACGATGCCGTTGAAGTGATATCCCGAAGTCTGGAAGCCGTACGGATCTGGATGGGAAGTAACAGACTCAAACTCAACCCATCCAAGACTGAGTGGCTGTGGTTTCCGGCGTCCCGGTACAACCAGTTGATTCCATCACTGTCCATAGGGGGTGAACATCTAGCCCCCGTGGATCGGGCACGCAACTTAGGCGTCCTCCTGGATACCCGGCTGTCTATACAAGACCATGTGACGGCCGTGGCCAGGGGAGCGTTCCACCAGGTACGCCTGGTGCGGCAGTTGCATCCCCTATTGGACCGGGACGCCCTTCGCACAGTCACTCATGCGCTTGTGACATCCCGGCTAGACTACTGCAATGCTCTCTACATGGGGCTCCCCTTGGGATGCACCCGAAGACTACAGCTAGTCCAGAATGCGGCTGCGCGGGCGATCTTGGGAACGTCCAGGTATTCCCATGTAACACCGCTCCTGCGCGAGCTGCACTGGCTGCCTGTGGTCTTTCGGGTGCGCTTCAAGGTGTTGATTACCATCTTTAAAGTGCTCCATGGCACGGGACCTAGTTATCTGCGAGACTGCATCCTACCCCATACATCCCTTCGGCCGATTCGCTCCCACAGAGAGGGACTTCTCCGGGTGCCATCCACCAGGCAATGCCAGCGGGTTTTAGATGGGGTTAATGTTTTAATACTTTTAAATTTTTAGCACAGGGATAATTTATTTAATTCGGTTTTAATTATTTATATTTGTGATACTATGTGGTTTTTAATTTCCTGTGCACCGCCCCGGGTCCCTTTGGGGAGAGGGTGCGGTTATATAAATCCAACTAATAAATAAATAAATAAATAAAATTGCATTTGTATTTTTCAAAAAAAACCACACAGACCCCAGTCTATCATCATCATTCTAGCTGTTGCTAAAAAGCAGGGAAAATAATGCATAAGCTTGCATATAAGTTCATCCATGGATAAGCTGACCTCATAATATCTGTACGTTTTAATTTTCATAATTGACCTATATGTGGGTAACCAATGAATTAACCATTTTTCATGGTATTTAAGTTTAGAATTCAAGGGTCATTCAGCCAATACTTTCTTGTCATTTTAGTTCATTTGGCAATAACAAAATACAGTCTATCGGATAATTGGTTCATTTACATTTGATTAGCATCCATGCTGTTACGGTTTTGGGAACATCACTAACAGCAAGCTTTTCTGTCTGCACCAAGTTGGGAATGCAACTTCCACACACCCCCCCCCCCCCTCAAAAGGCTGGTAGGTCTGGTGAGTTAGTGACCCATCTCTCTTTTTTGGGACATTAACCGTGATGATTTATCAGATGTAGAAGAGATCGACAGACTTGTGCAAAGCAGGAATGGGGGAGGCCTGGATTCTGCACTTATTCAATCTGGAACAACTCTGACCTGCTGACAAAGGCAGAGTTATTTTTAAAAACCCACAAGTCAGCAGAAATCTCTCACACACAGCTTTAGCTGCTGTTACTGCTACTGCTGCTAGTGATGGTCAAAATTAGCCAGGGAAACTGATGTTAGCCCAGCAGATAATAGCCTCAAAGGAGATAGGTGAGAAATATTCTGAGAAATACCTCCTCTCCCCCTAATTCTTGCCTTTTAGGATGAGTTATCCTAGGGAGCAGAAGTATGCCATGGTACCTTCCCCAGGGAGAGCCATCCCAGCAAAATTGGGCTTTCTGAAAAACGAATGCCTTGTCTACTCTTCTGAGATTCACAGCATTCCTCAAAGTAAAATGTGTATAATGTGCTTTCCCCACCCCCCTTTTCCCTCCATGCTATCCAGTTGTTTTCTGAGCATTAAAGAAATCCAGAAGCTCAGGGGAAACGTTGCAGCTAAGTAATAGACTTCATGCTGACATACAGAAGCCCTTATGGACAATTGTTAGCATCAACAGAGAAACTGGGAAAGATTCTGATCTGATGCTCAGGAAAAAAAGCATGGCAGCAAACCACCCCCTCACTCTCTCTCTCTCTCTCAGAGAGAGGGGGAGGTAACTCATACTTAACACATGCTCTTCACTGCCTTTCCTCGTGGTTGATATGGATATATAAGCCAAACCACCATCATTTCTCCATGCCATCAAAATTGCTGCTATGTCTGTCAATACATTTAATCAGGGAGGTAAAAAAAATAAGAGAGGGTGTCTATTATAAATGCGGAGAGAGCTAAGTTTTTATTTGGAACTTTGGTTGGTGGATTTATTAATTATTTTATGCCAGTCGTAGTACTGTGGCTTTGGTGTATTTTTTCACCTCAAAGTGGGGGGAAAAGTGTGCTGCAGTTATCAGCCAACATTGTTGCCAACATACCTAGAGACTTCAGTTTGGAGAAGGCTGAAGTAGACCATGCCAAGATAGACGGATTCAGTATACTGAAAAATGATGTTTTAGAGCAGTGTTTCTCAACCTTGGCGACTTGAAGTCCTGTGGACTTCAACTCCCAGAATCCCCCAGCCAGCTATGCTGGCTGGGGGATTCTGGGAGTTGAAGTCCACAGGACTTCAAGTCGCCAAGGTTGAGAAACACTGTTTTAGAGGAACCTGGTCATCAGGAACATTAACACAGTAGAATAACTTTTTAGTATCATACTTTAGACCTCTACTATAGCATTCCAAACCAAATATGATTAGGCTTGCCAGATAACAATTGATTTTTACTCATTAGGTAAAGTTTCAGTAAAGGAAAGGACCTTATTTAAATATAAAGTTTCCCCTAGTGATATTAGAATACTTCCGATTTTGGCTTCTAGTGCTTCTGATTCTTTAACATACTGCCAGGCCTGTTGTGTTTTAGCTGCTTGCAAGGCTCAAGGCATCACAGGCATGAGGATAGCTCTTTATTTGTGAGTCCACAGCAGTCAACAAAAAACAACAGCCAATTAAAAATTTTCCTTTCTAATCAAGACCTGAGCACAGAGAACAGTTAGTACTTACTTGGCCCATCTCTTTAATTTCATGTCTCAAATTAAGTATCTTCTTCCAGGAAGGAAGGAAGGAAGGAAGGAAGGAAGGAAGGAAGGAAGGAAGGAAGGAAGGAAGGAAGGAAGGAAGGAAGGAAGGAAGGAAAAATTGTTTTGCTTTCTAATTTTATGCTGGCAGTTGTACTTTATTTGGGATCCAGCCATTTGGAGCCAGAAGATCCCTTGCAAGCTTTCTATAAGTCACCTCTTGAAACAACAGCGGACTTCCAATTCTGCAGTAGCAACTGTTTTTAAAATTGCTTATTGGTAGTTAGAACTTCACTTGGACAAAGAATTGAACATATAGGCCAATTGTAAGAATCTAGTTATCACAATGTTCAAACAAGGAACAGGTTCATCTTGGATCTCTATGGAGTATACACCTGCGCTCCAAATATTGGCAGGTCAGAGCATGAAAAAAATGGGCATTAAAAAAAATAGACCTAGATATTTGGGGAAATATTGTAAATTTTCAAAAACACTAAAATAGGAATAAATTTAGCATACAATAAAATTCTGAGTACCATGAATTGATCTGACACTAAGAGTACCTATACACCATCTCATTGGACTTGTAATCCTAGAGGAGAAGGGAGGGGAGGGGAGAGGAAGTTGTTTGGAGAATGATCTTTGAGTTAAGCTCACACTTGCTTTAAGGCACAGTTCTCCCTTTTCTCCCTCCCCCCCCCCTTTTTTTAAAAAAAAAATCTGGTTGTACCAGGCAAGTAGACAGAATTCACAAGTCCCCAGAGTGGCTGCTTTTCCACATAAGTTACAGAAGGTCCTTGGACCTCCTGAGCAGCTGGTGTGAGCCCGTAATTACCATAATTAGCTTTGGGACCGTGTTCCATCCCAGTGCCAATTTTGTTTCTACAGTAACCAGACTGAAGTGTGTGTGTGAGCCTTTGCACGCACCCCAGCTGGAAAAAGCTCTTTTTACAATCAGAAAGATCATTTAAAAAAAAAACCAACACCATGGGTGCCAATGCCAAGCTCCTAGCTTGAAATAGAATTTCAGCTCTGCAATATTGGATGGTACAAATTGTCTTCTTATTGAACAAAAGAAATGTTTTGAACTGTTTTGGTCAGTTATTTTGAAAGAAGTTATGTGAAGTTGCTTGATGAGTGGTATCAGATAAAGACAGGCAGGCAGGCAGACAGCTTATGATAGATAGATAGATAGATAGATAGATAGATAGATAGATAGATAGATAGATAGATAGATAGATAGATAGATAGATAGATACCATATTTTTCGGAGTATAAGACGCCCCTTTTTCCCTCAAAAAGAGGGTGAAAATCTGAGTGCGTTTTATACACTGAATACAGCACAGGCCATTTTTGCCCCCCCCCCCCCAGCCCTCAGGAGCACTCTACAAGACTTCCAAAGGCTCTGCATGCCCCCCCCCCCTATCTTTTTTTGCAAAAAACAAGGCATGCAGAGGGTTTGAGAGGTCTGCAGAGTGCAAAAACGTTTTTTAAAATTTACCTCTTCAAAATTAGGGCGCGTCTTATATTCCGGTGTATCTTATACTCTGAAAAATACGGTTGGTAGATAGATAGATAGATAGATAGATAGATAGATAGATAGATAGGTAGGTAGGTAGGTAGGTAGGTAGGTAGGTAGGTAGGTAGGTAGATAGATAGATAGATAGATAGATAGATAGATAGATAGATAGATAGATAGATAGATAGATAGAAGAGAGGGAGGGTGGGAGAGCGAGAGAGACAGACAGACAGACAGAAAGACCCAATATAATTACTTCTGAGCAGTCCTTCCCAGTCTAGTATTTTCTAAACGTAATGAACTGAATATTTGATATACTGTTTGGGAAATTGGGGTTCAACACATCTGGAGGAGAAAAAGTTAAAATCTGTTGGCAGTAGAGGTGTGGGAACAAAGGGAACAGAATATTTTATACAATGAAATAAATATAACCTCCTCTTTTAATTGAAGATATCAGAGCTCTGCAGAACAGAAGTTTCTTAGCTCAGGAAGGATATTGTGTAGCTCAGTAGGGCCCTCATTTTAAAAATGATTTGGTTTCTTTTGTCAGTTATTCAACTATAACAATACAAGGCAAAATTATAGCTCTAAACATGAGTGGGTTTCACCTAACCCAGTGGTCTTTCCCGGCTCTACATATGCATTATCTGTCAACCTTACAAAGTAAACCAGACGAGCTAATTCTGCTTTTTTGTCAGGTTATATTAACAACATCTTGCAAGTCTGAAAGTATTTCTCTTTCCCTCTTCACTTTGTAGCTTCAAAACCAGGGGTCCTCTTCTGAATTTCTTTCCCCACCAATATTCCCGCTGCAGGCTAAGCTACCTTCTATGTGTCTGTGTGTTATGTAGCATCTCACTGACATGCCTCTCAAGGTCAATCCCACAAACCATTGTATTATCTAATGGGCATGACACTGTCTTGCCACTTCCCAACAGGGAAAGTTAGTTAGAGTGGTAGATGGACCTTCTGCTCTGGGAATGGCACAGCCTGAATGACACATCTGGTTGGTTAAAGAGCTACTAAAGGTGATGCAAGGAAAGCCACCAAGCACCTGCCTTGCAATTGCTCTGGTCCTCCAGTATCATGGCCTGTGTGAGCCAGACTCCGTCTGCCTGTCATAACACTTGAGCCAACCCTGGAAGAAACCTCACTTTTATTGATTCCTTCCTTGGAGCCCCTCTTCATGGTTCCTCGTTCATAAGATTCTAAGGCTGCAAATTAGAATGAGACCAAACTGTTTACACAAGCATTACATTACATTAACAAAGGAAGGAAGGAAGGAGAGAGGGTGGGGGGGAGAAAGAAAGAAAGAAAGAAAGAAAGAAAGAAAGAAAGAAAGAAAGAAAGAAAGAAAGAAAGAAAGAAAGAAAAAGAAAGAAAGAAAGAAAGAAAGCCAAAACATAAACACAAGAAGAATAAAATAATTATAAACAAGTTATTTGAGCAGGCCTGGAGTTACTAATAATAATTTATCCATTCCTATGTCCTTCTTCTGGAGTTCATGCACGGCTAACTTTCCCAACCTAATTCAATTCTTTTCAAACTCCCTGAAAGAAACGAAGAGATTTTTCCACAGGAATGAATGGAAAGCTGTCATGCTATGCCAGCATGGTAGTGATTGTCCTGATTCTTTTTCTTGTCTTCTTGTGTGTTCTGTGACTAGCTAACCAAATGCATTATCCACTTCGGTTGGCAGGGGAATATTTTGAGCTGATTGCTGATAAATAGCTAATAGCTTGTCTGACTAGTCCAGGAGTCTGCAAAGTTGGCTCTTTTAAGACTGGTGGACTTCAACTCCCAGAATTCCCCAGCCAGGTATGCTGGCTGGGGAACTCTGGGAGTTGAAGTCCACAAGTCTTAAAGTTCCCAAGTTTGGACACCCCTGGGCTACATTATGCTTCCTTGCTTGTGAACTTCAACTCCCAGAATTCCCCAGCCAGGTATGCTGGCTGGGGAACTCTGGGAGTTGAAGTCCACCAGTCTTAAAAGAGCCGACTTTGCAGACCCCTGGTCTAGTCCATGCTCCTAATATTCAGATCTTTCCTTCAGGTCAACATTACCTGGATGTGGTAAATTACCGACAGTCAAGGCTGATCTATTCAGATGAACACATTTTTAGAAAGGGGAAAAAATGCTACAATGTTTCTGCACCATCAGTATTTGGGCGCTTTCTGGGATTTTCCATTTTAAAAAAAACCCTGCCAGATTGATTTATGATACCACTGATAATGGTCAATAAATATTGGCATCCAGATTCTTAATTGTGTAGGGAAGCTTTCTAGCAATGACAGAACATTTGTAAGACTCTTTGGGATGGCTAGCAGTTCCTGAAGGAGCTCCTCTAGGAATACAGAAGCTAGCAGTGAAGATATTAGTTCAAGATGGTGTCACCTTGGGTATCCATCCTCTCATACTATCATCTTTCAAATTTTTTTACTACCCATTCTATGGGTGTGGGTTGGTGGGCACGGCAGGGGAAAGATACTGTAAAATCTCCATTCCTTACTACCCCAGAGGAAGATTACTGCAAAATTCCCATTTCCTCCCGATCAGCTGGGACTCGGGAGGCAGAGAATAGATGGAGGTGGGGCCAGTAAGAGGTGGTATTTACCAGTTCTCTGAACTAAGTGGTGGGATTCAAAAAATTTTACTACCGGTTCTGTGGGTGTAGCTTGGTGGGCATGGCATGGCTTTAGAGGGGAAGAATACTGTAAAATCTCCATTTCCTCCTGATCAGCTGGGACTCAGGAGGCAGAGAATAGATGGGGTAGGGCCAATCAGTGGGGGTATTTACCGGTTCTCCGAACTACTCAAAATTTCTGCTACTGGTTCTCCAGAACTGGTCAGAACCTGCTGAATACCACCTCCGGTCCCCACCCCTGGTCTAAACCCCTGGTCTATGGACTGAACCTGGCTTTGGCATGCCACAAACTGGGCTGCACAAACAAGCGACCCCCCATCCACCGGATGCAGGAAAAAGGGGAACCACAGGGTTCACTTTCCCTCTGGCCCAGGGAAAAATGGAACCGGTCCTCGGTGCCCCAAAATTGGGGAGTTTCTGCATTAAATTCATACTCAAAAATTGCCTGTCAAGTCACAGGCATGGAGCACCTCTATGCCTGTGCTTTGTTAAGGCGCAGCTAGATGGCTGAATGAAAGAGTTGACACACACTGTCATGTGAAACGGTCAGATATACCTTTCTATAAGCAGCATGGTGAATTCTGCTGACCTACAGCAGCATGATTTTAACAATTTTTAAGGACAGCAGTCTGTAGAAGAAAGAAAAGGAGGAAATAAGAAATGTACCAAGTGCTGCCTTCCCTTCCTGCCTGTGCTCAGCCACAGTCCCTCCTTTCATCTACTACTGTATGGCCAGACAGATTATAGCTTACTACAGATTTCATCAGACAAGCTCTCCTTGAACTGGTCAATTAAACCTTTCTTATTCCTGCCCACATCCTGGGCTTGCAGTTGAACTTCTGTAGCCTATCCCTGTACCAGTGTTCAATCAACGAGGAGGAACTCATCTGGTCTGAGAAGTAAGTACCTGCTGTTTGCTTTGCGCTAAAAAGGAGACAGTATCTATTTGGCAAAGAAACAGGTGCCCAAAGCCAAATTGTAGGCTCTGGTGGCAGGATGTGCAGAGGCTGTGTCTGAGAGAAGGCCTAGTTTGGGTGGGTTTTATGGTCTGAGCTCGCTGGATCATCCGAGTAACCACCTGGTATAGATTGCAGAGCAAGATGTTGGATAACTGCTCAGTGGGGTCCTCTGAGGATTGGTAGCCATTCTTTTGATTCTGGAACAGAAGTATAATGGCTCCCATCTCTTCCTTATGGGACTGGAGAGAGAGCAATCAAGCTATTGGGTTGCTGGTTTGAATTTAGCAGAAGCTACCCAGACATTTCACACAGTAAAAAGAGGTAAGAATTTTCATTGCATACTAAAATAGAGGATTTAAAGCCGTCGATTGCCCTCTATAAACATAAGATTGCCGTCTCCTCTTACACCCACTGAAGGTAAAAACTAAAGTTTTTCCCCCTTACCTTTCCCAAAGGTTAATGAACACCTTCCTTTGTGTCTCTTGGGCTTGATATTATGGAACAGGTGGTTGATGACATATCTGGCATTCCTTTTCTGGGAAACTAAGTTCCAACGAAACTCCCATGCTCGGTGCCTGTGTCCGAATAAACAAGAAAGGCAGAAGCAGAGTTGGATGTCACTCAAAGGAGCTTCTCACACAAAACATTACATATATGGTGTATATGTATATGTACAGTATGTACGTGTGCATGTAAATGTGTTAGAGCAGGTAATAGGTATGCTACCTGCTCTAACATATGCCAGTGAAACATGGACACTAACTTCACAATTGATACAAAAGTTCCGCGCGATGCAAAGAGCCATGGAAAAATACATACTCGGTGCTACAAGATAGAGAGACTTACAACAGTTCATTTAGTGACCATTCGAAGTTACATCAGCATTGGAAAAAAGGGATTTATGACCATTTTTCACACTTAACAACTGTTGCAGTGTTCCCATAGTCAACATGATCAAAATTCAGACACTTGGCAAACGGCTCATATTTATGATGATTGCAGTGTCCCGAGGTCATGTGATCATCTTTTGGCAGTCTGACAAGCCAAGTCAATGGAGAAACCAAATTCACTTAATATAACCTTGTTGCTAACTTAACAACTGCAGTGATTCTCTTAATAACTGTGGCAAGAAAGCCCATACAATGGGGGGGGGGGGGGAACTCACCTAACAAATGTTTCACTTAGCACCAATTTTTGGCCTCCATTGTCGTAAGGAGGTGTAGGTAGAGAAGTGGATGGGTATTGGATTTCACTAGCTGCACTAAGGTCTCTGCTAACCTAGCAACAAAACCTTTTTCTCTCCTATCTCAAACATCTCTGTCACACACAGGATCCACCCCCCCCTTACATTTCAGTGGTGGGTTTCTGCAGGCTCGCACCTACTCGCGAGAACCGGTTGGTGAAATTTAGAGAACCGGTGAGAGGGGGTTCCACCGATGTACCTGGAAGTAAATCTGGCCCGCCGCTGCCAGTGACCCAACAGGAAGGAAAGGAAAGGAAAGGAAGGAAGGAAGGAAGGAAGGAAGGAAGGAAAGAAAGAAAGAAAGAAAGAAAGAAAGAAAGAAAGAAAGAAAGAAAGAAAGAAAGAAAGAAAGAATTTATCATCACAATTGAGTCCAAAATTTTGGTTGCTAAGCAAGAGCATTGTTAAATGAGTTTCACCACATTTTAAAAGGTGGCCACTCCCACCCTGTCACATGACTGCCAAACCACGCCCACAAAATAGGCCACACCTACAGAGTAGGTTCTAAAAAATTTGAAACCCACCACTGCTACATTTCCAGCATTCTTTCTCTGCCATGGATATCTTAACAGGAATATGTGAATAGATGGAATATGATGCTCAATGCAAAGGATGCTTGAACTTCTCTCTGTTTTTCCCCCCTTTTTTGTAACAGGGAGAGCTTGGAGATGTGAGGCAAGGCCTTTTCAAAGGTCTACTATATTTTTTTCTCTCGTAGTAGCTCTGTTTATTGAAAGAAAAGATAGTTAGAAGATATGGAGTGTGGTTTCATGTTCAGCACCACGAGCTCTTCACTTACAAAGCCCAAATTCACCACTCCTGGATTTCTCTCTCAGTAGTCCGGACTTCAATTTCTCCCGTCTCTTTTCTCAAAGAAACATTTGATGGAGCCACAGGGGAAGGATAAACAAGGAACTTGAAGCTTGATCACTGGAGCAGCCTGAGCTCTGACCTTTCCTTTGCTAGGTCCAAGGAAAAGTACATGTCTCTCGGTGATCCCCGCAAGACGGGCTCAACTTCTTCAGTCCCTCTGAAAGTTGGCATTGAATTGCAATTTTAACGTAATAGAAAGGGAAAAATTATTATTATTATTTTAAAAAATTTATTTGCAAACGTGTAAAATACACGCACACAAAACTTAGACATACACTACATTTACACCATACAGTACGAACAGGACCTTCCTGTTCTTCTAATAGCAATTGTCAATCGAAGCCGCTCATCTTATATTGTTTCCCCTTCTGTTATATTTCATTTGGATTTCACCATTCTAAACCCTCTTATTTTACTCATAACTACTATTTTTATGTTTTTCTGTATTCCTTCATTGGTTCTTGTTTCTTTCCTCTATCCACCTATATACCATTTATGCCATATCTGGTAGAATTCTGATTTTTCTTTTCCCTGGATTTCTTTAGTTAATTTGTCCATTTCAGCACAATCCATCACCTATTATTTCATCTTCGCTTGGAGTTAATTTATTTTGAAAGGGAAAAATTATTAATAACCAAAGGAGAAGCTTATATTATTGTAATGGTGCATAAATTTAATCAAGTTTAAATATTGTCCCCGTCAGATTGTACATGTTTCAAGGCTACCCTTGAATGGCCTTGAAATAAGGGGAAGCTTTGACTTTAATACCGCATGGGTAAGGATAACTTAAGGTGGCCTTGGATATGAGATAAAGGGAATTACATGGTGATGAAAGAAAAAGTGTCACTGGGCCATGGCTGGGCCATAATTCTGCATGTGCAGGGAACAACCCAAAGAGTATGGGCACAAGCTCCAGGCCTTGTGGTTTTTCCCTGCAGAAGATAGCAAGGGCTGAGGTAGTCGTAGCTCTTGAGAGGTTGCTGAAGTACAACCTCCAGGAGCCTTCAACATTCATACTGCTGATCTTGTATAAAATGAGAAGTGTAACTTCTTAGCCCATCTAGAAAACCACCCGTGGTTTGAAAATTCCTGTCTCCAAGTTGCCCTCCAAACGTAGCCTCCTCCGTTGCTCTGCAATCCTGCCCTGCTAATTAGGTAATTGCTGGAATCATCTCCCACCCACTGGCTCCTCTCTGGCAGCAGCAATCTTGGCTCCTCCTTTTCCTGGCTCCAAGAATTTTCCAAAGACAAAATGAAGCCAGTCACCCATTGAGTCTGGAGAGGTTGAGTTACGTCCATAAAGGCCAGTGGGAGTGTTTAGTCTGGGGCGCTCATAAAGGACTGAACTGTGCTCTGTGCTCCTGCAGATGCACTGAGGAACTGAGGGCCGCTTGGTGAATGCCCTGGATCACATAGAAAGATGTGTCTTTGTTCTCGGCCAGCCTGTACTCCTTCCTAAACATCACTCTACTCTCTGTTAGGCACTGTGTTTGTAGAATTCAGCGTCTGAGGGTTTCAACCTGGGTGTTAACTTTATACATTTCACAGCTCCAGTGGTTAAATAAATATATGGTGCCATGCTGACTTGCAGGCAGACTTAGAGGGGAGGATGTGCAGGGACACATGGCTTCATTGTGTGACTTAGGTGGATTAACTGATCTAAGAATCACCAGCTTTGAAACGGGATTTGATAATGCTTTGTTTTCGGTGATGAGGAAGTACATTCATTTTCCATGATGAGGGTGATGATGAGGGTGGGGACGGTGATGATGGTGATGGTGACGGTGATGTTTTCTGTCATAGCGACTCCTTTTTATGGTAGATTACTGGAAGGATTATCAGAAAGGAGAATACCTTTCAGAGGAGTTGGATTGCAACTCACCTCCCACTATTTTGGAATGATGGGGAATTGTAGTTAGAGGACATCCTATTGGTGAATGCTGAGTTTGAATTCGAATGTCAGATATTTCTGATATCTATCATCCCAGATTGCATGAGATACTTGATGATACCAAGAACACTGACAGTGTTAGCCATACTTTTGACCATGTCAGTTCATCAGCCTCTCCTAGAAATATGTTATTCCTTTGCATCAAATGTAGCCAAGTTGTTCTGTTATTCGTAAATTAGATATATAGCCAAACTGAGCATCTTGAAACAACTAAATACAAAATGCCTTCATCCTATCAGTGGACTAAATCTCACAAGGTATGTAGTCTACAGTCTTTTGATAACAGATAAAACCTATGTGGGAGAAGAGTGCTGTCTAACTATGTATGTGATCTCGTTCTAAGATGCATTGATGTTGTTTTTTAAAGTTAACATCTTGAAAACTGGGAACAAAAATTGGTAATCCCTTGAAAGGAAAGTTGAATTTAATTGTATTCATTTATGGGGGGGAAATTAAATTATGTGAATTTCACAACCTTTCCTGTATCTTTTGAAATACGATGAGTGTGAAAATAAAAATGAGGGATTTATTGATTTAACAAAAAATCTAAATAGATTATTTACATCAGTCTATATAGCAAGAAACCCAAGACAGGGCAAAATAGCACTATGGATTTTCATAAATGTCATCATAGTACTAATATTAATTGGCTCTAAGGGCCTCTCTCAACATATGATTTACTGTATGTTCCTGATTGTATGATTTACTGTACATTCCTGATTGTATGTTCCTGCACCAAATCATAGAGCAACCGCCTCTTGGCAATACACTTTACAACAGGAGCAGTCAACCTTTTTATACCTACCGCCCACTTTTGTATCTCTGTTAGTAGTAAAATTTTGTAACCGCCCACCAGTTCCACAGTAATGGTGATTTATAAAGTAGGGAAGTCAATTAAATTAAAAAAAGGAAAGTGCTTTAGTGTTGTACAAAACCCCTACCGCCCACCATGAAAGCTGGAACGCCCACTAGTGGGCGGTAGGGACCAGATTGACTACCACTGCTTTACAGTATCTGCCATGGGCTCATGATGTTGACTTCATTTCATCAACAGCCCATATTTGAAGGAATGTCAAGTTTTCCTTAAGAATTCTGGTGTTAGAGTAGCATTTTGCTAAAGCAAATGATAAACAATTTCAATCTGCAATCTGTTTATTTCCATCAGCCATTTGGTTAGTGTCATAGCCAGGTGAGTCTTAGGGGATGGAATTAGCCCAGCATTTATCCACCAATTTAGAGTGCTGAAGGCGCATACCCTATTTTCTGATCTCTGGAATTGTTAGCAACCATCATTCTGATAATGGTGGTGGGAGAATTGAGATTTCAGATTGAGCTCTTTCCTATACCCACTAGATCTTTGAACAGATATCCAGTATGGGGACCTGGATCAGCAGTGGCAGGTGGGCATGTAAAGTGAGTGAAGGGGGGAAAGATATTTCGGTCCTCAGTGCAGACCCCTTATCCCTATTCCTCCTAGCAGTTGTTCACACTGCTTTTGAACTTAGTTTACTACTCTTTCAGAAGACTATTAATCTTGTGTTTGAAAATATCCTGATTTAACCATTGCGAAGGATGGGAACGGTTATACTATAAAGTGAGAGGGAATGCTTTCAAACAACCAGGCCTTATCAGCTGTTGGGTTACTTCTAAGCATGGATTCATCTTTCTTCTGAAACAATAGTAAACTTGTGTTCAAATAGAGCCTGGACGTTGGTTTAGCATTCTTTTCCCAAAACAGAACACCTGTGCTTAAAGTAGCCTGCAAACACTGATGGATGCTGGGGGTGGAGGGTAAGGAGTGCCTGACTGAACAAGATCTCTCTTGCTTCACACAGTCTCTTACACAGTCTTCCCAATGATTGTCCGTTTTGCTAATAGTCACTGGGAAGGAGACTGCTCCATTTTTTTCCCTGCTACCCTTCCTACATCTGGGCAACTAATTCTCACGTTGGAGTGGTGTGGAAAGAGAAGAAGAAAAAAAACTGGCTCTTTACCCTCACAGATGAGCTCAAGGGGATTGCAGATGCCTTAGAAATATAGCATCAGCTATCTTTTCTTCTTCTTATCTCTCCTGTGCAAGCAGAGCTGTTCCCTAGTTGAGGGAGAGAGGAAAAGGCAGTGGAAGGGAAACATCAGCTTTTCTTTCTCAAACTCTATCACCAGTCACTGGCATCTTGTGCAAAGCCTGGAGCACCCTTTGACAGAGGGCTAAATCCACAGGTGTAGCCATCTATCAAAACCTGCTTGCTCCTCAGTCCTGCTGGCTGGGGACGCTTTGTGAGAGTAGAAGAAAAGAAAGCCAAGGAATCCCATTCTTAAAGTTCCCTACTCATAATAAATAAGACTCCGCCATTGGGGGCATCCTTCATATAAAAGAAGAATTCAGCAGTAGGACCAGCAAATTGTACACCTGGATAGTTTCCTGCTGTCTGAAGAACCAATGGATGCACATTCAATTATTCTTGGGGAAGCTGTAGATCAGGGCTCCCCAAACCCAGTCCGTGGACTGGAACTGGTTCACAGCATGCCAGCAACTGGCAAGCCCCATCCATGGGATGCAAGCAGCATACAAAACCAGCCCCCTGCAGTCTGTGGAAAAACTTCTTCCCACGGAACGTGTCCCTGGTGCCCATAGGTTTGGGAGCCACTGCTGTAGATTATGTTCATATATTTTCCCTGGCCTCCCTTGGTGGAACAGTCGCAGCAGCAGAAAGCTCCACGATGATGAAAAGAAGATCTTCATGGCAGACGTGGCTCACATTTTTATGGCTTCACATTCCAACCTAAATCTCCCAACAGATGAGTTGTAGAAACAGAGACTTAAAGCCAATACTAATTCCGCACCACCACCACAACAACCTCAACAACAACAAGTACTATCTTGATATCAAAGATCTTGGAAGCAATATACCAAAATGATTAATAATGAACTTCATTATTAATTCTTCAGTTTTTGTTATATTTGTTTCCATTTATGCTGTTTTTCTACCTTTTGTAATATTACCGCAAAGATTATTTTACCTGAATGATGGTTGAGCCTGCTCTATAAGTATGGTGGTTGGTAAAGTTTACTATGGACAAACTGAAGAGATGGACAAAATCTTTGTGGGCCAGATGAGTGGACTTTTGAAGAGGCAAACACAATAAGGGAATTGGGAGAGTTTAAAATTGAACTCTGCCAAAAGTCAAAGGGCTAACAAATTCTTGTCTTCTCTTGCAGACACCTTCATTAGTCAGAAAGTAGAAGAAGGGGGTCTGCTCTCTTGATCTACTCATGATCAACTAGGAAAAACTGGTTAAAGAAATGAAGGCGTCTTTAATCTTGGGAGAATTGGCCATGTCACACTTGAGTTCTCCATAACCATTGGAAAAGGAATAGATTAGTTTCACTGAAAGTTCCTAAGGAACTGATATACTCCTAGAAGACGGGGGGACAGCAGAAAGAAAGAGGAGGATCCCCTAAAATAAATATCTATGCTGGGCAAGGTTCTCAAACGCATGATTATATATCATATTTTTAGGCACTGGAGAGGAATGCAACAATTAGCAAGAGCCAGAATGCCAGACTAACCTTTATCTCTCTCTTTTAAAAACAGTTACTAGTTGAATAAATCATGGAAATGTGATGGACCAGAGTACATCGTGACCTCAGCAAAGCATGCAACAAAGTTTCTGAGGATATTTTCATTAACAAAGAGATGAAATATGGCCTAAATGATGCAATGTCATGGTTTCATGCTTGGCCGAATGATTGTTGCCCAAAGAGCAATCATAAATGACTGAAGAATAACATGGAATGGACTTCCATGCGGTCCTGTCTTAGGTCGGGTACTTTATCCATTTTTTTAAAAAGTAGTGACCTGAATAAGGTAACTTATAGGGTTGAGGGGATAAATATCAAATCTACAGATAACGTAAAACTGGGCAGAGTGCTTAACACTTGAAAAGATAAAAAATTAAAACATTCCAAAAAAGCTAGATAGGCTTGAGCAAGCGGATCATAACTAGCAGAGTTGAATTCAACAGAAAGAAATATAAAGTGCTGCATAAGGGAGGGGAAAAATGAAATATACAAGTATATCAAGGTGTTAATTATCATCTTTAAAGCGCTCCATGGCTCGGGACCTAGCTATCTGCGGGATCGGTTCCTGCCTCATACATCCTCGCGGCCGATTCGCTCCCACAGAGAGGGACTTCTCCGGGTGCCGTCCACTAGACACTGTCAGCGGGCGACACCCAGGGGAAGGGCTATCTCTGTGGCGGGCCCAGCCCTCTGGAACGACCTCCCCCCCGATATCAGGACGACCACGGACCTCCGCTCCTTCCGTCTGAAATTAAAGACTTACTTTTTCTGTCTGGCCGGCCTAGGATGAGTCTCTCTGCCTCTGGGGTTTTATGGGGAATTAGTATTATTTAGTTTTAATGGGAATTTTAGCGCAGGTTATATTTAATTTGTTTTTAGAATTGTTGTATGTATTTGGCTTTTATTCTACCTGTGCACCGCCCCGAGTCCCTGTGGGGAGAGGGTGCGGTTTTACAAATTAAAATTATTATTATTATTATTATTATAAGATGTGAGACCTGGCTTGGCAGAAGTACATTTGAAAAGCCTCTAGCCAATTTATGATGCAGCTGCTTAAATAACAATGCTATTTGGGGATATATTAACAGAAACACAAGAGTCCATATGACTGTAAGTGTTCCATGGTACTCTGCCTTGCCTAGGCATGATTTGGAATACCGTATTCAATTCTGAGCACAAAAGACTAAAAAAAATCAACAAAGTGGAACTACTTTAAAGCAGGGATGATGTGGAGTGTCAGCCTCCGCTTTGCTGCTTGCGTCGGCTGCCATTGAAACGGGGAGGGAGGGGCACTGGTAATTGGGAATGGGACTGTAGAGTGCAGGAGGACGTTTGAAGAAGGGAGTATGTTCTCACCATCTACTTCGCATACTACTGGCTGGGGCCGTGCAGTGATCAAGGCCAACAGTCTTGCATGCCATGCTCCTAGAGATGCAACCCACATGACATCTAAGGGGATTGCGCATTGGACAATGGGGTAGGGGTTGTTGGGGAAAGGGGGTTGGACACATATTGATATGTATGATTTCGCGCACTTGGGTCTCAGACCTTGCTTTACCTCGCTGCTATCTTTTCATAACCAGTAAAAGTACTCTTAATTCTTTCAAATGGAGTTGAGTGGTTTCTTTCTTGGTTATCGTTAGAGGCAGACCTGACATGGAGACTAAAAACCAAATCATATGAGGAACAGTTAAAGTAATTTTTAGAAAGCTGGAGAGTTGTGACATAGCAGGAGGAATGGACCTGTTCTCTGTCACCCAATTGGGCAAGACCAGGAAAATGTGTCCAAGCTAAATTCAGGTTAGAAATCAAAAGAGATTTCCTGATTGTAAGAAATAAATTGCCTCATGGAGTAGTATGATTCCCATACAGAGTCCTTCAAACCAAGTCCCAAATTTGAATAGGTCCATGTGACTTCTGAGATCACCTCCAACTCTATCTTTTCCTTTAAAAAATTCCATCTCTGCCTTAAAAAAGAAATGTTTATCTTTAGTTACTAAAAAGATTGCATAAATTAGTCTCCCACTACAAACTAACTTACAGTTGACATACTGGATGAAGGTGTTTGAAGTTGCATTCTAATGTATTTGTATAAAATACTACGGAGAATACTCTGCTGAGATTGTTATAGTTCTGCCCTGATTTCACCTTTGGTATTAACTCTCATTGGTGTTAACTTTCATTATCTTCTAACCATACTCTTTCACAACCTACTTGTGTTTTATTTCATGATCTTCCTGCTTGTACACATTTGCACAAGAGTCTTCAGCTTATGCTTATTTTTATCTTAAATATCTTGCACAAACTGCCACAGAGTTATTAATATAGGTTATAGTGATTGTGGAAGCAGAGCCATAAAAAATTAAAGGGAAAAGATTATTGTAAGTAATCTTGCTGTAATAGTGCAAGAGCTATTAAGTAGGGATCATTAGTTATGAGCTAACTGACACAATCAAAATCAGAAAAATATAGGCTGGGGTTTTCAATCTAAAACTATGCCATGTTTCTCACCCACAACTCCCTCCACCAAAAATAAATAGTTTGTGTAGCCTATTGTAGTGATGCATAGGTTCTATATTTGCATGAAACCTTAATACTTCATCAACAAGAAGCCAGAACACATTCATATGGATATTTTTCACAATTACATTAAATTATCAGTGGAGAGAAGTTAATTCACATTCTGAGTGTCTTTGAAGCCAAATTTGGTAAAGCCCATAGGTGTGGAGAAACAGCCAGAAGGAAACAGCCAGAAACCTCTTCCAATCCAGCTCTAAGTCATGCTGTCAGAGAGAACAGTTATGTTCCTGCATGTCAGTAATCATAGCACAGTACATCCACTGCCAACATCACCCGTTTAATATATTTCTATCCATACAGTAGCTGCAGCTTCAGAAACAGATACTAATATTCTGTCCATCTGTAAGTTATGAATATTTTGTACTAGTCTTGTCTTACACCAACATCGATGATGAACTGAATTAAATGTTATAATTCGTATCCCAACTGATTTGAATTATCTGGACATAAAGGCACTTCAGACAGTAAGCAGGGGTAGGGGTGGAAGAGATTGAAGGGAAAAACTGTCAGGAAGCTTGGAATAGGGGTAGTCATAGCTATCTGCGGGATCGCATCCTGCCCCATACATCCCTGCGGCCAATTCGCTCCCAAAGAGAGAGACTTCTCCGGGTGCCGTCCACTAGGCTATGCCAGCGGGCGACGCCCAGGGGAAGGGCCTTCTCTGTGGCGGGCCCGACCCTCTGGAACGACCTTCCCCCCGAAATTAGAACAACCACGGACCTCCGCTCCTTCCGTCAAAAACTAAAAACTTATTTCTTCTGCCTGGCCGGCTTGGGGTAATCGAATTGTTTTATTAGGGACTTTTTGGGGTCTAGTTTTAGTCAGTTTGGGGTTTTAGCGCAGGGTCTAGTTTAATCTATTTTAATTGTATTTATGCTTGTTGGTTTTATGTATGTATTTTTAAATTCCCTGTGCACCGGCTCGAGTCCCTTCGGGGAGAGAGAGCGGTTTTATAAATTAAAATTATTATTATTATTATTATTATTATTATTATTATTATTATTATTATTATTATTATTATTATTATTATTATTATTATTATTATTATTACTGAGAAAACCTATTTTGCAAGAGAAGAAAATAAGTGCAAGGTTAGTCAATTTTGAGACAGGCTGTTATCTACCATACTGTTAAAGATTGACAAAGGATTCCCCCTGTCTTTTTTTTTTTAATATAAGCAAAACCTCTAGTGTGACCAGTGAAGCACTGTTGAGACATGTAGGTCTTTCTGCAAACTTAATTCATCTATCACTGAGTGATGGTCTTAAAAAAGATACTATGGATATCAGAGTCATCCTAGGAACACTGCATCATCATCGTTCAGGCACATGATGTCAAAAGCAAATAACTCCCCCCCCCCTGTGACAAATCCTGTGTGGGTTCAGCACATGTCTGAAGATAATGCAACATAAGACATGTATAATCTTAAGTAATGAGACACCCATTTGTGTGGCAATGCTGTCATCATATAGAGAAAGTAAAGAGGCAGCCAAGTGACAGCTATTTTAGAGATTGGGAGATAAATGGCAACACCCTATGGTGATACATTGCCAAATTGACTGTCATTCACACCCTTATACTGTACCCACACCATCGCACATACCCAGTCATCATACACATTATACACATTATACACATTCATGTGCACCCACTATCCCATGAACTGGCACCCACATACCTGTAAACAAACAACTTCCCCACTATATGTACTTACACTACTTTACAGAAGAAGACGTGAATGTAATGAATACGTTAGAAGAGGGGTCTCCAACCGTGGCAACTTTAAGTCTGAAGGACTTCAGCTCCCAGAATTCTCCAGCCAGCAAAGCTGGTTGGAGAATCCTGGGAGCTGAAGTCCTTCAGACTTAAAGTTGCCAAGGTTGGAGACCCCTGCGTTAGAAAAGAAACCAAGAGACAAAACCAAGAGGCTTTCAAACAGCAGAATGTTGTGAGCAAGACTAAACGTAGTTTCCATTGTATGGAGGAATTAAAATAAGTTTCCTAACAGCTTTCTGACATTCAGTGTGCCTTTCTACGCACCAGATTCTCCCTGCTGTAATTGTGAGGCTTCATACAAATCTTGCCATCACAGCAAGGAGAGGTTGAGACCCCACAAGATAATTGCTGGGGAGTTTCATTTGATTACTGCACAAATCTGAACCCACACCTGGTAGTACATTAGGAAAGGCATTTGTTTGGAGCCTTTATCTTGTAATTATACATAGATTGATTAAGGTTGCAATTAATAAGCTATAGCTTTCAGATATAACACCTAGGCAGTGCATTAAGTAATAATGAACACAACCCAAATTATAGTATCAGGAGTGACAGTAGAGAGAACAGATTAATAGGAAGAAAGGTTACTAAAAACTGAGCTGGCTTTAAAGTTCAAATAGGACCATATAAGGAGGGAAAACATGTTTCTTCTTTGTTTCTATAGAGTAGAATCCTCTGCAAGGAACATATAACTTCGTTTCTGCTCTCTCGTGCTTAACCTATGTCTAATATGTACACCCAAATCCTTTTAAAGGTGATCATTTTTAATCCAAAATGCAGTGTTAATCCAATCATAAATACAGGAATATCAATTCTAACTTACGTATCTTATGCCATTTATAAACTTAAGAGAACCGTAGAATATAGCAGTTCTTGTTTCTAACCTTTGCAGTTGATAGAAGCTAAAAAGCCTTTGATCTGCCTCCCCCCACTCTCCTTTTAACAGCCTTCTGATCTTGAGTCACAAAACCCATCACCACTTATAAAATACAATGTTTCCTTAAAGGCAATAGATCACTTGACAGGCAGGAATCTAACGCTGGAAAAGGCCTGGAAATTTAGCACCTCTGCCGGGCCAGGAAGATCTCTCTCTGCTGATAAAGAAGTTAACGAACAGAATATTTCCACTAACCATAAAAGTTACACTTTGTGCTTTCTCATGGTCATAAAAACATATTTCACTCACACCAAAGGCAAAAAAAATGTAAATAAGTCTTGCTGATGTTATTGTACCAGTCTGTTGTCAACAGAAACAAGCTTTGAACTGTTTCTGACCCAAATAAAACCTTCTTCCTAAGCAGCTGCCTTCTGCGTCTTCTACTCTTTGAGGAGAAACAATCTCAGGGAGATACTCACAAACAGTGTTTTCTTGAGCTTCATGACATTTGTTTCTGAATAGACCTATCTGGCTGGCATCATAAGGCATTCTTGCACAAGAACAAACTCTGTCCCTATCTGAGCAACGGATCAAGAAGTTCAAGTTCTGGTCTTGCCTGTGCCATCATTTCATACAAGGTTGCCTCAGACCACCTATCTGCAATAGGGGTAGGAATGATGCCAGATAGGACAGATTTATTTTCAAAGGTTGCTGTGAGGATCACAGTTACAACTGAGCACTAATGCATCCTAAGTGTACAAGTACTATGTCAATGAAAGAGAACAGAAAGAAAGTTGTATAAAATTTGCAAGATACACATTTGGAAACAATTCCTATAAATTAAATGGGAATAATGTCATCATAGTGGGCTAATACAATAATCTGTTAAATAAATGAGTAGTGGCCTACTCAGTCTGTTGTTGTGCTGTTGTCTATGAATAAAGTCAAGTTCTCTCTCTGTTTCCTATCTTACAGGACATTGATTTTGAACCAAATTTGGATCGGAGAACTCTTCAAACAGAATTCTTGGTCATTCCAATTATATTAAAATAATGTATATAAAATAGTTCAAAGTTTACAGAGATCAATCAGAATAGAACTGGAAGGGACCTTGGAGGTCTTCTAGTCCAAACCGGTAGGAGACCCTATACCATTTCAGACAGATGGCTGTCCAGTCTCTTCTTAAAAACCTCCAGTTTTTGATGAAGCACCTACAACTTATAGAGGCAAGCTGTTCCACTGGTTAGTTGTCCTTATTGTTGGGAAGTTTCTCCTTAATTTCAGGTTACTTCTCTCCTTGGTTAGTTTCCATCCATTGTTATTTGTCTTGCTTTCTGGTGCTTTGGAAAATAGGTTGATCCCCTCTTCTTTGTGACAGCCCTTCAAATACTGGAATACTTTATCATGTCTCCCCTAGTCCTCCTTTTCTCTAGACTAGTCATACCCAATTCCCACAACCGTTCCTCATATGTTTTTGTCTTCAGGCCTTTAATCATCTTAGTTGCTCTTCTTTGCATTTTTTCCGAAGTAATTTGTAATATACAAATATGCTCTTACAAATGTTCTTACTTTGTATAAGCAAAGTCACTTTGATAGAAGCAGAACCAGGGGGTGGGATTCAGCTGGTTCAGACCGGTTCGCGAGAACTGGTAGTTTCAGCAATCAGTTGACCCCGCCCTCCCACCCCTGTGCTAGTCTGCCCTATATTTCCTTTGTTTGAAGTGCAGCTGATAGGCACGGCAGAGCCTATCAAATTTTACTCATCGGGGCTGCAATAGAAGGTGAGTTTTAGAGCTGTTTTGAAACGAACTGCGCGCACACACAGCATGCATTTGGTGTGCCCTTAGCAAGCCACTTATTACACCGGTTGAATCCCACCACTGAATAGAACCATATCACTAAAAGGACTCTAGTAGAAAAAATGCTATGGTATTGAGACCCCAGAACACAATCTTATTAAAGCAAGACTAGGTGCTTCATCAAAAACTGGAGGTTTTTAAGTATCTGAAGTTCACTGTGGAACAATGAAGCATGTGCTCAGCTTCCTCTTGCTGTATCTTTTTCTGCTGATAAAAAAGACACTTCGATCGGGGCTGGGTTTTCCCACTGTTGTTTTACTGAGACTTCTAGAATTAATTCTCAGGCTGCAAGAATTAGAACAACCAGGTAACTAAGGAACATTATTAGGACACAGGAACCCTTAATCAATAACAATAACCCAATGTTATAACCCAATGTGTAATCCAAAAGGTGCCACCTCATTCCACTTAGCTTCCTCCAGTGCTTCTCAATTATTTTCTGTCATGCCCCCCCTAGGAAGAAGAAAACATTTCGCGCCCCCCGCGTGACTGTAAATAGTATCATCCGGGTCTAAAAGTCACACAGGCGGGTTTGGCTAATCAGGATAGAGCATCATGTCTATCCAATCGGGTCTGTTCTCCTCAAAAGGGAGGAGCATGCGCAGTCACATGTACTGGCTTAATGCTCACTATCGATGCAAATGTCAGCAGCGGTAGCCCGATTTCTTTAGCAAGTTTGATTAATTGGGGCAGCGTTATGTTTCACAGGAGAAGGTCCTTGTCAGCATCTGACTGGATACAGAGACATAAACACGGGGCTTGGCTTGTTATGACAGTGTTTGCCGAGGTCAAACGCGCCCCCCTTTACGGAGCCCCACTATTTGAGAAGCACTGGCTTACTCCTAGATAATGAGCCCAGGATGAAAGCCTTAAATTTTTATCAATAAAGCTGGTGCAATTCTTACTTCTCCAACAAGTATCTGATTAAAGTCTGACTTTGAATAAACTACTGTAACACAGATTATGTAGTTAAAAAGCAAAGGTGTTTTGCTTGGTTTAAATGAGACATGACTGGTGTGAGATTCATTCACCTTTATACACTGTACATGGCCAATTTGATTTAGGTTGAATCCAATACAAAGTTTACTGGGAATGAGTGCCACTGCCAATGGATAGATGGACATACTTCTGAATCACAATGGACTATTTAGTTACTTGGTTTATTTCCTCCAAACTGCCTAACAACACAATTTTTGCATTTAGAAATTTCTTTCCCCCCTATCTTATAAGATACAAATTGACTCAGCAATCTGAAGTTTCTTCGAAAAATGTAGAGAAAGAGAAAGAAAGGTTGAAAAAACAATGCTCAAGAGATAGTTAAAATTATATATAGATTCATAACTATTTGCCTGTGAATCACAAAGCTATTATACTTTGTATTTACAAAGTACTTAAATAATGTACTTATTTAGGGTCAACTTATGCCTGATGTAAAAACTTTATCTAGATCCTCATATTTTTCTATTGCTCTTACACTGGCCAGTGATCATAATAAATTTGTGTTCTGTAACTTAAAAGAAGTTTCAAATTCTTTTTCACAATGGCATCGAGAGAGGAAATCCTCCCGGAGTACATATCTGGCCTGCAAAAATCCAGACAAACAATGGATGGCAGCAAAGAGTTACTTTCCTGGATCTCTTTGCTGCTATCTAGAAATATTTAGATTTTTGCAGGTGAGATGGAGTTGCCTTAGGGATCCATCTTACCTGCCTTACAGTCCCCAATCTAAATCCCTTCTTCTCTGAAGCTAGTTATAAGTCAGTTAAATGGAATGATTTCAGTAATTTTATTTATTGAAAACATTAGTTGGACTTAACTCTTTTTGGTTTCAGTTGGACTAATCTTTATACCATTAAAAGATGATGAGGAGACAATAACTGTTTTCTAATTTTCTTCCAATGCATATTATCCTCTTAAAATATACTTTTCAACACTTTCCCTGTAGTTTAAACTTTTATTCATTTCAATTCTTGCAGAATTTGTATTTCTTTTTTTTAAATCTTGCAAAGATTAAATACGACGGCATCAATAAATTCCAGATAGCAATTCCCAACTGCTCACTTGAATGCTTAAAAGAGGCCTTTTCTTTAATGATAGTCTTTATTTTACTGCTGTAGCTGCAGTAGCTCCCACTTCATTGCAGTACATAGTAGTTTTATGACTTACTACAGCAAATCAAAATAAACACAAAAATCCAGAGCACTTCAATATGAGGTTTCTCAGCTACTATAGTTTGAAAGCAGCTCTGGACCTCCATGTTCCAATAAAGTTAGCACTGGTGGAGACCTGATTTACTTCTATCTCAACTGTGGTGTAACCGAAACAGTTATAAATGTGATTTTGAGACAATGGGGCTCTATTTTCCATTGTGTGGTCCTCCAAATTCTACACACACACACACACACACACACACACACACACACACACACACACACACACACACACACATAGTGGTGGGAACCAGCAACCACTACTGCCGGTTTGTTCAGGGTGCACCCCACGCGCACGCTTGGTGTATGCTGTGCGCGCATGCAAAGTACTACTAAAATTGCTCTGCACATGCGGAGAAGCAAAAAACAAGATAGCGCTGTCTATAGTGCCACCAGGAGAACTGGTTCAGGGGCGTGGCAGGCCTGGGTCATTGCCAGTTCCAGCAACCCAGGCCGCCAAGTTACTACTGGTCCGAACAGGTAGGGACCCATCTCTCTCTCTCTCTCTCCCTCTCTCCCTCTCTCTCTCTCTCTCTCTCTCTCTCTCTCTCTCTCTCTCTCTCTCTCTCTCTCTCTCTCTCTCTCTCTCTCTCTCTCTCTCTCTCTCTCTCTCACACACACACACACACACACACACACAACTTTATTAAATCAAATAAATCAAATAAACTATAACTTTATTAAATATTTTTTACAGAGTTAAAAGATAAACAGGAAAAGAAGAAAAGTAAGAAAGTAAGAAAGATTGTATTGGAAACACTAGAAAGGAAAGACAGAGAAAAGAAAGAAAGATATTTACAATACAATAGAGTTGGAAGTGACCTTGGAGGTCTTCTAGTCCAACCCCCTGCCCAGGCAGGAAACCTTATACCATTTCAGACAAATGGCTATCCAACATCTTCTTAAAGACTTCCAGTGTTGGGGCATTCACAACTTCTGGAGGCAAGTTGTTCCACTGATTAATTGTTCTAACTGTCAGGAAATTTCTCCTCAGGTCTAAGTTGCTTCTCTCCTTGATTAGTTTCCACCCATTGCTTCTTGTTCTGCCCTCAGGTGCTTTGGGGAATAGTTTGACTCCCTCTTCTTTGTGGCAGCCTCGGAGATATCGGAAGACTCCTATCATGTCTCCCCTACTCCTTCTTTTCATTAAACTTCTTTTCATTAAACTATTTACAATACAATACAATACAATACAATACAATACAATACAATACAATACAATACAATACAATACAATACAATACAATAGCAGAGTTGGAAGGGACCTTGTAGGTCTTCTAGTCCAACCCCCTGCATGGGCAGGAACCTTATACCATTTCAGACAAATGGCTATCTAACATCTTTTTAAAGGCTTCCAGGGTTGGGGCATTCACAACTTCTGGAGGCAAGTTGTTCCAGAGGTTAATTGTTCTAACTGTCAGGAAATTTCTCCTTAGTTCTAAGTTGCTTCTCTCCTTGATTAGTTTCCACCCATTGCTTCTTGTCCTACCCCCAGGTGCCTTGGAGAATAGTTTGGCTCCCTCTTCTTTGTGGCACCCTCTGAGATATCGGAAAACTGCTATCATGTCTCCCCTGGTCCTTCT
This sequence comes from Rhabdophis nuchalis, assembly GCA_039707465.1. Taxonomy (NCBI): domain Eukaryota; kingdom Metazoa; phylum Chordata; class Lepidosauria; order Squamata; family Natricidae; genus Rhabdophis; species Rhabdophis nuchalis. Next base: position 57,904,712 of record CM077644.1, on the reverse strand, counting down.
CTTCATCAAACTAGACATACCCAGCTCCTGCAGCTGTTCTTCATATGTTTTAGTCTCCAGTTCCCTAATCATCTTGGTTGCTCTTCTCTGCACTCTTTCCAAAATCTCCACGTCTTTTCTACATCGTGGCGACCAAAACTGTATGCAGTATTCCAAGTGTGGCCTTACCAAGGCACTATACAGTGGCATTAACACTTCACGTGATCTAGATTCTATCCCCCTGTTTATGCAGCCTAGAACTGTGTTGGCTTTTTTGGCAGCTGCTGCACACTGCTGGCTCATATTCAAATGGTTGTCCACTAGGATTCCTAGATCCCTCTCACAGTTGCTACTATTGAGCAAGGTACCACCTATACTGTACTTGTGCATTTTGTTTTTCTTGCCTATATGTAGGACCTTACTTTTTTCACAATTGAATTTCATTTTATTACATAGTGCCCAATGTTCAAGTTTGTCTAGATCCTTCTGTATCTTAAGCCTATCTTCTGGAGTGTTGGCTATTCCTGCCAGCTTGGTGTCGTCTGCAAATTTGATGAGTTCCCCATTTATCCCCTCATCCAAATCGTTGATGAAGATGTTAAAGAGTACTGGGCCTAAAACAGAGCCTTGGGGGACTCCACTGCATACTTCCTTCCATGTAGATGCAGTTCCATTGAGGACTACACGTTGAGTGCGGTTGGTCAGCCAGTTGCGAATCCATTTGCTGGTGGTGCTGTCTAACCCACAATTTTCTACTTTATCTAATAGTAGGTTATGGTCTACTTTATCAAATGCCTTACTGAAGTCCAGGTAAATTATATCAACAGCGTTCCTCTGGTCCACTGATTTTGTCACTTTGTCAAAGAATGCAATTAGATTCGTCTGGCATGATCTGTTTTTGACAAACCCATGTTGGCTTTTGGCTATTACTTTGTTTGCTTCTAGGTGTTCACTTATTTGTTGTTTAATTATCTTTTCCAGAATCTTTCCTGGTATTGAGGCCAGGCTGATGGGTCTATAGTTTCCTGGATCTGTTTTTTTTTCCTTTTTTGAAGATGGGAACCACATCAGCTCTTTTCCAGTCTTCTGGCAGTTCCCCGGTACTCCAGGATCTCTGAAAGATATAGTTCAGTGGTTCTGAGATCTCATCTGCCAGTTCCTTCAGAACCCTGGGGTGTAATCCATCCGGTCCTGGTGATTTGAACTCGTCCAGGGCAGACAGGTGCTCACTTACCATTTTCTCCCCTATTTCAACTTGTGTTCCTAATCTGATTTTTGTGGTGCTATTTTTGATTGTTTGGACTGTTTTATCCCTTTGTGTAAAGACAGATGCAAAAAAAGAGTTAAATAGTTCTGCTTTCTCCCTGTTGCTTATCATCTTCTTGCCATTTTCTCCTAGCAGTGGACCAATTGTTTCCTTAACTTTTTTCTTATTTTTAACATGTTGGAAGAAGCTTTTTTTATTATTTTTTACTTTTTTGGCAAGCCTTTCTTCATTGCGAGCCTTAGCTTTCCTCACTTCGTCTTTACAGGCTCGGGCTATTTGCTGATATTTTGCCTTAGTTATGTCCCTCTTTTTCCACTTTTGGAAAGTTATGTCCCCCTTTTTCCACTTTTGGATATTTAAAATATCCAATCTTTTTTACAGCAAATATAGACATACATGATATAATTTTCCCCCTTCAAAATTATATAACATAATTCCCCTTCCTTAATTAAAGTCCTTTTTAATTATTACATCCCGAAATCACCAATTCATATTTTTCCATTTTCAACAAAATGCCAATAAGGAGTCTTTTATAAAACGTACAGTGGTACCTCGGACCACGAACGCCTCTCATCACGTCCAATTCGCTTCACGACCAAAAATTTCCCAAAAAATGTGCCCCGGTTCACGAACACCGTTTCGCTGCACAAACGGAAAAGTTCGTAAAAAATGCTCCGCTGCACGAACTCCGCCTCACTTCACGAACTCTGCCTCGCATCACGAACTCCGCCCTCGCATCACGAACGGAAAAGTTCGTAAAAATGCCCGGATTCACGACCTCCGTTTCGCTTTACGAACCGGAGCCGCGGACATTTTAAAAACAAGGTCAGAACGGATTAACCGGATTTACATTGAACCCTATGGGAAACTGTGCCTCGCATCACAACCAAAAAACAAGGTCGGAACGGATTAATCGGATTTACATTGAACCCTATGGGAAATTGTGCCTCGCATCACAACCAAATCGGATCGCGACCAGAGTCATTTCACGAATTAAGTTCGTGATCCGAGGTACCACTGTAGTTGTTTTTTCCTTCCCTAATCAAACAGGTCAATGTACACATTTCTACAAGTTCTACCACCTTCACAGTCCATTCTTCTATTAAAGATATTTCTATATTTTTCCATCTTTGTGCATATAAGAATAATCCACCGAAGCCTGAGAAGAGACTGCACAATCATCTATCAGGAATAATATAAATCTCCTGCAAGAGCAGAGGGTTGGACTAGATGACATCCAGCATCCCTTTCAACTCTGTTACTGTTATTGTTACTGCTACTGTTACTGAGCTCTAGGTTCTGTAAGGGGACCATATGCTTTCCAGTTTCCCCCTCAGAAAAGCATGCAGTTTTGAAATTTAGACACGTTTCAGCACCTTAAGGTTCTATTTCCTGTCTCCTCCCCCTTTCTTGAGGATAAATTTTTAAAATATTTTTTTTTTATAATCTCCAAGATCTGCATCATATTCGCCCCTCATTCTCTGCATTTTAAATTAGCAGAATCAAAGATAATCATGGATCACTTCAAAATGCCCTCAAGGATTTCAGAAGGGAAAAAGCTCTGGTAAAATGGAAATGCATCCAGGTCTGAAAGAAACTCATTTCAATTTTCCAACAGTTCTGCCCTGTCAGGTGAAAGCAATACCTGATTCTTTCCACCTTGATTGAGATTGTTCTCAACCCACGGATAAATATTTCTCCCATTCATGCACTAAAACTGACAACGCCAACCCTCAGCTAATGTAACCTTTATAGTTTTTCCCATAGTACAACAAAAATGCACCCCAATAAAGTATATTCTGATAATTATCTTCCAATTTATTGTTATTTAGCACAAGATGGCACAGCTCGTCAGCTGAGCGAAATTTGTGAAATATATTTTTACAGCTTTTCTTGGCTGTACATGTATGATATTCTCTCATATATGGAAATATGAAACATGAAAAAGTTATAAATGATTCCCAGGTTGCCCAGTTCTTAACAGATGACTATATGAATTGCTACCCCACTCCAGTTTTTGTCTTGGTTACATTTTGTGCAATTTTGCAATAATAGTGACAGCGGTTAAAGTGGAAGGGGCAAGAGCCAGAAATCGCTAGGGAAAGAAGTTTAGCAAGATTTATTTCAAACAACTGCAAAAACTATCTTTATCTTTAATCGTCTTTAATCAGATTTTTATACCGCCCTATCTCCCAAAAGGGACTCAGGGCGGTGCACAGAAAGAATAAAAAGTAGTAAATACAATGATAATATAAAAGTTAAAAATACATTTTAATACAATGGGTCTGTGCTAAAACTTATACTTAAAAACCATTAAAATTATTATAATTGGGACTATCATAAAAGCTATGCTAGGCCAGCGACATGGAATAGGTGTGTTTTTAAAGTTCGACGGAAGAGGAGAAGGTCTGTGATGGTGCGAAGGTCGGGGGGGCAGGTCGTTCCAGAGGGCAGGACCTGCCACAGAGAAGGCTCTCCCCCTGGGGGTCGCCAGCCGGCATTGTCCGGCAGACAGTACCCCGAGGAGGCCCTCTCTGTGGGAGCGGACAGGTCAAAAGGAGGTATGTGGTAGGAGGCGGTCCCGCAGATAACCAGCTCCCGAGCCATGTAGCATAGTATATGGCATAGTATATGGCAGCACAAGAAATATACATATATTATATGACAAGAGAACACTTCTTTAGACTTCTGTAATGTTTCTTGAAGAACTACTGCATCTATATAACTTTAAGAGGAAATACAATATTCCTAATTACATATGGAAGGGACGTGGTGGTTCAGTAGCTAAGACTTGCTAAGTGCTTGTCGATCAGAAAGGTCAGCAGTTTGGTGGTTTGAATCCCTAGCGCAGTGTAATGGAGCGAGCTCCCATTACTTGTCCTAACTTCTGCCAACATAGCAGTTCAAAATGCAAGTAGAAAAATAGGAAGGTAACAGCGTTACTTTCCCAGCATTGGTGGGAAGGTAACAGCGTTCCATGCGCCTTCAGCATTTAGTCATGCTGGCCACATGCCAGCCACATGACCACGGAGACTTCTTCAGACAGTGCTGGCACTTTGGCTTTGAAACGGAACACCATCCCCTAGAGTCGGGAACAACTAGCACATATGTGCGAGGGGAACTTATACCTTTAATTACATATGGAGTACATACACAACACATGTTACTGGAGCACTGAAAAATAACTACACAACAACCGGTACCATTTAAACCATATAATTTAAAAAAGACATGCTGGAGACTATAGGTCTCAGCAAATCCCAAAGCAGATTTTAGCAAAGCAGATTTTAGCACTACAATACTTATAAATTGGGGAAATCTTTCAGCTATTAAATCCTATAGATGTTTCTATATGGTTGCCTTCAGTCTCTGAGAATGGATTATGAGAAAAGGATAACATTATTACCTGGAGCCGAAGGAGACCACTGTGCCTCAGACGACCGGCTGTGAGTCCCTCTTCGTGAAATGGGGCCTAGGGAGGCAGTTGGGCTTGCTGCTTGTATACCTGGCTCCCCGCTATGTAACAGCAGCCCTGCCCGAGCTACTCGAGGTGATCGCCGCGATGGCGGTGGAGACCCCCAGACTTATAGTCATGGGGGACTTTAACCTGCCATCGGCGGGCGAAACATCCGAGGTAGCTCGGGAGTTCATGGCTTCCATGACGGCCATGGACCTGACCCAAGTAGTTCAGGGCCCCACTCACGAGGGAGGACACACGCTGGATCTGATTTTTGTCTCTGGACACTGGATTAGTGATCTCGGAACAGGGGATTTAGTCATCTTACCCTTGTCATGGACAGATCACTCTCTCCTTCGGATAGACTTTCCAACCGTCACACCTCACCGCGGGGAGGCGGAACCGGAAACACCAAGTTGGTTCCGCCCCAGGCGCCTGATGGACCCGGAAAGGTTCCAGAGGGAGCTTGGGCCAGTACCTGTATCCCTGCCCCGCGGCTCGACTGAGGACCTAGTGGCCGCGTGGTATAGTGCGGCCACGGGGGCCTTGGACCGAGTCGCGCCCTTGCGGCCTCTCATGCGGCGTCGAGTCACCCAGGCTCCTTGGTTTACCGAGGAGCTTCGGGAGATGAAACGCCGCAAGAGACGCCTAGAGAGTAGGTGGAGATCTTCTCGATCCGAAGCTGACCGAACACTAGTGAGAGACCATATTAGGACTTACTTAGTGGCGCTAAGAGTGGCCAAACGTGAGTATTGTGCCACCCTTATCGCGTCCGCGGAAAACCGCCCTGCCGCCCTGTTTGGGGTGACCCGCTCCCTCCTTCATTTGAGGCCGCGGGAAGCCCCTCTGCAGGGTCGAGCAGAGGAATTTGGAGTATTTCTGCAGGACAAAATCACTCAGATTCGGAACGAGTTGCCCTCCACTAGTGGCCCAGTCGGGGCGTCCGGTGCTGGTCTTGAGATAACACCTTGGGAGGAGTTCGACTTTGTTACTACCGAGGATATGGACAGGTTGCGGAGGAACCTTAGAGCCACCACATGTTTATTGGACCCGTGCCCCTCCTGGCTTGTACTGGCATCCTGGGAGGTGACACGAGGCTGGCTCCAGGGCATTGTGAATTCATCTCTGAGTGAGGGGTACTTGCCCACCGTTTTGAAAGAGGCGGTGGTGAGGCCCCTCCTCAAGAAGCCATCCCTGGACCCGGCTTTATTAGAGAGCTATCGTCCCGTCTCCAACCTTCACTTTTTAGTGAAGGTTGTTGAGAGTGTGGTGGCTCAACAGTTTCCCCGACATCTGGAGGAAGTTGATTATCTAGACCCGCGCCAGTCCGGCTTCCGGCCCGGTCACAGCACTGAGACGGCATTGGTCGCGTTGGTTGATGATCTCTGGAGGGCACGGGATAGAGGTTGTTCCTCTATCCTTGTCCTATTAGACCTCTCAGCGGCTTTTGATACCATCGACCATGGTATCTTATTGCACCGATTGGGGGGGGTTGGGGTTGGGAGGCACCGTTCTACAGTGGTTCTCATCCTACCTCTCTGGTCGGTCGCAATGGGTGTTGGCAGGAGGGCAGAGGTCGTCCCCGAGGCCCCTCATATGTGGGGTCCCTCAGGGGTCGGTCCTCTCTCCCCTTCTGTTCAACACCTATATGAAGCCGCTGGGCGAGATCATCCGTGGTTTTGGGGTGGAATACCATCTGTACGCTGATGACACTCAGTTGTACATATCCACCCCAAACCACCCCAACGATGCCGTCGAAGTGCTGTCCCGGTGTCTAGAGGCCGTACGGATCTGGATGGGTAGTAACAAACTCAAACTCAACCCGTCCAAGACCGAGTGGCTGTGGTTTCCGGCACCCCGGTTCAGCCAGTTAAGTCCAACACTGGCCATTGGGGGCGAACAACTGGCCCCCGTGGAGAGGGCGCGCAACTTGGGTGTCCTCCTGGATTCCCGGCTGTCCATGGAGGACCATGTGGCGGCCGTGACCAGGGGGGCGTTCTATCAGGTACGCCTGATACGCCAGTTGCGCCCCTTACTGGACCGGGGAGCCCTTCGCACAGTCACTCAAGCGCTTGTGACATCCCGGCTGGATTACTGCAACGCTCTCTACATGGGGCTCCCCTTGAGGTGCACTCGAAAGCTACAGTTAGTACAGAATGCGGCCGCGCGGGTGATTATGGGTGCCTCAAGGCAAACCCACGTAACACCTCTCCTGCGCGAGCTGCACTGGCTGCCTGTGGCCTTTCGAGTGCGCTTCAAGGTGTTGACAACCATCTTTAAATCGCTCCATGGCTCGGGGCCTAGCTATATACGAGACCGCCTCCTGCCCCATACATCCCTTCGTCCGATCCGCTCCCACAGAGAGGGCCTTCTCCGGGTGCCGTCGACGGGGCAATGCCGGTTGGCGACACCCAGGGGAAGGGCCTTCTCTGTGGCGGGCCCGGCCCTCTGGAACGACCTACCCCCCGACCTTCGCACTATCTCGGACCTCCGTCTCTTCCGCCAACGTCTTAAGACGTATTTATTTCAACAAGCCGGCCTAGGATAGCCCCCTGTTCCTGACTTTTTTTTTTTAAAAAAAAATTATAATTTGGGAAGGTTTTTAACATGGGTTTTAGCACGGGTTAATCTAATTTAATATATTTTAAATTGATATTTATTGTATTTTTGTGGTTTTAATAATGCCTGTGCGCCGCCCTGGGTCCTAACAAGGAGAAGGGCGGGGTATAAATTTAATAAAATAAAATAAATAAATATTTTGTTTGTGAGTAAACAGAGCATACCGATCTATTTCTCTGACTGAATGATAAGGAAAATCAAGATGCCCTCTGATCAGCATCTGTCTCTGAAACCCACTACGATAGGAACAGGTGCTCTTCTGAGAACGGAGAGACAAAGTGATAATTCTACAGATTCACACCAAACTGGTTGTGTCAGAAATGTCCATCTGGGTTCAGTTCCAATTGGGGAAAAAGACACTGGAAACATGGAGACTGCTTAGAAAGATGGTTTAATGGTGGATAGGACCACATGGCTTGAGGTCCTGGGGAAAAAGGTGATCACATGCTTCCAGGTGTTGGGTGAAGAAGAAGGGCCGAGGGAGGGGCTTGCTAGGCTTTTTATAATCTGTTCAGCCCCACCTATCTGTCTCCTGTTCCTGTGTAAGAAATGCATTCTGATTGGTTGTCAGACTCACATGGGGCCATGCAGGGGCAACTATCTAGGCTGAGTCCAGGTTTGGTTGAATTCTCAGATGCCAAGGGCTAATACTAGCATGCCTTGATTCCATCATCCTGGAGCTGATGGGGAGGGGGTCTTTGTTATGTAAATAGACTGGCTTGCCATTTTAACGGCCCATTGACAAAAGGGGGGGGGGGGTAGGCAGGAAGCTGCAGGAATTAAAACATGTTTTTCCCTTTTCAATATTTGTTGAAAATGTAATATTCTGCCTTTTCAATATTTCCTAGGATATTTCATTTTTCTAGGAGAGGGGTGGGTTTTAACTTCCTATAGTAGAATAGGATTGTTGGCATCAGGCCATTTCTATTCTGGAAATGTCAGTCCTCAGTTATGGTGACCTGCACCTGATCTTATTTATGGGGACGGGGGGGGGGGGGGGATGAAATTGGATGGTATGACCAAGAGGAAGATTGGGAAGAATTTCCCAGATTAGCGTATGTTTTCCAGCCTCTTGCAAGTTTGAAAATGTTTATTACCATGGGTCCTTTACTCACAATTTTGAATTAACTACTGGTCTCTGGGTATTAGCCAAAGGAGTAATGCCAGATATATTTGTACAAAGAGTGAAACTGCCCTTTGAATCACAGAAGGAGGCAGGGTGGGGGGTGTAGGGAGCGAGGCAAGGAGGAGAAAAGCATGGCTTGTGTTTATTGGACAGAGATTTGAATATCTGAACAGAGGCCAAACCTCTAGAAAGACATGCATATATGGCATTCAGGTTCTGCCCTCATGGGTGATTCACCCTCCACCAAAATGCTAATATTTACTAACAAGGCTCATTATACAACTAAAGGAAACATTTGTACCATTTTGGAAATGCCATTTCAGGGCATCCTTTGCCAACTGTTCCTGTTGGGAAGGAACAGTTCCTGCTTTGCAGCAAGACGGGAAAATAGCTTCTACTCAGACTTGCCTGTCATTCTTTTCCTAGTTCTGTGGATTTGGACATTTAAGGTGGGAGTCTCTGTTCCCTCGGCCAGTTCTACCCTCCCATATTCCTTATCCATATATGTTCTGGTTCTTTGAGTCTCAGTGAGGCAAGAAGGTTGGGATCAAATTCTTAGTCAGATCTTCCTCAGAAAAGAGGTGGAGGTTCCTGTGAGTTTAATCTTGTAATGAAAAGAGGTTGATGTTTGTTTGTTTTTTAGCTGAATGCCAGACATAGTTGCAGTGTAACAGACTGATGCTGTATGGGATAAAGTTAGCTGGAAGGTTTTGTCTTCCCTTTTTCCATTTAAATTGTTGAATGTTCCTCACCACTTTCGCAAGTGGTGTCAAGTTCCAGAGGCTGTGCCATGGGTTTTAGGCAGGGGTCTCAAACTCGCGGCCCACAGGCCAATTGCGGCCCACAGGATGGTATCTTGTGGCCCCCACTGTGATATGAAAGTATAATATTAGCGCAGCCCACAGGGGGAGTGAATCCCTTATGCGGCCCAGCCTCACCCAGACTCTGCCTCCAGCGGCCCCCGGGTAAATTGAGTTTGAGACCCCTGGTTTTAGGTTTTAGGGCTGAAAGGCCATTGGAGGCATACAACATCCTAGAGGTGGAGCTCTTGCCTCCCAGTCAGGAGGTTGTGAGTTCAATCCTAGGTAGAGGCAGATATAGGGTCTCCTGCTTGGGCAGGGAGTTGGACTAGATGACCTGCAAGGTCCCTTCCAACTCTGTTAATCTGTTACATAACAAGGAAACCGCAGACACGACACAGAATTTATCTCCTGCCTAGGGCGCCGCACTTCATTATCAGTTGTCATCATTATGATCAGTGATATTGTCCAGGGGTGGGGTTTAAAAATTTCAACAATGGGTTCTCTGGTGGGTATGGCCATGGTGGGCGTGGCCTAGATAGCCTCCTGCACCAGTGTGTGTGTGTGGGGGTCACCTTCCCCAGGTTCTGGAGGCTTTCCTTGAGCCTCTGGGAGGGTGAAAACTGTTTCCCCCAGGCTCCAGAGACCAACTGGAGGCCCCCCAGAACTTCTGGGAGGCCCATTTTTCCCCTTCCCCAAGCCTCTGTGCCAGCTCTGCACTTACCTCGCATCCAAAATGGGCCACGTGGAGACTCCTGGGAAAGGCGGGGATGGGTGGGAGGGGCCAGCCAGAGGTGGGATTAGGAGGTTCTCCGAACTGGTCGTAAAGTTATCTACAGGTTCTTCCGAACCCAGGCGAATCTGTAGCAGCCCACCCCTGATATCGTCCTCTTTGAGAATTAGAAACTCCCATGAAAGCAGCCAAAGAGCACCAACTTCCTTAGAATGTTCCATGTGCTAAATGAGAAGGTTTCTGTTCAAATATTCATGGATGTAGGTAGCTAAAATCCGAAGAATAGCATAATCCTGATTATCCCACAAGCAAACCCTATCCAAGAATATTTTCTATATCCTTGAGATTCATATGTGAAACATACCTCAGGCCCTCCCTTGCACAAGGAACCAGTTTATCACCTAGACCCAAAGAAATGGAGAAATAAATAATCTGGTCCCCCTTACCACTATAGGAAGATATTTCTGAATATCTCCCAACACATAACAGGATTCATAGCTCAACCTTCAGAGGTGACTATCTGTAAACCATTCCTTCCATTACCAGGAGGAAAGGAATATTGTCCAGTTAATAATCTTCACCAGACAGGATAAGTGCCTGAAGTAAATACATGCTTATTTAACTTCAGAAAAGCAGAATTCTTTGGAGATCGTAGAAAAAATTGAGAATGGGCAGTAATGTGGAGACAGCAACGTGTTCCTCCAATGTACAGTAATAAGTCCAAGCAGGAGTAGGCATATTCATTTTATTTATTTTGATTTTATTTATCAAATTTATTTGCCACCTAGCTCATCAATCAATCAATCAATCAAATTTTTATTTATATAACCGCATCCTCTCCCCAAGGGGACTCGGAGCAGTGCACAGGGAAAAATTAAAATACTATAAAAATATATACATAAAACAAATACGATGGATAAAAATGAATTAAACCGAAATTGTCCCTGCGCTAAAATCCCCTCAATTTAAATTATACTAAAAAAAACCTAAAACCCTATCAAAAGACGGAAGACTAACCTAGGCTGGCCAAGCAGAAAAAGTGTGTTTTCAATTTTTGACGGAAGGAGCGGAGGTCTGTGGTTGTTCTGATTTCGGGGGGAAGGTCGTTCCAGAGGGCCGAGCCCGCCACAGAAAAGGCCCTTCCCCTGGGCGTCGCCCGCTGGCATAGCCTAGTGGACCGCACCCGGAGAAGCCCCTCTCTGTGGGAGCGAATCGGATGTATGGGGCAGGATCCGATCCCGCAGATAGCTAGGTCCTGTGGTTAAGGCAACTCCAAGCAACTTAATATTATTGCATTAACATAAATATTTATTAATTAATGCAATCATGTTTAATTTTAAAAATCAAGATCCTTCAAAGGTTTAAACACCTCAAGATGTTTCTTGTTTTCCCGAAGTGTGATGTTTCATTAGGTGAAGCTCACATAATTTGCAGAATAGAAATAAAATAGCAATAGCTGAAGAAACCAAAAATGCACATCTGCTAAAGATATAATGGTAAAGGCACCCATAAAGATAGCAAATGGTTGGTGGTCTCTAGACATCATGATATATAATCCATATGATTATCATGTGTTTAATGACTTTGTCTTAGAATTGAAAAGAAAGTAAGCTTTGTGGGTATGTTTAATTGCACCAAATGGGCACATAACCAGATATATTTGTCCCTGTTGACCACAACTGGTTATTTTTCTAGCAATGAAAAATCCTAGAAATGTGTTCAAAGACAGACCTAATTAAAAAAGAAAAAAGCAGTGTTTATGGAAATTAGTGTAACAGCTTATAGACTTTCACATATAGTTAATTTAAATTTCAGCTAAATATAGATCCAGTACAGGGAAGCAATGAACCTAATGAAAGAGGATAAAAATATTTATGGAAATAAGTATCCTTAGAGTCAAGGGGCATTGTAGGAAGCTCCATATTTCATGAAGAACCCGTTTTAGCACTGAAACTGCAAGAAACAGTGCAAATTGGAGCAGATACAATATTAAAAATAGATTGCAGAAGCTGCTAGCACTTTTCATTAAAGGAAAAGTGAAAAATTTAATTGGAAGACCAATGACGTCAAGGCCCATCTTGCTATTGCCTACAAATTGGGACTTTTCCAGTTTGCATGGCTGCTTTTCTCATCAGACTCTGATTTTAAATCGTCTTTTGCTCATTCCTAAGTTGGGATGCTGACATCAAGCCAGCACAAATGGCTTCCAGGGTTTTACAGTAACAGCCCCCAAACAGGAGCCTTCCACATGTACATGGGCAATTACTATGTTAATTGAAGACAAGTCCCATTTAGCCATGCTGGCTAACAGCAGTGGGAATTATTGTCATGCATATTCAGAAAGGTCTTCTTTGGGGAAGAAGAATGAGTTGATTTGCCTCATTTCTGAGTGGGAATCATACAATAAAAAAGGAGGAGCAAATAGGTCACTTGTGAATAGCTTGAGCCAAGAGGAATGCTGGCAGGCCTCCTCCTCCTCCTCCTCCAATGTGCTAAACAAGGTAAAGAATCTAAGAAACACTCATTGCAAAACTATGCTTGGAGAAAAAAAAGCTGAAGCAAAACAAAACAAAACACAACTTTCTCCTTGTGGAGTCCCTTTTGGGTTGAATGTCAGGAAAAGCGAAAGTATGGAATGGAATTTCCTGAGTTACAACTAAAGCAATTAAGAGTGGGCAAGCTGCCCTTGTGCAGAATACCACAGCGGAGTTATTTCAGGTGATGTACCCCAGTCCCTTTCATGGGGAGGGAATGTTTGTACTTTAGACAGAGTTCACAGCCCTGGGTCTGTACAGATTTAAAGCTGGAGGGTTTGGGGACAGTAAGTAGGATCCAAGGCACAAAGGGGACTATGATTGCAGTGACAGCACTCTGGGCTATTTATAACGAGCTCTGCTTGATGGCTTTCGCTGTGGTGGCAGCTTTGGGAGATATTTTTAGCTCACTGCAGGATTCACAGTGATGTTTGCACTGTGACTGTGAGCAGGAGGGGGTGACATAAATTGGGGTTTGAATAGAATCCAAGAGGACAAGCTGCCTTCTTCATCTTGAAATGCATTTGTAAAAAGAAACATTGTCTCTCGGCAAAGCAGCCTGGGGGCTCCGAAAATGGCTTCAGGTAGGAGAGCTGGCCACTCTCCCAACACCTCAAGCAGTATGCATGGAAGGTGTGTTCTGCACAGCCAATTCATAACTTGGTAAATGCTGTTTCTTAACAAATCTGCCACTTCTAAGCAATGCAACGAGACATTGCTTCTCCAGGAGACATTCTCTCACCCAGTTTTTCTTATCCTCCCTTTTTTCTTAAGGATTGGAACAAACAGGACTCAGTTTTGCTAGCAAGTAGGAGAGTAGGGAGACAGAATGGGAATAGCCATTGTTGAAGGCTCTTTGGAACTGCACATGTGTTAAGACAGTATTTCTGGGTCACGCAGATCAGAGGGACTCCAAGTTACAGGAGACTGCATTAAGGAGAAAGAGGAAAATTCAGAGATGTCTATAGCAATCTGAGACTCTCAGAACATGGATACCTATATGTTGATGTCATCGTGAAAATCCTGCCGTATGTGTTTGCATCCCAATATCTAATACAATTATGTATATTACAGTACTTGTACAGATAGTCCTCACTTACTGACTGCAATTGGGACCAGCAACTCCATTGCTAACTAACACGGTCATACAGTGAAATGACATGTGACTGCATTGACTTAATAATGTCAATTGCAAGTGCAGTTGTTAAGGGAATCACATGCGGTCATTAAGTGTGACATCACATGATCATGACTTGCAACTTCCTGTTCACTTCCCCATTCATTTTGTCTATCAATAGTTGGCTGTGAAGGGACTTCCGGTATCCGGCTCCAGCGGCGACGGGCGAGCCTAGGGCTCGCTCGCCGCTTTGTTGCCTTTTCTGCCCCCCCCACGGGGGCGAAACTCTCCGGTTACCGGAGGTTTCCCGTAGGGTCGGCTCAGAGGGAGCGTCCCTCGTCACGGCGGTGGGGAGAGCGCTCCTCTCTGCGACCTAGGTGGAGAGGAACATGCTGCGGGGGTTTTTTCCTTCGCCAACGGCTGTCGGCGCCATTCGCTTTAATGGAGAGGGCTGAACGGAGAGACCGGGTGGATCACCGAGGCTTCAGCTGCGAGGGAGAGTGAGTTTAAAAGAACACCTTTTTTTTTCCTTGCTGCCAGCCAGGCTGAACGGACTGGGAGGGGGGTGTTTATTTCTAAAAAAAACCCCCTCGGATTTAAGCGGCACGTTAAAATGGCTTCTCTGCAAAGAGAAAGTGGAAACTCTCACTCCGGATGGTCTTTAACAAGGGAAAGTGGAATGCGATTCTTTGCAACATTGTTTCTAGGTCTGGCTGGTTTAAAAAATTCTTATTTTGCTACTCTCTCCCTCTGGCTCTGAGATGGGCGGTGGAAGTGGCTTTTCTTTGTCCCTGCCTGACTATTTCAACTAAGGAAAATTTCCAGCGTCTCTTTGAAAGCAGGACTCTCTCTGGATTTTTGAAAAAAAAAATTCTTTTGATGGATTTGTGATTTCTTCTCTGGAATACCTTCGTTATTACTATTTGCTGACCTGGGAAACTGTGTCTCTTTTGGTTTCTGAATTGTTTGCAACTTCACAGCCCTGAACTGAACTGAGCTCCTGATTTGCCCCACCAGCCCCACCCGGAAAACGCCATCTTGGTGGCAGTGACTCTAACTTTTAACCATGGCACAAGAAGCAGCACTTGTAAATTTGGAACAAAGGATGGCTTCTCTTGAAACCTCTATGCAAACTTTGATATCAGAAATAAAGGCCCAGAGGGCTGAAAATATTACCTTCAAGAAGGAACTACTGGATACCCGGAAGCAAGTGTTGGAGAACACACAGAAGAATGAAGAACTGGAGGGGGCTAAGGGAGAGATTAAAAATGTTTCTAATGAGGTGGGGGAAATAAATGGGCATGTGTCTAGGATAGATATGGAAAGAATGACATATTTTTTGAGATTTCAGAATGTTCTTGAGGAATCTGGTGAATGCCTGCCTGATCTTATGAGTACAATTTTAGCAGACTATTTACATAAACCTAAGGATGAGATCAGGGGGGACATTGACCTAGCCTATAGAATTAATTCTGCATATGCCAGGATAAATGAAGTGCCTAGAGAGATACATGTGAAATTTGTTAGAAGGTCAACCAGAGAGGAAATCCTGAAAGCGCAGAGAGAGAAACCTCTAACTCACCAACAAAAAACGGTCACTATCTTGAAGCAGATCCCTAGAAAAATTAGAGATGCAAGAAGGAATTTTTCCTTCTTGTCTAAAACCTTGTTTGATCACGGGATTTGGTTCAAGTGGATGACACCTGAAGGGATGCTGGTGTTCTGGGAAGGAGGAAGAGTGAGGATTAAAACAGTTGCTGAGGCGGAAGCCTTTCTTAAAAAATATTCCTCTGTCCTGGGGGAAGATCCAGGGGGGACGGAGGGGGCCACGGCCCCGCCTACGGGGGGCCAGGGAGGAGAGAAAGAAGATACAATAGCCAAAAGACTTAGATCAAAAAAATAACTTTGCCTTGATTTTTCTTGAACAATTTTGCATAATATTTCTATCTGGATTTTTTGTAAATGTCTGACAGCATGGAACGGAGAATTTAGGTAAATGTACTTGCTTTCATCTTGTAGTGGTATGGAAAATGTTTTCTATGTTAACTTTTTTATTGTGTATTTTGAGGTCTCGGAAGGTCCGACGACTCTGACGTGAATGCTCTCAAAATTTCTTTGTAACCATTACCCTATCCTGTTAAAAAATGTAAAACCAATAAAACTTTTTCAATATAAAAAAAAAAAAATAGTTGGCTGTGAAGGTCCACAAGCTGCAACTACCATAAAGGCATGTTGGTTGCCAAGCAGCCAAATCACAATCACATGACCACGGGGTGGTGGTGGTTTCAACTTTGAGAACAGGACATAGGTCTTCATATTCAGCAACATTGTAACTTGGCACAATTGCTGGTAAACGAGGACGATGTGTATCGTAATGCCATGATGCCCATTTTATTAGCTCCTCTTTGCTGCAATAGATGCCCATGTGTCCCTAAATAGTTTTCAATGGATTCCATTCAGTCCTTTTTATTTATTTATTTTAGCATTCCTCAAGTTTAGCTCCTTTTTTTGAAAAAGCCATTGATATGGTGAACATTGGTAGATTTCCTGCTTTGCCAAAAGTCACTTGTGGCCTTTCCTGGCACTTCAGCAATACCTTAGGTCAATGATGGTGAATCTTTTCGTCACAGAGTGCCCAAACCGGAAGGCGTGCATGTTTGTGCGCATGCTCCAGAGCTCTGGAAACTTGACGACCAGTTGGCCGGCATGCATTTTCCCCTCAAAAGCCCGATGACCAGCTGACCAGTGCACGTGTGCCTCAGAAACCCAACAACCAGCTGGCTGAGCTGGGGCAACGGCACACATACCCACAGAGAGGACTCTACATGCCACCTCTGACACACGGCCATAGGTTCGCCATCACAGCCATAGGTATTGTTATAAAAAGCTCCTCTGCACAGTTTTACACCTATTGTTTTCTGTCACTTTAATGACCAGGCTAATTGTGGAATATGAAAGCTGTGATATAATACCTGTAAGGCATTGGCTGGGGGAGGCTGCTTACACACTGAAATATATGCAAGTCTTATTCATATATTTCATGGGTCAAGAGATGAAATGGCATCTGATATGAACAGATACATTCTGTTAAGAGTGTGCCTAGAGAGGGTAGTTTCAGGCCAAATACTTGCTTAGAATAAACTACTGTCTTCTCAGAATAACAGAATTGGAAGGGACCTTGGAGGTCTTCTAGTCCAACCCTCTGCTCAGACAGGAAACCCTATACCATTTCAGATAAATGATTGTCACCTCCAGTGAAAGAGCACCCACAACCTCTGGAGACAAGTTGTTCCACTGATTATTGTTCTGTCAGCAAATTTCTCCTTAGTTCTAGGTTGCTTATCTCCTTGTTTAGTTTCCATCCATTTCTTCTTGTCCTGCCTTTAGGTGGTTTGGAGAAGAAGATTGACTCCCTTTTCTTTGTGGAAACTCCTTAGATATTGGAACACTGCTCTCATGTCACCTCCAGTTCTTCTTTTCATTAAACTAGACATACCCAATTCCAGCAAATGCTCTTTATATGTTTTAGCCTCCTGTCCCCTAATCATCTTTGTTGTTCTTCTCTGCACTTTCTAGAGTCTCAGCATCTTTTTTACAGTGTGACAACCAAAGTTGGATGCTGTATTCCCAGTCATTGTGTTGTGCAAAAAAGGACAGAGGAATTCAAGTAGGGTTATTCCTCTTCTTCAGCTATGGGCCCAAGGTCAAAGTCCTAGAGTGGCATCATAACATTTGAAACCACTCTAGGAACTTGCATTCCCTGACTGTTTGACTTTTGACTGTCTCTACTACTGAAAAGGGACAAAAGTTAATAAGTATCCTTTGGCTTAGTTTGCAGTGGCCTAGATCAAGCTATCAAGTATTTTAAAAGTGTTGTTGTGATGATGATGATGATGATGATGATGATGATGATGATGATGATGATGATGATGATGATTCATCACAATCAGCCAGATGCTTAGAATGATTTTTATGCCCCTATCAAATCCTGCCCAGGGACAGAAGAATAGAATAGAATAGAATAGAATAGAATAGAATAGAATAGAATAGAATATAATTCTTTATTGGCCAAGTGTGATTGGACCCAATTTGTCTCCAGTTCATAAAGAAAAGTTAGATGTTGTTGATTGGTAGTGTTAAAAGTATCGTCAAAACACATGGAGTTCATCCAGTCCAAGACACTCCAATTTTTTAACCTCCTCTGATTGCTTTCATACCATTTCTTAAGTCACCCTAATGTCTGTCACTCTGAATACTTTCACTGTGTTTTCAACTTGCTTGATCCATGCTGCATTCCTTTTGTGACTCATATTGCTTCCCCACAAAATGTTTGAAAACAAATAATAATAATAATATGTTGTTGTTGTTGTTGTTTGTCACACAGTCAGTCAGATATTTAATTGTTGGTATTATTAATAAAAAGAAGTATCAGGAAATGATGACCTGAATACTGTCAATGATGGTCTTTTCTGTTTGATTAAAGCGTGCCACATCCTGCCTTGCAAGCACATTGGAGTCAGCATTTCCCCTGAGCAGTGGCTAATTGGGTCAACTGTACCATGCAAACACAACCATAAGGAAGTTGTGTATTGTAGCACAGGCTAATAGATGCTCCCACCTCATCAATACCGCTGCTTGTCCTGATGCAAACATCTTTCTGCACTCGCCATTTCATGACCTAATGACCATATTGTTATGTACATTGGGGGTGGGGGTGGAAGGATGACTGCATAGAGGCTACTGTTTCTCATCTAAAATGTTCCCACCTATACTACAAAAAAATTTACATGGGAGGAAAGACAGACTCTAGAAGGCTTCCCCGCCACTCTCTTTTCTGCTCCAGACGGAAAAATGTGTGCCAAGCTGCACTGTCTGAATTTCTAATAAGGGCACTGACTTTCGCTACCCATTTCTCTCTATCTCCTAGCTAAATACATAAAGACTGCTGTTGGGATATCCCCGTAGTAGAAGTTCTGGGTATCCGCTGAGCAAATGAATTGGTCCTCTGGAACCCAAACCTTCCTGAAACTGCAATCATGATGATAAAATTAATATTAGATGACGATGGAAAAATCATTGGTTAAATCTGATGTAATCATCCTTAACCATAGAGACAAAACAGATGACCAATATCCATTAAGGGGAAATGCTGCTCCGAAAACTAATTTCAGACATTTTAGTTCAATTGCGGTGGAGCTGCACTGATATTTGGCCACCAGAAAACCTGACTTGTCATTCCCTTTTTCTTGCCCTTCCCATACATGCAGAGAAAGCAAGACTTGCTGGCTAGCTTCTGTGTGGGTCAATCTAGCATGGCCCGCCTTCATTTTGGAGGGATTGTTCCTTGTTACACATCCCCGTGCCTTTCCCTTGTTTTCCCAGATATTTGCTTGCATTTATGTCCCCACTTCACCCTTCCCCATATTATCTTGTACAACACTAACACAGACACTTTCCTTCCTTGCATCATATGGTACCATTGTAGTTCTATAATGATGAAAATAATAAAGAACGGTGTGTTCTTTCGTTCCTACATTCCTCTGAAGGTCCATGGAAGAACTGATAGTTCCGCTTCAGAGAAACCAGATAGCAATGTTCCTGTTTGCACTTTAGAGATGCTTAAAAATAAAGGGAAAGGAAGGGAAACTTTAAGTGCTGGGGGGGGGAAAGGGTTGGTGAAGCAAGGGAGTTTATTTGGACCATTTGTGATGCCCATTGGGAGATATAAGGGTTGAATGGGATATGAGTTTTTAGGGTTGAGGTTACCGCATTGACTCATCGGTTCACATTGGATCCACCACAAGATTTTAACTGCTGAGCTGACCGTGAGGATAACAGCCCAGGCAGCATAACAGCTTGGCTACCTGGGGCAGTGATCACCCACTGGAAACGAGGAAGCATGCCAGGCATTGCAGAGTTGGAGGTACCATTAGAACAGAAGAAAGCACACAGGAGACCATTCATTCCAAAGGTCTTGAGATGACTCACATCAGAAAATGGCAGTTTTGAGCCACAGCTAGAAAATACAGGTGTAGGGTAAAATGGATTGGGAGAAGGGAAGTATTATCTGCCTTCCACTCAGGAAGTAAGGTACAGCCTATGCTGGTGGTCATTACTGGCGTTACACCAGAGGTGGTATTCAGCAGGTGTTGACCAGTTCTGGAGAACCAATAGCGGAAATTTTGATTAGTTCGGAGAACCGGTAAATACCATCTCTGACTGGCTCTGCCCCTATTCTCTGCCTCCTGAGCCCCGGCTGATCGGGAGGGAATGGGGATTTTGCAGTAACCTTCCCCAGGAGTGGGGAGGGAATGGAGATTTTATAGCATCCTTCCCCTGCCACGTCCACCAAGCCGCACCCACCAAGCCATGCCACACCCACCAAGCCACACCCACAGAACCAGTAGTAAAAAAAAAAATCCCACCACTGCATTACACCTTAGATGAGTCAGCGTATACAGACAGTCCATGTTTAGCAACTAAACTATTTTTCATCATTAGTGTAACTGTGAATGATTGCTGTGTGAGGCAGTTGCTAAAGGAGGACTACTTGTAATTTCCTCGTTTCATTTCCTTATCCTAAAGTTCATAGATTTGGCACTTCCACATTGCCAAATCCCTCAAAAGTGGTTTGAAAATTATATACAGCTACCTTCAGTACTATTGAATCAGAAGCACTGGGAACAAGGAGATATAATATTGCAGTTTTCATATGGCGATAGATTTATCATCTATCTACCAACTATCATCCTGTATATAATTTGATTATTATTGTAGGCTGTCCAGAGTCATGTATATGATATGGGCGACCCTATAAATTGCAATAAACAAATAAATATCAGGGCCATAAAAATCCATTCAACTCACTCTATGCAAAAAAGGGCCATATCATGATGCAGTAGCCAGAAGCTGGGTGCATGGAGTAAAAGGAATTGGTTGCTTTATACCATTTGTTTTTCGTGGGTACCCAGTGAGATGTGCGCGCCTGTCAAGCTAAATCTGCCCCTTCTAGGAATGTATCTGAAGCTCAGGAACTGGGAGAAGAGGGGGAGGTAAGGATTTCTTCCAGGGATGAAACTGCCAACCCCAACTCCTCATTCATTGGAAGGTCCAGATGAAAAAATAACTATAATGGCTTCCGGCATCCCAGCTAGGAAAAGAGTAAATGAGGCTCCATTGTCAGAATGACTTGGAATCATAAGGCAAAGAGCAGAGAAGTCCCCAAGGTATGGTTAATAAAGTCAAGAGGATGACCATGAAGGCACAATTAAAACTTTCATCTAAAAACCAGAAGAAGCTGTGGATAGTGCTGGTAGAGATTCAGTCTGGGAATGGTGGAAGTATACCCTGCAAGGACCATGGCACATTGGCACATGTATGTTTGCTTAGAATTGCATGCCAAGAACAACCTAATGTATCTGGATGTAATATCTCATTTTCTTCTTATTCACATCCCCCCCCCCCCATGCATTTTAAGGTAAAAATAAGTTTTCATTAAATTCTGTCCATATGCTGCAAGAGATTTTGTGCAGTGTTCAGGCATGTATCCCATACTGAATTTGGGATGAAAGAGCTTGCCCTTCAGATGTTTTTGACCACAGTGATAATAATCCCTTGCTATAGGTCAGGCCGGCTGGGCGTGAGTCCAAAATATCTGAATGCTGTCAGAATGCCGACTCCTTTCATATATAGAGATAATCTACTTTCATCTCCTCTCCTTTTCTGCTTTGGTCCTCACTTATATATTTATAATTGCATTGTCATACAACAACACATCATCTTTAAAGGGGCATCTTATTCTGGCCTGCAGCCTTTGTGCAGTTCTTGAGTGACCACCACAAGATTTCTAATTCCAAGCCATTTGCTCAGTGTATCATGCTATGTCTGCATTGCACCCTCTCTCTGTCTCTCAAGTGGACACGTACACACACACACACACACACACACACACACAGAGCTGTTCTGGTCTCAGATATGTTGGTTAGGCTACAGAGGCAGATTAATTAGCTTGGGGATGCAGGGATTGAGGTGTGAGCCAAGGCCCTATGGCAGATGCACTGTCCAGATGGATAAAGTGACTCTGTTTGTGCCTATCTCAAGAGGGAACTGTTCTTTCCCTTAACTAGAGCCATCCTTCCTGTTGGCCAAAAAAAAAAAAGAATAAAATTTAAAAGCAGCATCTCAGACAGCCTGGGATGTTTTCCAGCTCAGAAGTTTTCTTCTCCAGCTGAATACATGGTAGGAGGCTCAGTGCCAGGATGACAGAATTTGCTGCTTTAAGCAAGCTGAAGAAATTCTTGCTCAATCATAGGCTTCCTTCTCAATAGACTCTAACACCCTAAAATCATATGGGGTCTATCCGAGCCCAGAAGCACATTGTCTTCTGTAGGCAGGTACCACAGCATGTTTGAGAATAGAAGCCAGAGTGGAGTGTTTTGCCTGTCATCTTTCTTCTGTTCTTCTCCCATGTCCTTTAAACCAGGGGTCTCCAACCTTTGCAACTTTAAGTCTGAAGGACTTCAGCTCCCAGAATTCTCCAGCCAGCAAAGCTGGGAGCTGAAGTCCTTCAAACTTAAAGTTGCAAAAGTTGGAGACCCCCGCTTTAAAGCTCTGTGGAGCTTGATATTTGAAGAGATCTATTTGGGAGTCCATAATACAAGCGATAGGCAAAGGTGAAGCCTGTACCACTGCATCTAACTCATATTTCTCTTTAAAAAATGGCCAATCAGTTTCGTTGGCCTAGAAGTTCTGCTTTTGGATGTTCTCAGATCAGCAATCCCCAGCATTTGAGGAGCCCACTCTTCAGGCTGAGGGTTTCCAGGATGTTTTTAATCTTTGGGCAATCAGCTCTATTTGCCTGGGCTACAGATCTCTTGGCAATGCATGGGAGGCTGTGGCGTGGATAATATAAGTCAGCCACAGGCATGCAGATGGAATGCAGAGGGCGTAAGTCCTCCTCATCCAGGCAGCTTCACAGTTTATTTTACACCCTATTAGATTCCAGCTGGCAAGAAGGCTTCCTATAAATATACATAAGGGCCCATTTACATGACAGTTTATTTGGACACAAATTCCACCACGGCCTGGCAGGCAGCTCTTTTGTAGCAGCTAAATTTTATCTCTGCATTGAAGAGAAGATTGTGGAATCAGGAAGAGGAATTGTGCAGCTACCATAAAGGTGACCTGATAGCATGGAGGTGAATGCCCTGATCTCACCTAGGGGTTGATGGGAGGAGATTAGCTGCTATTTGTCCATAATCTACTTTTCATGCCATTGTAGGGCACTTTTCTTCCCATGTCTTAAGACCTTATGTGAATGCCCCTCTTCATTCCCACAGTAATTATTTGACGTACAGATTCCATGAAATCAGAAAGGTTGAGCAGGCAGGATTCCTAACCAAATAAAGCAATCTGTTCAATTGAATGCAACTGCAGTCTTATTTAATGCCTTGTTGGTGAGACGGGTGGCATATACATTTAATAAATAATAGATTTTCCCTTAACATGACGAGGTCAGAAATTGGTAGTCCAGAGCAGCGGCCCCCAACCTTTTGGGCACCAGGGACTGGTTCTGTGGGGAAAGGTTTTTCGGTGGACTCAGAAGGGCATAGTTTTGTGTGCTGCCCACGGATGGGGCTTCGCTTGTTTGTGTGGTCTGGTTTCTAGCATGCTGCAGCCCAGTGCCACTCCATGAACTGCAGGTTTGATAGCAACCTGGGTTCAGAACCAGTGTTACAACTCTGGTCCCATAACCAGTGTTAGGAAATAAATGTGGAATAGTGTAATACAGTAAAGAGATACGTTGCTTTAACCACACACAAACTTTAAAACACAGATAGTAAGAAAATAAATAGTCTTTACTTTGTAGCAACTAAAATACTTCTTCCGACCAGTGATACTAACTTCTCAAAACAATAACAGTCCTTCACCAAACACAGAGTTATCTTACAGTGATGCAAAACAAATACTTCTTCTCTCTTCAGCTTCAACTCATCCAGCGGCAATCAGTAAACACAGGACTCAGTGGTCGAACAAGGGAACGGACTGTGTTCCTGAGCTTCCTTTATGGTAGAGCTGAGAAGCACAGCCAATCAGAATTTAACACAGTTCTTAAAGCTACACAACTCCTTAAGAACATAGGCTCAGGAATACAAATTGCAGAATCAAAAACAAAACTTTTTTTAAAATAATTATGAAGTGTTGTGGCAAAAGATACAGAAAGACCTTCAAGTATGGAAAAAGCTGCAACTATCTTTGCTTGGAAGGATTTCAGCAATTAAAATGAACATTCTACCTAGATTCATTTTCTTATTCCAGATGATACCAGTGCTTAAATCAGATAAAATTTTGTCAGAATGGCAAGCAACATTAAATAAATTTGTTTGGAAGGAGAAAAAACCAGAGGCGTAGCGTGGGGGGTGCAGGGGGTGCCGGCCGCACCGGGCGCAACATCTGGGGGGGCGCGCTCGCACCGCGCACCCCGCCTGCCTCAGGCCGGCCTCCCGCCTCAGCCCCGTCCCCCCGCCGCCGCCGCCGCCCCGACAAAGTTTTGACACTCGCGGAAAGGGAGGCGGAGGCGCCACGGAGCTTCCCCTCCTGCGGCGTTGAGGGAGCGCGGAGAGGCGGGAAAAGGCCAGGCGGCGCCAAACGGGGAAGCCTGGGCGGAGGCGGCGGAGAGAGCCCGGGTGGAAGTCGCTCGCTCCGGCGGCCGGAGGGGTCCCCTGCTCAGCCCACCCGGGGAGGGTCGAGTCCCGGCTAAAGGGTGGGAGCGCCTGAGACGCCGCTGGGAGAATGTCCCCTCCGGGTCGGCGGGACAGCAAGTTTGAAGGCAAAATGCAGCGGCTGGGATCGGCGCGCCTGCAACTTCGTGCTCTCCGAAAAGCCTGCGTTCCCGGGAGCAGCGGAAACAGCAGCGGGCGCCACCGCCACCCTCCGGTGTCCAGCGTCGTCCTCGGTCGGGAGGCTCGCGGCCATTTGCGCGTCTCTCCCGCGCTTCTCTTTCCGTCTCTCCCGGGACTGCGCTGCCCGCGCTGGGAGGAAGCCCGAGCCCGGCATGCGGCGTCCCCTCACACCATGAGAAACAGCGGCCGCAGAAGGAGCCGCGGCGTGCGCCAGAGAGCGTTTCCCCGGCCTTTGGCAAGAGGGGACGAGCCGCAGATTTAATTTATGTTAAGAGATATTAAAATTACATTTCCCAATGTAGAAACTTCTATTAGCCTCTATTATTCCATATGCAGCAGGAATGGATCCAGATCCTATGGAAATTTAGTAATGTGGAATGGAAGATGAGTAAACTAATTAAAATGCACAATGCTTTGCAACCAAAAATTGATATTGATCATATCTATTTGCCTAGAGCTTATATGAGAAACAAACTATGGAGGAAGAAAAGAATGGTCTGGATGAGCCAAAAACTCTCATTGAAGAAGTCTATCAAGGAAGGCTCTTGAAAACAGGAAAGGTGAAAGCTGAATATAGAAAAGAGACCACTGAAAACTGATTTGTTAATTGGAAGAACAAGCCAATGTTTAGTCAATACTTGAAAGATATAGAAAGAAAAGCCAATAAAAACCAAACATGGAATTGTTTAAAACGAGAAGTGTTAAAGAAAGAAATTGAAGCTTTTATTAAAGTGGCTCAAGAAAACTTTTTGCTAATTAATTGCATGAAAATGAAAATTCATACTATGACGAACAACAGCAAATGTTGCCGTTGTAGTAAAAGAGATGAAACAATTGATTATTTGATGAATGACTACAGTAAAAATTTCACAAGCTGATTAAAAGCATCATCATGACAGAACTGTCAGAATTATTACTGGTGGTTTGGATTTAAAGGTACGAAAAATTACTGGGACCATCAAGTTGAGAAGGTTTTGGAAAATGAGCAGGTTAATACCTTGTGGGCCTTTAAGATTCAAGCATAACTGGTATCTTGTTCAAAAGATGCCTGATATAAAATCACTGAAAACAAAGTCTGTTTAATTGTTGTTGCTCTACAGGGTGATACTAGGATTGAGGGAGGGAAATGGAAAAAATATCAAAATATATTTAAAGTATTTTCTTAATATCTGGAAATATTGAATTATCACACCTGAACATCGCAATTTTCAAAAAAAAGCTATCCTGCTTGGACTTATTTATATTCTTAGATGCTATCTTAATAATTTTTAGGTACTTTATTTGGACTTGAATTATTACATTTCTACCAGCCCTACATTGTGAATTTAACTGAACGTAAACCAGTGTGGTGGTCCGAGTGGCTGTCATCAGACTGGGTGCCATAACAAAAAATATTGGATGGCACTTAGAAAATATGCACATTGGCAACATTTCCATATGCCAATTACCAAAGGCCAAATTTTGTATCTGCACATATATGCTGATACGTTATGACATCCTACTTTGTTGGGAAGAACTTGATATGTGTGAAGGCCAACAGCAGTTAAAAAACTGGTAGCTGTGATTTCACACTTTTGTATATGTAATAGTAAAATACCACCAATCAATTGCAAAAGGCAGCTTTCCTTGGAACAGCTTACGTCTTGCGGTAATACCTTAAATACCATCAGAGAACAACTGGAAGCAATTGATCAGCTTCAGGCAGAAATTAAAAAACGTACTACGCAGATGAATACGCTGCACCAGCGATTTGCTTTTTTGCAAATCCAAACATTGTTGGATACTAAAAAAGATGATTTTATTAAGAAACAAATTCAGCACACGTGTGCTCAGTACACGGAATTGAATGCTGCATGAAATAACTCGACTTCGGCACCACATAATCTAGTGGAAGAGACTCGAGTGCTAAAATCCACGGGTTAGGGGGCGCAAATTACTTGCCTTGCCCCGGGTGCTGACAACCCACGCTACGCCACTGGAAAAAACCGAGAGTAAAGATGAAGATCATTCAAGATATTCGTGAAAGAGGTGGCCTTAGACTCCCAAACCTTCGATTGTATTATGAAGCTGCGGCACTAACATATGTAGCAGACTGGTTTGGGAAAACAAGAACTGAATTATTGAATATAGAAGGTCATGATCTTGTTCTGGGATGGCATGCATATCTTTTTTATGAAGATAAGGTGGATAAAGCGTTTAACAATCATATTCTCCGAAGTGCCTTGATGAGAATATGGAAGAAGCATCGGCCTAATTGGGATTATAAAATACCGCTTTGGTTGGATCTTGCAGACACCATGTGGATTACAAATACTAAGTCACTCGGGGGGTGTTTATATAAAGATGTGCTTATTTTTGATGGGGTTGAATGGCAGTTGAAAACTTTGGAACAACTGTTGGATGTAGGAATTACTTTAAATTGGTTACATTACATACAGATACAGAAGAGATGGAAAGAAGATCGCAGGGTCGGCTTTATGGATAAAGAAGTGGAACTGATCAAGCAGCTAAAAGAGACTGGTCCAAAACATGTTAAAAGAATATATAATGTATTGCTAGAAAGAGACTCAGAAAGTGAATTGGTGAAGGATTGTATGATTAAATGGGCTCAGAACTTTGACGAACCGGTTATGATGGATACGTGGGAAAAAATATGGGTTCAGAATGTTACATTTATGCAGTCACAGAATTTAAGGGAGAATTTTTATAAAATGTTTTACAGATGGTATTTAGATCCTAAGAAATTATCATGTATGTACCCAAATGTTCAACCAAAATGCTGGAGATGCGGGTGTTTAGATGCTACTTTTTTTCATGTATGGTGGACTTGCAATAAGGTTAAAGCTTTTTGGATAAAAATATGGTGGGTTATGCAAAATGTATTTAAGAAAAGAATACAATTTACTCCGCAAATGTTTTTACTGGGTATAATTAAGGACTTTATAAAAGGGGAAACAAAATTGGTTTTGTATATGGTTACAGCAGCTAGGTTGTTGATTGCTCAGCACTGGAAAAATGATTTTTTTACCGACAATTGATCAATGGATTCAGAAAGTGGCAGGGTTTGCGGAAATGGCAAAAATTTCAGCTTTCTTAAAAGATCAGAAACAGGAGAATTATGTACAGGAATGGGCAAAATGGATTGATTATATACAGAATAAATACCAGACTAGGAAGTATTATGTAGCCTTTAGGTAAGAATGTATGGATTGATAGGGTGATAAGCAAGGGATACAATGTGAATAGAGCAGATATTATATGGGGTGTTTGGAATTATTAGAGTGGTGTACAGCGGAAGTCAGGGGGGTGGGTTTGAGTGGGAGGTGGGGAAGGGTTAGGGTGGAGGATGGGAGGGTTAGGGGGGGCCAGGGGAGGGAAATATATGTGCGTGATTACTTTAGAAGAGGGGGATAACTGGATGATATTATTTTGTGAGTAATTCATATTATGAGGGTTGGAATGAGGGGGGGTATAGTACTTGTATTTGATTTATATTACATGTATGGGGAGGGGGGGAAAGGGGGAAAATTTGTTTTTGTAAAACTTTTTCAATAAAAAAAAAAAAAGAACATAGGCTCATATATATTGTCAACCCAATATAAGGCTGAATATCCTAACAGGGTTGGGGACCCCTGGTTTAGAGCTTCTCAACTTCATGTGTTGTTTGTTTTCTCAAACATCAGAAATCCATTATATAACCCGAGAATGCTTACATTGTGTTTAAGTATTATGTTAAAGTGAGGTAGCATATATTATTTAAGGCAGTCTCCAGGATCATCACAAAAAAGGCAATATGGCAGATAACTTCATCTTCTTCTTCTCCTTTGTACTGTATTTCAGCTTCCAAAATTCCTGAAAATTGGTCATGCTGCTGTACTAATACTTGTACTCAAAATTACTGATGGTCAATGGTTGCCTATCCCAAAATCAGAATATTGGGCAGGCTGTATGAAATCAAAACTCTACACAAGAATTATGTTCTGTTGGCAATGCAGGGCTAGTTGTTTTTTCTTAGATTTATTCACTTGTAGTTAGGCTAGAAAAAAATAAAATGGGAAGAACTACATAATATAGTTATAGTATATAGCATACATACATTATATAGTATACATGAGTTTCTTGGAGGAAAGGGGGGATGGCATTTCAAATAACAATAGCAGTACAACAAAAACTGCAATTTTACTGAGAAACCAGTTAAAAGATTGAAAGCTACACCTTTAAATAACATTAAAGAAACTCCCAGCAAAGTATGATACAAAGACAGATATCCAATAAAACAGAGGTGAATATTTTGGCCATATAGCTCAGAATCACTGGGTTCCAACAGCGTAATTTTCTAATGGGAAGTTTCTTAGTAGTGGAGACTAAGTTCTAAGCCTTTGGCATTCAGCCAATTACCCAGAAATTCAATTTAAGTCATTTATTTGTTCTTGATTGTTATTCCACTACATTATTATCATTCTTCAAAGTCTCCAACTGAGATAAGGACCCTATTGTACAAGGGGTTGCTCTGCTAAGGACAGACCCTGTCTCAAAAGTTGACGTCATCATGTGTAACCAAGGTGATGAGAACAGAAGGATTATCATCTTTGTGCGCAACAAGGAACCAAGAGACGGAAAACCAAGGTAATCACTTGTTTAATTCTCAGCTGAAACACGTCATATGTGCTGCCTTGGGACCAAAATGCCTGATTTCCCCACTTCAGTGCTGAGCTTTCACAAGTCAGAGTTCTCTTTTGTTCATGTAATTCAAATGAAATTAGAGCTGCCAGTAAAAATGTTGCATCCAATGGTTGTCAAGAAACCTGTATGTAGAATAGACAGTAAAACCCTCTCAATTAATTATTATTTATACCAATTATGTAATCCATGTTCAGAAAAGCACACACATACTCCAACAAAAAATGATCTGCTTACTAATAGTCATTTGAAGGTTACCTAGAAGCTGTGTTCACACAACATGAATTATGTAGCCATCCCAGGTCTCAGTTATCTGATTCACCTCCACCAACAAGAAATTACCTGGACGGATTGATCAGTCATCCATATTTTTGGCCTTCCCAGCTTCCACAAAGAAGGCTGGGAAGCTAACACTTCCTCTCCCAGCAGAGAGTGGCTATTTCCGCACACCGTTTGCATATGATCCACGAACATTATACATTATACAGTCCTGCATGTTAAGATCATAGTTCACCTTTCTCCAATCTGGTTGCCTTCCAAATGACTGGATGTCCATGCTTAAGAGATGGTCAGTTTGGAGTAGTGGTGCCAAGCTAGGAACTGGAGGACCATGAGTTCGGGTATCCTTAGACCTGAAGCCAATTGGGTGACCTTGAGCCAGTCACTCCCTCTCAGGAAGCAGACAATGGCCAACCCCTTCAAAATCTTGCCAAGAAAACTGCAGAGTCTTGTTCAGGTATTCCCTGGGAGCCAAAGCTAATTGGAAGGCAAACACACACAGTTCTCAGAATTTCAGTCTAATATATAGCAGCTGAAGCAGCTGCAGTCTAATACATGTGGAGGATACCAAGCGGGGACAGACTGTGACAGATAATCTTCATAGTCATACTTTTTAAAATAGCAGGAAGGTTTTTTTCTTACGGCTGTGGGAAATGCAATAAATATTCCGCTGTTATCACAAGAGTATTTCACCCTGAAGGCAAAGAAGTATTTTGCAGTGATTTTTGACAGAAATATCAATTTGAATTTTACTAATACTGAAATAAATATGTCACAACAAAGACCCTTGCCCAGTTAAAGAGAAATCCTTAGTTGGCTATTCTCATTCATCAGCTAAAATTAAATATTTGTGTAATCTATAGATATCCTGCATGTGAATACAACTGATCATTTTCTAGGGTTTTTTTCTTGCTTTTAGATAATACAGGAAGTCCTCAATTTACAACAGTTCATTTAGTGACCATTCAAAGTTACCAGCATCACTGAAAATAATGACATGACCATTTTTCACACTTACAACCATTACAGCATCCCCATGGTCACGTGATCAAAATTCGGTTGCTTGGCAACTGACTCTTATTTATGATGGCGGCAGAGTCCTGGGGTTGTGTGATCCCCTTTTGCAGCCTTCTGGCAAGCGAAGTGAATGGGGAAGCCCTATTCATGTAACCACAGTGTTACTAATTTCAGTGACTCACTTAACAGCGGTGGCAAGAAAGGTCATAAAATGGGGCAAAATTCACATAACAACTATCTCACTTAGAACAACAGAAATTTTGGGGTCAATTATGGTCATAAGACAAGGACTACCTGTACATGAACATATCATGCAGAGGTGGCATTCAGCAGGTTCTGGCCAGTTCTGGAGAACTGGTAGCAGAAATTTTGAGTAGTTCAGAGAACCGGTAAATGCCACTTCTGACTGGCCCCGCTCCCATCTATTATCTGCCTCCTGAGTCCCAGCTGATTGGGAGGGAATCAGTGGTGGGTTTCTGCAGGCTCGCACCTACTCGCGAGAGCCAGTTGGTGAAATTTAGAGAACCAGTGAGAGGGGGTTCCACCGGCATACCTGGAAGTAAATCTGGCCCGCCGCTGCCAGTGACCCAATGGGAAGGAAAGGAAAGGAAAGGAAGGAAGGAAGGAAGGAAGGAAGGAAGGAAGGAAGGAAGGAAGGAAGGAAGGAAGGAAGGAAGGAAAGAAAGAAAGAAAGAAAGAAAGAAAGAAAGAAAGAAAGAAAGAAAGAAAGAAAGAAAGAAAGAAAGAAAGAAAGAAAGAAAGAGAATTTATCATCACAATTGAGTCCAAAATTTTGGTTGCTAAGGAAGAGTGTTGTTAAATGAGTTTCACCACATTTTAAAAGGTGGCCACTCCCACCCTGTCACATGACTGCCAAGCCACGCCCACAAAATAGGCCACACCTACAGAGTAGGTTCTAAAAAATGGGAATGAAGATTCTACAGTATCCTTCCCATGCCACGCCCACCAAGCCATGCTACACCAACCAAGCCACACCCACAGTACCAGCAGTAAAAAAATTTGAATCCCACCACTGATATCATGGTACATAAGTCCTCAACCCCCCAGTCCACATCTGTTAAAAACTGGGCTGTGCAAGTAGAAGGAGAGCGCATAAAGCTCCATTTGTCCATGAATGGGATTAGGTTGCTCACAAGAAACCATACCTTCCCCCCTACCGCTACTCGCTGCCTCTGCTGCCAGTCCACAGAGCCAGAACAGTTGGGGACCTCTGTCATAGTAGACAGCTACATAAGCATCTGTTCTGAACCACAAGGATGCCAAAACAATGAAACATGCATCAAGACATCACTATGCAAGCTCCGCATTACAACAACACGTGCAAATACATAAGGGCCAGGACTCATTTTCTAACACAGCGGTCCCCAACCTTTGCAACTTTAAGTCTGAAGGACTTCAGCTCCCAGAATTCTCCAGCCAGCAAAGCTGGCTGGAGAAATCTGGGAGCTGAAGTCCTTCAGACTTAAAGTTGCAAAGGTTGGGGACCCCTGTTCTAACACCAAAATGCTCAATTTATCCTTTGCCCCTCTTTTCAGATGTCTATAGAAAGCTGCATTTGAAGATATATTTAGAGGTCTGTTAAATATGGGGAAAACATGGTTTGTGCTCCAAAATGTATCCTTGGGACCCCCATAATTTCATTTCATTTCATTTATTTAACTTATATACCGCCCTTCTCCCTCTCGGGACTCAGGGCGGTGAACAGCCATAATAAAAGAGGAAATACAAAAGTTAAAATAACAAATTAGTAAATATTAAATCATTTGGCCTATTGTTATAAAACCCAATACTAAAACCCCAATTAAAAGACTATGAGAGGCCGGCTGCGCGAAAAAGATGTGTCTTCAGGGCCCGACGGAAGAGATGTAGGTCTGTGATTGTGCGTAATTCAGGGGGGAGGTCATTCCAGAGGGCAGGAGCTGCCACAAAGAAGGCTCTCCCCCTGGGGGTCGCCAGCCGACATTGTCTGGCCGACGGCACCCTGTGGGAGCGGACTGGTCGGTGGGAGGTATTTGGCAGCAGGAGGCGGTCTTGCAGATAACCAGGTCCCTTGCCATGGTGTAATTCCAGCTTACACTTTGGGAGAGATGCACTGTAATCGACAACATTATTTATAACTCAGAAGTCTCTCAAACTGGGCCCTATTTCTCTCCACCCTTCTGCTTGGTAGAAAGATCACTCACCTGCTCATCTCTCATTTTTTTTCTTTTTTAAAGTGGGAAGGTCACCTTTCTACCATTTTGTCCTGCATTCTAGCCTGCACACTGCAACCTATCACAGATGAAAGCAAGGATATCATGGACAGACCGAGTTTTGCCTATTGACAGTGGTCAATGTCCCTACAGGGGAGGGAAGGGAGGGGTGAAAGAACGGGAACAATCCTAAGTACATTTTCCTGGGAATTAATCTTGCTGATCTGCCTTAATGTAGACGTTTTCCATTAAGTGAATTCTATTCCGTCCATACAAGGACTAACTCTCAAAACTATTTCAATGAACTCAGAATAAAAGCAAAGATCTTGGGAGCAGTTTCTCTTTTCATAAAACAAGGTATAGTTTTATATCACTCTAAAACATGAAAATATCTGCTACTCAGTTACTCATAGGACATATTGTTAATCTATTTAAGACTAAGCCAAATGCCAATGAAGATTCTCAGTCATCCAGATAGAGCAGTCATCCAGATAGAGCGATGCTGGCTGGGGAATTCTGGGAGTTGAAGTCCACAAGTCTTAAAGATCCCAAGTTTGGACATCCCTGAGACAGAGTGTCTGGAAGTTGAGTCATGGCAACTGGACTTCTTTTCTTTTTTTGTCTGAAACATTTCGCTGCTTATCCAAGCTGCTTTTGAAGTCTCAGCAAGTTGATTAGGGGGACCAATTAAGTCTAAGCCAACTGATTAATTATAGTTGCACTCTGGCAGACCTATGCTTGAAATAAACACATTAAACTCAACACAGCTAATTTATGAATAAAGATGCCTAGAAGTTAGTGTAAAATCTCCCATCCCCAATTAGTTCTAGTAAAAACTTCATGGATGGCAATAATTTAATTATCTCCTATATATCATTCAGCTTTCATGGTCCTTTTTTTTTTAAAAAATCTGAACTTTCTTAAAGTCCCTCTTCTGAAGCACAACCTGTGGGATCAGTAGGATGTGCAGGGAAGAGATCTGATACCTGCCTCTTGTTTCCCTGGGGAGGTTTCATCCTAGAGATAGAAGTGTCTCTCAGGAACTGGCCACTACTCTAGTCATGTTCTTGCATTTGTCTCATTTTAATGTATCCCGATAGAAATGGTTAAAACCTTCTCATGTTTATATCATGATTATTATCTGAGTCACAGCTGGGGTGCTGCTAATTAAATGTATTTCTTAATTAACAAGATCACAGAGAAAGCATGCCAGCCGGGTTTGGTTTTCAATCACTGTTGACAAAAGCAGCTGATGCCAACTTTGAGCTGGGGGTGGATGAAAAGGAGGGGCTGTCATCACTGGGTTATCTCAAAGCCAGTAAGAACCAGTTTGCACCCAACTGGTATAACTCGAAAGATCAAAGCACATGGAAGCAACAGCAGTGTGGTTGTTTTACCATACGTCCAATGTATTTGTGCCAGTATCCGTTCCTATCAGTTTAGCTTACACTGGTTGCTTTTTGAGGCTTTCACAACCTAGATACACTCAACTCTTTTATGATGCATCATGAATAGCGGCTCCTATACTACATTTTTGTGGCCTATGGAGCTTCCTTTTGACTATACTACCAATTTTAGCATCAAACTCCTGAACATTTTCACTGCATTATTTTGCCATTTTATACAGAAAATTGTATAAAACTATTAAGCCATAAATATGCTCAGAATATTAAGTTAACTCCCACATCTCTCTCTCTCTCTCTCTCTCTCTCACACACACACACACACACACAATAGAGACAGATGAGACACACACAAAAGCTTGAGTTGCATGAATAGGTAGCATGCAAACATAGGCAAATAAATAAATAAAACTACCCCAGTTCTTGTAAATTCTGACTTTGTTTGCCCATTGTAGTTGTCATTTTGTACACTATGAGCATTCTGTGTACATAGGCAGATACACAGAGTAATATGAAAAATTGCCTTTCCAGAGATATTCTGCTACCAACTCCCACTGACTTTTCTGTAACCTTTTCATCGTCCTGGATTCCCACAGCATGGTTCGGAATCCCCACCCACCGTCTATGAGAGTTGATGCTGCTGGGAATTTTAGTCCTAACACTTCTGGAAGGCATACGAGGAAGGCATTCAAAGGAACATATCTGCCCAATTTTGTTGCACGGTTGTAATCCACTTAAGGAGATTTAGCTTTTCAGCTGTTATCAGCTAGCATCATAATTTTGTAGGAAAGTATTTATTCTGCAGAAAGCTAGTGCTATTTTTCAACTATCTTTTAATATATCTCCTGGTCTCAAATAAATGGCACCATTTTATTCATTTATTTATTCAAATAATCATAATTTTCAGTTTCAAAATTATCCGTAATATTAACTTCATGAAAAGATATTAATAGAGAAAAAAATTAACAGATATTATTCATTAAAATAGAGTAAGAAGAGCAGAATAAAGTATGATTTTTTGTTATTAAAAATATAGAAAATGTCAGGCAAATAAACAATTTTTCACCTGGCTCCTGAAATTTAGCACTATCAATCAATGATCATGAGTCTGCTTTCTGATGAATAATATGTGGCTGAATGACAACTCCCAGCAGCCCAAACAGCACAGTTAATGGTGAGAGCTGCTGGGATTTAAAGTTTAGCAAACAAAACAAAAACAAAACCTTCCACTTTTTCCAAATAAGGAGTGAGGAGTTTTCTAAGGAGAACTTCTGATGAAGATTTAAAAATATACTGGTCCATATAAGGTCCATTTGGTCCCAAACCCATATCTGTCAATTATTCTCAAAGCTCCTCTATGTATTTTGACTTCTTGAAACATGATTTCAACTAATCCAGGGGTCTCCAACCTTTGCAACTTTAAGTCTGAAGGACTTCAGCTCCCAGACTTCTCCAGCCAGCTTTGTCCTTCAGACTTAAAGTTGCAAAGGTTGGAGACCTCTGAACTAATCCATTGTTCCAACTAGAAACAATGAAACTTGAAAGCTGAGCATGATGATAAGGACAACCAGCTACAACTTACCTCAAGCTGCTCTTGTGTGTGTGTGTGTGTGCGTGCGTGTGTGCGTGTGTGCTTCAGAACAATAAACTGATGAAAAGCAGACATTTGTCAACTATCCCCTTTTGCTTTCCAAGAATAATTTTCCTGAATCTGACGCCCGCAATTATCATTGTCCTTAGCCAATCTTGCTAAGGATTATGTGAATTAATTAACATAGTCTAAAATGTGCAGGGAGCACAGAGTTTGGAAAAGGCTGGACAAATGGATAAAAGTGAAAATATAGATGTCAATCACTTCGGTGTTATAGAGTGGGTTATCAACAAGTGTTTTGTTTTCCTCTACAGACAGTGGGAGAGAATAACAGAGTTGGAAGGGACCTTGTGGGGTGGGGGAGGATCTTCTAGTACAACCTGCTCAAGGAGAAAACCCTATACCGTGTCAGACAAATCGTTGTCCAATCTCTTCTTAAGAATCTCCAGTGTTGGAGCACCCACAACTTTTAGCACCACAGGAAAAACGATGGACAGGAAGCAAGAAAAGCTATTGGAAGGGTTGCTAGCAGAACAGGTAGTGGAAATTTTGAGTCGTTCAGAGAACTGGAAAATACCACCTCTGGCTGGCCCCGCCCCATTTATTCTCTCCCTCCTGAGTCCCAGCTGATCAGAAGGAAATGGGGATTTTGCAGTAACCTTCCCCTGGAATGGGGAGGGAATTGAGATTTTATAGCATCCTTTCCCTGCCACACCCACCAAACCACACCCACCAAGCCATGACACGCCCACCAAGCCACGGCCACAGAACCGGTAGTAAAAATTGTTGAATCCCACCACTGGTTGCTAGGTCTTGTTTCTGTGTCCTAATAAGACCGATGCAAAAGAAAATGATGCACATGTCAGTTTTTTTGTGCCTGGGGCTGTTTCTGTATGGTCTGCAGTACAGAGGCAAAACCTTCTTTCCCTCTCTTGACTTGAAGGAGGGATTTTGTGCAACCTGATATTTTGAGGGACTTTCTCTTCTGTTGACAGCCTCAGGGGGAACTGCTTGTTCTCTCAAGCACAGTGTGGCATTAGCCACTTGTACAGCTTGCTTCTCATTTGATTCTGATGCTCCCCAGGCAGGGCTAGAATAATTCTGAATGCCTCTGCCTCCAGCCTGCACACTGCGGCCCTCACACAACTACCAGCATCGCTTTCTGCCAGCTTCCCAAACATCATGATGTGAAGCTTTAGAGACCTTACTTGACAGTCTCCCACCCACTACAGAAAGAGCCCCTGGATGTAACATAGGGAAACTGTTCGCCAGTTATACCAAACCGGGGAGTGTGGGGGAGGCTGAACTGCTTGCTTTCTGGAAAGGAACACATTTCAAGCTCCAGGAATTCCTTTAATCACCCAAAAGGATCTTGTAGTGCAGAACAGGAAGTTTGGACTGAATTTGTGGAGGGGGTGGCATTTCAGACTTCAGATCTAGTAATCAATAAATAAACTGTTTGTAAACCAGCTATTTTGAGTTAGATTCATAATTAGCTAATGTTTCGTGATGTGTTTCAAGTGTTGGTTTTCATAATATCCTAAGTAATTCATAAAATAAGGTATAGTTTGATTTCTGGGGAGGAAATAGGAGACTGAAGACAGGTCTGTGAAAAGTGGGGTGGACAACCACGGCAGAATGAAGTGCCAGTGAGTAGACCAGCTTTTTGATAATTCCTCCCCAGGTAAGGAGAGGACTTGAGAGCACCCACAAGTCCTTCAGACAGTTGTTCCTCATAAGGTCTCTAAATGAGGGAATAGCCAACTTGATCAAACTGTGGTTGAAAGGACACTGCGTTTGCATATTTCATTTTCTAATCATTTCAGAAATTGCTTGTTAACTGCGTTTTATCTTTTAGAAACTTTGGAATCATTATGCTTTACAGCAGGGGTCTCCAACCTTTGCAACTTTAAGTCTGAAGGACTTCAGCTCCCAGACTTCTCCAGCCAGCAAAGAGAATTCTGGGAGCTGAAGTCCTTCAGACTTAAAGTTGCAAAGGTTGGAGACCCCTGCTTTACAGCACAGGATGGTTTTTCTTCAATCCTTGGGAGAGGGGGGAGAGTTTTAACTACAACTTTAAGGACTTCAAAAAACTTTGGGGTGGACAAAGAGCAAAAGGGTAAACAAGGAGTTTAAAAGATCCAACTAAATTTGAAATGAGATTTTGCTAAAATTACTATAAAATTGCTAAAATATAACTTAAAGATAAATCAAATGTCTTCTTTCATTCTGTGAAGCATATACAGAGCCATACTCCATGCGACTTCTATTTCTAAACTATGATTAGATGCTAAAAGACTCTCTGTACTGCTGACAAGGAGCATCAAGACTATTCAATTGAGATGTAAGAATTTTGCTGCCCACATCAAAAGCCTAAGAAGTTCAAAGTCTTGTTTCTAGAAAAACGTGGTCAACCACTGTGAGAAATGGAATGCTGAATTTCTTTTATTTTTGATGAGTAAGCCTAAATTGGCTGCCATAAATATCAAGCCCAGGGATTAAGCCTTTTCTATAATAGCCCCTTCCCACCAAAAAATCTGGAATATGTTGCCTTCAGAAGTTCAGTTGGTTCCTACCATCTTTCATTCCAGAATCTTCTTTCAATGGCCCTTTTATTGGTGTTGATTACCATCTTCAAAGCACTCCATGGCACGGGGCCTAGTTATCTGCGGGATTGTATCCTACCCCACACATCCCTTCGGCCTATCCGCTCCCACAGAGAGGGACTTCTCCAGGTGCCATCCACTAGGCAGTGCCAGCGGGCGACGCCCAGGGGAAGGGCCTTCTCTGTGGCGGGCCCAACCCTCTGGAACGACCTACCCCCCGAACTCAGAACTATCATGGACCTCCGCTCCTTCCGCCAAAACTTGAAGATGTACTTCTTCCATCTTGCCGGCCTGGCCTAATCCACACCATCAAGCTTGCAGACTGAAGCCTAAATTGTTTTAATTTGGTTTTTAAGGGGTAAGAGTTTTAGGATTTTTAGCACAGGGTTATTAGTATTTAATCTGTTTTTAGTATTTATCTATTGCTATGTTTTTATATTTCCATTTTAATTTCCTGTGCACCGCCCTGAGTCCCTTCGGGGAGAGTGGCGTGGTTTATAAATTTAATAAAATAATAAAATAAATAAATAAAATAAATTTTATAATTACGTTTTAATGAGAGATGTACATGTGTGTGTGTCTGTGTATGTGAGAGAGAGAGAGAGAGAGAGAGAGAGAGGGAGGGAGGGAGGGAGGGAGAGAGGGAGAGGGAGAGAGAGAGAGAGAGAGGGAGAAACCCCTAAACCCATGATGGCGAACTTATGGCATGCGTGCCAGAAGTGGCATGCAGAGCCATCTCTCCAGGCATGCCAGCTGTTGCCCGTTGCTCTTCCGGGTTCCAGCGCACACATGCATGCCAGCCAACTGGTCTTCACGCACACAGGAGTGCCGGAAATCAGAAGAGCAGCTCCCTGGCATGAGATGGACATTAATAATAATTTAATAATAATAATAATTTTAATTTGTTGACCGCTCCCTCTCCCCATAGGGACTCGGAGCGGTGCACAGGGAAAACTAAAACAATAAATATACAAACACATTAAAAACAAATTAAACATATACCTGTGCTAAAAAATGCCCCATTAAAATACTAGAATTCCCAATTATAAGTCACTAAAATCCCATAGAGAGAGACTACCCTAGGCCGGCCAAGCAGAAAAGATGTGCTTTTAATTTTAGACGGAAGGAGCGGAGGTCCGTGGTCGTTCTAATGTCGGGGGGAAGGTCGTTCCAGAGGGCTGGGCCCGCCACAGAGAGAGCCTTTCCCCTGGGCGTCGCCCGCTGACAAAGTCTAGTGGACGGCACCCGGAGAAGTCCCTCTCTGTCGGAGCGAATCGGCCGTGAGGATGTGTGAGGCAGGATCCGATCCCGCAGATAGCTAGGTCCCGATAGTTAGCTTCTCACCCTTGCTATTCCAGTAAAAGATGACTTACAGTGTTGTCTCTGATTCTGGTGACTGTGTAGCAGTTCTTATTAATAGTCACAAGCAGTTTTTTTAGACCAGGAGTCTGTCTCATGCTCATTTCAAGCTATTTCTATTGCTGGCATCTTCAAATGACAAACTGCAATTCCCATCATTCTGCTGACTAGCCCAGGCTGGAAAAATGATTTCTATGCATTTTAACACTGCATCATTTTATACATACTCTCCTTACACTCTCTCCACCTTTTTTCCTAAATAAAAGTGGCTCAAACAATTGCTTTTTTTTTAATCGGGGGGAATTAATTCTAGCCTTCCAATAATATTCAGTGTATTGTTATTGCTGTTCATGTTTGTTTTCTTTTCAGCGTCTCTAGTTGGTTTGGGGACACGAGTGGTCAAGGAGGCAAACCTGAGGGCATCCAAGCAGTCCACACAAGAGCATCCTCTCTACCAGGGGTCTCCAACCTTTGCAACTTTAAGTCTGAAGGACTTCAGCTCCCAGAATTCTCCAGCCAGC
Organism: Rhabdophis nuchalis; assembly: GCA_039707465.1. NCBI lineage: Eukaryota > Metazoa > Chordata > Lepidosauria > Squamata > Natricidae > Rhabdophis > Rhabdophis nuchalis. The sequence goes on along the minus strand of CM077644.1, from coordinate 57,864,510 downwards.
AAAGCTGGCTGGAGAATTCTGGGAGATAAAGTCCTTCAGACTTAAAGTTGCAAAGGTTGGAGACCCCTGCTCTATACACCAGAAGCAAAAGGTAGATTCTGAGTTGTTTCCCCTGCCTTGAGCATTTTACCAGCCATTGTAGCTTCACTTCTCCAATAAAAGGCTGCGGGGGTGTCTGGCTTTCTTGGCTGACTAAAGAGCAGCATCAATAGGGGTGATTTCTTTCCTACGTGTGTAATGTTTTCCCTGCAGTAATTGCTCATTCTTCCCACCCCATCACCTCCTCCTCCTCCTCCTTCCATTTTCTCCTCCCACCGTGTTGTCCCCCTCCCACCGGAGAATGAGAAGGCGGACTAGATTTCTCTTCAGTCTCGACAGCCGAATCGTGTGCCACCTGAAAAGCGGCAGGAATGAATCACAGTTGAGCCTCCGTAGTGACTCACACATTTCAGGCTTTCAGAGTACAGGGAGAACCAAGGTTCCCAGATGAAAGCACAAATGAACACACTCCCATACTCTCACACACATTCATTGTAATTTCTTCTGGAGATCCTGAGGGCGTTCTTCTCTTTGGGAAGTTAGAAGTCATTGGGGTCGTCCTCTCTCTCTCTCTCCCTCCCTCCCTCCCTCCCTCCCTCCCTCCCTCCCTCCCTCCCTCCCCCTCCCTCCCTCCCTCCCTCTCTCCCTCCCTCCCTCCCTCCCTCCCTCTCCCTCTCTCCCTCTCTCTCTCTCTCTCTCTCTCTCTCTCTCTCTCTCCCTCTCCACATGGCTTCTTGCCTCTAACATGGAAACCAGGAGGTCAAATTCTCTGTGTACACTGAAGATCCTTTATCCTACTTTGCCAAAAAATGTGTAAAGGCAGTTGGAGGCCCCTCTGGGAGTGGCAGCGAGCACAACAATGTTTCCAGTAACAGTTGCACTGCCAAGACTGTGCTGGTATGTCACACAATCATGAGCCTATGTATACATACAACAAACTGGCACTCACTGGAGTGAGAAATGAAGAAGGGAAAAGGAATAAAGGAGAGGAGGAAGAATATCTGTGTATCGTGGTTTGATATTGTAGGGAAACTACATGGAGTGACATGCAGGCTAAAGAGTATCTCTGGGCCCAGGAGGAATTTAAAAGAAATAAAAATGGGCAGAGTCTTCATTCTCTTTTGCTTGCAAGTACAGTGTGTCTAGCTATCCAGAAAGAAAACAAAGGTAATCTGAAATGATAGCATCCTGTAGAGGGATAATAACATTTATGTTTTCATCCGCTACTTTTCTATCTTGCATTCTATCCTTGTGTTCAAAGTTACTAAAAACAAATTAAAATAGAACAAGTAAACAAAGAACATTTTTAAAAAGCATAATTTTTTTTTTTTAAAGCCCACAGATAAATAAAAGAAGTCCTAAAATCTGGGATGTTTCTTGGGAGAATCCTCACTAGTTTGCTTTAAAAGTAAATGGTTGTTTTGTGATGCAACACACTAGTCATTTCACGAGAATCTTTACAAAATGCTCATCATCTCGAAACATCTCTAGAAAGGGAAAGGGAAAGGTTCCCCTCGCACATATGTGCTATTTTCCCCCAACTCTAGGGGGCAGTGCTCATCTCCATTTGAAAGCCTAAGACCCAGCGCTGTCAGAAGACATCTCCGTGGGCATGTGGCCGGCATGACTAAATGCCAAAGGCGCACGGAACGCTGTTACCTTCCCACCAAGGGTGGTTCCTATTTTTCTACTTGCATTTTTACAGGCTTTTAAACTGCTAGGTTGGCAGAAGCTGGAGCAAGTTAACAGGAGCTCACTCCATTACGTGGCACTAGGGATTCGAACTGCCAACCTTTCTGATCGACAAGTTGAGCTTCTTAGCCACTGAGCCACCTAGAAAGGTAGCTAGGCTAATTTCTGTTGCAGACAAAACACCAACAATTCCCACGGCACCTTAGAGACAGATTGGAAGGACAATTCTGTAATTAGTGCCTGTCAGGAATTATGATCTTGGTTGTTGCTACCTGCAAACAATTTTGGTGATAAGCTTACCAGTGCATATGGAAGTTGAGCTAAAACTCTCTCTCTCTCTTTTTAAATTTGGTAGTGGGTACTGTACCTAAATAATGTTGCAAATGTTAACATCTGCTGGAGTAATGGATCAGAAATAGAGAAATCCCAGGAAACCTAATGCAATTAATTTCTGTTTAAATGTGCACAGGCTTGAATGGATAAATCTACCATCCCTCTCACCAGTACTAAAATACCTGTTTGAGGTTCTTGTGACTTTGTATAGTCACAAAAAGCCTGACTTACAAATCAGAAAATCTTTGGTTTGAATTTCTGCCATGAATTTAGTGGATGGCATTTATGCTATCAGAGCCTTGGACTAGGAGGATTCATATTTGAACTAAAATGATACTAACCCTGGTGGTGCAAGATACTGTATTGCTATGTAAACAGTGAAGAGCTGAGCAGCCTTTCCAAGTCATTTTGCAGTGCTCAGTTTTACATGGGAGCCTACTGCTTAAATAGGCTATTGCTTTTCTGAAAAGAGAAATGAACATAGAGGGATAGAATCAAGATCACGTGAAGTTAATACCACTTTATAATGCTTTGGTAAGGCCACACTTGGAATACTGCATTTAGTTTTGGTCGCCACGATGTAGAAAAGATGTGGAGACTCTAGAGAGAGTGCAGAGAAGAACAACAATTATTAGGGGACTGGAGGCTAAAACATATGAAGAACGGTTGCAGGAACTGGGTATGTCTAGTTTAAAGAAAAGAAGGACTAGGGGAGACATGCTAGCAGTTTTTCAATATCTCAGGGGCTGCCACAAAGAAGAGGGAGTCAAACTTTTTTTTTCAAGGCACCTGAGGGTAGAACAAGAAGCAATGGGTGGAAACTAATCAAGGAGAGAAGCAACTTAGAACTGAGGAGAAATTTCCTGATAGTTATATCAATTAATCAGTGGAACAGCTTGCATCCAGAAGTTGTGAATGCCCCAACACTGGAAGTCTTTAAGAAAATGTTGGATAGCCATTTGTCTGAAACGGAATAGGGCTTCCTGTATATAATTGGTTTCCAATTTCTATAGCTTTAAAAAGGAATTGGATACCTCAATGTGGAATTTATGTTGTAATGTGTACGTAACATAATCTGTATGTTACAATGGCTATGTATTAACTCCAGTATCAGAGGCAGTAAGACACTTCCACATTGTCACTTGGTAGACTCCTTTCTTGGCTTCTCTTTTCACTTACAGTGATAATACAGCAAGATTCCCATGAAAATGGAATCTAGCCATTATAGCACCTATTTATTTTTTAAAAGGCAAAAGGTATATTCCTTCTAACTATTGGCCTATTAGGATTTCCTTCAGAGCTGTCTAACTTTTGAGAGATTGAACAATTTATTTCCAGCTCTACTCTATGTATTTGAAGATAAAGCAAAGCTGGTGTTTTTCTCTAAATCATTGTGGGCCATTTCCCTCCCCCCCCCCCCCCCCCCCCAAATTTGATGGGGATTCTTACCCCATCCCCCTAGTTCCTGTGTTGTTTCACTCTTTCCCACCCTTCCAAGAAGTCTGATATCCTATTTCTGGAGCCAACAGAATGCATTGTTTAGAATTTGTTTCCCTTTCTGCCCCATGCTGGTTGCCATAGTATCCTAAAATCATATTTGTATGCACTAGGAAAAAGTCTATTTGCAAAATTGCTGGCATGCCATCATTTTTTCTTTAGAATTCACCGCATTCTAAAGCATATAGAATTCACTTACTTAAAACACAGTAAGGCACCTATGAAGACTTCTTAGAGGATTTCGGTCTTTTTAATTACATTTTTTACAATTCATCTTCCTGGGCATAGTCCCTCCCCTTAAACACTATGCAGCATTTTTTTTAAAAAAAGACAATCAATACATTCTAGTGAGAGACAAGTCCCCTGATGATGGGCTTCAGCACAAATCTGAAAGCTCAGAAGACTAAACCTCTGCTCCAGTGGTGGGTTTCAAATTTTTTAGAACCTACGCTGTAGGTGTGGCCTATTTTGTGGGCGTGGCTTGGCAGGCATGTGACAGGGTGGAAGTGACCACCTTTTAAAATGTGGTGAAACTCATTTAACAACGTTCTTGCTTAGCAACCAAAATTTCGGACTCAATTGTGATGATAAATTCTTTCTTTCTTTCTTTCTTTCTTTCTTTCTTTCTTTCTTTCTTTCTTTCTTTCTTTCTTTCTTTCCTTCCCTTCCCTTCCCTTCCCTTTCCGTTGGGTCACTGGCAGCAGCGGGCCAGATTTACTTCCAGGTATGCCGGTGGAACCCCCTCTCACCGGTTCTCTAAATTTCACCAACCGGCTCTCGCGAGTAGGTGCGAGCCTGCAGAAACCCATCACTTGGATTGGATCCTGCAGCAATAGCAATAGCTCTTAGACTTATATAATGCTTCACAGCCCACTGTAAGTGGTTTACAGAGTCAGCACATGGCCCCCAACAATTTGGGTCCTCATTTTCCCCACCTCAGAAGGATGGAAGGCTGAGTCAACCTTGACCCTAGTGAGATTCAATCTGCCAAATTACAGGCAGCTGGCAATCAGTAGAAGTAGCCTGCAGTACTGCACTCTAACCACTGCGCCATCAAGACTCATACCAATGCACATAACTCAGCACACAATGTACTGAAAAACACAAGGGGTGGCACTGGCTATCTATTTTAGTTCCTTTTTTGTATGAAATGGAAATGAAGGATTTTGGTTATTCTAGAATTGGTGGTAGCTTATTAGTAGTCCAGTGACTCGGTCTTTTTCCTATAGTCCTAGTGGTCATTTGGTGGTTGAGTTAGGCAGGGGTTCCCAAACTTGGCAACTTGAAGACTTGAAGCTCTGCTGGCTGGAGAATTCTGGGAGTTGAAGTCCACAAGTCTTCAAGTTGCCAAGTTTGGGAACCCCTGAGTTAGGAGATGCCACATGATGTTAGTTGTAAGTTTGAGGTTAGCAGAAGTGATGATCACAGGTTAGTTTTAATGTGAAGCTGCTTTGTGACAAAATGGAAGGGTACTAATCAGGAGTGGGTTGCTGCCAGTGTTGCTGTTGGTTTGCTTTGCGCATGCATGCGCAGTTGAGTGTAAATTGTTCTGCGCATGCACAGAACATGAAAAAAATGATTAAAAACCAAGCCGGCAATGGCAGTGGCGACCAGGTTCAAGGGCGTGGCTAGCCTGCCATCCCTATCGGTTCAGCAACCCAGTCCCAATTTCCACTACCAGTTCGCCTTAATCGGTGCAAACCAGTAGCAACCTACCAGTGGTGGGTTTCAAATTTTTTAGAACCTACTCTGTAGGTGTGGCCTATTTTGTGGGCGTGGCTTGGCAGTCATGTGACAGGGTGGGAGTGGCCACCTTTTAAAATGTGGTGAAACTCATTTAACAACGCTCTTACTTAGCAACCAAAATTTTGGACTCAATTGTGATGATAAATTCTTTCTTTCTTTCTTTCTTTCTTTCTTTCTTTCTTTCTTTCTTTCTTTCTTTCTTTCTTCCTTCCTTCCTTCCTTCCTTTCCTTTCCTTTCCTTCCCGTTGGGTCACTGGCAGCAGCGGGCCAGATTTACTTCCAGGTACGCCGGTGGAACCCCCTCTCACCGGTTCTCTAAATTTCACCAACCGGCTCTCGCGAGTAGGTGCGAGCCTGCAGAAACCCACCACTGCAACCTACCTCTGGTACTAATGCTGATGATACCTCTTGGTACTAGTTCCTGGGGAACATGGGCTTGAGAATGCTGGTGCATTCAAGTTCTGCTTGAATGGGTTTTCTGCCAGCGTGCAGTTGGCCACAATGGGAATGCGCTACTAGGCTAAATGAATATTTGGTCTGATCCAGGGGTCTGTCTGTGTTTTTAACCTACTGTTTTCTAACCCCAGTGCTACTATCTTCAATATCAATCAATCAATCAATAATTTAATTTATAGACCGCTCCTCTCCCCGTAGGGACTCGGAGCGGTGCACAGGGAAAACTAAAACCACAATACAATAAATATACAAATATAATTAAGAACAAATTAAATCTGGGCCTGTGCTAAAATTCCCTTAACATGCTAAAATACCCAATTAAAACAGCTAAACCCTATAGAGAGAGGCTACCCAAGGCCGGCCAAACGGAAAAGATGAGTTTTTAATTTCAGACAGAAGGAGCGGAAGTCCGTGGTTGTTCTGATGTCGGGGGGAAGGTCGTTCCAGAGGGCTGGGCCCGCCACAGAGAGAGCCCTTCCCCTGGGCGTCGCCCGCTGACAGAGTCTAGTGGACGGCACCCGGAGAAGTCCCTCTCTGTGGGAGCGAATCGGCTGTGAGGATGTATGAGGCAGGATCCGATCCCGCAGATAGCTAGGTCTGAAAGATATGAAAGCTTACATTTCAGATATACTGATTACAGCAGGACAGGGGAACCTGTGGCTCTCTACACACTGTTGGATTTCAGAGGCTGCCAAAAGATAGCCAACTCAGAGAAGTTGAGGAGAGGCAAGTATTTGTGGTCCTGGGCTAAAAATACAATAAGTGTGAAATATAAAAATGCCATATAAAGAGTTGCTTTTATTTGGTTGTTTCAACACTTAACCACCTGCTTGGACAACAAAGTTTCCCTTCCCTTCTTATTATTTTAAGTTGCAGATAGGAGCATTGCTGGTTCTTGTGGAGCTGAACTATCAATTCTTCTTTGTTATAAAATTTCCATGGACTTACAGCATAATGTAGGAACCGAAAAACACCCAGTTCTCTATGGTTACTACAGCATTGGACATTTGTCTTCCATGCTTGGATGTATTTATTTTATTTTATTTATTTATTCGATTTGTTAGCCGCACCAATCTCCGTCGAGACGGACTCTAGGCGGTGCACAGGACATTAAAATTTACAATAAATGGCAATATACAAAAGTTAAAAAGAAATTAAATAGAAAACCTGTGCTAAAATCCCATTAAAAAACCTATCTAACTTGGCTGAGGCTCTATTGTTCTAAAATTCAAGTTCTACGCCAGTCCAGCTTACTGGAAAAGAAGTGTCTTAAATGAGCGGCGGAAGAGGGGAAGGTCGGTGATGGTGTGGAGTTCGGGGGGGAGGTCGTTCCACAGGGCGGGCCCCACCACAGAGAAGGCCCTGTTCCTGGGCGTCGCCAGCCGGCATTGACCGGCAGTCGGCGCCCTGAGAAGGCCCTCTCTGTGGGAGCGAATCGGTCGGTGGGAGGTATGTGGCAGGAGGCGGTCCCGCAAGTAACTAGGCCCCAAGCCATGGAGCGATTTAAAGATGGTAACAAGCACCTTGAAGTGCACCCGGAAGGCCACCGGTAGCCAGTGCAGCTCGCGCAGGAGAGGTGTTACATGGGAACTTCGAGATGTTCCCAAAATCCCCCGCGCAGCCGTGTTCTGGACTCTGGAGCCTCCGGATGCTCCTCAAGGGGAGCCCCATGTAGAGAGCTTCTGTAAAGGGCAAGAAACAGGAATGGCAAGTCAGAAGTTAAGGTGAGCACCAGCCTGGCCTCTTTCTAACCCATTGCAGGTTGGCTTGAAATGATACAGGAGCCTCATGGGAGGCAAACAGCTTAGCCCGCAGTGAAGAACTGCCGTAAGTGGAAGTTCAGTAGTTAGAAGACACAACCTGAGAAGAAGACTGTGAGCCAAGACTTCCCTGGGGCTGCAGAATAGGCAGGGCTAACTCTAGGCATTTGGCATCCTAGGTAAAATCAACTTCTGGCACACACACATATACACACTCATAGTTTGGCTCAGTTTCCGATTTTGTTAGGAAGGCGCCCTCCTGTCTCTTTTTTCCCCTTAAGGGTTTTGAGCTTTGCGTTTACAATGTTCAGCCCCAGCATTGCGCCGTTTGAAAGTCATTTGTAGTTTAAAATTTGAACCCAGAGTATAACTTACTGCCTTGGCAGTTTAGTTCACCATTATTTACATATTAACAGAATACTTCCGTTTGTGTGTGCGCGCGCGCATGCACACACACGAATGCATGGGCCATTCTGTCACAAGAAGAAGGAGATAACCAATTCTCTGAAGCACCTGAGGGCAAGACAAGACGTTGGAAGCTCATGAAAGAGAGATCCAACCTAGAACTAAGAAGAAATTTCCTGAGAGTCAGAACTATTAATCAGTGGAATTAATAGAGCCTTCAGAAGTTGTGGGTGCACCATTACTGGAGGTTTTTAAGAAGAGATTTAACAGCACTTGTCCAGAAAGGTATAAGACCAGAGGTGTCAAACTCGATTTCATTGTGGGCTGCATCAGGGTTGTGTTTCACCTCGGGGTGCCAGGGGGGGGCACATAGCCAGGTGGTCAGGGTGGGCATGGCCAGCTCGACATCACTCATGTTGGGGGCACCTGTGGTGGCCAGGACAGGACTGGGGGATAAACGTTTGCTAGTAGTTTGTTTTGCTAGCACTCTGCCAGTGAAAATGGAGCTGAGGGGGGCATGTATGGCCCTCCAGGGCTCCATTTTCAGCTGTGACAGCCTTCTGCAGCCCTCTGCCAATGAAAACGGAGCTTGCGGGGGCACCTGTGGCCCTCCCGGCCTCTGTATTTAGCTATGGCGGCCTCCTGCAGCCCTCTGCCAGTGAAAACAGCTCAGGGGACATGCACGGCCCTCCCAAACTCTGTTTTCACTGGCAGAGGTACCATAGGCTGGTCCTTCGCTGTTTCCAGGGAGGCCCCATGGGCCAGATCTAAGCACTCCATGGGCCTTGAGTTTGACAACCCCTGGTATAGAGTCTCCAGCGGGTTGGACTAGAAGATCTACAAAGTCCCTTCCAACTCTGTTATTCTGTTAATTCCTTCCCCTATCCCATAAGTTGATGGAGAAAAGAAATAAGTAGGAGCAATCTCTGGTGCAAGATTGTCAAGTAGAAGCAAGGACAATCTGATAGTGTGGATACCTCTAAGGTTGCTTTCCATTTTTTCCTGTTAAAACATCTGCTGACAGAGATAAAAGCAGTCCAGTCTCATATCAAAGGTATCCTTGTAAGGCAAAAGACTAAGGAAAGATTTCTTTTTTTGCTAAGGATTTCTAAATCTACTTTCCCTTCTCAGAGAGCCTGCCAGAATTAGAAAGCACGACCAATAAAGACAATAGGCATGACACATCCTCCATAGACAGACAGACAGACCATGTGTGTGTGAGAGAGAGGGAGGGGAGAGGGAGAGAGGGAGTGAGTGAGATAAAAATCCCTAGATCCATGATGGCGAATCTATGGCACACATGCCGATAGTGGCATGCAGAGCCATCTCTCCAGGCACACCAGCTATTGCTCTTCTGGGTTCCAGTGCGCACATGCATGCCAGCCAGCTGGTCTTTGCGTGCATGGGAGTGCTGAAAACTGGAAGAGCAGCTCCCTGGCATGCATGCACGTGCCAGGAAGCTGAACTTCCAGTTTCCAGTGCTCGCATGTGCACTGGCCAGCTGGTCTTGGCTGCCAGTTAGCTGGCATGCGTGCCAAAACTGGAAGACCAGGTGACCGGTGCACATTTGCATGCTAGAAACCAGAAGCTTAGCTTCCTGGCATGTACATGCACTCTAAGGAGCTGCTCTTCCAATTTCTAGTGCTCCCCCCTCCCCACGCGTTCCCATTTTGACATTTGGTGCCAAAAAGGTTTGCAAATATTCCCCTAGACAGAGACATGTGCACACATACTGAAATCACATATAGCTCAAGAGTCCCCCCTTCTAATAGGCTAAATTCACATGTCTATATACAGTATGTGCATAAAATATAAATGGCATAAAATGATATAATTATATATTTCAAGGCAGGCAACCTGTAGTTCCAAGGACACTTGGAGTTTCCAAGACCTCTTTTGCAGTCCTCAGGGTTCATTTTGATTACTGTAACTGAAAACATGTGCTACAGGTTCTCACCATATTGAGATCAGAAACCAGTAAAAATGGTAGTGAAAGCTCTTTTTAAAAAAAATAACAGTTTTAAAATGAAGAAGATATTTAAGGTTTTGTATAAAAGTCAAAGAGGAAAAAATAAATCCCGCTCCTGCTTATGTACAAGATGTGGCTTGCTCACTACAGATATAAGCCTTGGACTCTCAGAGGGAGAGGGTAATCTTCCATATATGCATAATGAACATTTTATAACCAAAAAGTAGCCAAGATTCAGTTTGAGATTCAAAGAAAACAAATGCACTCTGAAGCAATTCAATATTCGACTATTGTTTGCCGTTTGGAAAGCATCAAAAGTTGCTGCCTTAACAATGGGATGAAAGCAGATACTTGTAAAGATGATAATACCCTTCAAGTTTCAGCCAGGTCACTTTACGGGTTTCACTGAATTAAGTTTTTTAAATATTTTACCTACACTGGTTAAGGTCAAAGCAGCAAAAATGACAAAAGGATTACATAGTCTTTAAATTCTCCAGGAAGGTGCCTGTAGAGCTCTCCTAAATCAGTGTGGAAAATACCCTACATGACATGCTTGGTGCTACTTGTGGAATATTTTTAAAAGCACACACTCAGTGAATACTTTTTTTTAATTATCTCTCTTCAAATAGAGATGTCTAAGCCAATTAAAGACCCAATTTGATGTAGTAGTTAAGGCAGCAGGCTAGAAACAGGGAGATTCTTTGTTCTTACCCCACCTTAGGCCAGGGGTGGTATACACTTACCTTCCCTACTGGTTCGCAAATGTGAGCGCATGCGCAGATCCTTCCGTGCATGTGGTTTTGGTGAAAAAAGGGCCTAAATGGGATGCCATAGAGCCAGGTGTGGGTGGGCGGAGCCACCAGCGATTTCCGTTACTGGTTCAGGCAGTCCATTCCAAACCGGTAGAATATCACCTCTGGCTTAGGCACAAAGCCAGCTAGGTGACCTTGGGCCAGTCACTTTCTCTCCTAGGAAGGAGGCAATGGCAAACCACTTCAGGAAGGAAGGAAGGAAGGAAGGAAGGAGGGAGGGAGGGAGGGAGGGAGGGAGGGAGGGAGGGAGGGAAGGAAGGAAGGAAGGAAGGAAGGAAGGAAGGAAGGAAGGAAGGAAGGAAGGAAGGAAGGAAAGAAGAAAGGAAGGAAGGAAGGAATAGCAAGGACTATTCCAGGCAGTCTCTGAAAATTGAATATGATTGAATAGGGGAAAAAAATAGAATAGAATAGTAAGAGCCACTAATAGCAGAACAGCACAGCCCCAAGCATGATTTCAAACAACTTTTGGGGAAGTGGTTAAATTCATTCATATCAATACCAGACAGCCTGTCACAATGCTCAAATTCTCCTCTTCACCCCCAACCCCCAGTCCTTCTTTTGTCCATACTTGTCAGAAAGGTGCAGAATGCCCACTCAGTTTTAAAATTGCCTTTGAATCTCTTTGTAACAATTTGAAATGATCTTCAAACTCAAAGGTGGATGGATCACTCCTATATCTTTGAATCAAATCACTCGTTTGAAGTTTCAACCCTTCTAGAGCAGAGATACAACTGGAATCTTTTTACTTGGAAGCCTAAATAGTCTTGAGCTATAGAAGTGTGCCCTGGAAGAAAAAAAATGAAACTTGCTGAAGCATAAAATTAAAACATTTTTTCAACAGTAATTGGATTTTCCCCCTCCCTTTGTTTGTATTTCTTGTTGCAATCCCTTCCTGTTTGGGTTTCAATCTGCATGTACACACAGATAATCTCCAAACATAAATAGTCAGCAGAAAAATGGAATCACATTTTCCACTGCAAACCGAGGTATGAAAAGTTGCAAAAACACTAAGCAGATCATCACATTTTTAATCAGAAGATGGGAGCATGAAAATGGTGAATATGCATGGATTCATCATACTATATATTCATAGCATGATAATGTTTGGATTTTTGTGGAGCAAACTGTGTTTCCAAAACTTCATTGTTGTCGTACTGCCTTTATTAGATGCAGGTGTGCACCTGATGTACATTAGGCCCAGACAGGGTTCACTGTCCTCACTGTTCCAGATCTGTTTTTATTGCAAAAAATTAACAATGGCTGTATCAGAAGTCCAACTCCTCCCATAAATGCCCATAGTACCTGTTTTCATAATTTGTATGATTGCATTAAAATACTGTCAAATTTCTGAACTGAAAAGTATACTGCTACTTGGAATTGCCTAATTCTCAAAATTTGAATAACTGGCAAATAAAAGGCTATTTGATTATAAAAGCAATAGGATATACTATATGATGTCATGGGAAAACTATTTCCTGCTTGCTAAATGTGATTTTGAAACTAATAATTCAGAACCTCTCCATTGCATGTGGCACGCAGATATGTACAGTTTTATAAAGTGGAAATAAAAGTCTTAATCTGCACATCTTTCTTGATTAACACCATGATATTCTTTCCTCAAAGTGGTAGGATGTTCCAAGATTTTTTTCAAGATCAACTTTATAGTATTAGAAATGAAGAGGATATGCTTTTGGCATATGTAATAAAATTATATATATATATAGGACTTGAACATAATAAACATTCTGTATCAATCTGAAAACAATTCAGACATTCCAACAAGGCTAACTTACATTTGAAAACTGAACTAATTTTGTGACAGTTACATGATGCTGGGAAGAGCAATTGTCTTGCACCTTTGAAGCCCTCTGCTATGGAAATCCTAGGAGCATTTGTAGGACTTCTTGTTTCAGCCCACCTCCATGGGCCCTAGGAGGTCTTTCAAAGAGAAATATGCTATTTCTAGCAATATTAATCCTTTGTTTATGTAACATAAGCCAAATATATTTCTCTTTCTCCTGGGCAGCTGCAGAGGGATATGTCTGAAATATGCACTGTGACATGCCTATGCAAATCCCATTCTTTGGTACTCGTACAAGACACCACATACAAGAACATAAAGAGATGGTGTTTCCCTAGAGATGGCACCATATGTTGCCCTTTTGACAACCTCCAATTGTCCAGGCAGCCATGATATTCTTTTGTCAGATGCCAAGAAGCCCATAGTCAAAGATTTTTTTCTTCATGCAACATCCTTCCTTCTATTTAGTCTTTGCATTTTAACAAAAGGAGATTTCCAACACCATTTTAAGATACTGTTAGCCCAAAGGCAGTTCTGTACAACAGCCCTAAGGAACTAATTTCTAGCAATGACATTGGCTGAAAATGTAGCCAGTTGAAGAAACCTTAGGCATTCTGTCTGAATGGTGATTACATCTTTCTCATGCTTTTTTACTTTGCCCACCTGGGCCAAGAAAGAACGTGCCAGTTTGTTTTCCTGTCTGTGGATGGATCTCTAAGGAGATATGGTTTCCATTTGGCTGATTACACAATGTACTGCAGTCAAAGAATCATAGAGTTGGTAGGGTGCCCAGTGTAGGAGTTGTTTGTTCACCATAAGCATTTCACCAGACCAACCAGGGGGGGGGGGACCTGTGACACCATTGGTTGACCTTTCTTGTCTTCTCTTGGTCCATTGTTTTACTGGTCCTCTGCTGAAACAATATTTCACCAATTGACAGGTGGAGGGGAAAAGCAATTTTATTGTAAGAAGGTATCTTCTGAAGGAGGGCAGATAGGTAGGAATTCTAAGATGAAATTGCCGTGAAGAGCAGGTATCAGGAACTGAGGGAGGGAAGGTATTCTTGCCATAATGAACAGAATAGGCCCACAAGGAAATGAAGTAAAACAGGCAGAACACACAGCAGCATGGCTCATAATGGCTGAAGTCAGAAGGTCTTTACACCAGGTTAGGCACAAGTTGAGAGTGACACTGTGTACTCTTGCCATCCAAAAATAACCAGTGTGTGAAGTTCCCAAGAGATAACCTAATTAATTTTACGAGCCTTGAGACAAAGTTCAAACAAAAACCATACATTTATTAGGATCAACATTTTGGCTTGATCTTCTGTGGAACTGAAACTGAATACCACTTAATGACGTCTGAACTTTACCCCAATGTCCCCTCCCCTCTGCCTAAGTCATAAATCACATTTGCCAACAAGATGCTGCGGTAGGTTTTGGACATGCGCATTTCCAGGCCAGCTGCAAGAATTAGAGACTTGACTAAGTCTCTAAGGTATGCATGGAATTTTCCTCCCTTCTCTATGGCAGCTTGATAGTAGTCATGGGAACACTTTACAAGCTGACACAGTGGGCTGGTTTCACACTGGACAAGCAGGCTGTGTAGATGAGCTCTTAGTGCCAGTGATCTCATAGCCATGGCAGCCATCGTAAACAGGTTGAAAAATATTGGAACTGAACTTCACTTTGTTGCATTTTAACTAAAAATTACATGGGCATTACTAATGTTTGAACTAAGTGACCCTTCTAATAAAGGTATTGCAAATTATAAAGTTATTTTTGTTTATGAATGAATTGAGGGAGTTTCATTTGTATAAACCTCAGGACAAAGTTCAGTGTATATGTACTGTAAATATACTGTCACTGCCAGTTCAGAGGATCAATGAATAATGTTTGCTTCTTCTTCCTCTTTGCTGAGAACACTGCTGGAATTTCTGCCTTCTTTGAGAACAGCAAGAACCTTGGCAGTGAGCTTATATATTCCGGAGTACAGAACTACAGAATAGGATTGTCTTCTCCCTAGCAATGTGTCCATGGGGATTCTCAGTCATCCAGGTCAGGGTTGTCCCAAAAGTGCTTTTTCAAGAGGCAGCTGGACTTTCTGGTTTTTCATTGAAGATGTTTTGCTTCTTGGATGAGAAGCAAAATGTGTTCCAAAAACAAAACAAAACCAGAAAGTCCAGTTGCCTCTTGAAAAAGCAGTTTGGGGACTCCCTAGCAGCAATTTACTCTCAAATTAGGGAACCACTGTTATGTCTAAGGCTGGCAAGAGTAGGATAGAGATCCAAATATTGCGTGGATATCTGTGAGGAAAACCATTTCCTAGTGACCTCTGCCCATCTAGGAAGATCTAGCAAGGTGAATTTTCCCTACCACCCCTTTTCAGGAGTCATAGAATGTGCCTTCTCAAAAATAACACCTGTCTTTGTAATAGCAAATCCCTTGAAATAAGATTACTTCCCACCTTGGTGAATTTTAGAACTGTGTTAGCTGTGATTATGAGAAATGAACGTATCCTGTTTAGTTTTTTTGCCACTATTTTGCCACTGCGCTTCAAGGTGCTAGTTATCATCTTCAAAGCGCTCCATGGCTCGGGACCTAGCTATCTGCAGGATCGTATCCTGCCCCATACATCCTCACGGCCGATTCGCTCCCACAGAGAGGGACTTCTCCGGGTGCCGTCCACTAGACTTTGTCAGCGGGCGACGCCCAGGGGAAGGGCCTTCTCTGTGGCGGGCCCAGCCTTCTGGAACGACCTTCCCCCCGACATTAGAACAACCACGGACCTCCGCTCCTTCCGTCAGAAATTAAAAACACACCTTTTCCGTTTGGCCGGCCTAGGTTAGTCTCTACCTTTAGGGTTTGGGATTATTAGTTTTAATTAATGGGAATTTTAGTGCAGGGACAATTGAATTGAGTTTAATTTGGTTTTTAACTTAGTGTATTTATTGTATATGTATTTTATGCGTTTTAATTTTTTCCCTGTACACCGCTCCGAGTCCCCGTCGGGAGAGGACGCGGTTTATAAAAATAAAATTATTATTATTATTATTATTATTATTATTATTATTATTATTATTATTATTATTATTATTATTATTTTGTTGGGAGCATTCCTCAAGCACTAAGGCTATCATATTTGTAGCTTAACTATAGTTTAAATTTTCTTCCTGGAATAGAGGGGGGGGGGGATGCAAGGCTTCTGAGATTATAGCAGTATATAATTCCTGTTCAGTAAATAAATTGCAAATTGCTGAGTGGTCAATCCATCCATACTATACATTGGGGTAGAGAAATCTTTGGTCATCCAAGTTGGGACTCACATGCATATAACTCATTAAGGTTGCTTTTTTTATATATAGCTCAAGGATGATATTACTTTTCACTTCCTTTCACTGGGTGGAGATGGCAATCCAACAGGTTTCTTTTATATTGGAGGTCAAATAACAACATAAACAGCATTGACCCATTTCCCATAGCTATCGCATGCAATCTAACTTAGCCTGATTTTTTTGGTGTGTCCTGTTTTTTTCCCCTGAACAAAAGGGAGCAAAGGTACAAATAGAAATAAAACTATAACTTTGCAGTACGAATTCCACTGAACCATAAAACACCATCACATCAGCACATTAGAAGTCTGTTCTCCAATGCTTTATAAACTGTATTCTTGGGAAGCTTCCAAGTGCTTGAAGAAGGTATGTCTTATGCCAGGGGTCTCCAACCTTTGCAACTTTAAGTCTGAAGGACTTCAGCTCCCAGAAGTCTGGGAGCTGAAGTCCTTCAGACTTAAAGTTGCAAAGGTTGGAGACCCCTGCTTTATGCTAAGGAATTTCCACAAATCTCATGCTTTCACTGTGTACCTGCGACTTTGTTTCTTGTAAAATACACTTGTGTGTGGTATGATGTTGGCTGTTGGTGCTATCATTAACAAGCTGAGCAACTATTGACAGCAAGCGGCTTATATGGATGAAGGGTTAAGAAAAGGCAATAAAAGCAATAAGGAAACTGGATGCCAGTCTAAAGTGGTGGGTGCTTTTCGCATGAAACGTTCCAGTGATGGTTATGCATGGCATATCTTATAATCTGTCATCTACTGGTGGAAGGCTGAGGCTTAGGCCATTGTCAGATTATGGAGATCACACCCAATTATGATTGTTTGTGTCTTGAGTACGACAGACAGTAGAGGAAGTGAGAAGATCATTTTCTGCCCTCTCTAGCATGCATCTACATCTCACAACCGGGGGAAGGAAGGATATTTTATGAATATGCTAAAAGTTATAGAATGAGTTTAGCAAAATGGTGAGCCAAGGGACCCCCCCCCCCCCATTCTTTATACCTAAACATAAGAACATAAGAATAGCCTTGCTGGAACAGGCCACAGCCCATCCAGTCCAGCATTCTGTCTCACACAGTGGCTCCCCATTTGCTTCAGGGTCTTCCCAAGCAGATGTCTTCACCTGCTTATGATTCCCTGCAAATGGCATTGAGAGCTATCCTGCCTATCTCTCCAATCCGGAGGGTGTCCTTAGGCATCCATAATGATAGCCATTGATACCCTAAATAAAGCATTAATGAAATATTGCTGGGGCATCTGAATTGCTCTGAGGGCAGAAATGATATGACGTACGCACACCTACAGACACTAATGCACATCTCCAGAAGTGGGGAGAAAGCCATCACAAAAAGCCTACTGACAAAGAAAGAGTAACACTACAGATGTTGTCCTGACATTGAAATGATTGCCAGAAAGAAGTGAGTTCTAGAAGAAGAAGAAATGGACTTTATGTAGTAAAAGCCCTAAAACTAAAATATTTTAGAGTGATTTTCCCCTGGTTACAGCACCATGCGACTAACCGAAGTCAAATGCCAAAGTTGAATAAAAAGTAATCATATCGTTAAAAGGAATGTCCTTCTGGGTTCGACTCCAAGTGGGGAAGAAGACACTGGAGACACGGAGGCTGTTTGGAAAGATGGTTTAATGGTGGACAGGACCACATGGCTGGAGTCCTGAACAGAAAAGGTGCTTACATGCTTCAATGTTGGTGGACAAGAAAAGAAGGGCTGAGCAAGGGGCTTGCAGGGCTTTTTATCAACTGTTTGGCCCCACCTATCTGTTTCTTGTTCCTGTGTAAGAACTGTACTCTGATTGGTTGCCAGGCTCCCATGGGCTGAGTCCAGATTCGGTTAGGCCAATCCTACCTTAATCCCATGACTCTGGAGCTGAAGAGGAGAACTCTTTATTATGTAAAGTGGACTAGCTCAGGCCTTAATGGCCCATTGACAAAGGGGGTGGGGGCAGGAGGCTGCAGGAAACAAAACGCGTTTCTTCATTTTCACATCTAGGGAAATATAATATTCTGCCTTTTCAATATTTCCTAGGGTATTTCATTTTTCTGGGAGAGAGATGGGTGATAACTTTCCACAATATGAAATGGGATTTTTAAAAACTTTTGTTTGTTTGCTTGTTTGTCAAACACGTACAAGGTAACCGATATAAGTATGAACATAAACACGAACAAAGGAAGTAAATACAGATAAATGGGGATAGTAAGACAGGGACAGTAGGCACGCTGGTGCGCTTATGCATGCCCCCTTTGGAAATCTTACAATTCTACCCCCAGTATCTGACAGTTATGTCCCACAGCAACCAGTAAACTAAATGGACATGAATACATTTTTTTCAAGTGGGAGAGACAAAATAGACATGTCTACATTGTTTTTTTGGTAAAAGCCATTGCTTCCTTTGGGGATTATTTCCCCCCAAATTCCAATCTAGTCTGTAGTCATGGGATTTCCTAGTGCTTCCAGGCAGGAACAATCTTGCTGTATGTGCCCATGCCAGTTTGGGCACCTACCAGTTTAGACCGGTTTGGATGAGTATGTAGTAACTCAGCCTGCCACGCCCCCGAACAGGTTCTGTCGTCGCCTGCGTCATCTTGATTTTCGGTTCTGCGCATGCGCAGAACAATCTTCATTGCAAGAATTTATTTTTTCCCCTTTTGTAACATTGTGCGCACGCACATACCTTTATAGCTGCAAATGTGCACATGCACAGAGCGCACTTTTGGTGTGCGCATAAGCAAAGTTTTTTGCATGCATGTGCAAAAGATTTTGCACACCGAAACGGCATTAATGCTGGTAGCAACCCACCCCTGGCCCATTCCTAACTTCTGGAATGTCTTTGGATTCTGCCCCTATATAAAAGCTGACCATGAGAATTTTAAGTCTGAATTGTTGCTGGCAGAAAGAGGTCCCAAGAATGCTGAATTCTGCATTCAGTGCTACTTTTTCTCTTCGATGCAATGTTACTGTAATGGAATTGTCAGGAATGCACTGCATAGCCTCAATCCCTGATGAGGCACATGAGAGCTTGAACTTCGCAGCATAAATTTAAGCTGCCGCGTTCCTGGTGCCAGCTCTGACCCCATTTCCTTGCTACCCTCTTTAAATGCTTTGTACGTGGCTTGTTCTCTTGTCACTTTCATTTTTAAAAAAAAGAAATCATCTTTGTAGCTTTTAATAGATCGCCACATTCTCTCTCCTTCTTGTTTTATTGAAAAAAAGAACCTGATCCAGTTTAGCATTTGATCTTCGGGGTTTTTTCCTGCCTCCACTTAAAAAGCTGCCTTTCCTTTGGCTCTCATCACAGGTCCCTGCTCATGCAGCTGGCAGCCATATAAGAATGCTGGAGGGAGCTGTAGCCAGCCAGCCACGCCTGATAATGCAGCAAGGAAGGGGAGTGGGAGAGAGACAGAGAGGAAAGGAGGAGGAGGAGGAGGCAGGGAATGTTCTCCTGTCCTTGGATGAACTCCTCACTGGCTCACTCATTAGAGATGCTGCCACGCGGCGGCTGCTTCTTGGGAAGCTTCTTCCACACAGGGATATTTTTAGTGCCTGCTTTATCCTCTGAGCAGCAGGAACTTCTGCATTACTCTTGCTGCGTAGAACAGGCTGTCAAAGGAGCTGCCAAGGCAACGAGCTGCAGTTCAGCCAGTTTTCTCCAGCTGGGACTCGAAAAGCTTGTTCTGCAGGCAGTGCGGGTAAAAAAAAAAAAAAAAAAAATGTCGCCCATCTTGATTGCATTCCTTTGCCCTCCAAGAGGAATTTCAGTTTGGAGTCTTGAGTCTCATCCAACCATAACTAGGTTGGAGAAGCTGCCCTGGCCTTCAAGAGAGTCAGGAAAGGCTAGCAAGTCCAAATTCTCCATAGAGAGAATTGCCAGGAGCATCTCCTTGCCTGACAGGTCAGGAGGATGCAGGCACATCGCACATATCACAAGGAAGCCACAAATTTTATTTATTCATCAATAAATAAGCTAGGTACCTGCAAGACCGCCTCCTACCAAGTACTTCCCTTCGACCAGTCCGCTCCCACAGAGAGGGCCTCCTCAGAGTGCCGTCAGCCAGTCAATGTCGGCTGGCGACCCCCAGGGGGAGAGCCTTCTCTGTGGCAGCTCCTGCCCTCTGGAACGACTTGCCCCCTGACCTCCGCACAACTACAGACCTGCACCTGTTCCGCCGAGCCCTGAAGACCCATCTCTTTCGTGCGGCCGGCCTGGTGCGGCCGGCTTTTAATCTGGTTTTATTGGGGTTTTATTGTACATTTTAGAGCAGGCTTAGAATTTAATTTATTTTTAGCATAGGTATTTATATTGATGTTTTTATTGTTTTTATCATTGCCTGTTCACTGCCCTGAGTCCCGCAAGGGAGAAAGGGCAGTATACAAATTTGAATAAATTGAAATTGAAATTGAAATTGTTTGGCCGCCCATCTCATGAAAAATTGACTCTGGGCAATGTGCAAGTTTAAAAAACAAGAAACATATAAAAGCAATTATTACTAAACAAATTAAAAATTCCAAGAGAGCAACAGATTTTAACAATAATATTGGAGCCCCCTCACCATCTCACCAGTCCCCTGGGGTCCCCAGGCCTGCTGACATAATCAGATCCTGGGGAACTTCCATAGGTTCAACAGGGATGGAGCTGCTAGCCTCATTTCAGTAGAAGGGAGGTAGGATATTCCATAAAGTGGGTGTCATGGTCTGATAGTTGTGATGTGCTGCTGAGTAAATCAGAACACAGATAGTTCTCAATTTACAACAATTTGTTTAGTGACCATTCAAAGTTACAACAGCACTGCAAAAAAAATGACTTATGTTCTGACTGAGGCTTACCAAGAGAAAAAACTCCTGGTCCCGACAAAAAACCCTTTTATTAATTTACTGTGGATTCTGTTCATTCACATCCAGCAAAGTCTTTCAAGGGAGGATTTACAGTCACAGACCTTGTCTGGCTTGGAGAGCTGCCAGGCCGATATCTGCAAAACTTGGCAAGGAGTCTCGGAGAGTCACAAACCAATTAAGCAAACTAATGGTGTCCTGCAAACTCCACTCCCCTTTCGCTCCTCTTTTATTTCCTCTGGGTGGGGCCATTCATTGTCCACTTGTGGCCTTACTCCCAAATCATAAGAACATAAGAATAGCCTTGCTGGAACAGGCCACAGCCCATCCAGTCCAGCATTCTGTCTCACACAGTGGCTCACCATTTGCTTGAGATACAGCCCTAAATGGAGTTGTAAGTCAAAAATACCATAAAATGAATGAGATTCAATTTTACATCATTTTTAATCTAATGCATTAATTGAATCAAACCGGTCGCTAAGTGAATGAAAATCGAGCTTACTATTTCCTCCCCTTTGTTAAATAATTTCTACCCTCATTAAGGGAACAGAGAGGCTTTGGGGTGGAACGTTTGACTGTTGCCCATCAGCTGTTTCCGGCAAGGTGGTGCAAGCCTTCCATCCAGGAATGAAAGCGCCTCCAGGCAGGCAGCCAAAAGGAGGTTGAGGGAGAGTTACAGGGAGCCAGGCTTGCAGCCTGGAAAAAAAAATGCTGTTGCTGATCAGTTCTTTAAGGTTAAAATATGATAGTGAATGAAAGCAGAAGAGCTGAACTGGAAAAAAAAAGGCTTAGGAATAAGTCTAGGATAGCACATTACTGAAAGCAAAAATGATCTGAAGCATCTATTATCAAGGGACATGCACTATAATGTGAACAATAATTTTACCTTGACAGCGAATAAATAGAAATAGTTAACAATTTCAGTTAGCTTGGATCTTTAAAACTACAAATAGCCAAACATTGCTCTTGGGGAAAAAAGTCCATAAAGGCCATAGACAAGATTCTTCAATGCAGTGAAATTTCTTCTATAAAAATCCAACTTGTTCAGATGATTATATTTTCAATAATATCCTGTGGATAAGGAAGTTGGACAGTGAAGTGACAAAAGCAGAAGAAAATAGATTCTTTTGAATTGCAGTCCTGCTAAAAAGATACTACGAGTGCTAAGGACTGCACAAAGAACACATCAGTTAATACTGGAGGAAATCAAGCAGAGGCAAGCCTATTCCTTTCATAGTTTGGACACCTGACATGATGAGAATGATCAGCATAGAAAGATATCCTATTTAGCAAGGTTGAAGGGAAACAAAACTAGGAAGACTGGTAATGCAATGGATTTAAACAATAACAACATTTGTAGATGTCACTGCAGCAACAGTTAGTTTCCTGACTGAAGACTGGGGGCAATTATCCACTGGGTTGCCATGAGTCAACTTTGACCTGACAGCAACAACATAACAGAGCTCCTCTGAGCTTTTCTGCATTTCATATCCAAGGCAACTAAGTCCTCAATTTGAAGATAGATAATAATTCAAAAATGGATCCTGATAAAAACACATCTTGATGCAAGAGTACCACTGTGAATATAAGAAGATGGCATAGATATGAAGGAGGTGCTGGAACTCTTTGGGTCTATATATCTTTGGGTCTGTATATTGGACATTAATATAATTGAGCGGATACAGAAGTATTTCACAAGAAGAGTACTCCACTCCTCTGCTCGCAATAGAATCCCTTATGCCACCAGGCTCAAAATTTCAGGCTTGGACAACCTGGAACTACACCGCCTACAGTCTGACCTAAGCATAGTACACAAAATTGTCCGCTAAACTTCCTACCTGTCAACAACAACTTCACCTTCAACATTCAATAATACTTGGACAAACAATAGATACAAACTCAATGTAAACAGCTCCAAATTAGATTGCAGAAAATACGACTTCAGACACGGAATGGTCAACACCTGGAATGCTCTAGTCTACATGACTCCATTGTTACATCCTCAAACCCCCACAGTTTCAACCTTAAACTGTCTACCATGGATATCACCCCATTCCTAAGATGCCTGTAAAGGGGGAGTGCATAAGCGCACCAGTGTGCCTTCTGTCCCTGTCCTACTGTCCCCATTTATTTGTACTCATTTCCCTTGTCCATGTCCATGTTTATACTTATACCTGTTATTTTGTACATGTTTGACAAACTAAATTAAAAAAATAAAACTTTCCGGTAATTAGGTTTGGGTTTATTGCTATTGTATATGAAAGTCCTTACCTGATGTCTGCACTTATCAGGTTTTGATGTGGTTGCCTAAATCTCCTTAACAATAATTGAGTAGTTCATCCTCTTCCCCAGGTAGTGTATTCTTTTGCAGGAATAGGGCTTACAGCCACATGAAGAGATATTAGTTGCTCCCCTAGCTTACCTGTTAAGCTGCTTTATCAATACAGTATTAGACAGTTTAGATCTCAGTTCTCATTAGTTACAGCAAGAATGGGCAATATTAAGAATTATAGGAATTAGGAATTCCTGCCTGAGCAAGGGGTTGGACTAGAAGATCTCCAAGGTGCCTTCCAACTCTGTTATTCTGCTCTGTTCTGTTAATGTATGAATTGAAATTCAAAATATCTTGATACTAGATTACCTGTCCTCATTTAATTCTACCACAAGTAGTATATGTTCATTGATAACTTTGAAAGTTTCCATAATACACTTTTTTTGCACTATAGATATACTGTATATAAATTGTACCGTTATCTCATATTAGGACTTACTTAGTGGCGATAAGAGTGGCCAAACGTGAGTATTGTGCCACCCTTATTGCATCCACAGATAACTGCCCTGCCGCCCTGTTTGGGGTGACCCGCTACCTCCTTCACCAGAGGCCGCGGGAAGCCCCTCTGCAGGGACGAGCAGAGGAATTTGGGATTTATCTGCAGGATAAAATCACTCGGATTCGGAATGAGTTACCCTCCATCGAGAGTGGTCCAGTCGGACCGTCCGAGGCTACTCTTGAGACCATCCTGGGAGGAGTTTGACTTTGTCACTACCGAAGATATGGACAGGTTGTCAAAGAGACTTAAGGCTACCACATGTTTATTGGACCCGTGTCCCTCCTGGCTTGTACTTGCATCCTGGGAGACGACACGAGGCTGGCTCCAGGGCATTGTCAACGCATCTTTGAGTGAGGGGTCCTTGCCTGCCGTCTTGAAAGAGGCGGTAGTAAGGACCCTCCTCAAGAAGCCGTCCCTGGACCCAGCATTATTAGAGAACTTCCGTCCAGTCTCCAACCTTCACTTTTTAGCGAAGGTTGTTGAGAGTGTGGTGGCCCAACAGTTTCCGCGACACCTGGAGGAAATTGATTATCTAGACCCGCGCCAGTCCGGCTTCCGACCCGGTCACAGCACCGAGACGGCATTGGTCGCGTTGGTTGATGATCTCTGGGGGGCGCGGGATAGAGGACATTCCTCTATCCTAGTCCTGTTAGACCTCTCAGCAGCTTTTGATACCATCGACCATGGTATCCTATTGCACCGACTGGGGGGGTTGGGGCTGGGAGGCACCGTTCTACAGTGGTTCTCGTCTTACCTCTCTGGTCGGTCGCAATATGTGTTGGCAGGGGGGCAGAGGTCGGCCTCGAGGCCCCTCTTATGCGGGGTTCCTCAGGGGTCAGTCCTCTCGCCCCTCCTATTCAACACATATATGAAGCCGCTGGGTGAGATCATCTGTGGTTTTGGGGTGGGATATCATCTGTATGCTGATGATACTCAGCTGTACATATCCACCCCAGACCACCCCAACGATGCCGTCGAGGTGATGTCCCGGTGTTTGGAGGCCATACAGATCTGGATGGGTAGTAACAAACTCAAGCTCAACCCGTCCAAGAGTGGCTGTGGTTTCCGGCACCCCGGTTCAGCCAGATTACTCCAACTCTGGCCATTGGGGGCAAAACACCGGCCCCCGTGGAGAGGGCGCGCAATTTGGGTGTCCTCCTGGATTCCAGGCTGTCCATGGAGGACCATGTGGCGGCCGTGGCCAGGGGGGCGTTTCATCAGGTACGCCTGATGCGCCAATTGCGCCCCTTACTGGACCGGGCTGCCCTTCGCACAGTCACTCAGGCCCTCGTGACATCCCGACTCGACTACTGCAATGCTCTCTACATGGGGCTTCCCTTGAGGTGCACTCGAAAGCTACAGTTAGTTCAGAATGCAGCCGCGCAGGTGATTACGGGAGCTTCGAGGCACTCCCATATTACACAGATCCTGTGCGAGCTGCACTGGCTTCCTGTGGTCTTTCAGGTGCACTTCAAGGTTTTGACGACCATCTTCAAAGCGCTCCATGGCTCGGGACCTAGTTATATGCAAGACCGTCTCCTGCCCCATACATCCCTTAGACTGATACGCTCCCACAGAGAGGGCCTTCTCAGGGTGCTGTCGGCCGGACAATGCCGACTGGCGACACCCAGGGGAAGGGCCTTCTCTGTGGCAGGCCCTGCCCTGTGGAACGACCTACCCCCAGAACTCCGTACCATCACTGACCTCCGCCTCTTCCGCCAGTGTTTAAAAACACACCTCTTTCATCAAGCCGGCCTAACATAACCTCCACTGTGACTAGTATAGATAGTTTTAATTGGGGATTTTAATTGGTTTTAGCGCAGGACTGATATTTAATAGGTTTTTAAATTTTTTGTATTTTTGTATTATTTTGTATGTATTTTAAATTCCTGTGCTGGGTCCTTTTGGAGAAGGGCGGGATATAAATCAAATTTTAAAAAAATCTCATATTAAGACATTAGTTTAGCTTTCTAATGATAGGTATTAATTGCATAACAGAGCATAAATTGGCTTCCAGGTCTCATTCCTTAATGGCAGTGGTGGGATTCAAAAATTTTTCGATGGGCATGGCTAGGTGGTGAGGCATATGACTGAATGGGCATGGCCAACTTGATGTCACTCATGCCCAGGCCCACTTAGTCACATGCTCCCCACAGGAAAAGGTAGGAAACTTTTGGGGATTTTTCCCTATCTACCCCCGCCCTCTCTTTGCCCCTGTTTCCCCGCTTCCTCCTCCACCACTGCCTCTTTGGTTGCTTACCTTCTCTGGCAGCTGGTCCAGTCCAGGAGGCAAGCTGACCAGAGTTTTCAGAGGCCCCCAGCCACAGAGGCCCCCAGCCACAGTTAGGAAACAACTGGCTGGCAAAGAAGCCTCCCAGCCATCACCTCTTTGCATACCGGCTCTCAAAGTGGCTGGCGGCTGGCTGCAGGCTGCTGAAAAGTCCTCCAGTGGGTGAAAAAGTGGCTGCCATTGCTGCCGTCTTCTTTGCGCATGCGCATCCCATTGCCTTGTAAGTCTGCTTGGACTTGCAAGCAAGTAGCAACCAGACGGGCAACTGGTGACAGGGGGAGCAGTTCAGGAGCGTGGCCAGCCAGCCATCACTACAGGTTCACCAAACTGGGCAAAATTTCTTCCATCGGTTCAGGAGAGCCAGAGCGAACTGGCTGAATACCACCTGTGCTTGATGGAGAAAGGCTCTTGTTTCCTTGACCAAATAATTCAAACCTCCACAGATGCTTTGCTGCACTAATACATTTCTGCCTTAGAAAACCAATTTCATTGTAATTTTAGTACAATGACAATAAAGATTATTATTATTATTATTATTATTATTATTATTATTATTATTATTATTAAAATATTATTATTATTAAAACTATTATTAATAATAATATTTTTTTTAATTATTATTAAAATTAGAAACCAACTTCTGTATAATAAATGAGTTACCGTATTTTTCAGAGTATAAGACACAACAGAGTATAAGATGCAGCTTTTTAAGGTTTTAAAGAGGAAAACTTTTTAAAACGTTTTTGCACTCTGCAAACCTCCCAAAAAGAGACCATATTTTTTTCAAAAAAAGGGCATGAATAGCCCTTAGGAGGCTTGTAGAGTGTTCCTGGAAGGGGGGATGAGCAAAAAACGGCCCATTTTTCGTCCAAAAAAAAAGGACATGGATAGCTTTTAGGAAGCTTATAGAGTGCTGCTAGGGGCTGGGGGCTGGGGGCTGGGGGGGAAACGTTTTTCATTCATTTCTGCCCTCCCCAGTCCCCAGGAGCTCCCTGAAAGCCTTCTAAAAGCTATGCACAGCCATTTTGGTGAAGGGGCGGAGTTTTGGATGGCAGAAATGTATAAGGCGCACCCAGATTTTCACCTCTTTTTTGAGGAAAAAAGGTGTGTCTTATACTCTGAAAAATTAAGGTAATTTTTATCCAAAAAAAACCCTCATACATACCCAATTCTGATACATGGAAAATTAATGACAGGTCAAGTGAACAAGTTAAGGACTTCAAATATTTAAATATACATTTTTACATTTTATTTGTTGGATTCACCAATTTACCAAACTCATGACATGAGTGCAGAAAAAACTTCCAGTATAGTAATTAGATTTGTACGCCATAAGCCAACAATTATGTGCCTGCTGCAGTCAAACTATTCAAAGTCAAGCTGTTCAAAGTTGTATGATGCCCAGATCTGGGCATATATTGAACATATTTACCTTGGAAGCTATTTAGTTTAATTTTCTGAGAATTTCTCAGTCAAAAGAATGGACTACTCCAGTGGATGTGACTGTTTTTATTTTCACTTTTTATAAAGTCTGATTGGTTTTTATTAAAGTACATTTTATTTTATTTTATCACAATTTTGTCCTCAAGTAACAGTTCTCACCAGATGTTGGATTCAACCTTTTTAAAGTTATGACTATTGTGTAAGTTGTCATGCTATCTGGATGTCTTTCCAAACTGATAATTTATCAACAAACGAACAACCATTGAAAGTTGACATCTTTATTACTTGGGGGTCCTTTCTGAGCTTCAAACTCCAAATTTACTGTTGAGTGTCTCAGCAGAGACATGTTCTCCCTACAATCTGTTTCCTCAACTTTAATCTGAATAAGAACTTCTGGAATTGCTTTGACTGTTATATCCAGAGCTTAAGATCAGGAACTGAAGTACAATTTCAAATCATGTATGTTATTTATGTGCAATTGCTATCCTTAAAATATTATTTAACACTGATGACCAGTGCACCCTATTCTTAGTGTGAAGCCTTTGTGTGCAGATTATAGTATAACTTTCTTCTGAGGTTTGTCAATAGTGTCAGCCCCTTGGAACAACTTCCAATAAACTTCAATTTATGGGATACAGGCTGAGATCATGAGGAAATTCCACCCATCCGCTTATATGCATTCTATTCTTACTCTCTGTTTACTTTCCACTTCTTCTCTAAGATTCTGGAGTTCTACTACTCCAATTAAATAAAAATTATAGATTCCTAGTTGTCTCTGCCAGAAAAGTCTTTGTGTTTTAGTATAGTAGAGATTATCTCCTTGTTAGATTTAGGCTGGATTTCTTTTGTAGGTCCTGAAAAAGACACACTTGAAAGTATTGAATATTGAAACTTTTTTGTGCCAAAAATAAACAGCATGCTAATTTATGTAGTTGTTGTGTAAACATCTGTAGGAGAAAGATAGAGGTTCAAGAATGCATTTAAAACTTTCTCTGGTATATTTATTCCACATTGCACAAAGATTAAAATCCTGCAACCGTGCTCCCATTCTAGGCCATCTGGATAACTAGGAATAAAGTTAAGAAACTTGAATACATGTACATCAATAGAATGATTCCAAATAGAAATAAATAAAACAATGAAATTGTGCTTTTAATTATAATATAGTGTACCCTAACATCCATCATCCCCTTTAAAAAAAATCTATTTCCTTTGTTACATAAAGAAAATATGTGACTCAGCCAAGATTTTGAATTTGAGATTTGAGTTTCAAAGCCAATAAGATACAAATTGAAACAATTAAATTCAATGAAAGATTCAAACATAGGCAATAATTTTAGCAGAATGGGATCAAAATAGAATGATGTATATTTAGAAGACATTAACTCCCAGAATGTCACTTAATTAGCCTTATGAGTTTCATTACCATAAAATATTGAAATATTCCTTCTGCAGATATAGATAGCTTCTAAACATACAGGCAGCTCCCTGTATCTTTTGCACAGAAATTCAGAAAATTATTTACTGTATTTATTTATATCCTACCCCACTTCCCATTTTTGACTCTGATTGGTGAACATAGCTTTAAAAACCCAATGGAATAAATTTAAAACCACTGCTGCATTCTGGACTAGTTACGCGGGCAACTCTGTGTAGAGTACCATATATATGCTGTGTATAGAGTATATTGCAGTGATCCATTGAGGAAATGATCAAGGCATGAGTGACTGTGAACCAGGGATGGGTTCCTGCCAGTTCTAACCTCTTCTATAGAAGAGGTTCCACAAATCTACAGTGCCGTTTAGAACCGGTTCCAGCTCCTTCCCCCCACCCGTTTGCACATCATCAAGATGAAGAGCGAGAGGAGGAATTCTGGGAGTTGAAGTCCACAAGTCTTAAAGCTGTCAAGTTTGAACACCCCTGGGTGTTTTTTTCCAAAGGGTTAGGGGTACAATTGTCTTGTAACTTGACAGCTTTAAGACTTGCGTGCTTCAAATGCCAGAGTTTCTGAGCCAACATTTGGTTGCTAAGCAAGAGCGTTGTTAAGTAAGTTTCACCACATTTTACAAGTTGGCCATGCCCACCCAGTCACATGACTGCCAAGCCACTCCCACCCAGTCACATGGCTGGCAAGCCACTCCCACCCGGTCACATGGCCGGCAAGCTACTCCCACAAAGTAGGCCACACCTACACAGAAGAGGTTCTAAAGAATTTTGAAACCCTACTGGTTTGAACAGTACCTCAGAATCCAGGGAACAGTATAATTAATTCATAACACAAAATTGCATAAAGTTTGCATCCTCTCCACTGCTGCCTTCTGTTCTTCACAGGAGCCATGAGTCCAGGAGAGCTCCCAAATTGCACATGGGTTCTTTCTGGGGTTATATAATCCTTTTAAGAAAGAAAGGTAAAAAAATTCCCAGATCCAGGAAGTTTAAAGACACTCTTGCTGGAGTTGAGCTGAAGCATGTCCTTCCTCATTCCTAACTGATCCTTACAGCCCAACTGTACAAACAGAATCTCACATCTGCTCTACACAGTAGTGCCTCTAAAAGCCATTAGAGCAGGGGTGTCAAACACAATTTCATTGAGGGCTACATCAGGATTGTGTTTGACCTTGGGATCTTGGGATGGGTGTGGACAACTTGATGAGTGTTTGGGGGCACCTGTGGTGGCCCAAACACTCTGCCAGAGAAAACAAGCTCCCAAGCTCTGTTTTCAGCTGCGACAGCCTCTTGCAACCCTCTTCCTGTGAACACGCCCCTCCCGAGCTCTGTTTTCACTGGCAGAGGCACCACAGGCCAGTCCTTCACTGTTTCATTGGCAGAGATACTCCACAGGCCAGATCCAGCCACCAGGTTTTGAATTTGACACCCCTGCATTAGAGAATCACTGTTGGCCATAGCTGTTCCACTACCACTACCCTAGAGATTTGGCTAATGCCACGCCAGAAATCCAGACATTCCCATTTGTGGCCATCCAAATTTCAGTAATACTATACAGGCCAGTTTAGCTCTCTCATTCCTAATGAAGTCATGGTTGAGGGAAGATTTATTACAAGCTGACTTGACAAAAGCTCCATCCCCATCATCAACCTAAAATCACCATCAAGGGGTAAATGACTGGATTCATTGGTCACTTCTTGGCAGCATTTAATGGGTTCATGTTAACAACTCTTCCTCAATCAAAATACACACATATGTACACACCCACACACACACAATTTCTCCCATCCACTTTCACTGAGCAACTAGGGGTTCAACTTCCCCAATCTTCCTAGTTGGAAAACCTAAGACTGCCCACTCCTTTATACATCAATTCTGATCCAGGGGGGAGATTGCTAGAGCCAGTCACAGCCTCTTCCTCCAAACCAAACACAACCTTACCATACCAATGATGAAAAGTTTGCCCATCATTATACTTCAAATAGAAGAGAATATCTATAGCTCAGGGTTGAACTGTGGAGTTCCTGGTGCTCTCTGAGCTGTCAACATCGTCAACTGATGATCTCACCCTGTTGGGTAATGAAACATCCGCAAGTAAGCAACCAACTTCAGAGAACACCAAGAACTCCACATCACACTGTCCTTTAAGTTAAAGACAATACATTAGGGATTGATTTGATTGGTTGAACTTGATTGATGATTTCTGGACGATAGGTTTATTGGCAGAACTCATTGGCAAATTTAGTCATCTGGAAATGATACATTATGTGCTACTTATGCAATAATTTGTTGAGGGGGAATAGTTATTTATTTATTTATTTTATTTATTTAGAAATTTTATTTGCCACTCATCTTATATCCAACAACTCTAGGCGGCTTTTATTATTAGGAAGTATCTGCTATCTATCTTGAGCATGTAATACACTATGATACTGTTGGAAGAAATGTCCTTCTGGGTTAGGCTCCAAGTGGGGAAAAAGACACTGGAAACATGGAGGCTGCTTAGAAAGATGGTTTAATGGTGGACAGGACCACATGACTTGAGGTCCTGGGGGAAAAGGTGATTTTTTATTTATTTTATTTTATTAAATTTATACCCCGCCCTTCTCCTTGTTAGGACCCAGGGCGGCGGTATGATGACCTGCTTCCAGGTGTTGGGAGGAGGAGGAGGAGGAGGAGGAGGAGGCCAAGGGAGGGGCTTGCTAAGCTTTTTATAATCTGTTCAGCCCCACCTATATGTTTCCTGTTCCTGTGTAAGAAATGTATTCTGATTGGCCGTCAGACTCACATGGGGCCATGCAGGGGCAACTCTCTAGGCTGAGTCCAGGTTTGGTTGAGTTCTCAGATGCCATGTGGTCAGTAAAGGGCTAATACTAGCATGCCTTGATTCCATAAACCTGGAGCTGATGGGGAGGGGTCTTTGTTATGTGAATAGACTGGCTTGGCATCTTAATAGCCCATTGACAAAAGGCAGGAAGCTGAAGGAATTATAACATGTTTCTCCCTTTTCACATCCAGAGAACTATAATATTCTGCCTTTTCAATATTTCCTAGGATATTTCATTTTCCTAGAAGAGGACTGGGTTTTAACTTCCTACAATACCAAGAAATAGTTTACATGCACACAATTGTTTAATAGCAAACACTCTATTAGTTTTTCTCACACCTAAGAAAGATTAGTTCAGGGCCCCCCAACCCCTGGGCTGTGGCCAATGGTGGGTTTCAAATAATTCCACCACCGGTTCACCGAACATGTGAGTGTGCGGGCGCGCACAGCTTCCATGTATGCGTGAACACACAACTTCCAGCACAGCTGGTGGTGTGATTTGGGGTTCTTCAAACTGCACAGAATCATTACTACCAGTTCGATAGAATCGGTCCGAACCAGCTGAATGCCACCTCTAGCTGTGGCCTGTTGGGAACTGGGCCACTGAAGTGGTGGATGAATGCAAGAAGCTTCATTTGTGCATGCGCAGGATGCAGGCTGCACATGTGGAACCATTCCCATACTGAAATCGCCAAAGCTGCTGGTGTCGGTCTGCAGAACCAAAAAGGTTGGGGACTCCTGGATTAATAAGGACTCTATTACGGCACAGGCAAATCGTTTGAGAGGTAAGAAAGAATAAAAATAAAATATCTGGATTTGAGGAATGTTAGAAGAACAGAGGTGAAAGGAAAAAAACAAATTTTAAAAGTACAGCTGAATAAATCTGAAAATCTCTTTTTTACTTCCAAGCAAACCTACTTAACCATATTTTGTCAGAGGAGTGAGACAAAACACCAGAATAGGCCTCCCCAACCAGTCTGTCAGGCAGAGTTTGTGTTTTTATAACATTCATTGGCTGGTTATGTTAATATCTAACAGCCCATCACCTCACTCAATTTGCCCCTTTAGGTTTCATCATATATGGAAGAAAGGATATAGCATTGTTTCAGACCTTGTAAAGCCAGAGGCCCCAAAAACAGCATTAAAAACCACTCAAGGCACATGATTCAATTCAACACTTCAGACTGCCCCATGAATTCACTTTGAGGCATCAAAGTGAATCACCCTTTCAAGGCTTCGTATAGTCTTTGAAAGGACATCTGGAAGCTTGGTTGCTAATAAAATTTACTGATGAGCAATAAAGTTGGCTCAAAACATATCAAAATATGTATACTCAGCTAAGAAGAATCAGAAGCAAGGGATTAAGAGAACCTGCACACTCGGAGTTTCTCAATATTTATATTATTGTGCACAACTGGCCCAGAAGTTAATAAAGACGGGCCAGAAGAAAGTGGAATCATCAGTGAGGTGGAATTGCTAGCTATTGCAATTGTAAGCTTATCCAGGAATGTAATATTGTAGACAGAAAATAAATAGTTGTAATAGAAGAGAAGAGAATACATGTAGCTCAGGGCTGAACTGTGGAGTCCTTGGTGGTCTCTGAGCCTGGTTGTTTGCTTGCAGAGATTTCATTAATATATTAGTTCATTCAAATAGATGTTTCTATCTGGCCATTTTCTCTATATCTACTGTACTACAGTACAGGTACTACAGTATCTGTTTTCTTTTGATGCATAATTTAGGTAAATATTTTCTACATAAGATATTCTGTCTTTCAAGATTCAGGGATATTTAATTACTCTTCAATATCCATTCTCCTTAATCTTGGGGGTTTTTTTTAACAGTTTTTCTTGGACTTATTTTATATGGAAATATAATATTCTCCTGAAATGAGTTATTTATGGGGCACAAAAATGGCAGCCTCCCCCCAACACCAAAAGACCATCATACCACAACAAGAGAAGTGCTTCTACTTTGAACCCAGTGACAATGGGGGGGGGGGGGAAGGGGGGAGTGAACGCGGGCAGTTTTCCAACTCAACATTCTGAGCCAGAAAACATTTGGCTGGATTTATTAAGTGTTAGACAGATGAAAGATAAATAACGTCTGATCTTACTGTGCCGAGAGAAGGGAGGTGTAATTACAAAGAAATGCAGACAGCTTAAAGTGGAAGTCAAACTGTTCCAAGGAAACACTATTTTGAGTGTTCCAGAACAAACAGGATTGCATTCAGAAGTTGCTTTTAGCGCAGAGACTGAGGGGTGATCCTAACACCCTCCTTAACCTATGGTTGAAGATTCTAGCAAACCCTACATGTAGAAGACATGTCCTTAGGATGCAGCTTTTTACCTCATCTCTAGCCCACAACCAAGGAGTTTGTATTCTGCTTTAGGTGCTCTGGTTTTAAAGTTCTTCCCCCCCCCCCCCCAAAGTTTTCTTCAAACAAGCTTGCCATATACAGGTAGTCCTCGACTTTCGACCAAAATTGAGCTTTAATGGCAACTGCCAGCACTTTGAAATGAACCCAGAAACACTGGCAGCCATTGCTGCCCACACAGTAGGGGTATTGCATATAGCAAATATTCACACCACTTATTATCCCTGAGGCCGCATTATGCACCAGTTGAAGCTTCTGAATTCTCTTCAAGGGCAGCCCTATGTAGACTGCATGGCAGTAATCCAACCGAGAGGTCCCAAGGTCCCAATATATTTAGTCTTTCTGGGAAATACATCTGGGCACTTCAAGCCATAGTTACTTATTGCTAGCATGGCCTCTCCCTCGTAGCACTTACAAATTTGGAATACTTGAGAGCCAGTGAGAAAATTGAGAAAAGTTCTAATAAGTTTTGCCCTTCCAGCATGATTGACGACAGGTGCAGAGGATGAGCATTGTAATGGGCAGAAGAGAATGCTCCAATGATCCTTGCAACCCCTCTGTGGTGCCTCTGACATGAAATTTCAATTACTTCCAACTTTTGGAAGATTAGTAAATCTGACTCTGAAAGTAGTTTGGCTGAGTAGGTTGCGGTGTGCATCTGTGAATAGCTTTGGGGTAAAGCGAAAATGAAGTTCTCTCAATATGCCATCTGACTTCTCTCCCATTTCTCCCCCACCCATTCTTGGCAGATGGATTATTTCTGGACCTAGATTTACCTGTTTCCCAGAATTACTGGAGTTCTGCTTTCAGAAATATTCTGAGGGAAAGTTTATTGATGCAGAACACTGACATGCCAGCAACCTGTCACTTGAAGCAACTTGAAAAATGGCTAAAATATCTATTGCTGGTAGCCAATCTATATTGCTTAAACCCACCCACACATTAAAAAGTGACACTAGTAAGAAAGGTGTTTTTCTCGCGAAAATGGTAATGCTGGGTGGGAGGATGCACAAAACTGGGGGAATTGGCCAATCACTGTTCTTTGTTTGATCTGCAGTAAATCTGTTAAGAACAGTACCACTCACAAGACTTGGTAGCAAAGAAGATGATCCTGACCATTAGGCAATGCACATTATGCCAGCTTACTTTTCTGCCTGTTCAAGGACTAGAAAAATGCACATTATTATGGCTGTAAGGTCTGAATTGTTCAGCCAGCTAGCGGAACATCTCAACTTTGTTCTCTTTATGGGGTCCATAATGGGTTGCACCGGGAAAACATGGCCTAATGATCCCTAGAAGTCCTCAGTTTTGTTTGTGTATATAAAGAGAAAAGCTTTCTACAAAGCTTTTAGAGATAAACATCTCAGTTGTTACTGAGGGTGAGGCCCAGATTTTGGTTGCTGCTGCACAATGCCAGGTTGATCAATAATAAAGCTCCTCTTATTTGAGATCTTATTAATGATGAATAGGCTGATTTGGCATATATTACCAAGATCTGGCTGGGCTCCAAAGCAGGAAGCGGTTTCCTTTCTGAAACGAGCCCGTCACTAGCCAATAACCCAGGGCAGAGGAGAAGGAATAGCTGTTGTTCTCCAGGAGCCTCTGTTGGCCTTCAAGGATGCTGCTCCACAAGTTGCCAACTGTGAAACCCTGTTTTTGAAGATATTATTGGAAGTATTGCTATTGTACCAGCCTCTGCTGACTCCTTGTCTGAGTTCTTGGGCGCTGTTTCAGGGTAGGCTGTGGAATTCACCAGGCGTATGGTCTTGGAGAACTCCAATTTGCCCCTGGGGCCAAACTGAGAACTTCAATTTGTCCCTGGGGCCAGCCTTGGAAATGGCTTGGGAATTCATTGCCACCACCATTATTATGGGCCTATCTCAGGTTATCCATGATCCAAAGAGGCCACACATCAGACATGGCTTTCTTGCCATTCCACGCAAGAAGTGGATTAGGAGGGCCTTCCTCCAGTAGCTATGCAGTCGATATGGACTACTGCAATGTGCAGCACATAGGACTACCCTTGAAAAGTATCCAGAAGCTGCATCTGGGATAGAATATGGTAGTTTGGATAGTTGTGAGTGCCCCTGGGGTTGCCTATGTAACACTTCTGCTGTGTTAGCTGTATTGGGTGCCGGTTTGTTTCTAGGTCCAATTCAAGATATTTAAACTTTAAAATCCTTCCTATCATGAACCCAGATTATCAGAGGAATGGTTTTTCCCAATTACATTGGCCTAACAGTTTCAGGGGTCTGCAAAGTCGGCTCTTTTAAGACTGGTGGACTACAACTCCCAGAGTTCCCCAGCCAGCTATGCTGGCTGGGGAACTCTGGGAATTGAAGTCCACCAGTCTTAAAAGAGCCGACTTTGCAGACCCCTGGCCTAACTCATCTGATCAGGCTGGAGGTACATGTTGCAGACCTTGTCAATGAATGAATTTGACCTGCCCCCCCCCCCCCCCCCCCGGGTTGAGATTGTCCCTATTCTTTTGACTTTCTGGAAGGGTATTAAGATCTGGCTCTGCCACCTAACATGGGGATCCAAGAATGGAATGCAATCTTGGTAGCTGTAGCTGTACCAGTAGCAGTAGCTGCAAGGTTGATGGCATCACTTCAATCTTTATTTTTGTATGGATTTAATAGGGTTTTTAACTCTGGTTTTTTTTTTTTTTTACCAGAGTCACTTAGAAAGTGAGATGGACAGCGTATAAATCAGATTAAAAAATAAATAATGTTCTTCTTTCCCCTTAAGTATGCCTAGAATGGTATAAACCTCCGTTTTTAAAATATGGATTAAGGAATTGCAATAATCTTCCTTTGGTCTGCAACAGTGATTGTTCTCTGAATTATTATGCTGAAAGGAAACGTTTTCACTAATCTGGAGCATTATCTAGCCCAGGTTTGCCCCATATACTGAAGGTACTGAATGAAGTAACACAGTGCCACCACTTGGTCTGAAGACAGAGATAGGAGACAAAACAAATCAATAAATATACTCTAAGAGCAGATCAAATTATATTCGTATATAATGCATATATAGTACAGGTATTCCTTAATTTATGACCACAATTGGGATTGAAGCATCTATCGCTAAGTAATGCATTTGTTAAGGGAATCATGTCCAATTTTGCAACAATTTTTTTTTGCTATGGGTTTTAAGTAAATCACCTGAGGTTGGACAACCATTTGTCTGAAATGGTATAGGGCAGTGCTGGCAAACCTTTTTGCCTCAGATGCCAAAAGCATGAGAGTGGGTGCTATCGTGCACGCTTGCGTGCCCATCCCCATAATTTAATGCCCCAGGCCATGGCCCTTGTGCATGCGTGCATGACCCCCCCCCCTGTTGCCCAGTGCATGCGCGCACAGCTGTCTTGGAGCCTGGGGAGGGCGAAAACGGCCTCCCCATCCCCCAGAGACCAGAAACAGACTATTTTCTAACTTCCAGTGGGTCCGGTAAGTCTGTTTGTCCCCCTCCCCAGGCTCCAGAGGCTTTCTGGCTTTCTGGAATGTTTGTTCCCCAACTTCCAGTTTGCATATTGGGAAGCCTCCGGAAGGCCAAAAAAGGGCCAAAAATCAAGGCCGAAAATCAGCTGGCCAACACATGCATGCACGCTGGAGCTGACAGGGCAACACCTTGCGTGCCCTCAGAAATGACTCCGCGGCATGCGTGCCACAGGTGGCACGCATGCCATAGGTTCGCCATCACGGGTATAGGGTGTCCTATCTGAGCAGGAAGTTGGACTAGAAGACAACCAAGGTTCCTTTCAACCCTGTTATTCGGTTATTCTGTTTAAGCAAATGTTGTTGCTCCCATTGACTTTGCTTGTTAGGATACTGCAGTGATCATAAGTCACTTTTTCAGTCCTTCATAATTTCAAATGGTTGTGGAATTAATGATCATAATACAAGGAGTACCTGTAAAAAAGGATACAAATAGGGCATCCCAATAAGACATAGGTACATGATCCAAAAAACATCAGATAATTTTAAAATACCTATGACATTTTCAGATTTCGACTGATCTAAGTGGATGCATATTCTTTCAAATTGAACTTTGAATCAATGAATTAACCAACATAATCTTTCTGGGATATGTAGGAGAATTCTCAGATATTAATAGCATTTCCACAATCATTTGAGGGGTTAATTCAACCCATGCAAGTTTTCTGCATTTGTGGACAGAACAGAATCAAATGAAAAATTGATTCTTTGCTCTAATTTTGACATATGTGTATGTGGATATGTTAAAATTTTTGCTTTTTATATAGCAAGCTAAATTAGGCTCAGGTTGAGTAGTTTAAGAACTAACTTGTTGAGGAAACCAGTTATTATCTTAGATGTAGGAATCAGATCATTATATTAAGCCATAATAAGTTGTATTTCTTTAGTACAGAATGCTCTGTCAATGCAGTCATTTTATTATGTGGATATTGTTTTTTCTGCCACTTTCTACTTCTGGTCATGATAAATAGGTGTGTAGATTAAATGGCAAACACTCTCAAACTAGTGCAGGAGTCAGTTCCATGTGCTTTGAGACAGACTGACCAAGCATTAGCCTGAAGTGGAAAAGAAAGATCAAGATCATATGCTTGTAGAAGCAACACAGCAGATATACTTACCCACCCTGGATTTATGAATGGGTAGGCAGATGCCACTTCCCCATTGTGACTCTTTCTCATAGTGTATATTTGGGTCAATTTACAAGAAAAGGGTGACAAACAGGAAGAAAACCGGAAGGAGGGAAATTCCACTAAATAGCCTCTGGCCCTTCTCCATTTTTAAGAATGGGAAGTCACTGAACTTCTCATTGGGGATTTCAGTTTCTGCTTCACAAGGAAAAATATCCTTTTCTCTAACCTTTGCTGAATGTTAGATCTTGGCAGTAACTGACAAACACACCTTGTTCCTGTTTTGTGCTGCTCTTTGTATCAGAGACATGCATTTTTGTGCACTTCCCCTGGCCAGAAGTAAGGAATTTGGAATAAGACATTAATTTAAGAGACTACCATTGATCTGGACTTGGAGGATGAAAAGGCCTTGGCCACCAGAGCTGTTCCTCAGGAGGAACTCTTTCTCCAGCTCATACTATACTTTCATCAGTATGTTTTGTTGACATTCGAGAGTTCATATGAAGTTAGCTAAGCCTCAGAATTATAGCTCAGCCTTCAGTTGCTATTTGAAAGAAAGGCCTGAGGGGAGTTTACAACTCCCATCTTATCATGGCCAGCTGCCAAGTCTACTGTTAGTCTCCATCTGTGATGGAGAAGATTTTTGGACTTCGGAGTTCAGTCAGAGATCAGAATGACTCAAGCCTTGTATTGGATGCATCATACATTCCTGCCCTTTCACCTACTGTTCACATTTGCTCGGTTCTAACACTCACATGAATCACCATGCCTAAGAATTGTTTTCCCATAACCTCCAAGTATATTTTTAAATAATAGATATAATCTAACTGTGAATTTGTCCTGCACTCTAACTGTACCTTCAAACGGAGGCTTGTTCCTGTGGAGTTGATAGGAATCTTTTCTGTTGTTTTTATTCTTTGCAGTCAAACATTTCTTTTCTGCAGACCAGTGCAGATATCTTTTCTATGAAGCTAACAAATGAGGGATTATTTTGGCAATATCAGCTAAACACTAAATAGACAAATAAACAATTACTGCACAGCTTTAGGGGCACCTACTTGCTAAGGGCTCATATCATACAAAAAATGCAATATCTCCATGAAATATTAAATGAACATTTAAAGGCATGTTTTCCTTAAGCAAGGCAAGAGAAAAACAAGCCACTAGACGCAGCAAAGCTTTTTAAAGGGCAATATTTATTCAGCTTTCATCTGGATTCAGAGCCCATTTCTTTGAATCTCTTCCCTGTCCAGTGCTATAACTCAGGGCAATTTCAATAACAGATCTCACAGTGCTCTAAATAATCTTATAAAGTGGGCCTAAGCTTAGTTTTAAGCTTTATTTTGGTACATCATCAGTCTACTGCTAACCTTTTCCTAATCACTTTTCAGACAAGAAGACTTCTGTGTAAGTCAGCATGTGACAAGAATCAAACTCTAATGTAAAGACCCAGAATGGCAATAAAAATAGAGACATGGTGACCTTTGGCTAGGAAGCAATTTCTCAAGTTTATTAGCCTGATGAAAGCAGGAAGTCTATTACAAGGATGAGAAAACCTTTGGTAACTGGACTAATGACAGCATGGCCATGTGGCCTTGTTTTGTCCTGTTTTGTAACAAATTGCAGATTCATCAGAGAAACATTCTGTTCCAACATACCCAACTTGGTGCCCTCTACATGGGCTTCCATGTTTGCTAAAAGGCATAACCAGGACTGCTACTCTGGAATTATAAACGTTGCAGTCTAACTCATCTGGAAAACATCAAATGGAGGAATCTATTCTGAACTTTTGATGTGTGAGGCATGTTTCCCTAAGACGTCTCTAGCTTTTAAAGTGTTAAGCTAACTTATATTTGACTAATTTTGTAGGATAAGTCTGGATTCATTGGGGAAGAAAAGTCAAATGGGTTTGAGAAAAGCAGACAATAATATAGATCAGAAAGAAAGAAGGTGGAGTTATCATGTGACTTTAGAGTCATTACTACTCTTACTGGGCATTGGATGGGAAAGGTATTAATCAGTTCTTGTCTTTCATCTTTATTGCAACAGGTGAAACCTATGGGCAAAGAAAATCTGTTTAATGGTACACTTTTGAACACAGTGTATCCTTTGGTTTCCAGTTAATTTAAGTGTCTTATTGTCATTGAGCTTCAGAATCTCATCCTGAGGGATAATTGTGCCATGAGATGAAAGATAAATACATAGTCGGTCAGTCAATAATACTAACAGTATTTGCATTCTCCCAAGGGGTACCTGAGAGGCAAAAATTCCTAGAGGTAAATGAGATTCTAGCAAGACAAATTGATCCAGGTCTTTATATATCACCAGATCTCACAGCAACGAAAGGTAGGAGTAGAACTCTGGGCCAAAATAAAGTCTATCCCCATTTCAAATGGATTTCAAAATAATTTAATGAAACCTTCAAGGATCAATATGCTTTTTTATATAGGTAGTACATACATTTGGAGCCTTCACTAATCCTCCAGAAGTAGAATGGAAAAAAGCCAGAGGAAACTGTATCATAAACATATAATTTTTGGATGAATCACAAATGAGTTTCTTTATTGTAAAGTAAAAAGGTAAAGGAATCCTTGTGGATTATATTCCGCTAGTCATTGCTGATTATAGGGGCAGTGCTCATCTCTGTTTCAAGGCCATTGAGCCATCGCTGCCCAAAGACATTTCCACAGTCATGTGGCCAGCATGACTTCACAGAGTTCTGTTTCCTTCCCACCAAAGCATTTGGATTTGCATGCTTTCAAACTGCTAGGTTAGCAGGAACTGGGGCAAGGACATGTGGTCTTGAACCTGGGCTGCTGGATTTTCAATCGACAAGACCAACGTCTTAACTACTGAGCCACTGCGCTGCCCTTTCCAGGTGGTATAAGTTGAATATTTATGTTAACAACCAAAGATCTAACACTCAGAAATCTAGGTGAGCAAGAAAATGATTGAAATGATGCAGACCTCTGTTTTCATTGTACCCTGTACCAATGACAGCAAAGAAAACCCTGGCCAATTCGTTTAGCAGCTTTCCCTAAACTGGCATGCTCCATGTTAGGTTCCCATCTTCCAGCCAAGGTGATCAGATGAGAGAGGGAGAAAGAGAGAGAGAAAGAGAGAGTATTTATATATAGAGAGAGAAACAGAGACAGACATAATAATTTTTAATGTGCTGCATTTCAAGCAGCTTCTTCTGCCACTAATCTTCATGAAGTTTGGACAAACATTAAAAAAAAAAAAAGAAACCTGGTTGGAGAGGCTCTGCCCCTTTCAATTAACACCTGTACACCAATGATGGTACGCTGCCAGTTCACACGGGTTTGGGCAAACTGGTAGTGGCGGGCAGCGGCATGAGGCTCCACCCACCCACCCTGATTTCACAAGAACCTTCTGCGCATGCGTGCGTGCTCCTGCTACTGAACTGGGAGTGAAGAAAATAGAATATCATCTCTGCTATACTCAATAATTTTTCATGTCCCTCTCCTCATCCCCCTGTTAACATTATAATGTAAAACCACCTATCCACAAATATCCTACCACATATTTTTCTCTGGGACTTCAAATTTGTCTTTCCCAGATTGTTCCCAGGTTTGCTACTTTTACAATTCCCAGGTTTGCTACTTTCAGCCCCAAAAACCCCTGACACTTGCTTCTTCTGCCTGTTCTGTATTTTATAACTGAGAGCACCCCCTGGTGTACAAAACCTGGATTGCACAACACATTCAACAAATATACTGGTATTCATATTTCTGGTGCCCCTGAGGACCCCTTTTTTCACAATTGTACAAGTGTCCCTCTCAAACAAGGACTCTGTTTCAAATAAGTGAACACAACTTTTTTGCAAGGCATAGTAATAGATTCATTTCGTTTTGTTTAAATTCTTCTTGGTTCTGCAAGTCATATTTTTGCAACTATATTTAAGGAATCAGATCATGCATTAAAAATAGGATGTAAATTCTTTTTGGGGAGGGGGTGTAAATGACTTATATTTTCAAAGGAAGCCTGAAAGTCTATTGCATTATTAAGGTCAAAAGAGGCACAAAACAGAGTGTATGCAAATGATAAAAGCATGCCCGTTTAATACCAATTTCAATGTAATTTTATTACAATATTATTACAATGACAATAAAGATTATTATTATTATCATTATTATTATTATTATTATTATTATTATTATTATTATTATTAATACATATTCACACATAGGGCACACAGTTGGCATACACATCAGGTTTCCTTTCCAGAAGCTTAAAAATTTAGATGATTTGGTGATCATTTTTAGCAAAGAAATGTGACTTGTAAAATGTGCAGTAATGGTCACTCATATTTTTTTTTCTTTTATATTGAGCCTGGCCTCACTTGGTTTAGACTATGGTGACACCACTATTGTTAAAAACACCAAAATCTTCCATATAGACATCATCAGGTTCTGCCCTTCTTCTTTAAGCCATGGTCGCTCTTCAATTTAAGTGAATACAGAGTCTCCTTTAATTCAAAATTGATTCCAGCAATTTAACAGATGAGTCCAGACCATTTTCTTGATTGTAGCAATCTGCCATTACCTTCTTCTATTATGTTTTTTAAAAAGTATTTCTTAGTCTAGTCTGGAGTCCTCTATCCAAGCAGTAATGAAGTTCCCTGCTGTTTAGCCTACAAACCCAGAGGTCATCCAGATGCTACCCGTCATCTTTCATGTAGTGTAATTCTAATTTTTTGGGGGGGAGGAACCTTCAAATAGAAAACCATTTAAAATGGGGCAGAGACATAAAATGATGTTAATTTAAAAAGCAAGAGTTGAGCTATGGCAA
The DNA here is from genome assembly GCA_039707465.1 of Rhabdophis nuchalis. Lineage (NCBI taxonomy): Eukaryota > Metazoa > Chordata > Lepidosauria > Squamata > Natricidae > Rhabdophis > Rhabdophis nuchalis. The sequence continues at coordinate 57,821,164 of CM077644.1, read as the reverse complement.
ATGGATGACTTCTCACTCCAAAGCCACTTCTCCTGGAAATAAGTAATGCTAAAAGACACCGGTGAAGTTTTGCAAGAGTTCCATTTGTTTCAAAAAGTCTGATTGATTGACTGATTGATTGATAGCATTGGAGAGACAGAAAAATCACTTCAGAGCATTTTTATGATAGCAATATCCTTTTCTATTTACAGTGCTTCTCGAAAAGGCAGCTAGCCCTACATGATACTGACATACAGCCTGCATGATATGATGTGGACCATCATTCTAAAAGTTCACAAAGGAAGGTCAGCATTTATTATTAAATTATTTGGACATGCACAGTATCGATCTTGCAAGCTTGACTCTTGTTTGTGCTGTAACATCCACTGAAAGTGTTGGAATACCCATCCCAGAATTCCCAATCACTATGTCTTACCTTGGAATTTTAAGGGTAGTATTTCAACCTATCTGATGGAAATGGCGGAAATTTTGGAATTCTGAGAGCACCTCATGCATAGATAAGGGAAGGCAAAAAGATACAAACCCTGACAGAACAGAAGGTTCCCTTCTATTTCCTTTAACTTCCTCCCGGTTGCTCCCTGCCAGTGCCGACTTGCTTATCTTTTTCTCTGGGTAATAAATAAAGCATGGAGCAGCACCCATGCCACCCTCTTATCTTCTGAAAAAGCTTATAGGACACAACATTATTCTTGTATTTTTTTAAAAAAAAAATGATGGAAGTTTGCGATTTCATTTGGAGTATCCAGTATTCCTTTTTCTTAAAAAAAATAATAATCAAGTTTTTCTAAAAACACAGCAGCTTTTTGGAAAGTGGAAAGGAAGACATCCTCAAGTAGCCATGGACACCATTTTGGAATGTTAAAAGGAGAAGTGAATCAAAGGGATCAGGAAATAGTATTTGGGCAAAGAGCTGACCCCTGGGGAAAGGTGGACAGTAGATGGAATTAGCAAAGGGAAACAGTTTCAACAATTTGCTGCTTTTATCTGTATTTCTCTCTAAAATTCAGCTTGTGGGAGTTTAATAACATGTTTCCCTGAAAACAAGGGTCTTATTTTATTTTTACCCCCAAAGTAAGCACTTGGCCTTATTTTCGGGGGGGGGGGGTGTCTTATTATTTTTAAGGTGCAGGACAGTGGTGGGTTCAGGATCCCATCGCAACCAGTACGCTGCGATGGGGCTGGGCATCCACCACATGCACGTGCTCTGTGCGTGCTTGCGCACCCACTGCCCGCAACGCTCCAGCTGCTCAGCGGAGCATGCTCCGTGCGCATGCGCAAATGGTCCAGTTGGGTCAAATACAGGTAAGGAGGGCGGGCGGGTGGGTGGGCCCTCCAAAGCACTGTACCAGAACGGTACCTGGTGCTCCCAGCAGGCGCTAGTATGCATACTAACTGTAACCCACCACTGGTGCAGGAGGCGGCAAGCTTGGTCACCTCATGGCTGCTGCTGTGTTGCAATATTTTCAGGGAGGGCTTATTTTTGGGGAAACAGGGTAGTTCATCAAACAAACATTGATATTCTGATTCTGAATAATTGACAATAAAATACACCGTACAGATCAATGGTTTGAAGACCATTGTATATGGGTACTTCCATCAACATAATGATAAGTCCAGTAAGACTGAGACATGAAAAAATAAGTAGAGGCTTACTGACATAAAAGGAAAGGGATTGCAACTAAGAAAATAATCAGCTAAAGAATAAAATGAATATATATACTTATAAGTGTCAGAAAACAAACTATACAATCTGCAGACATTACCATGTGGTTGTTGAAATAAATTCAGATACTCCAATCTTATTTTTGGTTTGAAACATTCAACATGTTCGGTTTCACCAACATAACCTCCTAAAATACCTTTGGGTCATTTCCTGGTATACATGGCCCATCTGATCCACATTCAGAGGTTGAGCCTGTCATAAATTATATTTTGTATTTGTATTTTTTTTTACATAGATGGAAGGAAGCACTTTTGGATTCTTCAGTGTCAGAATCTCTGATCAGAGAATAATTTCCCTGACATAGCTGTAGATCAAAAAAGGTCTATGCACAAACAGGAAGCATTATTTGTACCAGCTTGTAATATGTATATGAATCGGACAGCCTATCAATTCATGTTTGCAAATTTAAATGACAAATCAACCATTTAATAGGACTGGAATAGTTCGCTAGATATACGGTAGGTTCACTGGCAGGCTCACCAGTAAGCCAAGGAAATATCTACTAGAATAGAATAGAATTCTTTATTGGCCAAGTGTGATTGGACACACAAGGAATTTGTCTTTGGTTCATAGGCTCTCAGTGTACATAAGGAGAATAAAATGCATTCATCAAGAATAAAAAGATGCAACACTTAGTGACAGTCAAGGTTACTAATAAGCTATCAAATAGTATTAGGAAACAAAATAAAAACAATATACCGTAAATTGAAAAATATAAGCAACATGATTATAGCCATAAGTGGGAAGAGGTGGGTACTAGGAAGGAAGAGAAGAAGAATAGCAATGCAGTCTTAGTAGGTAATATGACAGTGTTGCTTAGCAGAGTGATGGCATTCAGGGGGAAAACTCTCCTTGTGTCGTGTTGTTCTGGTGTGCAGAGCCCTATAGTGTCGTTTTGAGGATAGAAGTTGAAACAATTTATGTCCAGGATGCGAGGGGTCTGTAGATATTTTCACAGCCCTCTTTTTGACTTGTGCAGTATGCAGGTCCTGAATGGAAGGCAGGTTGGTAGCCATTGCTTTTTCTGCAGTTCTAATTATCTGTTGAAGTCTGTGTTTGTCTTTTTTGGTTGCAGAGCCAAACTAGAGGGTTATGGAAGCGCAGGTAACAGACTCAATAATTCCTCTGTAGAAATAGACAAAAATGCTTTGATTTGAAACCAGTGAAAAGTTGTAACTGAAAGATATGACTGAATTTATAACACAGATTCAGCAGTGATGGGTTTCTGCAGGCTCGCCCCTATTCGCGAGAGCCGGTTGGTGAAATTTAGAGAACCGGTGAGAGGAGGTTCCACCGGCGTACCTGGAAGTAAATCTGGCCCGCCAGTGACCCAATGGAAAGGAAAGGAAAGGAAAGGAAGGAAAGGAAGGAAGGAAGGAAGGAAGGAAGGAAGGAAGGAAGGAAGGAAGGAAGGAAGGAAGGAAGGAAGGAAAGAAAGAAAGAAAGAAAGAAAGAAAGAAAGAAAGAAAGAAAGAAAGAAAGAAAGAAAGAAAGAAAGAAAGAAAGAAAGAATTTATCATCACAATTGAGTCCAAAATTTTGGTTGCTAAGCAAGAGCGTTGTTAAATGAGTTTCACCACATTTTAAAAGGTGGCCACTCCCACCCTGTCACATGACTGCCAAGCCACGCCCACAAAATAGGCCACACCTACAGAGTAGGTTCTAAAAAATTTGAAACCCACCACTGAGATTCAGTGATTATTACAGTGGCAATTCAGAGTATGAAACAGCCTCAGAAGGAGTTTGGATTATTCCAGATCATCACACGAATCTTCTTCTTCTTCTCCTCCCCTGGCGGACTGTTCAATGGCTTTCATCCAGCGCTGCTTCAGTTCTTCAGTTTCAGCAACCAGGGTATAGGTCTGTTTGGACTGTACCAACTGGAAGATGTGACGGGGATTATTTTGATATGGCTCCTTGATGTGGTAACCCAACAGAGGGATAGAGGAATAGGCCTTGACATCCTGGGTCGGGGGAAGGAAAGAATCCAAACACAGTTATTCTCAAATGTCCCATAACGAATTTCATATCTCTGTTAAGATAGGGTCACTTTGCTATCATCACACTGTCATCATACAGAATCATGTCAGTGTGATGATAACAAAGTGACCATATCTCAAGAGAGATATGAAAGCCCAAACTAGTTTTGTCCATAGTTTTTTCAATTTGGTTTATTTTGTTTTACCCAAAACAGCCTCAAGAGGCTGCTATTGCTTAACTATGGAAAAGTTAACTAAAATTGTTGCATACAGTCTAGCGGGGCAGCCATATAAGTGTAATAAATAAAATAATTGCTTACTTCATTCCTCTCTATTCAATAATTTTATTCACGTTCAGGAACTTCCAAAGCTAGAACTTGAAATTTTCAGATCACTCTGAAGTATGTTTGATTTAGCAGAACAATATATTAAATTCCTTGGCAGGGTAGAATTATAAAAAGTTGTCATTTGTGCTGGGAGTTGTGCATCCTGCCGCTCATATATTCTGATTTCTACCTTGGTTTCTCATCAATTACTTCTCGTCTCATGTCAAACCACAGCACAGGGCTGAGCTTGGACACTCTACTTCTTATTGCTTTTCTCCTCAGTGGAATACATTTAACCTTCCCTGGCCCGGTGACTCCATGGCACGGGACCTAGTTATCTGCGGGATCGCATCCTGCCCCATACATTCTGTGGCCGATTCGCTCCCACAGAGAGGGACTTCTCCGGGTGCCGTCCACTAGGCTGTGCCAGCGGGCGACACCCAGGGGAAGGGCCTTCTCTGTGGCGGGCCCGACCATCTGGAACGACCTTCCCCCCGATATTAGAACAACTACGGACCTCCGCTCCTTCCGTCAAAAATTAAAAATACATTTCTTTTGCTTGGCCGGCTTGGGATAACTTAACTGTTTTTAGGTTTTTTGGTTTTTTTTAGGGGCTTGTCTTAGTTTTAACATGGGATTTTAGCGCAGGGTTTAGTTTAATTCCTTTTAATACTGTATTGTTTTGGTTTTATATGTATTTTTAATTTCCCTGTGCCCCGCCTCGAGTCCCTTCGGGGAGAGAGAGCGGGTTATAAATTAAATTATTTATTTATTTATTTAAACATTTAAAAGTATCAGATTGGGGTGGGATGATTTCCCTCCAGAAGTGGAAAATCACTAGGAATGATGAAGTTGGGACAAAAATGCTTCTGTAATTAAATAATATTCAAGGTTGTGAAGACCCAAGCTCAAGTCTACCCTTAACCATTGAAACCCATAGAGTGCCTTTAAACCAGTCACCATCTTTCATTTCCAACCTTCTCCATGGGATTCCTGTTATGAGGGAAACAGTGAAATAAATGCACCACCCTGAGCGTATCAGTCCATCTAATATATTTGCTGAGATGATGCTGATGGGAAATGATGGGAGAAGGGAGAAGCTGAAAAATATTCACAACTACGTCTTACAGCTAGTTTGCAATGGAGAACTTTTCATGTCACTAATTTCTATGTTCAGGGATGCAGGGGCTAAGACGCTTAGCTTGTCGATCAGAAAGGTTAGCAGTTTGAATCCCTAACGCCACATAACGGAGTGAGCTCCCATTACTTGTCCCAGCTTCTGCCAACCTAGCAATTTGAAAGTACGTAAAAAATGCAAGTAGAAAAATAGGGACCACCTTTGGTGGGAAGGTAACAGCATTCCGTGCACCTTTGGTGGTCACATGACCACGGAGACATCTTCGGATAGCGCTGTCTCTCTGGCTTTAAAACAGAGATGAGCACCGCCCCCCTAGAGTTGGGAATGACTAGCAAATATCTGCAAGGGGAACTTTACCTTTACTTTAATTTCTCTGTTCTTATAAACCCAATCTTGATGTTATGCAAGAGGGTCATCAAAGGGCAGGGTTCTAGAAGCAACTCATTTGTAAGCCTTATTAATTTCCATCATAATAAACTCTACACAAAAACATACCTGAGGTGCAGCATAAATATACAACACCAGTGGATCATCTCGTGGGATCACAAACCAGCCACGCATGCTCCCCTTTCCATTCTTATCCATAAGCTGCAGAAAACTGCACATTAGGCTCTGCCCTGATATTTCTGCAGATTCTTTCTGCCAATGAAACAAATGGTTCACAGCATTATTAATAAACTCTTCCCCAAAAGAAAACATGGAGATTTCATTCATGTGCCATAGCTAAAATCTCTCTGTGTAGGATGAATGTATCAGAAATACTTTATAAAGCATCAACACTGATAACTAAGTATCTTTCCTTAGTCCAGTAAGTAGCTTGACCATATCCTGAAAATAGTAAATTGTTCCTCAAAATCTAATCCCATGACGTAGGCAAAGGTTTGCTGTTAAACTTCTTCCACTTCCTATTTCTTTGCCAGGATTCATAAAATTATGACATTAGATTAGAAGGAATCTCACAGACCTTCGAGAAATGAAGTATATTTGGCAGATCTGGCTAAGGAACATAACAAATTCAAAACAGGTAATGTCATTCATCCCAAATTTCTAGTTCAACCAGGCTTTCTATGAATTGATAATGAAACTTCATAATGGCCTTGCAATCCAGAATGTAGCTGGCTGAATGGAGCCATCAGATCCTTACATTTCTTAATCCTGATCTAAATAAAATTAAACAGATTTTCGGTGTTTTTCAGTGAGTTGTCTTTCTACAAGGATTTTTTTAGGTAAAAGCTTTTCCAGTTGCATTCCTAGAACAGTTCAGAGGCAAGGTAATCTAAGAGTTAATGTTTGTCTAAAATCAATCAAGGAGTCTATCTTGGAAGGGAGGTCCATGGGAACTGGGCTTCCCATGCCCAAATTAGGCACATTAACCAGAGGTTCTTAATATGTATGCTTATATCTACTAATTAATCCCTTATGCATTGCATTTAGAAACAGTTTAGTTCTTGAACCATACTGGATGTCAAAGTAGTCTTTAGATTAGAGATTCTAGTTCTGCATAGAATAGTGTGAGCATACTCAGAATAAAATTAGGTTTGGGCAGCACTTGTAGCATATTTGCCAAAATGTGCCCAAACTAAATTCTTTTATAATTCAGTAAAAAAAAAAAGGTGCACGTGGTTATAACTAAGGCTGGTAATTTAGCTGACATATTTTCTGTATTGCATAACATTTCAATCCATGATCAAAGTCATAATGGGCAACAGAGATCACATTGTCACAATTTATAGTGACACTTATGCAATATAAAAGATTGAGACTTAGAATGTAAGATGAGTAAATGGTAAGGAACATGAATTAATGAATGAAATTCAAGAAAATATATATATTACAGGTGGCCTGCATTTAATGAACACTTGTTCGGTCGGTGACCATTCAAACTTTTAATGATGCTGAATAAGTGGTACTTGGAACTGGCCCTTGAAGTTCTGGCCATCATAGATTCCTCATGGACACATGACTATAATCTAGGCACTTAACACCTGCCTTACAGTTACATCATTGCAGTGTCCCTTAGTCATGTAATCATCAATTGCAATCTTCACTGTTGGCTTTCGACAAGCCAAGTCAATGGAGAAGGCAGCAAGTCTCACATGGCAACTTTATAGTCATGGGATGCTGTAACATTGTAATTGAAAGCAGGTGTAAGCGGGATTCATGCAAGCATGAATCATACTCATGTGACTAGAGGGACACTCAACAGCAAGAAGTTCAAAGTGTGAGATTCACTTAATGACAACAACCAGGAGTGCTGGAACTAGTATGATCATATGACATCATGCTTTATGACTGTCACTAAGCAACAGAAATTGTGGTCCCAATTCCCATTGTTAACCGAGGACTACTTTGTTTATTTATTTATTTATTTTAATCACATTTATATCCCGCCCTTCTCCACAAAGGACCCAGGGCGGCGCACAGGAATTTAAAACATACAAAACAATAAATACAATACTTGTACATGAAAGAGCTAAAACATATGTCAAGACAGTATGAATTGATGTTTAGGTGGTCGTGGGTGCATAAGGAAGTTTGAATTTGTAGAGTGGTAATAGTTGCATATTATGCTCCAGTGATAATGGGAGAAATGAATCTGCTAAAAACTTAGATTAATAGATTAATCTTTCAACAGAAATAATGGAAAGTGGATGTGAAAAAGAGGATATTGAAGCAACTTGGTACAGAATGAAAAGAAATATGTTACTGGGTCCCAAGGAAATCTCTAGAATATGGTAATGAAAATTATTAAAAAGGACGCTTGATGGCAGTGGAAAGTGAAAAAGGCCATGAATGAAAAAAAATGCATATAATAGAATTGGTGCTGCAAGAAATGAACATAAAAGGAATTTGAATAATGTGTATGTAGAGAAACAATAGTTGCAAAGAATATAATTATAGAGCACACAACAATAGTTGCAAAGAATATAACTATAGAACATACAACCATTAAAAGAGGCAAAGAAAATGCAGAGCAATTTTTGATGGAAATAAAAAAAATGTTCTGAAAATGGTAAAAAGAGCTAAACAAAAAGTTGGGAGCAATTAACAATGATGAAGTGATTTTTGGATAAAAATGTAATAAGACAGTGCTGGAAAGAGTATTTTAAACATGTATATGGGAATAATAGTGGTATGTTGAAGGGTGAAATTGAAAAGAATTTTATAAATGTTACTGTCCAAAAACAATAAATGGTGTAAAAGTTATAAATGTTGCAATCACATCGAAAAATTGTAAGGTTGTAGGTAAAGATGGTGCAAATAGAAAATTTATTTATTTACAAATATAAAAATACAGAGAGGGGTTTTTTAATGGCATGGCTGTTTGACCTGTTTAACATGTTTTGCATGTATTTTTTATCATGGACCATATAATGGAAGAATACCATTATTGTTTCCATATAAAAAGGGAAAAGTAGCAAGTACAGCAAACAATATTTGGGAACTGGAGTGGCCTTTATAGCAGGGGTCCCCAACCCCCCAGCCGCAGACCGGTGCCAGTCCGTGGCTTGATAGTAACCGGGCCGGAGTGACCGGTGGAGAGAGTAGCGCAACTCTTAGGAAAGTGTAGCAAATGCTCTGCTATCCTGGCGGCAGCCCGGGGTGCTCCCCAGGGGCAGGACGGGGGCAACGGCCTGCATTGGGGGGGTTCGGGGCACCACCCGGCCCTGCGCAGGGGGAAGGGGCTGCCAGGCCCTCCTGCTCAGGACGCAGCCTGTCCTTCCCTGCCCCAGGGGAGGATCCTTCACCTGGGACCCCTGGCAGCTTTCCTGCCCCGTTGCACACAAGGCGCCCTTCCTGGGTTGCATTCCCATGAGACGCGGGTTCCAGCCTCGGGTTCCATGTGACCGCTGAACGCGTGTGTAGCCCACATGACTCGACTCACTTGCTGGAGGCTCCCACCGGTCCGCAGAATTTTTTTACATGAAACCAGTCCCTGGTGCCAAAAAGGTTGGGGACCCCTGCTTTATAGTATAGAAGAAATGGCAAGAAATGCACTGAATGGAGTGTTACTCTTCAGCAGGTCTTTTGAGAAATGTATGAATGTGAGAAACAAAGTTTATTCTATATTTGTAAATGTAAAGAGAGCATATGACAAAGTGAATATGCTTCAATATTTTGTGCACATATCAAGTTGAAGTTTTGTTGACTGTAATTACAGTGGCATATAATAGAAATAAAGAATGAGAATAAATGGAATGCATAAAAATGTTCAACATTGAATAGAGGAGAATGGAAGAATATGTGTTGTTTCTTTCTTTGCTTAATGTATTCATGGATCAATGCACAATAAATGTTTGTAGTGACAGAGGTGTTTTGGTGAAGACATGATGCATATGCCAACCTTCAGATTTTTGTAAGCATACAATACCATAATTGTTGGCTGAGGACTCAAATATTTGTAGCAAATATTAGCAAAATGAATGATACAACAAGGAGTATGGATTTGAAAAGCAATCTATTGAAGTCTAAAGTGATTGAGTTATGCCAAGGAAAATGGAGTGAAAAATTGCAATTGATCTATAACCTGTGAAAAATAGAGCAATATATTTTTCTACCTTGGAAGGATATTGCAATGAATACTGCAATGAAGAAATCTGAGGACATGCAAATGTTGATAAAAAGGTTATAGGAGTAAGAATAGGAGTAGAAATGATAGGTTGAATACAGCAATGAGTGAGTATGAAATAAAGCATGAAAAACACCATATGTACTTGTGGATAAGTCATGAATTTTAACTTCCAAAATATAGGCCAAAATTGAGTTTAGTTTATCTACAGATGAGCTCATCTGCAAATATATATAGCAATGTTTTTTTTTAATATACATACATGCTCACAAGTAAGCTCAACTACAAATAAATCTGACTCTCATTATTTTTCACCAAAGTACATGAAAAACGTACCACCTACGGATAAGCCAGTTGTGAAAATTTAAAATGGATCTCTTCTGGAAACAAAAACATGTATTGATACAAATATAAAAACAAAGAAGAATATATTGGAAAAAGAACACAAAAAACCCTGAAGGTTGGCTTCAAATTATTAGACTCATTTTTTAAAGACTGCTTTATTATTGTTCTAGACCAGGGATGTCCAAACTTGGGAACTTTAAGACTTGTGGACTTCAACTCCCAGAATTCTGGGAGTTGAAGTCCACAAGTCTTAAAGTTCCCAAGTTTGGACATCCCTGTTCTAGACAACTTGACAAAATGAAGGAGCTTTTTAAAATAAATGCTTGATCTGAAGAGTGCTTTTCTATCTTCTTTTAAATAGCAGAGAATAACTATACTTCCAGAAAGCACATCAATTAACAGCATCTGTACAAGTATAGTTTAAAATGTAACACTACAAACAGGGTATATTGTCTCTGCTGTTTGTTGCAAGGAGGCAAATTGCTAGGAGGCAGATATTTTCACTTGTTTTCCTCCCTAAAAGCATGTACTGACAGGGTCTTATTTTCTTTTGACCCCCAAAATAAGCGCTTGGCCTTAATTTGGGGGAGATCTTATAATTTTTGAGGTGCAGGAGGCGGCGAGTGTGGTCACCTCATGGCTGCTGTTCTGTTGCTATATTTCCAGGGAGGGCTTATTTTCAGGGAAGCGGGGTATGTATGTTTAACAGATTAACCGAGTTGGAAGGGACCTTGCAGGTCATCTAGTCCAACCCCCTGCCCAAGCAGGAGACCCTCATCTACCTCTACCTAGGATCGAACTCACAACCTTCTGATTGTGAGGCGAGAGTGTCACCTCTAGGCCACAGCAGCAGGTCTAATGTTGATGGGGAAGTGTTTGCTAACTAAGTACTTTCAAAATGACAAAAGCAAAATTGCTGCAATAAAAAAATTCCTACCCAGAACATCAAGTTATCAAAAGACCAAGAAACAAGCCCGAGAAAAGAGAAGAAACAGACCTTCCGACTCTGGGTTTCCCTCACCTCCAATATGCCTTTGTGCTTCCCATGCTGCTCGACGGGCAGCAAGTTCCCTGTTAGGAAGACATAGCATTCCGCACAGACCCGTTTGAGTCCATTCTTGTCGTATTGCAATTCAGCCTTGTATTCAGAACACCGGGCACACACCACCTGCCTCCAGGAGAAAAACCACAGGTTGGGAGAAGGTTAAATGTGGTGAGGTTTTGTTTTTTTTTAATGTTCATTGTATCCAGTTCTTGGAGACTGCTTGGACAAGTCCCTGCAGTTTTCTTGGCAGGGTTTTTCAAGTCTGCAATTGCCCTAGCCATAATCACTCTTGTTCTCAGTAATACAATACAATACAATAGCAGAGTTGGAAGGGACCTTGGAGGTCTTCTAGTCCAACTCCCTGCCTAGGCAGGAATATTATACCATTTCAGACAAATGGCTATCCAACATCTTGAAGACTTGCAGTGTTGGGGCATTCACAACTTCTGGAGGCAAGCTGTCCCACTGATTAATTGTTCTAACTGTCAGGAAATTTCTCCTCAGTTCTAAGTTGCTTCTCTCCTTGATTAGTTTCCACCCTTGTTCTGCCCTCAGGTGCTTTGGAGAATAGTTTGACTCCCTCTTCTTTGTGGCACCCCCTGAGATATTGGAACACTGCTATCATGTCTCCCCTAGTCCTTCTTTTCATTAAACTAGACATACCCCGTTCAACCGTGTTTCCCTGAAAATAAGACAGGGTCTTATTTTCTTTTGACCTCTGAAATAAGTGCTTGGTCTTATTTTTGGGGAGGTCTTATTATTTTTGAGGTGCAGTAGGCAGTGAGCGTGGTCACCCCGTGGCTGTTGCAATATTTTCAGGGAGGGCTTAATTTCAGGGGAGGGTTTATTTTAGTGCATGTACTCAAAAGCTTATTATCTGGGGAGGTCTTATTTCCAGGGAAACAGGGTAGTCCTTTAGATCTGCAAAACCTGTCAACTACCTTGATTGTTCTATCCCAAAACAATTGGGGAGGTGGGGATGGTAGAGAACAAATACGCTCACTCACATAGCCACAAGCTCGGCAGTGATGCCTTCTTCGTGTGATAGCATTGAATGGCTCTCTGCAGCGCATGCACATGGTGACTAGCTTGTCTCTTATCCACTGGGGAGCCCACTTGCCCAGCTCCTGTGACTGGCCCTGCGGCAAGAAAACAGACTCTGAAATCAAGCAACCCTTTCAGTCAACCTCTGGACATACAGGAGGGTGCGGCAGCCTCAATTCAAATGTAGCCCGACTAGAGTCAACGTGACATAATGACAAAACGTTGCTAGATGTGTTTGCTGTACATCTCCCCTTCCCCTTTGTTTATCAGAGACTTTTAAAGGCTTTGTAAATGTACACAGTTACAATCTTTGGAAAATGAGCTCATGGTTTTACAAGAGGAAATGAATATCGGTAGCTCTAAAGTGTAAATGGGATAGAGTCACAATAGGTGTGTGTAAATGGAGATTGTACACTGGAGTCTTGCGTCTCTGCTTCTTGCCCTTGGCTTGCAGCCTTGAAGGTTTCACTCCTCTTTTCTTTCTTGTTGATGGCAGACTGGAAGGTCTGGGAGGAAGAAAACATTTTGAATGGAAGGATTTCTGAAAAGAAGCTTAGTTTCAATTTACAGGTTTAAATAGGAGCTCCTATCTGTTTAATCTAAGACTGACCTAATCAAAGATGAAGCATGGGTGGATTTATGTATGGGGGTGGTGGGGGATTTTAAGAATGAAGAGGGAAGTTCTAAAACTTTCCCCAGCCTTGGCTTAAATTCCTTATAGAGCTTTCTGCTCTCACCTTTCTATTACCCATTGTATTTGTGAATGAAATTGACTTCCCTTTAAATGCATGGGGCTGCCCTATCATAGAATATATTTGAGCCACTAAAGATCTCCATGGGGATTCCCAAAGATCTTAATCTAGCTGCCAGAAATTTCCAGCACCAGTACCATCTATATTGAAGGATACTGCATTAATTGTGGGGCATTTCTTAAGGTATAACTATGTGGTAGCATCCAACTGACCTTATCTGATCTTGAAAAGCTAAATAGGGAAGGAAACAGTTAGGACTTAGATGAGAGAACACTTAAATTTCCCAAAGTTGGGAAATTTAAAAAGGGAGGGATGGCAATAATAAGTCCCATTGCTTCTAAGAAAACTACAACGATATGTCTATGAAGTCTGACTTCATAGGGAGGAAAAATTCTGAGAAACTTTCTCCATCCCACTGATGCTTTGGATTTCTCTTATGAGACTATTGATTAGGCTGTAGCTCTTCTTACTGTCACTCAAGGTTATTCCATAACCCATTATACTTATTGAGAGTATTTTGGTTTCCTCATTGGCCAGGATGCTTCCTAAGCTTAAAAAAAAACAAATTGCAGCAATGGTTACCTTAATCCAGTCATCCATCTCCTCCTGGGACCTACAGAGAAAGAGAAGTCATTTATTGGAGAGGCAGAGTTCACTTTCCTTTACTAGAATTGTTAAAAGGCTACATTTCTTGCTTAATTACCTAGCTTGCAGTTCTAGAGTTCGCTGCTTCCCTGACACAAGGAAAGCATGAGGAAACTGAACATCGTTTAGTTCTCGAACCTAAAAGATAAAAATTAGAGCACTGAAATGAGAGTAAATACGAATTTACTTCATACGGCTCATTCAGTCATAAACGATTTAAACTACGAAAGTATCTTTACTTCAGACAGATATATAATTTCCCTTGGGATTTTTTTTTCTGTTTGGAAAATTATTATTTTCTGGTGTGAAGTTAATTGGAATGGACACAGAATTGTCTCAGCTTTCAGATAATCAGAACGTTTTTAATCTGTTTCCTTGACTTCTCCTTTGAAGCATGGTTGCGTTCACGTTTTTGTAGTTCTCCATTACTGATATTATATGTTGTGTTTTTAACATTACTGTTTGGAACTAATGGAATAAGAAAGAAATACTTTTCTTACTTCACTTTCTCCCTTGCTACAGCAAACCTATTAGAGTATGCAATTCAGCAAATTTAATGGCATGTGGGTATGACCTTAGAAGGCAGAAGACCCAAAAAGACAACAGTAAAATAAGAGGCAGCTGAATCTGCATAAGGAATGGCAAACATCCCGGAAGGGATTGTCCCTGGTTTCTTGGACTTGCAAGATTGTTATCAGCCTTGCAAGGTAGTCCAGACAAGGAGGACACCCAGAAGTACTAGCTTTAGCTTTATTGTAAGGTTACAGTTGCAAGTCGGAAAGTACATCTCTATTCCCTTCTTTACAGTCCAAGAAACCATGGATGATCCCTTCTGAGACATTTGTCATACCTTCTGCAGATTGAGTTGCCTCTTATCTGACCATTGTCTAGTCTATGACTCTTCCCCCTGTCATTCGAGGTCATTCTGACATCCATTACAGCAGGAGAGCATCTTTTCTAGGAAGCACACTGCAAGAAATTTATTTATTTATTTTTAAATTTATATCCCGCCCTTCTCCACAGAGGACCCAGGGCGGCGCACAGGAAATTTAAAAACATACAAAATAGAAAAAATAAATATAATTTAAAATAACTATTAAACAATCCTATCCTATGCTAAAACCGAATTTTAAAATACCCAATTTAAAACTTCCTAAAAAGTCCCCATGGGAGGTTAGGCTAGGCCGGCTTGTTGGAACAAATATGTCTTTAGACATTGGCGGAAGAGGCGGAGGTCGGTGATGGTGCGTAATTCAGGGGATAGGTCATTCCAGAGGGCTGGGCCCGCCACAGAGAAGGCTCTTCCCCTGGGTGTCGCCAGTCGGCATTGTCCGGCCGACGGCACCCTGAGAAGGCCCTCTCTGTGGGAGCGTATCGGTCTAAGGGATGTATGGGGCAGGAGGCGGTCTCGCATATAACTAGGCCCCGAGCCATGGAACGCTTTAAAGATGGTAGTCAAAACCTTGAAGGGCACCCGAAAGGCCACAGGAAGCCAATGCAGCTCGCGCAGGATCGGTGTTATGTGGGAGCATCTAGTGGCTCTCATAATCACCCGCGCGGCTGCGTTTTGGACTAACTGTAGCTTTCGGGTGCACCTCAAGGGAAGCCCTATGTAGAGAGAAATGTATAGAATAGCTGAGTGATCCTAAGGAAAAGACTCCATTGCTTTAAGGAGTTGCAGAGAGGTGTTGACTAGCAATCTCTGCATTTTTTTTAAAGTAAGACTTTTCAAACTACTGTATGTTCTCCATGACAACTTGATGAAATTCCATGAGAAGCTAAGTTCACTCAAACACAACCACTAGTTTTTGCCTTTTGATCAGGAGTTCTGGAAAACACTTTTGAACTAACAGATTATGTAGTATAAAAACTTTGAAAATCCCTTCTCTAAAACAGATTTATCTTCAAAAATCTGCAAGGCCCTACCTAGCACTTCACTTGTTTTTGCTTCTCTCCCTATCTCTCCCTCCGTTTGAATTCTTGAATTCTCTGCCCTAGTTGCAACTCTATGCAATCTTACTCAAAGGAGCTTCCATAAAAGTCATCACAACTGTTTTCCAAGTTGACTTGAATAAATAAATGAATAGGCAATAAAATATTCTGACCTTCATGCCATTGACATCAATCCGGTGGCGCACTTGAAATTCAGCACCCACTTGAATGACTTTTGGTACACAGTACAGCAGCAGGTTATTAAACTAAAAGTTGCAAAAATAAAACAAACCCACAAATATACATTCAAATATACATACTTTTGAAGAAAGTTGGACAAAACCAAAAGGAATTGCTATTAATTTAAAAAAGCCAAATAAAAACACAATCCCTTTCTCTCTATAGACCTTGTGTCATCACTTCAGTGTAAAAGAGATTTAGATTTATTAGATTTATTAAATTTTTAGACCGCCCTTCTCCCTTGCGGGATTAAGGGCGGTTTACAGGCAATAATAAGAACAATAAGATAGAGCATAACATCCAATTAAAATACAATTAAAAATATATTAAATGGATTGGCCTGATCTAAATCCAGTTAAAAAACCCTTACTAAAACCAATTTAAAAACTAAAGCAATTTAAAAAACTACGCCAGGCCTGCCGCACGAAACAGATAGGTCTTTAAGGCCTGATGGAACTGGCGCAGGTCCGTGGTTGTCTGTAGGTCAGGGGGTAGGTCATTCCAGAGGGCAGGAGCTGCCACAGAGAAGGCTCTCCCCCTGGGGGTCACCAGCCGGCGTTGCCTGGCCGATGGCACCCTGAGGAGGCCATCTCTGTGGGAGAGGACTGGTCGGTGGGAGGTCAGGAAACAGATGTCACAAGGACTATAGAAACTCTATTGCTTGCCAGGTATAATAGCAGCAACTTGAAAGCTTGATAGAGTTTCTTTCTTCACCCTCTTATAAAATAAAAAAATCAAAGTGAGACAATCTTAAATTTCTTTCTTACCCTTTCCAGTAAATTAAGCTAAGCTGATATTTATATAACAATTGCAACAATAATCATAACAATATTTGCAATCGCTTTTCAGACCACGTCTGCAAACCTCAATAAAATATTTGATCACCAGTGCATTCCTTTACAGATAGTCCTTGACTCAGAATGACAATTGAGCCTGGAATTATTATTGTAAATCATTGCAGTCATTAAGCAAGGCACTCTGCGATCACCACACTCTGTCTCTCCCTACTGTTAAATACCATGTGTGTTATTAAGTGGAACGCAGAATGTCTAAGGAGGTGTGAAAGGATTCCAGAAGTCCAGTGCAGACTTACATCTCACACTCTATTTCACGCCCAGGCACACACACTGCAGCAGCTCCCCAGCTTACATGTGGCCTGAGCCAGGGCTCCCAGGGTCGCAAACCCCAACTCACCCAGGCACAGTTTCCCTCTTTGCTGAGTCCCACAGCCTTTGTGCCTCTTTTCTGAACCAACAAGTCCCACAGATTTGGCTCTCCTCCCTGCTCCACTTACTTCTCTCCAAGAGCATCTTTCCAAAATTCCTCCCAATCAATGTGATTCATGGCTTTCCTACAGAGAGGCCACCTTGTGCCATTCTGGAAGTGAGCGCCAATTATGTGATCTCTCAGAAGGGCATGATCTGGAAAATTGCAACTTTTGGAGATGCAATGAAAATGGCGCGGGGGATCCTCTGTAGGACGGCCACGCATCACATCATCCAAATGCTCTTCTGGAAAGGCAATCTTTGGAAGATATAGATGGAGTAAGGCATGATGGGGCAGGGAAGAGTCCCAGAGGAGGGAAAGATAGTCAAGTTGTAAGCACCCACATTTTCATCAGGAGACCGTAGGGATGCTGCAACAGCCATAACTTTGAACATAGGTCATATGTCCATTCATTCAGCACCATCATAATTTTGAAGTCGCTGAGTGAATGTTTATAAGTCAAGGGAAACCTGTATACCTTCACTTTTTCCATATTCTTTTTTTAATACTGCCCCATTCCAAATAATTTGGGAGTCAGAAAGAGGTCCCCATAAGAAACTTGATACAATCTTCCTGCTCCATCACTTTAAGACTAATAAACTAGCTGCCTAGAGTAGCCCTATGGCGAGATAGGTGGCAAATAAATTTAAGAAATGAATTAATAAAATAAAAATATCTCACCAGGAACAGGTATCTCTCTGAGGTATTGTTGTTCCGGTAGGAGATTTTCTGAATGGGTCCTTCTTTAATAAATTCATTAGAAGGATCAACAATGTCATCATCAAGGCCTAGCCTGTGATATACGTCCCATAGGTTTTGGAGTCGTTCCTACAGAAACAATGGAATAAAGATTCACAAAATGGAAAACAGTAACTTGGCCATTGAGATACCTGCCTATAGTGATGGAGACTGAGATGACTAATCAGCTGCACCATGGATGTCAAACTCGCTGTGTCACGTTGCTGTCACGTGACGATTTTCCCCTTTGTGGAGTTGGGGTGAGCGAGGACTACACGTGATACATCTTGCCCACAGGCCGCCAGTTTGATACTCCTGATCTGGATACTCACCATTTCAGCGATGGCAGCATTAGAATGCTTAGCTGCTGTGAAAATCATCTCCAAAGCTTCTGCAAGAAATAATAGTATTCTTACAATTCTTTTATACAGTTACTTCATGCCCAATACTATACTAGCAATTGTGACCCTGAGTAACAGAGGAATAATTTGAAGAAACTATGGCACGTTAGAAAGAGCACCAGTACCATGGATATCTACAATCATTCAGAAAAGAGATCAGAAGGCATCATTTCAAAGGCAAAATTGATCACTTTTCTCATTTTTTGTGGTTGTTGCTCCCACTCTAAAGGAAGGGATCAAAGCAAAACTCTTACTCTGCGCATCTTCCTTGTCTGGTGAGTCCAAAGGTAGTTTTTGAATATAATCCTTCAGGAGAAGTTCATATCTGGGAATTCTCTGTATTGGTTCCAACATGTGGTGCTGCAAGGTTAAATTAGCAGACACTTCCCATTTCTGAGCAGGACAATAACAATTTGAGGAAAAGAAAGAAAAACCAGGAGAATGAAGGATTCATTAGTATCTGTACATAAATACATATACATACACATACACAACCTTCCTGTCTTGACTATAGATTTCTACTAAGGCTCAGTTTCCACCCTAAAGCCTTGCTCCCTTTGATGAATGGGAAAATAGCTCCTGAAATAAACTTCACTTCATCTTCAAATTTCCCAATCAGAAAATCAACAGCCAAACTGTACCAATCTAGGTGGACGCCACCACCTCAAGGTACTCTTCATACCTATGAAGAGGCTTATTCTCAAAGCTGATCCTATATACCAGTGATGGCGAACCTTTTTTGGCTCGCATGCCAAAAGCGGGGGGAGCGCAGGGGGGTTATGCATGGGTGTGCCATACCCATAATGCTATGTGCATGACCCCCTGCTTTTGGCATGCTTTTTTCACCCTCCCCAGGCTCCAGAGGCTTTCTAGGAGCCTGGGGAGGGCGAAAACATCCTCCCCTCCCCACCTCCAGAGGCTTCAGGAGCTTCCCTGAAGCCTCCAGAGGGCGAA
Source organism: Rhabdophis nuchalis (assembly GCA_039707465.1). Taxonomy (NCBI): domain Eukaryota; kingdom Metazoa; phylum Chordata; class Lepidosauria; order Squamata; family Natricidae; genus Rhabdophis; species Rhabdophis nuchalis. The sequence continues at coordinate 57,802,066 of CM077644.1, read as the reverse complement.
AAACGGCCTCAAAAGAAGGCCTAAATCAGCTGGCCAGCGCACACATGCACGTTGGAGCTGACAGGGCAACACCTTGCGTGCCCTAAGAAATGGCTCTGCATGCCACCTGTGGCACCCGTGCCATAGGTTCGCCATCCCTGCTATATACAGTTCCTATAGCCCATCTATTTTCAAAGGCGATTGTAGTTAGGAAAGAAAAATTAACATCTCTTCTAGATCATCACCAATAAGGCACGTTTTCAGCCAGGAAATAGTTTTTTTTTTAAAGAACACAACCAAAAAGAGAAGACACACAATTGTGGAAGGAAGGCTTAGTCATTCCCCCCTGCAAACTATAATTCTCCCACATATGCAACAATTAGCAGTTTTTTTTTAAAAAAAGCAATGAATTGGTGCTAACAAAAATATTTTGAATTATTGTAAACTGTTTTGAAATTGAATTGATAGAAAGGGACTTTCTGGGAGAATCTTATTGAGTAGAAAAGGATTAACACTTTCGCTATATAATAATAATAATAATAATAATAATAATAATAATAATAATAATAATAATAATAATAATAATAATAATAATAATAATAATAATAATAATAATAATAATAATAATAATAATAATAATAATAATAATAATAATAATAATAATAATAATAATAATAAATAATTTTAATTTATAACCCGCTCTCTCTCCCTGAAGGGACTCGAGGCGGGGCACAGGGAATTTAAAATACATATAAAAAATACATATAAAACCCTGACCCTGTACATCATGCATGTACACAGAGAATAAATTTAGAAAACTACTCTTAATGCTAACAGAAGTTTATTTCCTAAGCCTAATTCAATGGAGAAAATAGAGAAATTTAATATTTCAGAAAGATAATAAATAGAGAGGAGACTCCTTTCCAATTATCTTAGTAGCTCTTGGACATGTAATTTAAAAAAAAAAAAAGATTTTTCTTCATTTTTGTACTTTTTTAATGTGTTCCTATCCTGCATTGGAAAGAATGGACAGGGACTACATGGGATTCTAAGCCTATCTATTTTAACCTACTACTATGAAATGGTTGAGAACAATCATAAGTTCTTAATATTCAAAGCAGTAAATCCAGAAATTTCAGATAAGATGTATGCACACTAGATTATATATCTAAACAAATATATAGCTAATCAAATTAAAACCAATCTGAACTTTTAAAAAAGCAAATTGTATAATGAGCTCTGAAACCATTTCACCTGAATGTTTGAGATGAGTTCCTGGAATGGCAAGGCTTTTTCCGACCACAGAGTGATCAGATGCATTGCCTTGTTGAAATTCTTCACATATTCACTATACATCTTGAGGAAAGGAGCCACTTTCTGGATGATATCCCCAATTCTGGGATTGGAATCCCTGTTGCAAGAATTGTAAGAGAACATTGTTGGTATCCCAACAAAAAAAAGGCTAAAATAGACTAGGAATCCTGGAGAAATATCCAGCTGCATCTATCACTGGTCTTTTGACTCATACCTGGACATAACTCATCTTTTAATAAGCAATCGTTTGATTCTGAAAAATACATCCCAGCAAAGTAGTACTAATTTCCTTTTAACGTCTTTGCAAAAATGATTAAAATAAGTTGCAAAAACGTATTCAGGTGGTGAATATGTTTGAAATAGATTCCAAATAGGTCAACAGGCAATAAATTATTTGTGTTGCCTTTTCTCTTTTGTTGAAACCTTTTATATAATCAAGTATGGTATTTCACTTTTCAGAGCTTGTAACAAGTGTTGAAGATAGCAGGTACTTCTGAAAAACAGATATAAACTGGCTCAGTTAAGAACAGACGCTTACAGAGATGTATGCCTTAAAGGCTATTAAGGGGAGAGCTATATCAAAATAAATAGGGACGGATAGGAATATAATGTAAATCAATTTAAATCTACAAAGTGTCAGGGTAAATACTAAAAATACTTGCCTATTACATTCTATCCTAGAGAAGATCTGAATAGTCACAATGGATTAATGCCAATTGATGGCACATAATCAATCAATGAATTGCATTACCTTATAGGAATGTTCATAAGAAGTGAATTATTGCTGTGGATGTTATTTTTATAGAATTTAAGAATACAAACCGATGGATTAAATCATTAAATAAATAAAAATAGTATCACTAATATAGCAACATTAGTATCAATGTTCTAAAAATGCTGTTTGTAAAAATATTCTTTTTCCTGCCTACTGTGAAAACAACACAAAGTCAGCTAGTCAGCCATTCAGGGAGATATGGTGCACTGGATATTATTCTATTAAAGTGAAGCTGATGATCATAGCAAAGATCAAAGAACCAATTCAGTAGACTGGTTCCTTGGAACCTCTCAAGATAAAAATAGGACAGGAGATGGCCCACATGTGCTCCAGATGACTGTTCCCTACAGATAACAGATAACAGATTAACAGAGTCGGAAGGGTACAGAACAGTGATTTTCTGTGGGCATCAACAAGGGTATCCAGCCAGTAAATGCTTGGCTCCATCCAATAGCCTCAACACAACCTCAAATTAAGAGATTACAGGGTCATAAAAAAGGGAGAGTGATGATGGTTGGAACCCATTTTTTATATATTAGTCTTCTCTTTATTATATTCTTTTCTTCTCTGGGTTGACTCAGCCTTCCATCCTTCCAAGGTGGATAAAATGGTGGATACATACATCCCTTCGTCCGATCAAGGTGGATACATACATCCCTTCGTCTGATCCGCTCCCACAGAGAGGGTCTTCTCCGGGTGCCATCGGCCGGGCAATGCCGGTTGGCGACACCCAGGGGAAGGGCCTTCTCTGTGGCGGGCCCGGCCCTCTGGAACGACCTACCCCCCGACCTACGCACTATCTCGGACCTCCACCTCTTCCACCAACGTCTTAAGACATTTTTATTCCAACAGGCCGGCCTAGCATAGCCCCCCGTTTCTGACTTTTTATGGATAAATTATAATTAGTCAGGGTTTTAAATGGGTCTTTTAGCACGGGTTTATATAATTTAATATGTTTATAACGATGTATATTGTTTTATTGTGGTTTTAATAATGCCTGTGCGCCGCTCTGGGTCCTAACAATAAAATAAAATAAATAAATAAATGAAGACCCAGATTGTTGGGTGCTGACTCTATAAACCACTTTATACAGTGCTGTACAGCATTGTGAAGCAGTATATAAATCTAAGTGTTATTGCAATTGCTATTTCTTTTTTTTTTTGACTTCTTACTCCTCCTTCCTGTTCACTTTTCTTTAAGTTTAGTTTGTATTTGGTTTTACTGTTATAACTGTAATTTTTTATAAAATTATATATACATATAAAAATAAACTCAGAAGGTTGCATTATGTAACATGCACCATAATATAACTTTCTCCATACATAAGATGTTTTTCAAGATTGGACAAAGTGTTCAGATAAACTCTCAGTGACTCAAAGTTAAACCACTTGAGTCTTTTTCACATCTAGCTTTCAACAGCTATTAAATTTGTTATATTTTTCCAGAAAAATAGGGAGCAAAAAAAGACAAACAGGCTGATTTCATAACTTACCAGTCCTCCATACGTTTTTTCAGCTCTGGCAAAAAAAACTGGGAATGGAACTGGTAAATGGAGGAGATATTAGAGAAGATCATTTTTACTACATCTTCCGGAAATGCCTTCGTAGTTCTGGCTTCTTTCATTAGCTCAGAGAAAAACACCTGTAAAGACCATTGCCAGTCGATGAAATACAGTTCTAATTGCAATGCTTCACCCTACTTTTCAACCCAAAAGTCTCCTGCAGAAACTTATTTAAGATCAATAACATCTCCCTGCAGACCTGGATGTTAAAAGCACAACATAAGGGGGGGAAAGAGATAACCTGGGAAGAGAAAAATCAGGAAATTTGGCTTAGCATTTTCTAAACCTATGGCAATTAAAGTACCAATAGTTATAATATAGAATTATAGTGGTTATAATTACTATAATAGTAATTAAAGGTCATCTGGAATAGAAACAAAATAAAATATATCATCATATAAATAAAAATCCTTAGCAGAGCAGAATAAATAATCCTGTTTCCATTCCTCATTCAGCTACAATCAGATAAGTATTATAAGATACAGGGACAGAGTTGACTAAGGGACAGATACAGCAGTGGGATTCTACCAGTTCGGCCCGGTTCGGGTGAACCGGTAGCTTCAAAGATCAGCTGAGAGCAAACCGGTTCGCTCCAACTTTCAACCTGCCTGCCCCTGGGCCAGGGGTCGGCAACCTTAAACACTCAGAGAGCCATTTGGACCCGTTTCCCATCGAAAAGAAAACACCGGGAGCCACAAAAACCTTCCCGTGCCTGCCTGTTTCCTGAGCGGCTACAAAACTAGCATATGTAGTTGAATGCAGCCACGCGGGGGATTCTGGGAGCCTCGAGATACTCCCACGTGACACCTCTCCTGCGCGAGCTGCACTGGCTGCCTGTGGCTTTCTGGGTGCGCTTCAAGGAATTAGTAACCACCTTTAAAGCACTCCATGGCAAGGGACCTGGTTACTTGCAAGACCGCCTCCTGCTACCAAATGCCTCCCACCAACCAGTTCGCTCCCACAGAGCTCCTCAGGGTGCCGTCGGCCAAGCAATGTTGGCTGGTGACCCCCAGGGAGAGAGCCTTCTCTGTGGCAGCCCCTGCCCTCTGGAATGACCTACCCCCGACCTACGCACAATCACGGACCTGCGCCTCTTCCGTCAGGCCTTGAAAGCGCACTTATTCCGTGCGGCCGGCCTGGCGTAGCTTTTAATCGTTTTTACCAGGGGTTTTTATCTGGTTTTTAGAACAGGCCACCCATTTAATATTCTTTTAAGTGTATTTTAATATATTTTTTAATGTTTTTTATTGTCGATTTTATTGATGCCTGTTCACTGCCCTGAGTCCCGAAAGGGAAAAGGGCGGTATACAAATCCAAATAAAGTAAAGTAAAGTAATGAAAAGTTCTGTTTTCTTCTGAAACTTTTCTTTTCTTGGATTTAATGGGAGTTGAAAAGCTCAAACAATCACGTGCCAGTGGGTGTCACCCATTGGTGGTTGTGATGCATAATTTGAGCGACAGGCAGCCCCAGCAGAGGGACGAAAGAGCCACATGCGGCTCCAGAGCCATGGGTTGCTGACCTCTGCCCTGGCCTATACTCACCTATATTTCCTTATTTTTTAGCCCAGCTGATAGGCACGGCAGAGTCTATTGCTGCAACTCAGCTGTTTTGCCGTGCCTCAACTGCAGTAAAAGCTAAGTTTTTTAGCTTAGTTCTTAACCACTGTGCATGCGCAAAGCTACCGCTCAGCAAACCGATTGTTAGTCCAGTTGAATCACACCACTGGACAGATAGGATGTTTATTTTTCATATAATTTTCCAAATCAATGTAGTCCCATTAGGAAAATAGTTAGGAGTTACTTTGACAGTGGAATATCAGAAAGGGCTCTGTTTTTAATATGTGAACATTTTGGGATTTTCAAAGTATTAAAAATTGCTTGCTTGCAATTCAAGATTTACTGAATTTTTAAAAATCAGTTGTACATGATGAAAATATCCAGAAGGCATTTTTTATGATACCTTCATGCATTGTTATTAAATAAAATAATAATCATGGAAGTAGTTTGTTTTCAGCTTTTTGATAGTGGACATCAAAAAGCTGATATGCAGCTGCCAACCAACCTGGTCTAGAAGATGAAGGCGAACCACATAGGCCTGTTCTGTTTCCAGCAGCTCCAAAGCTATTTTTTTCTCCTCTGGTTCCTGTGAATACAGAGTAAGGAGAAATAAGTTTGGAAACCTATGATTTATAAATATCTGGATAAAGTGAGATATCATTAGCGATGATATGCAGCTTTTGCAGCTTTTGAGACTGTATCACCAACGTAGTAATTCAGTAGTAATTGAAATTGTTTTCCTTCATGAAATATCTGAAGTTTGTCATGAATTTCAATGAGCCTTTTATAAATGGTTGTAAAATCAGGTCACTACATAATGTATAGTGAGATATCATTTTCTCTTAATTATTATTATCAATGCAAATATGAAACAGCTCAATTAATTTATTTTGGTCAAAACTATCAAAGTGTGCAATGTTAAAATATTCTTGATTGTCCCACAGCCTCTCTACACACCATCCAAAGAATATTTATGGACTAGGCCTGGTTTGCAAATCACAGTTGGAGAATCTGTACACAATATCAACAGTGCCTTGGTATAACCCATTACCTGATTTTTGCTGCTTCCAGATTGCATGATGAAGTATGGCTGAGAATCTAAGGCTTGTTTTGCCCTCCAGTTGCTGACAGTGATCTTGCATTTAAAAGAACTGAGACATTTGACAGGCAGCATTTTAGGAGCTTGTTGTTGCTGCTCTAGAGACTCTATACTGCACTGCACCTGGCCAGGCTGTATAACTGCAGCCTTCTTAATGTCTCTCATGGCTTTTTCACATGTCACAGGTGGCAGCATGGAAGATGCCATAGGTCTTGGAGTTGGTAGCAACCGGTGAAGGATCTGTTCTTTTTCAGGACTGCAGCATGGCCTGTCCACAGAAAAACAAAGGTTTTAAACATTTCTGTTCAATTTACTTCTTCACAATAAAAAGGGAGGCTCAAACCAAAAACAAAACATGTAGGCCTTTATATAAGTTAATATGCATATTCAATGTAATAGTACTAATTTAAAGGCATTTGAACATGCAACTAGAGCAGTGGTGGCATTCAAAATTGTGTACTACTGTTTCTGTGGACGTGGCTTGGTAGGTGTGGCATGGGTTGGTGGGTGGGGCTTGGTGGGCATGGTAGGAGAAGGTTACTGCAAAATCCCAATTTCCTCCCAATCAGCTGGGACTCAAGAAGCAGAGAATAGTTGAGGGTGAGGCCAGTCAGAGGTGATATTTACTGGTTCTTCGAACTACTCAAAATTTCCACTACCGGTTCTCCAGAACTGATCAGAACCTGCTGAATACCACCTCTGAACAAGAGTTATGATTTGTCAACAGCATGATATGCAGGAATGAGATCATGCTGTTTCTAAGACAAGAAAATTTCACCCGCTGACTATTGGATATCAAAAGAGAACAAAGCAGGTTCCGGTTCCGGCTCCAGCGGCGACGGGCGAGCCTAGCGCTCGCTCGCCGTTTTGTTTCTTTTTCTGCCCCCCCCCCGGGGGGCGAGACGCCCCTTTTTTGGGGGTCTCCCGTAAAGCCGGCTCGCCTGGGACGCTCCCCCCCACGGCGGTGGGGGAAGCTACCCTTGTCCTCGGCTTAGGTGAAGGAGAACATGCTGCGGGGGGTTCTCCCTTCGCCAAAGGAAGACGGCGCCATTCGCAATCATGAAGAGGGCTAAACGGATGAGTCGGAAGGCTTCCCGAGGCTTCAGCTGCGAGGGGAGAGTGAGTGTTTAAAAACTTTTTTTTCTGCTGTCAGCCGGGCTGAAAGGACTGGGAGGGGGGTGTTTGTTCCTAAAAAAAACCCCTCGGACTTAAGCGGCACTCAGAAATGGCTTCTCGCGGCGAGAAAGCGGAAATCTTTAATCCTGACTGTTTGCAGCAAGGGAAAGTGATCTGCGGTTGTTTGCAACAATGTTTCTAGGTCTGGCTGAAACAATCTATTTTACCACTCTCTCCTCTGGGCTCTGAGCTTGGGCGGCTGGAAGATGGCTTCTCTTTGTCCCTGCCTGACTATTTCACTTATGGAAAATTCCCAGCGTCTCTTTGCAATTTGGACTTCCTCTGGATATTAATGAAGAATTTTTTTTTCTTTTTGGATTTGTGATTTCTTTTCTGGAGCACCTTCGCTATTATACTTATTGAGTTGGAAAATTGTTTCTCTCTTGGTTCCTGAACTTTACAACTTTACAACCCTGAACTGAACTTTTGGCTCCTGAACTGCCTCACCAGCCCCACCCAAAAAACGCCATTTTAGTGGCATTGATTTTAACAACTAATCATGGCACAAGAAACAGCACTGGCAAGTTTAGAACAAAGGATGGCTTCTCTTGAATCTGTTATACAAACTTTGGTACAAGAAATTAAGGCCCAGAGGGCAGAAAATATTAACTTTAAGAAGGAGTTATTGGATACACGGAAACAACTGCTGGAAAACACACAGAAGAACGAAGAATTGGAAGAGGGGCTGGTGGGGGCTAAGGGAGAGATTAAAAATGTTACTAATGAAGTTGTGGAAATAAATGGGCATGTGTCTAGGGTTGATATGGAAAGAATGACATATTTTTTGAGATTTCAGAATGTTTTTGAGGAATCTGGTGAATGCCTCCCTGATCTTATGAGCACAATTTTAGCAGACTATTTACATAAACCTAAGGATGAGATCAGGGGGGACATTGACCTAGCCTACAGAATTAACTCAGCATATGCCAGGATAAATGAAGTGCCTAGAGAGATACATGTGAAATTTGTTAGAAGGTCAACCAGAGAAGAAATCCTGAAAGTGCAGAGAGGTAGTCCATTAATCTACCAACAAAAAGAGGTTGCTATCTTGAAGCAGATCCCAAGAAAGATTAGAGATGCAAGAAGGAAATTTTCCTTCTTGTCTAAAACATTGTTTGATCACGGGATTTGGTTCAAGTGGGTGACACCCGAAGGGATGCTGGTGTTCTGGGAAGGAGGAAGAGTGAGGATTAAAACAGTTGCAGAGGCGGAAGCCTTTCTTAAAAAACATTCCTCTATCCTGGGGGAAGATCCAGGGGGGACGGAGGGGGCCACGGCCCCGCCCACTGGGGGCCAGGGAGGAGAAAAAGAAGATACAATTGCCAAGAGACTCAGATCGAAAAAATAACTTTGCCTTGATTTTTCTGATTAATTTTGCATAATATTTGTATTTGGATTTTTTGTAAATGTCTGACAGCATAGAACTGAGAATTTAGGTATATGTACTTGCTTTCACTTTGTAGTGTTATGAAAAATGTTTTTTTTTATTGTTATCAATGTATTTTGAGGCCCCGGAAGGGCCGACGACTTTGACGTGAATGCTCTCAAAATTTCTTTGTATCCCTTACCCCACCCTACAGAAAAAATGTAAAACCAATAAAACTTTTTCAATATATATAAAAAAAAAGAGAACAAAGCAGAGAAAACTATTGTTTCTTCTTTGTTGAGAATCCTTGAAAATGCAACTTTGCAAAGAGCTTTTGGTCTATTTGTGGATTAGATCCTTGGCTGCAGAAGTAATCCAATCCTTTTCACAGTGATCCAAGGAGTAGCTCATTCCAGCTTGTTTTTGATTCTAGAATTCAGAAAAACAACTACAATCTCCAACTGGCACAGAAAAGCCATAAAAGCCTGTTGTTTCTTTAATCATACAAAAGTTTGGAGAAATTGTAGAACAGGGGTGTCAAACTCAAGGCACATGGGCTGGATCCAGCCTGTGGGGTGCTTAGATCTGGCCTGCGGGCCCACCCTAGGAACAGTGAATGACTGGCCTGCAGTGCCTCTGCCAGCCAAAATTGAGTTTGGGAACTCCATTTTCAGCTGCGCCAATCTCCTGCAACTCTCTGCCAATGAAAACAGAGTTCGGGAGGGCCACTCCTTTTCATTGGCAGAGGGCTCGGGCCACTACAGTCGCCCCAACATGAGTGACATTGAGCTGGCCATGTTCACCCTGGCCACACCCACCCTGGCCCCCTGAGGTCAACCACAACCCTGATGCAGCCCTCAATGAAATCGAGTTTGACACCCCCACTGTAGAACATTATAAGTAAATTGATTTTTCTCGATCTCTTCAATAATCTTGCCTAACACATTATAACATGAAAGCCATAATGGGAGATGAAATATGTAAACATATTTACTGTAAATCTGGTTATCTCTAGATTTTCGTTCAGGAATTCAAAATTTAATATATAGGACAACTTACTTACTTCCCCCCACCTCCCGCCCCACAGTTTTGTGAAGGATGGGCTCAAAGAGGGTGACTAACCAAAAGTCACTCAGCAAACCTCCATTAATTAATTAGTTGCTTGTATTTTGCCCATCCCACTCACATCATGCAATAATACCCAACATCTGAAAAAATTGCTACGCCCTGAGATAGATCTCTAAGGAAAAATATGCAGGCATAATATGGAAATTTGTCATTATTACAGATATGCGCTGATAGGATTCTATGCTGAAAAGTAAAATACAAACAATTGTAATATTATCCACATGCATTGTAGCAGGTATCATTTAAATGAAGATAACATGTAGAACGCCATTTAATATCACTTTTTCTATTTGTAATTTCATAAATATCTGTATATGAAATTATGTCATTTTTGCAGTTAATAATATTGATTTTTAATTCCAAAAATGTTTACTTAGTATAACGTACTATACTCTCTACACAAAACTATGGCTCATCAAGTTTAGTGAGGCATTATCCAGTTTAAAACTAAGTTCAACTTGATGCCATTGCCATGTACTGTGACTTATTTCTGAATAAATGAAGGAATGTACCGTAGCTAAATATCGTAAAAATGAATCTAACCAATTCCCAATGCTACCTTACAATATGAAAGAATAGATATGGAATGGAGAATCCTCAGAAATGCACTCTGTTCTCTTTCTTCTTTTCATCAGATTTTCTGTTTATGTCTCTTATGGATAAGATCGGCCTATGCAAAAATAAAGCTGCATTTCTTTTTCCAAACTGAGTATTACTCCCAAGGACTACATCCTCTTTTCTGTTTCACAATGTTTATAACATACTTAAGCTTCCTTAACTTCTCCCAAAGTCAGTAATTATTTCCTTTTACCAAAGTTTCACTTTAAAGGGCAAGCCACAGTTCACAATCCACAAGAGAACTGTACTCAGAAGGTTCCAGATCAGCCAAACGAGATACATAAAAATGGGGACTCCTAAGTCATATAATAAAATTTCAAAAATCTATTTGACCTGGATGCCAGATTTAGTCTACAAAACTCCAGGCAACCAAATAGCAAAGGAATTAAGTTTGCTATCCCATTCTTCCTGCACAGCATTACAGTTGTTGTTTCTGAACCTCTTTTCTCTCTCTCTTTCTTCTGAATATTCAAAAAATCTGGGCAAGGTATCTGAATAGAAAGACTAAATCCAGCTAATTCCATGGCAAATTCTAGAGAAATAAAAATTTCTCAGCATCAAGTATTAGAAACAGAGTTTCCAAATATGTTCTGTTATTCGGCAGCAGAAAATTTAGAACAGATTTGGAAACCATACTAAAAAAAAACACAAATAAATTGACTATAACAGGGGTCCCCAACCTTTTTGGCACCAGGGACCGGTTTCATGTTAAAAAAATTCTGCGGACCGGTGGCCATGGCTCGGCTGGCATAGAGGGGGAGCGGGGGGGAGGGGGAACAGGTGGTGCATGTGTGCACGGGGGGGGGGAGTCTCACTCGCCCCTCTCGGGCCCCCAACGGCGCGAGCAGCACCTGGTGCACACTCTGCCCAGGGGGCTTCCCCCTCCTCCCTCCTCCTCCTCTCCGGCCCTTTCTAAGAGTTGCGCCGCTCACTGCGGCCCGGTTCCTATCAAGCCACGGACCGGCACCGGTCCATGGACCAGGGATTGGGGACCCCTGGACTATAACATTTCATAACAGAAAAGCAAACTTCTTGACTCTAACCTAATTTAAACAACATTCACATCAAACCTTCATTATAGTCAAATACCCAAGTTATTAAATGTCTATGCAGGTCTACACTCCATAGTTTAGTGCACCAAGGAAAAAATAGTCCTTATCACTTTTTCAAAGAGGAAAGCTACCTTGGTGTAGCCACAATTCTTTGACTTCAAAGCATTTTCTCCTTAGCTGTAATATAATAAATCCTATATTTCAATCTTCCACTATTTGAGCTTTCTCTTGTTCATCTGGCCTTCAACCGTGACATTACAACAGCTCCCCAAATCCCTTGTACCTGAAGTTCTCAAATACATTCACCAGATTGACCACTGAGGCTTCTGGAAGCTTCTGTTTCTCCTCCATCATCTTTATTCTTCTTTATGGTCTCTTACTTGGAACGTTTTTGAGAAATAACTGCATTAAAAAAAACCTGATAGGACTATATAACCAAGTGAACAATCTACAAATTGTCTCTTTCTCTGGAAGACAAGAAAAGCTTCTTGTAAATTACATCCTATAAACAGGAAGCTTTTGAGGAAGTACTGAGGGCAAAACTGTAAGTGAAAGGATCAAAATGCAGAGCTTCACAAAATATATTTTGTATTAATTATAAAGCATTTAAGTTTTCTGTTCATTTACCGTTGGTTCTATCTTGATTCATATGTATTGTTCTGTTCTGTTATTAAGTTTTCATTTATTTATTTGTCAAAATTATATAAAATACAATGCCACCAGAGAGACAGGAAAAAAGAGCTTGCCTGGGGCACACCATCTTACAGAATTAATTATACATGCTTATATATGAAATACGTTTTTACAGGTTTTTGCAGTTTATCTTTTAAATCCAGACATTGATTTGATACATGAAAATTTAAACCTTTCAAACACTGGGGTGCACCGTATGACTACTTCAGGGTTTATACATTGTTTGCATGACAACCTGAAAAGACAGACAATTCATTAACTATTGAATTGTCTACTAACAAAATTGTGTGAGTACTTTTGACACAACAGATTTTCTTTTTAGAGTGAAGCTACTCATAAGGAACACTAAAAAAAACTGGAATTAAAATTCGTGATATGTCATAGGAATGTAGAACAAATTATTCTCTAGTTGAAGTTATGTTGCAAACTGAAAATATAGGGAATGAAATCTTAATCTGAAGTAAAACTGTAACCATTTTCCTGTAAGAGCTGAGAACTGTTTACAATAAATAAATAAATACAGGCTTATTCCCGTTTTGCAGATTGGAATGAGGACAGCAGCAGTGGGATTCAATTACCTTCCCTACTGGTTTGCAAATTTGAGTGCACGTACCATATCTGCGCATGCGCTGTGCTCATGCATTACATCAGAACGGGTGGGCGAAGCCTCCCACAGCCGGTGCTACCGGTTCGCCCACATCGGAGAGAACCGGCTGACTACCCCCTGTGAAGGACAGGCTTGACTGATACAGAACTATCATGGGACAGCAATAATATACAATGTAAGCCAAAATTGAAATAAGATGAGGAAATACGGTTTGGAAGAGTAATGGTTTCTATTACCACAATATATTGTTACTTATCAAATTTGTATAACTACTCACCTCACTGACATGATTCATGGCAGTGTAAAATTTAAAAAAATAAAACAAATCTTAAGTAATCATTAAAAACAATTAATAACATATTAAAAAATCACAGGAGAGTGCCCCAAAATGCAATCACATAGAGTACAATGCAACCATCTTATAGGATCCCCAGTAGAATACCAAGCTAATTGGAAGGGGGGGGGAACTTGATTTAAGAGATTTCTCAAAGGATTGGGGCTGATCTCATTTCAGGGGGAATGATGTTTCAAAGACAAGTACCACAGCAGAAAAGACTTGTCGCTTGACCCCATCAGATGGGACCTGTAACATCCCCTTCTGCCAGACCTAATGGGAAAGATAGACGTATCTCAAATTTTATTTAATTTATTTTTATTTTATTAAATTTATACCCCGTACCTTCTCCAAAAAGGACCCAGGGCGGCCTTTAAAAGCAGCACTTTTAATTGAACACACATAGCACACTGGCAACCAATGTAGCTTCAAAAGCATTACTTAGCTCAATGGGTGTGCAAATTTATGATTATTGCCTGCATACCAATAACCTCACCCCATGGTGATGGATGATCTCACCCAACAGCTTCATGTCCATAGATGTTTAACTGAAGATAGTGTTGCATTCTGACAGCCGCTTGAATTCCCCGGCAACAGCCAGTCGCGTCTGATTGGCTAAGACGCGACTGGCTGCAGCCGAGAGCAGGAGACGCGCCGATTGGCCCGCTGTCTGACAGCTCGATATAAAAGGAGCTGTCAGACAGAAGGCGCGCGCTTTTTCATACTTAGTTGTATTTTGACTTGTTGCTGTTCGTTATAAATAAAAGCAGTTAATCTTACCGGTCTGAACGCTTCGTTCTTGAACCCACTTAACACTGGCGACGAGGACTGGGGCCCGGTACTGATTACATCATCCGACGCGGCTCTTCTCCCTGTGGGACCGAAGAGACACCTCCGTCAAGTTTTTCCTCAGGCCGCGAGCTTTCGGCTGACAGCCCTCACAGCTATGGCCACACTCCCGCCTTTCGACCCTTTCGACGCAATGTCAGAGTCATGGGAAGCGTTCCTCGCCCGCTTCGAGTGCTTCCTCCTCACTCCGGCTAGAAGGCTGGGGCTTTTCCTGAGCTGCGGCGGCTGCGCCGTTTTCGCCATAGCGCGGAACATTGCCGCACCGGCTGCCGTCCAGGACATTGCATGGGACGCGCTACTGGCCCGCCTCAAAGCCCACTTCGCCCCGGCGCCCTCTAAAATATCTCGCCGGTTCGCCTACCGCCAATGCCGCCAACAGCCCACCCAGTCGGTGGCCGATTTCCTGCAGGCCCTGCGCGCCTCAGCCATCCTCTGTGACTTCGCTGCTCCCTTCTTAGACGAGTCCTTAGTGGAACAGTTCGTCTGCGGGCTGAAGGACATCAAGCTGAGGCGCAGACTACTGGCCCGCTCAGATATAACCCTTGAACAGGCGGTTGAAGAGGCCAGGGTCGCCGAACTGGCCGAGGCCACCACCTCCGAGATGGGCCTAGGGCTGCCGGCACAACAGTTACCTTCCCCGCGGGCCTGCCTCATTGACGAGCTGGGCCCCCTCGACCCGTCGGAGGACCTCGTGGCCTACGACCAAGTGGCACGTTTACAGGCCACTAACCGGAGCCGCGCTAGAGGCCTGCTGTCCCACCAAGCGCCCATGACCTGCATTGGGTGCGGCGGCGGCCACGCCAGAAACGACTGCCCTTTCAGGGCCACCATCTGCCGCAGATGCAACCGCAAGGGCCACATCGCTCGCGTCTGCCGAGCCAACCTTCCAGCCCTGGCCCCTATGCCAGCGCCCCACGCGATGACAGCCCCGGCCGCACCGGCCCCAGGGTACAGCCAACGCCGCCTGGCCCGCAGGCCACAGCCCGAAGCCGACTGTTTTGCCATGACGGACCTCCAAGATGCCGTTCCACTGCCTCCGGACGACCGTAGGCGAATTTCCACCTCCGTCCTCCTCAATGGCCGGCCACTAACCATGGAGGTCGACTCGGGCTCGTCCCGGTCCCTCATTTCCTGGCCTCAACTGGCCAGCATCTGCCCCTCGCTTAAGCCCGCCGACCTGTCCCAGCCCGAGACTCTGCTGAAGGACTACCAGGGCAATCCAATAGCGGTGCTTGGCCAACACCGCGCCCGAGTCCGCTACGGGCGATTCGAGGGTCTCCTGCCCATTCTGGTCGTCAAGCGCCCCCTTACTGCATTCATAGGGTTGGACTGGTTTGCGGCCCTAGGCCTCTCAGTCCAGCGAGTGCACCAGGTGCCTACCGCCTCGCCAGTGGATGCTGTCCTAGCGGACTTTCCCGATATCTTTGATGGGCATCTGGGCTCATACAGGGGCACCCCGGTTTCCCTCAACCTAGACCCTCAGGTTGCTCCAATTCGGCTCAAGGCCCGCAGGCTGCCGTTCGCACTGAAGCCACGGGTTGACGCGGAGCTTGATCGTCTCGTGGCGCAGGGCGTACTGGAGCCGGTCGACCAGGCGAAATGGGAGACCCCCATTGTGGTCCCCATCAAGCCCGACGGTTCCATACGCATCTGCGCTGACTATAAGTCGACGATCAACCGCGGGCTTCAGGCGAACCCATATCCAGTCCCGGTGGTGCAGCATCTGCTCCATTCCTTGGGGCAGGGCTGCATCTTCGCGAAGCTGGATATGGCGCAGGCCTACCAGCAGCTCCCGGTGGACGACGATGCGGCTGAAGCAAAGACCATCGTCACCCACCGAGGAGCTTTTCGCTGTCGCCGCCTCCAATTCGGCGTTTCCGTTGCCCCGGGGATCTTCCAGAGCCTCATGGAGCGGCTGCTCCACGGGCTCCCAGGCGTCGTTCCGTACTTCGACGACGTCCTGATAGCTGCATCCAGCCTCTCAGACCTCGCCGAAGTACTCCGGAAGGTCCTCACAATTTTCAGGGGCGCGGGTTTCAAATTGAAGCTCAGCAAATGCAAGTTTGCCGAGCCAAGGGTCGAATTCCTGGGCTTCATGATTGACGCCCAGGGAATTCACCCCAACCCCTCCAAGGTCGAGGCAATCCGCCACGCCCCCACCCCTGCCTCCAAGACGGAGCTGCAGGCTTTCCTCAGCTTGCTCAACTTTTACGCGCCTTTTATTCCCCACAAGGCGTTGCTAGCCGAGCCGCTCCATCGATTGCTCGATCGCTCGGCGGCCTGGCGCTGGGGCAGCCGCGAAGCGCATGCGTTCGCGGCTGTCAAAGAGATGCTGACGTCAAGAGCCGTGCTGGTCCAGTACTCTGACAGCATGCCCTTGACGTTAGCATCCGACGCCTCCCCCTTCGGTCTGGGGGCCGTCCTGAGCCATGTCCGGCCCGATGGTTCGGAGGCCCCCATCGCCTTTTATTCCCGGACTCTGTCTCCTACGGAGCGCAACTACAGCCAGATTGACAAGGAGGCCCTGGCTATAGTGTCCGGGATTAAAAGATTCCATGAGTACCTGTACGGCCGCCCCTTCTCCGTCTTCACCGACCACAAGCCGCTCCTTGGGCTTCTGGCCAGTGACCGGCCCACCCCTCCCATCCTCTCCCCCAGGATGACCAGGTGGACGGAATTTCTGGCAGCGTACGATTACACGCTGTTTTACCGCCCGGGGAAACAGCTAGGGCACGCAGACGCCCTTAGCCGCTGCCCCCTCCCCAGGACGGACCAGGAGCCGGTGCCGGCCCTGTCCGTCCTGTCCGTGGCCGATTCCGACCTGCCCCTCACATCGTCAGACGTAGCCGCACGGACCAAGGCCGACCCTGTCCTGTCCCAGGTCTCCACCTGGGTCCTGCGAGGGTGGCCTTCCGGCTCGCTTCCGGACGATTTTTGGCCCTTTAAGACCCCCCAGCTGGAGCTGTCACTCCACAGCGGGTGCTTACTATGGGGAGACCGGGTCATCGTTCCCCCGCCCCTTCGCCGTCAGGTACTCGAGTCCCTCCATGCCGACCACCCAGGCATAGCTCGCATGAAGGCGCTTGCTAGGAGCTTTGTCTGGTGGCCTCGCATGGATGACGAGGTGGCCGCCTGGGTCGGTGCTTGCCAGGCGTGCCAGGCCTCCCGCCCCGCCCCACCCTCCGCCCCTCACCGGGACTGGGACACCCCCAGGTCTCCGTGGTCCAGGGTCCACGTTGACTTCGCAGGCCCCTTCCATGGCCAGTCCTTCCTGGTGGTGGTGGACGCCTACTCCCGCTGGGCCGAGGTCATCCTGATGACCTCGACCACGGCCGAGAGTACCGTGCGTGCGCTCCGGCGCCTTTTCGCTACGCACGGGTTGCCGGACACCCTGGTCTCCGACAACGGGCCCCAATTCCACTCCGCCACCTTCCAGGGATTCCTGGCCTCGCAGGGGATCCGGCACGCACCAACCGCCCCCTACCACCCTGCCGCCAATGGCCGGGCGGAGAGAGCCGTCCGCTCGGCCAAGGAGGCCCTCGGTAGGATGGATAGGGGAGATTGGCATGCAAGGGTAGATGCTTACCTTATGGGTCAGCACTCTACGCCTTGCCAGGCAACAGGGAAAAGCCCCGCCGAGCTGCTGATGGGCCGCCGCCTGCGGACCAAATTGGACAGGCTGCACCCCCTCTATAATGAGGTGCAGCCGTGCAACCTGGGGGCTCCCCCTCCCCGTCTGTTCACCGTAGGCAACGCCGTATTCACCAGGAACTTTGCAGGGGATCCGCGGTGGGTCCCCGCCATCGTCCGTGAACTAACAGGCCCCTGTTCCTATAGGGTTGAACGAAGGCCCCTGTTCCTATAGGGTTGAACGACCAGATGGATCCGAGTGGCAGCACCACTTGGATCAATTGAGGCGCCGCCCTCCATCTCCAGCCCAGCTGGAGCCAACTCGGCCACCGGGCCGGCCGGACGACGAGGCCGCCAAACACCGGGAGGACCGGCCTACCCCCGAGGCGTCCTGGCCACCGGGCATCAACATCACCCCTGGGCGGCTCCCGGGGCTGCCGATGTCCGAACAGCTCCTCCTGGGACGCCCACAACCCGCCGCTTCACCAACAACTAGGACACTCCCCGAGACACAAACAACAACACAACCACGGGCCTGCCTCCATCCAGGCCCGGCCTACCCAGTCCCTGCCTCCCAGGGACTAGAGTACAGCTCCACCCCGAGCGGCACGCCCCCTCGCCTTCACACCCCTTTCGATGGCTTCCGGCAAAAGTGAAGGCCGCAATGACGCCGCCCGGAGCTACACCCTCGTCAGGGAGGAGCTGCGACGGGCACGTCCTCTTCCATCGACTCCTGAAGAAACTCTGAGGCGTTCGGGGCGGAGCCGACGCAGCCCCGCCTACCTCAGCGAGTACGTATGCTAATGGGCCCGCATGCGTACTCGCTGGGGGGGAAGGAGTGTTGCATTCTGACAGCCGCTTGAATTCCCCGGCAACAGCCAGTCGCGTCTGATTGGCTAAGACGCGACTGGCTGCAGCCGAGAGCGGGAGACACGCCGATTGGCCCGCTGTCTGACAGCTTGATATAAAAGGAGCTGTCAGACAGAAGGCGCACGCTTTTTCATACTTAGTTGTATTTTGACTTGTTGCTGTTCGTTATAAATAAAAGCAGTTAATCTTACCGGCCTGAACGCTTCGTTCTTGAACCCACTTAACAGATAGTATCAAACCCTATGGATTCCACAAAGGAGGGACTGAGGGTGGGACTGCTCCCTTCCAATCAACACTAGCATCAACCCCATAGAAAGAAAGAGGATCAATACAGTACAGGGCCTTCACTCTTCAGACTCAACACAGCCAATCCAGATGGATACTATTATATTGTTGATGGTATCCAAAATTGCAAAGAGGTCAAGAAGAACCAGTGTGAATACATTATCCCCACTATGCTTTTACCAGAGATCATTCGAAAGCATGTCCAATGCCATTTCTGTCCCAAGCCCAGGCCTGAATTCTGACTAAGGGAATCATATGATCTGCTTCCTCCAGGGTCCAGTGAAGTCACCTCATGACCACCTTCTTCACAACCTTCTCTAAAAAAGAAGAATGGATACTGGATGAAAATTGCCCACTATGGTGTGATCTACCAAATGCTTCTTGAGGAGGGAGCAAACCAATGCCATTACTTCTTATTATTATGGGAGATGTTATTACTATATTGTTGCTATGCTGCTACCCCTTTCATGATTTCAGCACACCGATGATGAATAACTGTCATGCAAACACTGTTATGCTGTCATCTTTAACAGATTAACAGAGTTGGAAGGTACCTTGCAGGTCATCTAGTCCAGTGGTGGGTTTCTGCAGGCTCGCACCTACTCGCGAGAACCGGTTGGTGAAATTTAGAGAACCGGTGAGAGGGGGTTCCACCGTCGTACCTGGAAGTAAATCTGGCCCGCCGCTGCCGGTGACCCAATGGGAAGGAAAGGAAAGGAAAGGAGGAAGGAAGGAAGGAAGGAAGGAAGGAAGGAAGGAAGGAAAGAAAGAAAGAAAGAAAGAAAGAAAGAAAGAAAGAAAGAAAGAAAGAAAGAAAGAAAGAAAGAAAGAAAGAAAGAAAGAAAGAAAGAAAGAAAGAAAGAAAGAAAGAAAGAAAGAAAGAAAGAATTTATCATCACAATTGAGTCCAAAATTTTGGTTGCTAAGCAAGAGCGTTGTTAAATGAGTTTCACCATATTTTAAAAGGTGGCCACTCCCACCCTGTCACATGACTGCCAAGCCACGCCCACAAAATAGGCCACCCCTACAGAGTAGGTTCTAAAAAATTTGAAACCCACCACTGATCTAGTCCAACCCCCTGCCCAAGCAGGAGACCCTACATGTGCCTCTACCTAGGATGGAACTCACAACCTCCTGCTTGTGAGGCAACAGCTCTACCTCTAGGCCACAGCAGCAGCATCTTGCCCCCTTTTGTGGTGAAATGCAACATTTCTTCTATAATATACCTGGTGTCTTTACTCTCTCTTGAAGGCATGTCATTTAACAACTCATAGTTTATACCAGAGGTCTTCAAACTTGGAAACTTTAAGACTTGTGGACTTCAATTCACAGAATTCAGCTATGCTGGCTGGAGAATTCTTGGAGTTGTAGTCCACAAGTCTTAAAGTTGCCAAGTTGGTTTACACAGTAACAATGTATCCTTGCCCTAACAATATTTCAAACAAGAATATTAAATTGGGAAGCAATGAGAAGATGTCAAAAAACATAACGTCTCTATATTGTTAAGTATAATCACTTTTCACAGATGTCCTTTCAGGGATCAATCTGGAGTGTCCAGATCAACATACTGTCCATTTTGACATACTGTCTTAATACTTTAAAACATTAATTCTTACTTTTATTTTTGCCCTCCAGACCCCTTCCCACTTTTAAAAATTATGAAAGATCTTAAAAGAGCTTTTGTCTGTACATTATTTATTAAAAAGTAAAACGGATGCATTCCTAGAATATTTATTGAATTGTGTAAAAGTAACACCATTAAACCCACTAAGCTATTTATAGCTCAGGGTTGAAATAAGGGGTCCTTGGTAGGCTTTGTGAGCTTGCTTGCTAGCACTAGTTAGGGCAGTATTTCTCAACCTTGGCAACTTGAAGATGTCTGGACTTCAACTCCCAGAATTCCCCAGCCAGCATTCGCTGGCTGAGGAATTCTGGGAATTGAAGTCCAGACATCCTCAAGTTGCCAAGGTTGAGAAACACTGAGTTAGGGGACGTAGTTAGGGTAATGAAATAATGAACTGGTTATCGGGTAATTAAAGTTTTGCAAGAAAACAAGCAAACTCAGAGAACGCCACGGACCCCTCAGCAAAATGTAGAGAAAGAGCGGGCTCAAATTTAGCTGAGTTACTCGAAAGACCACCAGGCGGCTAAAGTTTCAGAGATTTTTCAGGCGGCGCAACAGGAGCTCTCCCGAGCCTCGCAGCGAAGAACTTCAAGTTCAAGTATTCCGCGCCAATGATGCACCAAGGCAAAACGCTTTCAAACGCCCAGCTGATCGCTTCGAACCATTATCCAGGATTTTGTCACAACCGATGAGGAAAGCCTATGGAGATCCTCAGTCATCCAGGTCATAGTTGACCCAAAGGTGCTTTTTTTTCCAGGAGGCGACTGGACTTTCTTGGAGGTGTTTTTTTTCCCCTTTGAAGACGTTTCGCTTCTCATCCAAGAAGTGGCCTCAGCGATCTTCTTAAAAAGGATGCAAATGACCAGCTGTCTGCAAGGAATATAAATGCTTTCTTTCTCCACCGTCCAGTCAGAACTGAGAAAGCTTCTTGGACGAGAAGCGAAACGTCTTCAAAGAAAAAAGTCGAGTTGCCTCCTGAAAAGAAAAGCACCTTTGGGACAATCGAAGGGGAATTTAGCAGGGGGGGGGGGGGGGCCTGGGGCGCCACGCCAATCATTGGACGTTGCTAATGTGTGGCTTCGGTCTGCAAAGGAGGGCATGCGGAAAAAAACACTTTCATGCAAAAAAAAAAAAAAAGGCTCGCCGAAGCACTAAGTCAAATGCATAAGAAGATATGAATTCCTTTTTTTGATGCTGCCCTCTGAGGACAGACGCGCGAAAATGCAGATACTGCAGGGATTTTTATTTTTATTTTGCTTTTTGCTATAGAGAGCTCCCCAGCCGCCCAGGGGCGGAGTCTGTGGGGAAGGATTAGAGGAGGACGAGATTTTCCTTTTCAATTGAACGAATAGAGCAGAAAGATCCCGTCGTCGGCCTCGCTGCTGCGAGGTCAGAGCCACAATCTTTCCCTTCTCCCGGCAATAGGAGTGAAAACGCGACAGTTGCACCCTCGTTTCGTGTTCCCGACTTGCCATTCGCCTTTCTACGCGATTTTTGTCTCTACGTGGGAGGCTGGCCAAGCCAATTGCGCCTTGCGATAGGGCCTTGGCTTCGAAGGACGCGGGTGACGCCAAAGCGTCTGGTCATGTGACCGAGGGGGAGCGCTTCCTGGTTGGATGCGGGCGGGGGGAATGGCTGACATCCCTGTGAGTCCTGGGGTTACTCCCGCCGGACCGAGAATGGGACCCGGTCCGGCAGAAGGCGCCGACGCTCTTTTCGTGGCGCTGAGCGCCGGCTTAACGGTCCTCAGCCACCCGCTGCTCTACGTGAAGCTTCTGGTGCAGGTACGGCTTGGGAACCAAACCTCCAATGCAGGCTCTGGAGGGTGGTGGGACCTGTGGACTAGCAGCCTTAATAGGGGAGGGGAGACCGTTGAGGTGCGAGACGCCCCACGAAAGGCAGTTCTCGATGGGGGCTTAGCTCTTTGCTCCCAGGGTCTGTGGGTGATTCCTTAGGAAGGGCTGGCTTCGCGAGCGAGGTCCCGATTGCCCTGCAAGCTCCTCTTTGGTGCTTGCACAGATATCCATTTAATTGATATTGCGTCTTTATTGATTAGCCCTTGGGCCATATGAAAGTGCACAGTTCCAGAAACAAATTATTACTAAAAATTTGTTAAAGGCAATTTAAAATGGAATTGGAATAAAATAAAGTCTAAAATGAAATTGGAATAAAAGTAAAGTCTAAAATAAAGTTGGAATAGAATACGATAATTTAAGATATAGATAAAATATGATAAAATTATATTTCAGTGTCATCCCTGCAATCTACCCCAATCAGTCCCACATATCAACCGAACCATTTTGTTTTAAGTACTGTGCTGTGTTAAATGTTATTTTCCAGTTCTGGCTGCACATAAGGTAAACTGTTTTGATATGGGTTGCACAGATATCATAAAGGAATTTGGCTCCTTAGACTAGTTGCTTCCAAAAAGTCTTTTTTTTAAAAAAAGAAAGAAAAACTTAGCAGCTTTAAGATGGATGGACTTCTGGGAAAGGATTAATAGATCCTAACACATCTGTTAACTGTAATTTTGTGTGGGTGGGTTAATGATGTGAAGTAGTTTGCCATGACTTTCTTATAATGTTTTATGGCCACTTTAACCTCTAGAGCCCTAAGATTTACTGCTGGCTTTCCTGCCAAGCAGTAATGTGATCCTTTTGCTTTTGATTAAGTACTTCAAATAAATGAGATAATAGCAATAGGCATCCCTGTCTGTAGAGAAGATTCTTTTCTACTGGTGAGTCTTCTCAAGCATATTTAGTAATGTGTTTTGGTTCAGAAAAAATTAATTCAATGCAAAGGAGAGAACTAGAATGTGTCTGGTATTCTTTTTGCCAAAATGTTAGACTTCAGTATACCACTTAGCCAAAAAAAAAGCAAACCTACTAGTGCTTTGCACCTATAAATAAAGTGTGTGTGCACGCATACATGCATGCACACCAGGCTAGAAACTTGTAGAGCATGAGTTCCATCCCTGCCTTAGACATGAATCTAACTGGATGACTTTGGGTCAGTCACTCAGCCCTGGGAAGTTGGCCATGGTAAACCACTTCTGAAAATCTTGCAAGAAAACTACAGGGATTAGTCCACGCAATCACTAGGAGTCAACAGCGATTGAAATAAAAAAAGAAACAAGTGAATAGATTAGGGGTTGAGAACAACAAGGAGTGGCCCCTATCTGAGCTATAAAGTATGGATAAAGTTCGCTGGGGTGGAGATATTTATAAGAAACGTGTTACTTTTTCCTCTCTTTTTTTTTAGGTTGGGCATGAGCCTCTACCTCCAACTATTGGGAGAAATTTACTGGGGAGGAAAGTATTTTACCTTCCTGGATTTTTTACATATGGTGAGCATGTCCTGATTATATTTACCTATAGGTCTAATGAGAATAAGTAACCAATTCAAACAACGAATAAAAAAATATTAATACATTGCTAACGCACATGTCTTTCTTTTAACATGATTGCTGAGTATACTTTTCTGTAGTTCTACATATCCACTGAATGAAATCGGACTTCCTTCTAAGTAGGAATCAGATTTTATTATTATTGTTTAGATGTATAACAGGGAAATGTTTTGTTTATAATGCTAAGATTTATTTGACATGCAAAAGGAATAAAACATTATAAAACATTTGGTTCTTCTTGATTTAGAAGACTTTGTGCTTAGAGCAAAACTCACAATTTGATCCTTAATATGTTTTAAAAAGTGATTTAAAATGTTATGTTTCTATTTAGCTTTTTTTCTTTTTGAGCAGGCAAACAAATTTAAATATATGGGCATCTTTTGGATTATAAAAGATAAAAAATTCCCTTCATTAAAAGTCCTTTTCTATAAAAAGATTTTGTTTCAATAATAATTACAGCAATTGAGGATTCAGCTAACTTCCTTTTATCATATTAACTTACCTAGGAGAAAAGTTCTTAGCGTTTACCAATTGATATTGATTAGCAATCTATTTTGGAAGAGATGGGATCTCAGTTAAAAATGGAGGGACACATTTATGACAAGTAACTTTAACTTTAATTTCATTTCTATACCACCCTATCTCCCGACATGGGACTCAGGCACAGGAGCTATAAAATATAAAATATAAAAGTACAAACAATCAAATAGTTAAAATTAAAATTAAATAAGATTAGGCCTGTGCTAAAACGTTAATTAAAAGCCAAATAAAATAGTAATAGCTGTACCAGCTATGCCAGGCCGGCCAAACGAAAGAAGTAAGTTTTTAATGTCCGACGGAAGAAGCGAAGGTCTGTGATTGTGTGGAGATCTGGGGGGAGGTCGTTACAGAGGGTGGGACCTGCCACAGAGAAGGTCCAAATAACATTTGCATTTATTAGTATTTGCTTTTAATACACAGTACAAAATTTTATCCGGTTATGAAGCTCATAATTAGGATTCTTTGATAATACAGGGGTTTTTTTGCTTGCTGACTTCATGATTGAATTCTTAATACTATTTTGTAATCATTTTATAGACTTGTTTTAATGAAACAGTTTTTCCTATAAACATAAAGGCATATTTAGGGAACAAAATTTACTTTCAAGTTAGTTAAATTTAGAGTCAGTTTTGCAAGCATAGTAATAAGCAATTGAAGTATTATAACATATTATGCCATTTTTCTTTTCTCTCCAACTATCTGAAGTTTATAGTACCTTAAACTCTATAAAATTCCTTTCAAAAATTTTGTAGATAATAATCTAAAGCCTTTTGGGTGGAAGGAGGCAACATAGCCAAGCACAAGTTAAAGGAATCTTCATACTCTGCCGTAACATTATAAAATACAATGTAATTCTTAAGATCACAGTTGAAAGAATAGTTGAAAATGCAAGGTTTTCTCACAGCTTTTACCATCTTAATGTCAGTGAATAGTTTAAATCAGGGGTCCCCAACCCCCGGGCCGCGGACCGGTGCCGGTCCATGGCTTGGTAGGTACCGGGCCGCATGGCCGGAGAGGAGGAGGGAGGAGGGGGCAGCCCCCTGGGCAGACCGCACGATTCCCTTCCTCCCTCCCCCTCCCTCCCTCCCTCCCTCCACAGCCGGCATGCTGGCCACTCGTCGTTTCCAGGGGCTGCCGTTCCTCACACACACACACACACACACGGAGGCTTCTCAGCTCCTGGAAGGAGCCTGAGCGAGCGAACGAGCGACCAAGCACGGCGGGCGACCGGGCAGCCGGGGCAGGCTAAGGCGAGTGAGCCGGGCTGAGGAGGCTCCGCGGGGGGTGGGGGCGGGGCGGGGACGACAGACAGACAGAGGCACAGACACAGAGAGAGACAGGGAGGGAGGGGGGAATCAGAGAGTGACAGACACACACAGAGAGACAGAGAGAGGGAGGGAGAGAAAGAGAGACACAGAATGAGTGATTTAAGTGCGTGAATGCGAGACAGACACACACACACACACACATAGTGATAGATGGGCAGACAAAGGAGAGAGAGACAGAGATAGAGAGAGAGAAAGAAAAAAAAAGAAAAAAGTGGGAGAGAGAGAGAAAGAGAAAGAAAGACAGACAGAGAGAAAGAGAAAGAAAGAGACAGAAAGGAAAGAGAAAAAAGAGAGAGAAAGAAAAAAGAGAAAAAGAGAGAAAGAGAAAGAAAGAGAGAGAGAGAAAGAAAGAGGGAAAGAAAGAGTGAAAGAGAAAGAGAGAGAAAGGGGGAAAGAAAGAGAGAGAAAGAGGGAAAGAGAAAGAAAGACAAAGAAAGAGAGAGAGAAAGAGGGAAAGAAAGAAAAAGAAAAAGAAAGAAAGAAAGAAAGAAAGAAAAAGAAAGAAAGAAAGAACTTATGACCACAATTGAGTCCAAAAGTTTGGTTGTTAACCAAGACCATTGTTAAGTGAGTTTCACATTTTCCAAGTTGGCCACGCCCACTCAGTCACATGACTGCTGAGTCACTCAGCCGGTCCGCAAAACTTTCTTTAAAATGAAACCGGTCCCTGGTGCAAAAAAGGTTGGGGACCCCTGGTTTAAATCCTAACATGCATTATTGTATATAGATATCCAGTCATCTGAATGTTAGCAATTTTGCAGAATCATGATGATGTAACTTCAATGTAATTTATTTCTAGCCAGGCACATTGTGGAAGTAGATGGGAAAATGGGTCTTTTCCGTGGTCTTTCTCCTCGTATCATCTCTAGCGTTTTATCTACCATAAACCGTGAACAACTGAAGAAGGTACAGTATGTCACATATTTGTTCTCTAATCTCTTTGTACTGAAAAGGCTACTTGTGAGGCCAAATTGTGTAATAAATGTCCAGGCCAACACTTTCTCACAGCTGAAGTCTCAGTTTCTGCATTTTCCTAGTTGGACTTTGGAAGGGATTCAAATTCAAAAACAACAGCAGCAATGGCAACAATAGTAACAACCCTCTTCCAAACAGTAATAGTGAAATATTGTTTAGAACAGGAGGTGTTGAACTTGAAAAGCAGTGGCAGTAACTGATCTCCTAAAGGAAGCCCTAAAAACATATTATTGGATTTCTTTCTTTTTTTTATGATGTGAACTACTTCCTGAGTTGTACAGAATTTTATGCCACAGTTGCATCGTGATAGCCTTCCTAGACCATATTTCTTATTAAGGCACCATCAAGTTGCTTTAGGACTATCTGAAAGTCTCTAACCTTGCAAGAATAATAAAGTGCTCATCCTTTCTTTTATTTCCCGTGAAGTCCTGTTAGGTTGTATATCCTTGGCCTGCCTTTGACAGTGAGATTGCTAATTTTACTTTCCTAATATTTAATGACACATCCTCATTAAGAATGGGAGGTGGGTTGGTCTGTCTCTTGCCAAGACAAGTTGGCCACCACCCACGCCTGCTTGCAAAGCTCCAGAACCTCAGCACTGTCTCATTCATGTATACAGGATATCATTTCCCTCCATTGTGTCCATTGCTTGGAAGAGAACTTCTTTCATCTTTCTTCAAAGTGTAGGCTTGCCCTTGCGGTGGTTCATGAACAAGGGGCTTTAGATACTTGCTTTAGAGCTGAACATTTTCAGAAGAGGTAGAAATCTGTGTTTCCATTACTTATGTTAATGCAGCAATGCTATGACTCAAAAGAAGGAAAGTTGAGGTGGGTGGGTGGAAGGGAAAGCAAAGTTGAATGATTCTCTGGGTTAGGCTTCACTCCATACCCAGGTAGTCTTTGGTCATTTAACAAAAGTTTGAAAGTACAGTGACCTCAGAGGAGAGAAGAAATCCTATGGTGGGCTGAAGAAACGAACTTTAGATTCATTAGATCAGGGGTCCCCAACCTTTGCAACTTTAAGTCTGAAGGACTTCAGCTCCCAGAATTCTCCAGCCAGCAAAGCTGGGAGCTGGTCCTTCAGACTTAAAGTTGCAAAGGTTGAAGACCCCTGCATTAGATAGTTTTATTTTCTGCAACCCACACACTAGTTCCTGTCCTTACATGGAGGGGAAGGGAAATACTGCAATGGGCCCCAAAAACAATGCTTGAATCCTGAAGATTCTCCTTTGGCAGGCAGCTCTCTCAGTATGTCTACTTAACAACCAGTGTGATTGCTTAACAAACACATCTCGGAGAGCCAGGATTGTGATCATTGAACAAAGTGGTCATATAGGCGCCTTGCTTAATAACTGCCTCACTCAGTGTCTGAGATCCCAGTCCCAATTGAGGTCATAAGTCAAGGATTTTCTGAATATTGGATTGTTGCATTAGTCCATGTACTGGTTACAACAAAATACAATGAAGGTATAGTAAAATAATCATGCACGCTCCAATTCCTTGGAGGATAAGTAAAGTACAGATGTAAAACCTCTCCTCTATTCAAATCTTGGGAATATCACTGTTAGAAAAATCTCAGAAGTCAAATACTATTTATTTATCGTAATCAGGTCTCCTGAGTATTAGTTTATTTTCTCCCTTATACTCCAGGCCTTCCCGCTAGAAGATATGGAGCATGTTTCCAATAAGGATGATATGAAGACATCTCTCAGGAAAGTGACAAAAGAGGTGGAATTTTAAAGCAAATTTTCATTGCTTAAATATTTTGTATTTGGAAAGATTATATATTTGAAAGAATAATTAAGATCGATATGAATGTTGAATCCCCAAATCTTCTCTTTTCCAGTGTGATTAAGCCCAATTTGGAAAAAAAAATGGCTCAGAGCCTTGTGAGGTGGGAAAGACTATAGTTAAACAGTGTAAACTTAAGGATGCTAAGATTTCTCCTACTAATCTATTCTAATACTAAACACTAAAAATGTTAACATGTTTTCCTCTAATTATTTTTAGTAGATATAATCATGAGACTACTAAAAGTGAGGCCAATCTTTTAGCATTCATGAAGTTTAAAAATGAACTAACCCTTTTAAAAAAATCCTGTAATACACAGAGTAAAACTGAAGTATTTCTCAAACTTACACAGCTTGATTTCTTTTTTCTCTTTCAACTTAACCCATCATGTGCTTGCTGCATGGGTACTTTGGGGCTCTCTTTGTCATCTTTTCAGCCTCTTTTTACAGGTAGTCCGGAAGTTATGATCATTCATTTAATGACCGGTCAAAATAACGGGGCTGAATAAATAGTAGCTATATTCAGTCCCCAAAGTTACTGCCCTTGCTACTCTTAGCGTGTGATCAAAATTCAGGCACTTGGCAGCACATTCGCACTTACCACTACAGGGATGCTACCATTCCCCGCACCCACTTGTTTCCCCCCTCCCCCACATGTGTGCCCTTTTGGTCCCTAGACTCAGCAGTCCCAGCCATCCTGTGCTCCACCTGTGCTCCATCCTGTGCTCCACTGCCCAGCTCCACTGCCCAACTGTCTTGCGACTCCTGCGGCTAATCCAAGCACTCCCAGCCTGGCCCTTTGCGAGGCAGCTGCTGGCTGCATAAGGCTTTCTTCCCAAGGTCATGTGCAGCCATTTCCTTGTATGAAACCTTGAGAAGAAGGTCTCACAAGGCCATTACCTGCCTCACAAAGAGCCATGCCAGTCATACTGCATTGGCAATGGCAGACACCTAGTGGGGGAGTGCAGAGATCTCAAGAGTGCAGGAAGTCAAGCCCAGCTAGGACTGTGCTGGGACTTTTGGGGGCTGCTAGGGCTTTGCATTGCACTGCTGAGCCAGGCTGGGGCAGCTGATGTTTCCTGGGTAGCTATAGCTTTGCACTGTATGACTGGTCCGAGCTTGGGCAGCTGCAGCTTTGCACTGCATTGCAGTTCAGTGGCAGCCCTAGAGCCACAGTGTGCCAAGAAGCTCCTGAGCTGTGCAGTTCTGGGACTATTTGCCATTCCAGGAGACAGGGTGCAGGGTGGTCAAAGGGGCATAATGGACAGTTGAAAGGAGTTGAATGATATGCAGTCCCTTATCTTGGAAGAACAGAGGCTCAGGACTGGGAGGGACCAAGCCAGGAATGGCTTGGATTGAGATGGGTCCTCCACTAACAATTGGTGGAATTTGGTTAATGACAGCAAAAGGAAGCACTGGGATTGCCATTACAAAGCAGTGTCACTAAGCATCACGTAACATCAACTTTATAACCATATTGCTTAGCAATGTAAATTCTGGTCCTGGTTACTTTCGTAACTCAAGGACTACCTATATCTGAAGAATATACTGTATATGACAGTTCTTTAGGGCAATAGTGTAAAACATAGAGAATGGCTTAGAGTAGAGTAGCATAAGAACTACAGTATATTGCTATATTCCGTAATCCAGCAAATACGTTTTACAAATAAAGATACTAAGATACTTAAAACAAGAAGTTTCCCATTATGGTGTACTTTTTGTGACATGATTTGCTTAAGATAAAAAAAAAGTGCTCTATTTTGATATTTTATCAGACTTGCCACGAGATGACGATGCAATGCGTATCCCGAATTATTTCTCATCCACTTCATGGTGAGTTATGGAATCTTCTCTTGTCAAGTCCCATCTCCACTTAAACATTCGTTTTGTGGTATTTTTCCCTATAAAATTATAAAACGTATAATTCAAATTTATTTTATTTACATACGTATTTGCACATTATCTCACTTTACTCCGACCAATTTTCAGTTGATTCGGAGGTAGAATCTATGGTTATGGATAGTGTTTTGCAAAATGTTTCGACATGAAACATTGTATTCAACTTCAGCATACAGTAAACCAGGAGTCTCCAACCTTTGCAACTTTAAGTCTGAAGTCCTTCAGACTTAAAGTTGCAAAGGTTGGAGACCCCTGCAGTAAATGATTTGGACATGACACGGATTTAGCCTACCTCTACTTTGCATTCAGAATGATCTGTTTTGAAGTGGGGTCACTTCTGATGAAGTCAAAATGAGATGTTTCAGAAACAGAATCTTTTGCTCTGAGAAGTTTTTGGTTGAATACCTTTGGCTATGTTGTCCATATCTTACCATATATACCTAATAAGACACCCACACCCACTACATTAATCAACTGTAACTGAGTCGAACTGATGATCTGTTGAAAGCAAAGGAATTGGCAGGACATACAAATAGCTAGATGTTTCTTTCGAAAAGTGTATATGCCTTGAAAATTAGCATGAAGATTAGTCCGAGCTTACAAAAAGGTCTTTTTTGCTTGATATATTTGTTTTTAAAACTTTGCCTTCTCTTCTTCCCTTCTCTGTCCACTTAACTTCCACTTTCCTGGTTCTATTCCCCTTCCCTTCTTCCTCATTTCCCTCCTGTTTTGCTGTTTTCACTGGAAGTAAGGAGATGTGTGAATTTGTGTGTGTTTGTGAAAGGAGTTTGATGTTTAATAGTTTTATATGCAGGTGGGAAACTTGTTGATTTTATAATAAAGTGTCCTGCTTTACAGACAATACTATAATAACTTATTAAAATTTGTTTCTTTGGGTCCTGGCCTGTATGGTAGTTCCTATCAGGCTTATGTACAAGTATACAAGTAAGTGCACAAAAGTGTTTTATTGGCACAGATTTACTGAGGAGGCATTTTCACACTGGCTTCAGCTGGAATTGACAATTCTAGATTTGCAAGATGAAAAAGTTAGGCATTTCAAAGGATTTTTGTCTGTTGGTGTATATTTTGTTCCTATCTACTTTTTCTGTGGTGAAATGTTCTTAAATTCAGAGTCATCTTCATATCTATAAGCATTATATTTTTAATATCAAAAGAAGTAAGGTTCTGAATTCCAGGTCACTGGGAATACAAGCCATTGTTATTACTTTTGCAGATAAGTGTTTTAGGTTTCCAATAGTCACTGTGGGAAGAGAATTCTGAATTCCAGAGGCCTGTAGAATATTTCAGTTGAAACTCCTTTTGCTTTTATGAAAATACTGAGATATTTTCTGTATAAAAAATAGGTAAGTGAACTACTATATTCACATCTCCTGTTTTTTCTTCTGAAGTAATATCTATGCGCTGTATGGTCCAGTTCGTAGGACGAGAAGTTAAGTACAGGTGAGTCTTCTTAACATTCTATAGCTCAGCAATGGCGAACCTTTTTAGGCTCACGTGCCATAAGGGGGGGGGAAGCGCAGGGGGGTCATGCGCCAGCGTGCCGCACCCATAATGCAATGCGCCCCCAGTGCGCATGCGTGCATGACAGGTGCTCCCCCCATTTTGTACATGCTTTTTTCACCCTCCCCAGGCTCCAGAGGCTGTATAGGAGCCTGGGGAAGGTATAAACAGCCCCCCCCGTCCCCCTCTCCCAGGCCCTCCAGAGGCTTCAGGAGCTTCCCTAAAGCCTCTGGAGGACTTAAAACGACGCTAACCGGAAGCTCCTATAAAGCCTGGGAGGGTGAAAAATGGCTTTAAAAATGGCTAAATAAGCTGGCCAGCGTGCACATGCGCAGGCTGGCCAGCTGACAGGGCAACACCTCGCATGCCCTGCCAAATGGCTCTGCATGTCACCTGTGGCACATGTGCCATAGGTTCGCCATCACTGCTATAGCTCAATCTGAGAACAATAACAAGAGGTTTTATAGTATTGAACTGGCCAGTAATAATAAAAAAATATTTGATCATCAATAATTATTTCTAAGAAATAATTTATTTTCCTGTTGTTGAAGAATACTGGCAGCAATGCGGTAATTTACTTTAGGATAAAGAGGTGTGAGAGAGCACTTCCACCCAGATCTAACAGTTTTCCTTTGTCAACAGCAATATATTTAGTTCAGTCAAGACAATTTGGAAAGAAGAAGGACTCTTGGGATTCTTTGTGTAAGTAAGTCTATTCCAATTGCCACCAAATTTAATTAAGTGCTGTGTTGTTATGTTGAGGATCAATTCTCACACCACTGAGAAGAATCCGCTCTTGTTCAGTACAATCAGCTTTCCTTAACTGTTATAATTCAATTCAAAGTTCAGAATTGTTTATTAAAAGTGCATTACCTGTGCTAATGCCTTCTGGCATTATATAAACGAGAGAAAGAGATAATACTTGACAATTCATTGTCTCCCATGGTCAGTCACAATTCATGTGCCACATAAAAATAACAATCTCTCATAAAATAATTGGACTTGGAACTTTTCCCTTCATAAAGTTCCTAGATATATTTTTGAAGACCTGCTCAAGCACAGTGAATTATTAGGACGGATTCAATAATAATAATAGTTTTATTTATAACCCGCTCTCTCTCCCCGAGGGGACTCGAGGCGGGGCACAGGGAATTAAAAAACAATTAAAAACAGGCAAAATACAAACATAAAAACAATAAATATAAAATTAAAAGGCAGATTAAATAATTATCCCTGCGCTAAAATCCCCCAATTAATTAAAAAGAGACTACCCTAGGCCGGCCAAGCGAAAAAGATGTGTTTTTAATTTTAGACGGAAGGAGCGGAGGTCCGTGGTTGTTCTAATGTCGGGGGGAAGGTCGTTCCAGAGGGCTGGGCCCGCCACAGAGAAGGCCCTTCCCCTGGGCGTCGCCCGCTGACAAAGTCTAGTGGACGGCAAACTAGGAAATTATTAATCTGTTTCAGCAGCTATATTTTAATCAGTGCTAAATTTAACTTAATGATATGTAGAATAAATCAGTAAAGTTTTTTTGAATTAGAAAATAGACATGACTGTATTAAATTAGGAATACGATCAACCTATACATTTCCTGACTAAAGGCCACCACATGTTTATTGGACCCGTGTCCCTCCTGGCATCCTGGGAGGTTACACGAGGCTGCTCCAGGATATAGTGAATGCTTCTTTGAGTGGGGTTCCTGCCTATCGCCTTGAAAGAGGCGGTGGTGAGACCCCTCCTCAAGAAGCCTTCCCTGGACCCAGCATTATTGGTAAATTATCGTCCAGTCTCCAACCTTCAATTTTTAGCGAAGGTTGTAGAGAGTGTGGTGGCACAGCAGTTTCCCCGCCATCTGGAGGAAGTTGATTATCTAGACCCGCGCCAGTCCAGCTTTCGACCCGGTCATAGCACCGAGACAGCATTGGTCGCGTTGGTGGATGATCTCTGGAGGGCACGGGATAGGGGTTTTTCCTCTATCCTGGTCCTGTTAGATCTCTCAGCGGCTTTCGATACCATCGACCATGGTATCCTATTGCACCGACTGGGGGGGTTGGGGTGGGAGGCACCGTTTTACGGTGGTTCTCCTCCTACCTCTCTGGTCGGTCGCAAGTATTGACAGGAGGGCAGAGGTCAACTTCAAGGCCCCTCACATGTAGGGTGCCGCAGGGGTCGGTCCTCTCGCCACTCCTGTTCAACACGTATATGAAGCCACTGGGCGACATCATCCGTGGTTTTGGGGTAGAATACCACCTGTACGCTGACGACACCCAGCTGTACATCTCTACCCCAAACTACCCCAACGATGCCGTCGAGGTGATGTCCCGGTGTTTGGAAGCCGTGCGGATCTGGATGGGCAGTAACAGACTCAAACTCAACCCGTCCAAGACCGAGTAGCTGTGCTTTCCGGCGCCCCAGTTTAGCCAGGTGACTCCATCCCTGGCCATGGGGGGCGAACTATTGGCCCCCGTGGAGAGGGCACACAATTTAGGAGTCCTCCTGGATTCCCGGCTGTCCCTGGAGGACCATGTGACAGCCGTGGCCAGGGGGGCGCTTTGCCAGGTTCGCCTGGTCCGCCAATTGCGCCCCTTACTTGACCAGGATGCCCTTCGCACAGTCACTCAAGCACTCGTGACTTCCCGTCTGGACTACTGTAACGCTCTCTACATGGGGCTCCCCTTGAGATGCACTCGAAGGTTGCAGTTAGTCCAGAACGCGGCCGCGCGGGTAATCATGGGAGCCTCCCGGCAATCCCATATAACACCTCTCCTGCACGAGCTGCACTGGCTGCCTGTGACCTTTCGGGTACGTTACAAGGTTTTGATGACCATCTTCAAGGTGCTCCATGGCACGGGGCCTAGTTACCTGCGTGACCGTCTGCTGCCCCATACGTCCCATTCGCTCCCACAGAGAGGGGCTTCTCCGGGTGCCGTCGGCCAGGCAATGCCGGTTGGCGACCCCCAGGGGAAGGGCTTTCTCTGTGGTGGGCCCAGCCCTCTGGAACAACCTACACCCCCCCCCCCCGAACTCCGAGTCATCTCTGACCTCCGCCTTTTCCGCCAGCGCCTAAAAACGCACTTTTTTCATCTAGCCGGCCTGGCATGAACTACCCGACTCTGATCTGGCTTTTAGTGATAAATGTTTTCATTTTGGGGGTTTTAATGAGGTTTTAGCGCAGGATGGGGTTTAATATAGTTTTAATAGGTTTTGTATTTTGTATATTTTGTATATTTGTATTTCTATGTTTTTAAATCTCCTGTGCGCCGCCCCAAGTCTCTTGGTGGGAGATGGGCGCGGGATACAAATACGAAATTAATTAATTAATTCCTGGTCACTGGTTAAGATTTGCATCTCATATGATTGGCTTTTCCTAAGATTCTAAAAAAAATCTTAAGAGTTTCTACTTTAACTTTTCTGGATGGTCAAAATCCTCTCTAACAGCAAAAAAAAAGGTAAGATATTATATGGGTACTTTATAAAATGAAGTGAGAAATCCAGATTGTTGCTTAGAATTCAGGAGACCACAACTTCTGATCCTGCCTTAGGCACAAAGCCAGTTGGGTGGCCTTGGGCTAATCACACTTTCTCTCGGTTCTTGGAAGGAAGCAATGCAGATCACTTCTGAAATCTTGCAAACAGAAATGAGCAACTTAGTTTGGACAGGGAGACTTTTAAATGGCACACTGGTAGCCTTTTTCCAAAATTCAAATGAAATCAGATCAAAACAGAACCAAGAAAAATATTAAATATTTAATTTATAAGGAATTAAAATATTCAAAGAGGACATTGCTATTGCTCACTTACTTAATTAATTCCCCTTCTATTCATTTTCTGTCACATTATCACTGTTGGAAAGTCTTTTGAGAGGTTGTAAGCACTCAGGAAAATGGCAATTTTAACCTGTGAAGAGTTTGCATGCCTGAAAGCGAACTTCTGGGAATTTTTTTCCACGAAAAGCATAGAGAAGATAATATTCTGTCTCACGGCTAGTGAGTTTTTACATTGAAGGCAACATGAAAAAGAGTCTTTTCACCCACTGTATCCTACCTGGCACAGTGTAGCGAACAAAGTGGTAACATCTAACAACATATATGTACTAGTACTAGTATTAGCAGTTAATTAGAAAATAGGGTAGGCTGTAGCAAGAATATGGCTTCCAATCAGTATGGACTCTTGGATGTTGAGTTAATAAAATGTTTCTGTTGTGGTTAAACATAGGCACATGCATAATTAATCCTGTATACACAGATAGGATACTAAATGGCTCTAACTCATGCTCAAAGTTATTTACTATTGCTGAATTAATTAATACATTCATATTTATGATTAGTTTTCCAAGGCATGTTGCTGTGTATCAGATTTCTTTGTTCTCTGTGCATTAACATTTGGCCTGGGGTTCATTCTTCCTTTTCTTTCCTCAGTGTGCGTTAGAGCATTGATGAAGTTCTAAGATCTTCTATCTTTCATTTTCTTATTACATGCCTTAGGACTTGATTTAGTCTCTAAGCTCCAATCTTTCTAGTTTTTTTGCATTCCAAATACAAATTTCATATGTATAATGTTTACAGACTTTACTACGTATTATTATTCTCTGAACTGTATGAGGTTAATTTAAGCGTATTTTTATTTACTTTTTTCTCTTATTCTTTTCTTTTCCCTCAGAGGTGTAGTTCCTCATGTCCTAGGAGATCTCATTTTTCTGTGGTGTTGCAACCTTCTGGCTCATTTTATCAACACTTATGCTGTGGATGACAACGTGAGTGATGACCTTCTTAATCTTATTGGGCTCTAAAATTTCTTCCCCAAAGATCCAGGGCGGTGTAGTGGGTAAGACCAGAGGCTTTTCCCAGCTAAGGTGCACGTTCATACCTCAGCCATGAAAATTCATTTTGAACTAGTTGTACATTGTCTCTCCAGTGCACCTCATACGTGTGGTGGTTGGGAGGATAAATAGACATCTCAAGGTAGACTTCCATACAAGCCTGGGAGAAAGGGATATAAATCTAATAAATAATTCATGATTATGTGGAGCAAGAAAGTAGATTGAAATAAACCAGAATTTCACAAGCTTGAGTATTATTGTACAACAATTATTTCCTTCTGGCCATTTGTTTGTTTGTTTGTTTGTTTTATGCTGACAGTTTTCCCATATTCCCTTACTGCCTTTTTTACAGGAAGTAAATTAAATATAATGGGGGGAGGGACCTATTGAATATTGAAAGCTATTTCCTAAATAATAATAAAATTTGATATTTCTGGTTATTAATAAGATTCAAATATTACACTTGGTCTGCTGCAACTAAAGTTTATTATAGTCAATTAGGGTCTTCTTCTAATTAATCTCGACTTTTTTCCTAATAAAGTTATAATTGCATTGTTATTTTTTTCTATCTCTTATGAGCCTAAAATGATGCCATTCCTTCTGAGGGTCAGTTGCAAATGATATTGCTAATATGTTAAGGCTTCTGCCATGATCTTCACACATGCCCTAGCAAGAGTTCATTGTCAAGTATTTTCCTGTTTTTATTTAACATGTACGTTGCCCTGGTCCTCAAAAAACTTTGGATTTGGATTATTGTTTTTTTTTTTCTTACAGTTCAACCAGGCTTCTGTCATTCGGAGCTACACTAAATTTGTGATGGGGGTATGTAAGATTTGTGCCTCTTGAACTGTGTATAGCTGAATGTTCCTGATTCATGGCTTTTGTCGCTCGTCCCAGGCTTGATCATTTCTTAATATCTGGGAGTGCGGTTTCCAGCCAGCATGGCAAAGGCAATTCCACTTCCTAAATCAATCAATCAATCTATATATGGCTGTGTGTGTATGTGTATATTGCATCATAACTCTGGAGCGTCTTGAGCGATTACAACCAAACTTGCTACACAGATGACTCACTCTCTGGGAAAACATACGGTGGGGGTAAGACACCCTAACACCCCTGGGGGGGGGGCTGTTCTATTAAGATAATAATAATAATAATAATAATAATAATAATAATAATAATAATAATAATAATAATAATAATAATAATAATAATAATAATAATAATTTTATTTATAACCCGCTCTCTCTCCCCGAAGAAACTCGAGGCGGGGTACAGGGAAATTAAAACAATAAAACAACAAAATACAAAAATAAGAACAATAAATATAAGATAAAAACAAATTAAACAGTTAACCCTGCGCTAAAATCTCCCAATTAATTACTAAAAATTCACCCTAACCATAAAAGAGACTACCCTAGGCCGGCTAAGCGAAAAAGATGTGTTTTTAATTTTAGGCGGAAGGAGCAGAGGTCTGTGATTGTTCTAATGTCGGGGGGAAGGTCGTTCCAGAGGACTGGGCCCGCCACAGAGAAGGCCCTTCCCCTGGGCGTCGCCCGCTGACAGAGTCTAGTGGACGGCACCCGGAGAAGTCCCTCTCTATGGGAGCGGATCGGCCGTGAGGATGTATGGGGCAGGATCCGATCCCGCAAATAGCTAGGTCCCGAGCCATGGAGCGCTTTAAAGATGACAACTAACACCTTGAAGCGCACCCGAAAGACAACAGGCAGCCAGTGCAGCTCGCGCAAGAGCAGTGTTACACGGGTAAACCTTGAGGTTCCCATTATTGCTCACGTGGCTGCATTCTGAACCAGCTGAAGTCTCCGGGTGCACCTCAAGGGGAGCCCCATGTAGAGAGAGTTGCAATAGTCCAGTCGGGATGTCACGAGAGCATGAGTGACTGTGCGAAGGGCATCCCGATCCAATAGGCTGTTGTGCCTTAAAATGGCTTCGACTGTACTACCATAAAATGGCTTCTACTGTACAGCACATCGGAGTTGCTATGGTAATGGCTTCACAGTATTCCACAAGGGGGCTCCTTCAGGTAAAGGAGAAAATCCAACATTAGAAATTATGTTTGGTCCAGACATTTTCCCCTATAAGTAAATACCCGGGCAATGCCAGGTTATCAGCTAGTTGAGGAAAAATACAGAAGTCTTGGCAGCACTTTTTCAACTAACAGATTTTATTAAAAGGCGTAGTAAGCTTTTGGGAGCTGTAGTTCACTTCATCAGATGTTTGATGACTTGATATGCATACAATATAAAATGAGATGTTGGGAAAGAGAAGAAAACAGGTTGATTACACAGATGAAGGTTTAGATATGAGACAATTACAAATACCTCTTCAATTGATAATTGTTAATATGTTTAAAAAAAAAACCGTTGTGTTGAGCTCTTTTGAGGTAGCTTGAAAACTTTTCAATCTGCGTGAATTCAGCCATCTCAAAGTCTCATCAAACACAAATGGTTACAGGAGACCAAGCCTTTTCCTTTCAGGTCTCTAATTGGATGGTTCAGTTCCATGTGATTGGAAATCTGACAGTACAGAAATTGACTTTTGTCCCACTCCCCTGCTATCCTATCCAGCCCTGTTAGTCTTGCTATCGTGCCAGTGCTGAGCAAGCAGATGGGGAGCAACTGGAATTCTGGTAGAAAAAGAATCAGCTCTCCATGCATGCTTCTCTCCTTACTCTTGTAAGTCTTAACTGTCTGGAGATGGCAGATCGCAGCCCTGCCTGCGTCATAAATCACATTATGATCATTTGTATCACAGGCTTTATTAAGAAAATGGAAAACACTACTATAACCCTGGAATAAGTAAATGCAATATCTGTTTACATCTCAGTTGACTGGGAATAAGACAAAAGCAACATCATGATGGTCTATCTTTTCAGAACAGTTAGTGTGAAATCTTTTGCTGCAATTAACAGGAACTGAAGATACATTCTGTTTTCCAGATGTACACATCAACAGAAAAGTGTAAAAATACCCTGCGGTATTTTTCAGAGTATAAGACGCAGCCAGGTTTTGAAGAGGCAATTTTTTTTAAAAAGTAGGTAGGTAGATAGAGGGATAGAGAGGAAGAGAAAGAGAGAGAAATACATTAGGTAGGTAGGTAGGTAGGTAGGTAGGTAGGTAGGTAGGTAGGTAGGTGAAGAGAGAGAGAGAAATACAATAAGTAGGTAGGTAGGGAGACAGAGTGTGTAGTTAGGTAAGTAGGTAGGTGGGTAGATAAAGGGATAGGGAGAGAGAGAGAAATACAGTAGGTAGGTAAGTAGGGAGAGATAGTGTGTGTAGATAGATATGTAGGTAGAGGGATAGAGAGAGAAATATAGAGAGAAATACAGTAGATAGGTGGGGGGAGAGTAGGTAGATAGGTAGATAGAGGGGAGAGAGATAAATACAGTAGGTAGGTAGGGAGAGAGAGAGAGAGTGTAGATAGATAGGTAGGTAGAGGGATAGAGAGAGAGAGAGAGAGAGAGAGAGAGAGAGAGAAATACAGTAGATAGGTAGGGAGAGAGAGAGAGAGTGTAGGTAGGTAGGTAGATGTTTCCAGGTGTATTTACCCATGTGCTGGAGAAGGAAATCACTGGCCACCTTTGGAACAAATCTTTGTTTCTGCAGGCACAGTACTTGACCAATGTAATTCTCACCAATCGCTCTAATTAAATAGCTTTCCAAAGGGGGGGGGGGGAACCCTTTTTGCACTGTGCAAACCTCCCCCAACCGTCCATTTTTCGTGAAAATGGGCCCGTTTTTTTCAAATAAAAGGCATGAACAGCCTTGGGGGGGGGGGTGTTGCAGAGTGCTCCTGGGGGGACGGGGGGGCCCAAAACGAGAAAAAACTTCCCTTTTTTGTGTGAAAATGGGCCGTTTTTTGGTCAAAAAATAGCATGCATAGCCTTAAGGAGGCTTATAGAGTGCTGCTGGGGGCTGAGGGTGGGGGAGCCCTGTTTTTTGCTCATTTCTGCCCTCCCCAGTCCCCAGGAGCTTTCTGGAAGCCTCCATAAGAGTATACGCGTGGCCATTTTGGTGAAGGGGTGGGGTTTCAGGAGGCAAAAAATGCTGTATTCGATGTATAAGGTAGGTGGGGATCCAGATTTTCAGCCTCTTTTTAGAGGAAAAAAGGTGTGTCTTATACTCCAAAAATACGGTAAGTATTGATAACTCTCTTAAGTGCAGGCTTTTTTTTTCATTTCCAATTGTTTCTGTGGTCTGCTGAGTTGGTTATATGTATATTACTGTACTAATATGTAACCCAGTTCTGGTAAAAAATAGTAAACTGGTCCTTTCCTATTTCTTTTGCACAAAGCCTACTTTACCTACAGTATTTACTTTTTTAAATTTTGCTTAACTGTGAAGAATAGAAGGAATGCCTCAGATATTTCTTTGTTACAGATTGCCGTGAGCATGTTGACATACCCTTTTCTTCTTGTGGGTGATCTCATGGCAGTGAACAACTGTGGGTATGTGATATTAATCCCCACCCCCACTCCAGCAAATACAGCTTAATCTCTCCAGTGAAAATTTAGTGGGCTTCCTGTTTGGCAAAATTACTCAATAGTCTCAGTTTCCTAGATAAAAGACTTTAAGTCTTGTATACATAAAGAAAACCAACACTACTTTCCTGTCTTCTTTGTCAAGAAAGAAAAAAGAACGAGAGAGAGGGGGAGAGAGAATAGACTTTATTTTATATGGATAGATTTGGAATCAATGAAGGAAGAAAATAACTGGTTTGGTTGTATATGTGTCTGGTTTGTATTTGGGGCAAACATTATTTTTATTGACTGCATGCATTTTTAGTTTAATAAACATAAAGCATATAGACTCTGCAAGTTTGTTTCAAGTTTATAAACATTGACAATTATCAAATGACAGAAAAGTTGATGAATTTCTTATCCTATAAATTTGTGCAATATCTAACCATAGAATGCACAAGTAATATATATTTGCAGATAACTTATTTTCTTTTTTATCATAATTTATTTTAGAAGTGCAGTCAGAAAAAAGATAAGGGAAGAAGAAAAAGAAGAAAAGATAAAAAGGAAAAATTAATATAAAGGGAATTTACAGGCCTTACAATACCAGCTGTAACATTTCAAAATTACATGATATACATCTTCCTGCTTCAGATCAATCTAAAATACTTAGTATTTTAGGTCAGTCTTAAAATTAGTCAATATTATACTTTGGTCAGTATATAATAATTGGCAACCATATCCAGTGTCTATGGAAATTCTCAGGCGTCCAGGTCATGGCTGTCCCAAAGGGGCCCCACTATCCAGTCAGCGCTAAAGAAGCTTCTTGGATGAGAAGCGAAACGTCTTCAAAGAAAAACCAGAAAGTCCAGCTGCCTCATGAAAAAACACCTTTGGGACAACCGTATCCAATATGAGTCAAATTATAAAGCACAGGCTAAGATTTTAAAAATTGAAATGTCTGCCTAATCCAGAAAGTGGGCATATCCAACACATCATAGAAATATTTATTATAATCTTACGTTAGGAAAAACACAAGCCAGTTACTTTCTAAGAGAAAAACATGTTTTTTCCCCTCCAGCAAACATACTTGTTGCCACCAAGAATTACGTTGTGTGATTTTTTAGATATGTGTGTTAGTTTTATGAGCTGATCAATAAATTAAATTAGAGAGAGACCAGGATAGATCTATTTCGAGCTTATTAGCTCTCATCAGCTGGCCATACCCCTTACTGGGATTCGAACCGGGGCTGTATTGCATGCTAAGCAAGTAGCCTAGCACTTGCAGGAAAGGAAACAGTATGTCTCCTCCCTTAATTGGGGCCTATTAACAGGTTGTTGAGAAACAATTACCTATACTAATATACCCTGTCCCTGCTGATGCAATAAGGAGAACCGGCTTGGCTAAAGTGCTATATATATATTTTTTTATATTCTGTCAAGCATGAATTAGATAACAGATATAAGCATAAACATGATTATGAATACATGAAATGAATACAAATACAAGGGAATATTAGGATAGGTACAGTAGGCATGCTAGTGTGCTTATGTACGCCCCTTAAAGACCTCTTAGAAATGGGGTGAGGTTGACAGTAGAGAGTCTAAGGTTAAAGTTTTGGGGGTTTGGGGAAGAAACCATAGTGTCAGGTACTGGGTCATGTGTATTTCTCCTCTGTGACAGCTTTCTCTACTATGTAGGTTACTTGCAGGGCTCCCTCCATACACCCCTGTGTTTTCTTCTTGGATTCATTGTTGGAGACATCTTAGTTCTCAGGTGAGTATCATTCTTCCTCTGAAATGGATACTGGTCCATGTAAATAATTCCATCTTTTTTCTTTCTTTTTACTTTTTCTTATACCTTATACTGAATTACAAGCACATAAAATCAAGCAGCAGATAAAATGGACCTCTTGCTGACTATGAAAAAGATTGCCTTCCCTCACCTTTTATCTTTACATTTTCTTCCTTTAGTCTTTGAAAGCTCCTTCAGGCTTTTCCCACTGAAGGGAATTTACAATGCACAGGTTCTTTTTATGTCTTTTATTAAGTAGAGAGTTCCTAGACATGTATTTCTAAAAGGCACAACTAGAAATCTGGCAAGGAATGGTAGGGATCCAGTTTTAAATTTTGCTTTGTTTCTTATTAAAAACACTACTTTTTAATGAAAATCAAGACACTTTTTTTTAACTTACCTGTGCATCAAAATATTTTTATAACTTTTAATATATTAATTGGTTCCTATTTTCTTTCTCCCATTATACTTTTAACACTTGAGATTACTAGTTACATTTTTCTAATTGTATATATCTCTTGCTTTATTTTAATCAAAATCATGATATCATTATTTGTCTTTATATCCATATGTTTTATTTTCTATAATGTTCATATTGTCTGTCCAGTGGTGTTTTTCAGCGTAAGTTGAGATGTGCAAATGGGAACATTCTATGCCTTTATTGACTTCTTTTTTTTAAAAAAAGAATTACGACATCATCAGAACATATTATCAGATGACAACTTGATTCTTGCAGGCTTTGGATTCTGCTCATTTCCCCCCTCCCCCAATCCTTTGCTTACACATACCCGAATTACATGTTGTGTCTAACTAGGGGCGTCAGTCTATGATTTTTCTATGTATTGTGATCGTGTTCTCCATACAATAAGATCTCATTCTTCTTTCCTCTCAAAAGTTTATAAAAACTCCATTCTTGTGCAAAGGGGAAACAAACAGAAATATTTGAGAATTAAGGTTGTTCATTGGAAGGAACAGTGTTTCATTTTCACGTCTAGTAATCTTGGATAGATTTTTGCAAGTGAAAACAGATTTTGCGTTGCCTATGACATTTGCATAATAAAACCTATAGAACTATATCACATTATTGCTCAGTTTGTAACTAAGTTAATCATATCCATTTGTAACCATTTATTGATACAGTACATTTGTTCAAAAAACAAAAAAATGACACTTTTTAAAATAAACTTTAACAATGTATCTCAATCAGTGTCCAAGGTTTTCTACTCATCAAACATAGCAAGAACTTGAAACTGATTTTACATTCAATATAAATCAAACACACACACACACACCCATACACACACACACACAAAAGCACTGTGGTACATTTGAAAAGTCTCATTCTAGTAGCTCTCTGGCTCTCTGGTATATATTTTTTTCCATTGAGTTT
Source organism: Rhabdophis nuchalis (assembly GCA_039707465.1). Classification (NCBI taxonomy): domain Eukaryota; kingdom Metazoa; phylum Chordata; class Lepidosauria; order Squamata; family Natricidae; genus Rhabdophis; species Rhabdophis nuchalis. The sequence goes on along the minus strand of CM077644.1, from coordinate 57,757,608 downwards.
CTATAAAAGCTTTTAAATTCCACTGTTCAGAACCAAAGAGTTTTTGATTCCTTGTCACTGAACCTTGTTCGCTTAATGCAGGGGTCTCCAACCTTTGCAACTTTAAGTCTGAAGGATTTCAGCTCCCAGCTTTGCTGGCTGGAGAATTCTGGAAGCTGAAGTCCTTCAGACTTAAAGTTGTAAAGGTTGGAGACCCCTGGCTTAATGTCTTTCTGTCGTGCTGCCTAAAAGGAAAATAAAGAGTGTCTTAAAAGCTTCTAAATAGCTAGTGTGGAGAATTATTTTGCCTTCATGGAGGCTTTGGGAAGCTTTCATTGGAAATCCTGCTAAGAATAGAGAAAAAATAGATCAGACGCTAAAATTGGGGGGTGTTGTTGGAACCAGGGGTTGCCAAATCAACTTATCTTTGCTACTGGTTCAGTAGCAATGTGAGCGTGTGTGCGCACAGGACTTTCCACGCATGCACAGAGCATCAAAAATGGGCGTGATGACATCCGGGCAGGTGGATGGAGCCTGCTGCCAGGGGTGCCTGCAAAGGTAAGCAAAGAGCGAAGGAAGGAGATCCGCTGTGCCACACAGTTTAGATTAGCTAGAAAGCAGGAAATCCTGCTTTGTAGCTAATGTAAATTGTGCGTTATTGATGATCATCAGAAATGATGGGCTAACCAGTCTGACCAGTAGCATTTCACCCCTGGGTTGCCACTGAAAATAAATTTGTGTTCCATATGAAATTGAGTATCAATTTCTTTTCTCTGGCTGACATCAGCCTGTAATAGAATTATATTTGCTTTTTTTTCATCAATATTCAAAAAGTTACCATTTTTGTCCAGCCCTCCACATTCTTTTTACACATATATGTTCCCATGTTCACTGAGCCTAAAGTTTAACTGCCAGGTATGGCCCCTGTGATTATTGCAGTTCATGGTTGATTGGCAAGAAGTTGCAACAGATCTTAATAAACCATTTTCTATAACATATTCCTCTCCTTTCTCCAGGGGCAGCTCTTCAGAGGTTCCAGCCTACTTTTTCGTAGAGCATCCACACCAGCAAATATTTTCGTTGACTAATTTCATTTGGGAGGCAGAAGCAAACTTAGATCCTTGTAGAAGAGACTCTAAAACAGCTTGTTTTTACCATTCTTTTTCATTTGTAAAATGAAAGGCTTTCAGCAGTAAGAACAGCTCATTTCAGTAAGCTTGACAACAAAAAGTTCAGCTACTTCTGGCCAGATCTTGCCTGCCAGACGAAGGGGACAGTGCTGGTCAGGACTTCGATCAGAGGGGCAGCCCATTTTTTCAGCTTTTCGGTCATAGTCATGGCTTTGCCGGATATAAGAAGCTGATTTATTATTTTTCCCTAAATAAGATTTAAGATGGAATGCAGATTTTCCCCCTTTAGTACCATTAGAGAAAACAGTTTAACCTTTATCTCTTTATCAGTTTTGGGTTTTGCCATGTTATTAGTCTACATATTAAATCCAACTGATGTTGGAATACCTTTCATTCCTAACATTTAGCAAAACCACAAAAACTGTTAATACTGAATTTTTTTAATCATGACATGTATAAACCTGATGGCTTAGTTTTTATAATATCTCTAGGCAGCTTATTTTGCATCAGCTATTTTTTTAAGTTAAATATTTGACAAAGGCACTTATTAAGGAGACCTTAAACCCTAAGGTAGAATGGATTTGGACCTAGACAGAATGTTTTTTATTTAGTATTGATTACAAATTTAAGCTTGATACAGGTAGTTATCAACTTATGACCACATTGAGACCAGAGTTTCCATTGCTAAGCAAGGAAGTTATTAATTGAGTCGTGCCCATGATCTTTTTGCCATGGTTGTTAAGTGAATCAATGCAATTATTAAGTGAATCATGCAGTTGTTAAATAAATCCAGATTTCCTCATTGACTTTTCTTGTTGGAAGCCAACTGGGATGGTTGCACATAGCAATCATATGACACCAAAAGTGGTTGCCAACTCTCTGAATTTTGATCACCTGACCATGGGATGCTGTGACAGTTATAAGTGTGAGGACCAGTCATAACTCACCTTTTTCAGTGCTGCTGTAACTTTGAACAGTCACTAAACGAATGTTTGTAAATCAAGGAATACTGTATGTTGTGATTTAGGAAGAAATTATGTGTTGATGAAAACTGGGCTACAGAGCTCTTAATGCAAGAAAATGTGTAATATATAATAGTTGAGTTGTGGTAGTTCTCATGTCATACAGAGACATTCCAAATGTCAGACAGAAGGATTTTTTGATATTAAGATTCAATACAGTTGCAAAGATAATATATGTAACAGTAACAATTATGATACCTATAAGTCAGGATTGGGGGTGATTTCTGACCAAAATAAAGTAGTAAGAGCCAAGAAAAGGACTTGGCTGAATACCATGAGCAGTATTTCTCCTGGTCAGTAATGTTATATAAATATGAAATAATGTTGCGCTACATTTTACTGATTTTATTTTTGATAAAAGCTTGGCTGGGTAGGGATGTCTACTGCAGGTCACTTATTCCAGCTAAGCAACATTTGCAATGTGAACACTTAACTCATTAGATCATAGTTAGCTTTTCTAGTATTTACTTCAGACTGTACTGTAAGTGTGCTCATTCAAAATTCACTAAATTCAGTTGGAATGGCTTTTGGATAAACCACTACAAGATTGCACTGTTGAGATAGTTTTTACTGCTGAGCTTTTCCTAACATTTAAACATTTAAATGTTTAACATTTAAACAACTTGGCCTTACTTAAAATTCCTACAATCAAATTACTCATTATATTACTTTTCGCTACAAGGAGATCTGTCAATTAATGTGAGTCCCACTTTTAGCAGCTTTGCAAATAGCATAGTGAATTTATATTTCTGGTGAAGGAGTATCTTTTTTACCAATTAAATATTCTTGCCTGCTGACAAATTGTCATATTCAAATTACTTACTCATGTGAATAGTCTTAAATAGAGCCAAAGGAAGACTGAGTACTGTAAATGAAAGTGAGAATTCATGTGGCTTCATTTCTAAATTTTATACAGTTAAATCATGCATATCACAAAGGTAAGAAAAAGCTATTTTCAAATTGCAATCATGCAGAAGATACCACAAAGGGAATATGGGAAATATGCTGCTTTGTCTTTTTGGTGCTACTATTAAAAACCTGAGTTGATGTTGATCATCGGAAAGCTTGACTAAAGAATGAAAATGTAACATTGGGATTCTGAAGTACACTAATACATTGTACAATATTAATACTGAAAATGTTGCTTAGCAAGCTGTGTTCCAGCTTTATCTATACACAGAAGAAAGTCTTGTTTCCATCTAGTGTTGCTGTAAATAGAGCCAATGATTCCATCCCACTTAACTTTGGTGATAGGTTTTATGTTGTTGTTTTTTGCATGTGTGTATGTATTACTCAGTAATTCCCAAATGGATCTGAACTGGCTTCAGGAAAAACGCTTTCTGGGTCAGGAGCCAAGTGCATTAATTTTGTAACTTTCATACAGTGAAGTATGGTATGTCCATTTTGTCACTGTTTTTCTTGGTATTTTCTTTTAACCCAGAAAGAAAAGTGTTTACAATCTCTCTCTTTTGAAAAATTTTAGGAATTCTTTAAAGGGATGAAATTTGTCTTCCAAATGCAGTGGCCCAGAAATTTAATTTTATCATCATGATGTTTTGAACCGATATATTTGTCCTGATGATGTGGAGATTACATCTGAAAAACATATTGCCTAAGCATTCGGCACAATTTATCGGGGAATGGTTTTTATGGAATCTAGAAACGCAGGTGCTTCCATAGCTTCCGATCTTTGCCAAAATTTTAAAGTTGTTTATGTCAAAATAAATGTACAGTCACAGCAAATTAATTCAAAGCTTACTTGACATCTGTTTGAAAATAAAATGTGAAAATGACCTCAACTGTGTTAATATTGCTTGTTAATATAAATAAGTAAATTAATTCAAATCTTATTTGACATTTGAAAAATAAAATGTGAAAATGACCTCAATTGTGCTAATATTGCTTGTTAATCTAAGTAGGTTTATAGTTTTTATCTTTAAATACAGCTAGAGTTAGTCAAGGAAAAATTTGCACATTTGAATCTAGTTCCTTCTATTTCTGGTATCAAGTGGAGAATATACAATCAAAGTCTAAACAGATTGGTTTTGTTGTAACCAATTTCGTTGTAAACAAGTACAATGACAATACAGATCATACTTATTGACCAAAAGCAAGCAAAACGCTCTCCCCTCTATCCAATCCATCTTAAAATGGTTCTTGTCTCTTGTCCTGAATTAGATATTATATCTTGTCTCTTGTCCTGAATTGGTATTGTTTTAAGATAAAGATAAGTAAATACAGAATACAGGCCAAGAAAGAAGTTAAAATTTGAAGGCATTTTTTTTCTAAGTAATACAGCAGCTTTTTTTCTGAAATTCTTTAGCAAGTAACTTCTAGAATGTAGATTATTTTAAAGAGAATGATCATATTTGGTATATTGATTCTGTTGCAATATTCTTTTAAAGTAAGGATTGAACTAGTAGTTCCTAGTTCTTATTTAATTCAAGGTTATCCTTTTTATCTAATTCTAAAAATCTCTTAGTGTGCTTTTAGTTTTGTCAAAGTTGTTAATCATAAAATGTGCAAATTGAGCTCATCCATGATGCAGAGTTATATTTATATGAGTCAAGGCATGACTACATGAACTACTTATCTTTTAAAGATACCAGTTTATGACATACTTACATAGATTAAATGCTTTTAAAATTAGGAACTCTATTCTATTTATATTTTCTCTGAATTAAATTCTATTGACTACAATATGAGTTGCTCCTATGAAAGCACATACTGTTATAAGCCAAGTATGAGCTGATAAAATCCTATGAAGGTCATACCTGTGTCATGTAATGACTCATTAACGTTAGACAAATTATTGTCTCTTAGCCTCAGTCAGTCCTCACTTTCTCAGTCAGAGGAGAAAAGTGACCTACTTAATGAACAAGGTCACTGTAGGAATGATTAAATGGAGATTACTAATGCTTTATAGATGGGAAGCTTTGAATAATGCTATTCCATAAACAGTATTCTTTTAAATAAATCTGATGGTGGTATTACCCTTCTTTAACCGGAAGATGATTATCTAAGCAATACCTATAAAAGCCATATTGATTTTTAAATTAGACTATACAGGTGGTATTTTTTCTTTCCTGTGCTGTTTGAGATTTTTTATCAGACTGCCAACTTCTGTCCTTAATTTACCCCTTTAATCTAAAGGCCAGTACTGAGTTTTGCTCAGTCATTGCCTTTTGAAAATATTCCTATTGTCATTACATGACACAGATACTCCCCATCTATTGAGATAACTTCGGACTCATGACAGACTATGACTAGATACAAGGTAGTTTCATATAGCCAGTCTGAATGTTCTCATAATTCTCCCAGTTTGTTCTCAGAAGGATTTGATATATTTTGCAATCTGCTTCAGAGATGATGCATTTGTTTTTGGGGGGTTTTGCCAGATCCTGTTCTTGTTTGGCTGAGAGAAAAGGAATATATCAATTTCTGCATTTTTGTGTTCAGTCAGCTGGCATATTGCCGACTGATTTGGTTGTACAACTGAGTAGTATATTAATAAGACAACAGAGAGCAGACGGTATTAATGTGGTTTTCTTTTTAATTTAGCAAAGGTACAGTTATTTACTCAAATTCAGAAAGCGATTTGACAGCGGAATGTTTTTAGATTCATTCATTCTAAATCCATCAAAAGCTTACATAGTATTGTTTATGAAGCATAGTGTAGGGTTTAAAATGCACTTTAAAATAATACAGAATATTGTAACAATTTACAAAATATATACCATTTTAAACTGAGAATCAAAAGTTAAAATACATGAATTATTTAATAAATAGATATGAATTATCCCTCTGGCTCTGTTAGGGATAAATATTGAATTTAACCAATTACTAAGCTACTGTAGTCTGGCTTGATAGTGTCAGAGTTCCAAGTAACACCCCCTAGGATTGCATAATATGCTGAGCCAAAAACCAATCCCATGTTGTCTTAGCATTATATATGAATCCAACAAAGATGGCATAAAAAGAGCTGTTCTGGGAAGGTTATATCATATCATAACTGGAATGCCACTGCTTAGAGATTATTTTGGTCTTTTTGGTCATCCATCTCCCATTTGTTGAGGGCACTCTATGAAGAATTTCTAAATATCTCAAAACTGTGTGGCAAGAGGAAGCTTTTCGGGTAACTTGGATCTTAAAACTCCACTGCATTCCACCAAGAACTTGGCAAACAACTTGGATGAAGTGGTTCTTTCTTTAAAACCATCTCTGCTTCTAGTAAGTCCAGCTGTAGACTTTGCTGGGTTGAGGAGGCATCAGAAGTAGAACAGTATCTCAGATGTACTAAAACAGGACACATGCAGCTGAGAGCTCACTTCCTTCCTATTTTTAGTATAATACAGCTGTTTTGAATTTTGAGAACTATTTCCTTGAGCAAAGTCACTAAGTACCTCCCGTTTTGTAATTCTTCAGCCTTTCTCAGTAACAAACTGGCAAGTGGTTCACTTATTTAATATTCGTGGAGTATAATTGTCTTTCTCTATATCTTGCGTCTATCTTGAAGGAGAGCATATGCCTGTCTCCCTTTTTATTTGTTTCCTGTGTGTTTTATATGTAGTTATATGTAGTTCCATTTGGAGATAATGGTATCTCCAAATGGTATCTCCAAATGCATTGAACAGCACATGATTTTTCCATTTCATCTCCCCCCCCCCTCCCCCAATTATGAAGAGACCTTCTGTTTTCCCAAAAATTGTAACTGAGGTGTTAATCTTTCAGTTTTTCAATGTATGTTTTGATATTTTTAAAACAGGGTTCTTAACTTCAAGGTATTAGTGACCACCTTTAAAGCGCTCCATGGCAAGGGACCTGGTTACTTGCAAGACCGCCTCCTGCTGCCAAATACCTCCCACCGACCAGTTCGCTCCCACAGAGAGGGCCTCCTCAGGGTGCCGTCGGCCAGACAATGTCGGCTGGTGACCCCCAGGAGGAGAGCCTTCTCTGTGGCAGCTCCTACCCTCTGGAATGACCTACCCCCTGAACTACGGACGATCACGGACCTACATCTCTTCCGTCAGGCCCTGAAGACACACTTATTTTGTGCTGCCGGCCTGTCATCGTTTTAAAGTGATTTTAGTACAGGGTTTTTAAACGCAGGCCAATTACATTTAATTCATTTTAACATACTATTTTAGCTTTTGTATTACCTATTTTATTATGGCTGTGCACCGTCCTGAGTCCTGAAAGGGAGAAGGGCGGTATATAAATTGAATAAAACTAACTAAACTGAAACTTAACAAAAAAACAGAGTCCAAATAAAAGTTTAAAGCAACCATGGCTTTAATCTCAAAGATGAAGTTGGAAAATTATGTACGGTGGAAGAAAAGAGTTTAGTTGTTCATCTCCCACACACACACACAAAGATTGACCAGCAGAATCATTAAACTATTTGAAACACTTGAGTATCTATGTCAGAGCAGACCTAGAAAGCTTTTGAAGCTTTATATTCAACCAGAAACTGAGATAAAAGTTTGAAATTTGCTCATATTACAAGATTCCATTTCCATGTTTTGAATCTGAGAATTTCAAAGTTAGGTTTTCAACGTTGGTGTTTTCATCTCAAAATTCAGTGGCTCCTGGCATACTTTCATTATATTGTGGCTTGTTTGTTTGTTCTTTTTTAAAAATAAGATATTAATTCTAAAAGCTGTTTAGCTGCTACCATTTCCCGTCATTGTTAGAAAAAGATACAAAGTTTTGTTGCAAACTAATGGAGTGCATTGCAGAAAGTAAAACCCATCACCACAGACTTGCAAGAGAAGCCCATCTTTACAGATTTGCAATTTAAAATCAACTGATTCTGTGAGTCAGGATTTGGCTATATGTACTCACCTGTAAAATCATGCTGAGTCCTTTAAGATTAAATCGCTCACAATTTCAAGTATTTGAAGCTTCAGCAGTTTAATGATATCCTGGATGTTTTTAAACTTTAGACTTCAATTATCACAAGGTTACTATACAAATGCCCCATTCATACACATTCATACACACAGCTAATCTGTAGCAAAAAATAATTTCATAGAAGCCAGCTATCTTGATTGTCTAAATTTTGTTCTAAGGGAGGTGACCATGTCCCAGGTGTCAGACACCAGGTAGCTTCTCTGTACTGGGTTAGTGTAGAGAAGGTGCTTTCCAGTCACGACAAGAGTGCGTAGATATGACTGCTGATGATGCAGTGTTGCTTGCTAAACAGAGGATCCATTATTGATGCTGTGGAGCACGCCCTTGGCCTAGAGTGATAGGAATGTTTGCTTTCCTCTGCTCCTGTTGTACAGTGCCAGACCAGGCAGCACGTAGACAAGAAGACAACAGATCCCAACAGAAGGGGGAGAGGGGATTAAGCTTCCCACGAAGGGCATGACTGGAATTTGCTATCCATTAATCCCTAGTCTCCTTTCTTGGTGTTTCATTTGGAGATGACATTAGGAAGCCCGTAATCCAGATCAATCCTTGAATGCTGAATTCAGAGTGAAAGTGGCAGGCATTGAAGTCATGTCTCAGTCAGGAGCAGGACAAATTATGTTTGTCCTGCTCCTGACTGAGAGTTGCAGAGTGATTTTTTTTTTTAAGAAATTCATATCTCATAAAAATTATAAAATAAGGATAACAAGCAAAACAGAATACTTGTGTACAAAACATATTTAGCTCTGGAATTCCATTTTTTTCCTCTGGAATTAGCTGATCCATTCTGGAATGGTTCATGCATTTCCAGACATATTATTCAAGACGGGGAAAAAGTTCATTGTAAAAGTAATTGTTTTTTATTATGATAAGTGCACTTCTGGAATTATGTGAACCGCATCCAGAATATGCCAGGCATCCCATTCTAGAGGAAAAATGGAGCCAACCATTCTATATTGCACAATTTTTTTAATGAAACAAAACAAAAAGCTATCAACTAGAAATGACCTGGTCTTAATAAAATTGTAGTCATTAAAAGGTTAGATAATCACTATAGAGATCCAAGTTGAAGTTTCTGTATGATCATGGAATTCACTGGTGACTGGACTATTAACATAGTCCATATCACAGGGCTTTATGAGGAAAAAATGAGGAGGGATCCCAATATAAATGAAAAATTGTTAAATTGTAATAGGAATGAGGTAATACAACTGAGATGGACTGTTCTAAGCACAGCAAGAATTAGAAACACCTTTTGAAGTATGAACTTATTTTATTAGATTTCCCCCCCCCCCCCACCTTTATTACTTTATTTTTCCCACCTTTATTACTTTTAGTAGTGGCTAAAATTTGGAAACCTTTTGGGAAAAGTGTATGTTTGAGGTTTGATGGCTAATAACATCACTTATTTCTTTTTTGGGAGTAGTACCATAAAATTATATATCAATGGAAAGATAATATAATCAAGAATGAAATGCAACAAAGTTTGTTCAGTTATCTGTATTCTATGAAAAAGTGTAGCCAAATAACCAGAAAAAGGAAGCACAACTTGCTTAGGTTGATATCAGCTAGCTTTCCTTCATCTGATTGTAGCCAATGAGCATGAGCATTTAGAAAGCCAATCAGATGTCATCTTGCTTTGCTAATGAGCCAATCAGATCACAGTAGGATTCAGGGTTTGTTTGTTTGTTTAATTATTAAACACACATTAAAACATTGGACACCGTGTAACCATCTTGGCAATGTCTTTGCCATACACACTAAAATACAAAGTTAAATATTATAACCACTATGCTTATTTACAATTGGCCTATTCAGTAGTAGGATTCAGTTATTGTCATGTATTGAAGCTGAGAGGAGGACATTTGTCAGTGTGTTACGTGATCGCTCTCAAATTGGTTGGAGTTTTTGTGTTCTTTCATTTAGTGAGCTTGTAAAACGTAATAAAATTAAAGTAATGGCACAGAGAGTTTCTGGGTCGTCCAGAAAGCGATGTAAAATAGTATTATTATGTAAACAAGCCTACAGGTATAAAAAAAATTAGAAGAAAAGTTGGTGGAAACTTAACCAAAGGTGGCATTTCTACGTTTTTGAAGAGGTATAAGGAGACTCAGTCACTTCAAAACCACACTGGTAAATGCAGGAAAAGGTGCACAACAGCAAGTGATGATAGAAGAATTAAGAGACTGTGACTACGTGACAGAAGAAAGTCATCTGGAGGTATACAAGATGAAATGGCGCAATGCAATGTGAAGTTGAGTGCAAGGATTGTTTGGCACAAATTGCAGGAACTTGGCCAAAAATCTAGAATTTGACGAAAAAAGCCACTTTTATCTCTCAAACAAAGGTTGAAAAGACAAAACTGGGCTAAAACCCATGTTACCTGGACAGAGGAACAATGGGACAGTTTTATTGGAGTGAGGCGACCAAGATCTCCCTGTTTGGTAGTGATGGCATAAAATATGTAAGGAGAAGAATTAGAGAAGATTTGCATCCTGATTGCATTACATGTACCGTGAAACACCCAGTCAGTGTTAAGATCTGGGGTTGTATGATATCAAAAAGTGTGGGCAGAATTTGTGCGATTAAGGGGAATATAAATGGCCAAAAATACATTAATGAAATACTTGAGCCCAAACTGAAGCCTTCCGCACATGATCTTTTTCAAGACAATGAAGCGTTTATATTTCAACAGGATTCAGCTCCAGGTCATGTTGCTGCTGTGTGCAAAAAGTGGTTTCAAGATAATCATATTCAACTGCTGGAATGGCTTTGGAATAGCCCTGTCCTTAACCCAAGTGAAAATCCATGGAGCTGACTAAAGAAACTTGTTAGTCAGAAGTGACCCAGCAATAAAACCCAGTTAATCATTCAATCATTCATTGGTTTGACATTACAGCTGCAGAACTAAAAGACTTGGTTCACTCCATGGAAAGATGTTGTAAGACTGTAATTAATGCTAAAGGTTACCCAACTTAGTATTAACTGATATGGTGATAATTTTTGTATATCTCATTTTTTTCCCCTATGGCAGGGGTCCCCAACCTTTTTGGCACCAGGGACCGGTTTCATTTTAAAGAAAATTCTGCGGACCGGCCTGCGTAGAGGGGGAGCGGGGGGAGGAGGAACAGGCAGCGCATGCTTGCGTGGGGTGTGTGTGAGTCAGTTCACTCGCCCCTCTAGGGCCCCCAACAGCGCGAGCGGCCGCACCTGTGTTCTCCCACCCCCTGTGCGCGCTCTGCCCAGGGGCCTGCCCCCTCCTCCCTCCTCCTCTCCAGTCCTGCGGCCCGGTTCCTATCAAGCCACGGACCGGCACCGGTCCATGGCCCGGGGGTTGGGGACCCCTGCCCTATGGTGATAGTTTTTTGTATATCTCATTTTTTTCTGTGTTTCACTTTTCTTCTTTATAACTGTTATTCTAATAGCCAATCCTTCATAAAAGTTATTGCATTACATTCTTGATTAAATTGTCTTTCCATGGATATATATTTTTATGGTACTAATAAAAAATAAAGTGGTGTTAT